>OY997274.1:673252725-674504363 GCA_963921465.1 Triticum timopheevii
ACTGATATTCGGAACCAACCTCAAAGTCATTGAGGAGGTTAAGTCCTTTCTGTCTCAGAACTTTGAGATGAAGGATCTTGGTGTGGCTGATGTTATCTTGAATATCAAGCTACTGAGAGATAATGAGGGTGGGATCACACTTCTGCAATCCCATTATGTTGAGAAGGTGTTGAGTCGCTTTGGATATTCGGACTGCACACCATCTCAAACACCATATGATCCTAGCGTGTTGATTCGAAAGTCCAAAGGCATGGCTAAAGATCAATTGAGATACTCTCAAATCATTGGTTCACTGATGTACCTAGCGAGTGCAACGAGGCCTGACATCGCGTTTGCTGTGAGCAAACTGAGCCGGTTTGTTTCCAAACCGGGTGATGTACATTGGCATGCTATAGAAAGAGTTATGCGCTATCTCAAAGGTACTATGAATTATGGACTTCACTATACCGGAGACCCGTCGGTACTTGAAGGGTATAGTGATGCGAATTGGATCTCTGATGCTGATGAGATGAAGGCCACAACTGGGTATATGTTTACTCTTGGAGGTGGCGCTGTTTCTTGGAAGTCTTGCAAGCAAACGATCTTAACGAGATCGACAATGGAAGCAGAATTAACAGCATTAGACACTTCTGGTGTTGAAGCAGGATGGCTTCGAGATCTTTTGATGGACTTGCCACTGGTTGATAAACCGGTTCCGGCTATCCTTATGAACTGTGATAATCAGACTGTCATCACCAAGGTGAAGAGTTCAAAGGACAACATGAAGTCCAACAAACACATAAGAATGAGATTAAAGGCTGTCAGAAAATTAAGAAACTCCGGAGTGATAGCGTTGGACTATGTCCATACGGCTAAGAATCTGGCAGATCCCTTTACGAAAGGGCTATCACGTGTAGTGATAGATAGTGCATCGAGGGAGATGGGTATGAGACCCACATGAGTTACCATGGTGGTAACCCAACCTATGTGATCGGAGATCCCGTGAAGTAGGACCTGGGGAAACAAGCCAGTGGTGAACTGAGGAGAGTAACTTTACTAACCCACTCCGTTGGAGATGCAATACTCTCGGAAACTGTATGGAAGGATGACTATTGTCTTAATGTGTTCCAAGGCTTATATGTATAAGCAAGATGCTATCCTACAGAGCGATCTTTGGAGGAACACACCTATGTGAGCCCGACTGCTAGTCACAGTCTATGAGATTGGGGTGATCTCTAGTAAACTCATGAATAGGCCAGGAGTGTGACTTATATGCTCCACCCGAGGGGTCAGCCTTCGGCAGCCCAGTACTAGTAAGACATGTGGTGAAACTTCTTTATGCCAAACTGACAATTCAAGGCATAGTCCATTGTTCAGTTGTGAAGGAATGTAGCTACTTGCTCTAGGTGAAGCTCAACCTTAACAGGTCTTCACTGAAACACTAGTATATCAAAACAGTATTTGGAACAGAGGACACTATGGGCCCTCGAGATCTGGTGGGGGATTGCTGAAATCTGAGATGGGCTCTAGGCCCATATTGCAATTTCTGAAAAATCTCTAAGGGCCCATGTGGGTTATATGGCACTAGGTGTGGTGGGAAGTTTAGTCCCACCTTGGAAGTGGAAGGAGAGTTGGAGTGGTTTATAAGGGACTCTCTCCCTCATGCTATTGGAGCTTGAGAAGAGATGAGGCCCTCGCGCACTCCTCCTCCTCCGCTCGCCTCGCCACGCCACGCCTCGTCACGACGCGCCGCGGGTTGCGGGATTGAGCCGAGCCGAGCTCACTCCTATGCGCTTCTTTTTGCCGGTCAGGAACGGAGAGTCTTTGACAGGTGGGGCCACGATCTGAGACGTCGGATCGTGGGCTACCGACTTGGACGTGGGTTCAGCCCACGTCTCTCCACGCGCGGCCGCACATATATATGTGGGGCGCTGCCAACCCTAGCCGTCACGAAACAGAACGCATCTCCGCCTCCACGCCCACGTCGTTCCTCTGCTGCTGCTGCCGCCGGCGACTCCGTCCCGTTCACCGCGTACACGGTTGACGGGAGAGCAGGCCTCCGAAACCACGCCTCTCCGGATCCTGTACGGGGAGAGGGGCGATTAGGTTTTTGGGTAGCGACTACGCGACTGCTCGCTTCTGTTCATCTACGTCCGCATCACCTTCATCATCACCATGTCGACCGACACCGACCGTGCCGCCGCTGAGAAAGCCGAGGCCGACAAGAAGGCCGCCGAGGATGTCGCGGCTGCTGTCACCGCCACCGCCACCGCGTGGCCGATTGGAGGGTATACATCGCTTATCCCTCTCGCGTTTC
Organism: Triticum timopheevii; assembly: GCA_963921465.1. Lineage (NCBI taxonomy): Eukaryota > Viridiplantae > Streptophyta > Magnoliopsida > Poales > Poaceae > Triticum > Triticum timopheevii. Next base: position 673,255,022 of record OY997274.1, read on the forward strand.
TTTCTGTTGTAGCAGTACTAGCGGTATATGTAGATGTCTCTACTATATGCGTTCTGTTAGATCATAATCAGTATGTTATCAATGCTGTCCATGTCATGCTCATGATTTATTCATGGATTAATTTAATCGAAAAACTGCCTATTTTCTCATCAATCCAAAAACCTAATATCTGTAGGAGTTTTTCGAATTCTGGTTTTGCTGCTGCACTGAAACCGTCCCCGTTTACGGGGACGTACTTTAAGCGTTGGCAAACTAAAACCACCTTATGGCTCACGGCCATGAACGTGTTCTGGGTCGCCGGTGTGACTCCTACAGGAACGATCGCTCCTGAACAGGAGAAGGCGTTTAAGGAGGCCACCGTGGTGTTCCTCGGGGCAGTTCTGAGCGTGATTGGAGATAAGCTGGTTGATGCATATTTACATATGCGGTCTGCCAAGGACTTGTGGGAGGCGCTCGAATCTAAGTTCGGGGCTGCCGATGCAGGGAGCGAGATGTATATTATAGAGCAGTTCCACGATTACAAGATGGTTGAAAACCGTCCTGTATTGGAGCAGGCTCATGAGATAATATGCATTGTTAAGGAGCTTGAGCTTCTTAAGTGCGAGTTACCGGGCAAATTTGTCGCGGGCTGCATAATCGCTAAGCTCCCCAATTCCTGGAGGAACTTTGCCACCACTCTGAAACATCAGAGGCGTGAATTCTCTGTGGAGGATGTCATTGGCCATCTGAGTGTTGAGCAGAACTCAAGGGCAAAGGACTCGCACGGAAAAGGGGTCGAAGGAACTTCTGTGGCCAATATGGTGCATCAGAAGAACTCCAATTCCCACAAGCCCAGGGGAAAGAACGGTGTCCAACAGACTGCCGACTTTAAGAAGAAGGGTAAGAAGACCTTCAAGAAGAACAAGAAGGATGAGGGCTGCTTTACTTGTGGTTCGGCTGAACATTGGGCCAACAAGTGCCCAAACAAGTTTAAGAAGTCAGGACAGGACTCCAAGTCTGTCAACATGATTGTGAGCAACAATGAGAATGGTGCATCTGGGTACGGTAATTTATTTACTGTTTTTTCAGTGTTTCAGCCTACCGATTGGTGGGTGGATACAGGTGCAGGTGTTCATGTGTGTGCTGACATTTCATTGTTCTCTTCTTACCAGGTCACAGGCCACGGGTCCGTATTGATGGGGAATGGCGCGAGTGCTTCTGTTCATGGTGTTGGCACGGTCGATCTGAAGTTTACTTCGGGAAGGATCGTGCAGCTGAAGAACGTGCAGCATGTCCCCGCCATCAAGAAGAACCTCGTTAGTGGCTCCCTTCTATGTAGAGAAGGGTTTAAGTTGGTATTCGAGTCTAATAAATTAGTTGTTACTGAGTATGGACTATTTGTTGGAAAAGGTTATGAGAGCGGAGGGATGTTCCGCCTTTCCCTCGCAGATTTCTGTAATAAAGTCGTGAACCATATTCATTCGAGTATTAATGAATCTGAGGTTTGGCACTCACGTCTTTGTCACATAAGTTTCGGTGTTATGACGCGGCTAGCCAAGTTGGATTTAATCCCGAGTTTCACTTTAGCCAAAGGTTCTAAGTGCCTTTCATGTGTGCAAGCTAAGCAACCTCGCAAGCCTCATAAGGCCGCGGAGGAGAGACACCTGGCACCATTAGAACTCATACATTCTGATCTTTGTGAGATGAATGGTGTATTGACTAAAGGTGGAAAGAGATACTTCATGACATTGATAGATGATTCCACTAGATATTGCTATGTTTATCTGTTAAATACTAAGGATGAGGCTCTACACTACTTTAAAATCTATAAGGCAGAAGTTGAGAATCAACTTGAAAAGAAAATTAAACGAGTCCGGTCAGACCGTGGTGGAGAGTACTTCTCGAGTGAGTTTGACTCCTTCTGTTCGGAACATGGCATTATTCATGAGAGGACGCCTCCCTATTCACCCCAGTCAAATGGGGTTGCCGAGCGGAAAAACCGTACTCTAACTGATTTGGTTAACGCCATGTTAGATACATCGGGTTTATCCAAGGCATGGTGGGGGGAGGCTATATTGACGGCATGTCATGTCCTGAATAAAGTTCCGACAAAGGATAATGAGATCACTCCCTATGAGAAATGGGCAAAGAAAAGGACGACACTCTCGTACTTGCGCACTTGGGGCTGTTTGGCGAAGGTCAACGTGCCGATCCCCAAAAAGCGTAAGCTTGGACCCAAGACTATGGACTGCGTTAATTTGGGCTACGCTAAGAACAGCGTTGGCTATAGATTTCTAGTAGTGAAATCTGAGGTACCTGACCAGAAGGTCGGTACAATTATGGAGTCTAAGGATGCTACATTCTTCGAGGATATTTTTCCTATGAGAGATATGCAAAGCACTTCTAGACAGGAATCTGAGGAGACTCCTGAACCTGCCATCCCTATGGAATATTATGAACAAACACATGATGAAAATCCTGAGGAGGATGACGAGGAAACCCTTGGTAGGGGCAAGAGACAAAGGACTGCAAAGACCTTTGGTGATGATTTCTTCGTGTACCTCGTGGATGATACTCCAACTTCTATTTCAGAAGCGTATGCCTCTCCAGAAGCTGACTACTGGAAGGATGCGGTCCGTAGCGAGATGGATTCCATCATGGCTAATGGGACATGGGAGATCACCGACCGTCCCTATGGTTGCAAACCACTGGGATGTAAGTGGGTGTTCAAGAAAAAGCTTAGGCCCGATGGTACGATTGAAAAGTACAAGGCTAGACTTGTGGCCAAGGGCTATGACCAGAAAGAAGAGGAAGATTTCTTCGATACTTATTCACCTGTGGCTAGACTGACCATCATTCGAGTATTACTCTCGTTGGCGGCCTCACATGGTCTTCTCGTCCACCAAATGGATGTCAAGACGGCTTTTCTGAATGGAGAGCTAAATGAGGAAATCTACATGCAACAGCCAGATGGCTTTGTGATAGATGGTCAGGAAAGAAAGGTGTGTAGGTTGCTGAAATCTCTATATGGCCTAAAGCAAGCACCTAAGCAATGGCATGATAAGTTTAATACAACTCTGACATCTGTTGGCTTCGTTGTTAATGAAGCTGACAAATGTGTATACTATCGCCATGGTGGGGGCGAAGGAGTTATACTGTGCTTGTATGTTGATGACATACTGATATTCGGAACCAACCTCAAAGTCATTGAGGAGGTTAAGTCCTTTCTGTCTCAGAACTTTGAGATGAAGGATCTTGGTGTGGCTGATGTTATCTTGAATATCAAGCTACTGAGAGATAATGAGGGTGGGATCACACTTCTGCAATCCCATTATGTTGAGAAGGTGTTGAGTCGCTTTGGATATTCGGACTGCACACCATCTCAAACACCATATGATCCTAGCGTGTTGATTCGAAAGTCCAAAGGCATGGCTAAAGATCAATTGAGATACTCTCAAATCATTGGTTCACTGATGTACCTAGCGAGCGCAACGAGGCCTGACATCGCGTTTGCTGTGAGCAAACTGAGCCGGTTTGTTTCCAAACCGGGTGATGTACATTGGCATGCTGTAGAAAGAGTTATGCGCTATCTCAAAGGTACTATGAATTATGGACTTCACTATACCGGAGACCCGTCGGTACTTGAAGGGTATAGTGATGCGAATTGGATCTCTGATGCTGATGAGATGAAGGCCACAACTGGGTATATGTTTACTCTTGGAGGTGGCGCTGTTTCTTGGAAGTCTTGCAAGCAAACGATCTTAACGAGATCGACAATGGAAGCAGAATTAACAGCATTAGACACTTCTGGTGTTGAAGCAGGATGGCTTCGAGATCTTTTGATGGACTTGCCACTGGTTGATAAACCGGTTCCGGCTATCCTTATGAACTGTGATAATCAGACTGTCATCACCAAGGTGAAGAGTTCAAAGGACAACATGAAGTCCAACAAACACATAAGAATGAGATTAAAGGCTGTCAGAAAATTAAGAAACTCCGGAGTGATAGCGTTGGACTATGTCCATACGGCTAAGAATCTGGCAGATCCCTTTACGAAAGGGCTATCACGTGTAGTGATAGATAGTGCATCGAGGGAGATGGGTATGAGACCCACATGAGTTACCATGGTGGTAACCCAACCTATGTGATCGGAGATCCCGTGAAGTAGGACCTGGGGAAACAAGCCAGTGGTGAACTGAGGAGAGTAACTTTACTAACCCACTCCGTTGGAGATGCAATACTCTCGGAAACTGTATGGAAGGATGACTATTGTCTTAATGTGTTCCAAGGCTTATATGTATAAGCAAGATGCTATCCTACAGAGCGATCTTTGGAGGAACACACCTATGTGAGCCCGACTGCTAGTCACAGTCTATGAGATTGGGGTGATCTCTAGTAAACTCATGAATAGGCCAGGAGTGTGACTTATATGCTCCACCCGAGGGGTCAGCCTTCGGCAGCCCAGTACTAGTAAGACATGTGGTGAAACTTCTTTACGCCAAACTGACAATTCAAGGCATAGTCCATTGTTCAGTTGTGAAGGAATGTAGCTACTTGCTCTAGGTGAAGCTCAACCTTAACAGGTCTTCACTGAAACACTAGTATATCAAAACAGTATTTGGAACAGAGGACACTATGGGCCCTCGAGATCTGGTGGGGGATTGCTGAAATCTGAGATGGGCTCTAGGCCCATATTGCAATTTCTGAAAAATCTCTAAGGGCCCATGTGGGTTATATGGCACTAGGTGTGGTGGGAAGTTTAGTCCCACCTTGGAAGTGGAAGGAGAGTTGGAGTGGTTTATAAGGGACTCTCTCCCTCATGCTATTGGAGCTTGAGAAGAGATGAGGCCCTCGCGCACTCCTCCTCCTCCGCTCGCCTCGCCACGCCACGCCTCGTCACGACGCGCCGCGGGTTGCGGGATTGAGCCGAGCCGAGCTCACTCCTATGCGCTTCTTTTTGCCGGTCAGGAACGGAGAGTCTTTGACAGGTGGGGCCACGATCTGAGACGTCGGATCGTGGGCTACCGACTTGGACGTGGGTTCAGCCCACGTCTCTCCACGCGCGGCCGCACATATATATGTGGGGCGCTGCCAACCCTAGCCGTCACGAAACAGAACGCATCTCCGCCTCCACGCCCACGTCGTTCCTCTGCTGCTGCTGCCGCCGGCGACTCCGTCCCGTTCACCGCGTACACGGTTGACGGGAGAGCAGGCCTCCGAAACCACGCCTCTCCGGATCCTGTACGGGGAGAGGGGCGATTAGGTTTTTGGGTAGCGACTACGCGACTGCTCGCTTCTGTTCATCTACGTCCGCATCACCTTCATCATCACCATGTCGACCGACACCGACCGTGCCGCCGCTGAGAAAGCCGAGGCCGACAAGAAGGCCGCCGAGGATGCCGCGGTTGCTGTCACCGCCACCGCCACCGCGTGGCCGATTGGAGGGTATACATCGCTTATCCCTCTCGCGTTTCTTTCTGTTGTAGCAGTACTAGCGGTATATGTAGATGTCTCTACTATATGCGTAGTACATGCTCTGTTAGATCATAATCAGTATGTTATCAATGCTGTCCATGTCATGCTCATGATTTATTCATGGATTAATTTAATCGAAAAACTGCCTATTTTCTCATCAATCCAAAAACCTAATATCTGTAGGAGTTTTTCGAATTCTGGTTTTGCTGCTGCACTGAAACCGTCCCCGTTTACGGGGACGTACTTTAAGCGTTGGCAGACTAAAACCACCTTATGGCTCACGGCCATGAACGTGTTCTGGGTCGCCGGTGTGACTCCTACAGGAACGATCGCTCCTGAACAGGAGAAGGCGTTTAAGGAGGCCACCGTGGTGTTCCTCGGGGCAGTTCTGAGCGTGATTGGAGATAAGCTGGTTGATGCATATTTACATATGCGGTCTGCCAAGGACTTGTGGGAGGCGCTCGAATCTAAGTTCGGGGCTGCCGATGCAGGGAGCGAGATGTATATTATAGAGCAGTTCCACGATTACAAGATGGTTGAAAACCGTCCTGTATTGGAGCAGGCTCATGAGATAATATGCATTGTTAAGGAGCTTGAGCTTCTTAAGTGCGAGTTACCGGGCAAATTTGTCGCGGGCTGCATAATCGCTAAGCTCCCCAATTCCTGGAGGAACTTTGCCACCACTCTGAAACATCAGAGGCGTGAATTCTCTGTGGAGGATGTCATTGGCCATCTGAGTGTTGAGCAGAACTCAAGGGCAAAGGACTCGCACGGAAAAGGGGTCGAAGGAACTTCTGTGGCCAATATGGTGCATCAGAAGAACTCCAATTCCCACAAGCCCAGGGGAAAGAACGGTGTCCAACAGACTGCCGACTTTAAGAAGAAGGGTAAGAAGACCTTCAAGAAGAACAAGAAGGATGAGGGCTGCTTTACTTGTGGTTCGGCTGAACATTGGGCCAACAAGTGCCCAAACAAGTTTAAGAAGTCAGGACAGGACTCCAAGTCTGTCAACATGATTGTGAGCAACAATGAGAATGGTGCATCTGGGTACGGTAATTTATTTACTGTTTTTTTAGTGTTTCAGCCTACCGATTGGTGGGTGGATACAGGTGCAGGTGTTCATGTGTGTGCTGACATTTCATTGTTCTCTTCTTACCAGGTCACAGGCCACGGGTCCGTATTGATGGGGAATGGCGCGAGTGCTTCTGTTCATGGTGTTGGCATGGTCGATCTGAAGTTTACTTCGGGAAGGATCGTGCAGCTGAAGAACGTGCAGCATGTCCCCGCCATCAAGAAGAACCTCGTTAGTGGCTCCCTTCTATGTAGAGAAGGGTTTAAGTTGGTATTCGAGTCTAATAAATTAGTTGTTACTAAGTATGGACTATTTGTTGGAAAAGGTTATGAGAGCGGAGGGATGTTCCGCCTTTCCCTCGCAGATTTCTGTAATAAAGTCGTGAACCATATTCATTCGAGTATTAATGAATCTGAGGTTTGGCACTCACGTCTTTGTCACATAAGTTTCGGTGTTATGACGCGGCTAGCCAAGTTGGATTTAATCCCGAGTTTCACTTTAGCCAAAGGTTCTAAGTTCCTTTCATGTGTGCAAGCTAAGCAACCTCGCAAGCCTCATAAGGCCGCGGAGGAGAGACACCTGGCACCATTAGAACTCATACATTCTGATCTTTGTGAGATGAATGGTGTATTGACTAAAGGTGGAAAGAGATACTTCATGACATTGATAGATGATTCCACTAGATATTGCTATGTTTATCTGTTAAATACTAAGGATGAGGCTCTACACTACTTTAAAATCTATAAGGCAGAAGTTGAGAATCAACTTGAAAAGAAAATTAAACGAGTCCGGTCAGACCGTGGTGGAGAGTACTTCTCGAGTGAGTTTGACTCCTTCTGTTCGGAACATGGCATTATTCATGAGAGGACGCCTCCCTATTCACCCCAGTCAAATGGGGTTGCCGAGCGGAAAAACCGTACTCTAACTGATTTGGTTAACGCCATGTTAGATACATCGGGTTTATCCAAGGCATGGTGGGGGGAGGCTATATTGACGGCATGTCATGTCCTGAATAAAGTTCCGACAAAGGATAATGAGATCACTCCCTATGAGAAATGGGCAAAGAAAAGGACGACACTCTCGTACTTGCGCACTTGGGGCTGTTTGGCGAAGGTCAACGTGCCGATCCCCAAAAAGCGTAAGCTTGGACCCAAGACTATGGACTGCGTTAATTTGGGCTACGCTAAGAACAGCGTTGGCTATAGATTTCTAGTAGTGAAATCTGAGGTACCTGACCAGAAGGTCGGTACAATTATGGAGTCTAAGGATGCTACATTCTTCGAGGATATTTTTCCTATGAGAGATATGCAAAGCACTTCTAGACAGGAATCTGAGGAGACTCCTGAACCTGCCATCCCTATGGAATATTATGAACAAACACATGATGAAAATCCTGAGGAGGATGACGAGGAAACCCTTGGTAGGGGCAAGAGACAAAGGACTGCAAAGACCTTTGGTGATGATTTCTTCGTGTACCTCGTGGATGATACTCCAACTTCTATTTCAGAAGCGTATGCCTCTCCAGAAGCTGACTACTGGAAGGATGCGGTCCGTAGCGAGATGGATTCCATCATGGCTAATGGGACATGGGAGATCACCGACCGTCCCTATGGTTGCAAACCACTGGGATGTAAGTGGGTGTTCAAGAAAAAGCTTAGGCCCGATGGTACGATTGAAAAGTACAAGGCTAGACTTGTGGCCAAGGGCTATGACCAGAAAGAAGAGGAAGATTTCTTCGATACTTATTCACCTGTGGCTAGACTGACCATCATTCGAGTATTACTCTCGTTGGCGGCCTCACATGGTCTTCTCGTCCACCAAATGGATGTCAAGACGGCTTTTCTGAATGGAGAGCTAAATGAGGAAATCTACATGCAACAGCCAGATGGCTTTGTGATAGATGGTCAGGAAAGAAAGGTGTGTAGGTTGCTGAAATCTCTATATGGCCTAAAGCAAGCACCTAAGCAATGGCATGATAAGTTTAATACAACTCTGACATCTGTTGGCTTCGTTGTTAATGAAGCTGACAAATGTGTATACTATCGCCATGGTGGGGGCGAAGGAGTTATACTGTGCTTGTATGTTGATGACATACTGATATTCGGAACCAACCTCAAAGTCATTGAGGAGGTTAAGTCCTTTCTGTCTCAGAACTTTGAGATGAAGGATCTTGGTGTGGCTGATGTTATCTTGAATATCAAGCTACTGAGAGATAATGAGGGTGGGATCACACTTCTGCAATCCCATTATGTTGAGAAGGTGTTGAGTCGCTTTGGATATTCGGACTGCACACCATCTCAAACACCATATGATCCTAGAGTGTTGATTCGAAAGTCCAAAGGCATGGCTAAAGATCAATTGAGATACTCTCAAATCATTGGTTCACTGATGTACCTAGCGAGCGCAACGAGGCCTGACATCGCGTTTGCTGTGAGCAAACTGAGCCGGTTTGTTTCCAAACCGGGTGATGTACATTGGCATGCTGTAGAAAGAGTTATGCGCTATCTCAAAGGTACTATGAATTATGGACTTCACTATACCGGAGACCCGTCGGTACTTGAAGGGTATAGTGATGCGAATTGGATCTCTGATGCTGATGAGATGAAGGCCACAACTGGGTATATGTTTACTCTTGGAGGTGGCGCTGTTTCTTGGAAGTCTTGCAAGCAAACGATCTTAACGAGATCGACAATGGAAGCAGAATTAACAGCATTAGACACTTCTGGTGTTGAAGTAGGATGGCTTCGAGATCTTTTGATGGACTTGCCACTGGTTGATAAACCGGTTCCGGCTATCCTTATGAACTGTGATAATCAGACTGTCATCACCAAGGTGAAGAGTTCAAAGGACAACATGAAGTCCAACAAACACATAAGAATGAGATTAAAGGCTGTCAGAAAATTAAGAAACTCCGGAGTGATAGCGTTGGACTATGTCCATACGGCTAAGAATCTGGCAGATCCCTTTACGAAAGGGCTATCACGTGTAGTGATAGATAGTGCATCGAGGGAGATGGGTATGAGACCCACATGAGTTACCATGGTGGTAACCCAACCTATGTGATCGGAGATCCCGTGAAGTAGGACCTGGGGAAACAAGCCAGTGGTGAACTGAGGAGAGTAACTTTACTAACCCACTCCGTTGGAGATGCAATACTCTCGGAAACTGTATGGAAGGATGACTATTGTCTTAATGTGTTCCAAGGCTTATATGTATAAGCAAGATGCTATCCTACAGAGCGATCTTTGGAGGAACACACCTATGTGAGCCCGACTGCTAGTCACAGTCTATGAGATTGGGGTGATCTCTAGTAAACTCATGAATAGGCCAGGAGTGTGACTTATATGCTCCACCCGAGGGGTCAGCCTTCGGCAGCCCAGTACTAGTAAGACATGTGGTGAAACTTCTTTACGCCAAACTGACAATTCAAGGCATAGTCCATTGTTCAGTTGTGAAGGAATGTAGCTACTTGCTCTAGGTGAAGCTCAACCTTAACAGGTCTTCACTGAAACACTAGTATATCAAAACAGTATTTGGAACAGAGGACACTATGGGCCCTCGAGATCTGGTGGGGGATTGCTGAAATCTGAGATGGGCTCTAGGCCCATATTGCAATTTCTGAAAAATCTCTAAGGGCCCATGTGGGTTATATGGCACTAGGTGTGGTGGGAAGTTTAGTCCCACCTTGGAAGTGGAAGGAGAGTTGGAGTGGTTTATAAGGGACTCTCTCCCTCATGCTATTGGAGCTTGAGAAGAGATGAGGCCCTCGCGCACTCCTCCTCCTCCGCTCGCCTCGCCACGCCACGCCTCGTCACGACGCGCCGCGGGTTGCGGGATTGAGCCGAGCCGAGCTCACTCCTATGCGCTTCTTTTTGCCGGTCAGGAACGGAGAGTCTTTGACAGGTGGGGCCACGATCTGAGACGTCGGATCGTGGGCTACCGACTTGGACGTGGGTTCAGCCCACGTCTCTCCACGCGCGGCCGCACATATATATGTGGGGCGCTGCCAACCCTAGCCGTCACGAAACAGAACGCATCTCCGCCTCCACGCCCACGTCGTTCCTCTGCTGCTGCTGCCGCCGGCGACTCCGTCCCGTTCACCGCGTACACGGTTGACGGGAGAGCAGGCCTCCGAAACCACGCCTCTCCGGATCCTGTACGGGGAGAGGGGCGATTAGGTTTTTGGGTAGCGACTACGCGACTGCTCGCTTCTGTTCATCTACGTCCGCATCACCTTCATCATCACCATGTCGACCGACACCGACCGTGCCGCCGCTGAGAAAGCCGAGGCCGACAAGAAGGCCGCCGAGGATGCCGCGGCTGCTGTCACCGCCACCGCCACCGCGTGGCCGATTGGAGGGTATACATCGCTTATCCCTCTCGCGTTTCTTTCTGTTGTAGCAGTACTAGCGGTATATGTAGATGTCTCTACTATATGCGTAGTACATGCTCTGTTAGATCATAATCAGTATGTTATCAATGCTGTCCATGTCATGCTCATGATTTATTCATGGATTAATTTAATCGAAAAACTGCCTATTTTCTCATCAACCAGCAGTTCAACGGACTAACTAAAATGCCACATGTCACTCATTCGTTGTGTCGCCATGTCGCATCGTTAAGCTAACCCGAGCTTTTACCTAATCATGGTCAGTGACAGATGAATGAATAAACAAGCGCAAAACAAATATGGGTGGCTGGCGTGATGCGATCCCCGGTGCACTTTTCCGTGGGTCCCATGAGGCCGTGATGTGGCGGCAAGCATCGAGGTAGTTCCATGTGGTCACACACACCTAGCGGTCCACATTGTGTCCGGTTGAATATCAGCCTCAAGATATTTGCCCTGATTTTCTTCTCTTGCTAGTTTTTTTTTCTTCCTTTTTCTGGACCACTAGGTAGGAGTCGTGGATTGATTAACAGATAATGCAAAAAGAGGCCTAGAAACAACATGAATTACAAGAAGGTCTTCGATAAGGAGGAAGGTTCTCACGGGGTTCTCTTACCGCAAAAACGAAGAGTCGACAAAAAGAAATACGAGAGAGTGTCACCAAAGCTGGACAGCTCAAAAAGAAATAAAACAAGAAAAAAATTCCCATTACACACGGCTTCTATCTTCTTCGTACCTAGTCATGCACCCATTAAGAAATGGGAGACCCTCGTGACATGGATGGACAGATATGATTGATTATCAATCACACCTCGGTCCACACTTTCCATTATGAACTGATGGACGGGTATCTCGATCTCAGTGGAGTGGACCGCTCATTTCCATTCCAAACCCGCATTTCTCTTTACAAACAATCACCCGTTGCTCTGCATTTCTAATTTACGAGAAAAGCAGCAAAGCCAGCATCAGGTGGTGAGCAGAGCACCTACCTTGTGTCTCTCATTATCCTGCCATTTGTAAAATGTTGTCAGTTAAGGCCATTGTCGTGGAAAGGTCACAGCAGATGTCCTAGCAGAAGGACTTAGTCGTGGAGCCATCGTAATTAGGAAGCTTAAAAGGATTAAAACGGGACAAAGGACACGAGATTTTATACTGGTTTGGCCCTTTGCGGTGAAGGTAAAGGCCTAATCCAGTTTGAGGTGGTATTGCTTATGTCTCGGTTACCAGGGAGCGAATTCGCTTGACCTATCTTTCGATCTGATGCTACCTGTCCTGAACCGCTGCCGGGTCGTCCCTTTATATACAGAGGTCTACGCCCAGCGGCTCACGGAGTCCCGGCCGGCTCATAAACACTGTCCGGCTCGGTGACTATCTATTCTTCCCTACAATACAAGTCATACATATATGACGGTTTATCTCTACGGGCCTTAAGTCGCCTTTGGGCCTTGGACCCTTAACTGAACCGCCATCTTCAAATATCGTCTTGGGATTCATATGATGAATTGCCATAGGTATAACCCGGCCCCTCCTAGGCGGGTCATACCTAGTAGTTATATCCCCAACATTAGGCTCCAGATTGATTTGAACTGGTTCATGTCAATCTTCAAAACTTAGAAAAATTCTTCTACTCTTCACCGCGCGAGAGTTTATGACCCGCCATGACGTCATCTTCTGGATTTGTGATAACCTGCCATGACGTCACCTGTCATTAATTCACACTTTATCCAACATATCTCAACGGATCTTTATCTTAATAACCGTCCGAGAATCGAGGCGCCTGAGCAGCTAGATAACCATGTTTCGGCATCCTCATTTTTCGCGCCCACTTATGAGTCTTTCCTTATAAATAGCCACGCCAGTCTTTCCTCATTCTCCCCCTTTCCAGCGTCTTCTTCCTCTTGCGACCATCTGCCGCTCGAGCTCCGCCGCCGCTGCAGAGCACACCGTCGTCCTCGTCTTGGCCGCTGCATCACCCTGAGCGAACCAGGGAAACAGCGGCGCCCCTCCGCAGTCAATCTGCATATGTAAGTATTTGGTTTCCTGTCCCCCAGATCCGCGTTACGGTTTCAGAACTTCTCTGTGTCCTTCATAGTTCGTCGTAGTTCATCCTTAGTGCCCGCACCGTGACCCTCTTAGATCTAGAAATGGCGCAGATCTTGTGCAGTGGTTGTTTTGCCTCCACCTTCGACACCAGCGGAGCCTCTTTCGTTGGAAAGAGATCTCATTAGAACTTATGAACTCCCTGTATTGGTTTTTTAGGTCTTGAATTATTTTCTTTTTCTGAATTGCCACTGATCCAAAATAAATAGCTGCAACCTGTGAAACCTGTTTGTATGGTACTTAGCAAAAAACTGCATCTTGATAGATCCACCTAGTCATGGCGGCTCATACTACTGGCTTCAATTGTAATGTTCAATAGATAACATCAAACTGCTCATGGCGGCTTAAATAACCTGACGTAATTAGTCATATACCATTACGCCCCTTTATAAGCCGCATGTTTGATATGTGATGTAATACCTTTTCCTCCGGCTTAATTTTGAACCGGCAAATTTACTCTTTTTTAGGCTTCCTTCTTCACAATGCCTCCCAAAACAACCACCCCGTGTAATTGGGTTCGCTCCATCGTCACTAAGAGTACACTTGAAGATTTTGTGAAAACCGGCTATCTGCCCAAAAAGGATGTCATGTCTTACCGCCCTCCTAAACCGACAGAAGAAAAGCCTGAACCCAAAGACGGAGAGGTCATCGTTTTCATTGATCACATGAATCGGGGCTTTTCGCCTGGCTCTAAGTTCTTCAAAGACGTTCTGCGCTTTTTCGACCTCCATCCTCAAGACATCGGACCCAATTCCGTGTCTAACATATGCAATTTTCAAGTGTTCTGTGAGGTGTACCTTGAAGAAGAGCCCACCTTGGAACTTTTCAGAGAATACTTTTACTTGAACCGCTAGAATGAATACTCTAACGGACCTAGCTTGGAACTTGGCGGGGTCTCAATCCAACGACGGAGAGACGCCATTTTTCCTTATGTGCAGCTGATGACCCACAAGTATAGGGGATCTATCGTAGTCCTTTCGATAAGTAAGAGTGTCGAACACAACGAGGAGCAGAAGGAAATGATAAGCGGTTTTCAGCAAGGTATTCTCTGCAAGTACTGGAACAAGTGATAACAGATAGTTTTGTGATAAGATAAATTGTAACGAGCAACAAGTAACAAAAGTAAATAAAGTGCAGCAAGGTGGCCCAATCCTTTTTGTAGCAAAGGACAAGCCGGAACAAACTCTTATAATAGGAAAAGCGCTCCCGAGGACACATGGGAATATCGTCAAGCTAGTTTTCATCACGCTCATATGATTCGCGTTCGGTACTTTGATAATTTGATATGTGGGTGAACCGGTGCTTGGGTACTGCCCTTACTTGGACAAGCATCCCACTTATGATTAACCTCTTTTGCAAGCATCCGCAACTACAACAAAAGTATTAAGGTAAACCTAACCATAGCATGAAACATGTGGATCCAAATCAGCCCCTTACGAAGCAACGCATAAAGTAGGGTTTAAGCTTCTATCACTCTAGCAACCCATCATCTACTTATTACTTCCCAATGCCTTCCTCTAGTCCCAAATAATGGTGAAGTGTTATGTAGTCGACGTTCACATAACACCACTAGAGGTTAGACAACATACATCTTATCAAAATATCAAACGAATACCAAATTCACATGACTACTAATAGCAAGACTTCTCCCTTGTCCTCAGGAACAAACGTGACTACTCACAAAGCATATTCATGTTCATAATCAGAGGGGTAATAATATGCATAAAGGATCTAAACATATGATCTTCCACCAAATAAACCAACTAGCATCAACTACAAGGAGTAATCAACACTACTAGCAACCTACTAGCACCAATCCCGGACCTGGAGACAAGAATTGGATACAAGAGATGAACTAGGGTTTGGAGATGAGATGGTGCTGGTGAAGATGTTGGTGGAGATTGCCCTCTCCCGATGAGAGGAGCGTTGGTGATGATGATGACGATGATTTCCCCCTCCCGGAGAGAAGTGTCCCCGGCAGAACAGCTCTGCCGGAGCCCTAGATTGGTTCCGCCAAGGTTCCGCCTCGTGGCGGCGGAGTCTCATCCCGAAAGGTTGCTTCTTATTTTTTTCTCATCGAAAGACTTCATATAGGAGAAGATGGGCGTCGGAGAGCCACCAGGGGGCCCACAAGGTAGGGGTGCGCGCCCAGGGGGAGGGCGCGCCCCCACCCTCGTGAGCAGGGTGTGGGCCCCCGGCCTTCATCTTTGGCGACGATTTTTCTTTATTTATTTTAAGATATTCCGTGGAGTTTCAGGACTTTTGGAGTTGCGCAGAATAGGTCTCTAATATTTGCTCCTTTTCCAGCCAGAATTCCAGCTGCCGGCATTCCCCCTCTTCATGGTAAACCTTGTAAAATAAGAGAGAATAGCCATAAGTATTGTGACATATCGTGAAATAACAGCCCATAAAGCGATAAATATCGATATAAAAGCATGATGCAAAATGGACGTATCAAATCCCCCAAGCTTAGACCTCGCTTGTCCTCAAGCGAAAAGCCGATAACAATAAATATGTCCTCATGTTTAGAAGTAGAGGTGTCGATAAAAATAAAATACGGACATGAAGGCATCATGATTATTTTCATAACAGCAACATAAATAGATTTGTCATATGATTACTTATGTTCAAGTGATGATCTTTTCACAAAGCCAAAGCATGAATCATAAACCTTATTGAGCACCAACAAATTATACCCTCAGTCATTGAAGCAATTGCAATTCATAACATCGGAAAGAGTCTATGTCAGAGCTTAAAAGCAAGTCCACATACTCAACTATCACTTAGTCTTTCATAATTGCTAACACTCACGCGATACTTGTGGTTACGGAGTTTTAATCGGACACAGAGAAAGATAGGGGCTTATAGTTTTGCCCCACAACCTTTTACCTCAAGGGTAATGTCAACAATAATAATTCATGCTCCCCCACATCCAATTAGATATATATATATATATATCATGTTCTTTCCAACATGCTGAGCTTGCCAAAGGATAAAATGAAAAAGGAAAGGTGAAGATCACCGTGACTCTTGCATAAAGTAGAGGATAATAATAAAAGATAGGCCCTTCGCAGAGGGAAGCAGAGGTTGCCATGCGCTTTTATGGTTGGATGCACAAAATCTTAATGCAAAAGAACGTCACTTTATATTGCCCCTTGTATGTGAACCTTTATTATGCAGTCCGTCGCTTTTATTGCGTCCACAACAAGTTCGTACAAAGATTATTTCTCTGCACTAATAAGTCATGCATATTTAAAGAGCAATTTTTATTGCTTGCACCGATGACAACTTACTTGAAGGATCTTACTCAATCCATAGGTAGATATGGTGGACTCTCATGGCTAAACTGGTTTAAGGGTATTTGGAAGCACAAGTAGTATCTCTACTTGGTGCTGAGAATTTGGCTAGCATGAGGGGGAAAGGCAAGCTCAACATGTTAGAGGAACCATGACAACATACTTTATCTCAGATGTAAGAAAACATAACTCATTATGTTGTCTTCCTTGTCCAACATCAACTCTTTAGCATGTCATATTTTAATGAGTGCTCCCAATCATAAAAGATGTCAATGATAATATATCTATATGTGAAACCTCTCTCTCCTTATTACTTCCTATTAATTGCAACGATGACCAAAGCTATATTTGCCAACTCCCAACAACTTTTAATCATCATACTCTTTCTATGTGGAGTCACTACTTTCACTAAGATCAATATAAACTCTTTGTTTCTTTTTATTCTTTTCTTTATTCACCCAAGATCATGGCAAAGTAATCAAGCCCTTGACTCAACACTAATCTTTATTATATATAGCTCATGGACTCGATTGCATAGAGGGATCATAAAGCAAAACTCAAAACCAGATCGTGCCATGACTTTATTCTACTAAATCAAGATACTACTAATAGGATCGAACTAAGAAAAATGGTAAAGATAGGAGTTGTGATGGTGATACGATACCGGGGCGCCTCCCCCAAGCTTGGCAGTTGCCAAGGGGAGTGCCCGTACCCATGTGATTATATCTCCTTCTTTGTTATTGGCGGTGGAGCTGTTGTTGATGATGAAAGCTTGTCGTCCATCTTCCATGGCATAGGCTCACCCTCATAGAAGGATGATCGAGTCTCCGGAATACTCAAATCTGCAACGAAAACAGTTCGAAACGAAAATAGAGGATATTTGCATGATACGGTCGTCAAAACCTTCGATAGAATATATAACGAATTTTTACCGACCAAAATACGTATCGTGCAAGAAAACGGAGTCCGAGGGCACATGAGGTGCTCACGAGATAGGGGGCGCACCCAGGGGGTAGGGCGCGCCCTCCACCCTCGTGGAGGCCTCGTGTCCTCCCCGGACTGCTACTTATTTTTCTATTTTTCTAAATATTCCAAAACGAAGAAATATTGCTTTAAAAATTGTTTTGGGGTCGGTTTACTTACCGTACCACATACCTATTCCTTTTCGGAGTCTGGAACATTCTGGAAAGTGTCCCTTATGTATTCCTCCGGGGTTGCGGTTTCAATAATATTGGTTTCAACATTTATGGGATTACCTGAGATATAATGTTTGATTCTTTGACCGTTTACCACCTTAGGATTTGTGCCTGCGAAGCTGTTGATTTTTATGGCACCGGAACGATAGACCTCCTCGATAACGTAAGGACCTTCCCATTTGGAGAGAAGTTTTCCTGCAAAAAATCTTAAACGAGAGTTGTATAGCAATACATAGTCACCTACATTAAACTCACGCTTTTGTATCCTTTTATCATGCCACCTTTTAACTTTTTCTTTAAACAGCTTGGCATTTTCATAAGCTTGGGTTCTCCATTCATCAAGTGAGCTAATATCAAACAACCTCTTTTCAACGGCAAGTTTGAAGTCATAATTGAGCTCTTTGATAGCCCAATATGCCTTATGTTCTAATTCAAGAGGTAAATGACATGCTTTTCCATAAACCATTTTATACGAAGACATACCCATAGGATTTTTGTATGCAGTTCTATAGGCCCATAATGCATCATTCAGTTTTTTGGACCAATTCTTTCTAGACCTATTGACAGTCTTTTGCAAAATTAATTTGAGCTCTCTATTGCTCAACTCTACCTGACCACTAGACTACGGGTGATAAGGAGATGCAATTCTATGATTAACATCGTATTTAGCAAGCATCTTACGGAAAGCACCATGAATAAAGTGTGAACCACCATCAGTCATTAAGTATCTAGGGACTCCAAACCTCGAGAAAATAACTTCCTTAAGCATTTTAATAGAAGTGTTATGATCAGCACTACTAGTTGGAATAGCTTCTACCCACTTAGTAACGTAATCAACAGCAACTAAAATATGAGTGTAACCATTAGAGGCAGGAAAAGGTCCCATATAATCAAAGCCCCAAACATCAAATGGCTCAATAACAAGTGAATAATTCATAGGCATTTCTTGACGTCTACTGATTTTACCAATTCTTTGACATTCATCGTAAGACAAAACAAACTTACGGGCATCCTTGAAGGGAGTAGGCCAATAAAACCCGGATTGCAATACCTTATGTGCAGTTCTATCTCCAGCGTGATGTCCTCCATAAGCTTCGGAGTGACACTTGCGTAGGATTTGATCCTGTTCATGCTCAGGCACACAACGTCTAATAACACCATCTACTCCTTCTTTATAAAGATGTGGATCATCCCAAAAGTAATGTCTCAAATCATAAAAGAACTTTTTCTTTTATTGGTATGTGAAGCTAGGTGGTATAAATTTAGCAACAATATAATTAGCATAATCAGCATACCATGGAGTGCTGCGAGGAGTGCTTATGACATTTAATTGTTCATCAGGAAAGCTATCATCAATAGGTAGTGGGTCATCAAGAACATTCTCTAGCCTAGACAAGTTGTCTGCAACGGAGTTCTCAGCTCCTTTTCTATCAACAATATGCAAATCAAATTCTTGCAGCAAGAGAACCCATCTAATAAGTCTAGGTTTGGCATCTTTCTTTTCCATAAGATATTTAATAGCAACATATGATCTTCCACCAAATAAACCAACTATCATCAACTACAAGGAGTAATCAACACTACTAGCAACCTACTAGCACCAATTCCGGACCTGGAGACAAGAATTGGATACAAGAGATGAACTAGGGTTTGGAGATGAGATGGTGCTGGTGAAGATGTTGATGGAGATTGCCCTCTCCCGATGAGAGGAGCGTTGGTGATGATGATGACGCAGATTTCCCCCTCCCGGAGGGAAGTGTCCCCGGCAGAACAGCTCTGCCGGAGCCCTAGATTGGTTCCGCCAAGGTTCCGCCTCGTGGCGGCGGAGTCTCGTCCCGAAAGGTTGCTTCTTATTTTTTTCTCATCGAAAGACTTCATATAGGAGAAGATGGGCGTCGGAGAGCCACCAGGGGGCCCACGAGGTAAGGGTGCGCGCCCAGGGGGGAGGGGCGCGCCCCCCACCCTCATGAGTAGGGTGTGGGCCCCCTGGCCTTCATCTTTGGCGACGATTTTTCTTTATTTATTTTAAGATATTCCGTGGAGTTTCAGGACTTTTGGAGTTGCGCAGAATAGGTCTCTAATATTTGCTCCTTTTCCAGCCAGAATTCCAGCTACCGGCATTCCCCCTCTTCATGGTAAACCTTGTAAAATAAGAGAGAATAGCCATAAGTATTGTGACATATCGTGAAATAACAGCCCATAAAGCGATGAATATCGATATAAAAGCATGATGCAAAATGGACGTATCACCAGCCGCCAAGTCATCCCAAGGACTGGAACCAGACATGGTTCTACTGCCAAGATACTTCTCCGACTGATGAGAACCCGCTGCCCGGCTTTCGTGCCCTGTGCCTCGAGTCCAATCATCCTCTCCCAGACAAGTTGTCTGCTGCTGATCGCCAGAAGCTCGCCCCTACCATTGCTAAAGTGAAGGCTCTTTGGGGGAATGGCTTAAATGGCATTGACTTAGTCCGGTGCTGGGTTGCATGGCGGATCATCCCATTGACTCGCCGCTCTTGGTTAATGTGCACTTACACAGGTATGCTCGAAGTATTATTGTTTTTATGTCAAATGATAGACTATTGCTTTGAATCACTCGTGTCTTAATATTCATGCCATGATTAGACATATGATCAAGATTATGCTAGGTAGCATTCCACATCAAAAATTATTATTTTTTATCATTTACCTACTCGAGGACGAGCAGGAATTAAGCTTGGGGATGCTGATACGTCTCCGTCGTATCTATAATTTTTGATTGTTCCATGCCAATATTATTCACTTTCATATACTTTTTGGCAACTTTTTATACTATTTTTGGGACTAACATATTGATCCAGTGCCCAGTGCCAGTTCCTGTCTGTTGCATTTTTTTGGAATTTTTATGATTTTCTGGAAGTAAAATCAACGCGAAACGGTGTCCAGGGTGGTCACGAGGTAGGGGGGCGCGCCCTACCCCCCCAGGCGCGCCCCTGGCCCTCGTGGTCCACCCGTAAGGCGGTTGATGCTCTTCTTCTGGCGCAAGAAAGATAATTTTATGAAGAAGATCTGGGCGAAAGATTCACCCCAATCGGAGTTACGGATCTCCAGATATAAAGGAAATGGTGAAGGGGTAGAATCAGAAACGCAAAAACAGAGAGATAGATCCAATCTCGGAGGGGCTCTCGCCCCTCCCAAGCCATGGGAGCCAAGGACCAGAGGGGAAACCCTTCTCCCATCTAGGGAGAAGGTCAAGGAAGAAGAAGAAGAAGGGGGGCTCTCTCTCCCTTGCTTCTGGTGGCGCCGGAACACCGTCGGGGGCCATCATCATCACCGTGATCTTCACCAACACCTCCGCCATCTTCACCAACATATCCATCACTTTCCCCCTTCTATCTACAGCGGTCCACTCTCCCGCATCCCGCTGTACCCTCTACTTGAACATGGTGCTTTATGCTTCATATTATTATGGGCCATTTGCATTTCTGTCCCTAACTCGAACCACCTACTCAGATTTGCCCCTAACTTCAAAGCCTGCTCAAATTTGCCCCTCCGCCGTTAAGTGACCTTACAAAAATGTCCTTCCGTTCCGTTTCCGTCCGGTCAAAGGGGTTTGACCGTCTATGAGACGTTTGTTTGACATTTTTACCCCTGAAAAAAAAATAAAACAGAAATTAAAGAAAAGAAAGAGAGTGCTTACCTTTTGGCCCAAGTTCAATGTGCACTTTGGCCCATGTGCGTAGCACCCGGCCCACCCATCTCCCCCAGTCATCGTCTTCCTCATCGACTGCACGCGCCGGCGCGCGCCACCGTCGCCGCTGTTCGACAGCTTTCTGTCGTAGTAGCTCGGGTAGGGTTACTTAACGACGCCTGCAGGCCCCAAACAACCCTAGCTAGCTTTCCCTCCCTTCCCCCACTCGCTCTCCTCCCCTGCGGCCGGATCGACCGTCTTCCTCGTCTGCGGATCGCCGGAGCGCCATCGTCGATTCGCCAGCCCTGTGCTGCTAAACCAAAAATTAATATCTCAGTCATGTTCGTGGTGCCCCTAAGATGTCGGCCAGCCCCCTAAACCACTGATCCATGGCCGCCTTCTCGAATCCGTCGAGCACCGCCGTCAGCCGCCGCCTAGCTCGTCGCTGCGGTCGATTCCGACCACCCCTGCATGCTCTGTTGGTACCACTGGATGCGCCTCAACGCACTCGTCTGAACTGTACTCTCCGCCAACAAGTTGGTCGCCGGAGTTGTGAATTCGTCCATCGTCGCCGTGGCTTTGGTCAGTGGAGCTCGCCGCCAGTCCAGGGCGCAGTCTAGGGAGAGGGAGGGAGAGGAAGGGAGGAAGGGAGGAAGGGAGAGGGAGGATAGAATGGAGGGAGGGCTGCGGCGTGTGCGGGAGAGAGGTGGGAGGGAGGGCTGCAGCACATCCAGGGCCGTCGGCGCTCGCCGGAGGTGAGACAGAGAAGTCGTGACGTAGGGGAGAGAGGTGGGAGGGATTTTTTTATTTCTCTATTTTGATTTTATGTTTTTACTGGGTCCCACGTGTAAGTGGCACATGGAGGCAAGGGCAAAATGTCCAATAAACGCCCAGTAGACGGTCAAACCCCTTTGACCAGACGGAAACGGGACGGAAGGGCATTTCTGTAAGGGCACCTAACGGCGGAGGGGCATTTTTGAGTAGGCTTTTGAATTAGGGGCAAATGTGAGTAGTGGGTTCGAGTTAGGGACACAGATGTAAAATACCCTATTATTATCCAATGATGTGTTGCCATCCTATGATGTCTGAGTAGATTTCTATTGTCCTAATGGCTATTTGATGATCGTGATTGGTTTGAGTTGTATGTTTTATTATTGGTGCTGTCCTATGGTGCCCTCCGTGTCGCGCAAGCATGAGGGATTCCCACCGTAGGGTGTTGCAATACGTTCATGATTCGCTTATAGTGGGTTGGTGAGTGACTGAAACACAAACCCGAGTAAGAGGGATTGTTGCGTATGGGATAAAGGGGGACTTGATGCTTTAACGCTATGGTTGGGTTTTACCTTAATGAATCTTTAGTAGTTGCGGATGTTTTCTAGAGTTCCAACCATAAGTGCATATGATCCAAGTAGAGAAAGTATGTTAGCTTATGCCTCTCCCTCAAATAAAATTGCAATAATGATTACCGGTCTAGTTATCGATTGCCTAGACAAATAACTTTCTCGTGACAACAAGCTCTTTACTTTTACTAATTTAGTTGTGTCTTTATCTAAACAGCCCCTAGTCTTTATTTACGTGCTCTTTACTTTCTTGCAGACCTATCCTAAAACACCTACAAAGTACTTCTAGTTTCATACTTGTTCTAGGTAAAGCAAACGTCAAGCGTGCGTAGAGTCGTATCAGTGGCCGATAGGACTTGAGAGAGTATTTGTTCTACCTTTAGCTCCTCGTTGGGTTCGACACTCTTACTTATCAAAAGAGGCTACAACTATCCCGTATACTTGCGGGTCATCAAGACCTTTTTCTGGCGCCGTTGCCGGGGAGTCATAGCGTGGGGTGAATATTCTCGTGTGTGCTTGTTTGCTTTATCACTAAGTAATTTTTATTTGCTGTTATTAGTTGTTCTCTATCTTTAGTTATGGATATGGAACGCAAAATACCAAAAAAAATTAGTTGTACTTGCTACTCATGAAGACGGGGTAACTCCTAAAACTCTCGATTCTCATTATGCGAGAGATATTATATACTACTTTGATAATCCTGAGAAAACCCCATTCAACTTTATAATGGGAGACACGTTGGATCAACGTGAATACTTTAGGGATTATCGCTCGACACAAAAAAGGAAACTATTATGGGATCAATTTATTATGTTGTGTTGGTATGCCTGGGCTCTATGCTTGAGATATGATATTACTTGTTGCTCTAGGATGGAGGCTCCACACCTTCCCTTTTCATGCGAATTTAATGATAATGAAACCTTAGCTTCTTATGCTAATGGTATATATGATTACTATGATGTGGAACAAATAGAAGAATTTGTTGCTTTTAAGGCTGCTTATGAAATTGAAGCTTTGTTTGAAAAGTATGAAGCTTTAGATGATGATGTTTATAGGCCTGAAAATCTTGCTATACTTAGATATTGCTATGCAAATTATGAATACAATTACTATATTAGTGCATTTATTGAGAAAGTCTCCGCTGTCCAAGAAGAGACTAATATTTTGCAGGAAGCTATGGAAGAAGAAATTGATGAAACTGTGAGCTCATTGGATGAAAAAGATGATGAGAAGAGCGAAGAACAAAAGGAGGAAGAGCGGATTAGCTACCCGTGCCCACCTTCTAATGTGAGTAACCCTCCAACTCATACATTATTTAATTCCCCTTCGTGCTTACCGAAGGATGATTGCTATGATGATTGCTATGATCCCTTGAATTTGTTTGAAATATCCCTTTTTGATGATGCTTGCTATGCTTGTGGCTAAGATGCCAATATGAATTATGCTTATGGAGATGAACTTGCTATAGTTCCTTATGTTAAACATGAAATTGTTGCTATTGCACCCATGCATGATAGTCCTATTATCTTTTTGAATTCTCCTGACTACACTATATCGGAGAAGCTTGCACTTACTAAGGATTATATTGATGGGTTGCCTTTTACCATTGCACATGATGATTTTGATGAATATAATATGCATGTGCTTGCTGCTCCTACTTGCAATTATTATGAGAGAGGAACTATGTCTCCACCTCTCTATGTTTCCAACACGATAGAATTGCAAGAAACTGTTTATACTATGCATTGGCCTTTACTATGTGTGCATGAATTGTTCTTTTATGACATGCCGATGCATAGGAAGAGAGTTATACTTCTTTGTTGCATGATATATGTTACTTTGTGCTCACTACTAAATTATAAATCATTGTTAATTAAAATTGGCTTTGATATACCTTGGGATCCGGGTGGATTCATTACTTGAGCACTAAATGCCTAGCTTAATGGCTTTAAAGAAAGCGCTGCCAGGGAGACAACCCGGAAGTTTTAGAGAGTCATTTATTTCTGTTGAGTGCTTTCATATAGTTTTAAAACAAAAAAATAAAGAGGGGAATCTAAAAACTTTTCAAAAAGGAAAGTGAAAGTGAGAAAGACAAGCATTGTTGAAGTGGGAGCTAGCCTTGAACTTTGTTCATGCTCACGGAAACTTTGTGAATCTTGATTACAGAAACTTTTCAACAAAAATAATTATCCCCTTGTATATTTCCATTGTATTATAAAAATAATGTGCCAAGGTTTGCCTTTAGGATGTTTACAATGCTTGTTGGTTTGTACAGTGCAGGACAGAAACTTTGGCTTTAGTACGCGATTTTACATTTTTAACTGGAACGTCAATTGGTTCTGATTCTTTTTGCACTGTCTTGCTATACAACTTGTTTATTTTTCCTAATTTTGGTAGAAGTTTTGGGGTACCATAAGTATGGTGGATTTCCAGATTGCTACAGACTGTTCTGTTTTTGACAGATTCTGTTTTTGATGCATAGTTTGCTTGTTTTGATGAATCTATCAATTTATATCAGTGGATTAAGCCATGAAAAAGTTATATTACAGTAGACACAATGCAAAAACAAAATATGAATTGGTTTTCAACAGTACTTAGAGTGGTGATTTGCTTTATTATGCTAACGGATCTTACCGAGTTTTCTGTTAAAGTTTTGTGTGGATGTAGTGTCTAATCGAGGATGTTTCGATGTGAGAAGAAGGAAGAGAGGCAAGAGCTCAAGCTTGGGGATGCCCGAGGCACCCCAAATAAATATTCAAGGAGACTCAAGCGTCCAAGCTTGGGGATGCTGGGGAGGCATCCCCTCTTTCTTCAACAAGTATCGGTATGTTTCGGATTCGTTTCGTTCATGCATTATGTGCAAGTCTTGGAGCGTCTTTTGCAATCAGGTTTTTACTTTTCTTTTATGCACCATGCTGGTATGAGATAGTCCTTGGTTGATTTATAGAATGCTCATTGCACTTCACTTAAATTTTTTGAGTATGGCTTTATAGAATGCTTCATGTGCTTCACTTATATCTTTTGAAGTTTGGATTGCCTGTTTCTCTTCACATAGAAAGCCGCCATTTGTAGAATGCTCTTTTGCTTCACTTATATTTGTTAGAGCGTGGGCATATCTTTTGTAGAAAAAATTAAACTCTCTTGCTTCACTTATATCTATTTAGAGAGATGACAGGAATTGGTCATTCACATGGTTAGTCATAAAATCCTACATAAACTTGTAGATCGCTGAATATGATATGTTTGATTCCTTGCAATAGTTTTGCGATATAAATATGGTGATATTAGAGTTATGCTAGTGGGTGGTTGTGGATTGTAGAGACACTTGTGTTTAGGTCTGCAAGTCCCGTAGCATGCACGTATGGTAACCGTTGTGTGACAAATTTGAAGCATGGGGTGTTTCTTTGATTGTCTTCCTTATGAGTGGCGGTCGGGGATGAGCGATGGTCTTTTCCTACCAATCTATCCCCCTAGGGGCATGCGTAGTAGTACTTTTCTTCAAGGACTAATAAACTTTTGCAATAAGTATATGAGTTCTTTATGACTAATGTGAGTCCATGGATTATACGCACTCTCACCCTTCCATCATTGCTAGCCTCTTCGGTACCGTGCTTTGCCCTTTCTCACCTCGAGAGTTGGTGCAAACTTCGCCGGTGCATCCAAACCCCGTGATACGATACGCTCTATCACACATAAGCCTCATTATATCTTCCTCAAAACAGCCACCATACCTACCTATCATGGCATTTCCATAGCCACTCCGAGATATATTGCCATGCAACTTTCATCATCATCGTATACATGACTTGAGCATTCATTGTCATATTGCTTTGCATGATCGTAAGATAGCTAGCATGATGTTTTCATGGCTTGTCAATTTTTTTGATGTCATTGCTACGCTAGATCATTGCACATCCCGGTACACCGCCGGAAGCATTCATATAGTCATATCTTTGTTCCAGTATCGAGTTGTAATATCGAGTTGTAAGTAAATAAAAGTGTGATGATCATCATTATAGAACATTGCCCCGTAAAAAAGGAAAGGCCAAAGAAGCCTAAATAAAAAAGGGGGCCAAAGAAGCCCACCAAAAAAAGAAGAAGGAAAAGAAAAGGGGCAATATTACTATCTCTTTTTCCACACTTGTGCTTCAAAGTAGCACCATGTTCTTCATGTAGTGAGTCTCATATCTTGTGCTTCAAAGTAGCACCATGTTCTTCATATAGATTGTCTCCTATGTTGTCACTTTCATATACTAGTGGGAATTTTCATTATAGAACTTGGCTTGTATATTCCAACGATGGGCTTCCACAAATGCCCTAGGTCTTCATGAGCAAGCAAGTTGGATGCACACCCACTTACTTTCTTTTGTTGAGCTTTCATACACTTATAGCTCTTAGTGCATCCGTTGCATGGCAATCCTTACTCCTGACATTGATATCTATTAATGAGCATCTCCATAGCCCGTTGATACGCCTAGTTGATGTGATACTTTCTCCTTTTTTGTCTTCTCCACCTAACCTCCATCATTATATTCTATTCCACCTATAGTGCTATATTCATGGCTTGCGCTCATGTATTGCGTGAGGGTTAAAAAAGCTGAAGCGCGTTAAAAAGTATGAACCAATTGCTCGGCTTGTCATCAGGGTTGTGCATGATGGGGGCACTTTGTGTGACGGAAATGAAGCATGGCCAAACTGTATGATTTTCTAGGGATAAGCTTGCTTTTACCTTGTTGTTTTGAAAAGACATGATTGCTTTATCGGTATGCTCGAAGTATTATTGTTTTTATGTCAAATGATAGACTATTGCTTTGAATCACTCGTGTCTTAATATTCATGCCATGATTAGACATATGATCAAGATTATGCTAGGTAGCATTCCACATCAAAAATTATTCTTTTTTATCATTTACCTACTCGAGGACGAGCAGGAATTAAGCTTGGGGATGCTGATACGTCTCCGTCGTATCTATAATTTTTGATTGTTCCATGCCAATATTATTCACTTTCATATACTTTTTGGCAACTTTTTATACTATTTTTTGGACTAACATATTGATCCAGTGCCCAGTGCCAGTTCCTGTCTGTTGCATGTTTTTTGTTTCGCAGAAACCCAATATCAAACGGAGTCCAAACGGGATAAAAACGGACGGAGATTTTTTTGGAATATTTCTGATTTTCTGGAAGTAAAATCAACGCGAAACGGTGTCCAGGGTGGTCACGAGGTAGGGGGCGCGCCCTACCCCCCTAGGCGCGCCCCTGGCCCTCGTGGTCCACCCGTAAGGAGGTTGATGCTCTTCTTCTGGCGCAAGAAAGATAATTTTATGAAGAAGATCTGGGCGAAAGATTCACCCCAATCGGAGTTACGGATCTCCAGATATAAAGGAAACGGTGAAGGGGTAGAATCAGAGAACGCAGAAACAGAGAAATAGATCCAATCTCGGAGGGGCTCTCGCCCCTCCCAAGCCATGGGACCAAGGACCAGAGGGGAAACCCTTCTCCCATCTAGGGAGAAGGTCAAGGAAGAAGAAGAAGAAGGGGGGCTCTCTCCCCCTTGCTTCCGGTGGCGCCGGAACGCTGCCGGGGGCCATCATCATCACCGCGATCTTCACCAACACCTCCGCCATCTTCACCAACATCTCCATCACCTTCCCCCTTCTATCTACAGCGGTCCACTCTCCCGCATCCTGCTGTACCCTCTACTTGAACATGGTGCTTTATGCTTCATATTATTATCCAATGATGTGTTGCCATCCTATGATGTGTGAGTAGATTTCTATTGTCCTAATGGCTATTTGATGATCGTGATTGGTTTGAGTTGTATGTTTTATTATTGGTGCTGTCCTATGGTGCCCTTCGTGTCGCGCAAGCGTGAGGGATTCCCGCTGTAGGGTGTTGCAATACGTTCATGATTCACTTATAGTGGGTTGGTGAGTGACTGAAACACAAAACCGAATAAGAGGGATTGTTGCGTATGGGATAAAAGGGGACTTGATGCTTTAATGCTATGGTTGGGTTTTACCTTAATGAATCTTTAGTAGTTGCGGATGCTTGCTACAGTTCCAATCATAAGTGCATATGATCCAAGTAGAGAAAGTATGTTAGCTTATGCCTCTCCCTCAAATAAAATTGCAATAATGATTACCGGTCTAGTTATCGATTGCCTAAGGACAAATAACTTTCTCGTGACAACAAGCTCTTTAATTTTACTAATTTAGTTGTGTCTTTATCTAAACAGCCCCTAGTATTTATTTACGTGCTCTTTACTTTCTTGCAAACCTATCCTAAAACACCTACAAAGTACTTCTAGTTTCATACTTGTTCTAGGTAAAGCAAACGTCAAGCGTGCGTAGAGTCGTATCAGTGGCCGATAGGACTTGAGAGAGTATTTGTTCTACCTTTAGCTCCTCGTTGGGTTTGACACTCTTACTTATCGAAAGAGGCTACAACTATCCCGTATACTTGTGGGTCATCAGTGACACAAAAGATCATTTGCGCCACAGCCCCGATGAGTTACCTGAAGACCTTATCAATGATATGACGAAGTCGCTTTTGAATGAAAGTCTAGCACACTATGGCAAGGTGGGCCTAAGCCCTTTCTGCAAAGCTAACCCGGCTCCAGGGGTAAGCCGCCAAATTTTAATTAATTTACTTTTATCTTTGATGTTTTGTCTTAACTCAAATCTTTGCTGATCTTCATAGAATGATGACGAGTTTTGGAAGAAAGAATATGACCATGAGGCTGCAAAGCGGGCCAGGAAGGCCAAGAAAGCCGCCAGGAGAGCCGCCACCAAGAAAAGAGGAAAAAAAACCAGTGCTTCTGAATTGCTTCAACTGGAGGACTCCTCTGAGTCGGAGGTAGCCCTTGACTCTCTTGGCTCTTTTTTCAACCACCTTATTGACACTGACCATCATCAGGATGACACGGGAATGAGTCAGGGAGTGGAAGAAGAGGTAACTATTATTTCCTCCGACTCCGAGCCTTTGCCGAGACAAAAAATCCGAAGAGTAACCCGGAAAGTAAGATTTTCACACCCCTTAGCTCATCTGGATCCTCACTTTCTTTTGAAGCAACAGATTCATGAGAGCCGGAGAAAGACCCAGGCCAGCAAAGATGCGGAACTCTCCTCCAGCTTACCGAATACGCCGAGGAAACGCCGAAATGAGGTCACCTCCGACTTAACCTCTTTTTATCCTTTGGCGGGTCTTACTCGTCAACCGCTCAACTCTTCTGATTCAAATTATCAGGAAACTTCACATTCTTCCGGCGACTCAATCTAGTCAAATATGCTGGCTTTCAATACCGCTCCAAGGTAATGACAATTTACTTATCCTTTACTCATTACAATCCTTTTATACTTTGTACTGACCCATTTTGACTCATGAAGTGGAAAAGCAAAGCCCAGCAAGAGGGCCAAGAAAAACAAACCGGCTGAAGATCCAAAGGTTAATGAGCCGGAGCAGCAGATCCCAGCACCTAAGATCTCTATCCCCCAATCATCTGAGCCGGCTCTTGACATCCCGCCAGCAACTTCTGACCCTCCTATGGAGCGAGCCATTAATGAGTCTTTAAATCTTGACGTCTCTAGTCCACCGAAGACGGCTGATGTTCATGATGAAGACGTGGCAATCACTGCCACCGTCTTTAGAGAACCGGGAAGGCCCACTGTGCTAGCCAAGCATTTTGCCAAGGAGGAGCGTAAAGTCAGATTTGATATGGCTGATTACTCCCACTTGAGCATTGGCGAGGTTTTTTCTGGTTATCTTAGCCAAGTGCATAGCAGCCGCAATCTTGAAGTAGACATGGTGAACCAAATGCACCAGAAGTTTGAGGTACAAAGTCTTCCTTTACTGAGTTATGCTTACTATGCCAGCCCCCAAGTCTACCGTTTATGATAAATATGATGTAGACTTAAATGAACCATTAGCATAAGTCATATCCTTTGGTAGAATCCTTTGATCATCCGATTTAATCCGTAGTCCCCAAGGGCCGGTTTAATCAGCATGAATGAGCTGGTCCTTTATATTCTTGTATGGAAGATGATACTTGTTTAGTTTTCAACAACAATATGCATTAGTCCCCAAGTGCTAAGTACTCTTGCTTGCAAAGTGCTTGGGACTTATTCTCATAAGCCTCCACTTAAATAGAACTTTCGGTAGACATTAGCCCCCAACTGCCAAGTATTATTGCGTGCAAAAAAGGCTTGAGACTTTATATGTTGAACTAACTCTTGATTATGATGTTGATCCGGTTTATGAACAGACCACCACTGCTCAACTTCAAACTGAGCTGTCTGAGCTGAAGAACCGCTTGGAGCTGCAGGAGACTGAGACCTAGAGGGCAAACTCGAAATTTGAATTCAGCGTGTCTGAACAAGAAAAACTAAAGGCCCACTTTGAAGTTGAGAAAAAATCCTGGGCTGACGAAAAGATTGCCTTGACCCATCGAGCTAAAAAAGCAGAGGCGGCTCTTGAAGAGGTGACCACTGAATTGTCCGGCTTAAAACGCCATGTGTCTCAGATCGTATGACTTGTTATAATAACGAGTAGAAGTTGTATGATGATGCATGATTAGTAGGACTTGTTATTATATATGATGATGTATGATGCGAGCATGCATGAGTTATTATATATCAGCGGGTGAAATGAACAAAGTAGTAGCGTTGGTAAACCAAGGACGAAGATATAAGAGAGGACACTTCTCTCTATTAGCTAGCTAATAACAACCTAAATTAACCCCCAAAACCCCTAAACCAGCCATTTAAAAAAAACCTCAGCTCTAGCCAGCTGCTGACGCGTGGAAGCCTTTTGGTCCTGGTTCATGTCACCAACCGGGACCAAAGGCCCCCTTGCCTGGGCTGCCCGCAGTGGCCACGTGGAGGCCCATCTGTCCCGGTTCGTGTAAGAACCGGGACTAAAGGGGGAGGGCATTAGTACCGACCTTTTTGTCCCCTTACGAACCGGGACAAATGCCCTGTTTTCTACTAGTGCAAGAAAGAAAAGTTTTCGAATCGAGCATCCACACCCAATGGCCTCTCTTTGATTTAAAGGATTTTATAAGGTTTTTTAATTGGAATTGTTAGGATTTCTTCCTAAGTTGGTCATTTTATTCATAGGATTGGATCCAATAGCGTTTTTCTTATGTAATCATTTGAATTTTTAAGAAAACCGAGCTTTCGCTCTGGCCACCTTTCTTTTATTTTTTTCCTTTTTTCTACGACATCAACCACTCTCTGGTACGCGACATGCCACTTTAAATCATATACTTTTCATATTACTAGGTTTTGAAATTCCTGTGAATCAATCGAAAAAAATGGACCGGTCCGTGGACCAATGGTGGTGTACCGCGTCGGATGGCAAAATGGGTCGGGACGCTCGGTCTAGACGGATGCGGGTGGTTTGATGGTCCATTTTTTATCGCGTTACTTTTAAGGGTCAGCTTTGGAGATGCCCTAACTGAACTTGTTGGTACAATGAATGACAGGTGCATTAGTCCGACACAGACTTCCTGCAGGTGACACGTCAAAGATATATGCTAATGCCAACCTCTCTGCTAACCTAACTGGAACATATCAAATCTTGGATGGACGGTGACAGAAGAGTGGCTGGCGTGCGACCTTGAGACACACACACACCTTTTCGTTTTCGAACCACTAGGTAGGAGTGGTGGATTGATTAACCAGATAATGACAATTAAAAAACCAAATAATGCAAAAACAGGCCTGGAGACAACATAGATTACAGGAATACCACTAATATATATGTTCTCGTGCCATTGTTCTTACCGCCAAGACGAAGAGTCAGAAAGGAAAAGATATGGAAGAGCGTCAACAAAGTTGGACAGCTCAAAAAGAAAAGGAAATAGGCTCTGGAATCCCATTGCCCATGGCCACTGTCTTGTTCGTGCCTAGTCATGTACCCATTAAGAAATGGGAGATCCTTATGGCATGGATAGATATGATTGATTAGCAATCACACCTCAGTCCAGACTCCCTATTCTGCACTGATTGCTGGGCATCTGGATCTTAGTTTCATCCCAGACATGTTCGCATTTCTCTCTAAACACAATCGCTCATTGTTCATTTATTTTTATTAGTAAGTACAGATAATCACATGCTCTCGGTTAGCTTTCGTACCTTCAAACTTAATAACGATAGATGATTCTAGCTTGATTACCTGTCAATATTTATTTTTCATCTAATCGTGTTTTTTAGTATGTCCTTTGTAACTTAATATAAGACTTGTTTTCATTGTCATGGACTCTAAAAACGTCTTATGAAAAGTTAAAGAGGGAGTACTACTATTTTAAAAATCTATAGATTTTTTTCCTCGATTTCCAATTTAAGATTTGGCTTCTAAGGACACAAAGTATTTATTCCTTTTGCAGAAAAGTAGAAAAGCCAACATCAAGTGCTGAGCACCTAGCTTGGGGCTCACATTATCCTACCATTAGAGTTGCATTATTTGTGTGTCCCAAATTTTCTCGTGTGCGTAGGTTCTACTTTTTATTGGAAGTGTGTAGGTTCTACTTTTGAATAGAAAGAAAAGTTTTTGGATCGAGCATCCACACCCACTAGCCTCTCTTTGATCTAAAGGATTTTATAATGTTTTTAAATATTTAGGGTTTGTTTCTAAGGTATTCATTTAAGTCATAGCATTTGATCCTATAGCATTTTTTCTTAAGTAATCATTTGTTTTACAAAATTCAAAGAAAACCCAGCATTTGCTCTAGCCACCTTTACCTTTTTCTCTTTTTCTATGACATCAACCACACTCTGATATGTGCCATGCCACTTTAAATCATATACTTTTCATATTACTAGGTTTTGAAATTCATGTGAATCAATCCACACACAAAATCTGGACCGGTCCGCGGACCGATGGTGTACTTCTTTGGACGGCAAAATGGGTCGGGACCGCTTGGTCTAGACGGATGTGGGTGGTTTGAGGGTCAGTTTTTTTTCTGCATCACTTTGAGGGTCAGCATTGAATATGCACTAAGGGCATGAACAATGGGGGCATCACTTGTACATCCACATCATCAAAGAAAGTTGAGACCACCGTCTGTGACTATAGCCACTCAACACAGGCCACCATCTTTAAGACCTAGTGACGCATACCGAGGAGGACATTGAGGTGTGCGAAAGCGCCAAGATTTTTGATACATAAAAGTGGTCATAGTAGGATCTACGTCACCGTAGAATCAGATCAGTGGACGCTAGCAGTGAGCCTATGCTCCCCTACGATTATTTTACATAACTAGGTACGTGCCTTGCCACATGATTTGAATTTTTTTTAATGTATAAAGGCTAGGTCTGTGTTTAAAAAAAATGTACAAATGCTAGGTCTGTGTTTTTTTAATGTAGGTTCTACTCTTGACAAGAAAGAAAAGTTTTCAGATCGAGCATCCACACCGACTGCCCTCTCTTTGATTTAAAGGATTTTATACGGGCTTTTTAAATTAGAATTCTTAGAGGGGCGGGGGGGGGGGGGGGGGGGGGGGGTCTCTAAGTTGGTCATTTGATTCATCGGATTGGATTCTATACCATTTTTTCCTTAAGTAATCATTTGTTTTTACAAAATTCAAGAAAATCAAGCATTCACTCTAGCCACTTTTTCAAAAAAAATCGAGTCGTCAAACACTATCCCGTACTACGACACAAATCGACATGTCACTTTAAATCCAACACTTTTCATATTACTAGGTTTTGAAATCCCTGCGAACCAACCAGCAAAAGAAAAACCAGGTCGGTACGTGGACCGATGGTGTACTGCGTTGGATGACGAATTAAGTTCGAACTGCTGAGAGCATCTCCAGCCGTTCGGCCCCCCAGGGCGCCGAAAAAGAGCAGCATGGGGGTGAGCCGGCGGTATACTCGGCGCTGGGAGCGGTTGGGCACCCAGCCGTCACCCCCAGGCGCTGATTTCGGCCCAATGTTCGGCCCAATTGTGTCAAAAAAATGGCCCGATATCTGCATGAATCGGCCCATATTTGGCGCGGTTCGGCGTGTTTCGGCGTGAATTTTCGCATACAAATAGAAATCAATTAGTTCGTCACATAGTTCGACGTGTTTCGGCGTGTTTCATCACATAAATCAAATAGTTCAACAAATAGTTCAATACAAATTATATAGTTTAACAAATAAAAATTCAAGTTTATCACACGTCATTCCCGCATCGCCCCGGCCTCGCCCTTGAGCCTCCATAGGTGCTCCACCAGATCGTGTTGCAGTTCTTGATGCACCTGTGGGTCTTGGATCTCCTGACGCATATTGAGGTAGTCAATCCAGGTTGCCGGTAGCTGGTGATCAACTTGGGCAAGAGGACCCTGCCTGTAATATGGCTCTTCTTGCTCGCTCTCAATGATCATGTTGTGCAAGATGACACAGCAAGTCATGATCTCCCACATTTGATCTTTCGACCAGGTCTGAGCAGGGAACCGGACAACAGCAAATCAAGATTGGAGCACACCAAATGCCCGCTCGACATCCTTCCTGCAAGCCTCCTAAACCTTCGCAAACCAGACGTTCTTGCCTCCTGGCACATGGTTTGAGATGGTCTTCACAAATGTCGACCATCTCGGATAGATGCCATCAGCTAGATAGTACCCCTTGTTGTAGTGCCGCCCATTGACCTCGAAGTTCACCAGGGGAGAATGACCTTCAACAAGCTTGGCAAAGATAGGGGAGCACTGCGGGGCGTTGATGTCATTGTGAGTTCCTGGCGTCCCAAAGAAAGAGTGCCAAATCCAGAGGTCCTGTGTGTCCACTGCCTCAAGTACCACATTGCAACCGCCTTTGGCGCCTTTGTACAACCCCTGCCAAGCAAATGGACAGTTCTTCCATTTCCAATGCATGCAGTTGATGCTTCCAAGCATCTCAGGAAATCCTCTTGTTGCATTCTGTGCTAGGATCCGAGCAGTGTCTTCCCATTGGGTGTTCGCAAGTATTGCGGTCCAAACACTGCCACCGCTACCCTGCAGAACTTGCAGAAACACTCAATGGTGGTGGACTCGGCCATGCGCCCATAGTCGTCGAGTGAATCACCGGGAGCTCCGTATGCAAGCATCCTCGTAGCTGTCGTGCACTTCTGGATTGAGGTGAATCCAAGTGTGCCGGTGCAATCCATCTTGCACTTGAAGTAGTTGTCAAACTCCCGGATGGAATTCACAATCCTGAGAAAAAGCTTTCGGCTCATCCGATAACGGTGCCGAAATGTTTTCTCACCGTGCAATGGGGCGTTGGCGAAGTAGTCCGAGTAGAGCATGCAGTAGCCTTCCAGACGATGCCGGTTCTTTGCTTTCACCCGCCCAGGCGCCGAGCCACCTCGCCGCGGCTTTTCACTGCTCGCGAGCAGGCCGGCGAGCACCATGAGATGCTCCTGCTCCTGGACGTCGACTTCGGCTTCCTCCTCTAGCAACGCCGCGCGCGCCTCCTCATCTTCGGAGTCCATCGTCGGGCCAGGCATATCACCGAACACCTTGCGGGCGAGGTGGGCGCAAACCCGCCGGTGTACAGGCCCTGCGCGGCCGGAACACCGAAAAAGTTGCCCGGACGGCGGCGGAGAGGCTGCCTCGGTGAAACCTCTTCTTTTTTCCCGGCGGGAAATGATCTAGCTAGCTGCGGTGGGCGGTGGGCGGCGCCGGGATCGGCAGGGTGGCGGCCGAGCGCGGGGGGGAGGGGGGTCGGATGCGAATCTAGACGGGTGGCTTGACTTTTCGCCTGACAGTGTGGCCCCAGGAGCGCTTTTCCCTTGCGCCGGAGCCCCCGAGCGCCCCCCCCCCCCCCCTCCCCCTCCCCCCCCCCCCCGCCCCCCCCCCCCCCCCCCCCCCCCCCCCGTGCGCCGGGTTCGGCCTGCGATCGCCGGGCGCAAAAACGGGCCGAGCCAGCGGAATTCGACGTCCTAGGGGCGCGACTGGGGTTTCGGCGCCAGCGCGAAAAAAACGCCTGGGAAGAGCCTGTTGGGGGCGCGGCTGGAGATGCTCCGAGTCAAAACAATTGCGGGTGGTTTGATGTTCAGTGTGTTTTTACATCTATATGAGGGTCAGCGTTAGAGATGCCCTAACTAAACTTGTTGCTAGAATGAATGCTATGTGCACTGGCGCAGCACAGTCTTACTGTCAGTGTGACGTCAAAGATAACAGCTAAAGCTAACCTCTCTGCTAACCCAACGTATGAGTGGCTAGAGTGGGAACTTGAGATTTATTTTATTTTATTTTTGCTCCTTGAGATATCCACTGTGCTTTCCTTGCAGGGCCCACAACCAGTGAGGTGTGGGAAAGCGGAAAGCGTCGAGATTTTTGATAGATAAAAGTGGTTATTATTAGGATCCACGTCACCTCAGAGCCGTATCCGTGAACGTGAGCCACCGCTCCCGCCACAGCAGGAATGATTCACGCTAGAAAATATAACCCAGCCAATCGAAGGCCTTGCTGAGCCCAGCGGTCATTGTCCAGCACGAAGAAACGTTCAGTCAAAAAACACAGTCAAAATCAAATGGCAGAGCTGCAGTATTGACCCGATCAAGCACCATCGAACGGCAAACAACAAGGCGAAATCGAGGGAAGCTCTTGAGAGCGGGTCGGCCAGAAGCCTTATATGTTAGAATAACACAAATGATCATACTCATACTTCGGCTTTAGAGTTGCCACTTGCACGATTTGTTCCATCCCAGATTAATATCAGCCGCAAGATATTTGCACCCACACACGCATCTTTCTCTCTGTCTTTTCGGACCACTAGCGTTAATTTGTTTAAGCCAGTCTGGTAAGCCGCAGGTGAGCTGATAATGAAGGAACGAAACATGTGACGTGTTGGGTGGTAGGCCGTAGGCACCTGATTTGTGGCTCTCATTACCTTGGATTTTATAAATTGCTGCCAGTTAAGACTGGGAGATCCGTCGCGCCCTTTGTGGTGGAGGTCCCTCCACTGTATTGAGACCTGCAACAGATTTTCGGCCAAGAAACATTGCTTGTGGAAGCTCTACTTTTCACACGGACCACAAGGGCACCAGCACTCAACAGACTAACTAACATGCCACATGTCGCTCATTCGTTGTGTCGCCATGTGGCATCGTTAAGCTAACCTGAGACTACCCACAATGGCAGTAAGGTAGTAACATCACATATATCTAGGCAAAATAGATGATTTGGCAAACAATAAATGAAAAAAAAAGTCATGTGATAACATAGCTAGTTACTAATAGCATGAGTAACATCACACATATCAAGGCAGGATGGGTTTATAGCCTAATAAATGAAGTGTTCATGTTACCATACATATGTTACTTCCCACTATAGAGGTAGTAACATAGAATAGTAATATAGGCATGTTACTAGTCTAAATTACTTCCCATTGTGGCCAGTAGCGTTTAGCTAACCCGAGCTTACCGAATCATGCTCGGTGACAGATGAATAAACAAGCGCAAAACAAATATGGGTGGCTGGGGTGATGCGGTCCCGGGTGCGCTTTTCGGTGGGTCCCACGAGGCGATGATGTAGTGGGAAGCATCGAGGTAGTTCCATGTGGTCACACACCTAGCAGGTCCACTTGTGTCCGGTTGAATATCACCCTCAATATATTTGCCATGATTTTCTTCTCTCCCTCTCTCTATCTCTCTCTCTCTCTCTCCACTAGGTTTTTTTTTTGGACCACTAGGTAGGATCGGTGGATTGATTACCCAGATTATGCACAAAGTGGCCTAGAAACAAAACGAATTACAACGAGGTTCCTCATAAGGAGGTTCTCACCCGTTGCTCTTACCGCGAAGATGAAGAGTCAACAAACATTATGAGAAAGTGTGAGACCCTCATTGCATGGATGGACAGATAGGAGTATGATTGATTATCCCAAGGCCTCTATCTTCTCCGTGCCTACTCATGCACCCATTAAGGCTGGTTGTAATGGGGAGTATCATATACTAGTATCATGCATATGATACTAGTGTATGATACTACCTCCCTAATGCATAGTATCATATATTAGTATCATGTTGTACTCTATTTATTGCCATGCATGACACAAAGTAGCATAGCATTTAATATGATACGGTATCATGATATGATACTACACCATCTCTTTCTTCATTTAATGCTATGCCACCTCATCAAAATTGCCTAGTTGGCATGCATGATACTAGCTATGATACTACCATTACGACCAGCCTAAGGGGGTGTTTGGTTACAGGGACTTATTAGTGTAGGGACTTAAATAAGTCCCTTTAAGTCCCATCTAAACCAAACAGGAGGGACTTATAGGGACGTAAAGTGGGCATTTGGGACTTATGAAATAAGACTCTCAAGGAGGGACTTATAGGGACTTATAGTTGTAATATGGTCTTTAAGTCCATGTTAAATCCCAGGAACCAAACAAGTAGGGACTTATTAGGGACTTAGGACTTATAAGTTGGGACTAAAAAAAGTCCTAAGACTTATGAACCAAACAGGGCCTAAGAAATGGGAGACCCTCATGACATGGATGGACAGATATGATTGATTACCAATCACACCTTGGTCCACACTTTCCATTATGAACTGATGGATGGCTATTTGGATCTCGGTCGATCACTCATTTTCATTCCAAACCAAGCATTTCTCTTTGAAACAATCACTCATTGCTCTGCATTTCCAATTTACCAGAAAAGCAGCAAAGCCAGCATCAGGTGGTGAGCAGAGCGCCTACCTTGTGCCTCTCATTATCCTACCATTTATAAACTGCTGATAGTTAAGGCCATCGAGAGCTGCATCGTTTGTGTGTCCCTGATTTGCTCATGCGCGTAGGTTCTACATTTGGCAAGAAAGATAAGTTTTCGGATCGAGCATCCACACCCACTGCCCTCTCTCTTTGATTCAAAGGGATTTTATACTTTCTTTATTTGGAGAATTAGAGTCCTTAGGAATTTTTCTACTCCGTAAGTTAGTCATAGGATTGGATCCTACAAGAATTTTCCAAAGTATTCGTTTGTATTAAAATTTATAGGAATCTTCCCTCAATTTTTTTATAAGAATCTAGCATCTACTTTAACCTTTTATCTGAATCCTACACTTTTCATATTATTACTGTGTTCTGGAATTCCTGCGAATCAAAAGTCAAACCGAGTGAAAGAATCTTTTCAGAGATGAAATACACAAGACCGCATCGCCGGCCGGTATCGGTATGATTGCTCCCGCGTGTCACCATCATTAGACTAGCTGAGCTAACCTCTCTGTTAACCTAACACAAGTTTATCTGATCTTGGATGGACCGTGACAGCCGCACAAATAAAATAAAATACCGTAGCGGCGAAGAGTGGCTGGCAGATCTTCATTGCGCTTTCCTCATGGGTCCCACAGGGCAGTGAGGTGGCGGAAAGTGCCGAGACGCATAAAAAATGGCCAGAGGTGGATCCACGTCACCTGGGCGCGGGATCAGTGGACGTGAGCCGCCGCTCTCGCTGCAATTATTTAGGATCGTAAAACTATCTGAAACGAAGAGGCGCCACTTGCAGGATTTGTCTCATCTCAGATTAATATCAGCCGCGAGATATTTGCACCCACCCACCCATCTTCTTCTTCCTCTCTTCATACCACAAGTGTTAATTTGAGCGAGGTTGTTTGATAGTGTAATTAGCGGTTAACTGGGTAATGGCAGAAGGAGCCATGCATGTGACGTGATGTGTGGAAGGCCGTAGGCACTTGATTTGTGGCTCATATTATCTTGGATTTCATAAATTGCTGCCAGTTAAGACTGGGAGATCCATCGTGCCTTTTGTGGCCGAGGTCCCTCCCCTCCCCTCCCCTCCCCTTCACTCCATCGAGACCTGCTTCTGATTTTCGACCAAGAGACATATTTTGTGTGTAAGCTCCACACTTCAGAAGGATCACAAGAGCCCCAGCAGCTCACTAGACTAAATAAAATGCCACGTGTCACACGTCGAGTCGTCAGGTAGCATCTCGTTGGTAAGCTAATAAACCCGAGCTTACACCTAATCCTGGTCAGTGATAGATGAATAAACTAACACAAAATAAAGAAGGTTGGCTGGCGTGATGCGATCTTCGGTGCTCTTTCCTGTGGGGCCAACGAAGCGGCGTTGTGGCAAGAAGCATTGAAGTAGTCACGCGCAGATCAACTTTGTGTTTGGTTTAATATCAGCCTCAACATATTTGCCCCGATTTTCTAGTGTGCCAACCCGGCAACAAAAAAAAATCAAAATATAATTAATAGTTTTGAAAAATGTCAAAAAATTCTACGAATGTATACGCATATTCTTCAAATATGTATAAAATTTCATCAACTAATTTCATTATTTGTACGTTACACAAAAAGGACAAATATCTGACACAAGTACAAAAACATATATTAATATGTGTATTTTTCTTTTTTGTTACATCACATATGAGTATATATGTTCACGAAATTTTATACATGTATACTAAAAATATATGTTTACATGTATATTTTTTCAGATTTTTTACGTTGTGCAAAATGTATTTTCCTGAGAAAAAAATAAAGAGCTCTATGGAGCTCAGCCTCTGCTTGTACTTTTCGCTGATTTTCTTCTTCTTCTCTCTCTCTCTCTCTCTTGTGTATTTCCTTTTTCTTTTTCGAACCACTAGGTAATGGTGGTGGAATGATTAGCCAGCCAAAGCAGGCCTGTAGACAAAATAGATTACATGGAAATCCCTAATATACTCCCTCCATCTCGGTTTATAGGGCGCGCGTAATTTTAGGTCATCGATTTGACTAATTAAATATGAGTTATATGTCACCAAAAGTATATCATTAGATTCTCAAGTGGACGTAGTTTCTAAACATATATTTTTATCAAATATAATACATATTTAGCTAGTTAAGTTGTCAACCTAGAACGACGTGCATGTCTTATAAACCGAGATGGAGGAAGCAAATGTTATCATGCCGTTGTTCTTACCGCCAACACAAGAGTCGAAAAGGAAAAGATATGGGAGAGTGTCCGGAAAATTGGACAGCTCAAAAGGAAAAGAAAATAGACTCTGGAATCCCATTGCCCACGGCCACTATCTTGTTCGTGCCAAGTCATGCACCCATTAAGAAATGGGAGATCCTTATGGCATGGATAACTAAATGATTGATTTTTTTTTCTTTGCCGGGATGATTGATTATCAATCACATCTCAGTCCACACTTCCCATTCTTCACTGATTGATAGGCATCTGTATCTTAGTTTCATCCCAAGCCTGGGTGCATTTCTCTCTAAAAACAATCGCTCATTGTTCATTTATTTATTATT
Source organism: Triticum timopheevii (assembly GCA_963921465.1). NCBI lineage: Eukaryota > Viridiplantae > Streptophyta > Magnoliopsida > Poales > Poaceae > Triticum > Triticum timopheevii. Next base: position 673,296,781 of record OY997274.1, read on the forward strand.
ATTAGTAAGTAGTACGCACAGACTAATCACCTGCTCTCAATTAGCTTTAGTACCTTCATACTTAAAGATGATAGATGATTATAGTTTGATTACCTGAAGATATTTATTTTTCATCTATTTGTGTTTGTTTAGTACTTCCTTTGTAACTCAATATAAGACATTTTTGACACATGGACTCTAAAAATGTCTTATAAAATGTTATAGAGAGAATACTACTTTGTCTAAACTCTATAAATATTTTTTGTCTGGATTTCTAAATTAAGAGATGGTTGCCAAAGACACAAAGTATTTATTCTTTTAGCAGAAAAGTAGCAAATCCAACATCAGGTGGTGAGCACCTAGCTTGGGGCTCACATTATCCTGCCATTAGAGTTGCATCCTTTGTGTGTCCTGGATTTGTTCGTGCGCGTAGGTTCTACTCTTGACAAGGAAGAAAAGCTTTTGGATCGAGCATCCACACCCATTGGCCTATCTTTTTTGGTTATAGGTTTTTTTATTATAATTGTTAGGAATTTTTTTCTATGTTGGCCATTTGATTCATAGGTTTGGATCCTATACCGTTTTTTAAGTAATCATTTGTTTTACTGATTTCAAAGAAAATCGAGTATTCACTCTAGCCACCTTTTTTTGGTATTTTACGACATCAAACACTCTGATATCTTATAGGACTCAAATCGACACGCCACTATATATCATATACTTTTCATATTACCAGGTTTTGAAATTCCTACGAATCAATAAAAAGACGTACCGATCCGTGGACCGATGGTGTAGCGCGTTGGATGGCAATGGTTTGAGGGTCAGCTTTTTTTCACATCACTTTGACGGTCAATGTTGAAGGTGCTCTAAGGGCATGGCCAACGGTATGCTTCAAACCTGCTGTCCTGCTGCCAACTAGGCTTGGGTGCCAGCGTGCAACAAGTGTAGTGGCCACGCAATGTGTCAGAGTACCCTACAGAAGAGGTCACTGCTCCATGAGAGAGATAAGAAAAAGAGAAGAGATGGCAAAGAAAAGGAGGTGGGAGATGACACTGGATGCATGGTTGGGAGAAAGGAGATGAAGACATTAGAGCCCCAACCACTAATTGCTTGAGCTACATGCGCTGGGTGAAAATAAATTAAACGGGTGCATCATTTCTTTGTGTCTAGCTGGATGGGCTGGAACAACGCCAAGGTCGTGCCTCCATTGTACATGTCTTATTGCAGGTGAGCGGTGCAGCTGCAGACTACCTGCTGGAGACACGTCAAAGATATCTGTTAAGAGCATGTCTACTAGAACCCTCAAACCCTCAAGCCCTTAAAGCAGTTTTAAGGGTTGAGAAGTGCCAGTTTTTGGCACTTTTAAGGGTTGAAAAACAGGGGCAAAGACTAGAACCCTCAAACCCAACCCTTAAATTGCTTTAAGGGTTGGGTGTTTAAGGGTTGGGTTTGAGGGTTCTAGTCTTTGCCTCAACCCCAACCTTTAAATCTATCATTTGACATCTCACAATTTATGACTACAAGAACACAATCAACCTCTAAACAAACTACCAAATGACAATCATTGATGCATGGTTTAATAGTTTACATCACAAAATCGTCATCTTTCCCCTCTCATCGGCACCATCACCAAAAAGTTGCACATCGGCGCCATCTCCTAGACCACATGCGGGCTCTATCAAGCATCTCCATAGGCGCCAGTGGAGTCGTCCACACCGCCATCGCCACAACTACTCATCGGAGTGTCACCTCGGAAAGTAGAGGACGCACCACGGAACATCCTCTTCCTCTCCGCGATGTCCTCCTTGTAGTCCTTCCACCATTGCAATTGGTCTTAATCCATGTCCTTTTTGGACATCATCACGTGCTCCTTCTCTTCCACCGTGAGTTCTTTCCATACCTTTGCCTCTTTGAGCTTGATCATCCTCTCCTCCAAGTCGGCCTTGCGCTTTGCTTCTTCACGCTTTGCTTCAACTTGTGCAAGCTTGACCTCTTTCTTCTTCTCGGTGATAAGAAGCTTCGTCCCCAATGTCTTCATTGTCAATTCCTCTCTTGCCTTCATCATGTGCTCCATCTTCTCCCTTAGGCTTGACGCCTCTCCTTCCATCTTCACCCTTAGCTTGCCCTTCTTGGTTCCCTCGGGCTTGCCCAAGTTCCTCTCCTCCTCATCTTCACTATCATCCATCCTAAGCATTGCCGACTTCTTGGGTGCGGTCTCTTGATCCCTCAACTTCCACTTGTCAAAGGTTTGAAGAATTGCCCAAGCATGCTTAAATGGGAATGACTTGCCCTTGGAAGCGGCCATCTCCTTGTACCTCATGCCGGCAATTGTCTCCTATCAACCACGCATAATCACATAAGAACCCACCAATAGCATAGTACACACACATAATCAAAATAGTGAAGAGATATGTACTCACATAGTCACTCTCCACGGTTGCACTAGGTGGTGCATCCCTCACTTGGTCCATGGCCGCACTCCAACGAGCACAAGCGGGCTTCATCAACTCCCACCGGCCTTGAAGCGACCGGTAAGTGCGAGAGATGAACCCACTATTCTTCGGCTTGATCCTACAATAGGTGTCCTCGATCCTTTGCCAATACCGTTTACCGGTTTGATCGGTGCCGGTGCTTGCATCCATCCCCACAGCTGCCCAAGCATGAACCAAGAGGATATCTTCCACCTCGGTGTAGTTTGTCGACCGCGCGTGTGGGCGGGAAGCGGCGGTGAATGCCTCCTCCCCTATCTCGGCCACCTCCTCCTCGTCATCCCCTTCATCCTCCTCATCTTCCTCCAAGTCGTCACCAACCCTAAAGGGTTCTAGAGGCGGAGCCCCGAGGTCCACCTCCGCGTCTTGGAGGAGGTCCATGAACGAGGATGGGGTTGCCATTTCCTCGAACACCTCGTGCGCGGCGGGAGGAGGTTTGGCGACGGCGGCGGGCAGGGCCGCGGGCAGGGCCGCGGCCTTCTTCCGCGGCTTCTTCACGGCCAGGGACGAGCCGGCGACCTTGGAGGAAGCCCCTTGCGGCCCACGGGAGGCCGCCTTCGGCCGTCTCTTCTTGGGGGCGGGCGCGGGGGCGGGCGCGGCGCCGGGGCGGGAGCCGGGGAGGCGGGAGGAGGCGGTGCGAGGCCCGCCCGCCGCCGCTTGGCCCCGACATGGGTCGCCGCCACCACGTCGGCCACGGTCGGGTGCCGGGCAGGTGCGGGTGCGGGGGCGGGGGCGGGGCCCGAGTCGGGCGCGGCGGCGGGCGGGGCAGGCGCGGCGGCGGGCGGGGGCGCGGCAGCGGCGGAGGCCTCCATGGCCGGCGCAGGCCGAGGCGGCGGGAGGAGCTAGGGAGGCAGGGATGAAATTTCCCTCCCGCGCAAGAGGAAAGAGTGCGGGTTGGGGGGAGTTTTTCCTCCGAACCCTCACTTCTACAGGTTGGGAAACAGTTTGAGGGTTGGACCTCTAAATTTTTTTACGGGTTTGAATGTTTAGAGGTTCTAGTCTACGGCTTTTTTTCGGCGAAAACTGTAAAAAAAAGCAGTTATTTTTAGGGGTTTGAGGTTCCGAGGGCTCTACTAGACTTGCTCTAAAGCTAACCACTCTGCTAACCTAACCGGAGCTTACCAAATCTTGGATGGCCATGGACTGTGACAAATGAGTGGCTGCTGCGCGACCTTGAGATTTATTTTATTTTATTCTTGGTCCGTGAGATATTCACCGCCCTTTCCTTGTGGGGCCCGCAGGCCAGTGAGGTGTGGGAAAGCGCCAAGATTTTTTGTTCACAGTAGGATCCACATCACCTCATAACCGGATCAGTGGACTCCCCTGCAATTATTTCACTACTCCCTCCGATCCTAAATATAAGAGTGTGCTTGATACGTTTTAGTCCCATGATTAAAAGTAGTGGGACTAAAACTTTCTGCCCTCACCCGTGCTGGGATTCAAATACTAAAGAGACTAAAATCAAGTTAATGAGCATTTATTATCCTCCAAACCTTCTAATCCAGAACTCGCATGTGTTAAAAGAGAGGAGTTAAATGAGGAGAGAGAGGACTAATCCACAATTTAGTAGGGGTACCCCTGACTAAAACATTTTAGTCTCAAGACTAGTTTTAGCCCCTCTTTAGTCAGGGGTACTTGGAACTTTAGTCTCTTAAAGAGACTATTTTTAATCAGAGTAAAATAAGTCCCTTGGATCCAAGCACCCTCTTAAGTCTTTGTAGAGATCCACTAGATGGACTACATACGAAGCAAAATGAATGAATCTACACTTAAAATGCATCTATATACATCTATATGTAGCTCATAGTGAAATCTCTACAAAGACTTATATTTAGGAACGGAGGGAGTACATAATACTTTTTTTAGAAAAGGGAGTACATAATACAGTGATGTTCATATCTGAAACGGTGACGCGCCACTTGCACGATTTGTCTCTTCCTAGATTAATATCAGCCGCAAGATATTTGCAGTTTTGCACCCACCCATCCATCTTTCTCCCTGTCTTTTAGGACCACTAGTGTTACATAATTTGTTTGTTTAAGCCGTGGTAGGGTACTTGGTAAATGGTAATCAAGACCGGATAATGGAAGAAGGAACCATGCATGTGACGTGATGTGTGGTAGGCCTGGTACTTGATTTGTGGCTCTCATTATCTTGGATTTTATATAGTGCTGCCAGTTAAGACTAGGTGATCCATCGCGCCCTTTGTGGTAATGTGGTGGCGGTCCTTCCACTCCCCTCCCCTTCCCTCCACTCCATTGAGACCTGCAACAGATTTTCGACCAAGAAACATTATTTGTGTAAGCTCTACTCTTCTCATGGATCACAAGAGCACCAGCAGCTCATTAGACTAACTAAAATGCCACATTGTCACTCATCGTTGAGTCCAGGGTCATAATGAAAATATCATAGTTAGTATTATGCATGGCAAATGGATAATTTTACTAAGGTGCCGTAGAATTAAATAAAAAAAAGGGGGTTAAGTAACATATCATGATACCATATCATAATAAATGTTATGCTACTACTCTCTCTGTACCGAAATATTTGTAGTTGGAGGAACTTGTACTAGTTTCCCCCAACTACAAGTATTTCTCTACAGAGGGAGTATATGTCATGCATGACAATAAATAAGGTTGTATATGATACTAATAATATGATTATGTGCATTATAAAGATAGTATCGTACATTAGTATCATATAGATGATGCTAAGTTATGATACTACCGACGGACAAGGATTTGGAGCTCTCAGGTGCTCCGCACCCCCATACGAACATTTCGTTCAAAACAATACCGAGAAATTTTCTTTAAAAAATCTGGAATTTTGGGAAATCAAAACCTGGGGTCCCGATCTACCCCGTGTGAAAATTCGTGAAAAAATACAAGGAAACGTATTCGTGGCAAAAAAGACAAAACATTTATATGTATAGAAAAACACGGTTTTGATGGATTTTTGTTCTGACAGTATTTCCTTCGTCACGGATACATTTTTTGGTATTTTTTTTTACGAAATTTCACACGGGAGTAGACCAGAGACCCAGGTTTGGTATCCCCAAAAATTCAGATTTTTTTGTATTTTTATGATTAATTTTTGTACAGGGATGTGGAGCACCCAAGAGCTATTGTGTATTTTCCTAGTACCGGCAGCCTAATCTAACAACCTTTTTCTTTATATATATAGCTAGCTAACCCGAGCTTAGCAAATCACGGTCAGTGACAGATGAATAAACAAGCTCAAAACAAAGTGTGGCTGGCGCGATCCGATCTCCGGAGCACTTTCCCGTAGGTCCCACGAGGTGGTGATGTGGCGGGAAGCATCGAGGTAGTTCCATGTGGTCACACACCTAGCAGGTCCACTTGTGTCCGGTTGAATATCACCCTCAATATATTTGCCCCGATTTTCTTCTCTCCCTAATTTGTTTCATTTCGTTTTCAGGCCACTAGGTAGGATGGGTGGATTGATTAACGGATAATGCAAATACAGCCCTAGAAACAACATGAATTACAAGGGGGTCCTTAAGAAAGAGGTTCGCATGCCGTAGAAGACCGAGAGTCGAGAGAAAAAAAAAGATATGGGGAGTGTAAGCAAAGATGGACAGCTCAAAAAAGAAAAGAAAAGAACTTGGCTCTGGGATCCTGTTGCACACTACCTCAATCTTCTTCGTGCGAGTCATGCGCCCATTAAGAAATGGGAGACCCTTATGACATGGACAGATAGATATCATTGATCATCAATCACAGCTCAGTCCACATTTTTTCCATTCTGCAATGATTGTTGGGCGTCTGGATGTCCACATCGCATTTTCATCCCAAACCCGGGCGCATTTCTCTCTAATGAAATTTAAAACACTTACTCTTTGTTGTTCGTTTATTTTTACTAGCACTATTAGAAAAACGACCTATTATACCGGTTCGTAAGGACCTTTAGTCCCGGTTTTGTAACCCGGCACTAAAGGTGGGGACTAAAGGTACCCCCTTAGTCCCGGTTCAACATGAACCAGGGCCAAAGGCCCACCACGTGGCACGAGCCCGCGCGGGGGTCTGTGGGACCTTTATACCGGTTGGTAACACCAACCGGTACTAAAGGATTTTTTTCTATTTTTTCTATTTTTTTCTTCTGATTTTCAAGTTTCTGAATTATTTGATTATTTAGTTTCTAATCACTCCTCGTCGTCATTGTTCTAATCACCCCTCATCATTCCAAATCGTCTAACTTCCCAACCGGTCACCCATCCTCTCACTACTCCAGCCTGAGCACGCTTAACTTTCGAGTTTTATTCCCCCTAGTTTTCAAATCTGCACTTGTTGTTTACTTGACAATAGTAAGCTGTCAATCCTATTAACCCTCATGAGTTTAGCTTGAGCATGAATTCACATGTTTCACCGTTTGATTTTGAAACTATTATTTTAAAAAATGATTATTATTTAGTAACAGTAATAATTCTTGAATAAGTAGTTTGACCATAGTTTGACCACAGTTTGACCATAAGTAGTTTGACCATAGTTTGACCAAATTTGACCATAGTTTGACCAAAAGTCAAAAAGACTAAAACAATTATTTATTAACACTAATATTTCTTGAATAAGTAGTTTGACCATAGTTTGACCAAAATTTGACCAGATTTAACAAAAATTAAAACAATTGAAATTTGAGCATATCTTTTTTTTCCTTTTAGAATTTGAGGATTCTAAAAATTTGCAAACAGGCCTACGGCTATCAAAATCGGATGCGGATTTTCGTGCTAATTTTTTTTATATATTATACATTTTTTCGACATCTTATGCAAAAGATATGGTCGTTTTACTTTTTCATAACACTTTTTTGTAAAACATGTCCAAATTTAAGTTTTTTAATTTTCCTAACTAGTAGATGTGATAACATAACTACATCTCAAAGGATTTTAATTTTTTAAGTTTTATCATTTTCTTTTGTTTTTTACAAACTAAAATGGCGATACACCAGGGGGTAGAGTTTGAAAATTGCCCTTTAGTCCCGGTTTGTGTCTGCAACCCGCATTAAAGGTTAGACCTTGTCCCGGTTCATGACACAAACCGGCACTATAGGTTAGGGCATCTCCAGCCGCGCCCCCAGGAAGGCCTCCCCAGACGATTTTTTCGCGCCGGCGCCGAAAAAACGGCCCAGTCGCGTCCCCAGGAGCCTGATTTTCGCCGGCATGGGCCGAAAACAGCGCCGGCGGACCCAGCCCGAACCCGGCGCGCTGGGGGGGCGCCCGGGGGCGCCGGGGCGAGCTGTTTTGGCGCGAAAAAGACGCGGGCCAGCCGCGTCAGCGACTCGGCGCCTCGTCTTGCCCCAACGGCCTCGGTTCCCGCGGGGAATCAATGGCAAGGCTGCCGCCGGTCAGCCTTGCCATTGATTCCTCACGGGCGGCGCTTCACGGGACGGCGCGCCGACGCCTCCCCTCCCTCGCACGCGTACACACGGGCGTGGCCCGGCTATAAAAGCCGGTGGCCTCCACTCGCCTGTGCCCACACCAGCCCCGCCCCCTCGCCGCCGTCCAGCCCCTCCCTGTCCCTGCCTCTCCCGAGCGCCGCCGCCCAGCCCCTCCCTCTACCTCTCCCGAGCCCGCCCAGCCCCGTCGTCGCCATGGCAGAACGCTTCCCCGGAGACGAGGCGGCGGCCAATGGCTTCGGCCGCCGTTCGCACCGCGAACAGAAGTCATGGCTCCTGTTCCAGGCGAACATCCCGGCGCCGCCGGACATGCGCGCCGGGCCAACGGGGTGGAGACTCAGCGCCGGGGGAGTGCCCATTCCCCCGTTGCCCGACGCCGTGGCGAAGCCGAAGTACTTCGCCGAGGAGGTCGAGATCGTGCGCACATCCCTCACCGACGCCCAACTCTCCCTCCCCCAGTACGCCACCGACAACCACGCGGCCTGGGCGGCGTATTTCGAGCGCCGCCAGCAGCAGCGATTGGTGTCCACCAACGGCGCGCCGGTGGTCGGCGGCCGGCAGAACAGCGAGGGGTGCTACCTCTGGTGGGGCGTCCCCAGCCACACACTCGAGGGCGTGCTCACGTACCTCGAGGGCGGCAACGACCCGCCGTTGGCGTACCACCCGGCGCAGCACCGACGCGTCGGGCCATGGGCGCCAAGGAGGTTCGGGTCCTCCTCCTCCTCTTCCTCCTCCCGATCCTCATCGCACTCCTCCGGCACTCCGGCCCTGCTCGGCGTCAAGGCCGAGCCCGCGGCGGAGTCGCCGCTCGGCCGGCGCACTCGCAGCGCCGGCATCGTCATCAACGAGGGCGGCCGGCGCGCCTCCTCCTCATTGGCTCCTCCGCGCTTCGTCAAGCCAAAGACGGAGCCGGGGCTGGCGCCGGTGAAGGCGGAGTTCGACGACGACGACGCGGCCCTAGAATGGGTGCACCAGGACTCCATTGCGATGGAGAAGGCGCGCCGGGAGAAGGTGAAGGAGCGCCAGCGCGCCGCCCTACGCCGCTTCGAGGAGCGCCGACGCGGCCGCGATGAAGATGGGGTCGTCGTCCTATGCAACAGCGACGACGACGACGATGACGACGCGCCGCCGCCAGTCCGCCATGGCGACGCCGGGTCCAGCAGGGGCGCCCGCGTCAAGGAGGAGAAGGCCGATGACGACGACTTCAGCCCCTTTCTTTTTTAGATTAGGTTAATGTAATGAAAATGCGCGAATTTCGCCGAAATTTGCCATGTTTAGCCGAAATTTAACTATTTTTTATCATAACTTCGCCGAACGGCCCTTTTTTTAATACGCACCTGGGGGCGGCTGTGGGGGCCGACGGCTGGGGACCGACTCGCCCCCAGGGCCATTTTTTGCGCCGGCTCACCCCCAGGCGGCGCTTTTAGACGCCCCCTGGGGGGCCAACGGCTGGAGATGCCCTTAGACCTTTAGTCCCGGTTCGTGTCACAAACCGGGACTAAAGGGGCTTGTGGGGTCTCGGCCTGACGCCAGGCTGCCACCACCCCTTTAGTACCGGTTCATGCCACGAACCGGTACTAAAGGTTCAACACGAACCGGGACTAATGCATAGCCGTTCATTAGTGCCGGTTAATTTACAAACTGGGACTAAAGGGTTGAACATTAGGCCTTTTTCTACTAGTGTAGTACCGACAAACTAGTAACCTGTTATTATTCGCAAAAAAACTAGTAACCTACTCTTGATTACTCCCTCCATTCCTAAATATTTGTCTTTTTAGATATTTCAAATGGACCCACATACGGATGTATATAGACATATTTTAGAGTATAGATTCACTCATTTTGCTTCGTATATAGTCCCTTGTTGGAATCTCTAGAAAGATAAATATTTAGGAACGGAGGGAGTAGATTTCATATCTTCAAACTTGATACGACCGTGCATCAAAAGCCGTATGATTCTACCGTGATTATCTCATGATATTTGCTTTTCATCTGCTCGCTTTTGTGTAGTAGTGCTGAAATTTAAGAAAGAATTCTGCATAAATAAAATTTTGCTATGCATCTCCAGTGTAAGATGCGATTTTTTAAAGACACAAAGTATATTTTGTTCTTTTAATTAGCAGGAAAATAGCAAATCCAACAACAAGTGGTGAGCACCTAGCCAGTGGCTCTCGTTATCTTGCCATTTATAAACTGTTGTCAGTTAAGGCCATCGAGAGCTGCATCGTTTGTGTGTACGTACCTGATTTGCTCGTGTGCACAGGCTCTACTCTCGACAAGAGAGGAAAGTTTTTGGAATTAGAAGATTTTTGTAGATTATTTTTCTAGAACTAGAATACTTCGAAATTTTCCTATGTTGGTCATTTGATTCACATGATTGGATCCTATAAGAAACTTCTGCTGAGTAATCATTTGTTACATTCAAAGAAAATCTAACATTCACTCTAACCACTTTTGTCCATTTTGTTTTTGTTTTTCTATGGCATGAAACACTCTCTGGTAATACTATAGGATTCACATCGATATGCTACTCTAAATCATGTGCTTTTCATATTACTGGGTTTCAAAATTCCTGTGAATCAAAAGTCGATCTTTTCACGGATTTAACATGCGAGACCGCATCTCCGGCCGGTGGCTGAACTTTGTCGCTGCCGCGTGGCACCGTCATTAGACTAGCTGAGCATCTACAGCCACGTATGACAAATATGTCTTCTCAAACGCCCGCGGACGCGTCCGCGGGTAGTGACCAGGCACGTCTCAAATTTCACTTCTTGCATCCGGAAATCTCATATTAGATTCTTATATCCATACAAAGACATGCAAAAAGAAGTAGAACCTACATACTACGTCGATACTAGCTACTCCTCGTCGGAGATCACGACGATATCCGTGCCCGGCTCCGTCAGCATGGGCGGCAGCTGCAGTTCCGGCTGCTCTGTTCCGGCCTCCTTCGCTTCTATCTCCGCTCGAGCTCAGCGAAGAGCGCATCGGACTCCGACTGCTCCCGCCGGAGGAACGCCCGGTTGGCCTTCACATAGGCCTCATCCTGGATGGACTCCAGGATGGCCTGGTGCTCCGCCATCTCATTGGACTGGGCGACGGCAAACTCCGCCTTCGCCCGCTCCATGTTGAAGGGCGACACCTGCTGGTCCCGTTCCTCCGGCTCCTCCACCTTCATGGGAGCCATCTTCTCCTCCTCCTCTTCCCCCGGCTGCTCCTCCGGCTTCGGCGTCAACATGGCGTAGTAGGTGATCTTGCTCCGAACCATGGCGGAGTGCCGGAGAGTCTGACCGTGGGCAGAGCGCCAGAGCGGGACAGGGAGGAGGTGGATGGGTTCGGACTGGCGGCGCGGAGAGGGGGAGGGGGAGGGGTTAGGGTTGCGTGACGCCGGTCGGCTTAATTAGCCGGATTTGGTCTTGGGCGGCGAGTCAGAGTGGCGCCACGCGGCGTTCATTGGACCGCCGGGTTTCCGGATGCTCCCGGGTCCCCCATACCCGCCCCATATGTGGACTGGATATGAGGGGGGGGGGGGCGCTGACGGTCAGCTCGGGCATTTGAGGCCCATTTGAGACGTCCGTCTGGGTCGAAAAAACGTGACCGGGCGGCCCGTCCGGGCATATGAGGCGTGTTTGAGTGGGCCGGTGTAGATGCTCTAACATCTTTGTTATTAATAACCTAAACAAGTTTATCTGTAAGATCATGGATGGACCGTGACACCCGCATAAATAAAATAAGATACAGCAGCGGAGAAGAGTGAATGGCAGACCTGCATTACGCTTTCCTTGGGGGCCCACCGGCCAGAGAGGAGGTGGAAAGCGCCGAGACGCTTAAGAATGGTCAGAGTTGATCCCACGTCATTAGGGCGCGGGATCAGTGGACGTGAGCCGCGCTCCCCGCTGCAATTACTTTACGATCATACTGTAGTACTATCTGAAACGGAGAGGCGCCACTTGCAGGATTTGTCTCATCCCAGATTAATATCAGCCGCAGGATATTTGCACCCCACCCCACCCATCTTCTTTCCCCCTCTCCCTCTTTCTCTTTTCGGACCACGAGTGTCAACTTGTTTAAGGCAGTCTAGTGAGTGCTACTAGTGTACTTAGTAATTAACCGGATAATTAGCACTGGCACTACGCCCTTGGTTTCGTGGCTCTCATTGGCTTGGACATGATAATTTGCTGACCGACCCATAAAAACATATCAATTCCCCGCACCCTCTCATCACGTAGAAAAAAGAATCGTCAGCATCTGTTATTGTAGTATCAATATACATGCAACCACCAACATAGAAATTTCCCCACATAGATATAGATTGGTTAGCGGATAACCGAGAAACACACCACAAAAGACCCACCAAATCACCGCATTATAAATAAAAATAAAACACACTGTATCATATCTCCCACCTGCCAAACTAAATATTCCATCAGTTATAAAATATAAGGGGTGTTAGTTTTTTGGAAAGTCGAATTTCTTCAACTTTGTGCTGAAATCTGAGATGGGCTCTAGGCCCATATTGCAATTTCTGAAAAATCTCTAAGGGCCCATGTGGGTTATATGGCACTAGGTGTGGTGGGAAGTTTAGTCCCACCTTGGAAGTGGAAGGAGAGTTGGAGTGGTTTATAAGGGACTCTCTCCCTCATGCTATTGGAGCTTGAGAAGAGATGAGGCCCTCGCGCACTCCTCCTCCTCCGCTCGCCTCGCCTCGCCACGCCACGCCACGCCTCGTCACGACGCGCCGCGCCGCGGGTTGCGGGATTGAGCCGAGCCGAGCTCACTCCTATGCGCTTCTCTGCTGCTGCTGCCGCCGGCGACTCCGTCCCGTTCACCGCGTACACGGTTGACGGGAGAGCAGGCCTCCGAAACCACGCCTCTCCGGATCCTGTACGGGGAGAGGGGCGATTAGGTTTTTGGGTAGCGACTACGCGACTGCTCGCTTCTGTTCATCTACGTCCGCATCACCTTCATCATCACCATGTCGACCGACACCGACCGTGCCGCCGCTGAGAAAGCCGAGGCCGACAAGAAGGCCGCCGAGGATGCCGCGGCTGCTGTCACCGCCACCGCCACCGCGTGGCCGATTGGAGGGTATACATCGCTTATCCCTCTCGTGTTTCTTTCTGTTGTAGCAGTACTAGCGGTATGCGTAGATGTCTCTACTATATGCGTAGTACATGCTCTGTTAGATCATAATCAGTATGTTATCAATGCTGTCCATGTCATGCTCATGATTTATTCATGGATTAATTTAATCGAAAAACTGCCTATTTTCTCATCAATCCAAAAACCTAATATCTGTAGGAGTTTTTTGAATTCTGGTTTTGCTGCTGCATTGAAACCGTCCCCGTTTACGGGGACGTACTTTAAGCGTTGGCAGACTAAAACCACCTTATGGCTCACGGCCATGAACGTGTTCTGGGTCGCCGGTGTGACTCCTACAGGAACGATCGCTCCTGAACAGGAGAAGGCGTTTAAGGAGGCCACCGTGGTGTTCCTCGGGGCAGTTCTGAGCGTGATTGGAGATAAGCTGGTTGATGCATATTTACATATGCGGTCTGCCAAGGACTTGTGGGAGGCGCTCGAATCTAAGTTCGGGGCTGCCGATGCAGGGAGCGAGATGTATATTATAGAGCAGTTCCACGATTACAAGATGGTTGAAAACCGTCCTGTATTGGAGCAGGCTCATGAGATAATATGCATTGTTAAGGAGCTTGAGCTTCTTAAGTGCGAGTTACCGGGCAAATTTGTCGCGGGCTGCATAATCGCTAAGCTCCCCAATTCCTGGAGGAACTTTGCCACCACTCTGAAACATCAGAGGCGTGAATTCTCTGTGGAGGATGTCATTGGCCATCTGAGTGTTGAGCAGAACTCAAGGGCAAAGGACTCGCACGGAAAAGGGGTCGAAGGAACTTCTGTGGCCAATATGGTGCATCAGAAGAACTCCAATTCCCACAAGCCCAGGGGAAAGAACGGTGTCCAACAGACTGCCGACTTTAAGAAGAAGGGTAAGAAGACCTTCAAGAAGAACAAGAAGGATGAGGGCTGCTTTACTTGTGGTTCGGCTGAACATTGGGCCAACAAGTGCCCAAACAAGTTTAAGAAGTCAGGACAGGACTCCAAGTCTGTCAACATGATTGTGAGCAACAATGAGAATGGTGCATCTGGGTACGGTAATTTATTTACTGTTTTTTCAGTGTTTCAGCCTACCGATTGGTGGGTGGATACAGGTGCAGGTGTTCATGTGTGTGCTGACATTTCATTGTTCTCTTCTTACCAGGTCACAGGCCACGGGTCCGTATTGATGGGGAATGGCGCGAGTGCTTCTGTTCATGGTGTTGGCACAGTCGATCTGAAGTTTACTTCGGGAAGGATCGTGCAGCTGAAGAACGTGCAGCATGTCCCCGCCATCAAGAAGAACCTCGTTAGTGGCTCCCTTCTATGTAGAGAAGGGTTTAAGTTGGTATTCGAGTCTAATAAATTAGTTGTTACTAAGTATGGACTATTTGTTGGAAAAGGTTATGAGAGCGGAGGGATGTTCCGCCTTTCCCTCGCAGATTTCTGTAATAAAGTCGTGAACCATATTCATTCGAGTATTAATGAATCTGAGGTTTGGCACTCACGTCTTTGTCACATAAGTTTCGGTGTTATGACGCGGCTAGCCAAGTTGGATTTAATCCCGAGTTTCACTTTAGCCAAAGGTTCTAAGTGCCTTTCATGTGTGCAAGCTAAGCAACCTCGCAAGCCTCATAAGGCCGCGGAGGAGAGACACCTGGCACCATTAGAACTCATACATTCTGATCTTTGTGAGATGAATGGTGTATTGACTAAAGGTGGAAAGAGATACTTCATGACATTGATAGATGATTCCACTAGATATTGCTATGTTTATCTGTTAAATACTAAGGATGAGGCTCTACACTACTTTAAAATCTATAAGGCAGAAGTTGAGAATCAACTTGAAAAGAAAATTAAACGAGTCCGGTCAGACCGTGGTGGAGAGTACTTCTCGAGTGAGTTTGACTCCTTCTGTTCGGAACATGGCATTATTCATGAGAGGACGCCTCCCTATTCACCCCAGTCAAATGGGGTTGCCGAGCGGAAAAACCGTACTCTAACTGATTTGGTTAACGCCATGTTAGATACATCGGGTTTATCCAAGGCATGGTGGGGGGAGGCTATATTGACGGCATGTCATGTCCTGAATAAAGTTCCGACAAAGGATAATGAGATCACTCCCTATGAGAAATGGGCAAAGAAAAGGACGACACTCTCGTACTTGCGCACTTGGGGCTGTTTGGCGAAGGTCAACGTGCCGATCCCCAAAAAGCGTAAGCTTGGACCCAAGACTGTGGACTGCGTTAATTTGGGATACGCTAAGAACAGCGTTGGCTATAGATTTCTAGTAGTGAAATCTGAGGTACCTGACCAGAAGGTCGGTACAATTATGGAGTCTAAGGATGCTACATTCTTCGAGGATATTTTTCCTATGAGAGATATGCAAAGCACTTCTAGACAGGAATCTGAGGAGACTCCTGAACCTGCCATCCCTATGGAATATTATGAACAAACACATGATGAAAATCCTGAGGAGGATGACGAGGAAACCCTTGGTAGGGGCAAGAGACAAAGGACTGCAAAGACCTTTGGTGATGATTTCTTCGTGTACCTCGTGGATGATACTCCAACTTCTATTTCAGAAGCGTATGCCTCTCCAGAAGCTGACTACTGGAAGGATGCGGTCCGTAGCGAGATGGATTCCATCATGGCTAACGGGACATGGGAGATCACCGACCGTCCCTATGGTTGCAAACCACTGGGATGTAAGTGGGTGTTCAAGAAAAAGCTTAGGCCCGATGGTACGATTGAAAAGTACAAGGCTAGACTTGTGGCCAAGGGCTATGACCAGAAAGAAGAGGAAGATTTCTTCGATACTTATTCACCTGTGGCTAGACTGACCACCATTCGAGTATTACTCTCGTTGGCGGCCTCACATGGTCTTCTCGTCCATCAAATGGATGTCAAGACGGCTTTTCTGAATGGAGAGCTAAATGAGGAAATCTACATGCAACAGCCAGATGGCTTTGTGATAGATGGTCAGGAAAGAAAGGTGTGTAGGTTGCTGAAATCTCTATATGGCCTAAAGCAAGCACCTAAGCAATGGCATGATAAGTTTAATACAACTCTGACATCTGTTGGCTTCGTTGTTAATGAAGCTGACAAATGTGTATACTATCGCCATGGTGGGGGCGAAGGAGTTATACTGTGCTTGTATGTTGATGACATACTGATATTCGGAACCAACCTCAAAGTCATTGAGGAGGTTAAGTCCTTTCTATCTCAGAACTTTGAGATGAAGGATCTTGGTGTGGCTGATGTTATCTTGAATATCAAGCTACTGAGAGATAATGAGGGTGGGATCACACTTCTGCAATCCCATTATGTTGAGAAGGTGTTGAGTCGCTTTGGATATTCGGACTGCACACCATCTCAAACACCATATGATCCTAGCGTGTTGATTCGAAAGTCCAAAGGCATGGCTAAAGATCAATTGAGATACTCTCAAATCATTGGTTCACTGATGTACCTAGCGAGCGCAACGAGGCCTGACATCGCGTTTGCTGTGAGCAAACTGAGCCGGTTTGTTTCCAAACCGGGTGATGTACATTGGCATGCTGTAGAAAGAGTTATGCGCTATCTCAAAGGTACTATGAATTATGGACTTCACTATACCGGAGACCCGTCGGTACTTGAAGGGTATAGTGATGCGAATTGGATCTCTGATGCTGATGAGATGAAGGCCACAACTGGGTATATGTTTACTCTTGGAGGTGGCGCTGTTTCTTGGAAGTCTTGCAAGCAAACGATCTTAACGAGATCGACAATGGAAGCAGAATTAACAGCATTAGACACTTCTGGTGTTGAAGCAGGATGGCTTCGAGATCTTTTGATGGACTTGCCACTGGTTGATAAACCGGTTCCGGCTATCCTTATGAACTGTGATAATCAGACTGTCATCACCAAGGTGAAGAGTTCAAAGGACAACATGAAGTCCAACAAACACATAAGAATGAGATTAAAGGCTGTCAGAAAATTAAGAAACTCCGGAGTGATAGCGTTGGACTATGTCCATACGGCTAAGAATCTGGCAGATCCCTTTACGAAAGGGCTATCACGTGTAGTGATAGATAGTGCATCGAGGGAGATGGGTATGAGACCCACATGAGTTACCATGGTGGTAACCCAACCTATGTGATCGGAGATCCCGTGAAGTAGGACCTGGGGAAACAAGCCAGTGGTGAACTGAGGAGAGTAACTTTACTAACCCACTCCGTTGGAGATGCAATACTCTCGGGAACTGTATGGAAGGATGACTACTGTCTTAATGTGTTCCAAGGCTTATATGTATAAGCAAGATGCTATCCTACAGAGCGATCTTTGGAGGAACACACCTATGTGAGCCCGACTGCTAGTCACAGTCTATGAGATTGGGGTGATCTCTAGTAAACTCATGAATAGGCCAGGAGTGTGACTTATATGCTCCACCCGAGGGGTCAGCCTTCGGCAGCCCAGCACTAGTAAGACATGTGGTGAAACTTCTTTACGCCAAACTGACAATTCAAGGCATAGTCCATTGTTCAGTTGTGAAGGAATGTAGCTACTTGCTCTAGGTGAAGCTCAACCTTAACAGGTCTTCACTGAAACACTAGTATATCAAAACAGTATTTGGAACAGAGGACACTATGGGCCCCCGAGATCTGGTGGGGGATTGCTGAAATCTGAGATGGGCTCTAGGCCCATATTGCAATTTCTGAAAAATCTCTAAGGGCCCATGTGGGTTATATGGCACTAGGTGTGGTGGGAAGTTTAGTCCCACCTTGGAAGTGGAAGGAGAGTTGGAGTGGTTTATAAGGGACTCTCTCCCTCATGCTATTGGAGCTTGAGAAGAGATGAGGCCCTCGCGCACTCCTCCTCCTCCGCTCGCCTCGCCACGCCACGCCTCGTCACGACGCGACGCGGGTTGCGGGATTGAGCCGAGCCGAGCTCACTCCTATGCGCTTCTTTTTGCCGGTCAGGAACGGAGAGTCTTTGACAGGTGGGGCCACGATCTGAGACGTCGGATCGTGGGCTACCGACTTGGACGTGGGTTCAGCCCACGTCTCTCCACGCGCGGCCGCACATATATATGTGGGGCGCTACCAACCCTAGCCGTCATGAAAACAGAACGCATCTCCGCCTCCACGCCCACGTCGTTCCTCTGCTGCTGCTGCCGCCGGCGACTCCGTCCCGTTCACCGCGTACACGGTTGACGGGAGAGCAGGCCTCCGAAACCACGCCTCTCCGGATCCTGTACGGGGAGAGGGGCGATTAGGTTTTTGGGTAGCGACTACGCGACTGCTCGCTTCTGTTCATCTACGTCCGCATCACCTTCATCATCACCATGTCGACCGACACCGACCGTGCCGCCGCTGAGAAAGCCGAGGCCGACAAGAAGGCCGCCGAGGATGCCGCGGCTGCTGTCACCGCCACCGCGTGGCCGATTGGAGGGTATACATCGCTTATCCCTCTCGTGTTTCTTTCTGTTGTAGCAGTACTAGCGGTATGCGTAGATGTCTCTACTATATGCGTAGTACATGCTCTGTTAGATCATAATCAGTATGTTATCAATGCTGTCCATGTCATGCTCATGATTTATTCATGGATTAATTTAATCGAAAAACTGCCTATTTTCTCATCACTTTGACCATGTTCAGAGCAAAAAATATCGACATCCACCATATTAAACAAAAAAAGTATGGAAATTCATTTCGTGATAAATCTAAAAGTACCGATTTGATATTATGGATTTTGATCCGTTTCTCTACAAATTTGATCAAACTTAAAAGGTTTGATTTTTCAAAAAAAAGCAATACACCTCATATTTTAAAGCAGAGTGATTTTCTTTTAAGAAACCCAACAATACGAACGGCGTAACAAAGCGCACACAACCCTTCTAGTCACGGATGAAACACGTGAGACCGCATCGCCGGAAGATATGGTTGCTGCCGCGTGTCACCATCACTAAACTAGCTGAGCTAACCTCTCTGTTGGTATTAACCTAAAACAAGTGTACAAGATTTTGGATGGACCGTGACAACTGGGCAAATAAAAACACACAGTAGATAGCGGAGAAGAGTGCCTGGCATTTTAAACGAGTGGCAGGTCATCATTGCGCTATCCTCGTGGGGCCCACCGGACAGTGAGGTGGCGGAAAGCGCTGAGGCGCATAAAAAATGGTCAGAGGTGGATCCACGTCACCTGGGAGCGGGATCAGTGGACGTGAGCCGTGCTCCCGCTGCAATTGTTTTACGATCATACCACTATCTGAAATGGAGAGGCGCCACTTGCGGCCAAATTTCATGTTTTGACCCTTTTGTCAAACAAAATCGGGATTTGATCCCAGTTTGAAAAAAAATCGACATTTGACCCTTTTTGCTACCGCCGGGAGGCCCGGCGGTAGGATTACCTAGGCTACCGCCGGACATTGCGGCGGTTGAAAACTTATCCACGTCAGCAGCGTTAACGGCCTCCCCCCCCCCCCCCCCCCCGTCCCACCCTACCGCCGCCGGACATGGCAGTAGCCTGTCCGATCCTACCGTTGGGGTACCTGGCGGTAGGGTGCGGGCAGTTATAAGACACCGGCCGCCCCATCCCTCCCCTTCTCCCCCAACCACCCGCCCCAAGAACAGAGGAGTTCTTCCTCTCGCCCCTCTCTCTTCTCCTCCACTCCCCCCCTCAGATCTTCGTCGTTTCTTCACTGTTTTTGCGGATCGAGATGGCCCCGAAGAAAGAAAAGTAAGCTCCTTCGATCCCTCCCATTAGTTTTAGTCAAATAGCTTCCGATTCGTCGCATTATTTGATTCAAATCACCCCCCTTCTTGAACTAGATTTAAATATTTTGAATCCTAGGATTGATTTAGGTTGATTATAGATGTTATATTGTGTTAGATATGAACTCTAGTCACTAGTTGGTATGATTATGTGAAGATGAACCCTAGTTCATATTATTTTTGGAGGATTTTTTTTGATATGATGCATGTTGGAGGAATATATTGTGATATGATGATGCATGTTGATATGCTATGATGCAAGTAGTGGATATAGTTGGAGAACAAATGTTGAACCCTCAAGATGAACCTAGTTCATAATTTTTTGTGTTAAATTTTTTTATGATATGATGAATATTGGAAATATTTGTTTTGATATAGGATGCATGTGGATCTTATATGATGCAAGTAGTGGATTTTGTTGGAGTAAAAATGGTTAATCCCTCAAGATGAACCCTAGTTCATGGTTTTTGTTTTTGATATATGTATTGTATTTAGTTCATGTTCATGATAATCTAGATATATGATTATTCAAAGATTGAACTCATAGGTTTTTTTGGATGTGATGAACCTTTGTTATGCATCGATATCTTTTGATATGCTTATGCAATTCTTTTAGGAGGCCACCTCTTGCGGATGACATCAGCACGAAGTACACCATGCTTGACCCTAGGTTCGACAAGCGTCATCGTGCCCGTTTCATTGAGAATGGAGTGGTAATTACCATTTCAAACCAAATCTTTCGAATTGATGAAAACAAGTTGCTAACTATTATGTCCATGCTAATTATGCTTTGGTTATTGATTTTCACAGATGCTGCCACCACTGTGGATGAGGGATCGCAGGACGACGGTTAAGATGGAGTACGACGAGCGGTACGCACCGTTCTTCAGGAGAGCCCGACTATTGGGTTTCGTCCTGCAGTTCAAGCGTAAGCCGCCGACGCTCGTCCACTCAGCTCTCACGGCTTTGATCGACCGGTGGCGGCCAGAGACGCACAGCTTTCATCTTCCATGTGGGGAGATGACCATGACCCTCGAGGATTGGGCGATGATTACGGCACTACCGCTCGAGGGTCGTGCTCTCACAGGAAGAGTGGAGAGAGCGAACTGGCACGAGAGGGTTGTCAGCCTCATCGGCGACTGCCCCCCCCCCCCCCCCCCCCCGCTAAGAGCAACCACACTTCCGGCATACCACTATCATGGCTCCTCGAGCACCGGAGCAAGTGCCCGAAAGATGCCGAGCCCCAGGTGGTGGAGCAGTACGCCAGAGCCTACCTGTGGTACATTCTCACGAAGGTAGTGTTTCCGGACTGCTCCGGGAACTCTGTCCTATGGATGTATCTCGACTTCCTAAAGGACTGGGATGCGGGGTACAGCTGGGGGGCCGCCGGACTCGCCTACCTATACCGTTCGGTAAGTGAATATCACTTTCTTTCAAATATCAGACGTGTGCTGCTTTACACCTTGATATCTTATCATCTGAACATGGTTTGTAGCTTGACGACGCGACCCAGAGAGCGGAAGTCACGTCCGGTATGTGTGGATGTGTATGGGGCCTCTCCATTTGGATGTGGGAGTGAATCCCGGTGGGCCGTCCGGAGAAGCTGCGCTCGCGTGCATGGATGGACTATGGCAGAGATGACGAAGATGATCGGAACCCGACCGTCGCATACGCTTGGGATGTGGTGCGTGTCTACACGGGCGAATCGAAGGCCTTGTACAAGGTCTTCAGCAACGAGCTTGATGCTCTCACGCCTTTCCAGGTATAAGAACTACATTTTCACTTGAGCTTACCATTGTTTCGATAACACTTTCACTTGATCCTAACATTGTTTGGTTATAGGTTACTTGGCGGCCATATAGTGATGATCGAGAGTGGGGGTTCGAGCTGAACAGCATGTGCAAGCAGGACCGGCTTCTCTTCCGGTGCATCGTGCCCATGATTTGTGTCTATGACGTGGAGTACCACTTGCCACAGCGCGTTGCCGCACAATTTGGTAAGGCGCAACACACACCATCAGCCGGCCACGATACCGGTGGCTACGACCTACACCAGTGAGTACCACAAGCCGTCTTCATCGATTCTAAGTTCTTGTTTTGATGTTTTACATTCATACAAGAAGGATGTTTTACATTCTTTCTTATGCATTACAGGATGAGCAGGCAGAAGAATCAATCAATCACGGATTGGTAACCCGAACATGCGAAATATGTGCAGGAATGGAACGAGTGGAAATGACGTAAAGACACGGAGAGGAGAGTGATTGACTAGGACGGCTACGAGGATCACATGCTGTGGTACGATGATGGCATCAAGCATCGTCTGTGTCTGAGGCCCCAATGGACGACAACAGATGCCGAAGACCTATTCGATGACGCCTCAGAGAATGAAGCCTACAACGGGAGCATCAGACAGCTTCAAGGCGGGTTTAGGGAGTACGGACCCCTCATGAACAGAGTGGTATGTTGTTTTTACCTCTTTCGAACCGACGGTTGGATGAAAATAGCTTTTCGTGCTATTGACTCATTTTATTACTTTGCAGTCTTCAGAGCCGAACAAAAGCATTTTTCATGCCTCTGATGCGCTTAGTGTTGTCCCTGGGACTCGAGCTAGTGAGAACAAGTTGAGGGAAACGGTGAAGGTAATATGGAGTTCATTTTTGTTATCATTGGACATTCGAGAAGTTCATATTGTTTCGTTATCATTGCAGAAATAAGTCAACAAAGCACGCCGGCTTGTGGGCCTGCTTGGGTGTGCTACAAACACCGAGGATGTTTTTCCTCCTGCACCGATGCGTAGCCTCGCTTCATCGAGCCATGCAGCCTCGTCGTCTAGGGTGGTTCAAGATGATGATGAGGAGAGCGACGACGATGATGATGCAGAGGGAGATGAAGAAGAGGGCGCAGAAGAAGAACATGGTGAGGAAGAGGAAGAGGACGATGAGGAGGAGGAGTATGATGATGACGACGGACCTCCAGCAACTCAGCCAACCCAGCGTGAGAAGAGAAATGTGCCGAAGAAGGATTGGAAGAGTCCATCCCCCTTTCAGAAAGCACGTCCTGCGACACGCAAGAAGACGGCGGCCGAGAAGCGATCCAAGGATAACGAGGACCGAAAGTCGAAGACGGGAAGGAAGGACTGAAGTTGCTGCCGTGTGGTTGAACCTAAAACTTGCATATTTGCTTCGTGAACCATATGGATTTGCTCGTGAAACTGTTTCGTTAATTTGCTATGTATAACTTGGTGAAAACATTTATGGATGTCTACTTGCTATGTATCGAACCTACCTTATTTATAGATTTGTGTTGTGTGCATCATATATCATACATTGTGTGCTTCTTATGTCATACATATGCTGTTTAAATGTTGTCCGCTAAAAACTTGAAGATAAAAGAAGTTAGAAAGTGCAAAAAATGCACACTGGGCCACCCTACCGCCACAGACTAAGGCGGTAGGATACCACAACCTACCGCCATTAGACCCGGCGGTAGGGTGCCTCCCCCCACGCCCCCCCTCCTGTGACCAGAGAATCGAGCAGCTCAGCGGTAGGGTTGTACATCCTACTGCCAAGGCTCTGGGCGGTAGGTTGCTACCGCCGAGCGCCTCGGCGGTAGGATGTACAACCCTACCGCTGAGCTGTTCGATTTTTTGGTCACAGGAACTTAACACATGCTCCCACCCTACTGCCAGGGCTCTCGGCGGTAGGTTTGTGCTGGCTACCGCCGTGGTTTATGGCGGTAGGTCCGTAAGCAGCCGTTAACGGTTTAACGGCCGTCAGCCACACCTACCGCCAGACCCTACGGCGGTAGACTGTGCAACCCTACCGCCTGAATGCCTGGCGGTAGCAAAAGAGTCAGATCTCGAAAAAGATTTCAAACTGGGGTTAGATCTCGATTTTGTTTCAAAAAAGGGTCAAAACATGAAGTTTAGCCCCACTTGCAGGATTTGTCTCATGTCAGACTAATATCAGCCTCAAGATATTTCCACCCACTCAGCAATCTTTTCTTCTCTCCCTCCGTGTCTTTTCGGACCACTAGTATTTACTATTTGATTAAGCCAGTCTGGTAAGCGGTAGGGTACTTGGTAATTAGCCGGATGATGGTACTACAAGGAACCATGCATGTGGCGCGATGTGTGGCACAACGCACTTGATTTGTGGCTCAAATTACCTTGGATTTTATATAGTCCTGCTGGTTAAGACCGGGAGATCCATTGCGCCTTTTGTGGCGGAGGTCCCTCCTCTCCCCTCCACTCCACCGAGACGTGCATCAGATTTTCGACCAAGGAACATATTTTCTCACAAAAAAATCTAGCTTCTGTGTGAGCTCTACTCTTCAGAGAGAATACCAGAGCACCAACACCTCGCAAAACTAATTAAAATGCGATGTGGCACTCGTCGCCACGTCTGACTGCGCTTGTCATCCTCGTTTTTTTGGGGGGATTCAACTGTCATCCTTGTTAATCTAACCTGAGCTCAACTCATCTTGTTCAGTGGCAGATGAATAAACAAACACAAAACTAAGAAGAGTGGCTGGCGTGATGCGATCTTCTTCGTTGCGCTTTCCCATGGGGCCCACTAGGGGGGTGACGTGGCGGGAAGCATCGAGGTAGTTCCAAGTGGTCCACTCTGTGTCTCTGGTTTAATACCAGCCTCAAGATATTTGCCGCCATCTTTTTTCCTGTTTATTTGCTTCACTTTCCGGACCACTCGTGCAATGATTAACCAGGTCACGCATAAGAGGTCTAAACATTACAGAAATTACAAGGAGGTCCCCGGACAGAGGTTCCGCCGTCTTTACTCTTCACCGCAAAGACACGGAAATTACAAGGAGTCTCGGCAAAGTTGGCTTTGGAACCCAAAACTATTGCAACTACATGTACGATACCTCTTGTCCGATTTTCGTACGACATGGAATCCAACGAAGTGCTACAATATTGCGACATCGTTCTTTGGAATCCCATTGCCCGGGGCCTCCTGAACTAGTTCATCTTATCTGTTCCCGGGGCAGCTGACCGGAGAGAAAAGCGCGGCGGGCCCGGCCTCACCAGAAGATATTAGCTGTCCGCCAAAGGTTCGGCCGGATGGGGGCGTGACGTGGCCGGCGCAAAAGCGCATGGAGCAAAATAGATCTTGTGGCTGGGAGCGCGCTTGCCCTTTGCTTCACGGTTGGGTCACGCCGCACCAACAAAGATGCATGGATGGTATCCCCACCTGCATCCCCATTAAGAAATAACCTTATCATGTTAGCTGACCGTTTAGTACAGGCAGCAGCTTGGTTATCAAGATTAATAGTACCATAACCTCACCAAGCAGAGCTCATGTTTTCCCTTAACAACAATAAAGGGGCAGAGATTTTATCTTAATTTCACCACACTAGCAACAATTTTATGGCTGCAATTGATGCGGGGGTTTTCTCCCCTTTCCGGGAAAGCCACTTAATAGTTTGATGCGCGATTGTTCCGCGTGATATATGGTCAATTTAAGGAATAGTCGTGCCTGCTTTTCAATTGAGTTGATTTGTGCTTCTTTTTCGTGGGTGTAGAGTGCCGAGTGTCCATTCAGACTCACGGAGTCTCTCATACACAAGGAAGCGACAAAAACTGTGTCGAATCTTCTTGTCACCACACGACCAAAAATGTGTGACATCACAACACATATATTAAATGGACAATAAAATGCCTGAATATATGTGACATGAAAAAAGAGAAGCCTAGATTCAGACAAGCCGAGATATGGGAAGACCACTTGCACGCAATGTTTTTAGAGTTGCACTTATTCGAAAATTTACACTCGTCGGCACGATTTATCCAACTGGCCAATTCGACGTTGCCGAGCCAGACTTATTGTGAGTTGGAGTCGCTCTTAAATATGTTTAGATGGTTCCCTTTCTTTTGCAAAAAAAAAAAACTCATGATATGTATGGGTTATTTTGGAACCAGAGAAAACATGACAAGCACATTACTAATTGTCCGCAAAAAAGGATTCCTTTTGCCCGGAGCGCACGGTTCCTATCCAAGATGTACGAAGTCTCCCGAATAAGATCATGAAATTATCAAGTTAAAATGAGAAGAGATTCTTTTAATAGTCACACACTCCGAGGGACAAAAATGTAACATCACCACTCATATCTCCTCGACAATTATATTCAGAGAAATACGTGTCAAAAACTATGTGGCCAAGACGAGAGGAGCCAATGTTAGACAGGCCGAGAAAGGGAAACCCCGCTCATGCAATGATGACATAATTGGCCTTATCTAAAATTTACCAAAGTTGCTACAATTTATCCTAGAAATATCTCCAGAGGTTTGCTCCTGGCCTCTCATGTTCGAATGGCTCTAGATATCCATGGTTCTCCTTCGCCTCGCCCCCCTCCGTCTTCTCCACTTGTGCAAAACGCCGAGACCCCCATGCGTTGTCACGTGGATCATTCCGCGTACCACGGTAACAGCCGTAATGCAACAACAATGTCCCATCAAACAAACTATGTACGAGACAATAAACCATGAGAAACTTCAGTACCGTATTCCAAACCGTCGTACAAATCACGTCAGGATAATCAGACGGAAAAAATCGCAATCAAACCGTATCACATCATCGTTTGAAGTTTACAGCAAAAGAAAAACACCACTATTAAAATACACTTTTTTTTGGAGCTAGTAAGAAAATACACTTGTATATACACTTGGACACGTCGGCCGGGGAGCAGATAAGGGAGAAAAGCGCGCCCAATAGGAAAGTAGCGAATGGGAGAGCCAGAAAAGGAAAGGGGGCGTGGGTCGCTGCAGGCGGGCCCGGGGAGGCCGGGGCGTCCTCAGCCACGAGCTGGCCGGCGCTTCTGGAAATTTCGGGGCTCCGACAGGCGGGCCCCGCGCGTGACGTGGCCGCCCTCCCCGCCCCTCCTCCCGAAAATATATTTCCGTCGCTCCTCCACCCCACCTTCCTCCTCCTCCGTCTCCGCCTCCGCTTCCTCCTCCCTCCGCCTCCCCCGGCAGCACGTGCGCGCCCCGGCGGCCAGGCCCCTTTTAGCCGCGCCGCTCGCCGGAGCGCCCCCGCTCGTTTCGCCTCTTTTCGCTGCGTCTGTTTCGGGTGGGTTTCTTTGGGTCCCGGTGCTTCGCCGGCAGGCTCCGGTCGCCGCCGAGGAGGGTGTTTTTTTGGAGCTTCCTGGCCGATCCCGGCGTGAGCCGCTGCTTCCGTCCCCGCCTTCGCCGTCTTCCGGCGGTGGTGCCTGCCGCGTGCTTCGTTCGATCTCGGTGACGGAGAGGCCGAGATTCGGAACTCCGGGGAACGGCTCATGGCGTCCATGGCGCTCGCGCAGGTAAAGATCCATTTTTTCTGCTCGCTCCGCCCATTCTCGCCTGCTGCGAATTTTTACTTGCGCAGTAAAAAAAAAAATTGGAGGGATTTACCTCGCAGATTTCTGTTCTTCACGGCTTCTCCGGTACATAATTTGCCAAATGGAGTTTTTATTTATTTATTTATTTCTGCAATTATTACCAGTAGCACCTCGTCTTTCAACTTTTTTGGGAGGGATTTTTATCCATTTCTCTTGGGAGAAATGGCCTGTTTCTAGATACTTCTGTTTTGGGAGGACACAGACCACACCACCACAATATCTTTAGAGGCTTCGAGAACTAGAGATGGGCAGGAGGACACAACTCCCATAGTTATTTAGAGCTACCTACCAAACATGCCAGGAGGCCTGAGTGCCAAATCCAGAAACAATGGATGGTACTTTCCATCGTAGGTAAAATTCTATTAGAGCTGCACTTTTACAGTGCTGACTGTAAAATTACTACTACTCCCTCCGTTCCAAATTACTCGTCGTGGTTTTAGTTCAAATTTGGAACGGAGGGAGTAGTAGTTACAGTCTTCATTTAATTCATGCATGGTTGGTTGAGGACCAATCAGCATAGCTCACTTTTGTTACTAGCAGCAGTGGTTGATAGTAGATTTTTTTCC
The DNA here is from genome assembly GCA_963921465.1 of Triticum timopheevii. Taxonomy (NCBI): domain Eukaryota; kingdom Viridiplantae; phylum Streptophyta; class Magnoliopsida; order Poales; family Poaceae; genus Triticum; species Triticum timopheevii. Next base: position 673,324,488 of record OY997274.1, read on the forward strand.
TGGTACTCCAGTAGCAATGTCAATGTTGACCCTGTTTAATAAGAAACTTAATATGTAACTTTAGCTCAAATCATGCTGCAGTGTTCAGTTCACCCTTGTTGTGAAATCTGGAATTATTTTGACTTGTTAGATGATTACTACTGGTCTGTGGAACTGTTGCAGCCATGGTCAGCAATGTGTTCTGGCTGAAGCACTGATATTGTTTCTTCTGTTCTTGCCTCCAGGAAAGGGATGCCTTGGATTCATCTAGCTTGCCAATCAGCAAGGGGCTCTCGGTGGATGTCGCAATGCAACCCAATGAGGAGGGGATGGGTGAGCATCCTGTCAAGGTACCCATTTTCTTACCCAAGTTTGAGATCTAAGAGCAAATGCAAGTTTGTCCCATCGGCATATCATATATCATTGCCGTGAAGCCTAATGATATTTTTCTTGCTTTGATTAGCCTAGGAAGCCATACACGATCACGAAGCAGCGGGAGAAGTGGACGGAGGAAGAGCACGAGAAGTTCCTGGAGGCGCTGAAGCTGTATGGCCGGTCCTGGCGTCAGATACAAGGTGTGTGCAGCCTTATAAGTATAACGCATCTCTTATTAGAATTTAAAGTAGTTGAAATGGTGATTCTGATTCATCGGAACTGTTCTTTAGAACACATTGGCACAAAGACCGCTGTCCAAATCCGAAGCCATGCCCAGAAGTTTTTCTCCAAGGTGACTATGGCCCTTCCTGTAGTTATGATACATTTGGCCTGTATGCCACTCTGTGGACAGCGGTTTATAATACATGTACTTGTAGAAGCAGAATTGCTGGCAGCTTATTTGAACCCTTCGGATGTGTACCGTGTTTTCTCATGTGGTGTTTGCTTCTCGTGCAGGTGGTGCGTGAACCTGGTGCTAAAATTGAGATCGAGATCCCTCCCCCTAGGCCTAAGAGGAAGCCGCTGCATCCATATCCTCGCAAGTGCGCGAACTCCTGCAATGGGGCAAACCAAGCAAATGGGCAATCCAAGCTTGCTCCTATTTCATCTTCTTCTGGTTCTGACCAAGAGAATGGTTCTCCTGTGTCGGTGCTATCTGCAATGCAGTCGGATGCTTTTGGATCATTGATGTCAAACACGTCATCTCGCAGTACCTCCCCAGAGTCGTCAGATGAGGAGAACAATGTTCTTCCAATGGTGAACGGAGGGGAAGGTCAACAAACAGGGATAGATCAATCCCACAAGGTAAACAACCATCATTCAGCCCAGTTAGGTGCACTGCTGAACAGCCTTATTGAATGACCACTTGAACTTATTGGAGTGCTCTTGTTTCTTTTGCAGGAAGCTGATCACGAAAACAAAGATACGGGTACCTCTGAAGAGGATTCTTCTGATGAGGTACAGGTAACAAGCGTGAAGCTGTTCGGGAAGACGGTCGTCATCCCAGACCCGAGGAAAAGATGCTCCCCGGATACAGGCTCAGGGCATGAAAATGGAGAGCAAACCTCACAATCCTCTAACAAAGGAACATCAGAAGCCCCACTGGCTGTAGAGATTCCAACACATACAAAGGGAGAGCAAATCTCACAATCCTCTAACAAGGCAACATCACCAGCCGCATTGGCTGTAGAGGTTCCGACGTATACAAATGGAGAGCAAATCTCAGAGTTCTCTAACAAGGCAACATCACAAGCCCCATTGGCTGTAGAGATTCAAGCATACGCTGCACCGACAAGTGGGTGGGTTCTTCCATACAATTCATTCCCGCTCCATTTCGGGGAATCAGCGGAAGCCAGAATTGCCCGTTTGCACATGTGGTGGCCATACTATGGGTTTCCTATGGTCCATCCAAGTGGACCGAGTGCAGTGGCACACAACGGAAAAGCTACTGATGAGAGCGAAGCTGCGAAGAGCCCTCCAGTTGAATCAAGCTCGGACTTCAATGACAATACGCAGGCAACAGCCAGCAAGCAGTGGAAAGTGCTCGAGTCGCTTGGAACAGCGCAGGCCCCTCCGTCGGTTTCTAATTTTCAGCTTAAACCAAGCACAAACTCGGCCTTCGTGAGAGTGAAGCCGATCATCAGCAGTGGAGATGAGCCGGCGAGGGGGTTTGCGCCGTACAAAAGATGTAGAGTCGAATGACAAAAGCGGGGATCTTCTTCCCTGTTTCTAATTTAACTATGAACCCTAGGAGGAGCCTGTTCCACATATTCCTTTGCTCCGGTGTATTCTTAGGTTTTACTTGCACATAGAGATTGGCGGCGGTCTGGCCCGGGAAATGAGCGTTGTTTCCTGCCTGCGCCCTGTGAAGAGCAGGGCACAGGTGGTTGCTGTATTTGCTGTAGGATAAAAGCAGGAGGTTTTGTAGGGATGCCAATTCTCTGTCTGTCTCATGTTGTTGATGTAAAAGCAAAGAATTTTTGTGTCACTCTTGTTGATTCCTAATGGAAATCGATTTCTCTGAATGAATGAATGGGGCTGGCATGTTTGGTTGTTGCTGGGTGTTGTGTTGGTAAGAGTCTGAAGATGCTGGTGCCTTTTGTCCTGAGCATGCAGGCAGAGCTTAGCCGTGTTGTTTCAGAGTGGGACATGGAAGGAAATATTGTTCATCATTGGTAGCAATGCATGCCTTTGAAGGTTTCCAGCCAGGGCTGCTAAATTCAATTCCATCAAGTGGGAAATTATGAATCTTTGTCTGAACATTGCAGTTGCTGAACATTCCAATGTTTGCTGTAACTGTTGGCTAGCATTGTCTGACCATTCAATTCTGTCAAGCAAGAAGCAGAGGCTACTTAGTTACTGGGAACTGTAGGGACTATTTTTCCAGAGGATGCAAATATCTCATGTGAAGAACCGAAATGGAAATGGATAGCTGAAGGATTCATTGCGACAAAACGGGTAAATTTGTATCAAGCAGAGAGTTGTTTTAATGAACTTGTCAATAGAATCTTGATCCAGCTTGTTGATGTTCATGTTCACTCATGATTTTAACAACATTATCAGGTTCATGATATGGTGCTTGACCTTATAAGATCTCTATCAGATGAAGAGAATTTTGCCACGGTTTTAAACCGTGTCTGCAATCCTTTGCCAAACAAGACCCGTCGACTATCCCTGCAATCTTGTGGTTTGAACATAAATGGGCAATCCATGCCATCACAGGAAGCAAGTTACATATTCGCTCATGGAATGTGTTTGGAGTAACAAAGCGGATACCCCCACTAGTGGACTCCCAGTCTTTGCGTGTGTTTGACATATGTGGGGGTCATTCGTCACGGGAAAACAAGCATGTAAGAAATATAGGAAGTTTCTATCAGCTGAGGTATTTGAGAATTCAGAGTGAAGGAATCACAGAGATTCCTGAATAAGTCTATCGAAAGCTACAGAACTTAGAGACTATTGATTTACGGGTTAGTTCAGTTAGAAAATTGCCATCAAGCATAGCCCTGCTACAGAAACTGGTGCGCCTATTCATTGACCAAGACACAGTGTTTCCTGGAGATATGTTTTGGAGAATGCAAGGCCTATTGGAAGTGTCAGATATATGTAAAGTTGACAAGCCTGAGAATTTTTTTGAGGGCCTTGGACATCTAACCAGATTGAGAAAGATTTTGATGAGTGAATTATTGAATGCCAAATGAGGATAAGTGTGTTTTAAGATACAATGGAGAAAGACTGCAGTCACCTCTCAATGAGTTGGGCAAATATAACCTTTGATATCTTCCTATTCGTGGAAAAATAGGAAAATATTTGTTTAGAGATCCATTGCACCTTTCCACACCTCCAAGATCCTAAACTAGAAAATTATATGATGAAAAAAGTTGGAGGTGTTCGGATCCTAAAGTCAGCTGGCGTCCTGACTGTAAGTAGTAACGGATTCAAGCTGCTGGAGGTGTTCGGCTATAGTATCTGGTGTGGCGAAGAAACTGGTATAAAATTTGCAGCAGGTGCGATGACAGCACTCCGATGGCTCAACCTTTCCTGGAGTGCAACTCAAGTTTGGTTGAGATACAGTGATGGTTCTGACATAGGCATCAAACATCTTGCAAGCCTTGTGTACCTCCAGGTCCAAACTTTTTGTGATGATGCAACTCAGGAGGAGGCCTTGAAGATGAGATGTTTAAGAGTTATGAGGAGAAGGCAAAGGAGGGGGATAGGCGTAGGGAAGCAGGTGAGTATGTGCCTGCCCTGAAATCTATTTTCTGGTTCCGTTCTTAGACTTGTCGTTTCCGTTGTGCAATTTTCTTTTTTCTGAATCATGTAAGCTATTTCATTGAATCCTCTAAGATATTTGAAAACACGCAAGATTTGTATGCTTCAGCAACCAATTGAACTGAACCGGCTGTAGTTGCCTCGAGGTGTCAGGTTGAAATCTCTGAATTTCAGCTGCACGTTCGTCGACAGCTTCGGTTTGTTCATAGCATGCTAGCCTAACTGTTTGACATTGGTGTATAATTCTTGCAAACTGGCAACCATAGCTAGTGCCCAGCTCACACCCCAAATTTTACTTCTGAAATTGTGGTAACCACTGCTCAGGTTATGGTAAACAAACCAACTTTTCTTCAGTTCTGCAGTTGTTTCACTCTCCTCCAAACGAACCTCTGTGCATTGCTCAGCTTGTCTAGAGATTCACCATCGGACAAATGTTCCTTTGGGGGAGCAAAGAGGATACCACTAATTAAATCAGGAAGCGAAATGCTACTGAAGGTCTGAAACTACGATAAACAATGTTTGGTTTAAGCGTACATTTTCAGATCAATCAGTGTGTTTATCAACGCTCAAAATCTCGCTCTCTTTTTACATTAGCTTAAGCAATGTTCAGCTCAAGTTTAAATTTCAGATTATTTCTGGAACTGATTATCACTCAAAAGAAAATCCAGCAACGAGTACCACTTGCTTCTTCCATTCGTTGCGAGTCTTAAGACTCTGTTTTGAGCCGAACCTCGCTGGAAGGAGAGGGGAAGGCCGCGTCTCTCTCCTGTTTTGTGCTTCGACGTATTATAGATTTGTTTCCATAGGTAGCCGTACGTCGAAGAGGACGCTCCGCCTGATCCTGGAACTGCTGGAACCATGTAGCATCCATATGCACACCAATACCAAGCAGTTTAGCTGGTATACTTATATATATACAAACCGAAGCTGTGAACAAAGGTGCTCCTGAAATTCAGAGATTTGAACCTGACATCTCGACGCAACCATAGCCGGTTCAGTTCAGTTGGTTACTGAAGCATAAACACTTTGCCTTTCCAAATACTCCCTCCGTATCAAAATATAAGAGTTTTTTTTTGACACTATGACAGAGTTTAGTTCAGCTAGTATACTTACATATAATGAGAGGTTTTTTTACACTATGACAGAGTTTAGTTTCTGTAGCCGGGCTATGGTTGATGGCAGTTTACCATAATAACAGCCCTGCAAAACGAGTAGCTTCCCAATATGTTATCTTCAGGAACCTTTATAAGTTTTTTTTCTACAACGAAGAAAACCCTCACATGAGGAGCAGAACCAAACACATCACATGGCACATGGTCAACACAGCAGGAACCTTTCGCCAAAAAAAAAAAACACAGCAGGAACCAACTGCACATGAGAGAAGACCACAGATTGAGCATTACAAGATCAGGTTGCCAAGCTTCCACATATTGAGCATGGAAGCCAGCAGATCAGACCATCACCAGCAGATCTACATTCAAGTACAAGAGGAATAGCAGCAGGGTAACAGTAGCAGCCCAGCAGAAGGTGTGGCATTAGCATCCCAGCAGAATAGCAGCAGGGTTCTCCACTCCAAGTAAAAGCATTGCCTCTTCAAACGGCTGCCCAAGTAGCCACAGCAATCACAACCAATGTTCACAACAACCCTGAACATTGGGAAATCAGGAGTCAGGAGTCATCTAGCTTTCACAACCAATGTTCAAATTCTGGTTATACATATTCCCAGGAAATACAATGACATGGCACATGACGGTGCAGCCCAAGCTTGTCACCATTTAAACAGTGGCAAAATTCTCCTAATCTGACAAGGATATTAGAAGGTCATGCACCATCTCATGAACCCGACAATATCGTTCAAAGTTGTCATCGTCAACATCAACTAGCTGGATCATGCTTCTGTTGACAAGTTCATTGAAACAACTCTCTGCTTCTTGATACAAATTTCCCCGTTTCGTGGCAATGAATCCTTCAAGTATCCATTTCCACTTCACTTCTTCACACGAGATATACTCGCCCTCTGGATATATACATAAGTACAACAAGCAAGTCTTCAAGTGGTGTGGAAGATCCCAATAGCTAAGTAGTGATATATGTCCCATACCATTTCCATGGTTATCACTCTTGTATGAAAGACCAGTACCAATGGAACCTTGGAGTCTCTCCCATTCATCTGGGGTCTGATGTTTATTGGAGAGCAATTTCGCGATAGTAATTATAGCCAATGGCAGACCACCACATTTCCTTAAGATCCTAGCTGAAATCTTCTCTAGTTGAGGAGGGCAGGAGTTATCAGAGTGGAAAATTCTCCTAAAGAACAATCTCCGGGAATCAATGTAGTTCAGAGGTAGCATTTGATAGAGCTGACCGCCGGAGTTAGAACAAGTTGACTTCGCTACATTGGATATGCGTGTAGTAACAATTATTCTGCTACCATTGTGACTGTCAGGAAAAACTCCTTTGACAAATTTCCAGTCTTGTTCTTTCCATACATCATCAATCACAACGAAGTACCTGTGCAGTGTTATACTATTAAGTAAGGTCATTAACACAAATATGTGTACAGTCTTTCCCTCTAATATAATGAAAAGGCAGAGCTCCTGCCGTTCCGGTCAAAAAAACACAAATATGATGTTCAGCACTACACTTACATTTATCTTTGCAAGCAAACATATCATAAATAAAATCATCAAATGCTAATCCCATGTACGGATGAAGAAAATTTACCTCTTTCCTGTCAAAATGTGTCGGATCTGACGGATTAGTTGATCTTTCTCCCACCTCTCCGACTGACAATCATGAAATGCAGCCTGGTCGATTTGAGAAAGGAGATCTTTCAAGAGCTTGTCACGGTCAAGGGTGCGTGACACGGACACAGAAGCTCGGCACTGGAAGTGCCGCCCAATCTTGCGATAGGCCTCCATGGCAAGGGTGGTCTTTCCCAACCCAGCACCTCCAACAATGGCCACCACCTTCAGGTCCACGCTCTCCTCCGTCAACAAAGAGATGACCTCGTTCCTGGGGCCGTCAATGGCCACCAAGTCCTTGGCCACTCCGTGTAACGCAGCCAGCCGAGGATCTATCATCATCTGGACATAGTTGTCCAGATTCAGCCTTCGCCGCTGCTCGCCCTCCTCAACGACGCGGGCCTTGAGCTTCTTGATCTGGGCCCCAACGCCATGGCGCGCAAACATTGCCTTGAGCTGGCGCGCGGTGCTCCTCGGGAACGTGGGCGCGGCCTCCATCTCCATGTCGTTTTCGTCGAGGCGGAGCATGAAGCGGTCGATGCACTCCTCCATGTCGTGGCCGAGATCCCGCATGCTGCCCATGCAGCCCTTGGCCAGCTTGTCGAGCCCCTCCATGCCCGCCAGCATGTTCACCAGGATCTGCATCGTGCGGAGCTCGCGCTCGAGGAACGCGATGTCCTTGCGGACGCTCTTGAGCATCGTGTACCCGTCGCCGAGCAATGTGGCGAGCTTGACGATGACGGAGCCCAACGCCCCCGTCCCCACCATCTCCCTAGCTAGGAGAAGAAGCTAGCCGCTACACAGGTGCCATGGGTTATGGTGTTGGATACTTGGATGGAGCAATGGTGTTGAGCTTGACTGCTTGAGAAGAACGAGGTGAAGGAGCCGGCTAGGCCATGGTGGAGGAGCGTGGGGTGTGTGGGATGTGTCGTACCTCTGTTGTTGCTATGGAGCTTCTGGGAAGCCCATCGCATGAGGCTGCCAGGTAGGTCCTAAGGGATCATTCAGACTGAATCTGAGCGAACCAAAGTGTCCTGCTAGTAGTGAGAAGATAAACAACTACTCCCTCCGTTCCGAATTACTTGTCTTGGATTTGTCTAGATATAGATGTATCTAGACTCATTTTAGTGTTAGATACATCCGTATCTGGATAAATCTAAGACAAGTAATTCAGAATGGAGGAGTACGATAAGCATCCCTTCCCATGTGAGCGCTGGTGGCCTTTTGATCTATCTTAGCAACCAAGTGTTGAGCTGAACCAACCAGCCATGCAGCATGGTCCTGCCCTTTGTTTTACTCTCAGGAATACGGCTCTGTCCCATCAAAGGCAAAACCACCAGAGGTTGCGTTATAACCCAGGCACTAAAATATTTCGGCGAGCACAACATCATATGTGTTGTCTGACAAGCCTCGCTGGAGCATGGAGTTCTTTTTAGGTCCACTAGGTTCATGTTCACTGGATGTTCTGTCAGGGGGTAGTGATTAAATACTTATGCTAAGATCGATCAAGGCACAAAATGGGCCGTTGGATCTTGGATGGATGCTCTAGATTCGTGTGCGAGAACCGGTGCAAAGCTCGATTCATTTCATGAAAACCCCTTGACTAACCCCGATATACAAAACAGGTCTCCCCACCAGCTCCATGCAGCCCATCTGGAGCATTCATCCAAGATCCAACAGCCAACATTCATTCCTTTTCTTCTATTTTTGAACCCTAAGTGCTGCTTCTACAGTAGTCTAGGTGTAGTTAAGAAAAGTACCAGGCATGTTCTTCTTCTCACTGCCATGTTCTCTCCATCCCTAACCTCACATGCCTCCCAAGTCCACTCCCGTCGGCCCATCTCATATCCCCCCTGCGTAGTTTAGGAGAAGGTTGATGTTTGTGTTATTATTGGTTATCTCGAGCTTTTCCATCGATTGCTGTAGATGATTCAAAGAGATAAGTGGATTGCTTCTTAGAAAGGGTAGGATAACTCTCATACCATATCATATTTGATTTTATATGGATATGGAAGCCGGACAAGTATAGTAGGGCTACGGATTTGAATACAGGATTATACTAGATTATGTTGGATTCACACATGGCATGGCATGTCAAATATTGGGAGTTTGGGCTATGTCTAAAGGAATGACAATACGGACACTGCGAATTCTGGTGAGCAAAGCGGTCTACTCAGGTAGCAGACAAATAGACCCAAAAGTAATTAGAGAAAAGTCCATATTTCAACCCGAATTGACCACACAGTTTAATTTACAACCCTGACCACAGTTTAATCCAAGCACACCATATGTCCCTGAAGCCAAGCAAACAAAGAGTCATGTCCATTGCAGATCACTTGACCTAGTCAAAATCTTTCTTAACATCCATCTTCAACATAATCATAGCTTCAAACCACATAGGCGGCATAAAGAAAATTGTTGGTGATGCACCTGCCTTTGATGAAGCACGATTGCGAGAAAGGGACCAAGAGCTCAATAAAGGATTGTTGCGAGACTCGAGGATCCAGGACACAATCTTCATCACACAGTTCCTGAGAGAGATGTGGAAGAACCCACCCGCCATGAGCATCGAATTGGTCTTCAAGAGAAGGGCAATGCAGTCTTCCTTAACAAGCACGAGGTAGGCACGACCGTATTAGGATTCATCATGAAAAAACATCAGATTGTCGTTCACCAAGTCCTAGAAATATTTGGGAAAAATTTGCTGTGAAACCACCAAACCCCATTCCACTATTGGAACAGATCATAAAGAGGCGACTTTGCGCTCTTCAGCGGGGAACGAGTACGAACAGACCAGGTACGCGACTAAGGATGAACTCAGGTGGAAAACCCTAGAGAACATGTCATGGGCGCCCAAGATCCCATCATAGTAACCGAGGGTGTGTTCTTTCCCCAGGTGGTTAACGAAAGGGGGCCGATAATGAAAAGCTTGAATTTTATTTCACCTCAGGCGAGCGGTGGCGCCAACTTGGGAGAAAAAAAGAGGTATTGTGATCTCCTAGCTTACAAACCCAACATGTAACGCTGATTCGAGTAAAACTCCAATGTTTTGAGCTCACGGTCAAGGCGGGCTTCGGAGGTGTCGCCGAGGAGAGAAGCTTAGGGTGGGAAATACCTATTGTTGCGTAGCTAGTTTCAACTAAGTTTCCGCCGGGGGGGGGGGGGGGGGGGTGTTTCGACATAAGGAGCACCTAGTTCCGATGATTTTTTTCCGTTCATTTTTTATTTTTGTTTCCCTTTTTATTTGTCTCTTTCTCCTTTTTAATCTAATTTTAGGTTTTTTTTTGAGGGGAACGTCGCTGCCAATTTATTAATTAAGTGGCCTCAGCCACAACAATGTCATGAATACAAGTAGGAGGAACAGAAAACCAGGTCTTGCACAACTTATTAAGGCAGCCATCCCTAGCTAGATTATGTGCCGCGCGATTCGCGGAACGCCTAGCCCAATGCACACGAAAATCCTCCCGAGAGTTAAGAAGCTCCTTAATCTCTTCTATGAGGGGGCCGTACCGGGATCTAGCTAGCTCGGTCGAAGATAACGTTTGTTTGACTCCCAGATTGTCTGTCTCCAAGACAATCCTCCGAGCGCCCACCTCAATCGCCAGCTGGACGCCGCGCCGACAAGCCAACAGCTCTGCATGTTCTGGATCCGTCACGGATGGAAAAAAATGGCATGAGCCTCCCACGAACCTGCCATGATGATCGCGTACGACCGCTCCACCGCCTCCTGAGCCATCCACCTTCGCTGTCGCTCCATCGACATTAAGTTTAAGCCACCCTTGGTCCGGGGGGCGCCACTCCTCCGTTGGCGTTCCTCCTTGTGTGGTAACCGGTGGAGCATGGACCATAGCCCATTCATCCAGCAGTGCCCAGACACGATCAACCAGGGATCTAGCGTCCTCAATGAGCTTTCCGTCTCTTGTCGCATTTCTTGCTAGCCACATGTGATAAAGCACCATCATAAAGACAGCCTTATTTGCATCAGATGCTTTGCCAAACCAGTCCAGCATCCATCGGCCTAGCTGATTTTGTGTATGGATTGTCTCTGGCACCGAGAACATGTCATCTCCTCTATCTGCATTAACCACTGACCACACGTGCTGAGCATGGGGACACTTCCAAAACCGATGGATGGATGTCTCTTCCCTTCCGCAAACCGGGCACCTGACGCCTAGTTTAACATGACGTCGCTGCAGCTCGGCCCATACGGCCAGACCATTCCGGGCCAATCTCCAGGCGTGTATTTTAACTTTGCCTGGGACGTTGGTATCCCAAAGCTCAATCCATCCCTCATGCGCTGTGACTGATGATGAGGACTCTGGCGCCCCAGAACGCAAGCGTTTAATTTTCATAGCAAGATGATAGGCTGAGCGTACTGTGAATACCCCATTTCTAGTGTTATTCCATGCTGGGTAGTCAGCACGCCCATTACCGCCTACTGGGACCTTCAGGACGTCGCTTATATCAACTGGCAACATCGCCCGTTCAAGGGTCTGCACATCCCATGCCCTTCCAGAGTAATCAAGCAAATCCGCCACTGTAGCTATGTTCGTTTTGTCAAGCGCACCCAGCGGCCGACGAGACCCGGCCCTGGGTATCCATGCGTCCGTCCACGCATCGACTGACCTGCCATCCCCAATGCGCCACACCAGCCCACACTGTAGCAGTTCTCGGCCAAACAGAATGCTCTTCCATGTGAAAGAGCTATTTTTGGGGCAGCCCGCGTGAAGAAAATCAGTATTCTGAAAATAGCGCGCCTTCAGTACTCGAGCACAAAGAGATTCCGGATTGATGAGTAACCTCCATGCTTGCTTAGCAAGTAGGGCCTGGTTAAAAGCCTCAAAATCCCGAAAACCCATGCCCCCTGACCTCTTGCTACGACACATTTTATCCCATCCAATCCAATGAACTTTACGTTTTCCATGCTCCGTTCCCCACCAAAATTTTGAAGAAATAGATGTCAGGTTCCGGCACGTTTTTTTGGCAAACTGGAAGCAGCTCATGGAAAAGGTGGGGGTCGCTTGTAGAACTGACTTCACAAGCACTTCTGCCCGCTTTGGAGAGGCCTTGTCCTTTCCAACCATGAGTTTTTGCAGCTGACCGCTCTGTCACGTATTTAAAGCAACCATCTTTCGAGCGACCAACCAGTGTTGGTAGCCCTAGATATTTCTCATTGAGAGCCTCATCTGCAATACCAATTACACTTTTTAAAGTAGCTTTCCTCGTATCATCACACCCCTTCCCAAAAAAGATGGAAGATTTATCAAAATTAACTTTCTGCCCTGAGGCTGACTCATAAACATTTAGTATATTGTGGAGCTCAAGCAAACTATCCTCAGTCGCCTCAAGAAAAACAATACTGTCATCCGCAAATAGAAGGTGAGTAATGTGAGGGCCGCCCCTCCCAAACTCTACCCCCTTAATCCGTTGTTCCTCTTGGGCTTTCTTCAAGAGTGTGGAGAAGCCTTCCACACAAAAGAGAAAGAGGTAGGGGGATAGAGGATCCCCCTGCCGCAAGCCTCGTGATGGCGAGAACAACTCAGAAGTGTCTCCATTAAGACGCACGGAGAATTTAACTGATTTAACACAACGCAAAATAGTATGAATCCAATTTAGAGAAAAGCCCATCCGCTCCATCATCTTCTCAAGGAAGACCCATTCAACCCTGTCGTACGCCTTCATCATGTCTAGCTTGACTCCACAAAGTGCCTTTTTCCGTTTCCTCTTCCGAATGGCGTGTGTGCACTCGTAAGCTATAAGGACATTATCTGTGATTAACCGACCGGGGACAAAGGCACTCTGTTCCTCAGAAATCAGCACCGGTAGAATGGTCTTCAGCCTGTTCGCCAAAACTTTTGCAGCTATCTTGTAGAGTACATTGCATAGACTGATTGGCCTGAATTGTGAGAGCAGCTCCGGTACTTTAACCTTGGGGATCAAGACCAATACAGTGTTGTTGAAGTCGTCCGGAAAATCCTTTCCGTCCAAGAATCCTATAACTGCAGCACACACTTCATCTTTTACCAAAGACCAGTGTCTTTGGTAGAATAACGCCGGCAGGCCGTCCGGACCCGGCGCCTTCGTCGGACCCATTTGAAATAGAGCACGCTCGATCTCTTCGCTAGTCCATCTAGCCATAAGTCTTGCGTTCATCTCCTGTGTCACCGAGGCCGGAACATGTTGCAGAATTGCTTCCATATTTGTTGCTCCCTCCGTCGAGTACAGCTCACTGTAGAACGTGCGCGCCATGTCCCGTAGCTCGTCATTGGTAGACGCAAAGGTACCATCTGCCCTCCGAAGCTTGACGATCGTATTTTTCCTTCTGCGATGGGACGCCCGGTTCTGGAAAAATTTTGTGTTGCGGTCTCCCGCTTTAAGCCAATCAACTCTGGACCTTTGCCGCTGCATTACTTCTTCTCTGTCGTATAGATCATGTAGTATTTTTTCAATCCGTTTGACCTCCAGTGAGGCTGCCGGTGTCCTGTCTAGCTGCCTTGCCGCATCAAGCTTGCCACGGTATTCCTTGATCTGTGCCCGGACCGGACAGAGCCAAAGTCCGAGCGAGCCCACCGTTGCATGCACCCAGAAACCCGTTTGAGTTTAGCACACAACGCCCGCATGTCGGGAGCAACATCTGCATGCATGTCCCATGCACCACGTATCATCTCTTCGTAGCCTGGGTGCAGCGTCCACATCTCCTCGAAACGGAAATTGTGGCTACTCTTACCTCTACTTCGCGGCTCGTCTGCGACTCGAATGACCAGTGCCATGTGGTCGCTTTCCTCCGTAGCCACGTGTTCAACTGCCGTCAACGGGAAGAGCTGCTGGAACCCATCGTTGCATGTGGCTCTATCCAGCCGAACTTGCACGTTATTGTCGCCATCTCGTTTGTTGTCCCAAGTGTATGTGTAGCCTGTATATCCTAAGTCCAGCAACTCGCATTCAGCAAGGCAGTCCCGAAACGCTTCCATCTGGGCGTGACCCCTCTCATTCCTTCCCTTATGTTCTTCTTGCCAGCACGCTTCATTGAAATCACCCGCACACAGCCACGGTCCATCGTCTTGTGAACGCAGATATCGGAGAGCATCCCAAGTCTTTTTCCTAAGTTCGGTACGCGGCTCACCGTAGACCCCAGTAAACCTCCAAGATTTGTTATCACAAGAAAGAAGAGCATCCATGTAGTACTGACACCATGGTCTTAGAGTAACATCCACACCATCTCGCCACCATAATGCTAACGTGTTGACCGTGCTGGAACCCCAATCTCCTCCTAAGAATATTCATAGACTCCCCCCTTTTCTTCGTCTCACTAAGAAACACCACCGCTGGGTTGTATGACCTAATCAGGTCCCTTAGTTCGCTCACTGTCGAGTCCAACCCCAACCCTCGACAGTTCCAGGCTAAGAGATTCATTGGTCTCGGCGGCCCCGTCTAGCGGGGTCCGCCACTGCTTCATCATTGTTTTCTGAAAGTCTGTCAAACACTGACGGGTTTCTCATCACCTTTCTCCTCTTCTCACCCACAAAATCATCAGCCTCTGTCATGCGGTCACCACTCCTAGGCACCCAAATCTGCTTTGGTGCCCTCTTGCTACCAACCGGACTTCTCCTACTTTCACTTTTGCCTACCTCGTGATCTGTCCTGGAGAGTCTAGGCCTCCGGACATAAGTATTTGGGCGACGCCTTTGTCTCTCTGTCCTTGAACTAGAGCCTGATTCCCCTGTAGTCCTCCTTGGTGACTGCCATGTCCGCTCGTCCCTCCAGTGAGGTTGAGCCGGACCAGAATCTTCTGCTGCTTTCTCAACCTGCCCCCTGTAGTGCCGCTCGTCCCTTCTTGGATCATTTGTATCCACCCTTCCTCTGAATAAAGCTCTCTTCGGCGGCAAGTCACGTACACGGGCCGTCCCGTGTACATGGTGGTCACCGCTCTCTGACTGCGAGCTTGCCTGACTCATATTGCTCGAGGAGCCTGCACCCTTCGAGTCTATTTCTTTCAATCCTTTGCCCCTGCCTGGTGATGCTCTAAGTTGCGTCCCCCACTGCAGGTTTGCATCCTTGGGTGGATTACACCCATCTACTCCATGAACTAACCGGCCACACTCAAAGCAAAAATGGGGAATTTTCTCGTATTGGAAATCATACCAAACTCCATCTTTGTCCTGTTGGGATTTGCGAAGAAAGAAACCCCTGACAAGGGGTTCAAACAATGGAACTTTAGCACGGACTCGCAGATCTTTCCCGTTGGCCCATCCCTCTTTGTCGACATCAACCCTTATCACTTCACCTAACCAGTTGCCCAAAGCTTTACCGAAAGCATCACACCGTTTGTCCAGCGGAAGATCTCTAACTCTGACCCAGACATCGATGCTGCTGAAGACCATCTCTGAGGGTCGCGTATCCCCTACATAATCCCTCAACGCCACGACACTGAAGTCGAACTGCCAGGGCCCGTTGTTAAGAGCGTGTTTCCAGTCTCCTTCGCTGCCAAATTGCACCATGAAAACGTTGTTCCCCAGATCAGAGAAACGAGCAGTATGATGCAGCCCCCAAGCCCTGTGCATAGCCTTCTCCAGTGCCGTCTTGATCAAGGGTTTAGCCGTGAACACCTTGCCAATCGCCGCCCATCTAGGAGCCGTCGGCTTCTCTGTTGCCGATGGGTCCGAGAAGACCAGGCCGGCGGCCTCCTTCTCCGACAGCACCAGGTTGCCCAGTCGGGCTGTGAGTTTCGACGCCGGAGATTGAGACTGGCTTCGGCTAGAAGATCCTGCGCCGCCAGCCACTCCCTTCTTGTTTGGAGACGCCATCTGACTTCTTGCTCCCCAACGCCGCGAGCCGTCGTCGGGAGCACACCACCGCCTTGCCGCCGGAGAAGATCACGCCGTCGTGGTCTTCCCAGCGCCCGGAAACACCACCACCCCCGCCGATAGAGAAATCCTAACCCTAGCGCCTGCTTGCCGAATCGCCAGTGCGATCGCCTCCCAGACGCCCGCTAGAGAACGCTACGCGTGGTGGACCCCCCTAAACTAGTTGTAATCTAATTTTAGGTTGTTTTTTAAATTTCATGAATAGTTTGCTCACTTTCAACATATTTTAAAATTCAAGAATATTTTAAAATGTAGGATACAATAATTTTTTACACATTATTATAAATGCACTTGAACCTTTTTAAAATTTGGGAACATTTTTCTATTTGGAATATTTTTGTAATTCCAGAACATTTTTCAAATTTATGAACATAACTTTAATTGGTGAATACTTTTCTATTCACATTAAGATATCATGATCATTTTTTATTCAAAAATGTTTTAGATATAGTGAACATTCTTCTATTGGTGATTTTAAAAACTATGTAAATATTTTTAAATTCATGAACATAATTGAATTCATGAAATCCTTTTAAAAAGTATTGATTTTTTTTAAAATTTTTGAAAATTTTTATATTCACAATTCTTAAATTTGTGAACACTTTCCAGAAAGTAATAATTTATGTAAAAATTTCCAGATCATTTTTAAAATTCGTGAATACTATCTAGAGTTTAAGAAAGATTTATCTAAATATGTGAATTTTTTATTAGTTTTGGCCATTTTTTTATACCTATGGTCATTTATAAAATCATGATTTATAAAAATATGTAAACCTTTTCAAAATTGTTGAACATTTGTTTACCAAAAACAATCAGATAACAAAATGCTGAAGTAGAAAAGTGAGCATAAATTGAAAAAACAACTGAAAAGTCAACTGAAACCGTCCTCCCAACGGGGGCATCTATATCTTGCTCCGTGCGACTTGACCAGGAAAAAGATAACGTGAAGTGTATTTCCTGGGGTTATAAAACGTCACCACTCTTCGATTATTTTGAAGTTCCGAATTTCTCCTCTTTAGTCGGGTGGGCTCACTTTTATGCCTTCTCTCACGATCTAAGGATTTACTAAGCAACCTATCTTACTTAGTACTACTAATAAAGGGGCATGTTTGAGTCTTAAAGTTTCACTCTGTCTTTTTTCTTCGATGGATAAGAAGCTCGACGAGGAGCTTCCCTTGCCTTTATATATACGGCAAAAGGCATCAGGGTGGGCGTTTGGGTTTACCCAAAATTTCGAGTCGGTTTATTCAATTTTTTTATAATCCTGGTTTTTAGACTTGACACCCGATAATTTCCCGAACTATTCCAAACCGGACAAATCTGGTACCCGAAAATTCTGGTTTGGGTTTTCCCTATTTACCCAAAAAGAGAGTACTGCGGGTGCACAAGGAAGTCGAGGAGAATGTAGGCGACGGTGAGCGTGGCGCGTAGAGCTACGTGCTGCATATGGAAGCAAAGGAACAACTCACATGTGGCAGAGAGCAATGTCGCGTCCAGCTCTGTGGTTTGCAGGGGAAGTCGAGGATGGGGTCCGGCTAGCACGGCAGCGAAGAGCGTCGTGGCAGCGTCCACCAGAGTCGGAGGCAACTAGAGATGCGCGGGTGCGCTCATGTGTGAGAGAGGTGAGGAGACGAAGCTGACTAGATCTGAATCGATTTGCTGAGGACCTTGATAAGTGATGAACGTCAGGTACGAGCATATGGCAACTCCAAACGTTTTGGCAAGTTTAGTTACGCGAGGATGACAATTTTAGTTAGCAAGTATGGCAACTTCGTGATTCAATTTATTTTTGACAAAAAACTTGCCATATGTCACTGGAAATCGACATCCTTCTGTGCGCTGGAAATGACATTCTTTCGATCTAAGCAGCCCTTTACTGCGAGGATTCGAACCCGCGCCATAGCGGTTCAGTGTGCCACACGATAACCACCAGGCCACTCGACGTTCTTTGACCAAGTACATTTTCTTACACCTTTTGTTCTTTCTTTTATTTTTTATTTTTCTTTCTTCGTTTCTTTTTCTTTTTCCCTTTTTCTAATTCGATAAAAAAAGTTCACTGGATTTCATGAACTATTTTTCAACTTCGATGAAGTTTTTCAAAATTTAGTGAACTATTTTTCAAGTTCGATGAACTTTTTTCCAAATTCGATGATTTTTTTCAAATGCAATGAACTTTTTTCAAATTCAAATAACTTCTTTTCAAATATGGTGAACTTTTTTTTGCAAATACTACAATTCTTTTTCAAAATTTGATGAACTTTTTTTTTCAAATTTACTAAACTTTTTTCAAATTTGATGAACTCTTTCTTTAAGTCGATGATTTTTTTCAAATTTGATGAACTTTTTAATTTGATGAAATCTTTTTTTATCCGATGAATAGTTTTTCAAATTTGATGAACTTTTTATCAAATTGGTGAACTTTGTTTTTGTAAATTGATGATGTTTTTTTTCCTGAACGAATGGCACAATACAAGCCGACAAAAAAAACAAATGCGAGTGTGATTTTTTTTTTTGAGGAAAAAGTGCAAGCGTGTTGATCGAGAGAATGAAACGAAGTGAGGGAGCGACGGGTTAATGGGCCGGTCCACGAAGGGGGCGCCCGTGGCCGCCGGTTGCTCGCAGTGGCGCTGAAGGCGCCGACGAATCCTATTTGGCACTGTAGGCGCCCGTTAACGTGTATTCCGCAAACGGGCGCTTGCATCAGCCTCCCGCTTGGCCAGCCCATATAGGGTGTTTTGGAAACGCAAAAAAGGTAAGGGAGCAGAGTTTCGGAACCACGACCACTTCCTGGCGAGCGCTACGTCCCAACCATTAGGCTACACGTCGGTAATTGAATTGTTAACCTGCTTTTACATTGTTCTTTTAGTTTTGTCTGATTTTTTTCTTATCCTTTTTGTTTTCTTAATGGGCACTTTTTTAAAATTCGTGAACCTTTTTTTTCTAAATTGATAAACTTTTTTTAAATTCGATGAACTCTTTTCAATTCGATGAACTATTTTAAATTTGATGAAATTTTCTTAAATTAAAAGAACTGTTTCAACTTTAAATTTGATGAACTTTTCTTAAATTAAAAGAACTGTTTCAAATTTGATGAACTTCTTTTAAAATTTGATGAACTTTTTACAAAATCGATGAACCTTTTTTCAAATTTGATGAACTGTTTTTAAAATTTGATGAAGAATTTTCAAATTTGACGAACTCTTTTTTAAAATTCATGACCGTTTTCAAAATTTGATCAACTTTTTTTAAAATTCATGACCGTTTTCAAAATTTAGTGAACTTTTTCTGAAATTCGATGATCTTTTTTCAAAATCAATGAACTTTTTTTCAAAATTGATGAACTATTTTTTAATTTTATGAATAAATTTTAAATTTGATAAACTATTTTTGGAATCCTATGAACTTTTTTGAAAAGTTGATGAACTTTTTTTAAATTTGATGACCATTTTCAAAATTCAGTGAACTTTTTTTGAAATTCGATGAACTTTCTTCAAAATCGATGAACTTTTTTCAATTTTTTGATTTTTTTTTCAAAATTAGATGAAATATTTTTTTGAAATTTGATGAAGTTTCTTAAGATTCAATGAACTATTTTCAAATTTGATGAACTGTTTCTAAAATTCATGAACCTTTTTCGTTTTTGCAATCTTTTTTGAATTAGTACAAACTTTTTGTTTTTTTTTCAATTCGTGGGTTTTGTGAATGCTTTTGCAAATTTATGTTTTCTTTATTCAAAGAATTATAGTGAGTATATAATACTAGTATATGTTTAATTTTTTGACTCTATGAATGCTTAAAGGAGCTCTGTTTACCTCACTTATTAGCAAGCTGATTACTTCGTAGTGGTTAAAGCGTCTAGGCATTTACATTGTCGTTCAGGGATCGAATCCCAGACCTCCTGATTAAATGTGAACTTTTTATCTCACTGTTTGCTTTTTCTGCTGGTTTGCTGGGCCGGCCCATGTGGTGAGGCGCGCGGGCGTCGGCTACCTGTTTGGGCGCTTAAGGCGCCGAACAGGAGCTCCCGAAGGCGCCGACGAGGAGGTCTCGTTTACTCCTGATCTTGGTCCAAAAGTGATCCCTATTGGGCCGTTATGTGGGAAGTTCCTTAGACACTGGGCTTCCTATTTAATTCCGGTGGTTCTAAAAAATAATCAATTCAGGTTTTTCGGGTTGTTCGGGTACCCCAAGTACAAACCCGAATTTCTATGCATTTTAAATAACTGGTCATTTCATAATATGGTTCACACGCTTGTCTAAAAAAACTGTTCACATATCAAGTACTATGTATTTAGAAGAACATTGATAAAATTTAAATATTATTCATGCATTTTAAGTAAATTTTCATGACATTTAATATTTTATAAAATTGTTCATATGTTTGCAGAAGTAAATTGTGTATTGAAAATATGCTCGTGGAATTTAATAAATAGATTTACACATTAAAGAAGTATATCCATGAAATTTTAGGTTTGTTTGCGCAATTTTAGAAAAATGTTCACCCAATCTTTTTAAAATTAAAGATATAATATTTACTTACTTATGTTCTAAATTGTTCAAGACATAAATTTACCACATTAAAAAAATATAAAGGCATTGTTGAAAGAAAATAGTCATATATTTATAAGCGAATAAATTATTAAGAGAATAAATTTAAAATGGCAAACTTTGAAAAGAAACAAGAAAACAAAGAAAAGAAAAGCAAAAGGATTGAAAACCTAAAAAACAATAAATGAAAGTGGAACGAAAAAAACTCACATACACAAAGATTGTAGAAAACTCGTTTCCGACATTAAACTATGGATACCAAAGAGAAAGCCGGCACAGAAAAAAAACAAAAGGATAATCACTGCGACACTTGCTAATAGGCCAAGACCTCATTTACGGGGCGCTACAGGCGACCATCCCTGTCACACAATAGTCGGAGGAAAATCTGTGGCGAAATGTCAACCAGTCCATAGAGCTAGTGGCTTGGGCTGACCCAATCAGCGTACATTTATTTCCTATTTTAGGTCCACCTTTACTGGTTTTGGGAAGCTTTTGCAATGTTCTCGTTTGGTTGTCGTTTCTCTCTATTTTGTTTTGGTTTTTATCCGTGTTCCTTTTTTAGGTTTTTACATTGTTTCTTAATTCTATCTTTTTTTAAATTTTCTTTTTTATTATTTTCATCTGTCATTTATCTTTTGTAGTTTTTATTTTCTTTTAAAGATTGTTCCCCAAATTTACAATATGTTTTGGTTGTTTGATAATGTTAAAATTTTTACAAATTTTAAATGTATTCACACTTTTGATAAAACTTTCACAAATTACAAATGAAGTTCAAAATATTGAAAAATTAATACCTAAAAATTTCTATTCTTAAAATTTTAAAAACAGAGGTAGCTGGAGGGAGTAGGAACGAAGGGAGGGGTGAGTGAGGGTGGAAGGGAGGAGGCGGTCAGATGAGGCAGGGAGGAGAGGACGGACGAGGCAGGGAAGGAGGTGGGAGGGAGGAGGCAGGAGTGAGGAGGGAGAGGGAGGGAGGGATGGATCGGGAGAGGGACGAGGAGGGGAGGAAGGTGGAAGGAGGAGGGATGGAGGAACTACCTCGGTGGTGGAGGAGCGTGAACGTTGACGGCGGCGGACGACGATGGTGGTCGGGGAGGGCCGAACGTCGGCGGTGGCGGGCGACGACGGTGGTCGGGGAGGGCCGAATGTCGGCAGCGGCGAATGACTGGGTGCAAGGGAGAGTGAGAGTGGGAGTGGAGAGGGGGAGCGTGAGGGGCGACCGGTGGAGAAGATAGGATGACTTTTAAGTAAATTTTCATGACATTTCATATTTTATAAAATTGTTCATATGTTTGAAGAAGTAAATTGTATATTGAAAATATGCTCGTGGAATTTAATAAATAAATTTACACATTAAAGAAGTATATTCATGAAATTTTAGGCTTGTTTGCGCAATTTTAGAAAAATGTTCACCCAATCTTTTTAAAATTAAAGATATAATATTTACTTACTTATGTTCTAAACTTGTTCATGACATAAGTGTACCACATTAAAAAAATGTAAAGGCATTGTTGAAAGAAAATAGTCATATATTTATAAGCGAATAAATTATTAAGAGAATAAATTTAAAAGGGCAAACTTTGAAAATAAACAAGAAAACAAAGAAAAGAAAAGCAAAATGATTGAAGACCTAAAAAACAATAAATGGAAGTGGAACGAAAAAAAACACATACACAAAAACTGTAGAAAACTCGTTTCCGACATTAAACTATGGACGCCAAAGAGAAAGCTGACACAGAAACAAACCCGAAGGATAATCACTGCCACACTTGCTAATGGGCCAAGACCTCCTTTACGGGGCGCTACAGGCGACCGTCCCTGTCACACAATAGTCGAAGGAAAATCTGTGGTAACATGTCAACCAGTTCATAGAGCTAGTGGCTTGGGCCAACCTAATTAGCGTACATTGATTTCCTATTTTAGGTCCACCTTTACTGGTTTTGGGAAGCTTTTGCAATGTTCTCGTTTGGTTGTCGTTTCTCTCTATTTTGTTTTGGTTTTTATCCGTCTTCCTTTTTTAGGTTTTACATTGTTTATTAATTCTATCTTTTTTTAAATTTTATTTTTTATTTTTTCATCTGTCATTTATCTTTTGTAGTTTTTATTTTCTTTTAAGATTGTTCCCCAAATTTAAAATATGTTTTGGTTGTTTGATAATGTTAAAAAACCACAAATTTTAAATATATTCACACTTTTGATAAAACTTTCCCAAATTACAAACGAAGTTCAGAATATTGAAAAATTAATACCTAAAAATTACTATTCTTAAAATTTTAACAACAGAGGTAGCTGGAGGGAGTAGGAACGAAGGGAGGGGTGAGTGAGGGTGGAAGGGAGGAGGCGGCCGGATGAGGCAGGGAGGAGAGGACGGACGAGGCAGGGAGGGAGGTGGGAGGGAGGAGGCGGGAGTGAGGAGGGAGAGGGAGGGAGGGATGGATCGGGAGAGGGACGAGGAGGGGAGGGAGGTGGAAGGAGGAGGGATGGAGGAACTACCTCGGTGGAGGAGCAGTAGGAGCGTCAGCGGCGGCGGGCGACGAGGGTGGTCGGGGAGGGCCGAACGTTGTCGGCGGCGGGCGACGACGGTGGTCGGGGAGGGCCGAACGTCGGCAGCGGCGGACGACGGGGTGCAAGGGAGAGTGAGAGTGGGAGTGGAGAGGGGGAGAGTGGGGGGCGGCCGGTGAAGAAGATAGGATGAATTAGCAGTAGCGCGTGTTATGGGAAAGCACTAATGCTAAATTACCTAGCAGTAGCGCGTTTTAGGGGAAAGCGCTACTACTACACTTAGCCTTGCGGCAACGGTGGGGCAATTTTAGTAGTAGTGCTGTTTGTCCATGCCGCGCTGCTGCTATGTCTATAGCAGTAGCACATGCTGTGGACAAGCACTACTGCTAAGTAACAGTAGCGCGTCTTTTTATCAAGTGCTACTGCTAAGGTTC
Organism: Triticum timopheevii; assembly: GCA_963921465.1. NCBI lineage: Eukaryota > Viridiplantae > Streptophyta > Magnoliopsida > Poales > Poaceae > Triticum > Triticum timopheevii. The sequence continues at coordinate 673,347,765 of OY997274.1, forward strand.
TGTGTATAAGGTTTTCCCTGATTGTGCAAGAAGCGCCTGCGCCGCAGCAATACTACACTCGAGTACCTTTCGTCTTAAGGTGATCAACGGGTTGAGTATCTTTCATATCACCTCCATGACTCTCCGGACAATTTATGTGTATTGCTAGTGCTGCAACAAGAGATCTGATAAGGTGTGTCATAGTATGGTCATTGAGTACATACCTTTACCTGAGAGATTACTTGTAGTTGATCAACAATCTCCAACAAGAATCAGTGTCATTTCTGCACAGAAATTAACAGTGGTGGGCTACTCGTCTATCAAATTCTCCAAACTTGTTATTGGATACACACCCATTCAGGTACAACGGTCTCCTTTATCTTCTCCTTCTTGAAATTAACAATTTTTCTAATTCTGAAGATGTATGTTCTCCTGTCATCCAAAAAATTATTTCGACAAGTTTGACCCCGTATCTACACTCAATGAAGGTCTGGGCACTAGAATCTATCAGCCCCAACCTGGACCAAGTTGTCAGGTTTCTGAGATGCTTTCCGTGCCTGGAGAACCTATATATCAGGGTGATGCTCCTTTCCTGTGAAATGCTAACCATAAGGGAGTCAATTATTGGTACCTTTTCCCAAGTTTACAATGAATAATGTATTATGATTTCTGAAGGAATTTTGGAGGATTTCAGTACAGAGATGTTTTTTTTCCTTTAGTGGTTGCTTGACTCTTATGGTTACAATCCATAAGCATTTCTCCTTTTGATCCATCTGTACTAGTTTACGTAGGGAAACTTCCATCCACTCCAACCTGTTGTGAACAAGCCTATGTTTTTCTAGATTGTGCTGTTCAGTGCTAGCAGCTACAGTAGAATGCAAATGGCTCTATAGAAGCTGAATTTTATTTTGGAAGTTCAGCTGACAAAGTAATCAAATGTGATTATGTCAACACCATACTTGACTTGTCAGTGGCTAATCCCTTTGCATAAATGTTGAGTTTTCGAAACAAGTGTTACACAAGTGCTAATATCAGTTTGGACGTCTCATATGTCCATGTTGCTAATCAGTGTGGGCGTGTGCGCATGAGCTGAATTTCATTTATAATACCAGCTTGAACCTTGTAATCTTTGAATTTGAGCCTTCTAACTCTTGAATTTGAACCTTATAATATTTCGGAATTTTGTGGTACAACCATCGAAATGGCTGATAACCAACACGTATAGGGGATCAATTGCAGATTTTTCGATAAATAAGAGTGTCAAACCTAAAGAGCTAAAGGTAGAATTTATATTCTCTTTAATTATATAGACCATCGATACAACTCTATGCACACTTAACTTTCACTTTACCAAGTGTCATGGTTCTAAGACTGACAGTAGAAAGGGGGGTAGGTATGGAGAGGCAAGATCCCAGCTATGGTGAAGGTGTACACACGAGTTTTACGAGTTCAGGCCCTTCTCGGTGGCTCTCCAGACTCGTGACCATCCTATGTGGCTGTACTCCGGATCTGACGACACCGCTCGGGTCCATCCAGAAGAAGTACCACCCAAGACCATGGCTATGTGGTTGAGGAGCATCACAGGCAACCAAGACAACCCCAGAGGATCCAGGCGAGTCATCCCCTTCAGCGACGACAACCAGCCCGACAAGGTATGCTCTTCATTCCGACTGTCTTGCATATATGTTCCGACTGTACTTGATCTCGACTGACTTTTACTTGACTTTTTGCCTTGTAGGTTTTCACTGAGATGTATTCGATGCCCAACGGCGAACAAGCTCTGGAGCAGGATCAGGAGGGAGAGGCCAGCGTAGAGGAGAGTGGTGACTGGGAGTCTTCGGATGAAGAGGAGGAGGAGGAGAGTGAGGAGTCAGACGAAGAGGAAGAGGTCGACTCGCCACCGCGCTCCGAACGCCGATCCAAGCAACAACATGACCCGGCGGGCGGGCGCGGGAAGAACGTGGCTCCGAGTACTCACACTCAGAAGCGCACTCGGACGTCGACCCCGGAGCTGGCGGAGAAGGTCGCCAAGCAGCCCAAGGTTGCTCCTCCCAAGGCTCGGAAGACTTTGCCGCGGATCAAGATGGACGTTCCTGTTGATTCAGGGTGAGTATTTCGCTTGTGTTTACATAGGCCGACTGAAGTTTTTGTTTTGACCAACCGGATCATGTATCTTTCTAGCCCCACCTCTGCTGCCACTGACATGGACATCGACAAAGCACCAGGAGATGAGGAGGCCACCTCTCGAGCTGGTAAGTCCGTTCGACCAGGTTTCATTTAGTCGAGTGGATCGTCAATCAGCTGAATTTATGATATTTCTCCCTTTCTGTAGTTCTGCAAGAGATCGTCGTGCTCCCTGACGACGAAGTAGAAGAAGCGCCTCTACAGGAGAGGAGGAAGAGGAGTGGGGGCTCAAGCAGGAAGAAGCTGTTGGGGAACGTAGCAGAAAATAAAAATTTTCTACGCTTTACCAAGATCAATCTATGGAGTCATCTAGCAACGAGATAGAGGAGTGCATCTACATACCCTTGTAGATCGCGTGCGGAAGCGTTCAAGAGAACGGGGTTGAGGGAGTCGTACTCGTCGTGATCCAAATCACCGATGATCCTAGTGCCGAACGGACGGCACCTCCGCATTCAACACACGTACGGTTGGGGAAGACGTCTCCTCCTTCTTGATCCAGCAAGGGGAAGGGAGAGGTTGATGGAGATCCAGCAGCACGACGGCGTGTTGGTGGAAGTAGCAGCGATCTCGGCAGGGCTTCGCCAAGCTCAGCGAGAGGGAGAGGTGTTACGGAGGGAGAGGGAGGCGCCAGGAGCAGGGGTGCGCAGCCCTCCCTCTCCCCCTCTTTATATAGGGGCCCTGGGGGGGGCGCCGGCCCCCTAGAGATCCCATCTCAAGGGGGGCGGCGGCCAAAGGAGGGGGACTTGCCCCCCAAGTCAAGTGGGGCGCCCCCCACCCCTAGGGTTTCCAACCCTAGGCGCAGGGGAGGCCCAAGGGGGCGCACCAGCCCACCAGGGGCTGGTTCCCTTCCCCACTTCAGCCCATGGGGCCCTTTGGGATAGGTGGCCCCACCCGGTGGACCCCCGGGACCCTTCCGGTGGTCCCGGTACAATACCGGTGACCCCCGAAACTTTCCCGATGGCCGAAACTGGACTTCCTATATATAATTCTTCACCTCCGGACCATTCCGGAACTCCTCGTGACGTCCGAGATCTCATCCGGGACTTCGAACAACTTTCGGGTTACCGCATACTAGTATCTCTACAACCCTAGCGTCACCGAACCTTAAGTGTGTAGACCCTACGGGTTCGGGAGACATGCAGACATGACCGAGACGACTCTCCGGCCAATAACCAACAGCGGGATCTGGATACCCATGTTGGCTCCCACATGTTCCACGATGATCTCATCGAATGAACCACGATGTCGAGGATTCAAGTAATCCCGCATACAATTCCCTTTGTCAATCGGTACGTTACTTGCCCGAGATTCGATCGTCGGTATCCCAATACCTCGTTCAATCTCGTTACCGGCAAGTCACTTTACTCGTACCGTAATGCATGATCCCGTGACCAACCACTTAGTCACTTTGAGCTCATTATGATGATGCATCACCGAGTGGGCCCAGAGATACCTCTCCGTCATACGGAGTGACAAATCCCAGTCTCGATCCGTGTCAACCCAACAGACACTTTCGGAGATACCTATAGTATACCTTTATAGTCACCCAGTTACGTTCTGACGTTTGGTACACCCAAAGCACTCCTACGGCATCCGGGAGTTACATGATCTCATGGTCTAAGGAAATGATACTTGACATTGGAAAAGCTCTAGCAAACGAACTGCACGATCTTGTGCTATGCTTAGGATTGGGTCTTGCCCATCACATCATTCTCCCAATGATGTGATCCCGTTATCAATGACATCCAATGTCCATGGTCATGAAACCATGACCATCTATTGATAAACGAGCTAGTCAACTAGAGGCTCACTAGGGACATGTTGTGATCTATGTATTCACACATGTATTATGATTTCCGGATAACACAATTATAGCATGAATAAGAGACAATTATCATGAACGAGGAAATATAATAATAACCATTTTATTATTGTCTCTAGGGCATATTTCCAACAGAAGCTTGAAGTTCAAGTCCCCCAGTCGACGCCGGCGCTTGAGGCGGTGGTCAAACGTTCCGGAGAACCGGTTCGGACCAACGTCACATTCGCCAACCCGCTGACGACTGATCGTCCGTCGGGATCGACTGCTCCGACTCCTGCCGCTCCAGTGCAACTCCACGCGTCTGACCCAGTAACTGCTTCGACCGCCTTGGAGCCGTTACTCTTCGCCGCATATCAGTCCCCAGATGACTCGCCGAGTGCCGCCAGGGAGGCTCTTCGCCAGGTGAACCTTGTCATGGAGCAGGTGAAGGTGATGCACGAGGCTAGTTAGGTGGCTTACAACGCCAGCACTGCCTTGCAGAACAATGTTCAGGTCAGCGAACTCCGACTGAACTTTTGAATGTTGTTTTATATCCGATCACCCACTGGGGTGTGCCTTTGTTTAGAGTTTAGGAAATCTTCCACTCCACTCGACTCGAGCTGAGTCTTAGTAAACTGTCTGGATCAGTGGGGGCACGCCGAGTGCACCCACTGGGTGTAGTCCCCGAGACCACGGTCGACTGCTGTCAGTCGACCGAGGTCTTAGAACCTCATCTTTTTTTATACTCATGCTGGGCAGACCCTGCCGAGTGTTGATCTGAATCAGTGGGGGCACGCTAAGTGCACCCACTGGGTGTAGTCCCCGATACTACTGTTGAATATTTGATTCGGCAGTAGTCTTAGAGTAACTTTTAACTGTCATTGTCTCTTATTTCCGTCGACTGACATATCTTTCTCGCTGACTGCAGAGGTCTTGTGATCTTGGAGCTCGACTTTCTGAGTTAAAGAAGAAGCACATCAGCGTTAAACTTGACCTTGAACTCGCAAAGAAGAACCTCAAGACTACTCAACAAGATACGACCATCATGGGAGGTAATCACTCGACTGCTTTGCCTACTTAGTAGCTCGCGTCTTTCGCTGCTTTTCTTCCAGTCTCTTTGAACTGAATGACTTCACACAAGCAGATGTGCATAGTGAAAACCGCCAACTTCAGGCTCATCTGAAGAGTGTTGTTTCTTTAGAGAATGAAGGAAGCTTTGGAGAAGAAGGACCTGGACCTTTCTGCTGCTCAGAAGGAAGCACATGAGAAGACAATGCTTGCGGACCAGAAGCTGGCTTCAGTCAGCAAATTGGAAGAGGAGAACGCGAAGTTGAAGACCGCCATCTCGGAAGCCAATCGAGAAGTCGAGCAACTGAAGAAGGACAAGGAGAACCTGACCACTGAAGTTGGAGGCCTCAGAACCAAGACAGACAAGCTAGAGTCCTATCTGGGGCAACTTACCGTGAAACTAGTCCTGAAGCTTGAAGGTATGGTCACTCGACTGGTTAATTATCGTCGATTGAAGTTTGTTGTAATATTGTCGACTCATTGTTTTTCGCGATGGAACAGAACTTTGCCAGGACTTTGAAGATGAAACCGGGCGGGTCGAGATAGGTCTCGACCCCATCAATTGTCCCGTGAAAGATGACATTGCGATGAACTTGTTGCGATTGGAATCACGCTTGGATGGCGTTGTTGCCTATCTGGCTCGACTGAAGGCTGCTATGACCCGAGTGGATGCCAAACTCTAGCCTTGGGCGGAACTCTCTCAAGAACTCGAGTCACTGATGACTCAACTCAATCAGATTCCTGGCCGAGTGCAAGAGTGGAAGAAGTCATCTGCTCGCTGTGGTGCTAATGTCGCCTTGTCATTGGTTCGAGTGCACTACAAGGAGGCTAAAGAAGACAAGCTGGCAGCCCTCAAGGTAGCGAATACTAAGAAGCATTCCTTCCAGTCCTTCATGGACACCTTCCTTGAGGCAACCACTCGTATTGCCGACAGCATCGACCTTGACAGCTTCCGCGATCCAGCCAGCCCTTATCCCGCCGAGTGACTGGAAAAACATTATGTTTCTCCCGCATTTGCCTCGGAATGCCGAGTGATTTTGTAATTGTTAAAACTCCTTCGGGCCTGATGCCCGAGTACTTTAATCTGCGGTTAGGAACCTTTGGGCTTATCTTTGAATACATTGTGTTTATCTTCGAGTGAAACTCGTTCTTCTCTCAGATTGGTTTTTGTTTGTTCGATGCAGTTTCTGAGGAAGAATCCGCAGTCGACCTGTTGGACGAGCTTTGAGCAGCATTGATTAGCTCATCAGCAAGGCACTCAGCAATGGTCTTGACGTTCCTGTCAGCAGTTTGCCTCGGCGCCAGCCATTGGGTGGGTCTTTGACAACATTGATCAGCTTATCAGCAAGGCATTCAGCAATGGTCTTGACGTTCCTGAAGGTGACTCACCTTGGCAACGCGCTCAATCTCGTCCTTCTTCTTGATGGTGCAATTCTGAGGTGGGGGTTGTGGTCGACCCGCACTTCGCTATCCTTGTGGATCAAGGTGGAGCGTATGGCTAAGTCTCCGAGCGAGAAGATCAGTTTTCACTCGGGATGATTTTACAAACTTAGGCGAGTACTGGACTGCATCTAAGCCCCCGAGTGGGAGGATCGCTCACCACTCAGTAGGATTTTTCAAACTTAGGCGAGTACTGGACTGCAGCTAAGCCCGCGAGTGGGAGGATTGCTCACCACTCGATAGGAATTTTCAAACTTAGGCGAGTACTCGACTGCATCTAAGCCCCCGAGTGGGAGGATTGCTCACCACTTGGTAGGATTTTTCAAACTTAGACGAGTACTGGACTGCAGCTAAGCCCCCGAGTGGGAGGATTGCTCACCACTCGGTAGGATTTTTCAAACTTAGGCGAGTACTGGACTGCAGCTAAGCCCCCGAGTGGGAGGATTGCTCACCACTTGGTAGGATTTTTCAAACTTAGGCGAGTACTGGACTGCAGCTAAGCCTCCGAGTGGGAGGCTGGCTCACCACTCGGTAGGATTTTTTAACACTTAGGCGAGTACTGGACTGCAGCTAAGCCCCCGAGTGAGAGGCTGGCTCACCACTCGGTAGGATTTTTTAACACTTAGGCGAGTACTGGACTGCAGCTAAGCCCCCGAGTGGGAGTCTGGCTCACCACTCGGTAGGATTTTTTAACACTTAGGCAAGTACTGGACTGCAGCTAAGCCCCCGAGTGAGAGGCTGGCTGACCACTTGGTAGGATTTTTTAACACTTAGGCGAGTACTGGACTGCAGCTAAGCCCCCGAGTGAGAGGCTGGCTCACCACTCGGTAGGATTTTTTAACATTTAGGCGAGTACTGGACTGCAGCTAAGCCCCCGAGTGAGAGGCTGGCTCACCACTCGGTAGGATTTTTTAACACTTAGGCGAGTACTGGACTGCAGCTAAGCCCCCGAGTGAGAGGCTGGATCACCACTCAGTAGGATTTTTTTTAATACTTAGGCGTAACGGATTCGCAGATAAGCCTCCGAGTGAGAGGCTAGCTCACCACTCGGTAGGATTTTTTAACACTTAGGCGTAACTGATTCGCAGCTAAGGCACCCGTGGGGGATTTTAGAATATGTAAGAAGAAAAAAATGAACAACAATCATTCGGAAGACTGTAAAATCATGTCTTTTGATAATCAAACTAAAAGGTACTTCTTATTACATCTCAACAGTCTGAATACTTTTAAGAGTAAAAGGGGCGGAGTAGTTCCGCATTCCAAGCGCGTGGCTCATCTTTATTGTGCTCGACGTTGAAAAGGCGATATGCTCCGTTGTGGAGCACTTTCGTGACGACGAAAGGGCCTTCCCAAGTAGGAGCGAGCTTGTGTGGTTTCTGCTGGTCCACTCAAAGAACCAGGTCTCCTTCCTGAAATGCCCGACCCCTTACATTTCTGGCATGGAATCGACGTAGATCTTGCTGATAAATGGTCGACCGGATCAAGGCCATCTCTCTTTCCTCTTCCAGGAGATCGACTGCATCTTGCCGAGCCTGTTCTATCCTCTTCTGAGAAGAGCTCAACTCGGGGTGCATTGTGGAGCAGATCACTCGGGAGTACGGCTTCAGCTCTGCAGACTAGGAAAAACGGGGTTCGACCAGTCGACCGATTAGGAGTTGTCCTCAATCCCCAAAGTACTGATGGAAGTTCATCGACCCAGGCCCCTGTTGCATGCTTGAGGTCGCGCATCAACCGGGGTTTCAGTCCTTTGAGAATCAATCCATTCGCACTTTCAGCCTGCCCATTCGACTGAGGATGGGCGACCGAAGAGTAATCGACCCTCGTGCCTTGGGAAGCACAAAAGGCTCTGAACTCGTCAGAGTTGAAGTTCGACCCATTGTCTGTGATGATGCTGTGCGGAACACCATATCTGAATATCAATTCTATGATGAAACTTACAGCTGTACTTGCTTCAAGGTTTTTGATGGGCTTGGCTTCGATCCATTTGGTAAACTTGTCGACTGCCACCAGCACATGGGTAAATCCACTCCTGCCAGTCCTCAGAGGTCCAACCATGTCCAATCCCCAGACAACGAAAGGCCAGACGAGTGGAATAGTCTTTAGAGCTGATGCAGGCTTATGGGACATGTTGGAGTAAAACTGGCAGCCTTCACACTTGTCCACTATTTCTTTCGCCATCTCGTTGGCACGTGGCCAGTAAAATCCGGCTCGGTATGCTTTGGCCACGATGGTCCGAGAGGACGCATGGTGACCATAGGTCCCCGAGTGAATATCATTGAGGATCATTCGGCCTTCTTCTGGCGTGATGCACTTCTGGCAGACTCCAGTTACACTTTCTCTGAACAACTGACCTTTTATCATAGTAAAGGCTTTAGACCGACGGACGATCTGTCGAGCCTCTTCTTCATCCTCTGGAAGTTCTTTCCTAAGAATATATGCAACGTATCACTGTCCAGTCAGGAGTGATGACCAAAACCTCCATGACTAAGTCGACCACGGCTGGGATTTCGACTTCAGTCGGATCTGTGGCGCTCTTAGGCTGTGGGGGCTCTTCAGTGAAAGGATCTTCCTGAACTGAAGGTGAATGAATATGCTCCAAAAACACATTGCTGGGAATAACCTCTCTCTTAGAACCTATCTTTGCCAACTCATATGCAGCTTGATTTTCCAGTCGGGGTATATGGTGAAGCTCCAACCCTTCAAACTTCTTTTCTAGCTTTCTTACTGCATTGCAATAACCAGTCATGGCCGGGCTCCTGACATCCCACTCTTTCATCACTTGATTAACCACCAAATCTGAGTCGCCGTAGACCATAAGGCGACAGACGCTGAGTGAAATGGCCATACGCAACCCGTATAAAAGTGCTTCATACTCAGCTTCGTATTGGAGGAATCAAAATGAATCTGGAGGACATAGCTAAGCTTGTCTCCACGGGGAGATACCAGTACTACCCCAGCACCTGAACCATTCAGCATCTTGGAGCCATCGAAGAACATAGTCCAATGCTCCGAGTGAACTTGAGTCGGCAATTGCTGCTCAATCCACTCAGCAAGGAAATCTGCGATTGCTTGGGACTTGATAGCTTTCTTTGCCTCAAACTTGATATCCAAGACCAGTTGCATCTCTGTTGTTCAGAATTTCAGATAATGGTGCGTCGCTGACGACTGTAATGGAGTGATCAGAGAAATAATGTGCAACCTTCTTCATGGTCATGTAGATTCCATAGACAAGCTTCTGATAATGTGGATATCGTTGCTTGGATGGACTCAAAACTTCAGAGAGATAATATATTAGGCGCTGAACCTTGTAAGCCTTTCCTTCTTCTTGTCGCTCGACCGTGAGTACTATACTGACAACTTGTCCAGTGACTGCAATATAAAGCAGTAAAGGCTCTTTGCTGATTGGCGCAGCGAGCACCGGCTGGGTGGAAAGCAGGGTTTTGAGCTCTGCAAACGCTGCATCAGCTTCCTCAGTCCACTCGAACTTATCAGATTTCTTCATCAATCGGTAAAGAGGTAAGGCCTTTTCATCGAGACGAGAAATGAATCGACTCAAGGCGGCCAAACAACCAGTCAGCTTCTGAACGTCATGCACACGCACAGGGCGTTTCATTCGGAGGATGGTATCAACTTTTTCTGGATTGGCGTCGATCCCTCGTTCGGAAATGAGAAAACCGAGTAACTTTCCTCCTGGAACTCCGAATGTGCACTTTTACGGATTAAGCTTGATATCGTACCTTGTTAGGTTGGCAAAGGTTTCTGCAAGGTCAGTCAGTAGGTCGGAACCTTTGCGAGACTTGACCACAATGTCATCCATGTATGCTTCCACATTCCGACTGATTTGAGTGAGCAGGCACTTCTGAATCATTCTCATGAATGTGGCTCCGGCATTTTTAAGACCAAATGGCATGGTGACATAGCAAAAGCACCCGAATGGGGTGATGAAAGCTGTTTTTATTTCATCGGGACCATACAGTCGGATCTGATGATACCCGGAATATGCATCTAGAAAAGACAAGCGCTCACACCCCGCCGTCGAGTCAACAATCTGATCGATGCGGGGGAGAGGGAAATGATCTTTTGGGCAGGCCCGATTGATATGATTGAAATCCATGCACATACAAGTGAATCGTCCTTCTTAGGGACCATGACTACATTGGCAAGCCACTTGGAGTGGTAGATCTCACGGATGAACTCTGCTGCTAGTAGCCGAGCCACTTCCTTGCCAATTGCTTTTCTCTTCTGTACGGCGGACCGCCGAAGATGCTCTTTGACGGGTTTTACCTTGGGGTCGACACACAAACGGTGCTCAGCCAGTCCTCTGGGTACACCCGGCATGTCAGAAGGTTTCCATGCACAGATGTCCCAGTTCTCACGGAGGAACTGGATGAGCGCTTCTTCCTATTTGCTGTCGAGTGTCGTTGATATATGAGTCGGCGCGGCATTGGGATCGGTCGGGTTAATATGAATCGGCTTCGTTTCACCAGACGAATGAAATGCAGAATCTGTGGCAGGCTTCTTGGCTCGGAGCAAATCACTCGGATCTGCATTCTTCTGATATTCTTGGAACTAGCGGAATAGCCCGCACATTTGCGCGGCTAGACTTGTGATGCATTGCCTACATAAGTAACATTGAGTTCCTTTTGTGCTCAAAGGGATTTTCCCCTTTGTTGGTCTTTATGCTTTTCTAGTATTGTAGTGAGATACAGAATGTAATATATAGATGCTAACAATTTACACAGATTAATTTATTTACTAATAACTTATTAGTACATTAAAGAATTAAAATTTGTGTACTCATTTATTCAAGTATCATCATTTTCTACAAATATCCTGCCATAATGGAGTTGTATGCTTCTTGGATTGTTCTATAAATCAATTATACAGTAGAAATACTCCCTCCGTTTTTATTTACTTTGTGTTCTTGGTTTAATCGAAGTAAAACTTTGTCAAGTTTGACCAAAGATTTAGGATAAAAATATCAACATCTACAATGTAGAATCTATTGTATTAGAATTGTTATAAAGTATATTTTCATGTAACATGCATTGGGTATTATGAATATTCATATATTTTTTCTATCTTCTTGGTCAAACTTGACAAAGTTTGACTTTGACTAAACCCAGAACACAAAGTAAAAAAGTGGAGGGAGTAATATAATGCTCTGTACAATATTTACATAGAGAAATACAACTCTACATGCTTTAATTGCAATGCATTTTTTATGTTAAGATTTTTCATAAAACACACATATAAACATTGCTACCATGCACAAATACGTAGTTAAGATGCATGATCGAACCTATCATATCATTACTGACCAATTTTAGTGAAGATTGAAGAGTCCCGCATGCTCTTGTATGATACCGTTAGCCAAAGTTTTACACTTGCGCACATATAAGGAAATCCTGGCCTAGGTCTATGTTGATTCCGTACATCCTGGCCAAGAATACAAATAACAGAGAATATGTGCGGTAAAAAACAATAATAATTACTACTTGAGTTCATAAAATTAAATCTAAGGGACAAATTAGGTCAGTGCATGATTTTGGAAAGCTCATTATTTTACATAAATCCTAGATTGTTGTTATACTTCCAATCAATGTTGCTTCATACATATTTGGAACAAAACTAATACTACATAGTAGGGAACAATAGTGTGTCCATGGCCGATACATTTATTTGTTCAGTTCAAACTAAAGGGCAAAGTAAAAAAAATACCATAATCATTTTCTTTGAAGTCCAAATCTTGCCTTATGATTGTGTAGAATAGACGCCTTTGTGGTGTCCTCCCGCTAGTCAAGCAGTTGTTCTCTGATGCATGTGTGGCCCATATACATTGCCTGGTCCAGTGCTCCACGGGGACGTCCTTCTCTCCTGTGCCTGCCGGAAGCCTAGCAGTGGAGATCGTGGCGCTCAGTCTCGTCCGCGTAGCTGACACCCTTCGCAAAAGGGGCATATCACAGATTGTCTCATCCATCATCGTCGTCTCGTCTTGTCAACATCGCTGCGCCTCCGTCTCATCGGTGTGCCAAACCGTTGCAGTGAGAGATGAGATCACACCGCAGCTGGACCGATGTTCCATGTACATCGACTTCATCCATATAGGTATCTCGTCTCGAAGTACTCGCCCGTTTGATGTAAGATCTCAATTCCGACGAACTACATATCGGCCGATCGTGTCTTGCGTTGTGGAGTTGAAACTTGATAGCATGGACCGGTTGAGCCTGAACTATAAGTCCTGGGACTCATCTTTAGCATCAGCACGAACCTCGCGGTAGCAGCGCGGCGGCGATCAAGCATAGCATAGTGCCATCAGGTTTGCCAAGGCCACGCAGCTGAACCAATATCTGGAGTTTAAGAATTGTAATCGGGGCTCCATGCCCTGGGAAGAGAAATTCTGGCGATATGTGTACTGCATCTACGTCGGCGAGAACGGCATCAAGATCGTTTTCCTTGCTAGGACAGGCTGATGGAGTTCGTCGTGGACAGCTGTCCGCTCGCTGTAAGACGATGATTTTTCTCGTTCATTAGCGGATATGCGCCATCAAAACTTCTCGCCGGCACCGCCATTAGAGCTGTCGCGTCGTCGATCTGGCCACGGTGCCTCCATCGTACAACTCCTTCTGCCAAAGATGCTACTGGATATGCCTAGCACCTTGCGGAAAGAATCAAGATGTAATATTGTCTCCCATTAAATAAGGGTTTGCTTCTATTACGTTTTGTCTGCCGCGTAGGTGAGTGCTCGATTGTAATCACAAATTTCTTTTGTTTTTCCTTGTTAAACACGCACGTGACCAACTTGTATACCCTACATCGTTCTATCTTGGCAGTTGAAAAAAAACTCTAGTACGTGGGGTATGGCATATTTGGTGTTAAATCAAGGCCGTTCAAATATCATAACTCTAGACTAATAAATCTCCACCCTGCGTTTTCTATCGTTTTAATAATATAATTGATTGATTGATTGATGATTCAACTGCTGCCATTTGCGCATCGGCAATTTGGGAACCCTTCTGGAAGCATTCCTCTGCTTTCTGCCGATTGCCAGTAACTGTGATCACACCTTTGGGGCCAGGCATCTTCAACTTGAGGTACACATAACATGTCGAGCCATAAAACGTATGTAGGCAGGCCTACCCAGAATGGCATGATAAACACTTTAGAAATCCACGACTTCAAATGTCAACTTTTCCTTACGGTAATGCTTGGAATCACTGAAAACCACGTCGAGAGCGATCTGGCCGAGTGATTCGGCTTTCTTTCCAGGGATAACACCATGGAAACTCATATTGCTCTCGCTAAGTTTGGACATCGGAATGCCCATCCCCTTCAAGGTTTTAGCATAAAGAATATTCAGGCCGCTGCCACCGTCCATCAGCACTTTAGTCAGTCTAGTGCCTCCGACCACGGGGTCGACCACCAATGCCTGCCTCCCGGGGGTGGCTACACGCACAGGGTGGTCAGACTGGTCGAATGTGATGGCTGTCTGAGACCATTTCAGGTATGTGGTCGTCGTCGCCGGAGCGACCATATTCACTTCTCTGTTGATAACTTTCAACCGACTCTTGCTCTCAACATCAGCAAAAATCATGAGGGTGGAATTGACTTTGGGATAAACGTCGTCTTCCTCTTCATCCTCGTCTTTGTCCGACTCTTTCTCCTTCTCACCGGGCTGTTTTTCTCGGAACTCCTGGATCAGGAGTCGACATTGTCGAGTGGTATGCTTAGGGTAGATCAGATTACCCTTTTCGTCCTTCTTCGTGTGGACGTGACACGGTAAATCCAACACATAATTTTCTGCTTGCTCCTTTACCTTCTTAGGGGGCCAGGGCCCTTTAGGTTTTCCCTTAAACTTTCCTTGAGCCACTGCTGCAATCTCACCGGGTGCTGCGGGCTCGGCCTTACGCTTCTGTTTCAGATTGGCCGACTGGTTTACTTTTTCTGCTACGAAGTCGATCCTCTTCTTCTCCATTAGCGTACCGGGTGGCTATTTCCATCATCCGAGTCAGAGTCATATCTCCGGTCCCACCGAACTTTAGGACCAACTCTCGGTATTTGACGCCTTCCTTGAAGGCACACACTGCTTGATGCTCTGATACGTTTTCAACGGTGTGATGCAGAGTGGTCCACCTCTGAATGAAATCTCTTAAAGTCTCACTCGGTTTCTGCACACAATGCTGCAACTCTGTCAACCCTGCTGGCCGCTTGCAAGTGCCCTCAAAAGTTCTGACAAACACTCGAGCAAGCTCTTCCCAACTATATATACTGCCTGGAGCTAGCTGAGTCAACCATGCTCGGGCTGACCCTTCCAACATCAGAGGAAGATGTTTCATTGCTACTTCATCGTTCCCACCATCAATCTACACAGCCACTCGGTAATCCTCAAGCCAAGTTTCAGGCTTGGACTCTCCAGTGAACTTACTGACTCTGGCCGCCAACCTGAAGTTGGGAGGAATCAGCGCAGCCCTGATGGCTCTGCTGAAACACTCTGGACCTGAAACATACACTCTGCTGCCTCTCGGACGATCTCTGCCAGGGTCTTCTCTATGCCCTCTGTTCCGGTCGACTAGACCTTGAACGAGGATAGATCTCGCATTGAAGCCCGGCTCTCTTGGATCGACTGGTGCTCTACGCTCGCCACTGTGACGACGTCTATCATCGTTCTGCCGAGGCACATATGATGCACTCCTCGGAGGAGGCGTGGGCACTCGACGATGATTGTCGCGGTCGAGCCGATGATCATACTGTCCACGACCTTCATGCCGTAGGGGCGATCTGGGGCTGTGGGCCGACTGAACTGTATCGGCTACTACGGATCTGCTGTGAATCCTATTCCGCAACTGAGACACTGCTGTGTTCTACTCTCCTGCTGCCCGAAGCAAGGCCCGGATCTGCATCGCCGGCCTCCGACTGGGAAGGTTGAATTGACTCTGCTATTCAGGCTGCAGCTGTGAGATTTTGGATCGGAGTGCGGTATACCTTTGGTGGAGGCGGGAAAAGCTGTCGTCGACTGGACTCAGGGACCCGCTCTCGAGCACGCTCGTCGAGAGCATGCTGAAGGTTTTCTAGTCGAGTGTGCTCAGCCAAATTAGCCAAGCGCACCTCTTCTAAGGCCCGAGCCTCGGGGGTTTCTCCAACGATGGGCGCGTGGAGTGCATCCATGTTGCGGCGACGAAGTTCTTCCCTCTGCTGCGAAGAAAGGGGTTCGGGATGGTATTCCTCATGGACGCGCGACGGATCGCCGCCACCATCCTCGCCGTCTTCACGGCGGAAACCAGGCGGACCACGCGGTCCATCGACCATCAAGACTTTGGCCGCAGGGTTGCTGCTATCGCACTCGGATGTGGTCTGCGCGGAGCCAGTCGACAGATCGAACAGGCCGTGGAGATTTTCGTCGGGCTCGATTGCCGCGACTTGATGGGTGGCCGAACGTCGAGCCACCACGTGTTTCACCCACCGCTGAAGCCGTGACCGACCGGATTGCTTGCGGCGGCGAACAGCGGGGAGGGAAGACACCATCGGCGCCGATCGATACTGAGTCGACGGCTGCTGGAGAAGGACGCCGTGAACGCACGCGCAAAAGTGCGTCGCTCCTCGGACGGGGAGCGCCTCAATGTCAAGGGGAGCTTCCTGAAGCCAGGCGGAGTCGTCGGCGATGAAAACGAGCGCGCTGAGATGGATCTCGCGGCCTTCAGCCAATCCGCCGCCGGAAACCATGATGATGATGATCGGAAAAACTTGCAACTTCACCAACAAGTCGCTAAGACACCTGCCCCACGGTGGGCGCCAACTGTCGTGGTTCTAAGACTGACAGTAGATAGGGGGTAGGTATGGAGAGGCAAGATCCCGGCTATCATGAAGGTGTACACACGAGTTATATGAGTTCAGGCCCTTCTCGGTGGAAGTAATAGCCCTACGTCTCGGTGCCTGGAGGCGATCGATTGGATTATATGTGTGTGATGTTACAGGGGGTGCGAACCCTTGTGCCAGAGGAGGGGGGTGGCTTATATAGAGTACGCCAGGACCCTCACCGCCCTCCATTACAAGGGGCTTAATGTACATAAAATAGGGGCGTTACTGGTAACGCCAGGCTTAAGTGCTGTTAATGATCTTAAAGACTACGGAATGAACGCCTGCCCGTTGCAATGCTGAGTGACTCCTGATCTTCGGTAGGTCGAGTGATTTCTTGGATGGTTGAGTGACGGTAGGTAAGAAGACTCCCGAGTGACATGACTGGTCGAGTGGATTGCACTCGACATCTTTGACTGGGGGTCTCTTGCTGCCTCTTGGACTTCTTATCTTCTAGGGTAGTGACCTTGAGTAGGACGTATAGGTCAGGCCTATGACCCTACCCCAGGTCCGTATCCTATCACCAAGTACAAGAATAAAACTACTTTGTAGGTGTAATAGGAGAAGTTTCTAAAAGTAAAACTATAAGTACTTAGCGCAATAAAACTAGGAGTAATTTGCAAGATAATAAAGTTAGTTGTCTAGTAGAGAGCTTTTTGCAACACAAGAGAAGAATTTGTCCCTAAGCAATCGATAACTAGACTCGTAATCATTATTGTAATTTTATATGATGGAGAGGCATGAGCAAACATACTTTACGCTCTTGGATTATATGCACTTATGATTGGAACTCTACAAAGTATCCGTAACTACTATAGATCATTAAGGTAAAACCCAACCATAGCATTAAGTAACAAGTCCTCTTTACTCCCATACGCAACAATCACCTTACTCGGGTGTAAGCTTCTGTCACTCTAGACACACTATAAGTGTTGGGGATATAACTATTAGGTATGACCCGCCCAGGAGCTGGATCTTTGCGTACTGCACAAAAGTGTAATTCATTCATTACAAATTTGCATTACTTTAGAATGTCACATGAATCATGAATGTGTACCGAAAGGGAAATTTTTAAATCCAACACAATCAGGTAAATAAAAAAGATCACTGTTTATCGTTGTTAACTATTAGAGGGAAGGGCACTGCTTTCAGAACTTGTGCAGCATCACCATCAGTCAGATGCAAATGAAGATATGATTGACGATTTTGTAATTGTAATGGAGGAAAAGGGAAATGTTGATTAGGACTGACCAGCTTGTTTTAGATGATAAAGTGGAGGTTGCGCCGAGCTGCAGCGTCCGTAGAATGCCATCGCCAACCGTTGTCCTTCTCACTGATGTGTTGTTCTTGCCTCGTCCAGGAGCTAGGGACAGGGGAGCAGTAGGCATTACGTACCCCCATTATTAGGGTTAAATGTATGCCATGATTATTGGAAAAATGGCATACTTGACTAATCTTTCCATCTTCCTGGGCAGCCAACACTTTGTACATTGGAAATAGTATCAATTTACACTCCTGATGAAGTATGGTGAAAATACATAATTGAGAAATAGATTTGTTTAATCCCATGGACAATCGGACCAACAGGTTAGAACATGAAAACTGAGATCAACACTTGGAGAGGACCAAACAAGAGATCTTGATTGGATCCTACCTGATCGAGAAGACAAAGAAGGACAATCGGACCAACATACAGAGCCGCTGCTCCCTCCAATATACAAAGCACACAACTCCGTCGCCGATTTTACAGTGCCGTGAACATCGACCAATGTACCTTGGTGATGCCATTGGTGGTGGTACGGTGTGGTGCACCAGCAACCATCCTGCACTCCATCCCGTGTGTATTTTGATAAACTGATTCACTTACAGTCAAGCTACATGAGATGAACCGATTGAAATTATACACAAAAGTTGAAAGCTAGTAAGCTACATCCTTAATATTTTAAGCGACGAACTAAAAAATACACCTCAAACCATAGCAACCCTAACTCCGGTCTCTGACAATAAGATCAAGAAGTTTAAAAAGAGACCATTTTTCGATCACTCATGTGAGGCCATATCCCATTGTAGAAGCTAAAGCAAGTTTGAAAAAGGTAACCATGGACAAATATAGGTAAGAAACAAAATTCATGCCAAGGTTTAAAAAATAAGCATCGACGGGAGGATGGGACCTTTTTTATTTTGTTCGTAGGGGGCTTCCAGTTTTGTGTCGCCGCTGTAACCATGAATCATGTTAGCACGAAACATTTCGTCATGCTGACGCAAATTAACAAGAGCATAACTGAAGCAAAGAAGATCAAAAGTTGAAAAAATAGATCAGCATTATAGACAAAAAAATGCAGATGAATGAATAAAATAACTCTTTCTCCTAAATCTAACATAGCAGAGCAGAGTATGCATGTCTAGCTACTAAACATTACTACACATGTGATGTAGTTTGTTTAAGATCCAATAAGCTAATAACCATGTTTAACACAATTTCTTACAAACCCAACAAGGATTTAGATTGTGATACTAAGAGAGAACGCCCAAAAGTTACATAATTTTCCTGATTGACATACTGTATAGAGTTCTTTGAAGATCTTTCATAAATGATTATGTTTAGTACAAAACCAACATAAGGTAAACTGACATTGTTCTATCCTTACCAATTGCGGTGCATTAGTAAGAAAACTGAAACTTCTTTTGGCATGCCCAACGAAGTTGCTTTGCTCAGAGAACGAATTATTTGGACTGACTTCTTTTGTCATCCACAAGGAAGTTGCTCTGCTCACAAAAATAAACAAGAAGAAATGGAACACTGTGATAATTAACCAAATAAAGTAGAAAGAAAGTGGAAACGATTTTACCCAAATAGGGATCCAAATATTCAGATACAACACCCTGGCAAGACATAGGAAACAACATCATCCTGCATTTTTACTGACATTAACAAGTAGTAATTCATGGTATGCTAATAATGTTGTGAGGGACGGGTCACCGTAGTCATCCTACCCATCCATCAAGCCATCAGTTGCATACCTCGGCCTTTGTGAATTGGTGATCTGGAGTGTGGGTCGACGAGAAGGATGGTAAGCTTGGTGTCCAGGAGGATGGGTCACGGGGGAGGTTGAAGAAGTAGTGAACGGCGGCGGCGGCCGGAGGTTAAAGATGCGGTCCATGGTTGCGTATGTCGATGCATCGGCTTGCGACCTCGGACTTGAAACATTGTCGCTTCGTTGCCGGTACCCACCCGTCGGGTGGCCAGTGTTATCCCTCACGGCCAATGAACTGAATGAGATCTGCGCTACCCTGCACAAGGATACTCTCGCTCTCAATTTTAGCAAGGGATCCCAGGGCCTTAATCTTGATATCCGTCTCGATTCTGGTCTGATTCTCTCTGTTTGAATCCTGATCTGATTCTCTCTGTGTTGATCCGGACAGAGAAAAGAGGGGTGACTAACATGAGGGAGGAAGGCGATCGCATGGTGGCAAACGCAGGCGGAACCCGACGGTAGGAGAATGGTGGTGGATGCCTGGAGTCGGTAGTCTCATGGAGGAAGTAACGACTGTCCTCAGGTGACTCCAGGAAGAAGGGCGCTGCAGTTGGCCCTTGGAAAAGGGCGCCGACTACCGGCGCCGCCGCCGCCTCCGAGGCCTGCGGCCGCCTCAGCCATCTTCTCTCTACAAGATCGCAGGGGGGGCATGGGTAGCGCAGGCGGCAGCAGTATGGGGAAGGATCCGGGATGGCTCGCGACGGTGCAGGCGAAATCATGTCTAGGCTTGCGTGAAATGTAGGTGTTAATGGGCTACACTGTTGTGACGTGTTGTGAAAGGTGGGCGAAAGATAGGAGTGGTGGGATGTGGTGGGTGAGATGAGACTACCAACTGAGACATTAGGAGTAGAGATGAGCATTTTATGGTAAAATTAATTAATTTAGATTTGATATTTAGAGATTGATCGTGATTGATTCTTCCACATAAAGCCATTACTAAATAAGTTGCGTCAACATGGGAAGTCATTGTCCCTTTAGATATTTTTTTGTTGATGGATGCGTTAGGAAAGTTAGGATTTGAAATTGATTGCTACGAAACAGGATTTTATTATTTGGTAACATGCTATCAGTTCCTACCCGTTTTTAACGTGTCTGGTTAGCAAAGTTTGGAAATATTTGGGAAGTTTTTACTGGGATGGCGAAAAATCAACATTGGGAGGTAGTAGTGAGAGATGAGACGAAAATAAACCGGCGAAAATAAACCAACGAAAAAAAACCAGACGAAATAAAATCATGGAACGGAGACTAATAACTGCTCCATTAGAAGTAGAGATGGCTGTGTGAATCAAGAGATGTACCGGTGTTCCTCCTTTTGGAAAAAAATTAGTAGGTAATACATATAGATAGAAGCCGTGGAATCACATCACATGGATTGCTTCCCATTCAATTTCTTGGATGGAGCGGGCTTCTTGGGTAGACTGCAGCGTGGATCTCCTTGTCTGCCCAAGTAATTGAACAACGGAAGCATTGACCTTGCCCAGTCGATCGGATCAACTCCTTGCATTTAATCGTTCCTTGCTAACTGCATCTTGCAACGAATCTTTTACTCAACAAAGTCTACTTCTGTTTATTTTTACAGAGGATGCATCTTCTCGAAAGTTTCTTTGAGTGCACGGTTCAAGGTCAACGATATGGTTTCCCCGTTGGACCTGCAGTTAGCCATCACACGCTGACACTCGTGGCCTTGAGATGGAGGTGGCACGGAAGAAGGCATTTCCTTCTGAGCCATTGCAGGTCACTCTGTCTTTCCTAAACAAGTGCATATTAATTTCCACTTGGGACTGACGCCCTGCTCGAACTCTTTTTTTTTTGTACTGGCTCGTACTTCAGTTTACAGGAGGAGATGGAGGTGGCTATCGGAGCGGCGAACGGGCTCATCGGCAGCATGCTGAACCAGCATACGCTGCCAGATCGCACCTCGGCCTCAACACAGGGGCTGTTGCTCGAGGCGTAGAGGAGGGCTCAGTGGCAACCCGGGTCTCCAGGGGTTGCTGCATAAGCTCTGTGCCAAGGCCGACGAGGTCGAGGATGCGCTCGATGAGCTCCACTACTTCATCATCCAGGACCAACTCGACGGCACCCACTACGCAGTGCCGGATTTGGGTGATGACCTCCATGGTCATGCTCGCCGGTCGCCATGCTCTTCGCCACACTGTCGGTAACTGTCTTGCATGCTTTTCTTGTTCACGCATCAAAGATGACGATGATGGTGTTGCTGCTGCTGCTGTAATTGCTGACATAACCTACACAATGCAACTCTAAACCCTAGTAGTGGTGCTCCAGTTGCCAAATTGCCATTTGACAGAGTTGCCATGTCCAAGAAAATCAAGTCAGCCATTGAGGAAATACAATCCGTGTGTGAAAATGTCTCCAAGTTGCTACAGATAATTCCGCACCATAGCACAACCACAACAGTCACCCCAAGACATCGTGTCACAGGATCAACCATTGGACGTTGCATGGGAGGAGAGCCCTTTTGGATAAAACCATAGATGATATCCTCCCTACTGCCATAGAGTATTTTTGAAACCCTTTCTATTCTTCCTATGGTTGGTCAGGCGGTATTGTGAAGACATCTTTCACCTAGCAACTTCTTAATGATAGAAGGATAGAACAGCACTTCACTGTTAGGGTTTGGGTATGTGTATCAACTGATTTTGATGCGATTAAGCTCAGCCAACAGATCCTTAGCTCCATACAAAAAATAAACACTTCAAGTTAAACAAGATCTGACTATGTAGTCTGTATAAGATCTCACTTTGTACTTGTGCACGGCAGTGTTTGCTAGCTGCGCCTAGCCAGTCAACTTCGTGTCCTGCAGGTTTTTTGAAATAAGTAGCATCCTTCCTCATGGGATCAGCATTACACATGAAAGACGATGATGATGACACGACGGCCTAGGGTGATCAGTACATCAGTTCTTTGTACTGTAAACTTAATTACAAGGCTTGTATTTAACGATTAAAATTTAATTCCAGCAAGGAATTACCCCAGTAAAATTTCCAAGTGCTGTAACTAATGTGGGGTGTAATTTTTTTTCAAGTTTCCACAACTAATCTCCACCACACACAAACACCAAACTTGGATTTGTGACTACTAATCAACATTCCAACCCTAATCCCACATATAAACTCTCCACAAGTAGGCAATAGTTTCATAGTCGATTCACACTTTCACAGTACCCGTCTGAAAAGAAGCTTTACAGTAAGGGTCTGAGCTAATTAAAATTTGGTTTCATCCATAACAAAGATTACTGAAGAAATTTTATTAGTATTCAGAAAAAGAAACTTAAGGTGACGACAAAGCACCCACACATGCATACAAGGAACAATAATCATAAGAACAGGACGGAGATCCCTAAACATCTTATTCTTCTTGAAAGAACACCCAAATTAACCACATATGACTCAAATAAAACCTAGGCTATATACACACCAATTCCATTCAGGCATTTCATATCAGTATGCCCGAAGAAGCCGACAATTTCTTGGCCATTTGGCACGACGGTGCTGAAAGTAGTACCACCTCGTATATTTGTGGTGTTTCCATAAGGTCCGTATGTTTTCTTGCTGGTGGTAAACATCAGTGTCTGTATAACATCAAGATTATTATGTTTGATCACAGTTCCGGACATTCCCGTCACTATCTCATCAGGTCCGAGCACGATCTGCACATGAATAAAAGAAATTATTGCAAGTCTTTAAACAACCACAAGGAGTACAACACACAATAGGCCATGCTTGACAAATCAGGTATTTCAATTGAACTCAGAGAAAAGCATGAGAAATAATCACACCTCTGCGTGATTGGGACTCTTAGTGCCCCAAATATTTGTGTTACCACTGTTGCCATATTGGTCGACGTAAATATATTCAAACGAATTAATTATTTCTTGATAATGGATGGAGATACTTGCAATCTTGGAGGGTTTTTCCAAACCAACAGCCGAACCCTGTTTGCCACCCCATGGGCCCCTCTTGTTGAGAATGGGCAGCTGCATGTGTACAGATAATGAGGCAATAGGTTCAGGACGAATCAACATTCAAGTACGAGAAAACCACCAAAAATCTGAATACCCTTCCTTTCTCACCTGCATGCGACAGAATCCATGTATGGTAAGCTCGACTATGTCTCCACCATCTGTTTTCTCATGCAGCCTTTTGGCTACAACACCACGTGCCATCGCGAGATCACCTGTCCCGCCGACAATAGACCACTCACCTTCATCCTCTACAGATGCTCCCATTACCTGAAGCGTGCTTTTCTTAAGCCTGTGTAAAAGCAAGCTCACTTAAATATCATCGCTAATCTGACATCATGAGCAGCTAGTTGACCTGCCAACCCTTGCTAGATGCTTAACTATAAATCGGACGATTATATTGTAAACCCTAGATTACGTTTCCCGCACAAATTTGCTACTAGCAACTTACACAGCATGAAACAAAAAAAGCACCATGTACACATACCTTTCAATCTCGAAACGAAGGGTGAATGTATTGTGCCAACTACCAGCGTAGAGATGCAATCCTTGTGCGCGTGCCACTAGCTCCGCGTCGGAGCCAACCCCACCATAAATCGCCCAATCGTTAACTGCTGACTGGCCCAACCCAGTGGTAGCATCTGCACCTATCAAAACTGATTGGTTTGGGCTTGGTCCAGAATAAATGTGGTGCCAGTACAAGCTACTGAACTTAAACTCGGTGTTTTGCACCGACCCATCGAATGCACTAGCATGGAAATTGGGGTGAGCGGCCATGGACAAGGATGGACAAAAATGCTAAGTGAAGTTGATCAATGGGCTTCTACCTACTCGATCTAGACTGAACTTGGGTGCTGTGGAGAACGGATGCTGGCGTGGATGGGTATTTATAGGCCAGCTCCAGTAGATCCATGTACGCACACCATCACGTGTACTCAGAATAACTTATACGTTCTTGTGTACCACGAGCATTTTCCCGATGATTATGGTTGCCACCAACCAAGCTCATGGCACATGCCTAAGTAATGGTTCACATCACATGGCTAAATAATGTACTCCCTTCAATCCATATTAATTGTCTCTAACTTAGTAGAACTTTCATATAAAGCGTAGAGCAATACACTGTAGCTCCAATTCATCAATGATGTAGGCATATATTCCGTATAGTCATACATGCCTGCGCAAGAATTGCATAACATCTTTTGTTCTACCCTCCCATCGCAGCGGGGTTCTAATGAAAACTAAGGGTAATTAAGACGCTTATTTTAATAAAGAACCCGAACAAAGCGTTAACACATAGTGAATACATGAGCTCCTCAAGTTAAAGTCATGCCCGTCGATATCCCAATTCAAGGTCACCTTGGGGGTCTAAGGTTCAAAATGATAACAAATACATACAACTTACAGGTAAGATCAAGAACGAAAATATATTCATGAAAGCAGAATATGTTCAGATCCGAAATCATGGCACTCGGTCCCTAGTGACAAGCATTAAGTGTAGCACAAATCATAGGAACATCAATCTCACGATATAGCGGATACCAGAGATCAAGCCCTAACAAATTGAGATGATTACATATGCAATCTCATCCAACTCCATCTAACTACAGTATGCCTACATGAGATTACTCACACATGACTGTGAGGACAATAAAATTGTTGATGGAGAATGATTGGTGATGAAGATGATGACGAATCCCTCTCTGTGAAGCCATGAACAGACTCGGATTAGGTCTCCTGACGAATAACAAGAGGTGGCAGCGGTACTATATCATAAAATGCGATGAAATTTCACTCTGATTTTTTCCGGAGGAAGTGAATATATAGCACTGAAATTAGTATAGACTGAGGTCTAGGGGCCCACATGGCCAGGTGGCGCGGCATGGGGTGTGGCCGCGCCACAAGCCCATGTGGCCACTTCCTGGCCTTTCTCCAGTGGATTCTGGTTCTAGTATTTTTTATTTATTCCAGAAAATATTCTTTGTAACTTTTCCTCCAAATCCTTGAACTTTTTATTTCTGCACAAAAGAACAATACCAAAGTAGTTCCGTTGAAGACAACGTCAGTATTTTTTTCTTTTGAAAAGGAGGTCATCCCCCGGCCTCTGCATCAGATAGATGCATGTGGCCAGTTTATTAGAGCAAGTTCAACAAAACAATAGTCTGGTCTGCAAAGTACAAATCAGAAAAGGAGCAAGATAAAAAATAAGCAACTCAAAGCCACAACCAGTTGGAAGAAAGGATACTAAGGACCTATCCTATTATGCGACCACCATCCAAACCGGTTGTATATAGCCCGTGCTACCATCTCCCACTAGTTGCACCAAGTAACCAGATGCTCCCTGCAGCCCGTAGGAGTGAGTAACAACCATGTACGGATCCATGCCGTAGCCCTGAAGATAACCTGCAAGAATTTAATCATAGAAAGTATGTTAAATCATATCATTCATGCAGTTCCATATAGCCCAAAGAAGTGTGCATATTCCAATCCGAATACTTGACGCAATATCAGGAGTCACTCCATTTAGCCATGTCCCAAACAATGCAACAATGCTAACTGGAGGGATAATATTAAAAGCTTTATGAACGGACCACCAAAGTAACTTCGCGAGAGGGAAATCAAGAAATAAGTGTTGGATTGTTTCATCGTGAACACGGAAGCAACATCGTGAACTGCCTACCCATCGCCGCTTTAATAAGTTATCTTTGGTAAGGATCACTTGCTTGTGTACAAACCACATAAAAATTTTAATTCACAAGGGAATCTTAACTTTACAAACAAAAAGTCTGGAGTTGTAATAAGTTTAAAAAAATGAAATGCCTTTGTAACAGATGAGTTTAATTTCGTCAGAAACCTGAATACTTCGAAAGAGATTTTCCAGTTTGTAAACGAAGTGCATCCAATTTTTGCCGTAACCCTCTCTACTTTTTTGAACAATCTATGTGGGTGAAATGATGATACCATGCCAAGTTTCAACTTTTTCAGAGTTCATTTGTAGTGCTTTTCAATTTCCAGGTCATTTAGTTCTCAAAACAAATCATTGAATGCATGAAAAATAGCAAATGAAGGCAGAAATGGTTGAAAGTTGATGGCGTCGCTTTGAATGATGCATACTGAATGCACAAAAAGTCTGGAGTTGTAATAAGTTTAAAAAAATGAAATGCCTTTGTAACAGATGAGTTTAATTTCGTCAGAAACATGAATACTTCGAAAGAGATTGTTTAGTTTGTAAACAAAGTGCATCCAGTTTTTGCCGTAACCCTCTCTACTTTTTTGAACAATCTATGTGGGTGAAATGATGATACCATGCCAAGTTTCAA
Source organism: Triticum timopheevii (assembly GCA_963921465.1). NCBI lineage: Eukaryota > Viridiplantae > Streptophyta > Magnoliopsida > Poales > Poaceae > Triticum > Triticum timopheevii. The sequence continues at coordinate 673,374,423 of OY997274.1, forward strand.
CTTTTTCAGAGTTCATTTGTAGTGCTTTTCAATTTCCAGGTCATTTAGTTCTCAAAAAAAAATAATTGAATGCATGAAAAATAGCAAATGAAGGCAGAAATGGTTGAAAGTTGATGGCGTCGCTTTGAATGGTGCATATTGAACGCAAAAACTATAAGAGCATTTACATCATGATCTTATATTTCTTTACAGTCTAAACTGTCAATATGATCTTATAACATCAAAAATACTTTGATCATCAATGATCTTTGTGTGTACAATCTGAATTGTCAATATGAATCATCAACGATTTATAAACCGATGAAGACTCATATTGCGGCCACAAATTCTACACATAGAGTTCAATGAAGACCAAGTGCTTGTGATAGTTTGAGAAATAACATATTTAAGGTGGTAAAAGGCTTGTTAGGGGAGCGAGGTGGGACTAAAAACAGCTTGCCATAACCTCATTAGTACCGGTTCGTGGTACGAACCGACACTAAATGGTGATGGTGGGGCCATAGCCTGACCGCAGGCTGACACATCCCCTTTAGTACCAGTTCGTGGCATGAACCGGTACTAAAGGTTCGCCACGAACCGGTGCTATTGATCGCCGCCACGAACCGGTGCTATTGTAGACATTAGTGCCGGCTGAAATTCAAACCGACACTATTGTGCTTCACGTTTGACCCTTTTTCTACCAGTGACCCGCGTTGACTGGACCATCTCCATGGGGCTGTCCGGCCTGGCAAGTATCGGTGAAGGAGAGGAGGAGGTTCTGGCGCCTCCAGAGCCTCCTCCCAAACTTCCCACCGCCGGCAAACTTGCTCCTGCAAACATCAGTGTTGGTGAAGAGGGAGCCGGTATAGTTACCGGGCTACGCGCGGGTGAATCGGGGGCCTCCTGCCCATAACTCACCCTCGCTTGGAAACCCTCCAGACGCCTCGCCGGGGTCTGAAGTGCATGCAGCAGTTGCGATGCTGGACTTTCCTGGGCCTCCTGCCCAGCAATGTCCGCCCGCCCCTCCTCCTCCATCCTCGGCCTTGGGCTTCACACGCAACCCCTCTGACCAAAGACACCCCCAACTCCACTGTCGGGGCACCTCAACGAGAAGAGATGCCATCGGGATAGGCGGCAACGGATGCTCATCTGCATCATCACTCTCCACCCGATCACCCTAGAGGTGAGGAGGCACGTATGACGACCCAAAAGACCCAAATCTCAAAGTGTGCATGGGTTTAGAAGAGGGCGGTGCCACCCCCTTCTCTAGCGCTTGTGGGGTGGACTTTCCACCCATCGAATGAGAACCATCCCATGGACCATTATCATCTCTATTATCCCGATTCCCCATACCATCATCCTTGCCAGACATGTCCACATCCCCACCTCCCTGGACTGCCTCCTGAAACATCTCAACATCCTCCAACTCAATGTCCAGTTTATACACCATACTAGCATGTGTCCATCTGACCACATCCGGTATAAACTCAATATCCACAACACTCACAAGCAGCCTGGCCACCCCGTGTGCACGGGTGAAAGGCATATCAACTCGCTCAGTCTTGCCTATTAGAGTCCAAAGACTGCAGACCACCCTAGCATCATTGAGAGGCTTGGATGGTGCCCCTGAAAAGAGAACCCAGACATGAGATAAAGGCGTGCCCTTTTGTTCTGCTTGCTTCCAAGCATCAAACTCTAGGATAGACTCTGTACCAGGCACACGCGCAATGCCAAACTTATGGAGTTTCTTTAGCTCTTCCGCCGAACGAAAATCAACCTTATACAAGTTATCCTCAAGCCTAATAAGCTCCCAATGAGAATTCCCTAGAGCAAGCTCATTCAACCTCTACATGATCTGTGCCTCGGACAAGAAACCCTTTGTAACTTTGACCATGCCTGTAGCCAAATTCTGCGGTGCGTTCGGGATAGCAAAAGGTACGGGTGACTCGAAAAACATCAGCTCGGAGCAGCATACCCCGTAGATGGTGACCGTCGGCATCGGTTGCAGTAACAACAGACACTCACCCAAGTCATGTATAGGTTTGAGACAAGTATCACATAGCTCAGTGGTGCATTCAGCAATAAAATGCCAAAGGTTAGCAGCATCACAATCAGAATTGTTTGAAATAACTGGAGTAGCATTACCTGAAACGGTAGAACCTTGAAGGTAATAAAGACCATTGGTCGAACTTAAGTCACCTTTCATCACAATAAGGGAGCCTTTGGTGACCTTCAAAACACTATCTCCACCTGAATATTTGTATCCTTTTGCATCAAGTGCACTCACAAAGATAATATTTCTCTACATCTTCGGAATATACCGAACATCTGTTAAAGTTCTAGTTGTGCCATCAAACATCTCGATTCAAACGGAACCTATGCCTTCAATCTTGCATGGTGAATTATCAAAACCCAAAATGGAACCAGCAGAAGTAGTGGAATCAAAAGTATTAAACCAATCTCTATGTGGACACATATGAAAAGTGCATGGAGTGTCAACTACCCACTCATTATTGGTCTCAGCACATCCAGCAATAACGACAAGAGCATCATCGGAACTATCATCACACTAGTAGAAAAGGGGGCAATGGTCCAGGCTAGGTCAGCCCATTAGTCCCGGTTCAATCCAGAACCAGGACCCATGGGGGCATTGGACCCGGTACGTGAGCCCCGGGGCCCGGCCGGGCCACGTGGGCCATTGGTCCCGGTTCGTCTAGACCTTTTGGTCCCGTTTGGTGGGACGAACCGGGACCAATGTGCCTCGCTCTTGGCCCACCACCATTGGTCCCGGTTCAGGGCCTCGCTCTTGGCCCACCACCATTGGTCCCGGTTCGTGGCCTGAACCGGGACCAAAGGCTGCCCTTTAGTCCCGGTTCTTGCCACGAACCGGGACCAATTAATTGCCTATATATGCCCCTCGCTCGCGAGTAGAGCACTCCCACTGCTCTGTTTTTCATGGCCGGCGAGGAAAGAGCTTTGTGGTGCTCTAGCTCACCTCCTATGCACACGAGGTGTTCGATGGAATACCCGAGCCACACTACTTAAGCTTTCTCCTCTCCAAGCTCGACCTCCAAGCTCCATTTTCCTCAATATTTGTCTAGGTTTAGCGGTCCGTCACGTCCCGTCCCCGTCTTCACCGCCGTCGATCGCCCGCGCCGATCTCGTCGTTGGCACCACCGTGGTGAGCCTCTTGTTCTTATCTTCTTTCTGAAAGGAAAAAAATAATTCTTACTTGTATGTTTATATAGATACTTGTATAATTTTCTTACATTTATTATTGCATCTTATATAGTGCGATGGTTTTGGTATCCGCCCCCGTCGGCCCTCGTCCTGTCTATGATTCGGATGTGGTATATATTATCTTTTCATAACTATTGGTTCATTTATTGTTTATGACAATTATGCCGACCAACGTGACATAGATTTTATTTATCTAGGAGGTTGTTGAACCGGAAATTCCAACCGACCCTATTGTCGAGAGGTTAAATTTAGTTGAAGAAGAAAACAATTTCTTGAAGGAAAAAAATAGAAAAATTGAGGAGGAGAAGATGATATTGGAGTTGCATGTTGCGGATGTCGTCGATGATCACAAGATCAAGATGGATGCAATGCGCTTGAAGATTAGAAAGATTATAAAATATGCCATTCATACCGAGGCTTAGTATCATTATGCCGTTGGATCAGTTGTTACATTGGTTGCGATTATGATCGCATTTGTTTTCGCATTGAAATGTTTTACATAGTTTCAATGTATGGTTTAATTAATTTAGATGCTCTGCAGAGCTTTATGTTGTTAGATGAGAACTATGTATGTACTTTGGTTTTAATGTGATGATGAACTTCTATTAATTTGGTCACTTAATTATCTATTCATGATGTTCTGTAATGATTTTTGACACACTTAATTATATACAATGCACGCAAATGAACCGGCAATGGATGTATGGTTCAAGACACACCTCCGAGTACATTAAGGGCGTGCATGATTTTCTCGAAGTGGCTGAGGCAAACAAGCAGAATGGTTTTATGTGTTGTCTATGCCCTATATGTGGGAATACGAAGTCTTACTCTGACCGGAAAATCCTTCACACCCACCTGCTTTACAAGGATTTCATGCCACACTATAATGTTTGGATGAGGCACGGAGAAATAGGGGTTATGATGGAAGATGTCGAAGAAGAAGAGTACGATGACAACTATTTGCCCCCTGAATACGGTGATGCTACTGAACATCAAGAGGAACCAGACGATGTGCACGATGATGCTACAACGGGCGAAGCTGCTGAAGATCAAGAGGAACCAGACGATGTGCCCGATGATGATGATCTTCGCCGGGTCATTGTCGATGCAAGGACACAATGCGAAAGTCAAAAGGAGAATCTGAAGTTCGATCGCATGTTAGAGGACCACAAAAAAGGGTTGTACCCCAATTGCGAAGATGGCAACACAAAGCTCGGTGCCGTACTGGAATTGCTGCAGTGGAAGGCAGAGAATGCTGTGCCTGACAAAGGATTTGAGAAGCTACTGAAAATATTGAAGAAGAAGCTTCCAAAGGATAACGAATTGCCCGACAGTACATACACAGCAAAGAAGGTCGTATGCCCTCTAGGATTGGAGGTGCAGAAGATACATGCATGCCCTAATGACTGCATCCTCTACCGCGGTGCATACAAGGATCTGAACGCATGCCCGGTATGCGGTGCATTACGGTATAAGATTAGACGAGATGACCCTGGTGATGTTGACGGCGAGCCCCCCAGGAAGAGGGTTCCTGCGAAGGTGATGTGGTATGCTCCTATAATACCACGGTTGAAACGTTTGTTCAGAAACGGAGAGCATGCCAAGTTGATGCGATGGCACAGTGAGGACCGTAAGAAATACGGGAAGTTGAGAGCACCCGCTGACGGGTCGCAATGGAGAAAAATCGAGAGAAAGTACTGGGATGAGTTTGCAAGTGACCCAAGGAACGTATGGTTTGCTTTAAGCGCGGATGGCATTAATCCTTTCGGGGAGCAGAGCAACAATCACAGCACCTGGCCCGTGACTCTATGTATGTATAACCTTCCTCCCTGGATGTGCATGAAGCGGAAGTTCATTATGATGCCAGTTCTCATCCAAGGCCCTAAGCAACCCAGCAACGACATTGATGTGTACCTAAGGCCATTAGTTGAAGAACTTTTACAGTTGTGGAATGGAAACGGTGTACGTATGTGGGATGAGCACAAACAGGAGGAATTTGACCTAAAGGCGTTGCTGTTCGTGACCATCAACGATTGGCCCGCTCTCAGTAACCTTTTAGGACAGACAAATAAGGGATACCACGCATGCACGCACTGTTTACTTGACACCGATAGTATATACCTAGGAAGCTGCAGGAAGAATGTGTACCTGGGCCATCGTCGATTTCTTCCGACCAACCATCAATGTCGAAAGAAAGGCAAGCATTTCAAAGGCGAGGCAGATCACCGGAAGAAGCCCGCCATGCGTACCGGTGATCACGTACTTGCTATGGTCAATGATTTACACGTAATCTTAGGAAAGGGTCCCGGCGGACTAGCTGTTCCGAGTGACGCTGGGGGACACGCACCCATGTGGAAGAAGAAATCTATATTTCAGGACGTTGGTTTCACGAACCGGGACCAATGCTCTTGCTATATATACAACACTTAGGAAAATTTGACGAACACATCGCCAGTTGCCCCCCGGCCCGCCCGACGATGCCGCCAGGCTGCCCAGATCGACGCCATCCGCTGCCCCGACGCTGCCCACCGCCCAGACGCCGTCCGCGCGCCCCCGTCTTCGCCCCTGCCCTGTCGCCGCCAGGCGCTGCCCCGACGCCGCCCGCCGCCTGCCCCCGCCGACGCCGCCGTCGTCGCCCGCGCCCGTCGTCACCGTCGCCGTCGCCCCCGAGCACGCCCGGTCGCGCCCCTGCCCCGCGACCCGCCCCTGCCCCGGCCCGCCGTGGTCGTCGCCGACGCCCTCGCCGCCACCGCCGCCGCCCTCGCCGGCCGCCCCCATTGTGAGCCGCCGCCGTCGAGGCTCTGTGTTCAGTGCTTTTTTTCATACATACATGTGTATTTTTTTGTTCATTGCATTTTTTCATTTATATAATTAATTTATATATGAATGTGGTAGCTATATGATGAATGGATGTGGCTATGTATGTATGAATATAATGTTCATAGAATTTTTTTATTTATATATGTTTTTTCATATATGTATTAATTTTTTATTTAGGTTGCTAGTAGATATCGATTTTAGGTTAGTGCATTTTAATTAGGTTAGTGTAGAGGAAAAAGTAAAATAAGGAAAAGGAAGAAAAGAGGAAGAAGGAAGAAGGAAGAAGAAGAAGAAAAAGAAGGAGAGGAAAAAGGGAAATAAGAAGAGGAAGAAAGGAGAAGAAGAGAGGAAGAAGAGGAGAAATAGATAATAAGAAGAGGAAAAAAGAAGAAAACGAAGAGGAGAAGAAGAAAGGAATAGAGGAGAAGAAGAAAAAACAGAAAAAGGAAAAAAGAAGAAAAAGAAGAGGAGAAGAAGAAAGGAATAGAGGAGAGGAAGAAAAAAATAGAAATTCTATTTTTTCTTCCTCTCCTCTATTCCTTTCTTCTTCTCCTCTTCTTTTTCTTCTTTTTTCCTCTTCTTATTTATTTCTCCTCTTCTTCTCCTTTCTTCCTCTTCTTATTTTCCTTTTTCCTCTCCTTCTTTTTCTTCTTCTTCGATCTCCTTCTTCCTTCTTCCTCTTTTCTTCCTTTTCCTTATTTTCCTTTCTCGAGGGAGAAGAAGAAAAAGAAGAGGAGAAGAAGAAGAAAGGAATAGAGGAGAAAGAAGAAACTTCAACACGAGGGGGGGTACCGATACCCCCTCCCTGATAACATTATTTTCCCATGTATATGTATGTCGCATCGTTGTCGATATAACCCCCTCCTGGATAACTTCGACATGAGGGGCGGTCGATATATATACCCTCTCTCGACCGTGATAACTTATACCACGGCAGCACCCTACTCGGCCCTCTCGCTCGACCAAAACTCTCGAGGACACCCAAACCCTAGAGAGAAAATGATGCTGGTCTCCTACCCCCTCCCGCCGCGCCCCTACCCGACAAATTAACTCTCTCGAGGCCACCCAAATTTACCAAGTTAAAAGAGCGCATTGTCGTCAAGGCCACCCCAAACCCTTGAAGCGTTGGGGCGAGGCCACCCCAAACCCTAGAGAAGCAGCGTCGAGGCCACTAACATGATTCCTTATTGTGATTAGCTAGCTAGTTCTACGTTTGCCACTAATATATATCCATCTGTACCATGTTTGAATAATAATTGACATGTTGTAAATATTTGCAGAAACTATGGAGCACTCTCGAGACGAAGCAACAGAAGCGATGTTGGGGGACATAATCGCACAAGGAAGTGATGAAGTTACGTCATTTCTCAACGACACCGATGGTCAAGAAGGACTGGGTGAAGAAGAGGCCTATGTTCATGATGGCTTCGGCCCATTGATGCTGGTACAAGAAGAGGGCTATGTTCATGATGGCTCCGGTGACACAATAGAGGTACAAGAAGGAGACCGTGCTGACTGCTCCGGTGACCGAACCGAGTCCGGCCAGGTATATATATATTAGTTAAGCCCATGCTGACTAGTTAATTGATGCATCCATTGTTTTCGTATATGTACACATATTAATTACTCTCGTCTTTCTTCCTTTTAATTTCTAGCCCTCCGGATCGAGCACAACTTCGGTAAGGAGACGAGGCCCGAAGAAAAAGTTGAGCTCAGATGAAAGGTTTGAGATCAGAGAAATCGCGCCCGACGGTGAACCGATTGAACCCATCCGGACAAAGAACACATTTTCTGCTCAGAGCGGGGTTCTTGTTAGGGAAAAGATCCCGATCAGCATCCAGCAATGGTATAAGCCTAAGGAGGAAGACCCTGAGGTGTCTTATGTCAATGATATGCAGAAAGAAGATCTTTGGACTCAGCTGAAGGCAAATTTCACCCTACCGCCAGAGGAGGATCCGGAGAAGCCAGTTAAAGAGCAATTAATCAAGTCTTGTGCTCTTAAGAAGATGGCAACCCTATTCAGGAGGTGGAGGAAAGAGCTGAACAAGTTTGTCGACAAAGATGAGACACCAGAATTCATCGGCAAATATGAGAAGATCAAAGATCGCTGGACCGCATTTGTGGCCCACAAGACATCGGAAAAGAGTAAGAAGATGTCGGCAACAAACAAGCAAAATGCTGCGAAGAAGAATCTTCACCATCGCACGGGGTCAGGTGGCTATCTCAAAGCCCGGCCTAAGTGGTCCAAGGCTGAGAATGATCTGCTTGAAAAAGGGATCAAACCAGAGACAATGAACTGGCCAGACCGTTGCCGGACTTGGTTCTTCAGGGCTGGCGGAACCTTGGACCCTGTATCAGGGAAGTGCCGTTGGACGGACGAGCAACTAAAAATACCAGTCAAGAACCTTTGGCACTATATCAATGCAGCGCAGGGAGGGACGTTCATTCCAGACAGGGAGAAGGACGAGCTCAAAATGGCCCTTGGGAATCCTGAGCACCCTGGACGGACACGAGGCACGCCAGGCTCCATTCCGTGGAAGGTTGGTTTTCCGGATGCAGGGGGTTACAAAACCCACGAGAGGAGGAAGAAACTGGAGCAGGGCCAACTGTAGGCGCTCCACGAAAGGGTAATGGGGCTAGAGGAACGAGAAGAGGAACGAGAAGCAGCAGATCACAGCAAACGACCTGCCGAAGCTTCCCCTGAAGCTACCCCGCCATCTCAGCGGAGAAGCAGCGTGGCTTCCACCGAGCTGCTTCAGTCGGAGCATGTCTTGACGGCTCCTGCCAGCTATCCCGTGGATGCTATCACGGAGTCTCAAAATTGCCACATTATGACGCGATGGATAAATTTGAAGGTCAAGGCGGCTGTTGGCTCTGTTTATCCTACTGGACCCGGCAACTTATCACTGCCGGCCGATTCCAGAAGGATATGCTAGGGTGATGGTGGATGAAATAACGGAGCGATTTGAGGACCTCCAGCTTGACCACCCTACCGGTGAAGGGGAGACTAGGCTGGGTTCTGCTCTGAAGACTCCATGCCTCTGGCGGAAGGAGCTCATCAACCTTCCGAACTGGACGCCTCCGCCTCCTCCTCCTCCTCCGGTGAGTCAGGGCACTCCGCCTCCTCCACCGCCTCCTCCTCCGGCGAGTGACGATCAGGGCACGCGTGGCGGCACTCCGCCTCCTCCGGCGCGTGGTGGCACTCCGCCTCCTTCTCCGGCGCGTGGCGGCACTCCGCCTCCTTCTCCTCCTGCGCCGGCGCGCCCGAGCAGCCAGCAGCCTCCTCCTTCTCCGCCTCGCCAGCAAGGGCGGAAGAGACCCGCCGCCGCCCCAGCTGCTCCGGCGCGTCATAGTCCTTCTCCTCCGCCTCGTAAGCAAGCACGAAAGAAGACAGACGCTGCAGCCGCTCCGTCTGCTCCGACGTCTAGCAGCACAACCAGAGGCGGGAGGCAATACAGATACGGTCCACCTCTCAAGCCTCTAGAAAAGTTACCGTATGAGAGGACTGAGAAGGAAAACGATATGATCGTGCGGACCCACGTGAAGGAGTTCTTTGAAGGGGTGAACACAAAGAGACATCCACCTCCGGAGGAGAAGGTAGATCCGGTGAAAGCAAAGTGCTCTCTCGATGCCCTGAGGAAACCGGCAAAGTCTCCACCGAGAACCAACTATGACCGCATTACTGAACAGACATATCTCCAAGCGGAGCGGTCGAGAAGTACTGTCAGACATCAAAGGTCAAGAGAACGAGCAGCTGCAAAAAAAGTTGCCCAGCTCAGCTAACAAGCAAATCAATCATGCCCCCCGCTCAATGTGTCTAGCGGCAACATCATCGCTAATGCTCCGGGGATGGCGCCCGGCTATGGCAATCTACAAGATTACCTGTCTGACGATCAACTTCCTGATTTCATGGAGGTGGACGAACACAGATACGAGTACGGGAAGCCTCTCGTCAAAGATGAAAAATCTCTAACAACAATGATGCGAAGATTCCATAATTGGTACATGAAAACCTGCAGAGAGTCTGGGGGGACGAATAGTTTGTATTTGCACATTAAAGAGGAGCACGACCTCGTTGGAACTGATCTGTTGTGTGTTCCATTTGAGGAGTTCTTCGCATTCTTCAATTAAAAGGCCCTCGATAAATTAACGGTCTTTTGCTACTATCTGTAAGTACTATTTCTTTCATTAAGTCTCTATATATAGCTCGGCTCTTTCATTGCATGTATTTATAATCTATTATCCTCACTATATTATGCAGATTGAAGATCGTCGAGTGCAGAAAACAAGAAATCTATGATATTGGGTTCATTAACACAAATATCATAGATGATAATCAGATTAAAAAGCACGTCGAAGATGTCGAGGCCAACTTGCTACAATCGTTGATCAAAAATCAAAACAAAGATACCATACTCTTTCCTTACAACGGCGAGTGAGTGTTACTGTCGTGTGCATATTCGGTTTCCCTTATTACTCGAGCGAGGTTATAGTAATGTAATTGATGAGTTATGCATGCGTGTGCAGCTTCCACTATGTTCTTCTGGAGATTAAGCTTGATCGGGGACTAGTAACCGTCTTAGACTCGAGACGGAAAAATCCCGAAACCTATGCGGACATGACTGAACTGCTCAACAAGTAAGTTCAATCGATCATTATCGCACCATATCGGCAACTTTTTGTTCATTTCCTGATATCTCAAGTAATAATAATTATTTTATTTGTCTTGCAGGGTTTGGAAACAGTTCACCGCAGAAGCTCCGGGACTGCCGAAGGAGCTGCGATATACATACCCGAAAGTAAGTACTACTAGCTAGCTAGTTGCGCGCATCTCCCGTTGATTCTATAGCTATACTTTCATCAATGCCATTTATAATGCTTCATTATCAGTTTGATTGACCTCTATTTACCGTAAAGTGCTTGTGGCAGGAACAAGGGAATGATTTCTGTGGATACTACGTGTGCGAGTTCATCCACAACGCGACTTTGAAAAATAAGCGGGGCTACTCTAAAAGACAATATGAAGTGCGTAAGCAATAATATTCACAATTTCATTTTATTACATCATCATTTCTGTTGAGTTTCATTCATATATATGTATTAATCAACCCCCTTCTTCAAATTAGACGTGGTAGGTGCGGAATGAACTCCTAGAACCAGATCGCATAAAAGCAATTCAAGAGGAATTGGCGGGATTTTTTCTTGACCACGTCATCAATAAAGCCGGAGAATACCATGTGGAAGTTGATTTCAATTGCTAGGGAATTGTAATTAAGAGATCTTACATATTGTACATGTATGTAGCCAGTAGCGTCGGATAGATAATACAAAACTTGTTGTTCGACCAATCTCTCGGAGAAGGAGAGGTCGATCGATCACTTCTCTCGGTATGCATGACGAACTTCTGTACTTAATGGTTCCCTTCATTTTCTTACTAGCTAGCGTGTCGAGGGCCTTTCTATGTATAGTACGTAGCGTCGACCAAGCACGGACATAAGAGAGGACACTTCTCTCTATTAATTAATTTGCTAGCTAACACAATATATGAAACACCTAAATTAACCCCCCAAAACCCCCAACCCCCCCACCCCTTTCAAAAAAAAAACAAAAACCCCAGCCACTGGAATGCTGACGCGTGGATGCCTTTTGGTCCCGGTTGGTGCCACCAACCGGGATCAAAGGCCCCCCCTGCCTGGGCTTGGCGCACCGGCCACGTGGAGGACCATCTGTCCTGGTTCGTGTTAGAACTGGTACTAAAGGGGGGAGGTATTAGTAACGACCCATTAGTCCCGGTTCATGAACCGGGACTAAAGGCCCTTATGAACCGGGACAAATTCCCCCTTTTCTACTTGTGTCACAAGCAACGTTAGCAGAATTTCACCTTGTTTGTTACCTTTTCTCTTTTCTTTATACTACAACTTGAAATAGTCCGAGATGTCATACCCGTTTCTCTTGCAATATCTGCAATATTTTTTTCTCTGGATTGCGACCGGCCCCTGTGTCCGTTCTTACTTTTTCCTCTGTTTCCATTATTGGAGCTCTTCTCCTTTGTCCTGCCACAAATAGATAATCCCTTAGCTTGGGATGAACTCGAACCATCATGAGGCACCATTAATTTCATCTTCTCATTAGAGTTCAAAGCTTCATAAACTTCATTAAGTGTGAGGGTATCACGACTGTATAATATGGTGTCTCTAAAATTTGTATAAGAACTTGGTAGTGAACAAAGTAACATTAAAATTGGTATAAGAACTTGGATCGGATACCACTTGTTAGATAATAACGAGAATAAACGAGACACAAGAGACATGGATTTTTACATGGAAACTCTCGCGGGAGAAAACCACGGACGCACGAAGGCGCAATCACTATGATGGAGGAGTATTACAAGCACGAGACGACCAACCGTCTTAGGTGCGATTACATGGGGTATATATGAGGGGCAACACATAAGAGTATGTGTAGGACAAGTAAACGAGTTGCACTAGTACGCGTTGGTACCAATGCAAAGGTCCACACTGTATGTACTACCTCTAGTCCAATATGGTTGAATTTGGATCACAATTTCACAATCTGCACCGTATGTACCTATGAAGACAACGTCAGTCTGGGTTAGTTTGACTGAAATCATGCAAATTAGGGGGCAAAACAAGAAAAAAGTATTCGAAAAATAAATATGATGGATACGTATCAAACCTCCAAGCTTAATTCATTGCCTGTCCTCAAGTAATTCAGTTGACGAACTCAAAATTATGAAGAGAAACTTTTACGAAGTCATTTGCTTTTGTTGGTGTACATAAGGTTAACTGTCGATAATGTTTTCAACAATGTTCATGAATAACCACATATATGATAAAACTTATCAGCCACATTTACTCATATCAATAACGTAATCAACTAACGAGCAATAATAATATATCTCAAGTACCAACACTTTGTTAAAATAGTCACAATACAATATGAAATGATGGTATCTCGCTAGCCCTTTCTAAGACCGCAAAACTTAAATGTAGAGCACCTCTGAAGTTCAAGCAGCGACTACACATTGTAATTCAGAGTAGAAAACATCTAGTCATTCTCACCCCCAACATTAGTTAGACCAAATGCAAATTTCACTAAGAATGACAATAGCACTCTCAAAGTTGGTGCTTGAATAAGATGGTGAATAACTCAACAATAAATTAAAAGATATGCCCTTCACAAAGGGAAATGGAGATTTGCAATGCACAGGAGCTCGTATGTTTGAATAGACATAATTTAATTTGGGAGGTGTATTTTTCTGGTCAATGGTTTACGATAGAGTTTTCAATATATTCCATGCTAAACATGGTAATGACGGTTCACATGCAAAAAGTATTACCCCCCCAACCATACTAACACAAACTATGGCTAGCCAAATACATGCACGCTTGCCAAATTTCAACTATCTAGAAGACTATTTTTATAAATAATTTAGGACCGGGCATCCTTGTTACCAACTTTCCTAAAAAATGATCAGTAAATAAACTCCCATTGTGAGTTAAACATACTTAGAATGGAAGATATTGACTACCTCACAGCTCGACGAGTTGTACGAGCACACAAAATAGATGTTTATTTGAAAGTTTAGAGATGGCACATGCAAACTTACTTGGAACTGCAGAGTAATAATGCATATAGGTAGATATAGTGGACTCTTATGGCATAACTTTGTTTTAGAATTTTGGATGCACAAGTAGTATTTCTGCTTAGTACAAGTGAAGGTTAGCAATAGATTGGGAAGCAGCCAACTAGAGAGTAACAATGGTCATAATCATGCATTGTGAATAACTAACATTGAACGGTAGCATGAGGAGAATATCAACACTTCGAACATAAATATCATAGGAGGGAATATTGGTTTTGGATCAATTACATGCGGAAACATGTGTCAAGTCAAGTCACTTGAAATTTTCAAAGGAGGATACCATCCTAACATATCGCATCATGATTAATATAACACATGTTGACACCCGGAATAACATATTATCCACTCCTAGATAGATAAGCAAGAAATAAGAAACAACAAACTCTAATCATCATCATACACATGTTTACCCATAATAAGTTGAATTAGGACTACTAAGGTACACATATTTATAAAAACAAAATCAAGTAGAGTTCATACCAGCTCTTCACCATGATCACTTCATCAAATCATCTTAATTATTGCGTTTCGCTTACATGATCAAATGATGTGGAGAATATAAGATAGTGCAAATGTGTTGTGGACTAAGTTGAAATCTGCAACTACTTATATACAAAGAAGAAGAAAGGAATTTTTTGGTCTTTCGTTTGATCGTCAACAAAGCGCATAAGAGACAGTTGGAATTCCTTTTTGGATGCCTTCTCCTTACTAAGACTCAAGAAAAGAAAGTCAAAGATTCACATTTTTTCAATTTTGTAATAAAGCAAATAAACGAAGGAAAAATGAAAAGCGAGAAAATATTTACATTGAAGAAATCAAAACAAATGACAAAAGAAGAATCGAGAAATATTTTTGGGGTTTTCAAAATTTTAACAAACACGCAAACAAAAACAAAATAAAAGAGACATATGGATATAAAAAGAAAACTATGAACACTGACAAGTATAATTAATGTGCAATAGTATGTATGAAATGTCGGCGAGAATACATACTCCCCCAGACTTAGGATTTTGACATATCTAGGTTTGCACCTACTACTGGTGGGGGTAATAATCATGATGGAAACTCGTCCTAGCATTCTATGCATGAGCTGCCGCAAGACGAGAAGCTTCCTCTGTAGCCTGATGCGCCCCGACTTCCTCTAAATTCACATAATATATCCTGCTGATCGATTAAAGCAGGAGCATGCAGGGTAACAGTAACATAACAATACATATTAAAGCAAAACTTATACCTATATTCACTCGCTCTATATTCAATAATTCCATGATGTTACATAGCCTCATAATGTAGAAAACTAATGAGGACTTCATAGTCCTCATTAAATATGATAGGTATCCTAAGGTAAGCAGCAATACGAGAAGCATAATTCCGTCCATAAATATCACCTCTACCAGCATTTCTACTTAGCGACGTGCGATAATAGCCCCCATGTTATAATCCCTAGCCATGCAAAGCAGAATTCAAAATACTCAAATGAGAGGCACAAGTAGCACTAGTATCATGTTTACCAGTCAAACATGTTCCTATAAAATAAGCAAAGTAATCAATGAAAGGAAAATGAATGCTCGGACTCTACCATGACTCACTCCTCTAGTCTCAGAGTTGCAAAGGCTCCTAAGAAATACTTAAAAATCTCTCTCCCGAGGCTCATTAAATGAACATATGATCCGACTATATTAACAAAGCCCGCGATACATCAAGATCGTGACATCTCAAGAACAAGAGAGAGAGAGAGAGAGAGAGAGAGAGAGATTAAACACATAGATACTGGCAAACCCTCAGCCCCGAGGGTGGACTACTCCCTCCTCATCATGGTGACCGCCGGGGTGATGAAGATGTCTACCGGTGATGGTTTCTCCCTCAGGCAGGGTGCCGGAATGGGGTCTAGATTGGTTTTTTGTGGCTATAGAGGCTTGTCGCGGCGGAACTTCTGATCTAGGGTCGCCTCTGATGGTTTCTCTATTTATAGGAATTTTTGGCATTGGTTTCATGCTAAGATGGGCCTCGAGGTGAGCACAACCCACCGGGGCATAGGCAAGGGCCCAGGCGCACCATGGTGTCTTGTGCCCTACTCCTTCACCTTCTGGTCCTTCCATGAAGCTTCGGGGGTCTCTTTTGTTCCAAAAAGATCGTCAAAAAGTTTCAGCTCATTTGGAGAACTTTCATTTCTGCACACAAAAAAACAACACCATGGTAGTTCTGCTGAAAACAACGTCAGTTCGAGTTAGTTCCATGCAAATCATATCAAAACCATATGAAATTGTTGTAAACATGGCATGAATACTTCATAAATTACAAATACATCGGAGACGTATCAGTATCCCCAAGCTTAATTCCATCTCGTCCTCGAGTAGGTAAATGATAAAAGAAATGATTTATGAAGTGTGTATGCTAGCAAAGTGCATACTTTTGATTAATGATAACTTCAATCACTTTTCCTAGCATCATAACAGCAACTCTTTCTCATGAAACTTATTATGATAAAGTAGCAATTGAAAACAGAATTTTTGTTGTGGAAAGCTACCTATCACATTCATCATATAATATTTCTTTTGTAGCATGGATATTTGGACTTGAATGATTCAAAGCAATAGTCTATAATTTGACATGAGGACATCAATACTCAAGCATATTAACAAGCAACCATGCCTTTCAAAATATCAACACTAAATAAAGTTATCCCTAGCCCATCATGCTCAATCATTGATCCATTCATGAGACACACTCGAATATTCGCTACATCTAATGCTCAAGTACGGTCATAGTGCCCCTTAGTTGGCGCTTTATAAGAGAAGATGGAGACTCAAATAAAAATAAAAATTGCATAATGTAAATAGATAGGCCCTTCGCAGAGGGAAGTAGGGATTTGTAGAGGTGCCAGAGCTCAAAGCTTAAATTGAGAGATAAAAGATTTTGGGAGGCATACTTTTCCGTCAGCGAAAATGACCAAGTAATTCTCAACACTTTCCATGCTAGATATATCATAGGCGGTTCACAACCAGAAAATAAAGTTTATTCCTTTTTCCACCATTCTTTCACAATCCATGGCTAGCCATATCCACAGGTGCCCTCCATACCAATACTTTCCAAGGAATTTATTATTTCACAACATAAAGTAAATTCATTTTTTATTCGGGACTGGGTATCCCTAATACCTTTGCAATACTCTCGTGTAATGACAAGTGAATAAACACTCATCTTGAGAATAACACATCTAGCATGGAAAATATTGGCCACCCCCTGCCGCTCCATGAGCGGTACGAGCACACAAAAAGGAAATCATTTTGAAAATTTAGAGATGGCACATACAAATTTGCTTAGAACGACATGGAAATACCGCATATAGGTAGGTATGATGGACTCATTTGGCACAACTTTGGGTTGAAGTATTTGCATGCACAAGTAGTGTTCCCACTTAGTACAAATGGAGGCTAGCAAATATATTGAGAAGCAACCAACCAAGAAGGGAAAATTCACACAAACGAGCATTGAGCATAACTAACACCGAATAATGCACCACAAGTAGGATATAATTTCATTGCATAATAATTAACTTTCGTGCTTGCACAGGGAATCACAAACCTTAACACCAATACTCTTACTAAAGCATAATTACTCACCGACATGACTCACATATTATTATCTCCATATCGCAAGACTATTGCAAGAAATCAAACTTATCATATCCAGTGATCTACATGAAAGTTTTTACTATATCCTTCTTAAATATCCATCACTTTGGGACTAGTTTCATATATTACCATTGCTACTAACAAGCTCTCAAATAAATTTAAATGAAGAACGAGAGCATAAGTATTTCTTGAAAATTTTCAACTCTCAAAATAATCTAAGTGAAGCATGAGAGTAGATGACAAACTACTCCAAAAAGATATAAGTGAAGATCAAACGAGTAGTTAAGTAGTTGGTGCTAGTTGGTTTATTTGGTGGAAGATTATATGTTCAGATCCATTACGTTTTTTATTACCCCTCTGATCTTGAACATGAAGATGATTTGTGAGTAGTTACTTTTGTTCTTGAGGACATGGGAGAAGTCTTGTCAAAAGTAATCATTTAAATTTGGTATTCGTTCGGTATTTTGATGATATGTATATTGTTGTTTCCCATGGTATTATGTGAACGTCTACTACATGATACTTCACCATCTTTGAGCCTATGGTAATGCATTGTGGATTAGTAAGATGATTGGTTGCTAGAGTGGCAGAAACTTAAACCCTAGTTTATACGCTATTCCGTAAGGGGCTAATTTGGATCCATATGTTTCATGCTATAGTTAAATTTATCTTAATTCTTCTTTCATAGTTGCGAATGCTTGCGAGAGGGGGTAATCATAAGTGTGAGGCTTGTTCAAGTAAGAACAGCAACCAAGCACCGGTCCACCCACATATCAAATTATCAAAGTAACGAACGCGAATCAAACCAATATGATGAAAAGTGAATAGATGAAATTGTCGTGTGTCCTCAAGAACGTTTTACTTGCTATAATAGTTTGTTCTGGCTTATCCTTTGCTACAAAAGATTGGCCTATCTTGCTGCACCTTTCTTACCGTTACTACTTTTGCTCGTTACAATTTATCTTGCTACGAAACTATCTGCTACTTACAATTTCAGCGCCTGTAGAAATACCTTGTTGAAAACCACTTGTCATTTCCTTTTGCTCCTCGTTGGGTTCGATGCTCTTACTTATCGAAAGGACTATGATTGATCCCCTATGCTTGTGGGTCATCAGCAATGCACTATGTACTCCAAACTATACATCCTAGGTTCGAAACTCGAGAAGCAATTTTTTTGAGTTTCAATGTTTCTGCCCCATTTCAAAATAAATAGCAGTTGTACGCATATATGTGCTTTCCATGTTTGTAGTCATATTATATTGAACTTACATTTTATCTATTTATTTTTATATATTTGTTCATGTACATGCAATCATGAATATTTTGAGCACTTTCAGACTTCAGGAACACTACAAGACAATAGTTTGAGCACTTTCAGAATTATGCACGAAGAGTTTTAGAAAGAGTAGTTTTAGCAAAACGATTAGTTAATTTTCTAGTTACATTAAAAATTGACCCGTCTTACACGGCCTATGACACTAAAAACCATCGTAGAATATGCACGTCGCTAGTGACGATCAAATGCTTCGCCGAAAATCAGCCCAAAATGTAACCAAAATCAGCTGAAAGTGGTCCACTGGGAGGATATAAGATGCTAACGGATTTCGTCACAGAAACTGATCTTTGACGATGTTTTTTTTTCATCACAAGAATTTCGTTATAAAATCGCAAACTTTGTAGTGGATCATCAAACTTGTGGCTCATGTACTCACCTCCATTATCTGATCAGAGAAGTTTTGTCGTTTTGCCGACCTGATTTTCAACTCCATTATAAAACTCTTTGAACTTTTTAAAAGTTTCTATATGTACTCAAGTCGTCGGTAAATGTCACGCAAAACTAATTGCCACCTCTAGCCGTTGTGCTCATTGGACAATGCACATCGATGTGTATCAGTTTCACATGCGCCCTCTCGCAACTCTTTTCAAAAGGGGACTTGGTCATTTTTAGCCTTAATCTTGATTCCATGTATTCGCATGTTTGAGTTTTTGCATGTAGTCTAGTCTAGTGTTTTGTTGGTCCGGTGAAGATTCAGCTGAGCGTGCCAAGGAGGCGAGATGCCAGGATGCCGTGCGAGGCGGCGAGCACAGCGAGATGCCGATGGTGCTGTGCGATACAGCGACACTGTGAGAAGCGGCAAGATGTATCAGAGGCTGGAGCCGTGATGAACTGCATCAAATTGGGTCGGTTGAGCCGGCAGGTCGTTCTGTTTGTTGGACTAGATGTGCATGCGTGAGTTTGTTGAGTCCTAGCCGAGAGTGTTGTTGCTAGTAGTGGATGCATGCATGTAGTTGGCCTGGTCACAAGTGGCTGCCAAGTCATCTGGATCATGGAGTGAGGTTAGGCCGTGGTTAGTGCATGTAGTGGGTTAGTTAGTGGTGGTAGTGGGCTGCTGTGCGTGAGTGCATGGCATAGTGTCTGGTCCTTCGTGTATATATACCTTGTGTTGGAGTAATGAAAAGACGAGGCCAAGAGGGCTGGAGAAAACATGTAGCCATGGTGTGCCACCAAGGAAGTGCTTAATGTAGGGTGTGTGTTCTCGCCGGGAGCAACATAGCAAAGCTGGCTTTCTCCATGATGAAGTGTGTGTGTGTGTGTGTGTGTGTGTGTGTGTGTGTGTTCTTGAGAGAAGAAAATATAGAGAAACCACAAGAGTTGTGTGAGGCAGCTCGAGGGAGATAAGAAGAAGCGGCGCCACGAGAGAGGCAGGGCCAACAATCATCTTGCTAGCATGCATGATTAACATGTCTCGAATGATTCGAAATTGAACGAAGTTAGGAGTCCATCATCATGAAGCTTCTTCGTGCATTTCAAAGTAATTTGCCCAAGCCCACACTACTAGAAGTATGTCGGATTTATCTTGTTAGTCTTATGCCTTTTGGCATTTATGTTATAGACCGGCTCTATTTTTAGATTCCATATAAAAAGCCCATTCAGAATGGGTGCATAGTCATGGAACGTGCTATTCAAAGATATCAAATAATCATTGTTCTTTAGACTGAAATTATGACCAGTCTCATCAAACATGAGGTGCAAATAATGTTTCAACTAAGTGCTAGAATATAATAACAACGAAAGTAGTCTAAGCTGCATGTCAAGGTCCAACGCAACAACTCCAGGACACTTAACCGAGATCAAGATCTGGATCAATATCCCACTTACCCGCCATTAAGAGCACTCGTTGACGGTATATAAAAATCTGCGTCAGGTCCTTTGATTCCAGATGTACACCTAGGGATGTGCATGAAAGATAGATAATTTTGCATCACCCTATGCGAAGCATCCTATTAGTGGCAACACCAGATCGGGATATCGATGGTACGGCCTTGTCTGACGTGTCCACAACTATAAAAAAACACAAGTCGGGTGCTTTGATTCTACGCGTCCCTATATACTAGATCTCCATGGTTAAAATGCTATAAGGCCTGATGGACATTTCATCGGTTAAGTGTGCTGGTTACTGTGGTTCTCATCCATCCTATTATCCTCCTTGCACTAGCAAGGGCCGGTAAGAACTAGGCTGGTCGGACGAGGGAAGGTTGACATCAGGGCAACAATAAAGTGAAGTAAAGGAAGATTATAGGATGGATGAAAACGACAGTAACTAGCACACTTATCCGATGAAATGTCCATCAGGCCTTGTAGATATTTAGCCGTAGGGATGTCGTGTCTAGGCACGTGTTGAATCAAGCACCTGACTTGTGTTTTTTATGGCAGTGGACCGGTAAGACAAGGCCATACCATCGAGATCCCGATCTGTTGTTGCCACTAATTGAAAGATGCTTCGCGTAGGGTGATACAAAATTATCTCGTACTACCTCTCTCTCAGTTTACAGGGCGTGCGCGTACCCCTAGATCGTCAATTTGACCAACCTAATACAAGTCATATATTATAAAAAATATATCAATATAAACTTTAGATGTTCTATTTTCAAAAGATATAATTTTTGTGTTATATAGTTTATATTAAGATGATCAAATTGGCAACCTAGGTATACGCGTAGGACTTGTAAACTGAAACGGAGGTAGTATCTTTCATCCACATCCCTAGGTGTACATATGGAATCAAAGGACCTGACGCACATTTCTATATAATGTCAACGAGTGCTCTTAATGGTGGGTAGTGGGATAGAGTTGATCGAGATCTTGTTCTCCTAAATAGGTCTAGCACCGAATGAGAGATTATTGTTTAACATAGAGTCATGCACGGATATCTCTGGCTGGTTTAACACAAAATATGCTTTTTTTGATAAGTTAAAGGAAAAATGGTTTTTTTTATGTAGCTACATAGTCATATCTTGTTGACATCTAAGTCGAAGAGCACAGCCTGTGGTATTTCCGAGCAAACCTGGGTTCAAATAAGACTAGTTAATAACGAGCAATAAAAAATCTACAAATCACACGACGCAACACCTTGTCCTGAGACTGCGCACATCCATAACACCCTAATCTTGATGGCCAGATTTGGAGCCGTCGGTCTGGCCTCCACACAAGCCTCCAACCCATGTGCAATCCGAGCCGACAGCTCTGTCTTCTAAGACCCCTCCCAATGCTTCATCTTATACAAGTGCTAAGTTTGTCAACTAAACAAAAAATCTGATGTGGCATTGCTAATTAAGAAGAGAGAGAGAGCAGTATGGTAACCCTAGAAAGAAACGGTGCTAAGCATATGTACCTAGGTGAAAGCATAATTCTAAGTTTATAACTAATTAAGTGCGTGAAGTTTAGCACCCAAAAGCTTATTACCTTTGCATTAGGGACTGAAGTTGCTAAGATATTAATATACTTAGCACCTCGTCTAAGCACCTTTGCATTGTAAGAGGTCTAAGCGATCAGAGCCCATGCTCTATGACACAACGCCGGTTTTCAACCTCTAGAATACTCACACTGAGCACAAGGCTGCGCGCAACCTAAACTAATGCCTCCACTTCACAAGTGTCGGTGCTGACACCCTCCATTTCGTATGGGTTCTGGAGTGGCCGCGTGGGTTTCCACAACAGCCAAGCCGATGGATCTGTCTGTCTCCTATGTGGCCGAACCCCGCAATCTTTGACGCACCCCTACCTTCGAGCCATGCACCTCCCCAGCTGACGGCTCCACTTCCCAAGTGATCTGAGGAAATATGATGGTCATTGTCGGTGTGTTCACTCCGGTTTCCACACCAGCCTTGATGACTCATCCTCACTCTATTTTACTTAGAGCATCTTCAACTCCGACCATCAAACCTTCTGTATCCGTTCGGACCGTGTTGTCCGGACCGCGGAAGCTATCCAATGCAGACCTGTGACGGTCCATCGGACTGCCCGGACGCGTTCTCTCAGAAACCGGAGAAAACTCCACCCCCCCTCCCCCCCCCCCAAAGGAAAAACTGGAGACCTGTGAAAGGGAGGGGTGCTTTATGAGAGTCCAGACCGCTCCCAATCCATCCCCCCACACCCGTGTGCGTTCCCACAGAAACGGTCTGCTAGTCAGTCCCTGCATTCTTGTCCGGCCAGAGCTGACGCGACCGGTCACTAGCACCGGCATTGAAGCGGCGCACCAGCTGAGAGACCACAACCACAACCTCCTCCAGGAGCATCTGCATGCGAAGGAGTAGCTAGCTGCGCCAGGGCAATCACGCCAGACGCGGATCCGGCAGAGCAGGGAGGCATTGCTCAACTCCTACCGCACCACCTGCTAGATCTGCCTTGCTGGTTGGCGGTATCGCCAGTGGGTGAACTAGGTGGCGCAAGCCTACAAGGAGAGGAATGACACGAGCGAGGCGGTGTTTGGCAAGACTGATGGGAGGAGGAGGATATCGCCGGTTCTGCTGAGGCTGAGCCCTGCCTCCACAACCACGAAACCGACACGTCGGGTCCTAGGAAGGCCACCGCTCCTCCCCTCCCGTCGATAACAAGCTTGGTGGGCTGAGCATCGTCGGCCAATTAGTCACTTGGCGGTGACTTGGAGGCAGAGAACATAATTTCTTGGGGCTCTGGAGCCTGAGCTGGAGAGGGCCGAGGCGGAACTGGAGACGGTGAAGCTTCAGTTCTCGGGGCTGATGGACAGACATGGGACCGGGGACTGACGATCATTTAGTTAAGGTTTAGAATAGAACTATGTACGAAATGTAATGAAATCCGTCATATTTACGTGAAATCCCTTGTGTTTACATGTCCGGACTTGTTTATATGAAATTCAGACTTGTTTGAACGAATTTTGCCCGTTAGTTTGAATTGTTAGCCGGATGTATGCGTCTATGGTTGGATAGCTATCTCCCGCATCCGTGTCTGCGGACTGGCCCCCCTGTCCGCGGATGGATGCGGGTGGAAATTTTCGGGTCGCCGTTGGAGATGCCCTTACAGTATATATATAAGATTTCTTTGAAGTCAACGTTTGACCATGCTTACTGAAAATATATTAAAATTCATATTGCCAAACTAATATCATTAGATGCATCATGGAATTAGTTTTCGAAATGTATAACTTCAGTACTGTAGATGTTTATTTTTTTCAGCATAAATTTGATCAAAATTCACAAAATTTTAGAACGAGCAAATCTTATAAGCATAATAAAGAACCAGAGGGAGTATGAGTCAAGCTGACGGCTCTATGTCTCTAAAGACCACACATTAGTAGAAAAAGGGACATTAGTCCCAGTTTGTAAGGCCCTTTAGTCCCCGTCCGGTGTCCTAACTGCTCGAACCGGGACTAATGCTGCGATCCGGCTAGAACGAAAGGCATGTTTTCTACTAGCAAGAGCCCACACAGTACACTCGGACCAACCACAAGGCCTCGCACAAGAATCTCCAACTAAGCAACCAAAGCCGGCTTATCAACCACCAAGCTAAATACATGTACGGATGTCAGAATGCAAACATAACCTAGACAATGAGTCACATCCATGATAAAACACTACTTAGTAATATAGAGTTGTGTTAACACAATAGCTAAAGGTCAGCCGTCGATTGAAATATTTTTTTTGGTCAGTCGATTACGTTTTGAGAAGGAAGAAGGAAGTTCCGAGTGAGAGGAAGAAGGAGATGTCGAGGTCGCCGGAGCCAGGGGAGAAGCAACCCCACTATCTAACTTAGGGTGGTGGGTGCAAGTTCGTCGGAGATTTTTGGGTGGTCGCCGGGCTTAGTGGGATGGCCGGGTGCGGCTGCAAAACCGATTGTGGAGGAGCTTGAGGGAAGGGCGGTGCAGCGAGGCGATCGCAGGAGCGCCACCTGCCTCGAGCGGTGGAGGCGGGCGGTTAGTCCAGCGGTACGTGGGGCAGTCAAGAGCAAGAAGATGAACAGGAGGTTGGGCTGAAGATCGAAGAAGCTAATCCGGCCATCCATCTCGCATCCAACAGCTTAGAAAAACTGACTACCCAAATTATTTTTCCAGGTGACCGTCATCTAGCCAGACCGTTGTGTTAATTGAACATTGATAATCATACCTTATGTATCTAAATAGCTAGCTCCACTAACCAATTTCCCTTAACAGGCAAGCATGCTACCTCATGCATGAGAAAAAGTCCCACGTCAACATACAACCACGCACAAGAAAAAAGAACTAGCTCAAGAAACAGCCATGTGAATTTCCATTTTATTATGATATATATAATAGACATACAATAATTATGTTTCATACAACTAATTATCATTGAAATATTTTGCAAAATACTCCTGTGACAACGTGCATGATATGATCTGGTAGATAATTTAAGGCCTTGTTCGGTACCACTCCGCTCCACAACTCCGGGAGCGGAGTTCGCGGAGCCACAGTTTAAAACGGCGGAGCTGCACTTCCCCCGCTCCGCAGATTCCAGGAGCGGGCGACTACCGAACAGGGCCTAAGTAGTTGATCCCCACTGTTTCTACTTTCTACTTATCTCAGCATGCACATATGACACACATGCTGCCTCGTTAATCCTACTACTCTTATTTCTCGCGACATGCATGATAAATGCTAATTATACAACTTGTCTCAATATGGACACATCCCACTTCAACCCTACTACTATTATTTCGGTCAACATCCATGAGAAATACTATTTAATTTCTATGAATATGTTACACATATACTTTTATTTCTCGTGACATGCGTGATAAATGCTAATTATACAACTTCTCTCAATATGGACACATCCCACTTCAACCCTACTACTATTATTTGGGTCAACATCCGTGAGAAATACTATTTAAATTCTATAAATATGTTACACATATATATTAATCAAATTACAGTAATAAATCATATATATTCATAGTTTTAGTGTCATTTTCTAATTCCGCACAATCGAATCTTATCAAAATAATATATTGCAACCAATTTCAGCAGCAATATTAGTGCGTGGGCTGTTGTCTAGTTAATTTATTCTGTATTCGCAAATTGACTAGGCCGTGCGGTCCTGTGGTTTATGGCTCTATCTAACTTTGAGCTTATCTGAAATTGTTTGTTACCAACGTAAGTACAGCACGGGGTGCAGCAGGTTTTTGAATGGAAGCAGGCGGAGGATAGTTCTCCGGAGGTCTGCATACATCTAAGGAAGCTCATGAATTTTCTCAGTTTTTTCACTAGCTTTAACAACGTTGTTTTCCCCTTGAAAGTAGAGTACGTCAATTAGCCATGTGATGTGAACCATTAATTAGCCATGTGTCATCTGCCATGCGCTCTGGTAGGTGGCAGGCATCTGATCATGAAAATGCGCGTGGTGCACAAGAAGGTATATGTTATTCCGAGTACACAAGATGCTCTGCATACATGGATCTACTTGAACTGGCCTATAAATACCCATCCACGCCAGCATCCGTTTTCCACATCACACAAGCTCAGTCTAGATCGAGTAGGTAGAAGCCCACTGATCTACTCCACTTAGCATTGTACTCCATCCTTGTCCATGGAAACTCACCCCAACTTCCATGCTAGTCCATTCGATGGGTCCGTGGAAAACACCGAGTTTAAGTTCAGTAGCTTGTACCTGCACCACATTTTCAGTGGATCAAACCCAACCCAAGCAAACATCATAGTTGGAGATGCTACAACTAAGTTGGGCAGGACATCAGTTCACGACTGGGCCATATATGATGGGGTTGGCCCTGACGCGAAGGTAGTGGCCCGCGCACAAGGGCTGCATATAAATGCGGGTAGTTGGCACAATACGTTCACCATTCGATTCGAGATTGAAAGGTATGCAAACATGGTACCAGTACATTTTTTTTTGCTTCATGTTTACGCAGGCCGCGCTATATATTCTCTAATTTTGTGTAAGTTGCCAGTAACAGTTTTGTGTGAGCAACAGAATCTAGATTTTACTATACATTCAGATTTATTTTTGTCGGAGATATCATTAAGCATCTACAAGGGTTGACATGGTCAGCTAGCATCTCATTCTGTCATATTAGCGATGATATTTAAGTGCACTAGTTTGTACACAGGTTCAAGAAGAGCACACTTCAGGTAATGGGAGAATCTGTAGCCCAAGAAGGTGAGTGGTCTATTGCCGGTGGGACAGGTGAACTCGCAATGGCATGTGGTGTTATACACAAAATATGGCATCAGGAAACAGATGGTGGTACCATAATCCAGCTTAATATCCATGGATTCTGCCGCATGAAGGTGAGAATATTCAGATTAACATGGGTGTTTTATTTAGTACATGCATGTTTATTCGTCCTGAACATGTTGCTTCATTATGTGTACAAATGCAGCTACCCGTTCTCTCAAAGAGTGGCCCCTGGGGTGGCAAGGATGGTTCTGCTGTTGGCATGGAAAAACCCTCCAAGATTACAAGTATCGCCATCCACTATCAAGAAAGAATTGATTCATTTGAATATAACTACTTCGACCAATATGGCAACAGCCGATACACAAATATTTGGGGCACTAAGAGTCTCAATCGCGCAGAGGTGTGATTATTTTTCATCATTTTCTTTACATTCATGGATTGTGTACTGTACTCTTGTGGTTGTTTATGGACTTGTAATAATTTCCTTTGTTCCTTTGCAGATTGTGTTGGGCCCTGAAGAAATTGTGACCGCAATGTCTGGAACTGTTATCGAACATAATAATATCAATGTTATACAGACACTGAAGTTTACCACTAACAAAAAAATATACGGACCTTATGGAAATACTGGAAATACAGAAGGTGGTACAGTACACAATTTCAGCGCCGTGATGCCAAATGGTCAAGCAATTGTGGGCTTCTTTGGGCATACTGATATGACATGCTTGAATGGAATAGGTGTTTACGTAGCCTAGGTAATTTCAAGAGATTTTATTTCATAGATATGTGGTTTAAGTTGAGTGTTCCTTCAACAAAAATAAAATGGTTAAGGTTATCTGGCCGGTTTTCTGATTATTTTTCCTTTTATTCATCTGTGGGTGGGGTTGTCACCTACTATGTTTCTTTATTTGAATAATAATAAAGTTTCTTTAGGAATCTTTGTACTGAAACCGAGCTAATATGTTAGAGTCTTGTTGTAAGGACCTCTTTTCTTCTTTCGGGGCGGCTACATTGAAATGACTATGAGCGTGTTTGGTTCCCTGGGGGCATCCAACTTGATCGCATGAGGGAGCTTAGCTTAGGTTGGCCTCGTTGAGCTGATGCAAATAGCAATTGAGATGTATGTTTGGTGTACTACATGATATGGCCCAGGCTCAGCACATATTTTGTTTGGTATCTTGCATCCAGTGTTGTATGAGAGATGCTGCACACAAGAGAAGTTGTTTGGTAGGCTGTATGAACCCAAATTTTGTTTGGAAGATTGTTTTTGTGACATGCTCTCCAAGTACATCTTAGATGGCACATAAGCAATTTATGGTACATATAAGCAAAAGAAATGCAGCAGGATCATCAAGAGGGCATAGAAATTATTTATCCAGTACATCTTAGAATTCACATCTACCATTTTTAAGAAGTTGCTCCCCACTACTTCCTATTCTCTCACCATGCATACTATCCACATCAGCGATGTGCCATGTCATTATTCAGTTTCCAAAAGCAGCCAATCAGTCCTCCACCTTAGCAAATCTGCCACCTCAGCAAAAAAAATATCTTTTTTAAGGAAATAATCCTGTGGTTTTAATCTCTGTAGTAGCTCCTCTTGGTCTTCTAAACCGACGGAAACAGCCCATCTATTAATAGGAGCCGAGATGGCTGCTAATCTTCTTCCATGATTCTGTTACTCTTCCCACCAATCTATCCCCCCGTCCTATTTGCATCTTCCCCACTACCGTGACCATCCCTTGGCCTTACAAATCCACACATATAAATTCACCTCTTTTTCAGTCCCGATGATTGGCGTTGCATCTGACCTTGCAGAGCCCCGCCACCACCGGATTTGACATCAAGGAGCCGCGACACCCACGCCACCGATGGACTCAGATGGCGAGAGTTGTGCCAGTACCATGTGCAGCCTAGCTCCACCGCCCTTCCCCTATACCATCATCAAATCAGTGTAGACCCCTCCTATGTACAGGTAACTGATGCGATTGCTTTATCTTCGTTCTCATCATCACCCCAAACACGAGCACATGCCTGACGCCCTTGCTAGAGATTTGCCAGGTTTCGCCTTCTCGATGCATCAGTTATTGACTTACATATACTGTTGGTACAAAGCGTGCTAGTTGGGACACATCTGCAGCCGTGGACTTCACCTTCCCTCTCTCTGTCCCAGGTTCTCCATGCAGCCTCTTCCTCACAGCATCTGTTGATTAAGCACCCGCCCAATTATAGAATGCATGCCTTAGACGATGCAAGGCTCAATTATACAATTGTATCTGAGATGGACGAGCTTGATACCTGATTGTTTAGAGATTTTTATCCTAAATTTTACATGCCCCGATACAGAATTTAATCTCATTTCCGTCCCTTTAGTTTCTGCGTTTTTTTACTCTATGTCGATAAGGTATTCGATCACAATCCAAGTAGGTCGCGGGTCTGTTTGTTCTTGTAGAAATTTTTAATCTATGTCGGTCACTGACCATCCCCTCTACTGCTTTTACAGCGTGTGGTGTCCTAGGCTCCTAGCAAATGATCCACGGAATGGGAGTGCATCATAGATTCATAGCAAGATACAGTTTGCCCTGATGGTATCCTAGAGAGCATATAGAATGAATAGACATCTACTGGAATATGGTTTATTGTCTATCTCTTTTCTTATGAAGTTGTAAGTTTTTACATGGAAAATATGAACCTCCTGTGTTGATTTGCGAGTTATATATCAGCATATGTTGACGTAGTTTTCAATCGAAGTGTACAATTTTATCTTACTTTTGTATATCTGTACCAATTGATTTTTTTGGTAAAGAACTGATTTGGTAAATTTTGGTAATTATCTTTGCGGCAAACAGTTTGTTGTGATGCTTACCATTTTCTTGGAAACTCAAACATTGTGTTCTGAAGTTTCAACTCATGTGCTGCCACTAATGTTATCCCATGTAATAAATAGAGTTCATTGTCCATAGCCAAATAATGAATTGATTCACTTTTCTCTAGATCTGAGAACCATCCAACATAATATCAAATCCGTTGAGAACTCTCATAACAAGACCTTCACGACCAGTGGCAGAGCTACGGTAGCATACCTGGGCGGGCCGGTAGAAAGGAAGACCCATAATTTTCAAGCTCATGGCTGAGTTTACTCTCAATCTCCACTGTAATTGCTATGAGTTGGGCGGGCCACAGCCGATTTTATCAACACGTAGCTCCGCCAGTGTTCACGACATAGATGTTGTAGTGACAGTAAATGTCATTATTGATCACTATAAAGTTGCATCTACTTATTTTTGTGTGCAATATTTCAACGAAATTTTTGTATGCATAGATACAATTCAACGGACCACAAGTAACATATGCATCACTACATCAGAAATTACAATTTGCATGTAGCTTTTTAATTTTACTAATCATGCGTGCCAGCTTACATTTTTGTAGTCGACAAGGAAACAACTTATAAAATTTAAATTGTTTTCTTAGTGTTTTCCTAAATGTACATTTACATTATCTCATAGATAGTTTTGTTATCGGTCGGTATATGGGTGTAATAAATTTTATAACTAGCTATCATAGTTGTCCGGTAGCATAACCGCACTCCATCAGTGTGTCTATGGTTCTATTTGTTTCCAATAACCGAAATAGGCTTGCGCCCCGCTATATTAATATAGCAACCACCCGATACAACCAGAAGTGCGACGCTGGGGCAAACAGCACAACCATGCCCAAAAGAAAAACAAGAGAAAAGCAAAAGAAAAAAATGCCGGCAGCACCGGAAGAACGAAAGCTGAAGCATCCCGCAACCGTTGCGCCCACCGGAGATATCCACCACGCTCCAATGCCATCGAGTCGCCGCGAACCAAGCAACACCTTCAAGAAGGACTGCGACGACGACGACGCTGCTGCCCGGACGAATCCTAGGATTTCTCCCGGTACACGGAGGGAAGCGGGGGAGAGGTACTCCCGACGCCCTTCAAGAAGGTTGATGGCGCCCGCAGGCGTCACCGCGTCGGTGCCGGGCGGAACCGAGAGGGATTTCGCCCTACCCCTCAAACCCACAACCCAGGACCAACCGGCGGCTCCACCACGCCAACCGCCCACCACCCTGCGCCACCACAATCACGAGGACACCACCGTCGCCTCTCCATCGAAGACACTGTGAGGCCGGCCGAACTAAACGAGACCACCGCTGATAGGGACCGGGAGCACCATAGCCACGTGGGAGGGGACAACCTCCACTGGCACAAGCAGTAGCAGACCGGACGCAGGCGCGGGAGCACGCCGGACCCCCTGCCCAGCCAGGCCCAGAATGGGCCCGTTAAGCTCCTGCCGCCGCGTTGCAGCCGACGCAGCGCGGAGCCGCCGATCCCAACGACCGCATCCCGACAGCCCAGCCGGAGGAGACCCGCCGGAGGCCAGACCAGCCCGCCCTGACCCAGATCGGACCCAAAAGGGCCCAGATCTGGGCCTGCAGGGCTCCGCCGGCCGACCCACGCCGTCAGCCGCCACCGCCGCCAAAGGACCGCGCCGCCGCCGCATCTGCGCCCGATCTACATCGGAGCACCGCCCGCCGAGGAGCACCATCACCGAAGACCGCCGCCCGAGCCGGGGAACCGCGAGGGGAAGTGGAAGAGGGCCGCTACCGCCGGCCTCGCCACGGCGCTGCGCGGGCAACGCCCGGCCACGCCAGCCGGCGGCAGCGGCGGGAGGAGGGGTGGGAGGAGGGGGCTGGGCGGCGAGGGGAGGGAGGGCCGCCCCGGTCGCCCCGCTCGGGGGGGGGGGGGGGGGGGGCGGCGCGGTGGGTACGGGAGGGACCAACCATTTGTTTCCAATATATGATCACATCTATGACTCAACTTTATAGTTTTACATCATGTGCTTATGAAGTCCCGCAGCAACGCGCAGGGTATCATCTAGTATAATTAGATAGAGCTACGAATCTCCAACAGTGGTTACTTGCAATACACACACAAAATATTCCAGCCGGGCTGGGTCACGCAACCCAACAATCCAGTGTGGTGGTGGGGCTGTGCCGTAGGCTGGGCCCTATCGGTGTGTTCACAAAATTCCTTCTAGGCCTGATCTAAAGAGACTTGCCTGCTCCCCGCGCGTGTGCCCATCCGTGCTCCCGCGTACGTGGCTTGATTTGATTGGAATAAAATAAAGTCCGGCCCCATCCCCTTAAAATCAGGGGGGAGATGATTAGATTAGAAAGAGAAAAGAAAAAAAAGACAGTCGTAGGATGAAGTGGAAGCACGAATGGGAGTATAGGGAGGGAGCAGGCAAGCCGGATCCATCTATGTCGGCCCTCGCCACCCATTTTGGTTCGCCGTGGTCGGTCGGTCGTCTCCCACCCTGGCGACGGCTAAGGCGACGGCGATCTCCTCGTCGTCGGCGGTGACAGGCTCGCTCACCCATCAACCTCAACTGGGGACCTGAGCCCACCGCCCGCTGCCTGCATCACATCCCCTGCCCCGCTTCCTCTGTGCACGGACTAGCGTCATAGCAGCAGCCGACTGTCGGCGCGCGAGAGATGGACCGCCTTCGTCTTCTCCGACGCCGGCCCCCTCTGTCATTTTCGTCAACAGAGGAGAGGTGAGGTGAGCCTGCCTTCCTTCTGTTCAATTTACGCTGTAACCCTGCTGCCCGAGGCATCGCCGTGTTTCGGTCCACTGAAGGTGCCTGATACAATGCGTAAGCGATCATTTTCTTTCTTTTTCCAAGCTAGGGAGCCGTGGACTCACCTCACATCACATGGATTGCTTCCCGTTCAATTTCTTGGGTGGAGCGGGCTTCTCTCTTAGGAAGGCTGCAGCGTGGATCCCAATGTCTGCACAGGTAACTGAACAATGGAAGCATTGACTTCGCCGAGTCACCGATGGATTGATCGGATCAACTGCTTGCATTTAATCGTTACATGCTAACCGCATCCTCCCACGAATCGTTTACACAACACCAACTAATATTCTAGACGCAAATCTGAAACAAGTACTACTACCTCCGTTTCAGTTTACAAGTCCTACGCGTATACCTAGGTTGCCAATTTGATCACCTTAATATAAACTATATAACACAAAAATTATATCTTTTGAAAATAGAACATCTAAAGTTTATATTGATATATTTTTTATAATATATGACTTGTATTAGGTTGGTCAAATTGACGACCTAGGGGTACGCGCACGCCCTGTAAACTGAGAGAGAGGTAGTAATACTAATACTGCAATTTGCACCAGTAGTATATCTGAATATTATTTAGTGTTCTTACACCAGATCAGAACTTGAAACTTCCTAAACAAGTTGCAGTATTAGTTAGTGTTCTTTCACCACATTACTACAATTTGAAACTCACATACTAACAAAAAAAACTTGCCCTAGCAGTACTACAAAATTCAGATTATTCTACTTCTGAATATCTGGGGTGTGTGCGTGTGTGGTGAGTGATCTGAACTTGCACAAACATGTACTTATATTTGGGGTGTGTGTCTGGAGTTGACTGGTCAAAAGAATTACTACAACTTGCAGAACCATGTAATCCCGTAAAAATTCCAGAGCATTACTTACTACTCCCTCCGAAAATACTTGTCAACAAAATGGATAAAAGGAGATGGGCCGCCTCGTCTTCTCCGACCCCAGCCTCCTCTATCATTTTCGTCTATCCATGAGAGCTGCGGTGATCCTGCCTTCTTTCCGTTAAATCTACGCTGTACCTGGTGCCTGAGGCATCGCCGTGTTTCCATGCATGCACTGAAGGTGCCTGCTACAGTACAATGCTTAAGCGATAAATTTTCTTTCTTTTTCCAATCTAGGGAGCCGTGGACTCACACCACATGGATTGCTTCCCGTTCACAGTTTCTTGGGTGGAAGGCTGCAGCGTGGATCTCATTGTCTGCACAGGTAACTGAACAACGGAAGCATTGACTTTGCCGATGCCGAGTCACCGATCGATCGAATGGATCGGATCAACTCCTTGCATTTAATCTTTCCTTGCTAACCGCGTCCTTCAACGAATCGTTTGCTCAGCAAAGTCCACTTCTATTTGTTTTTACAATGGGGGCAACTTCTTGGAAGCTTCATTGAGCGCACGGTTCAAGGTCAATCATATGGCTCCCTGTTTGTTCTGCTAGCTCCTCCGGCCTGTTCGCAACGGTACGATTTCCTTCTGAGCCATTGCAGGTCAGTCACTCTGTTCTTTGTAAACAAGTGCATCTCAATTTCTGCATATGGGTCTGTCTCCCTCCTCGAGTTCCTCTTCTTTTTATACTTGCTCGGGTTTCAGCTTTCAGATCTTGCTGGGTAGGATGCTAAATTTCTCCTTGATGCGCACCATCACATGCCCCGAGGCGAAAAGAAGGCAAAAAAAGAAGGTTCAAGACTTGAGACTCAGCTGACCACCAATCTCTTCTAGTAATTAGTAAGGCTATTTACTTAGTTGAAGAGGGGATCACAGGCGCAGGAGCACAGCTCTTTGCTACTATAAAAGGATCCATCAATCAATTCACCATCCTTCAATTGGACACTTGCACAACCTAGATGTGTTGGATAATGGGATTGGCTTAAGCTGGCCACGACTAACTGCGACTTGGGATCGAATCCTGGCATTCACCGTGTGGTTTTTATCTCGTTGGAATCAAGAATGGAAAAAAAGGAACACATCATGCGCGAGAGAAAGATTGGATCGGCGACAGATCGATAGGAAGTTAGATTTCTCTTTTTTTTCGTGCATGAGATTTCTCCTTTTTTTTATTAGTAAGTAAATCTAAACAACTGTAAACTGAGTAAAATGGAAATCATCTCACAAAGAGAACAAATATGGTTGCCCAAGATTTGAAAACAATACTCCTTACCATCTCAAAAATGTTAAGTGGTATTCGAATTGTTGTAAGCCGTACGTTCTTAAGTTTGATCAAGTTCATAAAAAATATCAGATTTCCTATTTCACATCTAGATGTGAAATAATTATTTCACATCTAACGTCCTAGCCACATGATTTAGACATTAAGATTAGTATTCTTTGCTTTTTTTATTGATTGATCTTATTCATGTATGCGTCGTTCAGGCTGGGCATCATGGCAGTAGGCCGTTGTCTATCAATTGATCTTGCTCCTCCTACGTTGCCTCCTCATTGGCTGTTGTGGCCACAGGTGAACTTTTTCCAATCTTATTTTTTGTTTTTATTTTCTTTTTGTTTTTTTGTTCAAATTCGTTATTTTTTAAAATTCATGATTTTTATTAAAAAAATCACCTTTTCACTTTTTCTTTTTAAAATTTTCATGACAAGGTCTGTAATTTTTTGTCCAAGTTGCAACTCTAACCTCAACTTGCAACAAGGGTCGATCTTTTTTTTGTCATAGTTGCAACCCCACCCTCGACCCGCAACTGGACTTTGACATTTTTTTTGTCTCAGTTGCAAGTCCATCCTCGAATTGTAATTGGGGCTTGAAACTTTTTTTGTCCCAGTTTTAAGTTCATGTCCAACATTTTTTTGTCCCAGTTGCAAGTTCACCCACAACTCGCAACTGATCTTTTTTAGTCTCAATTGCAAGTCCACCCTCAACTCGCAAATGCAGCCCGATTATTTTGTCCTAGTTACAAGTCCACCGTCAACTCACAACTGGACTCGACCTTTTTTGTTCTCAGTTGATAGCCCAACCTCGATTTACAATTGGAGTCAACATTTTTATTGAGTTGCAAGTCCACCACCGACTCGCAACTGGGCCCAATCTTTTTTGTCCCTGTTGCAAGTCCACCCTTGACTCGCAACCGGGGTTGACCTTTTCTTGTCCCAGCTGCAAGTCCACTGTTGACTCGCAACTGGGTCTAACTTTTTTGTCCTAATTGCAAGTCCACTCTCGACTCGCAACTGGGGCGCGGCATTTTTTTCCCAGTTGCAAGTTCACCCTTAACTCGCAATTGGGCACCGATCTTTTTTTGTCCCAGTTGCAAGGCCGCCATTGACGTGCAACCGGGGCCGACATTTTTTTCCAGTTGCAAGTCCACACTAGACGCGCAACTGGGGCAAGACCTTTTTTTTCCCAATTGTAAGCCCATCGTCAACTCACAATCTGGGCCTGCCCTTTTTTTTGGCGCAATTACAAGTCCATCATCAACTCGTAACTGGGGCCCAATATTTTTTGTCCGAGTTGTGACACAGTGGGCGCGTGATTTTTTTGTGGCACGAACCAAATAAAAAATGCATGAACATTTTTTAGTTGTCTCAATTATTTTTTGAAATGGCACGAACAAATATTTGTGTACGTACAAGCTAGCTACAAGCAGCTGGACATACTAGTACTAGTTGCTCAATGGCCCAAGCTAGCCTAGCCAAGAAATCAAATTGATCGATTTTAGCCCGTGGCAGCTCACCTACACATCACAAGAAACGATTGGATCTTTGATGATGATGTTACCTAGATGTAACATGAGTACACATCCAACAAACGGGAAAACAACCAAAGTGAGATGGTGCTGACATCATACTTAGATGTGAGATATTATCTCACATCTAGTTGTGACATAGACGGACCCAAAAAATATTAGCTTATATAATAGCATACCAATACTAGTAATAGATATGACATAAGATGTACTATTTGTAAGACCATATAGTTGCTATTGTAGAGGTTGATTTTCTTTCCCTACAAATTTGTGCTTACATCCACCCAATAAGTTGACCAAGTGAGTATGTGATCTGATTGTGAGAAATTTAATTAATTAAGTAGCCAGTCCATCGACGTTACCGAGCGCACGCACCAAGTCTTGCAGGTCGCTGCACGACGTTCCGCCCGCCGTCACCGCGGCGGCCACATTCTGGCCGAGCTCCACCGCACGCCTCCTGGTGGACTCCCCCTCTTCTGACGCGACAGCCTTGGAGATGGTGCTCGCCATCTTCTCGGCGTCGGGCACGGCGTCCGCACCCTCCGCCACCGGCACGGCCGCGCCAGCCTCAGCGAGCAGCCACGCGTTCGTGAACTGGTCAGCGGCCATCGGCCACGTGAACAACGCCACGCCGGCGGCGACCGACTCCATCACCGAGTTCGATCCGCAGTGCGTGAGGGTCCACCCTACGGCGCGGTGGCGCAGGATGTCCAGTTGCGGCGCCCAGCCCCGGACCACCCTCCCGCGCGATGCCGTGGCCGCCTCAAACCCCTCCGGCACGACGGTGCCGCCCCTCGCCACCCAGACGAATGCGGCGGTCGGGCTCAGCCTCAGAGCTTCGGCCAGGCACGCCGCCTGCGCCGGCGACAGCGCCTCCTGCGACCCGAAGCAGATGTATACGACGGAGCCGTCGTCGAACCCGTCCAGCCACGCGCACACCTCCGCGGGTTCGCTGCCGCCGCCGCGTACGCCGGCGGCTTCCGACAGCGGGCCCACCATGAACACCCGCTTCGCCGCCAGCGCATCCCTGAAGCAGCCGGCCTCGAGTGCGGCGAACGAGTTGACCACAAAGCAGGAGCTTTCTACGCTCCACAGAAGGATCTGCCGGATCGTCTCGGAGACCTCGTCGCCAGCCTCATGCATCCGGAACAGCCCCGACAGGCGGCGCCACGGGATGCTAGGCGAGCAGGGCAGCTCCGGGAAGGTGACCACCCTCTCGTCGCCGTCCTCGTCGTGCCCCGTCGGCATGCGGCGCCAAAGGAAGCGAGTGAATGCGAGGTAGTGGACGCTGGTGGGCGAAAAGGCCACGTGCGGCACGCCGAGCTCGTCGGCGAGCGGAAGCGTCCAGCCCATGAACAGATCGGAGAGAATGGACGTGACAGGACGGGGCTGGGCCTTGCACCAGGCGAGCAGCGGCGCCGAGAGGGCCACCAGGGACGCCATGAACGGCCGGAAGAGGTCCGCCGGGAGGTCCTTGGTGTTCTCGCCGCACCCGGCCGGGAGCAAAGGCGCGGACGGGAACGGCAGCACAACGGTGGCCACGGACGGCGGCAATGCGGCAAGGAACCGGACGTTGCCTGGCGTGACGACGACGGTGAGCGCGAGCCCCCGTCCGGCGAGCAGCACCACCAGGTCAAGGAGCGGTAGCAGGTGGCCTTGCGCCGGGTAAGGCACGACGAGCACATGTGGCTTTGGCTTGCCGGTGCCATCGCCGTTGCTTGCCGCGCCTGTCTGTGGTAGCGCCTCCATGGCGTACGATGGAGGTGTGCAACAGATATGCGTCCATGGAGTATATAACTATTATCTTTGAGATCGGTCTCAGAATTTTTAACAAATTTTGAAGATGCTGTGTATCTTTAAGATCCACTATGAAGATAATGTGTCGGCAACTCGGCATGGCCAGTGGAGTTTTGCATATATAGGGAGTTGACACAAAAAATATATATATAAGGTGTCCAGACTTAATCAAGTCTTAGTCAAGTGATATATTATTAGCACAAATGTCCGTGCGTTGTAACGGAAGTGCAGAAAAAATATATAACAATGCAATACGGTTTGTATGAGATTATAGGTGAGAAAAAAGGTGGAAGATGAAGCTTTGAAGGCTCGGTGCTCTAAGGCTGGTTGTAATGGGTAGTATCATAAGTTAGTATCATGCATATGATACTAAGTATGATACTACCTTCCTAATGCATAGTATCATATGGTAGTATCATAGATGACTTTATTTATTGCCATGCATGACACATACTAGTGTAGCATTTATTATGATACGGTATCATGATATGGTACTCAACCCTCTCTTACTTCATTTAATTCTATGCCGCCTCATCAAAGTTGCCTAGTTAGCATGCATGATACTAGCTACGATACTTCCATTACAACCAGCCTAAACTTGTAAGGATGATGCTAACAAAATGATTAAAAAAATGACACAAAACTTTTACTTAGGTACGGCATTCTGATGAGCTCATCAAGGTGATGCTAGAGTTGACAACATCTGGTTCACATCACATATGGCACATACCTCGGTCTGCGGCCAACGAAACAATAGGATGAGGAACAATGTCTTGTTGACAATATCTAGATTAGTATATTGGTTTGAGTAATTGAAAATTTTCTCACTGAGCGCGACATAGACTTGCGGTGGTGGGTATATATTGAATGATGACATCCCTCATTCACATGCATTATTTAAAATCTTCTTTCATTGAATGGATTCTAATCATTACAGGTTCTTTGGTATGTGAGCAAATACCATAGACCAACATATGCATATCACATTCAATGTCAAAAGAAACACGTAAAAAGGCACTAAACATTAATCTCACACCAGATGGATCAAGAAACAAATTAACACAGGTTATTCGACAGCTCCAATTAGAAAAATCAGTCAGGAATTTAGGGCCCATGTGTGGGTAAGGCAAAAAAAATCCCTTTTTTCTTGGCCACCGCAGAACAGTCTTATCACTGCGCAAAGGAATATTTATAACTTTTAAAACTAATCTAGTCGAGCCGGATCTAAGGGT
Organism: Triticum timopheevii; assembly: GCA_963921465.1. Classification (NCBI taxonomy): domain Eukaryota; kingdom Viridiplantae; phylum Streptophyta; class Magnoliopsida; order Poales; family Poaceae; genus Triticum; species Triticum timopheevii. Next base: position 673,413,634 of record OY997274.1, read on the forward strand.
CGCCCTACACGAGCTACACCATGCACCTATTCCATGCACCGTCCCTCATAATCCAACTCGCTTTTAATTTATTTCCTTCAGAATGCATGAACATTCTTTTTTTAAACACATGAACATTTCTTAAAATCACAAAACATTTTTTAAATTACAAACAGTTTTTAACATGCAAACATTTAACATGCAAACACTTTCAGAATTACATGAACATGTTTGAAAAAAAGGGTGTTTGAAAAAAACAATACAAACATTATCAAATGCAAGTGCACTTTTTGAAAAATGGCATTCTTTTACAAAAAGACAAACTCATTTAAATTAGACAACCATTTTTTAAAGCATCCAGACACTTTTTAAAATTATATAAGCAGATTTCAAGATAAAAAATTAGAAACCACTAATTCTGTAGCATGCACGTGTAGAACTTGAATGCATGTACGATATATGCTGCCGGCTGCTTACACGCGTGCACGCTGCTAGCTAACTTTGTGTTAATTGCGAATCAACCTGTGGCTGAGTTGGTTAGGTGGACAGTGGTATCCTCAACCCACCAGGGTTCAAATCCTGGTGCTCGCATTATTCCTGGATTTATTTCAGGATTTCCGGCGATGCGCTTTCAGTGGGAGGAGACGTTCCCGTCGATGACGAGGCGCCTACGGTGACTTCGTAAATCTCAAGATGATATGTCGGCTCAGTTTCTCGGAGGTGCTCATAGGGGTAGGGTGTGCGTGTGTGCGTTCATAGAGATGAGTGTATGTGCGTGTATATGAGCGCTTGTGTCTGTACTGATGCTCAAAAAAATAATTTTGCGTTAATTGCATGCCATGTCTGGGTAATTGCTTTATGTCATATCATACACCTTTCTTTCTTTCTTGTTAAACTCTCCTTCCTTATTTATGTATACTGATCATGCCCTCATATTATTATGGGAAACGTTTGCGATCGGTCAGCCGGCCGAAACTGGGCCGGTCGCCTCCTCGCACAACGCACGCCCACAAGGACCCACGTGACCGCTTGCCCACCGCTATCCACAGGAACCTTATCCCTTCCCCGCCCCCCACTTGAGACATGTCCAGTTCCTCCCTTGCCGCCGTTCTCTCTCCCTCTCTCTCTCTGTGAATCCTTGAAATCCCAGCGCCGGTGGGTTGAGCAGCGCCGGAGCCGATGCGAGTGGGGGAGTTGCGTCCATGGATGTTCTCCATCCCCTTCTCTCTCTAGCAGCCACAGATGGACTCCTTCCCCTTCTCTCCCCAGCAGCCATGGATGCACTCCATACCCTTCTCTCTCCAGCAGCCATGGATGAACTCCATCACCTTCGTCACCCATCCTTAACCATCTTTTTTCCCCTGCAGTTGTTGAAGAAGCTGCAACTGGCCATGAAAAAAGTTGCATCCACACTCCGAGGTGCTGGAACCGGCTAGGAAAAAAGCTACGACAACCTTAACCTGAGGTGCTGGAATCGGCATTTTCTTTTGCTGGAACCGCACTTGTTTTTGCTGGAACCATATATTCTTTTTGCTTCAAGAACACTACTCTAGTTTTTTTGCTGAGATTTTTTTGCTTCAATCATATTAATTTTTGCTGGAACCGTCCTTTTTTTTGCTTCAATCTGACCATGGTAATTCTGCTCTTGAGATTTTTTGTTGGAACCTGCTAAATTTTTGCTACTACGGCGACGGCAACAGGGAAGCATTTGTGTGTTTTGCTGGAACCGGTGTTTTGTTTTGCTACCACCGATGGATTTTTTTGCTACTATCAGCAATGGAAAAAGCTACCACCGACGGAGATTTTTGCTACAATCGGCGTTTGTGACCGGCGGCGACTACATCCGACGACCGAGGAAAGATACAACCCACAAACAAAATTGCTACAACCGGCAAACAAAAAAGCTACGACGTGCGGCGAGCTGGGATGGTCACCACGGAGAGCTGCAATGGTCGCCATGCCGTTTGAAGCCATGGTCGCAGCTGCGCCGAGCTGGAACCAAGGCTGCGTTTTTGCTGCATATGCAACTTGGGGCTCCTTTTGCTACAAACAGTAGATTTGCCCCGATTTGCTGCATCGGCGACGACGAGCCGGCAACGACGAGACGGTTGGCGGGGGCGACGGTGCTCGGAGAGCGGGCACAATGGGCGGCGCCCTCTGCTGGAGCCCACACAAATTTGGCGCGCGTCGACGGATGAGGCAACGCTGTGTGGAGGATTGGTTGCGGGGAATTGACAGCGTTGACTGAGTCAAGAGAAGAAAGGGCCAGATCTAACAGCCACGCTGTCTTGCATCGAACGGTAGGCAGCAGACCGGCCGAAACTTTGGCCGGTGCGCCGGCGCAGAGTAGTTGCCTATTATTATCTCCTTCCTTCTTCCTTGTTTTAGTTTTCTTTTTCGAAATTCTCTTTCCATATTTATACCCTCTAATCACGCCACTCTTTTTCTACGCTCCAAAGAAGGATCTGCCGGATCGTCTCGGAGACCTCGTCGCCAGCCTCATGCATCCGGAACAGCCCCGACAGGCGGCGCCACGGGATGCTAGGCGAGCAGGGCAGCTTTGGAAAGGTGACGACTGACGACCCTCTCGCCGCCCTCGCCGTCGCCGTCGTGCTCGTGCCCCGTCGGCATGCGGCGCCAAAGGAAGCGAGTGAATGCGAGGTAGTGGACGCTGGTGGGCGAGAAGGCCACGTGCGGCACGCCGAGCTCATCGGCGAGCGGAAGCGTCCAGCCCATGAACAGATCGGAGACAATGGACGTGACGGGACGGGGCTGGGCCTTGCACCAGGCGAGCAGCGGCGCCGAGAGCGCCACCAGGGACGCCATGAAAGGCCGGAAGAGGTCCGCCGGAAGGTCCTTGGTGTTCTCGCCACATCCGGCCGGGAGAAAAGGCCCGGATAGGAACGGCAGCACGACAGTGGCGACGGACGGCGGCAATGCGGTACGTTGCCTGGCGTGACGGCGACGGTGAGCGCGAGCCCCCGTCCGGCGAGCAGCACCACCAGGTCGAGAAGCGGTAGCAGGTGGCCCTGCGCTGGGTACGGCACGACGAGCACATGTGGCTTCTGCTTGCCAGTGCCATCGCCGTAGCTTGCTGCTCTTGTCCGTGGTAGCGTGTCCATGGCACGGCAGGCAGGTGCATGCAAGCAACCAATTTTCACGGCTGGCTCATTCTATAAACTAGTGTCCGCATGATACACGGGCAGAATTTTAAACAGATTTTTACAGTACCTTTCAGATACGTACAATCTGAAGATAATGTGTTTAGGACGCAAGTTGCATCATGGCTGTATTCTTTTTCGGCAAGTGATAGGTTGGTCGACCGGCCGAAATTTCAGCTGGTCGCACAGAGCACACACGATCCACTCTATTATAGCTGCATCATACCTTTCCTTCCCAACTGCTTCGCTAAAAAAAACATGTCGCCTTTCCATTGCAAGCAACCCAGTGATCCTCCAGATGCCAGCCAGCTCGCTGGCTGTCCTCATCGCCGCCGGTTGCCGCCCTCGTCGCCGGTGGTCACCGTCGCAGCACCCATCCTCGCCAATTCCAGCGGGACAACGTCGACCTCGTAGCAAAACACCGCCACCTAGAAGCACACCCGACGCCTCTTTCGTTGCAGCACCTATCCACTTTTGTTGCACCACCGTGCTGCAGCTCTCAATGTCACCGCTCGCACCGTCGACACCCGGGTTAAAGCTTTTTCTCACATCGGTTGAATCTTTTCCCACAGGTTGAAGCCTTTTTTCAACTACAACAGTAGCTTGTTCTGTGAACGGTTGCAAAAAATTCTTCGAGCAGTGCTAGGTTGAAACTTTGTATATATATCTTTCGATTGGAGCTTTTTCTATCCAAGGTTGAAGATTTTTTCGCAACGGTTGCAACTTTTGTATTTTGACAGTGGCTTGAAGTTTTTTGTCAATGGTTGCGACACTTGTATGTGGTGGTTCTCGCATCTCCTCATTGGTCATGTGTCAACGCTCGCCGGTGTTTGCTTCACAAAGGAGTCTGCAGTCCCTAGCTGTTGGGGAATGTAGTAATTTCAAAAAAATTCCTACACACACGCAAGATCATGGTGATGCATAGCAACGAGAGGGGGAGTGTATGTTCATACCCTTGAAGATCTCTAAGCGGAAGCGTTTATCAACGCGGTTGATGTAGTTGTACGTCTTCACGATCCGACCTATCCAAGTATCGAACGCACGACACCTCCGAGTTCTACACACGTTCAGCTCGATGACATCCTCGCCTGCTCGATCCAGCAAGACGAGCACAGTAGTAGATGAGTTCCGGCAGCACGACGGCGTGGTGACGGTGTTGGTGAAGAACAATCTCCGCAGGGCTTCGCCTACGCACTACGGAAACTATGACGGAGGATAAACTAGAGGGGACGGGGTTGCCGGCACACGGCTTGGTGTTTCTTGATCTGTCTTTGGTGCTAGCCCTGCCCCTCTATTTATATGTTGAGCCTTGGGGTCGAAACTTGGAGTAAAAGCCTTCACAAAGTCGGTTTCACCCGAAAGGCAAGAGTCCTTCTAAGACTCCAGGGCCAGACGCCAGGGTTCCCGGTGTCTGGACCCAGACGCCACGGACCCTGGCGTCTGGCCCATGGACTCCGCAAAACTTCCTTTTGCGCTTTCCAAAAACCTTGTGGGCTTTCCCCTTTGGCCCAAATAACGTGTTCTCGTACCCAAACATTTTGGGAAACATCCGGAATCCCTTCCGATGAATTCCGGAACCCTTTCGGAGATCAAACACTATTATCCCATATATCAAACTTTATCTCCGGACCGGAGTCCCTCGTCATGTCCATGATCTCATCCGGGACTCCGAACAACATTCGGTTACCAACATACATAACTCATATAATACTATATCGTCAATGAAACGTTAAGCGTGCGGACCCTACGGGTTCGAGAACTATGTAGACATGACCGAGACATGTTTCCGGTCAATAACCAATAGCGGGACCTGGATGCCCATATTGGCTCCCACATATTCTAGAAGATCTTTATCGGTCAAACCGCATAACAACATACGTTGTTCCCTTTGTCATCGGTATGTTACTTGCCCGAGATTCGATCGTCGGTATCTCAATACCTAGTTCAATCTCGTTACCGACAAGTCTCTTTACTCGTTATGTAATGCATCATTCCGTAACTAACTCTTTAGCTACATTGCTTGCAAGGCTTATAGTGATGTGCATTACCGAGAGGGCCCAGAGATACCTCTCCGACAATCGGAGTGACAAAACCTAATCTCGAAATACGCCAACTCAACAAGTACCTTTGGAGACACCTGTAGAGCTCCTTTATAATCACCCTGTTACGTTGTGACGTTTGGTAGTACACAAAGTGTTCCTCCGGTAAACGGGAGTTGCATAATCTCATAGTTGTAGGAACATGTATAAGTCATAAAGAAAGCAATAGCAACAAACTAAACGATCAAGTGCTAAGCTAACGGAATGGGTCATGCCAATCACATCATTCTTCTAATGATGTGATCCCATTAATCAAATGACAACACATGTCTATGGTTAGGAAACATAACCATCTTTGATTAAAGAGCTAGTCAAGTAAAGGCATACTAGTGACATTAAGTTTGTCTATGTATTCACACATGTATCATGTTTCCGGTTAATACAATTCTAGCATGAATAATAAACATTTATCATGAAATAAGGAAATAAATAATAACTTTATTATTGCCTCTAGGGCATATTTCCTTCAGTCTTCCACTTGCACCAGAGTCAATAATCTAGTTCACATCGCCATGTGATTTAACACCAATATTCATATTTGTATATGATTAACCCCCATAGTGTTTACTAGAGTCAATAATCCAGAACAGCCCCGACAGGCGGCGCCACGGGATGCTAGGCGAGCCGGGCAGCTCCGGGAAGGTGACCACCCTCTCGCCGCCCTCGCCGTCGCCGTCGTGCCCCGTCGGCATGCGGCGCCAAAGGAAGCGAGTGAATGCGAGGTAGTGGACGCTGGTGGGCGAGAAGGCCACGTGCGGCACGCCGAGCTCGTCGGCGAGCGGAAGCATCCAGCCCATGAATAGATCGGAGACAATGGACGTGACGGGCCGGGGCTGGGCCTTGCACCAGGCGAGCAACGGCGCCGAGAGGGCCACCAGGGACGCCATGAACGGCCGGAAGAGGTCCGCCGGAAGGTCCTTGGTGTTCTCGCCACATCCGGTCGGGAGAAAAGGCCCGAATGGGAACGGCAGCACGACAGTGGCGACGGACGGCGGCAATGCGGCGAGGAGGCGTAAGTTGCCTGGCGTGATGGCGACGGTGAGCGCGAGCCCCCGTCCGGCGAGCAGCGCCACCAGGTCGAGAAGCGGTAGCAGGTGGCCTTGCGCCGGGTAAGGCACGAGCACATGTGGCTTTGGCTTGCCGGTGCCATCGCCGTAGCTTGCTGCTCTTGTCCGTGGTAGCGTGTCCATGGCACGGCAGGCAGGTGCATGCAAGCAACCAATTTTCACGGCTGGCTCATTCTATAAACTAGTGTCCGCATGATACACGGGCAGAATTTTAAACAGATTTTTACAGTACCTTTAAGATACGTACAATCTGAAGATAATTAATGTGTTTATGAGGCAAGTTGCATGATGGCTATATTCTTTTTCGGCAAGTGATAGGTTGGTCGACCGGCTGAAATTTCGGCTGGTCGCACAGAGCACACACGATTCACTCTATTATAGCCGCATCTTACCTTTTCCTTCCCAACTGCTTCGCTAAAAAAAAACATGTCGCCTCTCCAGATGCCAGCCAGCTTGCCGGTTGTCCTCGTCGCCGCCGGTTGCCGCCCTCGTCGCCGGTGGTCACCGTCGTAGCACCCATCCTCGCCAGTCCCAGCAGGACAGCATCGACCTCGTAGCAAAACACCGCCACCTAGAAGCACATCCGACGCCTCTGTCGTTGCAACACCTATCCGCTTTTGTTGTAGCACGTCCGCAGCAGCACCACCGTGCCACAGCTCTCAATGTCACCGCTCGCACCGTCGACAACCCGGTTGAAGCTTTTTCTCACATCGGTTGAATCTTTTCCCACAGGTTGAAGCCTTTTTTCAACTACAACAGTAGCTTGTTCTGTGAACGGTTGCAAAAAATTTCTTCGGGCAGTGCTGGGTTGAAACTCTGTATATATATCTTTCGATTGGAGCTTTTTCTATCCAAGGTTGAAGATTTTTTCGCAACGGTTGCAACTTTTGTATTTTGACAGTGGCTTGAAGTTTTTTGTCAATGGTTGCGACACTTGTATGTGGTGGTTCTCGCATCTCCTCATTGGTCATGTGTCAACGCTCGCCGGTGTTTGCTTCACAAAGGAGCCTGCAGTCCCTAGCATGTCACCATATTGCTTTAGGGCAAGAGCTCCAACCACTACGATACGTGTGTATTTGTTGATGAAATCGAGAACTGCATCTTTTATACACTTATTACGGGCCATATGGCCCCTGGCACGGTGCCACGTGGGCGAGCATTCATTCCACCTCACGTTAAGCGAGATATACATACATTCGGGCCCGGCCGTGACGCGCAGCTGCGCACTTCCCTCCCTTTAGAGTGTGCAGCCAACCCACTACATCCACACCATGGGAGCTATTCCTCGATTATAGCAAGGATAGCATATGTCTCGAGCGCAGCGCCCATGCGTTTAGGCCGGCCCACTGGCGGGTTTTTCGGTCGTTCCTTTGATCGGTCAGTTTGTTCATTGTTGTATCATTTTTTTTGTTATCTTTTCTTTTTCGTTCATTTTTTCCTTTGGGTTTCTTTGTTTCTACATAGTTTTCTTCAGTTTTTCTGGTTTCCTTTTTTATCACCGGTTTCTATTTTTCGGTTTTCCATGTGTTTGCATCGTCTTCACTATTTTCATCGTTTTACTTTGGTTTGGTTTGTTTTTTCTTCAAGTTACATTGGTTTTTCTCTTCGTTATGCTTCGTTTTTCTTTGTTTCTGACATATTTACTTTGGTTCGTCTCGATGATGATGGCATATTCTGTCAAGCAAGTGCAAGCAAAGGATAGTGGAAAATTATATATGCATCATCTATCGTTGCTTCCTTTCATTGGTAAAACGGCTTTCTTAGTGCCACAAGCCTTGCTGTTAAATTTGTAACAGCGAAGTGATTATCTTCCCATTAATATTTATAATTGAGCCAATAGGCCATGACCAACGTTCTTGTCTCGTAATACAACACATACTTCTTTGGGTTTTGCGTACTTGCTATTCAGTGTTCTTATTTGATTTGCTTCGATTCATATAACATTTTGATTGAATGGTTTGGGCTTACACGAGTTGTTCTTGTTGCGGCTGAATCACATACACCATCTCTTCCTTTCACAGCCTCTATTATGTAATTGTTTATGTCAGTGATCCACACGACTACGTGTTGGTGATGATGTTCAAGTATCTAGGAAGATCATGCTCAGTTATTATCTTGACCATATAGCTTGCCCATCATAGCTAATCTTAATGTCTACTAGCTCTTATAGCCGTTTCCCTTCTTAATCAGCTCACACGCCTCACCATTTAACTTGTCACGTTGGCTCCTCGCAATATGCATGATACTAGGTGAAACTACACTAGTTTTGTATGCCTCGCACGCACACAAACCTCATGGAAGAATTCAGCCTTCACGCACCGTCACACCAAAATATATGCGCAGGAGATATAAACATCCAGACTCCTGCAGAAGATAACAGTTCTATAATTTTTTTTGCAAAAACTCGTGTGCATATAAACTTATGGTGTAGTACAGCCATGCATAGATCATAAGAGTATATTACATCATGCGCTGCACCCATGAGAATATATACAATTATTTCGCATTATCAACTCAAAAATTCATAATATTTTTTTATAGTAAAAGTAGTGTAATGTTTTTCAACCATTTGATTGCAGCAAAGGAGTTTTTGTGTGTTTGATTAATGTTTCTCGGTCAAGAGTTGTCTTGTCCTTTTTATAACTAGCCACACTGATCTTACACCATCGTCATGTCACTAATCTAAAACTTCCTCTAAATAGGCATCGAGGAAGTCTATTTGCCCTTTTCCCAATCCTATCTTTTTGGTGCCGATTTGATTTGGGATCCAGTTGTTTTTCTGTATCTTTGATGATATCCTGAAAGAATATGTTGGTTTCTGCAATTATATCATTTGCTTTATACTTAATTTGAGTAAGACATTCTTGGGAGGAAACTAGTAGGCATTATAGACTAGTAATATGCTTCCTGTGCAGTCATTTTCTTGTTTAAATGTCTAATTTAACTTTTCTGCTATCTGTTGTTTTTGTGTTTTCAAATGATGATTGTTACTTCATCTGGTCTGAAAGAGATGAGTGAATCCCAGGTGCTATGCTAAATTGGTATGTCAAATTAAGGAACTCACTTTCACTTGAGTAACTTTTAGTCCATATTACATTTAACAGAAAGTTTTAAACACTGTTTTCTTGTCTGAAGCTTGCATTGTGTGGTGGCCCTTAGTAGAGCATGGTCTAATCGTGTGGCCACACCCCTGTGTTCGGCACCCCGTCCATGCTTGTGGCCGCCGCCTGGCAGTTGTCTAGAATGTCAGACTTCCCGGGTCAAAAAACAACATCAACCTTCTTGGTTTGGTCTGCCGTCTCTTTGTAAGAGCCCGCCCTTTCTTGATCTAAACTCCTGTAACGAAATCATGGCATTGGTTTCACTCACAATGATACACAGAAGAAGTCAGTTGAAGCAGAATATTGAACTTTTATAGTGTGTATGCTGTGTTAAGTTAAATAGGCATCGAGGAAGTCTATTTGCCCTTTTCCCAATCCTATCTTTTTGGTGCCGATTTGATTTGGGATCCAGTTGTTTTTTGTCTCTTTGATGACATCCTGAAAGAATATGTTGGTTTATGCAATTATATCATTTGCTACATACTTAATTTTAGTAAGACATTCTTGGGAGGAAACTAGTAGGCATTATAGACTAGTAATATGCTTCCTGTGCAGTCATTTTCTTTTTTAAATGTCTAATTTAACTTTTCTGCTCTCCGTTGTTTTTGTGTTTTCAAATGATGATTGTTACTTCATCTGGTCTGCAAGAGATGAGTGAATTCCAAGTGCTATGCTAAATTGGTATGTCAAATTAAGGCACTCACTTTCACTTGAGTAACTTTTAGTCCATATTACATTTAACAGAAAGTTTTAAACACTGTTTTCTTGTCTGAAGCTTGCATTGTGTGGTGGCCCTTAGTAGAGCATGGTCTAGTCGTGTGGCCACACCCCTGTGTTCGGCACCCCGTCTTGTGGCCACCGCCTGGCAGTTGTCTAGAATGTCAGACTTCCCGGGTCAAAAAAACAATATCAGACTTCTTGGTTTGGTCTGCCGTCTCTTTGTAAGAGCCCGCCCTTTCTTGATCTAAACTCCTGTAACGAAATCATGGCATTGGTGTCACTCACAATGCTACACAGAGAAGTCAGTTGAAGCAAAATATTGAACTTTTATAGTGTATCTGTTGTGTCAAGTTAAATAGGCATCGAGGAAGTCTATTTGCCCTTTTCCCAACCCTATCTTTTTGGTGCCGATTTGATTTGGGATCCAGTTGTTTTTTGTCTCTTTGATGATATCCTGAAAGAGTATGTTGGTTTATGCAATTATATCATTTGCTTCGTATTTAATTTGAGTAAGACATTCTTGGGAGGAAACTAGTAGGCATTATAGACTAGTTGATATGCATCTCCTAGATAGATCTAGCGTGATCGTAGGAATTTTTTTGAAATTGCATGCTACGTTCCCCAACATATCCTGTTGGAGTCACGTGTGTAGCGATTTTCTCCCAACATGTTTTTCGATTTTATCCTAGTGTTGACAAAGGAAGGAGGAGGAAGTGCCATCTTCACCAATTCCCCTTTAATACTAAAGCTATTAGAATATGTTACCATTACATGAACGATTGAAATTAGTGTTTGATTTGTAAGCATTGAAGTTTAGATGACCAGTACTCCCTCCATTTAAATATACAAGGCCAGTTCATATTTTGATGTCTAACTTTGACCATTAATTTTGCCAACAAAAAGTGAGTTATATGCCACAGAAAGTATGTCATTGGTGGGATGCACATTCCAAAGAACTTTTCGATGATATATTTTTGATGACATATAGCTCATATGTTGTTGACCAAAATTATAAGTCAAAATTTGACATGAAAAACGAAGTGACCCTGTATACATAAATGGAGGGAGTACTATGACGGTTCATTCAGATATGTATGAACGCTTCGCCAGGCAGTAATAGAGAGGCCAATTTTACGGTTGAAATATTTAGATTTTTTTAATCCCCATCAATAAATAGTGTTTCACGGGCGTCGTGTGAGCAACGATGAAATAGTTTGTATACAAGAATGCGGTTGATGGAGTTGTACTCGTGGCGATTCAAATTGTGGAAGATCTGATCCAAGCGTTGAACGGACGGCGCCTCCACGTTCAACACACGTACAGCCCGGGGGCGTATCCTCCTTCTTGATCCAGCAAGGGGAGAGGAGAAGTTGAGGGAGAGCTCCGGCAGCATGACGGCGTGGTGGTGGAGCTTGCGGTTCTCCGGCAGGGCTTCGCCAATCACTACAGAGGAGGAGGGGGTGTTGGAGGAAGGAGGGGCTGCGCCAGGGGAAGGGTGCGGCTGCCCCCTCTCTCCCTCACTATATATAGGGGGAAGGCGGGAGGAGGAGGCGCCCTAGGGTTTCCCTAGGTGAGGGGCGGCAGCCACAGGGGAAGTCCTAGATGGGTTTGGGTGCCCCCACCCCTAGGAAACTTGCCCCCCAAGCCGGGAGGGGCGGCTGCCCTAGGGGAGGCGCCCCCACCTCTCCAGGTTACGTGAGATGGGGTGGGAGGGGCGCACAGCCCCTTAGTGGGCTGGTGTGCCCCTCCCCTTGACCCATAAGGCCCCCCAACGCTTGCCGGGGCCTCCGAAACTCCTTTCGGTCACGCTGGTCGTCACCTAGTACTCCCAGAACAATTCCGGACTCCAATACCCTTCATCCAATATATTGATCTTCACCTCCGAACCATTCCGGAGTTCCTCGTCACTTCCGGGATCTCATCCAGGACTCCGAACAACCTTCGGTAACCACATACTATTCCCATTACAACTCTAGCGTCACCGAACCTTAAGTGGACCCTATGGGTTCGGGAACCATGCAGACATGACCGAGACACCTCTCTGGCCAATAACAATAGCAGGATCTACATACCCATATTGGCTCCCACATGTTCCACGATGATCTCATCGGATGAACCACGATGTCGGGGATTCAATCAATCCCGTATACAATTCCCTTTGTCCATCGGTATGTTACTTGCCCGAGATTCGATCGTCGGTATCCCTATACCTTGTTCAATCTCTTTACCGGCAAGTCTCTTTACTTGTTATGTAACACATGATCCCGTGGCTAACTCCTTAGTCACACTGAGCTCGTTATGATGATGCATTACCGAGTGGGCCCAGAGATACCTTTCCATCATACGGAGTGACAAATCCCAGTCTCGATTCGTGTCAACCCAACAGACACTTTCGGAGATACCTGTAGTGCACCTTTATAGCCACCCAGTTACGTTTTGACGTTTGATACACCCAAAACATTCCTACGGTATCCGGGAGTTGCACAATCTCAGGGTCTAAAGAAATGATACTTGACATTAGAAAAGCTCTAGCAAACGAACTACACGATCTTATGCTATGCTTAGGATTGGGTCTTGTCCATCACATCATTCTCCTAATGATGTGATCCCGTTATCAACGACATCAAATGTCCATGGTCAGGAAACCATAACCATCTATTGATCAACGAGCCAGTCAACTAGAGGCTTATTAGGGACATGTTGTGGTCTATGTACTCACACATGTATTACGGTTTTCGGTTAATACAATTATAGCATGAACAGTAGACAATTATCGTGAACAAGGAAATATAACAATAACCATTTATTATTGCCTCTAGGGCATATTTCCAACAACGCAAGTGAAGACCATGTTCGAAAAAGCAACCAATCGAGCCGTGACAAGAGCCGGTCCCACCAAAGCCATCGGACAGCGATGGTCATTGTCGCACATTGTGACGGAGATTAAGGGAGGAAGGCCAGACACCGCCAAAATCCCAGCTCGCGACACTTCAGCAATCCCACACCATCCTCGTGCTCCACCGTCCTCATTCGTGGCGGCAAAAACCGGTCGGCAAAATAAACTTGTCATTACCACTGGATCAGAAGATCCATGATCCCCGGTCTGTCGTGGTAGCCACCAACGTCTCACCACTAGAGATTGTCGGCCCGGTGAAAAAGTCACCACCGCAGTTGCACAACCATGCCCTCTGCCTCAAGCTGCCATCCATAATCACACAATCACAGACCTCCGAGATCAACACTACCAAAAGTCGGATCAAGTTTGTTTGGCGCAGCTGCAATGGCACATACCGGGCCATCCACTAGATAGAACAACAGAGCATCCATGAACATGATCCTCGAGAAGCCATGGAACTACTCCGGAGCAGCAACCTGGATAGGCAAGCAGCACTGAGCTGGAGCGATGTGGTGGGCACGTCATGGATCAGATCTTAGGGCAGATGCATGCTGGCCAACCCAGGAGATGAAGGTAGTGGAGAGCCGAACAGGTGCATCCCGCCGCCACCGTCAGCACCGACCACCTTTTTTGGTGGCGGCGAAGGAGATGGTCGGCTGGGGTGACCTGTGGTGTGGCAGCTGGGGAGGCCTCCATAGACGCCTGTAGGAGTGACCCGGGCGGCAGACGCGTTTGTTCGGTGTGAGCTAGCTAGCTCGAGAAAGAAGTTCTAATTCTTCAAAAATTGGGAGAGAATTTCACTTCCCTGCCTCTGCATCAACTAGGGATGCACATAAATCCCCTAAAAAAGCTAGGGATGCACACAACCCTTTTAGCATGAGTACCGAAATAAGCATGGTCTTCAATATTTTCTTAAATGAGTACCGAGAATTTTTGTTGATGAGTGGTTCCATCCTATACCGAGTTTAATTCTCAATAAATAGCAGAAAATCATGTGCATCTTCTGTCAATTTTTAGAATCAAACCAGAATGGTTAGACTGCACAATCACATGCCTAATCACTTAGGTAAGGTTTCCCTTTGCCTCAACCACCTACCTACCTAGTAGTACCATTCTATACGATATTGGAGTAGCTCATCAGCATTGTCACTAATTTACTATCGATCGTTCTGTCTTAGCTAGTGCTCTATCACCTCGGTCGCACTTACCCATGGTTAAAAAATTACAAGTGCTACTTGTGTCGGCATGGCTAGTGCTCGCGCCTCCGCGTGATACACGGGCACATTTTTTTACAATTTTTGGCAAGTTGTATGAAAGACATATAACATGGCGAGTATATATATACTCCCTCCGTCCGAAAATACTCATCATCAAAATGAATAAAAAGAGATGTATCTAGAACTAATATACATCTAGATACATTCCCTTTTGTCTATTTTGATGACAAGTATTTTCGGACGGAGGGAGTATTTTATTGTCCACGTCTCGTCCACAGGGTAACCACTTACTTGCACCTACTACTTACAGTACTATCAGCTCGATCATCGGCATTATTAATTATCACTATCGGTCGTCGCCGTCCTCCCACTGCCCACATCTCGCACTCGTCGTTCAGACTTGAGAGCGCTATGGCCACGGAGGAGACGTCGGCGCTGTTGGCAGCGGACGGCGAGCATGACCATCCCACGCTGCACACGTACAACGTGGCCGAGGTGATTCCGACTCTGCCGCTGGAGACACGGTGGCCGCCCTTTGCGCACCGCCGGTACCGTGGGTTCTGGGTGCCCGAGAGGTTCCTGCCGGCGCTAGCGGCCTTCTACGACCACTTCGAGCCGGCGCCAGGCGACGTGCTCGTGGTCACCTGCCCCAAGTCCGGCACCACGTGGCTCAAGGCCCTCGCCTTTGCCACCGTGCACCGCGGCGCGCACCCGCCGTGGTCTGCCGACCACCCGCTCCTGGTCTGCAACCCGCACGGCTGCGTCAGATTCCTGGAAGGCGTCTTCTTCGGCCGCTCCGTTGAGGAGGTGCGCGACGTCCTCGCCGCGGCGTGCCCATCCCCGCCGCGCGTCCTCGCCACACACTGGGCCTACTCTCAGCTGCCGGAGCGCGTCACCCGCGTTAGCCGGATCGTGTACATCTGCCGGGACCCCAAGGACGTGCTGGTGTCGTGGTACTGGTTCCTCAAGAAGCTAGTCGCCCACAATGGCGCCGGCGACGACCAGCCCAAGGATCTGGACTTGGCCGAGCTGTTCGAAGTGTTCTGCGAGGGCCGCAACGGGTCCGGGCCGATGTGGCGGCAGGCGGCCGAGTACTGGGAGGCGAGCAGGGATCGCCCGGACAAGGTGCTCTTCCTGAGGTACGAGGAGATGCTGCGCGATCCGTCGGGCAACGTCCGGAAGCTGACGCGGTTTCTAGGGTGCCCGTTCACGGCGGAGGAGGAAGACGCCGGCGTGGTGGGCGCCATCCTGGAGCTGTGCAGCCTGGAGAAGCTGAGGAACCTGGAGGTCAACAGGAACGGCGCGCCGGCACTGGCCGTGTCAAACGACGCCTTCTTCAGGAAGGGCGTGGTCGGCGACTGGCGCAGCCATATGACGCCGGCCATGGCGGCCAGGCTGGATGGCATCGTCGACGAGGCCCTGCGAGGCACGGGCTTGTCGTTCGTCAACTCTGGTCACGGGGAAGAAGGCGCTGCGCCGTAGACACTTTGCAGGCATGCATGGTGCGACGCGGTTCACATCTGTTGTGCTCGTACCTGCCCCTCAAAGAAAAGAAAAACATCTGTTGTACTTGCGGATTGACCGACTGAATCAAGCACGAGTAATAATGTACTGTACGTGCGAAACAAAATGGTAATATTCAAGCATATATTCCTTAATCATCAATCTTTAGGTTTGAAAACATGTGGATGGATTTTTTCCGCAAAGAAAAAAACATGGATAGAGTATGATCATTTGTGATTGGGTGTGGCTAGGTCTAGACTTAATGAAGTCTCAGCCAATTGATATACTGAAATCTAAAAAAACTAATTATACAAATTTCCACGCAAGATAAAAAAATATAGCATCGAATGAGAGTTGACAAAACTGTTTGTGATTCATGGTGTGCGCGTGTTTGGCCGCATGCATCTCCTAGATGCAGAGGCCGGGGGTCATCCTCCTTTTCTAAAAAAAATGGTGTGCGCGTGTGGTCATGAGCCGGTGAGCTAGCTAGCTCCGGCTGGATGCGCGCGTAAGCTCCGGCGTGCTGAGCTAGCCAGCTCAGTAGCAGAGTCTGGTCTGCTGTGTGGATGCGTCCGTGGGCTTGCTCCGAGCCTCCAACGGGTCTCAGCCCGGCAGAGTCGCAGTGCGTGGATAGCTCAGGGTACACGGGGAATTAAGAAAGAACTAGTCGCCAACTAGTTATTTTGAATGATAGACATTTTAAATTTTGAACTCTGTAGATTTTGTATATTATTTAGCGTTCAACACATATGGAACCATTTATTATTTGACATTTTAAAATTTGGTACTAATATAATTTAAACAAACATATAAATTTATTTCAATTCAGCGTGATTTCATACACTATTAGTCCGTATTTTATCCTACTTATGTGGCGATTCCATCCCTATACGTTATCTAGATAATTATAATTGGAAAAATCCAAATTTGGGTATAAAAATATATTGTTTAAATAAACATATACATTTATATTTATTTTTTATAATTTCATACTGTTTTAGTCACTATTTTATCCTAGTTATGTAGGGATTGCATGCCTATACATTACATAGACAATTTCTTTGTTATCTTTGTTTTCAGAGTTGGCTTAAAATGCCAAGTTTGTAAGCTGGGATTACCTTGCCCCCTTAAGCTTGTCGCTAGATATGTGAGCACTTCCATTCTATATTTGGGTTTTCATGTAGGTATCATTCATGAAATGAAACTAACTGCAAGAAAATCCCTATCGAGAAAGTATGGGGTTAAATGATATGAACATCGTAAGAATATTAAATTGCAGACCACAGTATGAACTGTAGCTACTTCAATCTTGATAGATACCCCATGACTACATACATTGTGAAATTAAATTAATGAAAGATTAGTGAGAAAGGAACAAACATGCTGATGGCAAAATGCCATAAGTTATTTGAATGCATATGGTGATATATCATTCTAATAAATGAGGATGTCAAAAATTATTATGATTTTTTGTTAGGATACTCCACATGATTTGGTTATGGATGCAAGTGATTATACAATAGACGATGATTCTCACACAAATTTATCATATCAAGACATAGCTAATCCTTACTTATCAATTTTATATAGATTAGGTATACATCATGTTTGTGCGAGCATGCATTTCGCATGTCCACTTGTGATATATTTATTAAGATAAATCTGTGTTTCTTATAATATGAAAGAATAAACAGATAATAGTTAATTTTTGTCAACACATATTTTCCTAAAAAGGAAAAAATTAGTGGCATTTAATAGTGGATTTTTCACAAAAAGAGGAAGGTTCCTAAGAAGGAGTGAGTTAGTTGCACTGTTATTTTCATGAAAGAAGAAAGAAATGAATTAAAAAACAAAATAATTGAATTAACGAAATTTTCTAATAATTCATGAGTTAGTGTCTTTCTTATTCCCTTTATGAAGAAACAAAAACTAAAACAAATCAAAATAATATTTTTTAAGAAATAATTAACTAGTGCAATTGGTATTACCCTTTAAGAAGAAACAAAACTAAAGTAATATAACAAACCATGACAAATTTGCACAAAATTTACAAATAAATTGCATTTTTAAAATGCAAGAATAAGAATATTATTATAGATTCCAATAAGGGACAACATATGGATGTGTATAGACATACCTTAGAGTGTCGATTCACTCATTTTGCTTCTTATGTAGTCTCTTATTGAAATCTCTAAAAAGAGTTATATTTAGGAAAGGAGGGGGTAGGGAAATTCTCATAGAAAGGAAGTCTCCTAAAAAGGAATGAATTAGTGGCATTGGTAATACCATTAAAGAAGTATGAAAAAATAAATAAAAGCTAAAAAATGAAATTAATGAGATTTTATAAGGAAGAATGAATTTGTAGCTTTGGTATTACCCTTAAAAAAATAAAACCAACTATAACTAAAACAAATCAAAATAATGAGTTTTTTTAAGGAAAAATGAATTCCTGGCATTGGTGTTAATCTTTAAGAAGAAAGAAAATGAAAACAGATCTAAAACAAATAATAACAAAAGTTTCACACAACATTAAAAATTTGTTTGTTTTTTCTAAATAGGAAAGAATAAGCATATAATATTAGATCTTTTCAAAAAAGAAGTTCCATAAGAAGGAATAAATTTTGGCATTTGAATTACCTTTAAAGAATAAATTAAATGAAATAATAATTCAAAAAATCAAAATAACAAAGTTTTATTACGAACAATGAATTATTGGCATACCCTTTAAGAAGAAAGGAATAAAAACTCTTTAACAACTTCATACTTTTAAATAGTATGCGAAGAATAACTATATAATAATACAATTTCCGCATGTTCATTATAGTATTTGTGTGATTTACACTCACCCAACATCACAAATATACCCATAGATCAAAATACTATCCCAACTTACAAATAAAGAAAAATAAAAAGTAAAAAACACATAAAAATGAAAAAACAAGGCATCTGCCGGGAGTCCAAGGATGTGCTAGTGTCGTGGTACTGGTTCCTCAAGAAGGTAGTCGCCCACGGCGACCACGAGCCACACCCTGATCTCGACTTCGCCGAGCTCTTCGAGGTGTTCTGCGAGGGCCGCAACAGAAGCGGGCCCATGTGGTCGTAGGCGGCTGAGTACTGGGAGGCGAGCAGGGAGAGCCCGGACAAGGTCTCTTCCTTGTTGGAAATATGCCCTAGAGGCAATAATAAAAGTATTATTATATTTCATTGTTCATGATAATTGTCTTTTGTTCATGCTATAATTGTATTATCCGGAAATCGTAATACACGTGTGAACACATAGACCACAATACGTCCCTAGTGAGCCTCTAGTTGACTAGCTCGTTGTGATCAACAGATAGTCATGGTTTCCTGGCTATGGACATTGGATGTCGTTGATAACGGGATCACATCATTAGGAGAATGATGTGATGGACAAGACCCAATCCTAAGCATAGCACAAAGATCGTGTAGTTCGTTTGCTAGAGCTTTGCCAATGTCAAGTATCTCTTCCTTCGACCATGAGATCGTGTAACTCCCGGATACCGTAGGAGTGCCTTGGGTGTATCAAATGTCACAACGTAACTGGGTGACTATAAAGGTGCATTACAGGTATCTCCGAAAGTGTCTGTTGGGTTGACACGGATCGAGACTGGGATTTGTCACTCCGTATGACGGAGAGGTATCTCTGGGCCCACTCGGTAATGCATCATCATAATGAGCTCAAGGTGACCAAGGTGTTGGCCACGGGATCATGCATTACGGTACGAGTAAAGTGACTTGCCGGTAACGAGACTGAACAAGGTATTGGGATACCGACGATCGAGTCTCGGGCAAGTAACGTACCGATTGACAAAGGGA
Organism: Triticum timopheevii; assembly: GCA_963921465.1. Taxonomy (NCBI): domain Eukaryota; kingdom Viridiplantae; phylum Streptophyta; class Magnoliopsida; order Poales; family Poaceae; genus Triticum; species Triticum timopheevii. The sequence goes on from OY997274.1 coordinate 673,433,214, forward strand.
ATTGTATACAGGGTTTGATCGAATCCTCGACATCGTGGTTCAACCGATGAAATCATCGAGGAGCATGTGGGAGCCAACATGGGTATCCAGATCCCGCTGTTGGTTATTGCCCGAGAGTCATCTCGGTCATGTCTGCATGTCTCCCGAACCCGTAGGGTCTTCACACTTAACGTTCGGTGATGCTAGGGTTATTAGGAAGACTAGTATGTGACTACCGAATGTTGTTCGGAGTCCCGGATGAGATCCCGGACGTCACGAGGAGTTCCAGAATGGTCCGGAGGTGAAGTTTTATATATGGGAAGTTGTCATACGGACACCGGAAAGTTTCGGGGGTCTATCAGTAATGTACCGGGACCACCGGAGGGGTTCCGGGGGTCCACCGGGAGGGGCCACCCCTCCCGGAGGGCCACATGGGCCGCAAAGGGAAGGGAGCCAGCCCCTGGAGGGCTGGGCGCGCCCCCCACCTTGGGCCCATGCGCCTAGGGTTGGGGGGGGAACCCTAAGGGGGGTGCCCCCCTTGCTTGGGGGGCAAGCCTCCCCTCCCTGGCCGCCGCCCCCCCTCTAGATCCCATCTAGAGGGGTCGGCCCCCCTTGCCCCTTCCCCTATAAATAGAGGGGTGGGGGGAGGGCTGCTGTACACATCTCCAAGGCGCAGCCCCTCCCCTCCCCAACACCTCTCCTCCTCCGTTAAGCGCTTGGCGAAGCCCTGTCGGAGTACTGCTGCACCAACATCACCACGCCGTCGTGCTGCCGTTGGAGCGAGCTTCCTCAACCTCTCCTTCCCCCTTGCTGGATCAAGAAGGAGGAGACGTCTCCCGTCCCGTACGTGTGTTGAACGCGGAGGTGCTGTCCGTTCAGCACTTGGACATCGGTGATCTGAATCACGTCGAGTACGACTCCATCATCACCTTGCAAGCTTCCGCACGTGATCTACAAGTGGTATGTAGATGCAAACTCTCTCCCATGACTCGTTGCTTAGATGAACTCATAGGTGGATCTTGGTGAAACCGTAGGAAAAATTTTAATTTTCTGCAACGTTCCCCAACAGTGGCATCATGAGCTAGGTCTATGCGTAGTTCTCTAATGCACGAGTAGAACACAATTTTGTTGTGGGCGTGGATCTTGTCAACTTGCTTGCCTCTACTAGTCTTTTCTTGCTTCAGCAGTATTGTGGGATGAAGCGGCCCGGACCAACCTTACACGTACGCTTACGTGAGACCGGTTCCACCGATTGACATGCACTAGTTGCATAAGGTGGCTGGCGGGTGTCTATCTCTCCCACTTTAGTTGGAGCGGATTCGATGAAAAGGGCCCTTATGAAGGGTAAATAGAAGTTGACAAAATCACGTTGTGGTTATTCGTAGGTAAGAAAACGTTCTTGCTAGAACCCAATTGCAGCCACGTAAAAGATGCAATAACAATTAGAGGACGTCTAACTTGTTTTTGCAGCAATTGATCATGTGATGTGATATGGCCAGAAGTTGTGATGAATGATGAATTGTGATGTATGAGATCATGTTCTTGTAATAGGATTCACGACTTGCATGTCGATGTGTATGACAACCGGCAGGAGCCATAGGAGTTGTCTTTATTTATTGTATGACCTGCGTGTCATTGAAGAACGGCATGTAAACTACTTTATTGCTAAACGCGTTAGCCTTAGAAGTAGAAGTAGTCGTTGGCGTGACAACTTCATGAAGACACGATGATGGAGATCATGATGATGGAGATCATGGTGTCAAGCCGGTGACAAGATGATCATGGAGCCCCGAAGATGGAGATCAATGGAGCTATATGATATTGGCCATATCATGTCACAACTATATAATTGCATGTGATGTTTATTATGTTTATGCATCTTGTTTACTTAGGACGACGGTAGTAAATAAGATGATCCCTTAAAAACAATTTCAAGAAGTGTTCTCCCCTAACTATGCACCGTTGCTACAGTTCGTCGCTTCTAAGCACCACGTGATGATCGGGTGTGATGGATTCTTACGTTCACATACAACGGGTGTAAGACAGTTTTACACAGCAAAAACACTTGGGGTTAACTTGACGAGCCTAGCATGTGCAGACATGGCCTCGGAACACGGAGACCGAAAGGTCGAACACGAGTCGTATGGAAGATACGATCAACATGAAGATGTTCACCGACGATGACTAGTCCGTCTCATGTGATGATCGGACACGGGCTAGTCGACTCGGATCGTGTGACACTTAGATGACTAGAGGGATGTCTAATCTAAGTGGGAGTTCATAATTTGATTAGAACTTTATTATCATGAACTTAGTCTAAAACCTTTGCAAATATGTCTTGTAGATCAAATGGCCAACGCTAATGTCAACATGAACTTCAACGCGTTCCTAGAGAAAACCAAGCTGAAAGATGACGGCAGCAACTATACGGACTGGGTCCGGTACCTGAGGATCATCCTCATAGCTGCCAGGAAGCAATATGTCCTAGATGGACCGCTAGGTGACGCTCCCGTCCCAGAGAACCAAGACATTATGAATGCTTGGAAACTCATGCTAATGATTACTCCCTCGTTCAGTGCGGCATGCTTTACAGCTTAGAACCGGGGCTCCAAAAGCGTTTTGAGCATCACGGAGCATATGAGATGTTCGAAGAGCTAAAACTAGTTTTTCAAGCTCATGCCCGGGTCGAGAGATATGATGTCTCCGACAAGTTCTACAGTTGTAAGATGGAGGAAAACAGTTCTGTCAGTGAGCACATCCTAAAGATGTCTGGGTTGCACAACCGTATGACCCAGCTGAACATTAACCTCCCAGATGAGGCGGTCATTGACAGAATCCTCCAGTCGCTCACACCAAGCTACAAGAGCTTTGTGATGAACTACAACATGCAGGGGATGGTGAAGACCATTCCTGAAGTGTTCTCGATGCTGAAGTCAGCAGAGGCTGAAATCAAGAAAGAACATCAAGTGTTGATGGTCAATAAGACCACTAAGTTCAAGAAGGGCAAGGGCAAGAAGAACTTCAAGAAGGACGGCAAGGATATTGCCACGCCCGGTAAGCCAGTTGCCGGGAAGAAGTCAAAGAATGGACCCAAGCCTGAGACTGAGTGCTTTTATTGCAAGGGGAAGGGTCACTGGAAGCGGAACTGCCCCAAATACTTAGCGGATAAGAAGGCCGACAACACCAAAGGTATATTTGATATACATGTAATTGATGTGTACCTTACCAGTACTCGTAGTAACTCCTGGGTATTTGATACCGGTGCCGTTGCTCATATTTGTAACTCACAGCAGGAGCTGCGGAATAAACGGAGACTGGCGAAGGACGAGGTGACGATGCGCGTCGGGAATGGTTCCAGAGTCGATGTGATCGCCATCGGCACGCTGCCTCTACATTTACCTACGGGATTAGTTTTGAACCTTAATAATTGTTATTTAGTGCCAAGTTCGAACATGAACATTGTATCTGGATCTCGTTTAATACGAGATGGCTACTCATTTAAGTCTGAGAATAATGGTTGTTCGATTTATATGAGAGATATGTTTTATGGTCATGCTCCGATGGTCAATGGTTTATTCTTAATGAATCTCGAGCGTAATATTACACATGTTCATAGTGTGGATGCCAAAAGATGTAAAGTTGATAACGATAGTCCCACATACTTGTGGCACTGCCGCCTTGGTCACATTGGTGTCAAGCGCATGAAGAAGCTCCATGCTGATGGACTTTTAGAGTCTCTTGATTATGAATCGTTTGACACATGCGAACCATGCCTCATGGGCAAAATGACCAAGACTCCGTTCTCCGGAACAATGGAGCGAGCAACCAACTTGTTGGAAATCATACATACCGATGTATGCGGTCCAATGAGCGTTGAGGCTCGCGGAGGATATCGTTATGTTCTCACTCTCACTGATGACTTGAGTAGATATGGATATGTTTACTTAATGAAACACAAGTCTGAAACCTTTGAAAAGTTCAAGGAATTTCAGAATGAGGTGGAGAATCAACGTGACCGAAAGATAAAGTTCCTACGGTCAGATCGTGGAGGAGAATACTTAAGTCACGAATTTGGTACACACTTAAGGAAATGTGGAATCATTTCACAACTCACGCCGCCTGGAACACCTCAGCGTAATGGTGTGTCCGAACGTCGTAATCGCACTCTATTAGATATGGTGCGGTCTATGATGTCTCTTACCGATTTACCGCTATCATTTTGGGGATACGCTCTAGAGACAGCTACATTCACTTTAAATAGGGCACCGTCTAAATCCGTTGAGATGACACCGTATGAATAATGGTTTGGGAAGAAACCTAAGCTGTCGTTTCTAAAAGTTTGGGGATGCGATGCTTATGTCAAGAAACTTCAACCTGAAAAGCTCGAACCCAAGTCGGAAAAATGCGTCTTCATAGGATACCCTAAGGAAACTGTCGGGTATACCTTCTACTTAAGATCCGAGGGCAAGATCTTTGTTGCCAAGAACGGATGCTTTCTGGAAAAAGAGTTTCTCTCGAAAGAAGTAAGTGGGAGGAAAGTAGAACTCGATGAAGTACTACCTCTCAAACGGGAAAGTGGTGCAGCGCAGGAAAATGTTCCTGTGATGCCCACACCAACTGAAGAGGAAAACAATGATGATGATCAAGGTACTTCGGATCAAGTTGCTACTGAACTTCGTAGATCCACAAGGACACGTTCCGCACCAGAGTGGTACGGCAACCCCGTCCTGGAAATCATGTTGTTAGACAACGGTGAACCTTCGAACTATGAAGAAGCGATGGCGGGCCCAGATTCCAACAAATGGCTTGAAGCCATGAAATCCGAGATAGAATCCATGTATGAAAACAAAGTATGGACTTTGACAGACTTGCCCGATGATTGGCAAGCGATAGAAAACAAATGGATTTTCAAGAAGAAGACGGACGCGGATGGTAATGTTACCATCTATAAAGCTCGGCTTGTCGCTAAGGGTTATCGACAAGTTCAAGGGATTGACTACGACGAGACATTCTCTCCCGTAGCGAAGCTAAAGTCCGTCCGAATCATGTTAGCAATTGCCGCATACTATGATTATGAGATATGGCAGATGGACGTCAAAACGGCATTCCTTAACGGACATCTTAAGGAAGAGCTGTATATGATGCAGCCGGAAGGTTTTGTCGATCCTAAGAACGCTAACAAAGTATGCAAGCTCCAGCGATCCATTTATGGGCTGGTGCAAGCATCTCGGAGTTGGAACATTCGCTTTGATGAGATGATCAAAGCGTTTGGGTTTATGCAGACTTATGGAGAAGCCTGCGTTTACAAGAAAGTGAGTGGGAGCTCTGTAGCATTTCTCATATTATATGTAGATGACATACTCTTGATGGGAAATGATACAAAACTTCTGGACAACATTAAGGCCTACTTGAATAAGTGTTTTTCAATGAAGGACCTTGGAGAAGCTGCTTATATATTAGGCATCAAGATCTATAGAGATAGATCGAGACGCCTCATAGGTCTTTCACAAAGCACATACCTTGATAAGATTTTGAAGAGGTTCAAAATGGATCAGTCCAAGAAAGGGTTCTTGCCTATGTTACAAGGTGTGAGATTGAGCCCAGCTCAGTCACCGACCACGGCAAAAGATAAAGAAGAGATGAGTGTCATCCCCTATGCTTCAGCCATAGGATCTATTACGTATGCCATGCTGTGTACCAGACCCGATGTAAACCTTGCCGTAAGTTTGGTAGCAAGATACCAAAGTAATCCCGGCAAGGAACACTGGACAGCGGTCAAGAATATCCTGAAGTACCTGAAAAGGACAAAGGACATGTTTCTCATTTATGGAGGAGACGAAGAGATCGTCGTAAAGGGTTACGTCGACGCTAGCTTCGACTCAGATCTGGATGACTCTAAGTCACAAACCGGATACGTGTATATGTTGAATGGTGGAGCAGTAAGCTGGTGCAGCTGCAAGCAGAGCGTCATGGCGGGATCTACGTGTGAAGCGGAGTACATGGAAGCCTCGGAGGCAGCGCATGAAGCGATTTGGGTGAAGGAGTTCATCACCGACCTAGGAGTCATACCCAATGCGTCGGGGCCGATCAAACTCTTCTGTGACAACACTGGAGCTATTGCCCTTGCCAAGGAGCCCAGGTTTCACAAGAAGACCAGGCACATCAAGCGTCGTTTCAACTCCATCCGTGAAAATGTTCAAGATGGAGACATAGAGATTTGCAAAGTGCACATGGATCTGAATGTCGCAGATCCGTTGACTAAACCTCTCTTGCGGGCAAAACATGATCAACACCAGAACTCTATGGGTGTTCGATTCATCACAATGTAACTAGATTGGTGACTCTAGTGCAAGTGGGAGACTGTTGGAAATATGCCCTAGAGGCAATAATAAAAGTATTATTATATTTCATTGTTCATGATAATTGTCTTTTGTTCATGCTATAACTGTATTATCCGGAAATCGTAATACACGTGTGAACACATAGACCACAATACGTCCCTAGTGAGCCTCTAGTTGACTAGCTCGTTGTGATCAACAGATAGTCATGGTTTCCTGGCTATGGACATTGGATGTCGTTGATAACGGGATCACATCATTAGGAGAATGATGTGATGGACAAGACCCAATCCTAAGCATAGCACAAAGATCGTGTAGTTCGTTTGCTAGAGCTTTGCCAATGTCAAGTATCTCTTCCTTCGACCATGAGATCGTGTAACTCCCGGATACCGTAGGAGTTCCTTGGGTGTATCAAACGTCACAACGTAACTGGGTGACTATAAAGGTGCATTACAGGTATCTCCGAAAGTGTCTGTTGGGTTGACACGGATCGAGACTGGGATTTGTCACTCCGTATGACGGAGAGGTATCTCTGGGCCCACTCGGTAATGCATCATCATAATGAGCTCAAGGTGACCAAGGTGTTGGCCACGGGATCATGCATTACGGTACGAGTAAAGTGACTTGCCGGTAACGAGACTGAACAAGGTATTGGGATACCGACGATCGAGTCTCGGGCAAGTAACGTATCGATTGACAAAGGGAATTGTATACAGGGTTTGATCGAATCCTCGACATCGTGGTTCAACCGATGAAATCATCGAGGAGCATGTGGGAGCCAACATGGGTATCCAGATCCCGCTGTTGGTTATTGCCCGAGAGTCGTCTCGGTCATGTCTGCATGTCTCCCGAACCCGTAGGGTCTTCACATTTAAGGTTCGGTGACGCTAGGGTTATTAGGAAGACTAGTATGTGACTACCGAATGTTGTTCGGAGTCCCGGATGAGATCCCGGACGTCACGAGGAGTTCCGGAATGGTCCGGAGGTGAAGTTTTATATATGGGAAGTTGTCATCCGGACACCGGAAAGTTTCGGGGGTCTATCGGTAATGTACCGGGACCACCGAAGGGGTTCTGGGGGTCCACCGGGAGGGGCCACCCCTCCCGGAGGGCCACATGGGCCGCAAAGGGAAGGGAGCCAGCCCCTGGAGGGCTGGGCGCGCCCCCCACCTTGGGCCCATGCGCCTAGGGTTGGGGGGGAAACCCTAAGGGGGGCGCCCCCCTTGCTTGGGGGGCAAGCCTCCCCTCCCTGGCCGCCGCCCCCCCTCTAGATCCCATCTAGAGGGGTCGGCCCCCCTTGCCCCTTCCCCTATAAATAGAGGGATGGGGGGAGGGCTGCTATACACATCTCCAAGGCGCAGCCCCTCCCCTCCCCAACACCTCTCCTCCTCCGTTAAGCGCTTGGCGAAGCCCTGTCGGAGTACTGCTGCACCAACATCACCACGCCGTCGTGCTGCCGTTGGAGCGAGCTTCCTCAACCTCTCCTTTCCCCTTGCTGGATCAAGAAGGAGGAGACGTCTCCCGTCCCGTACGTGTGTTGAACGCGGAGGTGCTGTCCGTTCAGCACTTGGACATCGGTGATCTGAATCACGTCGAGTACGATTCCATCATCACCTTGCAAGCTTCCGCACGTGATCTACAAGTGGTATGTAGATGCAAACTCTCTCCCATGACTCGTTGCTTAGATGAACTCATAGATGGATCTTGGTGAAACCGTAGGAAAAATTTTAATTTTCTGCAACGTTCCCCAACATTCCTCAGGTACGAGGAGATGTTGCGCGAACGATCGGGAAACCACTAGTAGAAAGATGACTTTTAGTACCGGTTCGTAAGGACCTTTAGTTCCGCTTCTGGAATCGGCACTAAAGAGTGGGGACTAAAGGTCCCTCCCCTTTATTCCCGGTTCAACATGAACCGGGACCAAAGGCCCACCACATGGCATGAGGCGCGCCGTGGTCTGGGGGACCTTTAGTCCCGGTTGGTAAGGATTTTTTTTGAAATAAAGCAAAAACAGCCTGCCTACTGGGCCGGCACGACCTGCATACGACTAGAATCCCAATCTCTAGTTGGTCCAGGATGCAGGCCCATACGGCCCAGTAGGCCCCACAGGGCAGAAGACTTGCAATAGGCCCACAAAGACCTACTTAGAGAGGAGCTCGACACGGTAGCCGCGTCGGGGCTTATAAACCGGTGCGAGCTCTTCTCAACTAGCGAGGTGGGACTAAACATTGTGCACTGCGGGTGGCAGCGCACCACCTTTAGTACCGGTTGGTGGCTCCAACCGGTACTGAAGGGGGGGGGGGTCTTTAATACCGGTTGGAGCCACCAACCCGTACTAGAGGCCACCACCTTTAGTACTGGTTGGTGGCTCCAACCGGTACTAAAGACCCCCCCCCCTTAGTACCGGTTGGAGCCACCAACCCGTACTAAAGGCTACCACCTCTTTAGTACCGGTTCGTGGCACGAACCAGTACTAAAGGTTCACCACGAACCGGTACTAATGAGCGCTGCCCGCCTGGCCGTTGTAACCGGCACTAATGGTCACATTAGTGCCGGTTCAATTGCAAACCGGGACTAATGAGTTTCACATTAGACCCTTTTTCTACTAGTGAACGTCCGGAGGCTGGCGCGGTTCCTGGAGTGCCCATTCACGACGGAGGAGGAGGCCGCCTGCGTGGTGGGTGCTATCTTGGAGTTGTGCAGCCTGGAGAAGCTACGGAACCTGGAGTTGAATAGGAACGGCGCACCGGGGATGAGCACCGACTCCAACATCGTCTTCTTCAGGAAGGGCATGGTGGCGACTGGAGCAACCACTTGACGCCATGGCAGCGAGGCTGGATGCCATCGTCGAGGACGTGCTGTGAGGCAGCATGGGCTTCTCGTTTACTAACTCTGGCTACGCGGAAGAAGGTGCTCCGCCGTAGATCGGTTGATGGGCGAAAGTGTTTATTGTGTTGATGATTACCAAATAAGCAAATTGATATACTATAAGGGTCGGCCAACTGATTCTTTTAAAAAGATCCGTCGCCTGGCAAGCTATCCCATTGTGTGATACATCGTGGTGACATGGCTGCTACTACGGTGATACGTCTCCAACCTATCTATAATTTTTGATTGTTCGATGCTATTATATTATATGTTTTGTATGTTTTATATGCATTCATGTGCTATTTTATATTATTGTTGGACTAACCTATTAATCTAGAGTCCAGTGCCAGTTTTCGTTTTTTCTCGTTTTTGAGTTTTACAGAAAAGGTATATCAAATGGAGTCAAAACGGACTAAAACTTTATGATAATTGTTATTGAACCAGAAGACATCCATGGAGCTTGGAGAGGGGGTCAGATGATGGCCAAGGAAGCCACAAGCCTGCTAGGCACGACCCAGGGGGGTGTCCTGAGGGCTTGTGGGCTCCTCGGGTGTCCTCCAACACTAATTCTTGCACTATAAATTCCCAAATATTCCCAAATCATGTTGGGGCCTTTTCCGGCACTCTGCCGGAGGGGGATTTGATTACGGAGAGCATCGACATCAACCTTGCTACCCTTCCGATGAAGCGTGAGTAGTTTACCACGGACCTCAGGGTCCATAGCTAGTAGCTAGATGGCTTCTTCTCTCTCAGTGATCCTAAATACCATATTCTTCTCGATGTTCTTGGAGTTCTATCAGACGTAATATCCTTTTGTGGTGTGTTTGTCGAGATCCGATGAATTGTGGATTTATAATCAGATTATCTATAAATATTATTTGAGTCTTTTCTGAACTCTTTTATGCATGATCCAATATCTTTGTATTTCTCTTCGAATTATCGGTTCAGTTCGGCCAACTAGATTGGTTCTTCTTGCAATACTCTGGATGCATGCTAGATAGCGGTCGATGTGTGGAGTAATAGTAGTAGATGCAGGCAGGAGTCGGTCTACTTGACGCGGACGTGATTGTGACGCCCGGATATTTAAGCTACAGTAATTCTCTTCTAATGATGCCACGTCACTTTGATTACTGTTGCTAATCTCGCGTTAGTTCGAATCTGATTCTAATTCAAATCCAAAATCCAGCAAGCGATAAAAGTTTTCAAATATTAAAATTAAAATGTTCAGAGTGAACCAAATATTACATAGATAATTATGGTGGAGAAACCACACCTTTATAAAATGTTTAAATACTACGAGATGAATAAAAGAGTAAAAAAACAATTATTTAAATACCTTTTATAATTAATAAAATATCAAACTAAGTTAGTGGGGTCTAGATTTTTTGTGGCTGTGGACCAAGTTGAAATACTAATTTAGATACTAAGTGTATATTTTACTAAAATAAAATGCAACCAAAAAAGAATAAATAAAAAGAAAAGAAATAAAAAAAGCAAAACAAAAAGGATCCCCCTCCCCGTGCTAGGCCTTAGGGCATCTCCAGCCGCGCCCCCAAGAAGGCCTCCCCAGGCGATTTTTTCGCGCCGGCGCCGAAAAAACGGCCCAGTCGCGCCCCAGGACGCCGAAAATCGCTGGCTCGGGCCTTTTTTCCACCTGGCGGTCACAGGCCGAACCCGGCGCGCTGGGGAGCCGTTGGGGGCTCCGGCGCTAGTGAAAAGCGCGCCTGGCCCACACCGACAGGGGAAAAGTCAAGTTTTTCTTCCCCGACTCGCCTCGCACCCCCCGCGCCCTCGGCCACCACCAGCTGTATTCCGGCGACGGTCGCCGGCCTACTCCGCCTAGATAGCCATTCCCCGCCTGAAAATAGCAGCGCTTCGCCGCGGCAACCCCTCCCCCCAGCACTAGGCGGTGCCGGCCGCCGTTTCCGGCCGCGGAGGCGCGGATTAACGGCGGGTACACGCCCACGAGCGCAAGGTGTTCAGCGTTTTGACTGACTCGGCGATGGACTCCGATGAGGAGGAAGAGCTCGCCGCGCTGCTGGAGGAGGAAGCCGCGGCCGACGTCCAGGAAGAAGAGCATCTGATGGTGCTCGCCGCCCTCGCCCAGCTGCTGGCGAGCAATGAAAAGCCGCGTCGAGGTGGCTCGGCGCCGGGGCGGGTGAAAGCAAAGAACCGGCATCGTCTGCAAGGCTACTGCATGCTCTACTCCGACTACTTCGCTGATGCTCCACTTCATGGCGAGAGAACATTTCGGCGCCGTTATCGGATGAGCCGAAAGCTCTTCCTCAGGATTGTGAATTCCATCCGGGAGTTCGACAACTACTTCAAGTGCAAGATGGATTGCACTGGCGCTCTTGGATTCACCTCCATCCAGAAGTGCACGACAACGATGAGGATGCTTGCATATGGAGCTCCCAGTGATTCACTCGACGACTATGGGCGCATGGCCGAGTCCACCAGCATAGAGTGTTTCTACAAGTTTTGTCGGGCAGTGGTGGCAGTGTTTGGGCCACAATACTTGAGAGCACCCAATGCGGAAGACACTGCTCGGATCCTAGCCCAGAATGCAGCAAGAGGATTTGGTTGGCAGGGGATGTACAAAGGCGCCAAAGGCAGTTGCAGTGTGGTGCTTGAGGCGGTAGCCACACAGGACCTCTAGATTTGGCACTCCTTCTTTGGTATGCCAGGAACTCACAATGACATCAACGTGTTGCAGTGCTCTCCTATTTTTGCCAAGCTCGTTGAGGGCCATTCTCCTCCGGTGAACTTCGAGATCAATGGGCACCAATACAACAAGGGGTACTATGTAGCTGACGGCATCTATCCGAGATGGTCGACATTTGTGAAGACGATCTCAAACCCTGTGCCAGGAGGCAAGAACGCCTGGTTTGCGAAGGTTCAGGAGGCTTGCAGGAAGGATGTCGAGCGGGCATTTGGTGTGCTCCAATCTCGATTCGCTGTTGTTCGGTACCCCGCTCAGACATGGTCGAAAGATCAAATGTGGGAGATCAGGACTTGCTGTGTCATCTTGCACAACATGATCATCGAGAGCGAGCAAGAAGACCCAGTGTTTGACACTGAACCATACTACAGGCAGGGTCCTCTAGCCGAAGTTGATCACCAGCTACCGGCAACTTGGACTGCTTATCTCAGTATGCGTCAAGAGATCCGAGACCCACAGGTGCATCATCAACTGCAGAAAGATCTGATTGAGCACCTATGGAGGCTCAAGGGGGACGCCGCGTGATGAAATACGAGTTTTTATTTGTTGAACTATATAATTTGTATTGAACTATTTGTTGTTGTACTATTTTGTTGAAGTATTTGATTTTTCTGTGATGAAATATGTGATAAGGAATAATTATGTTGATAAATGAACGCCGAGACAGGGCGAAACCACGCCGAATATGGGCCTATTCTCGCCCATATGGGCCGTTTATTCGCCGAAATTGGGCTGCAAAGTGGGCCAATTTCGGTGCCTGGGGGCGAGCTGGGGGCGGCGACTGGGCGAAAAACCGCCCCCAGCGAAGAGTGTCTCGCCGGCTCGCCCCCAGGGGGCGATTTTTGTGCGTCCTGGGGGGCCAATGGCTGTAGATGCCCTTAGCCCAGCTGGCCATCCAACCAGACCGGCCCACCTAACCCCTCCATAACCCCCACCGACGGAAACCCTACCTCATCGTCCCCACTTCCCCCACGTCCCACTACTCCCTCTACCTCCCTCCCCGATCCAAATCGGGATTGGGGGCATCGAGCCCGCCGCCCAATCGCGACATCGCAGCCCGTCACCACGTCCTCAACCGTGCCGTCCCTGGACCCCGCCCGAAGCTACCTCGACCCCGCCTTCCCGACGCCGCATCACCGGACCGCCGGTCTTCGTTCTCCTCCATGACCGGCCTCCTCGCGCCTCGCCGCCCCGCTTCTCTTCAATGCTGGTGAGGCCACCGGCCTCCTGCTCTCCCTGCACTCCGTCGTCGATCCGACCGCCACGCTGGCGCACGCCCCTGACCACCGCCTCGTACGTGCGCTGACTATGCTCATCGCATCCTCGCCTCGCCCGGCGTGCCCCCGCATGCGCCCACGGCCGTGTTGCTTTGCTGTCGTGCGGCCACGGCTCCCTCCCCGTCTTCCACAGCGTCGCCCCTCGCTGCGCTCGTCGGAGCTCCCCTACGGCCCCTGCGCCACCTCGTGGCCACGCTCCTGCTCGGCCCCTGGCCTCGCCTGCAGCCCCCCTTGTGCGTTGCTCCCGCATCTGCCCGCTCCAGCCGCATCCACCGCTCACCCCTGCGCCGCCCCGTTGTGGCCTCGCCATTGCCGCCTTTGGCGGCCAGCCTTGCCGCGCCCATAACTGACGCCCCCTCCTGTCGATCTGGGCGTGTGCCCGCATGGCACCACTGTCTGTTAACCCGTGCCCAGACGTCCGTTTAGCCGCCCCGTTAACCTCCTCGGACTATGGCATATGGGGCCCATGCCTAGAGAAAAAAGAGATTAATTAAATATTAATTGTTAATTAATTACATAGTTAGTAAGTTAATTAGTTAACTTAATTAATCTGCTTAATAACCTAATCAACCATATTAGTTAATCAAATGTTGTTTAGTAAAACATGTATCAGTGACATGCGGGTCCCATGGGGCCTTTTGACCAGTCAAGGGTCCGGTCAGATGCTGACTGGACATATGACCAGGGCCCCACCTGTCAGCCCCTTAGACACACTCTGGGTACACTTCCTGTGTACCCATAGCATTTAAATACAAATTTAATTTCGAATTAAATAAAATCCAAAATTTAGAAAATCATTTTAAATTTTTAAATTTTAATATAAAATAATCCGTACCTCAGATGAAAATACTTTGTACACGAAAGTTGCTCAGAACGACGAGACAAATTCGAATACGCAGTCTATTCGTTCGCCACACGACCCTAACCTAGCGAACATGCAACCCTCCCCCTCCATTTCATCTGCCCGAAAACGTCAAATCGGGATTACTTTCCCGGATGTTTCCTCCCTTCGCCAGTAGCACCTAGTACTGCGTTAGGTCACCTTTAGCACCGTGTATTGCCATGTTACGCTTTGTGATGCTTTGATTGCTCTGTTATTTATTGGGTTCCCCCTCCGTTAATTCTTTCTGGTAGACCCCGAGACTGTTGGCAGCCCCCAGTTCGACTACGGTGTTGACGACCCTCCTTCTTGCCAGAGCAACCAGGCAAGCCCCCCCTATCACCAGATATCGCCTATTCTTTTCTCTACTGCTTGCATTAGAGTAGTGTAGCATGTTACTACTCAGTTAATCATATTCTGTTGCATAGCCTGTCATTGTTGCTATAGTTGCTGATACCTTACCCGCAATCCTAAATGCTTAGTATACGATGCTAGTTTATCATCAATGGCCCTACATTCTTGTTAGTCTGCCTTGCTATACTATTGGGCCGTGATCACTCAGGAGGTGATCACGGGTATATACTATACTATACATACATATTATACAGATGGTGATTAAAGTCGGGTCGGCTCATTGAGTACCCGCAAGTGATTCCGATGTTGGGGCTGGAAGGACAGGTGACTTCATCCCGGTAGAGGTGGGCCTGGGTTCCCAACGGCCCCCGACTGTTACTTTGTGGCAGAGCGACAGGGCAGGTTGAGACCACCTAGGTGAGAGGTGGGCCTGGCCCTGGTCGGCGTTCGCGGTTACTTCATAATAACACGCTTAACGAGATCTTGGTATTTGATCTGAGTCTGGCCACTAGCCTATACGCACTAACCAACTACGTGGGAACAGTTATGGGCACTCGACGTCGTGGTATCAGCCGAAGCCTTCTTGACGTCAGCGACTGAGCGGCGCGCGCCGGGTTGGACTGGAACGCCTGCTCTTGTATAAGGGAGGCTAAGTCTACTCACCGGCTGCGTACGGAACATGCAGGTGTGCAATGGGCGATGTGGCTAGACCCCTGTGCGCATATGAATTAGACCGGCGTGCTGACCTCTCTGTTGTGCCTAGGTGGGGCTGCGACGTGTTGATCTTCCGAGGCCGGGCATGACCCTGGAAAATGTGTCCGGCCAAAGGGGATCGAGCGTGTTGGGTTATGTGGTGCACCCCTGCAGGGAAATTTATCTATTCGAATAGCCGTGTCCCTCGGTAAAAGGACGACCCACAGTTGTATCTTGACCTTACACTACTAGGAAAAGGGCTATAGATAATATGGACATTAATGGCGCACCACCGCCACTACTATATAGCAGTGTCGCACCACATATAGGTACGCCATTAAACTCCAAATACTAATAGCACACCACATCCACGGTGGGCCACTACTAACAATTTTTTTTATTTTTTTCAAAACTAGTAATGGCGCACAGTTAAACTAGTAATGGCGCACCACACCCTCGGTGCGCCACTACTAACAATTTTTTTTTCAAAACTAGTAATGGCACACCAGGGGATAGTGCGTCATTACTAGTTTTAACTAGTAATGGCGCACCACACCCTCGGAGTGCCACTACTAACAATTGTTTTTTTATTTTTTTTCAAAACTAGTAATGGCGCGCCAGGGGATTGTGCGTCATTACTAGTTTACCTAGTAATGGCGCACCACTCCCACGGTGCGCCATTACTAACTTTGACAAAAAAATCCGCTAAATGCACCCCCCTGAACCGCCTTTTCAGTTTTAAAAAAAATAAAAGAAAATCATGGAAATGTCAAAAAAAAATAAAAGAAAATAAGTTTCCCATGTGATATGTGGTCTACTTGTTGGGAAAATTTACAAATATGAATTTCGACTTTATTTGCAAAATCTCTCTGGAATTTGTAAAATGGGCCTAACTTTTGCATACGAACTCGGATTAAAAAGTTTTTTATATGAAAAATTATATACTCGAAAAGTTACATCCGAATTCAATTGGGGGAACCTTGTTTAAGACTTTTAGAATCCCCAAAAACCTAACAGAAAAAAAGATACGGGGCTATTAAGATCTAGAGCGGAAAAAATGGAAAAAATTTCAAACTTAGTAGTGGCGCACCATTTGCTAGGTGCGCCACTAGTAACAGAAAAAAATTAGTTTCAATTTTTTTTTGAAAAAATATTCAAAATATGATACTTAATATCAACGAAAGTTTGAAATATTTTTTCAAAATTTCATCACACTCATGAACATGAACAAAGTCCTAGACATCAACAAGGTTTAATAGGATTGATATGCTAGATATATTAACAAGTGCGTGTTAAGTGAGCTGGTGCTGGGGTTGGATAGAACTCTGAAGTTAAGCGTGCTTGGGTTGGAGTAGTGTAAGGATGGGTGACCTTTCGGGCAGTTTGACCACGGAGTACGATTTGACTTGAGATTAAGCCATAGTGACCCGAGATTAAGAAAAATTTGAAAAAAAAATTCTGAAAAAAATTTGAAAAAAATTTGTTAGTAATGGCGCACTTCTATGTGGTGCACCATTACTAAGTCAGATAGTAATGGCGCACTGTAGGTGCGCCATTATTAAAAATTACTAGTGGCGTGATGCAAAGAAATGATATACCTAAAAAATATATGTCCCAATAATGATATACCCCCAGATGATAATAAAAGTATGATTATAACCAATATATTTACAAAAAAAAATTATGTGTACATATCCATGAATGTATATACAAAAAAAATTACATACTCCGATGTGAAATTTATGTGTACGTACCCATAAATATACATACCATGACGTGAAATTCATGTGTACATATCCATGAATGTATATACCCCAACTTAAAATTTATGTCTACATACCCATAAATATATATACCTTGACGTGGATGTACATGCCCCGACATGAAATTTATGTGTACATCTACCTCAACGTTAAATTTTTGATGGGAAACGATTTTCAGGAAGTTTGAGTTTGAAGCGGAGAGTAGGCAGCTGGTCCAGCCAGACGCAGGCAAGGTGACAAAGGGGTTGAGCGTAATGGTTCATTGATTGTTTTTTTTAAGGAACACCATGCATTCCATTACATAATAGGGCTGGACAAATCGCCAGCAACAACATCTTCTACAAAGTTTGCAACATGTCCAAGCCAGATCTCACACAAACTAGCTCCCAGGTTAGCACCATACGTAGCTAACATGTGTGCAACTCCATTACAAGCACAAGATACCACACATACATCAGCAAAACCTACACATAGTTGTAATTTAATATCTTTGAAAATAGCCCCCCTAATGCTGAAAGATCAAAATCTTTGGTAGTTGTTGCATTCTTGAGCTGCGCACAATTTGTTTCTATCAGCAGTCGGTCACAACCTAGCTGAGTGGCTGTCCTTATGGTGGTGGGGGAGGGGGCAATAAACCCGTATGTTTGGCGGTGGCAGTTCTCTATAAATTGGGGAAACTCCATGTTTACTTTTCGGTGGAGCTGGGCCAACCGGGTTCCTCGTTTGTGCATTGCTCTCAGGCTAGCTACGAGAATATAGCTTCTTGAACCCATCCATTCGGGTCAAAATTGTTCAGGTCAAAATCATTTGTAGAGTTAGTGGAGTTAGAAGCTGGAGAGGATCCAAACATGGCCTTAAAATTTCGTGTCTCGGGAGGCTAATTTCGCTTCATGGAGGAGAAGCTGCGGCTTAAGAGGTAAAGGATCAGATAAGATTTCCTTACATTTATCGGCGTCACCTAAACCGCTTAGATTCCACGAGCAAAGGTGTAGCTTCTCCCGCCACGCTGCACGCCGGGTGGCACCACGGCCCGCGGCAATTGCTCTGCTGAATTTGTTTGCTCCTTTTAACTTCCTGCTATCTCTATCCTGCTTTATTGGCCCCCTTTGTATTTTTTGCCAAAATTCGATCAAAGATTTAACTATTAAAATGTTAATGCACGTTAAAATATTATATCATTGGATTCATATGTGAATATAGTTTTTTAATATCTTTTCTGCTACGTATAAATTATATTTTATTAGTTAATATCATGGTCAAAATATGACCCTAAATACGAAGGGGACTACTAAAACAGGACGGAGGGGTGCACTCCAGCAAAAATTGCGTCGGTATGGAGGGAAAAACCAGATCCAACCGCTCAGAAAAACGGATGGATGAAGCAGGACACTAGAGTGACTCAAGCCAGCTTGTCCCATGTCATCGGCGGTGGGCATGCTTTCGTCTCGGCATGCCAATATATCCATGTCCGTCCAGATTCCAGAAAGATACATACATCCAGGTAGATAGATAGTGGTAGTTGCGCAATCATTTTGGCTGGAAGGCGTAAGATGGAAGGCCGATCGGGCACCGAATTGTACCAGAGTATATAAGAACCCCAGGACCATAGCAGAGTTGCTGATACACAAACACAACTATCATGGCGCCTGCGTGGTCTTCAACGCTCTTGCCCCTTGTTGCATCCGCCGTCTGCGCAAGCTTTGCGCCGGCGACTACGCGGTTAGGCTGCCGGAGAATGCCGAGCATGGGGTGCTCGCAGATGCTAGGCATGCAGATGAACGGCCTTCACTTGTTTTAGTTTCTTATTACTCTTTCAGGCATTTCCCTCCAGTCTTCTCATACACTATTATAGTTGTGAGTTTTGCCTTCATTTTGTTGACGAAAAATTCAGGTGGCCAACCTCCTCTCCTCCCGAGAGACCAGCTGAAAAGAAAACCTACCGTGACGCATGTCCAAAAGGAAACTGGGAACGATGTGATGGTCAGCACGGAGGGGTTGCTCCAAGCTCAGCTTGAGCTCTACCACCACGCCATGGCGTACGTCAAGTCTGCGGCGCTCAGGGCCGCGGCGGACCTACACATCCCCGACGCAATTCACAGCCGTGGTGGTGTCGCCACCTTGTCCGACATCGCCACCTTGTCCAGCAGACGAAGCTTCCCCACCTCCGTAGGCTCATGCGCGCCCTCACCATCCTTGGCATCTTCCTCGTCGGCCAAGTCCCCAACGGCGAGGCAACTGATGTGCACTACAAGCTCACCCCGGTCTCGCGCCTCCTCTTGGAGGACAGCTCGTGCACCCAGTCTCCCATCGTGCGTGTGCTTGTGGACCCGCTGTCCTTGACCGCTCTCTGCAGCATAGGGGAGTGGTTTACTGATGAGAGAGCCTCGGCCCTCACACTCTTCGAGGTGGCACATGGGTGCACGCGGGAGGAGATGACGGCGAAGAAGGGCACACGTGGCATGTTCAATGTTGGCATGATCTCCGATAGCCGCCTCCTCATTGAGACCGTCATCAAGGATCACCACAACATCTTTGAGGGAGTGAGCTCCCTCATTGACGCCGGTGGTGCCCATGGTGCCACGGCAGAAGCCATCGCTAAGGCGTTCCCTCACATCAAGTGCACCGTGCTTGACCTCCCACACGCGATCGCGGGGGCACCTGCCATCAGCAATGTTGACTTTGTTACTGGCGATTTGTTTGAGTATGTGCCACCAGCAGACGTTGTTCTACTCAAGGTACACATGACACGGCATCTTGTTTTTTCCTTCAGTTTTTTTCACATTACATATATGTTGAACGAGATGTCTTCTTCCTCTTTGCAGTGGGTTTTGTGCTTGTGGCAGGATGAAGATGCTGTCAAGGTACTATGACGGTGCAAAGAAGCAATAACCAGTAGAGATGCTGGAGGGAAGGTGATAATCATTGATGTCGTGATAGACTTCGGGATGTCTCAGGATGATGTCCTTCTTAGGGAGACGCAGGTTCTATTTGATGTCCAGATGATGCGTGTTGACGGGGGCGAGCGAGACGAGCAGCAGTGGAAGAAGATTTTCGTTGAAGCCGGGTTCAGGGACTATAAGATCACTCCAATGCTAGGATTTCGATCCATCATTGAAGTCTACCCTTGAATGCCCGCCCACCCTGATAGAAATTGTAGAGAGAGATTATGGGCTGTGCAATCGCGATGTATTGATCGGTGCACTAGGCACGTATATATAAGTACAGAGGTGGCCACAACCTCAACTATACAGGGAAAAACAGGAGGTGGGCCCTACACACACATATACACGTACACAATATACTCAACACCCCCCCGCAGTCGAAGCGGCGCCAGTGACGCAGAGACTGGAACGAAACTCCTCAAAGGTGGAAGTCGGCAGTCCCTTCGTCATCACATCAGCGAACTGCTGAGCAGTCGGCACATGGAGAACCCGCATGCGTCCAAGAGCCACCTGCTCGCGCACGAAGTGAATATCCAGCTCGATGTGTTTCGTCCGGCGATGATGAACAGGGTTGGCGGAGAGGTACACCGCAGAGACGTTGTCGCAGTAGACAACCGTAGCCTGGGAGACATCGTGATGTAGCTCCTGAAGTAACTGTCGAAGCCAGGTGCACTCGGCGACAGCGTTGGCCACAGCTCGGTACTCAGCCTCGGCGCTAGAGCGCGAAACCGTGGGTTGTCGCTTGGACGACCACGAGACGAGGGAAGGACCGAGGTAGACGCAGTAGCCAGAGGTGGACCGGCGAGTGTCGGGGCAACCGGCCCAGTCTGCATCGGAGTAAGCCACCATCTCCAAGGAAGCGGACGCCGTGAGTGTCAACCCAAGGAACATCGTGCCACGGATGTAGCGAAGGATCCGCTTCACGAGAGTCCAGTGAGAGTCACGAGGGGCGTGCATGTGGATACACACCTGCTGGACAGCATACTGAAGATCCGGTCGGGTGAGAGTCAAGTACTGAAGAGCGCCGACAATGGACCGGTAGAATGGAGCATCCGACGCAGGCGAACCCTCAAGAGAAGAAACCTTGGCCTTCGTGTCAACAGGAGTAGCAACCGGATGGCAGTTGAGCATGCCAGCGCGCTCAAGAAGCTCATGGGCATACTTCTGTTGATGAAGAAAGAAGCCGTCCGGGCGCCGAACGACCTCAATGCCAAGGAAGTAATGGAGAGCACCCAAGTCCTTGATAGCGAACTCGTCACGCAGCCGCAGAGTGATCGGCTGAAGAACGGCTGCGGAGGAGGCTGTCAGGATGATGTCGTCGACGTAGAGCAGCAAATATGCAATCTTGTCAGCATGGCGATAGACAAACAGTGAGGCGTCCGAGCGAGTGACGCTGAAGCCCAGTGTCTGAAGAAACCCGGCGATCCGCTGGTACCAGGCGCGGGGTGCCTGCTTGAGCCCGTAAAGAGAGCGCGACAGCAGGCACACATGGCCGGGCAATGAGGCGTCGACGAAACCGGTGGGTTGCTCACAAAACACCTGCTCCTCAAGATGGCCGTGGAGGAAGGCGTTGGAGACATCCATCTGGTGAACGGGCCAGCCGCGAGAGACGGCGAGCTGGAGGACAGTGCGGATCGTGCCCGGTTTGACAACCGGGGCAAACGTCTCCGTGAAGTCGACTCCAGCGCGCTGGCGGAAGCCGCGGACCACCCAGCGAGCCTTGTAGCGCTCAAGTGAACCGTCTGAGCGGGTCTTATGACGGAAGACCCACTTGCCGGTGATGACGTTGGCGCGAGGAGGCCGGGGCACCAGGGTCCAGGTGCGGTTCCGCTGGAGAGCATCGAACTCTTCCTGCATCGCCGCAAGCCAGTGAGGATCACGTAGGGCGGCGCGGGCGGACGCAGGAATGGGTGACGGCTCCGCAGCAGAGGCGGCGAGGACGTACTCATCACGCGAGTACTGGAGGCTCGGGCAGTGAATGCCGGCACGAGCTCGGGTGACAGGGCCGGACGGGGCCACCGGGGCCGGCGAGGCGGCCGGCGAGGAGGCCACCGGCGAGGAGGCCGGCGTCACCGCCGGTGTCGAGGCCGGCGTCGCGGCCGGCGAGGAGGCGGCCGACCCCGCGGCACCCGAGGCCGGCGAGGAGGCCACCGGCGAGGAGGCCGGTGTCACCGCCGGTGTCGAGGCCGGTGTTGCGGCCGGCGAGGAGGCGGCCGACCCCGCGGCGCCCGAGGCTGGCGAGGCGGTCGGCGGCGAGGCCGTCGAGGCGACCGGTGAGACGGCCGGCGACAGAGCCGGCAAAGAGGCGCCCGACCCCGCGGCGCCCGAGTCGGGGGCGGCGGGTGAAGGCGGGGCGCCGGCCGTGGGGGGCGCCGGCAGTAGGGCCCGTGGACCGCCAAAGCCCGGAGGCGGTCCACGAACCAGGCGGGCTCGTCCACCTGACGAGGTCGTCGATGAGCCGCCGGTGGCCGGCGGTGACGAGACGACGAGGGGTGCCTGCTGCTGAAACGGGAAGACCATCTCATCAAAGTAAACGTGTCGGGAGGTGAAAACACGGTGTGAGACTGGATCATAGCAGCGGTAACCCTTAGTGTTAGGTGGGTAGCCGAGAAAGATGCAGGCGACGGAGCGGGGTGCGAGCTTATGAGGCGCAGGGGCAGCGGTGCTAGGGTAGCACAGGCAGCCGAAGATGCGAAGTCCTTCATAAGAGGGGGGTGCACCGAATAGAAGATGGTGAGGTGTAAAGTTCCCGCGAGTGCGACATGGACGGATGTTTATGAGAAGAGAAGCGGTGGCAAGAGCGTCAGGCCAAAAGCGCGGGGGTACATTGGCGTGAAAGAGAGGAGTCCGAACGCAGTCATTAAGAGTGCGAAGGATGCGCTCAGCACGACCGTTCTGCTGCGAAGTGTACGGGCAAGTGAGACGAAAAATCGTGCCATGTGTGGCGAGAAGATCGCGGATAGCGGTGTTGTCAAACTCCTTCCCGTTGTCTGTCTGCAACGCAAGAATGGGCCGGCCAAACTGCGTGCGGACATAAGAGTAGAAACCGACAAGAGTGGAGATGACGTCCGACTTGCGGCGCAACGGGAAGGTCCACACATAATGCGAAAAATCATCAAGGATAACAAGATAATAAAGAAAGCCCGTGTTACTTGCAACAGGAGATGTCCAAACATCACTATGAATCAACTCGAACGGGTACGATGCAACAAAGGAAGAAGTCCTAAACGGGAGGCGAGCATGTTTGCCAAGGCGGCATGCATGACACAAGTGATCCTCGTTCTTATTACACGTGAAAGAAAAACTCCGAAGTATGTGGCGAAGGGTGTCATGATTAGGATGACCCAAGCGAGCGTGCCAAAGATCCACTCCGGTGGCGAGAGCGACGGGGGCGACAGAAGTGGTGGAGGCGGCGGAGTGAACCGGGTAGAGCTCGTCGGGGCTGTCACATCGGTGGAGCACCATCCGTGTGCGAGCGTCCTTAACAGAAAAACCACAGTCGTCAAATTCAACGGTCACCGGATTTTCACGTGTAAGAGAACGAACGGAAACAAGATTTTTAATAAGATCAGGAGAAACCAAAATATTAGACATGGAAATAGGAGTGGAGTTAGACGGAAAATATGTATGTCCAATATGGGTGATAGGGAGAGAAGAACCATCACCGACGGTGATGCGGTTGGAAGTGTGGACAGGGTGAGCAGTATGGAGGTTACCGGGGTACGCCGCCATGTGAGCGGTGGCGCCACTGTCCATGTACCAATCGCCGCCGCCGGTGTAGCTAGACGGGGAGGGGGCGGTGTGGAGAGCCACCAGGAGAGCCGGGTCCCACGGCGCCGGTGGGAGGGACGACGCAGACGTCAGGGGCAGCGGCGGCGGCCCGCCCGGCGGCGGCTGCTGCCCGTAGGGCGCCGCATAGGGTTGCGGCGCGGCATAGTATGCCTGGTGTGACGGAGGCCGAGGGCTGAGAAGACCCGGAGTAGGAGCCCATGGAACCGGCATGGAGTAGGCGTGGACGACGCCGGTCCACGGGTTCTGACCAGCGTACCACGGGGCCGGCGGCTGGGGAGCCGGCTGCTGCTGACGGGGCGCTCCTCCCTGAGCACCGCCGCCGCCGCCTCCCTGCTTGCGGCCACCCCGACGGCCGCTGCGACGGCCTCCTCCATTGGCCGCCGGCTGGGGCGGCGGGAAGGTGGCTGGTGGGGCGGGCGGGAAGCCCGGCGGGAAGGCGGGCGCTGCCTGCGGGGGCGGCGTCTGGCGGGGCGGTGGCGGGGCCGAACCCCCGCGGGTGCCGGCAACGAGGGCGGTGTGGGTGGCGCGCGTCCGGGCCGCCCGCATCCGGCGTTCCTCCAGCTTGAGGTACGCGGCCACCTTGCCAAAGGTGGGCTCCGGGATGAGGGTGAGGTTGGAGGCGGCGTTCCCGAAGTCCTCGTTGAGGCCGCCGGAGAGGGTGCTGATGAGGAGCTCGTCGCCGATCTTCTCCCCCAGATCACGGAGCCCATTGGCGAGCTTCTTGAGGCGCATGCAAAAATCATCGATGGACGAGTCAAGTTGCTGGCACCCGTAAAACTCACCATAGAGGAGGACCTTGCGCTGCAGCCGATTGTCGGTGAAGAGGCCGTTGAGCTTGGTCCAGACCGCATGGGCGTCGTCCTCGTCGTTCACCACGGTGTGGAAGATGTCGCTGGAGATGGTGAGGTAGAACCAGCGGATGATGGTGGCGTCGAGGATCAACCACTCCTCGTCGTGGATCATGAGCGCGGAGTCCACGGTGCCGTCCACGTGGCCGTGAAGAAGGTACTCACGGAACACGAGCGAAAAATATCGCTTCCACGCGGAGTAGGAGGCGGTGGTGTGGTCAAGCTTGACCGGGACGCGCTCATGGATGTTGAGATCGCGGACGAGGGTGACGTCGGGATCGGCGAACGGGTTGGAGACGGTAGAGGAGGAGCTCATGACGGTGGTGGTGTTGGGGTTAGGGCGCGGCGCGGGTAAAGGGAGGGGGCGCGTGGCGCGGGGTTGGAGCAGCGCGGGGTTGGAGCGGCGGTGGTGGTGCGGAAGCAGGGCACCGGCAGCGGCCCGGGATCGGGAGGGCGGCGGCGGCTGCGGGCGGGGCGGGCAGGGTGCAGCGGCGGTGACAAGCGGCGGCGGCGGCGGCCTGGGGTGTGGCGGCGGCGGCGGCGGCTGGTGACGGCGGCAGCGGGAGGCGGCAGCGGCGGCGGCGGCGGCGGCGGCTTAGGGTTAGGACCGTACTGCGATAGATACCATGTAGAGAGAGATTATGGGCTGTGCAATCGCGATGTATTGATCGGTGCACTAGGCACGTATATATAAGTACAGAGGTGGGCCACAACCTCAACTATACAGGGAAAAACAGGAGGTGGGCCCTACACACACATATACACGTACACAATATACTCAACAGAAATAAAGCAGGATGTATGGTCTGGTATGGTTTGCTACCGAATAATGTCTTGCATTAGCAGACAGTTTAGACAATAAAGTTTACCGTAATATTTGTATGTACTATTCGCACCGTTCCATGTCTGCGTTTCTTATAAAGTTAGGAAATCAGAAATAGTGTCTTTGTTCATAACACAACCAGATAATATTCTTTCTGGTAAACGATGCAATCTGCCGTTTGTGCTAGTCTCCCGGGTTTTGTTGGGAAATACACTTGTTGAGTAGGTTCGGCCAGGCAGCTCACTAAATTTGTTGGGTTCTTTTTATTGCGCTAGTGGAATATCCTGTTGGAGTCAGGTCTGTAGCAATTTTCTCCCAACCTGTTTTTCGGTTTTATCCTAGCGTTGACGAAGGAAGAACGAGGAAGTACCATCTTCACCAATTCCCCGTTAATACTAAAGATATTAGAATATTTCACCATTACATGAATGTTTGAAATTAATGTTTGAATTGTGAGCACTGAAATTTAGATGACTAGTAGTCCCTCTATTTCGTATACAAGTCCAGTTCATATTTCGATGCCTAACTTCGACCATTAATTTTAAAACAAAAAGTGAGTTATATGCCACAAAAAGTATGTCATTGGTTGGATGCACATTTGAAAGACTTCTCGATGATGTATAGTCCATATTCTGTTGACCAAAATTATAAGTCAAAGTTTGGCATGAAAAACGAAGTGACCTTGTATACAGAAATAGAGGGAGTACTATGGTGGTTCCTTCAGACGGGTATGAACGCTTGGCCACGCCAGTAATAGAGAGGCCAATTTTATGGTTGAAATATTTAGAAAAAATGTTTTAATCCACATCAATAAATAGTTTTTTACAAGCGTCATGTGAATAATGATGAAATAGTTGGTATACTTGATGACTCACAATTTTAATTTCCTTCCTAGATTACTTATCTGGACTCCATTTTCAAATCGAATTTTCAAATATCATTTTTTATTAATAAGTATATCTAAACAACTATAAACTGAGTAAAATGAAATCATCTCACAAAGAGAATTGCCCAAGATTAAAAAAAAAATTACTCCGTCCATCTCAAATTGTTAAGTGGTATTTGAATTGTTGTAAGTCGTGCATTCTTAAGTTCGATCAAGCATCTATAATAACACAACAATACTACTAGATATGTCATAAAATATTTTTTGAAGTCTATAATAGTTGCTATTGTAGAGGTTGACATTTATTTCCACAAATTAGCTGAAATTTAGAAGGTAAGACTTGAAGGCAATTCAAATCTGGGTTACATTTTAGGATGGAAGAAGTAACCCACACGAGGAAAACCCGAATAATACAAGTGTGCGCAGCTTTGCGGGAGTCCCAACACCTTGCTGAGTTCCGCTTGGCCCATTGTCAGTTCGACCACATGTCATCACAACCCATGTGCTTTGTCCTCTAGGTCCGCCTGGCCCAACTTTTCTGTCCGGATTTGATGCCTGTTTGAGGGATAGGGTTGGATGACCAGCTCCCTATCATGTCCGCAGATGCATCTTGATATGGTCCATGGACGTATGATGTTTCTATTTTAGGAGATAGTGTTGAAGATCCCCTTACTAGTATCTGAAAAGCATATTCATATCAAATATGATGGTTAAAATAGCACACTATAGAATAAAGGACAGCTCAGTGCATGTAGCTCCTGCTTGCGCAGGGTCCGGGGAAGGATCCGACTACTTTGAGTTTATTGTACGCAGTCTTTCCCTACATTTTTGTAAGAGGCTGTTTTCAGGATTTGAATCCGTGACCGCATGGTCACAAGGCAACAACTTTACCACTGCGCCAAGGCCCCCTTCCAAAATTGCACACTATAGACCTTATGAAAATTAAAGCACATGTATAAGTAGTCCAGCCGCGCACACTTGGATATAGATAAATGAAGAAAATAAGGTGGATGGATACAAAGTAGATTGATACATTAAATATGGGCGTGGATAGATCTCAGTCCATTGAGTTTTAACCAAGTCTCGGTCAAATAACACAACATATAAAAACAAAAAAGAAAAATTTAAAGATTTTTTTGCATGAACCTTCACGTAAGATCTCACGAACATAGCATTGTTAAGTCTTAGAGCATCTTCAACAGCCGCGCTATACAAGCGCCGCGCCGGAAAATTTCGGTTTTTAGCGCACGCGCAACCGCTCAGGGCGCTCGAGCGGAGACGCAATAACCGCACGCGCGGCATAAAGAGTCAGTGCACGGTCCGAAATGCCACATCACGCCATTTATTTGTTGCGCCCGCTTCCGCGCGCCGCACCCTCTCCACCGCGCCACTTTCGGACCGCCCTCGCCGCCGCCGGCGAATTGGCCCGATGGACGGACGTGCAGGCACCCCCCTCAGCCCTTCCTACACCCGCGACCCCTCCTCCTCCTCCGCCGCCGCCATCCCTAGCGCGGGGAGCTTTGGCTTCGCCTCGGCCGGTGCTCCTCCAAGCACCGGCATCGCACGCGGGCTTTTCGTGCCACCACGGATGATCTCGGCGGCGGGTGGCGTCGCGCTGGCGCCCGCCGTGAAGCCACATTCCCCCCTCTCGAAGTTCCCAAATGCGGTGCGGGCAAAGAAGGGCAAGGTATCCGCGAAGAAGAACAAGGCGGCGGACAGCTCCTCTAGTCCATCGAGGAAGAAGCTTGTAGGGCGTGCGACGGACGCGGTGGTGGCTGAAGCGCCGGGGAGCTCACTTGTTGAGCCGGTGGCCGACGCGCACAAGGTGTTCGATGAAATGCCCACAAGGTAAAATTTCGCCAACTTTTTGTTGTTGTTGTTGTTGTTGTTGTTTGAATGCACACACATGGATAGCTTATTTGCTTCGTTGTATACACTTCGTAGTTTCAATGATAAGGCATATATGTCAACTATGGGTGTTGGCTCCAACAATTCTCATTGGTCTCAAACCAATGAGATGCATTTCGATGATCTCATGAGTTTGAGGTGGACGAGGATGGTGAGGGCATCGTCCATGCACCGAAAGGAAGAGGGGGCAACTACACCATGGATGAAGACATCTTGCTATGCAATACTTGGTTTCAAGTGTCGAGGGATCCCTCCATTGGAGGGGATCAAATTAGAGATGCATATTGGCTCCGGATGAAGCAACACTTTGATGTGCACAAAAAAAGTGGAATTGACCGCTCCTGAAGATCTCTTCGCTCCCGGTGGTCGACAATCAACCGAGTTTGTCAATGGTGGGCGGCCGCACTTAAGGCGGCTGACAAGTTGAACCCAAGTGGCACTAATGATAGAGATAGGGTAATTGCCATTTCTTTCATGATTCTTTCATGTTCATCATGCTTCTTCTTCTTCTTGTTCCTAGTGCTAACTTGTTTTCTTGTTTGTAGCTCACTATTGCACAAAACTTGTTCCAAGGAGAGGAGAAGAATACCAAGAAAGGAAGATCAAGGAAGGGAGACCATTTACCTTGCCTCATTGCTATGAAGAATTGAAGGATGATGAGAAATGGAAGCCCCATGATGCTATCAATGATGATGAGGAGAGCAACAAACGCAAGTGAACTATTGATTTGGATGATGATGAGGAGGAGGCATCAAGTGATGACGGCAAGAGAAGACCTACACCAAACTAGGTTTCGTACTCACAGCAAAAAAGACCAGATGGATGCAAGAAAGACGGAAAAGAAAAGAAGAAGAGGAAAGAAAAGAAGACAAGCTAAAATTGCCATGTAAGCTATTGTGAAGGCAAGAAAGGAAGAGAACGAGGTGAGGAAGATGGCAAGGAACCAAGATACCGCGGCCGAGGAGAGGAGGTTGGTGGCCGAGGAGAGGAGGGTGGCGGCCGAGGAGAGGAAGGTGGCATTGCAGGAGAGGAAGGTGGCCGTGGACGAGCGAACTAGGTTGTTGGAATGAGAGAAGTACTTGTTCTTCATGGACACATCTACCCTTGATGAGAAGCAAAATGAGTACGTCAATCTTGCCCGTGAAGAAGTCTTGGTCCAAAAAAGAGCCATGCTTGGCGGTGGCATGGGCGGCATGGGAGGCATCAGTGGTTTCGGAGCTACCATGGGTGGCATGGGTGGCTTCGGAGCTACAATGGAGGCCATGGGAGGCATGGGTGGCTTCAGAGCTACCATGGGAGGCATGAGTTTTGTGTCGCTCATGGGAGGCATGGGAGCACCTCCTAGCGGCATGGGCGGAATGTCTTTTGGTGTGCCCCATCACACACCTTCGCATGATGCCGTTGAAGATCTTGCCAACACCTTCCGAGCTCCACATGATGATGCGGCACGCGACAATGAAGAGGAGGAGGAAGAATCGTCTTCGGATGAGGATGCTGAATCGGAGGAGGAGGATGAAGATGAGGACGATGCATGATTGTTGATAGGCCATTCGTTTGTGTGAACTTTTATGTCATGAACTTGGTTCAGATTTTGAATTTGGTTGGATGATGTTGTGGGCATGATGTGAACTTTTATGTCATGAACTTGTTTGGGTGATTTTAAACCATGCCATGTCTTTGTTTTGATGTATGAAATATCATCATCGTCTCCAAAATGCAACATATGGCAAGCGTTGGCTGCTCGCGCGCGCTGCAGTTTAACGCGTCTGTTGGAGCGGCTCGGGCGCGCTATAATTTGCAGCGGCTGCTGGAGCAAGCGCTCCTCGCCGCGCAAAAACTCGCGATTAGTGCGCTGCAAACGCTTTTTGAGCGCGCCGCGCGTTGCGCGGCTGTTGGAGATGCTCTTAGTAGCGTGAGATTTACATTTAGCAACCATGTTTAATTATTTGGAACGAAAAAGACGTCGTCGGTGTGAAATATAGTACTACACAAAGATTGTGGAAAGCAAACTATTCAACCGTGCATGATGATACCACATGGACATCACTTAGTTAGCGCACACACCAACTCCTCCAAGTCATTGTACGAGGCTCCCCCTGCCGCCACTGCGGCGGCCGCCTTCCGATCAAGCTCCACCGCGCGCCTCCTCGTGTACCCCCCTCTTTTGAAGTGACAGCCGTGGAGATGGCGATCGCCACCTTCCCAACGTCGGGTACAGTGTCGACGCCCTCCGCCACATGCCCTGTCACGCCGGCCTGTGGGACCACCCATGCGCACGTGAACTAGTTGGCAGACATCGGCCACGCGAGCATGGCTACACCGGCGGCGATTGACTCCATAACCGAGCTTGAGCCGCAGTGCGTAAGGAACCATCCCACGGCGCGGTGCCGCAGGATGTCCAGCTGCGGTGCCCACCCCTGAATCACCATCCCCCGTGAGGTCGTGGCTGCCTCGAACCCCTCCGGCACAATGGTGCCACTCCTCGCCACCCAAACAAACGCCGCGGCCGGGCTCAGCCTCAGAGCCTCAGCCACGCATGCCGCCTGCGCTGACGGTAGCGCCGCATCCGACCCGAAGCTGATGTACACCACGGAGCCGTCGTAAAACGCGTCCAGCTGCGATCACCTCCGCGGGCTCCTGATACGTCTCCAACGTATCTATAACTAGATGACACCCCGCGTGTTGCTGCGGGATCTTTTGGTAGTCATTAAAAGTAGCATTGAAACTAAATAGAAGCACAAATCAGCACTACAATTTCCAAGGTCTACAACTTAATAGCAAAGAGAATAGGTTCTTCATTGGTAGTAGACAGGGTCTTAATGGATGCACGACCAGAGTATAGATATCAATTTTCGATCTTATTGTATTAACAATTCTTGAGTGTCAACATGATTTGATATATCTAAATTGCACTATAATAGTGTATCAGAGGATTGACGTATGGAACGGTGCCTCGATACTAATGAAGACTTTCATTTTCCCTCTAAATTATGCTAGTTGACTTTCAACTGAAATTGATTAAGAAAGGAAGAGAACGAGGTGAGGAAGATGGCAAGGAACCAAGATACCGCGGCCGAGGAGAGGAGGTTGGTGGCCGAGGAGAGGAGGGTGGCGGCCGAGGAGAGGAAGGTGGCATTGCAGGAGAGGAAGGTGGCCGTGGACGAGCGAACTAGGTTGTTGGAATGAGAGAAGTACTTGTTCTTCATGGACACATCTACCCTTGATGAGAAGCAAAATGAGTACGTCAATCTTGCCCGTGAAGAAGTCTTGGTCCAAAAAAGAGCCATGCTTGGCGGTGGCATGGGCGGCATGGGAGGCATCAGTGGTTTCGGAGCTACCATGGGTGGCATGGGTGGCTTCGGAGCTACAATGGAGGCCATGGGAGGCATGGGTGGCTTCAGAGCTACCATGGGAGGCATGAGTTTTGTGTCGCTCATGGGAGGCATGGGAGCACCTCCTAGCGGCATGGGCGGAATGTCTTTTGGTGTGCCCCATCACACACCTTCGCATGATGCCGTTGAAGATCTTGCCAACACCTTCCGAGCTCCACATGATGATGCGGCACGCGACAATGAAGAGGAGGAGGAAGAATCGTCTTCGGATGAGGATGCTGAATCGGAGGAGGAGGATGAAGATGAGGACGATGCATGATTGTTGATAGGCCATTCGTTTGTGTGAACTTTTATGTCATGAACTTGGTTCAGATTTTGAATTTGGTTGGATGATGTTGTGGGCATGATGTGAACTTTTATGTCATGAACTTGTTTGGGTGATTTTAAACCATGCCATGTCTTTGTTTTGATGTATGAAATATCATCATCGTCTCCAAAATGCAACATATGGCAAGCGTTGGCTGCTCGCGCGCGCTGCAGTTTAACGCGTCTGTTGGAGCGGCTCGGGCGCGCTATAATTTGCAGCGGCTGCTGGAGCAAGCGCTCCTCGCCGCGCAAAAACTCGCGATTAGTGCGCTGCAAACGCTTTTTGAGCGCGCCGCGCGTTGCGCGGCTGTTGGAGATGCTCTTAGTAGCGTGAGATTTACATTTAGCAACCATGTTTAATTATTTGGAACGAAAAAGACGTCGTCGGTGTGAAATATAGTACTACACAAAGATTGTGGAAAGCAAACTATTCAACCGTGCATGATGATACCACATGGACATCACTTAGTTAGCGCACACACCAACTCCTCCAAGTCATTGTACGAGGCTCCCCCTGCCGCCACTGCGGCGGCCGCCTTCCGATCAAGCTCCACCGCGCGCCTCCTCGTGTACCCCCCTCTTTTGAAGTGACAGCCGTGGAGATGGCGATCGCCACCTTCCCAACGTCGGGTACAGTGTCGACGCCCTCCGCCACATGCCCTGTCACGCCGGCCTGTGGGACCACCCATGCGCACGTGAACTAGTTGGCAGACATCGGCCACGCGAGCATGGCTACACCGGCGGCGATTGACTCCATAACCGAGCTTGAGCCGCAGTGCGTAAGGAACCATCCCACGGCGCGGTGCCGCAGGATGTCCAGCTGCGGTGCCCACCCCTGAATCACCATCCCCCGTGAGGTCGTGGCTGCCTCGAACCCCTCCGGCACAATGGTGCCACTCCTCGCCACCCAAACAAACGCCGCGGCCGGGCTCAGCCTCAGAGCCTCAGCCACGCATGCCGCCTGCGCTGACGGTAGCGCCGCATCCGACCCGAAGCTGATGTACACCACGGAGCCGTCGTAAAACGCGTCCAGCTGCGATCACCTCCGCGGGCTCCTGATACGTCTCCAACGTATCTATAACTAGATGACACCCCGCGTGTTGCTGCGGGATCTTTTGGTAGTCATTAAAAGTAGCATTGAAACTAAATAGAAGCACAAATCAGCACTACAATTTCCAAGGTCTACAACTTAATAGCAAAGAGAATAGGTTCTTCATTGGTAGTAGACAGGGTCTTAATGGATGCACGACCAGAGTATAGATATCAATTTTCGATCTTATTGTATTAACAATTCTTGAGTGTCAACATGATTTGATATATCTAAATTGCACTATAATAGTGTATCAGAGGATTGACGTATGGAACGGTGCCTCGATACTAATGAAGACTTTCATTTTCCCTCTAAATTATGCTAGTTGACTTTCAACTGAAATTGATTAAGAAGAACTTGTCTGCTATCGAAACTTAGTACAAATTCAAGCAAACAATGGATTTGATCTGAATCGACCAGCAAAGCATGGGCCAATGAATGGCTATGCAAAGTTGAGTCACTTATTTTGGGACGGAGGGAGTAGTAGACTGGGATTAAATATGGTGACAAACATAGCATCTATGGAGATCAAAAGATTATTCAGGTGAGTGACTGTACAATTCTGAAGATATTTGGCAAAAGCTAAAACGGAAGCACATCTTTGAATGCTAGCCTATGACCACTGTCAAGGGAAAACTACGACACTTTTGGAATAGAAATTACTCGATGATACACTGGTTGGAAACATAACTAAGACAAACACATGTTAAATGTTGTATTTCCAACAAAATGATGAAGAAACCTCTCCGATTAGAAAATACCAGTTCTTGTCGAATCTCTCACTTGGTATATCGTAAAGCACAACCTGCAAAGGCATATCTAAGATCACTTTAGGGATGCTCAATACTGTTATCACAAAATATTCCATGGGCATACAGCTACATAGGTCATGATACAATGATATACATATTGTAAATATAAGAAAGACATCAATCCAGATAGCTCAATTGAACTTATCTATTTTTTTAAATGTGGAGAACATACCTCAGACTTCCATCAACACTATCTGCAGTTGATACTTGTGTACAAACAATTACATGTGCCATAAACATTCAAATGGTTGAACAATTACGAAAATAATATTTTGCCCAAGGCACATCCCACGTACAACCAGCCATTAGATAGGGAATATGAGGAGAACAAACATGCTAATTTAATTTGGCTAGATCTGTAACAATGCCTTGCCTGCAAACAACACGGAGAGACAAAATAATGCCTAAATTTGGTGTTTTATTCATGAAATAAATATCCTAAAAGGATCGACAAAATGATGAATAAATGTTTCTTATCTGAAGATACTTTAGAATGATACATGACTGATGATACGTACGTAAGATGAATCCTCCTACTTATATATATCATTCGAAGTTTGGACAATAGATGAACAATCGGAACAAATAATATTATGGTCGGTTATCCACGGAACCAACTGGTTGAAGATTTTCAAGTGGTTGAATTGTCAAGCTGCATCTAAAACATCACCACCTAGCTATAACCCCAAGTCTTTGATTGTGTGCAATCTCCATAGGAACTCCGGCGCACATTTACTTTAATCCACACCAACAGTAGGTAAACAAATGGCATACAAATGTCATCACTCCTGATAGAATCTTAAGGCTTTATCTGAAAGCTACTAATTGTATGCGTTGGATGGCATAACTTTGTAGAAAATAATAATAAACTAATCCACTGATTGGTGCATTACCTACACAAAAATGGCATCATTGACGTGGTACCAATCTTGCGAAAAATAAAATTGCAGCCTAATTCACATGTTGAAGTTGTAGTTGAGACTTGAGACGCAGTATACTGTACTTGTCTGGAATTTCAACCTCATAGTACGTATAACACATTCCATCTACATAGTCACCCAGGCTTGAGTGAGCAATTATAAAGTTCAAGTTGTTGTATGTTAGGAAGCTACATAATGAAGACAAAAGCAACATGTAAACATCAAGATAGTTCTGTTATTCAGAGAAGATGTGATGAACAACAAAGTATTTTCAAACTAATTATGGATGGCATAGCATAAAAAAACTTAAGCATTTTTACAAAGTAATTTTGCCCGACATATTAAGCAATACATGGTAGTAATATCTTGGCGTATGTGATCCTGAAAAGGGAATGGAAGAATAGGAATTGCATCAAGGGGATGATAGCATTGCCTTCCTCAATAGTCTAATAACACGTCTGGTAAAATAGAAGGTTTTGTGTGAATACAATATCAGGGGAATTTAGATCAAATTGGTAGCATTTTTGTATGTCTAAGTTGGGTTTTTCAAATCCCGGATGCATCATAGGTGCTCATTCCCTGGTATCTTTGTGAAATTTCGAGTAACCCCGTGACACCAGGAAATTTTGAGTAACCCCGTGGCTGAGCAAACAAAATGAGCAGAAGTAGCATGGGAATGTTCACCAAAGTTATACCCTTGTCTTGAGAGAACATATAAGGTTCATAATTTTTGTTCCCATAAAAAATTCATAACTTATAAAGCACTATTCAGATTCAGTGACATGCCATCTACCATACAATAGATGAACTTTTTAGAATAATATATTTATTCATGCATACTATATGCGCTTACCTAAAGTCTAGATGAAACACTTACACATAGGGAAGTATAAAATTACTGTGGAAATCGGCAAAAGAATGGAAATTGAGTCAGCAGTATAAACATATATATGACTTACCTCAGAAACATAAATATGCATATGCCTTCAAATATTTGTGTGCAAGTAATCTTCAATAGGAAAATGAAAATTAGAAAAAAGTTCCGTATTAGACTGCAGAAGTAATCCATCACTTTGAAATAGCTCGAGTTAATTTGCTGACCTGCTTCCCTGCAAAAAAATGTTTACCAGTTAGCTCTCAATGTGTACAATATGTACACCAGAAGCATCAAAGAAGACAGTGAGGTCAGTACCCCTTTCAGGAAAGAAGCAAGAGAATTTATGATGTCATATGTATCTATCAAGTTCTTTAACAAAAAAAGATTCAAAGATATAGATAGGGTACTTACCGGTGGTGCTACTGGAGGGTCACTTCTTGTTAACTTAAGACATGGAATAATGAATATATATAAATGAATAAATGCCCTTAGGCGCACTCGAATCCGCAAAATTTGCTGCATAACATTTTTGAACATCAATTAGGAGGAACAGTACTGGAAGACACCATTTGTATTTTCCAAAAAATCAACAGTTAAATCATGGTCAGGAGTCATAATATAGACTCGACAGAGGGTAGCAGAGAAAATCCCCTGCCTGTATGCAATCAACGTGTGCATCTGCCTATCCTCCACTGACCTTGACTCGTAGAGTAACTCGTGCGTTGATAGCTTCCTCCTCCATAGATCTTCAACTTGTTGAACTGCAGCTGGGGCTAGGTGTACCTAATAGAAATAATTTGATAAGGTTTGTAGATGAGTTGAACCGATCCATACAAAAACTAGACCACTTCTGAAGTTGTCAATAGTATTGGCATTTCATCGAACAACAGGAGGTCACCTGTTGCTTACCTAATTTGCAACAGCAAGGGCGTGAGGCACCATTGTCATTTGAAGCTTCTGGACATGTGGGTCAGTTACCAACGGAAGCAATGAGGGGTATTGCATTAAGAACTAATCATCAATCATGGGATCAATCAATTGTATTGAAGAGGATAGAGGGGAAGGCAAGGAATCTCTTTTTTGTTGACATGCACATGACAAAGGAAAATGGAAACTGCATACTTTTGGGGATTTGAGGATGTGATAACCATAGCCAACTTAGGTCTTTGGGGTCAATCTCCCCATGTACAGTGTGCTGCTTGCTGAAGGGAGGAGATGAGACGTACTGAAACATCCACACAGCGCAGCCCAATAGACGTACTGATGCACAGTATATGCAATCCTAAATACTCGGTCTCCACATCTGTATTCAAGAAGGAAGTCCGCCTGAAATAGGTGCTGCGGGAGATGAGGAGATGGTGAAGACGGTAGGTGACGCCCATGGCCTTGACAACGACATTGGAGCAGCCGCCGGAGCCGAATCCCTCTGCCTGGACATTGTCGCAGAGCACCGAGAGGTTGCAGTCCATGGAGCGGAGCTCCGCCGCCGTGAACACCAGCTCGTACGGCCGCGGCGCCTCTGCCAGCCCGGGCAGGCCGCCGCTCCCTCCGCCATCACGGGCGGCAGTGGGTGCGACTGCTGCGTTTTTTGATTTGACATTATGGTCGGGTGTTGGAAACGAAGGGTATGCCGTGGGCATGGGGACAGACAGTTGGGCTTCTTTCTTATGTTTACGTTTGGAGACTATTGGGCTTCGGTATGCACTTTAAGTCTGGAAATGGAGCAACGAAGCGGCATATAAAAATGTCAATAAAAATTGGTTAAAATGGAAAATAATCGCTGATGTGGCAGTTTGCTGAGGTGGATAGGCTGCATGTCTAGAGAAATACATAGTGGGGATGAACTATTTAGGTATTATAGATTTTTGATTGTTCCATGCTATTATATTATATATTTTGGATGTTTAATGGAATTTATTATGCAATTTTATATTATTTTTGGGACTAACCTATTAACCGGAGGCCCGGTGCAAATTGCTGTTTTTTGCCTATTTCAGTGTTTCGCAGAAAAGGAATATCAAATGGAGCCCAAACGGAATGAAACCTTCGGGGGAATCGTTTTTGGAACAAACGCAATCCAAGAGACTTGGAGTGGAAGTCAAGGAAGCAACGAGGCGGCCACGAGGTAGGAGGGCGCGCCCAGGGGGGAGTATGCGCGCCCCCACCCTCGTGGGCCCCTCATGGCTTCACCGACCTACTTCTTTCGCTTATATATAGGCCCTGTTTGGTTCATAAGTCCTAGGAATTTTTTAGGTCCAACTTATAAGTCTCAAGTCCCTAAAAAGTCCCTACCTGTTTGGTTCCTGGGACTTATAAGTCCCTATAAGACCATATTACAACTATAAGTCCCTATAAGACTCTCCTTGAGAGTCTTATTTCATAAGTCCCAAATGCCCACTTTAAGTCTCTATAAGTTCCTCCTGTTTGGTTTAGATGGGACTTATAGGGACTTTTTTAAGTCCCTAAACCAACAAGTCCCTGGAAACAAACACCCTCATACTCATATACCCCGAAAACATCCAGGAGCACCATGAAACCCTATTTCCACCGCCGCAACCTTCTGTACCCATGAGATCCCATCTTGAGGCCTTTTCCGGCGCTCCGCCGGATGGGGAATTGATCACGGAGGGCTTCTACATCAACACCATAGCCTCTCCGATGATGTGTGAGTAGTTTACCATAGACCTTCATGTCCATAGTTATTAGCTAGATGGCTTCTTCTCTCTCTTTGATTCTCAATACAAAGTTCTCCTCGATCTTCTTGGATACCTATTTGATGTAATACTTTTTGCGGTGTGTTTGTCGAGATCTGATGAATCGTGGGTTTATGATCAATACTATCTATGAACAATATTTGATTCTTCTCTGAATTCTTATATGTATGATTTGATATCTTTGCAAGTCTCTTCCAATTATCAGTTTGGTTTGGCCTACTAGATTGATCTTTCTTGCAATAGGAGAAGTGCTTAGCTTTGGGTTCAATCTTGCGGTGTCCTTTCCCAGTGACATCAGGGGCAGCAAGGCACATATTGTATTGTTGCCATCGAGGATAAAAAGATGGGGTTTATACCATATTGCTTGAGTTTATCCCTCTACATCATGTCATCTTGCTTAATGCATTACTCTGTTCTTATTAACTTAATACTCTAGATGCATGCTGTATAGCGGTCGATGTGTGGAGTAATAGTAGTAGATGCAGAATCGTTTCGATCTACTTGTCACGGACGTGATGCCTATATACATGATCATGCCTATATATTCTCATAACTATGCGCTTTTCTATCAATTGCTCGACAGTAATTTGTTCACCCACCGTAAGATATGCTATCTTGAGAGAAGCCACTAGTGAAACCTATGGCCCTCGGGTCTCTTTTCCATCATATTATATCTCTTTTATTTACATTGCATCTCGTTTACTATTTTGCAATCTTACTTTTCAATCTATACAACAAAAATACAAAAAATATTTATCTTATTATCTCTATCAGATCTCACTTTTGCAAGTGGCCATGAAGGTATTGACAACCCCTTTATTGCGTTGGTTGCAAGGTTCTTATTTGTTTGTGCAGGTACAAGGCGACTTGCGTGTAACCTCCTACTGGATTGATACCTTGGTTCTCAAAAACTGAGGGAAATACTTACGCTACTTTGCTGCATCACCCTTTCCTCTTCAAGGGAAAACCAACGCGTGCTCAAGAGGTAGCAAGAAGGATTTCTGGTGCCGTTGCCGGGGAGGCTTACGCCAAGTCAAGTCAAGATTTGATCTCTCGACAACTCGCCGATTTCTGGCATCGTTGCCGGAAAGATCTAAGCTCAAGTCAAGACATACCAAGTACCCATCACAAACTCTTATCCCTCGCATTACATTATTTGCCATTTGCCTCTCATTTTCCTCTCCCCCACTTCTAAAACGATTTTCAAAAACCTTTGCCTTTTCTTCGCATTTTTCCCGTATGTCTTTTTGTTTGTGTTTCCATGTGCCTTCTATTTGCTTGCATCTTTGCTTGCTAAAAATCTATTGATATGGATCCACTTAAAGTGTTCTACTTGGATCATCTTCGATCTATTTGTGCTCATGCTGAAACCCCAACTAGTTTAGTTGTGGGAAGATCTTTAGACGAGCATGCTCATTTTGTGCGTCATCGTTTGTCTGAAAAGGGGAAGCTCTTATGGTATCAAATAAATAGTTTGCTATTCTATGCTTGGAATCTTTGTGAAATTTATGATTTTACTTGTTTCTCTAAGAACCCTAAAAAACACCTTCCCTACCTATGTGAGTTTAATGATAATGAAGTCTTATCTTCTTATGGAAAGGGTGTTTATAGTTACTATGATATCGAACAAATTGAAGAATTTGTTGTTTTTAAGGGTGCTCATGAAGTTGCTTCTTTGATTGAAAAGTATGATATTACTCTCTACAAATATGAAAACTCCGACATACGTAAATATTGCTATGAAAATTATGCTCATAATGCCTATGTTAAGGAATTTATTGAGAGAATGACCGTTACTTTGGAAGAAAATAATGATATGCATGAATCTATAGATAATTATGATTCTGATGATTTGATTGAATCCCTTGATGAACATGATGCTTGCTATTCTTGTGGCCATGATGCCAATATTTATGAAGATGAATTTGCTATAGTTCCTTATGTTAAACATGAGATCGTTGCTATTGCACCCATACTTGATAGTTCCTTCGATGAAAAGCATGATTGCAATGATGCTATTATAAATTATCTTGATGTCAATTGTGCTAATAATATGCAAAACCCTAAGCTTGGGGATGCTAGTTTTGCTATGTCTACTACTTGTTGCAATGATCATGATTGGGGTGATTTTTCTTATGATCTTGAAAATTTATTTAAGCCCCATGATGAATATGAGATTGATAATAATGTTTGCAATAATATTGAAAGTGGGTTTGGAAGAGTGTCAACTTTAGATCCCACATATTTGGAGAATGTTCAATCTTATGAAATTTTTGATAAAAGTGGGTTTGGAGAGGTCATGACTTTAGTTAATGTTAATCCCACTATTTTGGAAGAGTGTCAACTTTGCATACATGTGGATCATGTTAAGAATATGTCTAGTGATAGCTATATTGTTGAATTTGCTTATGATACTACATTTAATTATTATGAGAGATGAAAATATGGTTGTAGAAATTTTCATGTTACTAAATTACCTCTCGTTATGTTGAGATTGCTATTGTTTCTCTCTTCTTCCTTGCATATGGTAGTTTTTCCTTGCCTTGATAATTTGTTTGCTTATAAAATGCCTATGCATAGGAATTATGTTAGAATTAAATGTGTTTGTCACATGTTTCATGATGCTCTCTTTGTGTTTCAATTATTATCTTTTGTGTGAGCATCATTGAAATCTTATGCCTAGCTAGGGGCGTTAAACGATAGAGGCAACCCAATTTTATTTTTGTTCTTTACTTTTTGTTCCTGTTTAGTAATAAATAATTCATATAGCCTCTGGTTAGATGTAGTTTTGTGTTTTAATTAGTGTGTGTGCCAAGTAAAACCTTTAGGATAACCTACGGTGATAGTTAATTTGATCTTGCTGAAAAACAGAAACTTTTGCACACACGAGATTAGTTTTCATAAATAACAGAAACGTGGTTTTCAGTTGATTATTTTTTCAGAAGATTAATGAACAAATTACCTAGGACATCCTAATTTGGTAGAACTTTTGGGGTTCCAGAAGTATTCGAGAGTTATAGATTGCTACAGACTGTTCTGTTTTTGACAGATTCTGTTTTTCGTGTGTTGTTTGCTTATTTTGATGAATCTATGTCTAGTATCGGGGGGGGGGGGGTATGAACCATAGATAAGTTGGAATACAGTAGGTTCAACACAAATATAAATAAAGAATGAGTTCATTACAGTACCTTAAAGTGGTGGTTTGTTTTCTTGCACTAACGGAGCTCATGAGATTTTCTGTTGAGTTTTGTGTTGTGAAGTTTTCAAGTTTTGGGTAAAGATTTGATGGATTTTGGAATAATGAGTGGCAAGAGCCTAAGCTTGGGGATGCCCAAGGAACCACAAGGTAAAATTCAAGGACAACCAAAAGCCTAACCTTGGGGATGCCCCGGAAGGCATCCCCTCTTTCGTCTTCGTCTATCGGTAACTTTACTTGAGGCTATATTTTTATTCACCACATGATATGTGTTTTGCTTGGAGCGTCTTGTATGATTTGAGTCTTTGCTTTTTAGTTTATCACAATCATCCTTGCTGTACACACCTTTTGGGAGAGACACACATGAATCGGAATTTATTAGAATACTCTATGTGCTTCACTTATATCTTTTGAGCTAGATAATTTTGCTCTAGTGCTTCACTTACACCTTTTTAGAGCACGGTGGTGGTTTTATTTTGTAGAAATTATTGATCTCTCATGCTTCACTTATATTATTTTGAGAGTCTTTTAGAACAGCATGGTAATTTGCTTTGGTTATAAAATTAGTCCTAATATGATGGGCATCCAAGTTGGGTAAAATAAAAACTTTCATATGGAGTGCATTAAACACTATGATAAATTTGATACTTGATAATTGTTTTGAGATATAAAGGTGGTAATGTTAGAGTCATGCTAGTTGGCTAATTATGAAATTGAGAAATACTTGTGTTAAAGTTGGCAAGTCCCGTAGCATGCACGTATAGTGAACATTGTGTGACAAATTTCAAGCATGGGGTGTTCTTTGATTGCCTTCCTTATGAGTGGAGGTCGGGATCGCGCGATGGTTAACTCATACCAACACTTCTCCTAGGAGAATGTGTAGTAGTACTTTGCTTTGAGGGCTAACAAACTTTTGCAATAAGTATATGAGTTCTTTATGACTAATGTGAGTCCATGGATTATACGCACTCCTACCCTTCCGCAATTTGCTAGCCTCTACGGTACCGTGCATTGCCCTTTCTCACCTTGAGAGTTGGTGCAAACTTCGCCGGTGCATCCAAACCCCATGATACGATACGCTTTATCACACACAAACCTCCTTATATCTTCCTCAAAACAGCCACCATACCTACCTATTATGGCATTTCCATAGCCATTCCGAGATATATTGCCATGCAACTTCCCACCGTTCCGTTTATTATGACACGCTCCATCATTGTCATATTGCTTTGCATGATCATGTAGTTGACATCGTATTTGTGGAAAAGCCACCTTTATATTTCTTTCATACATGTCGCTTTTTTGATTCATTGCATATCCCGGTACACCGCCGAAGGCATTCACATAAAGTCATATTTTGTCCAAAGTATTGAGTTGTCACTACTAGGGAAAACCCTAGCAGTAGCGCGGGTTTGGGGTCCACTAATAGCGCGGGAGGCCGCGCTACTAATAAGGCGCTACAACTATTGCTTAGCAGTAACGCGTGCCCGCACGCGCTACTGCTAGGACAAATAGCTGCAGCGTTTGTTCAGTACCACGCTACTGCTAAGGTAACTACTTGCAGCGTGTTTTCTGTCCATCGCTACTAGTATTTTTTTAGTGTATTTATGCGCCATCGTACAAATATTGGTACAATACCGAGGTTTACATCATTATGTCCATAACAGTGTGTCAAATGAAGGTAGATTAGGTTCAAGTGGAGGCAATATGTGGTGCATGTCAAAAGTATACTACTAATCCAAACTTGATCTAGTTTGGACTAGTAGTACTTTCGATGTGCACCACATGTTGCCTCCACTTGAATC
Source organism: Triticum timopheevii (assembly GCA_963921465.1). Lineage (NCBI taxonomy): Eukaryota > Viridiplantae > Streptophyta > Magnoliopsida > Poales > Poaceae > Triticum > Triticum timopheevii. The sequence goes on from OY997274.1 coordinate 673,476,398, forward strand.
TAATCCGCCAGCACAAGCTATTTAATCATCATCATAGTCATTACCACCAACAGTATTTATTTAATCACCACTAACACTAGCTATTTTATCATCATAGTAATAGTGTAGCACATCATCATCCTCAAACTCATTTCTAGCTAGCTAATAATAATCATCATAGTCATTACCGCCAACACTAGCTATTTTATCATCATAGTAATAGTGCAGCACATCATCATCCTCAAACTCATTTCTAGCTAGCTAATCACTCCTGCTGCTCCCTCTTAGGTAAAATAACATAAAACATGTATAGCTCTCCTCCTTGATCAAGCTGGAGCATGCAGATGAACCTGTCTCCTAATCATGGGTAGCGCATCTGTTTGCTGCCCCCTAGTACTTCTCTGCGCTCCCCCATCACATATTTGGTCCGGTCTTGCACTATTAAGCATCCGTCGCTAATCTTGAATGCACTAAAGTAATATGTAGGATATCTTGGCCGTAAGCTGATAATACTCATGGTACCTTTAGTCTCGATCCCATAAGGCACAACATTCATCGGGAGTCCCTGTTGAAGAACACCGTATGGTAACATACTTAGCAATGAAGTTTAGCTTCAAAAATAATGTATGGAAAAGATGCACTGATGACAAATAGTAAAAATCTTACCATCCTTCCTAAATAGATGTGACCGTAGTTCATTACGAACACTATTGGTCGCACATTTTCAGTACTAACATTTCTAAATGCAGGAAGAAAATTTGTCTTGACAGTATCAAGATCCTCAAGCCATGAAACATAATGACTAAGCTCCTCGCAGTTGAGTTCAGCCCCAGGACATTATACGGTCCTGTCTACCAAGCGCTGGACATGTTTGCTTGCACCGAAATAAGCTGACAATACAAATTAGTTGTCAACTATTTTTGAATAAACAATATCAAAGACATAAATATGGTTGAGAAACTTACATAATGGTATAACTGGAGGCGTTTGCACATCGACCCAGATGTCGGTATTACCTTCAATATCATCTTCCGGACGAATATCAAAGGTGATAACCATATCAGGCTCAAATGCATAAGTCTTGCATAGTGCTCGCCATGTTTTGCATCCAAAATAGGTGTAGTCGTCTGAATTGTATAATTTTGCATGGAAAATATAACCATGCTCGGTCTTCAAGTAAACTTTCTTTTCCTCCGTACTATGATTGGAACCTATCTTATCCAATACAAAAACTCTTGCATGGCAGGGGATACGCTAGTAGAATAGTAAAAAAATATAGGTTGAAGCAAATGAAGCAGATGTCATGCTTAATTACGAAAAAAGACTTGTCGTTGTGACTTACTGTATCCACTTCGAAGTTCTCGTCCAGCTTGATGCTGAAGCGCCTATCATCATCTAGGACGATTCTGTCGCACAGGCCGCGCTCGTCTTCGCAGTATTTGCAAATACCGAAATCCTTTTCGTCGTCAGACATTTCCTATGTTCATAGTTAAAACATTAATTGAAAATCGATCGAAGACAACTACCAAGATACTCAACACACAAATCCGGGGCACTCGATATTTCCTACATATTCTGGCACAAGTCATGCCAAAATTCACAGAAAAATCCAGCATGACCTTTGCTAAAATAGGACATATCGAGCGCCTGAAATTTGCCGGAACGGAAATGAATCAACACTCCGGCAAAACATAGGCCACTCGGAGGTGTAACCTGCAAACATGACCGGCCACTTGGATATTGAGCAACACAAGATATACATTTCAAAATATCTTATAGGACTCAAATTAGCATGCATTCAATAAGCAAAAGTAAATCATCTCATGCGTCCGTACATCGTCGAATATTATCACTAATACATCACGAATAGTGTCATACATATAACATCACTAATACAACTAAAACCCTAGCACACGACGGGTATCGGCGCGGGCGGTGGACACCCACAGAGAAGGAACCATCACAGGATCATAGCTCAAATGAGATCCCCGGAGAACCTGCCAGGTATTGGAGAACGGCCTGTGCTCCAACGCAAACAAGTAGCGAGGGACGTGCGCGTCCTCCTCACTGACATGGTGACACACCAGCTCCGTGGAGTCCTCGAGCCTCTGGATCATCACTGGCCCATGCGACCGCCACCAAAGAAGGTTCGGGTCAATGACAGCCTGGCTCCTCACCAAACTACGCCGCCCGGTAGGTAGCGCCTCCCAGTACCACCCCGGCGGAGCCCAGTCCCGGACATGGCCGATCTGGTCAAGCAGGTGTCATCCTCCGCCGACTCGACGACGAGGATGCGGGATAGGCATCGTCCACGTCGAGGCGAGAAAAATTTCTTTAACTAAAAAATAGAAACAAGTTCTTACTAACTAGTTCTATTAATTCAACTAAGCAGAGAAGAGGGATCGGAAGGGGAGAGTGCTTAAAGAGGGCGGGGAGAGAGATGGGGTCGGGGGAGACAGCGGCACCGAGGCGCGACGAGGCGGGGTCGGGGGAGACGGCGGCGAGGCGGGTCGGGGGAGACGACGGCGAGGCGGGGTCGAGGGAGACGGCGGCAAGGTGGGGTCGGGGGAGACGCGGCAAGGCGGAGGCGACGAGGAATAGTAGAGGAGAATTGGGGGAGGAAGCAGAGGAGAGGGAATCAGGCTGAGCGGGGGGTTAGGTGAAAATAGCTTTAACTGTAGCGTGGGGAGGAAAAACGCGTTGCTGCTAAAATCCGTAGTAGTAGCACTGTTCGTCGAAGGGTGCTACTACTATACCTAGCACTTCGGGAACGGTGTGACAATTATAGTATTAGCGCTTTCTGTTCCTACCGCGCTACTGCTAAGCGGGTAACAGTAGCGCGGTTCTGGCAAACGCGCTACTGCTAAGTAGCAGTAGTGCCTCATTTTAACAGGCGCTACTGGTAACATTCTGTGTATAAGGTTTTCCCTAGTAGTGTGTAATTCTTGAGTTGTAAATAAATAGAAGTGTGATGATTTCCATTATTAGAGCATTGTCCCATGTGAGGAAAGGATGATGGAGACTATGATTCCCCCACAAGTCGGGATGAGACTCCAGACAAAATTAAAGAAAGAGAGAAAAAATGAGAGAAAAAGAGAGAAGGGACAATGTTACTATCCTTTTTCCACACTTGTGCTTCAAAATAGCACCATGATCTTCATGATAGAGAGTTTCTTATTTTGTCACTTTCATATACTAGTGGGAATTTTTCATTATAGAACTTGGCTTGTATATTCCAATGATGGGCTTCCTCAAAATGCCCTAGGTCTTCGTGAGCAAGCAAGTTGGATGCACACCCACTTAGTTTCTTTTTGATGAGCTTTCATACATTTATAACTCTAGTGCATCCGTTGCATGACAATCTCTACTCCTCGTATTGACATCAATTGATGGGCATCTCCATAGCCCGTTGATTAGTTGCGTCAATGTGAGACTTTCTCCTTTTTGTTTTCTCACATAATCCCTATCATCATACTCTACTCTACCCATAGTGCTATGTCCATAGCTTACGCTCATGTATTGCGTGAGGGTTGAAAAGGCTGAAGCGCGTTAAAAAGTATGAACCAATTGCTTGGCTGAAAGCGGGGTTGTGCATGATGGGAGCATTTTGTGTGACGAAAATGAAGCATGGCCAAACTATATGATTTTGTAGGGATAAGCTTTCTTTGGCTATGTTATTTTGATAAGACATAACCTGCTTGGTTAGCATGCTTGAAGTATTACTATTTGTATGTCATATTAAACTTTTATCTTGAATCTATTGGATCTGAACATTCATGCCACAATAAAGAGAATTACATTGAAAATTATGTTAGGTAGCATTCCACATCAAAAATTCTGTTTTTATCATTTACCTACTCGAGGACGAGCAGGAATTAAGCTTGGGGATGCTTATACGTCTCCAATGTATCTAGAATTTTTTATTGTTCCATGCTATTATATTATCTGTTTTGGATGTTTAATGGGCTTTATTATGCACTTTTATATTATTTTTGGGACTAACCTATTAACTAGAGGCCCAGTGCAAATTGCTGTTTTTTTGCCTATTTCAGTGTTTCGCAGAAAAGGAATATCAAATGGAGTCCAAACAGAATGAAACCTTCGGGAGAATCGTTTTTGGAACAAATGCAATCCAGGAGACTTGGAGTGGACGTCAAGGAAGCAACGATGCGGCCACGAGGTAGGAGGGCGCGCCCAGGGGGGTAGGCGCGCCCCCACCCTCGTGGGCCCCTCGTGGCTCCACCGACCTACTTCTTTCGCCTATATATACTCATATACCCCGAAAACATCCAGGAGCACTACGAAACCCTATTTCCACCGCCGCAACCTTCTGTACCTGTGAGATCCCATCTTGGAGCCTTTTCCAGCGCTCCGCCGGAGGGGGAATCAATCACGGAAGGCTTCTACATCAACACCATAGCCTCTCCGATGATGTGTGAGTAGTTTACCACAGACCTTCAGGTCCATAGTTATTACCTAGATGGCTTCTTCTCTCTCTTTGATTCTCAATACAAAGTTCTCCTCGATCTTCTTGGAGATCTATTTGATGTAATACTTTTTGCGGTGTGTTTGTCAAGATCCGATTAATTGTGGGTTTATGATCAAGATTATCTATGAACAATATTTGATTCTTCTCTGAATTCTTATATGTATGATTTGATATCTTTGCAAGTCTCTTCAAAAAATAAGTTTGGTTTGGCCTACTAGATTGATATTTCTTGCAATAGGAGAAGTGCTTAGCTTTGGGTTCAATCTTGCGGTGTCCTTTCCCAATGACAGCAGGAGCAGCAAGGCACATATTGTATTGTTGCCATTGAGGATAAAAAGATGGGGTTTATATCATATTACTTGAGTTTAACCCTCCACATCATGTCATATTGCTTAACGCGTTACTCTGTTCTTATGAACTTAATACTCTAGATGCATGCTGGATAGCGGTCGATGTGTGGAGTAATAGTAGTAGATGCAGAATCGTTTCGATCTACTTGTCACGGACGTGATGCCTATGTACATGATCATGCCTAGATATTCTCATAACTATGCGCTTTTCTATCAATTGCTCGACTGTAATTTATTCACCCACCGTAAGATATGTTATCTTGAGAGAAGCCACTAGTGAAACCTATGGCCCCCGGGTCTCTTTTCCATCATATTATATCTATTTTATTTACATTGCATCTTGTTTACTATTTTGCAATCTTTACTTTTCAATCTATACAACAAAAATACAAAAAAAATTTATCTTATTATCTCTATCAGATCTCACTTTTGCAAGTGGCCGTGAAGGGATTGACAACCCCTTTATCGCGTTGGTTGCAAGGTTCTTATTTGTTTCTGCAGGTACAAGGCTACTTGAGTGTAAACTCCTACTGGATTGATACCTTGGTTCTCAAAAACTGAGGGAAATAGTTACGCTACTTTGCTGCATCACCCTTTCCTCTTCAAGAAAAAACCAACGCATGCTCAAGAGGTAGCAGCTTCCCATGGTTGTGGCACACAGCAACGGCATTCGACAGCAGGCCGACAATGAACACCCGCTTTTTGATAAATAATATAAGAAAATGCTGTAGTGATGTTAAATTAATAATAAATGTCTCTAATAATAGTTAGGAGGCTTTTATATGTAATTTAATATCAGCGGGCCTTAAAAGGCCAAGTGTGAGGGAAATATGCCGTAGAGGCAATAATAAAGTTGTTATTTTATATTTTCTTATTCATGATAAATGTTTATTATTCATGCTAGAATTGTATTGATTGAAAACTTAAATACATGTGTGGATACATAAACAAATACAGTGTCCCTAGTAAGCCTCTACTAAACTTTCTCGTTGAAAAAATTTGATTAAGGTTTCGTAATCATTGACATGAGTTGTTATTTGATAACGGGATCACATCATTAGGAGAATGATGTGATGGACAAGACCCATCCGTTAGCTTAGCATATGATCATTCAGGTTATTGCTACCGCTTTCTTGAATGTCAAATACATGTTCCTTCGACCATGAGATCATGCAACTCCCGGATACCAGAGGAATACACTGTGTGCTATCAAACGTCACAACGTAACTGGGTGATAAGAAAGATGCTCTACATGTATCTACAAAGGTGTTTGTTGAGTTGGCATGGATCGAGATTGGGATTTGTCACTCCGAGTATCAGAGAGGTATCTCTGGGCCCTCTCGGTAATACACATCATAATAAGCTTGCAAGCAAAATGACTAAGGAGTAAAGAGACTTGCCGGTAAAGAGCCTAAGCTGTGGACGGACATGAGTGAAATGCTTCAGAAGTAAGTTCAATCATTATCGCACCATATCATCAACTTTCGTTCATTTCCTCATATCAAGAAATCATGTTCTTTGCCTGGCAGGGTTTGGAAAAAGTTCACCATAATGGTTCCGGATCTGAAGAAGGAGTTTTGATTTAAAAACCCTAAAGTAAGTAGTACTAGCTAGTTTCACGCATCTATCATTGATTCTAGTTTCATCAATACCATTATCATGCTTGATTATCGGTTTGATTGAATTCTATTCTCTTAAAGTGCTTGCCAGGCACTCGGGAATAATTTATGTGGATACTATGTTTGCGAGTTCATTCGCTACTCGACCTCTGAGCGGGGCTTATCTGACCAACAATTTGAAGTACGTAAACAATATTCACAATTCTATTTTATTACCATCAATTGGGTTGAGTTTCATTCGTATATATATGTATTGACCCCTTTCTTTAAATTAGATCTGGGAGAAGTGAAACGAACTCCTACCAAATGATCACATATGAGCAATTCAAGAGGAATTGGTAGGATTCTTTGTTGACCACGTCATACCTGAACACGGAGAATACCATCAGGAATTGCAAATGATTTAGGTAGATGATGTCAGGGATCGTAAGAGATGTTATATTGTATATATGTAGTAGCATCTGATAGATATATGAAAACTTGTTGTTCGAGCAAGCACGGAGAAAGAGAGGTCACTTCTCTCTATATATGTTCATGACGATCTTGTGTAATGGTTCCTTCATTGCTATATGTAGTAGCTAGCGTCGAGTTGAATCGAAAACACTAAATAAAAATGAAACCCTAAATGTAAAAGAATTGAAGGGTAAACACAAAAATAAAAGAGGGAAACACAATATGACAACCCCTAAACCCTCCAAAACCCCTAAAACCTCCAAAACCCCTAATCCCCTCTTTTAAAAAAACCCCGACGCCTGGCAGCTGCTGACGCGTGGCTGCCTTTTAGTCCCGGTCGGTGTTACCAACCAGGACTAAAGGTCCTCCTGCCTGGGCGCCCCACAGCGGCCACGTGTACCTCCTTTAGTCCCGGTTCGTAAGCCAACCGGGACTAAAAGTGGTGGGCATTAGTCCCGATCGTTTTGTCCCGGTTGCAGAACAGGGGCTAAAGGCCCTCTAGAACCGGGACTGATGCCCTGTTTTCTACCAGTGCAAGGTAAACTGAAGTTATGCAAGATTAGTACTCATGATAATCTAGCTGATATATTGACAAAGCCAGTTCCTGTTGCTAAGTTTGAGTTTTGCTCAGATTTAGTTGGTATGACTCATTAGTCCTAGTGGCTGTTTGGTGCCGAAAGTGTTTTCTTTGTTGTTCAGGGAGGAGGTTCTCATTCATGCTACAAGATGGAATTTGTCTCAAGGTAGAGTTTGTTATGTTATGCTCCAAATTCAAGTATAAAGAGGGAGGCTAACTTTTGACGAGCGAGCGGAGCGAGGCCCGTTGCCGGTAGGCTTGGGCCGGATCAATATTGACCTAGGTCACCTATAACTCTTGTAAGCCGCCGCACGGGAAAAGTTGATCTGTTGTATATCCCCGCTGTTTGTAACCTCCCCCGATATAGTGATGTTTGGCTGGCTAGCGCCCGTAGTTTTGTCCCCTTCGTGTTGGAGGGGTTTTCCATGTTAAAATCTCGTGTCCCCTGCCTGTTCTTCTCTCTTCGTTATGTTGATTTGCTTGTCCTATCTCTAACAGGAAGGGTATCGACGAGATCTGGGTAGGATCGTGGCTTATATTGCCAATAGAACACGACATCAGTAGTGCTATGATGTTGAGGATGACATGGTGAGCGGACATCCCTGCGACCTTCATCCGGCCAGCCGCTGCCGCCGACTTCTTTTCGCCTTCGTTCTATGTAGCTGCTTCACGCGGCCCTCCCTAGGGATGGCACCCGCAGGGTTTGGGTACGGGTGGAGCTACCCCATACCCTTAAAGAAAATGTACAGTTGAGAGATAACAAATGACTATTAATCTCACTAACGATCGCCCCATATGCTCCTCTGGCGCTTTTGTGGATATTTGAGATGACTTGCTTGCAGTTGGATGCTACAACAAACTATTGGATAAGAAGATCTCCAGCAAGTGCTAGTGCCTCACGACATGCGAGTGCTTCAAGGGTGGCCAGATCAACAACTCCTTCAATAACTAGGCCGAGCTGCCCAAGAAATTTCGCTCTGCATCTCTGCAAACTGCGGCTGGAAATCCTCCTCTTCTTCCGCTTACTCCCCCGTCCACATGGATTTTGCAATATCCAGCAGGGGGCCTTTTTGGCTTCGGGTTTGCTTGATGGGGTGTGACATTCCAGCCGGAGTGCTCGGTTTGGCGTTGATCAAGGACAGGTCTTTTAGAAACCTCTCTATAAAGCTATGGGTCGCTTGGGGACTCTGAAATATAGCCTCATGTATTGCCTTTCGGCGAGCATGTCAAATTGCCCAAAGTGTCACCGCCATGTCGACAAATTCATCATGATTTAACATCTCCATCAACGTGAAAAGCCACTGTTTGGCATGCGGCTCATTGTTCGTTATGACTTTATATGGGTACATGGGTATGTGGGTATGGGTTATATGATCCCATACCCATACCCACTCTACCCGATGGGTTTAACATTTCCCTACTTATATATCATGGGTAATTTTTGGTCCCATACCCTTACCCTAAAAGGGTTTTTACCCGCCGGGTACATGGGTAATGGGTACCCATTGCCATCCCTCCCCAGCCGCGGCTGCTAGCAGCATGTGTGTGTTTTTTCTTTGCTAACAAGATCATGCGTGAGGATTGTACAAAAGGAAGGAAGAACGGGTGGGTGGGCAGAAAATCGGAGATGGGATTTGTTTGCACAAAATCCACGGGTCCGGCTACTTCTTTCATTCGATAAAAATCGGTGGGAGGAAGCTTCGATCGACCGATTGAGGTACGAAAGAAACGAACCTTTTCTCTCCTTTAGGAGTAGAGGTATGGCGGCGCGACAGGTAAACACCATCCCGTAAGAACGGGCACGTGAGCTACAATTTGCAGCCACATGCATGGCTGCTCGTACCTGCTGGCCAAGAATCTTTACCGTCGAAAGTTGGAAACCATGCATGTATTATATACATACCACATTAATTTCACAATCAGTAACATCCGAAACAGTGTACATGTTTAATCTCAAAACAAAACAAAACAAAACAAAAAACAGTAAGTTCATTCGATTCACATGTGACAACAAATACATGTGACAAATGACATAGGATGTGCAGGTTGAACAACGGTGGGGCGATAAGAGAGTGAAAGGAAATAGATAAAAGCAATACTAAATGCGTAAGTGTGTTCGGACATACTCCCTCCGTTCCTTTGTATATATAAGTTGTAATTTTTTCAAAAGTCAAACGAGTGCATGTTTGACTGAGTTTGTAGAAAGATATATCAATATCCACAATAAAAAAATTTAATTCCATTCGATCCATCATGAAAAGTAGTTTCATATTTTATCTATTAGGTATTGCAAATGTTGCAGAGTAGATAACAACCATGAACATGTGTCATCAAATGATTTTCTACGCATTAACATTTTATTAAGGATTGTCTGACAAAAACTATAAGATTATTTTTATGAAAAAACTACACACTTAGAACAAATTTAATTTTTCATAAAAAATTCGTATACAAAACTAATGACCAGACCTATATATTGGTAATTGAAACAATTTCTAGAACGTGATGCATTTTCGAACGGGTTAGGTAAAGAGAAGAAGGAGACCGAGACAAATAAAACATCATTTTTATTGGGCCAAAAAGTTAACATGGAGGGATTCTTTTGTCTTTTAATCAATTCCTTTTGTTATTTGATTCAAAATATTACATAAATATTTATATGATCTATAAGCACCTAATGAACATTCATATATTTTTCATGGTGATATTATCATCTTACATTATGTCATCATATGTATTATAACACGTGATATTTATTCTAAATTATGAAAACACATGGTGAGATAGAAAAAGGGAATCAGACTAGGCATCTCACAGTAAATCAAACACAAAGAAACTAATTTTGTAGACCACATGAACGACAGCTCTTCACAATTGTATCTACCATTATCAGGTCCACCTTATTGTAGTGCCAACCCATACATCTTCACAATATATATAAACAACATCGAAGACCAGAGTGAACTACACTCACTTCTTTGGTTCACCCTATTTTATTAATAGTTTGCACCGTATTGATATTCATATTTTCTCATCCAATGTCAAGTAGAAACTATGGATTCTGATTTGAGTTGTCACTCCAAGTGTTGCTCCAATATTTGTACCATATGGAAATATCAACTAGCTCGATATGTAAAGGTGAATTCTTTGAAGGCGTGCAGTATTCTGCACGAATGAGACATACAACTATTCACTAATATGGTGTTCTTAAAAATCATTATTCCACTAATTATAGACTATGATATTTTATTAATATTCATGATGGCTATAGTATTACAAAACCTATATATCAACCCTACTTTGAACACACTATAGATGGCACCCTTGCAAGTTCTTTGTAACTACAAACAACGAGATTTTATATTCACAATTTGATTTTAGTTATTCTCTACAAAAAACAAATAGTGTGTTCTCTTATGAACTTTCCAAATTTCTAGCCCGCGCATCGAGCGGGCCACTCTGCTAGTTGTACAAAAGGAAGGAAGAACGGGCGGGTGGGCTGGTTTCCGTGATTTTTGGCAGAAAATCAGAGATGGGATTTCTTTGCACAAAATCCACGGGTCCGACGACTTCTTTCATTCAATAAAAATCGGTGGGAGGAAGCTTCGATCGACCGATTGGGATACGAAAGAAATAAACTTTTTCTCTCCTTTAGGAGTAGAGGTATGGCGGCGCGACAGGTAAACACCATCCCTTAAGAACGGGCACGTGAGCTACAATTTGCAGCCACATGCATGGCTGCTCGTACCTGCTGGCCAAGAATCTTTACCGTCGAAAGTTGGAAACCATGCATGTATGATATACATACCACATTAATTTCACAATCAGTAACATCCGAAACAGTGTACATGTTTAATCTCAAAACAAAACAAAACAAAACAAAAAACAGTAAGTTCATTCGATTCACATGCATGCATATTCTCTGAGAATTGCTTGAATCAAATGAAATTAACACAGTGTGAGTTAGCCATCTCACTTAAACTCCTCATCGTTGATCTCCTCCTCCTTGTTCTTTCCATTCTTGGCCTCCCCCTGTGTAACTGTACCCTCCACCATTTCACCGGCTTGGTTGCTCCGGTCGGAGTCGGCGTCGGCGGCAGGCACCACCTTGAACTTGGCGTAGATGTCCCCCTTGTAGAAGCTTCTGGTCCTCCACACCAGCACCAGTGAGACGAGCGCGCCAGCGAGCGTGACCCCCGTGATTATGAGAAATGCGTGCTTGAAGCACTGCACCCCCTTGCAGATCTTGTCGCCGACGGTGGAGGCATGGCCCCCGTGCTGCCTAGCCGCCTCGGCGTCGTACATGCGCCCGGCGATGAGCACGTTGAGTACGTAGGCGCCGATGGGACTGGCCGCGGAGCCAAAGTTGAAGAGTGTTGAGTAGTACTTGAGGCCGAACACCTCGGAGATGATGGAGAAGAGCAGCGGCCACTGCGCCCCGAAGCAGAAGCCAAGGATCACAGAGGCGGCGTATAGGGACTGCGGCACGCCAAAGGCGATGAGGAGGTGGCCGACGCAGGAGATGAGGAGCACGGCCGTGAGGGCCAGCGGGCGCGGGAACCTGTAGCGGGCGACGAAGAACTCTGACATGTAGCCGGCGCCGACGTGGCCGGCGTAGTTCCAGATGCTGATGAGGGAGACGAAGGTGTTGATGCTCTTTGCCGGGTACCCCAGCGACTGGCCGATCTGCGCCATGTTGTCGATGGCCGTCAGCGTGCCGCCGATGCCGAACACTGACACCACGAACAGCACCAGCATCTCCACGCTCACCAGCGCCTGCATGATGGAGTAGTCCTCTCCCAGCGCCGGCGGCTTGAACATGTTGGTGAGTCAGCCCGTCATGCTGCACTTTGGCTGTTCATCGTCTTTCGCGCTTGCTGGTTCCTCGACGGCAATGGCCGGCGGATGCTGGAGAGATTCCTCGAGTTGGGAGACGGCGGTGTACTCCTCCTTGATGACGACGCCGAGGGGGAGGAAGAGGATGATGAGGAGCACGGTGGCGCCGACGGCGTACGCGGCGTGGGAGAAGCTCGGCACCTGCTTCTGCACGACGATCATGACGAGGAGGTAGGTGGCGAGCGCGATGGAGATGTAGAGGAAGTAGAAGAAGGGCTTGCTGTTGGGCTCGTCGCCCTCCGCGCGGCGGCGGTACGGCAGGACGCGGATGGTGTGCACGAAGAAGATGTACACGGCGGCGGGGAGCCAGGCAATGAGGAGGACGAGCGACTTGGCGTCGTCGCCGTAGATAGCGAGGTAGAGCTGCGTGTAGATGGCGCCGCTGAGGCCGACGAAGCCCTTGAGCAGGCCGATGACGATGCCGCGGCTCTCCGGGAAGTTCTTGACGCAGGCGACGAGCGCGCCGGTGTTAGAGAAGGTGAGCGCGTTGGCGCCGACGCACATGTAGATGCACATGAGCCACACGGGCGGCGCCGCCGTGCGCTCCGTGAGCGCCAGGTACACCATGAGGTAGCCCCCCAGGTTCATGCCGGCGCCGATGAGGAGCACGGCCCAGGTGGGCGCCACCTGCTGCACCAGGCCGGAGACGACGCCGACGTTGGTGCCCAGGTCCTTGAAGAAGCCCAGCGTGTTGAGCGTCTGCTGGTTGTACCCCAGCACGGACCGCAGCTCCTTGGAGTAGAGCGCGAAGATGTAGGTGGACCCCGACGCCGCCATCACCACCATGGACGCGAACACCACGTACCACCGGCTGCGCAGCACCCGCCCCACGAACGCCGGCGTGCACATCACCGCCGTGGCCCCCTCGCCGCCCGCCATTTCTCCTTCCTCGTTTCCTCTTCTCTTTGGAAGCAAGCAATCGGGATAGAATGATCTGGTAGATAGAACACCAAGTCTAAGCTCTGCTACTTATAGCAACGTACGTGACGACTGGTGTGTAGCGAAAGTAAGTAATGGCTGAGTGAGACGGCTATGAAATACTAAAAAAAGAGAGAAAGATTTGGACTAATTTTCTCGCCATTCCAAGCAGTCCATGCACTGAGTGAGACGGCTATGACATACTAAAAGATTTGGAGAAATGACAAGTACACACAAGGTGTAGCTGGTATAGTGGACTTTTGATCAGATTGATGAGATTTCATTCGATGCTATTCAATGGCAAGCTCAAGAGAGGGTATTTTACCATGCCCATGTGAGCAGCTTTGCTTGGGGATTACTGGCGGCTAAGGTGTGTGGATGCGTACTAAATCCAGCACAGCCATCACATTTATCAGTTGACAAAATACTCTTTGCGGCTTACACTCTCTGTTGGTTTCAGCTCGCCAGTTTTTTTCTCCCATCCCTGCGTGTTTGGAACTACCATATATGAACCTAAGGAGCCTGCATAAGAAAAATTCAAGGTGGCAACATAAAATTAATATTGCCTTAGCTATGGTTGAATTTTGATACTAACTAGCAAAGTGCCACCGCCATTGCAACAAATCTAAAATAGACTAATACATGTTCACAAACTTGAAGAAAAAAATCGCCCTGATATATTTCTCTAAAATTGACTAATCCAGCACCACCGCCAGCACATTTTGATACTAACTAGCAAAGTGCCGGCGCCATTGCAACAAATCTAAAATAGACTAACACTACATGTTCACAAACTTGAAGAAAAAAATTGCCCTGATTTTTGGTACATATGTATGTTCACAAGCTTGATCACAAAAAGAGTATTACGTTTCACCCCAGATATATTTCTCTTATTTTATTTGCATGAGGTGTGTGTGTGTGGGGCGGGGGGGGGGGGGGGGGGGGGGTTGGATCTCTTATATTAGTGGACAAATTGAACGAGTATCTACAACAAGCTATTATAGCTGAGATATCACACCATGGCTTGCCGTGATGCTCATTTCTTGTTTAAGAAACAACTTCCCTCTTCGGCATGTCATCGTCAAAAATCAGCTATGATAAAACCACAAAGGACTAGCATGACTCAAAGTGCAGTTGCAATTGTGTGGAAGAAACTTGTGCGGCTCAATCAAGCTCTTGCTGGTGTATATTACTTGGGCCCAATATATCATGCTGGGTCAAAATTCATGTGTTCTAATAGTCAAATATGTACTCCCTCCAAGTGGGTATATTAGTCAGGCACACATTTTTAGGTCTTTAATTTAACTTGGGAAACATGTATTATATGTCATAAAAAATATATCTTTAGATTCATTGTGAAATATAGTTTCTAACCTTATAATTTTTGTGGCATATTGTACATGTTTTATTACTAGTTAAATCAAAGACCTTAAAACAGTTATTTAGGGCGTCTGAGATAGGTACGGCCAAAGTAGCCAGAAGCACTGAAGTTGAACTCAATAATGCCCATGCCAACTACAATCATGGAGAGTATTCAGGCACAACGAATGCTTGGAGATAGGAGTACGATGAGGTTGGGTTTATCCTAGTTTAATGCTATGTGCGTTACTTGATGGGTTTTTCGCGCAGCCACATGATATTCGTGGACTTGGGAAGGTGGTGCGCCTAATTTTGATTGGCGGCATGGTGATTTGACTTTGTTTAATTTGTAGTAGGACGCGGTAGTTGTAAGACGATAGCACATGTATGGTACCTTGTCCGACGAACAAATCGAGTATGACAGCTTGATAATGATATACATATAAGATAAATTACTCATGTATTAATGTACGTTATGTGTCGAAGAGTTATGTTTTACTCACCCACAAAATGTAATAGTTCTATCAGCAGGCAATTGTGCAGCTGGCTAGCTTCTTCACATGGCACAAGAATTTAAATCCAGGCGGCTACTAATGTACATTGTGATTGAGATTAGATGACGGCTAGCAGGTTTATTCGTTAGATCTTGCTAGTTCAGATCCTCAAAGATGACCCCTTGGAAATAAAGATCCTCGATGATCACTATGAGCTATGACAATATTTGATCATCAACTTAGTTGTAATTAGCTTATATTGTGTCATGAGCAGTTTTTTCTTCCATCCCTGCGTTTTTGGATCTGCCTGCATTAGAAAATTTCAATGCGGCCAACATAAAATTAATATTGCTTTAGTTATGTTTGAATTTTGACACTAACCAGCAAAGTGCCGGCGCCCTAATTTTTGGTATATAGGGGGGGACTGATCTGGAGAAACTACTGCAAAAGTGGAGCGGAGTGGTGATGGGTTTTCCCCTGCAAAAATACCACAACTTACTTTGCCTTCGTTAGATGCAGAATGAATAATAAACATTATTGCAGAGCAGGCATACCATTATCACCAGTTGGATCTCTTATAGGAGTGGACACATTGAACGAGTATCTACAACAAGCTATTATTAGCTGACAAATCACAACATCGTTTGCCGGTGATGCTCATTTCTTGTTTAAGAAACAACTTCCCTCCTCGGCATGTCATCGTCAAAAATCTGATATGATAAAACCACCAAGGACTAACATGAGCAGTTTTAACCGACAATTATAATATAACATGACTCAAAGTGCAGTTGCAATTATGTGGAAGAAACTTGTGCGGCTCAATCAAGCTCTTGCTGGTGTATATTCACTAGTAGAAAAGGGGGCAATGGTCCAGGCCGGTCCAGCCCATTAGTCCCGGTTCAATCCAGAACCGGGACCAATGGGAGCATTTGACCCGGTTCGTGAGCCCCGGGGGCCGGCCGGGCCACGTTGGCCATTGATCCCGGTTCGTCTGGACCTTTTGGTCCCGGTTGGTGGGGCGAACCGGGACCAATGGGCCGCTCTCCTGGCCCACCACAATTGGTCCCGGTTGGTGGCATGAACCGGGACCGAAGGCAAACCTTTAGTCCCGGTTCAAGCGACTAACCGGGACCAATGGTGGTGCCTATATATACCCCCCTCGCGCAAGAGCAGAGCACACTGCTCTGTTTTTTCTGGCCGAGGGGGAGAGGGCTTGGTGGTGCTCTAGCTCACCTCCTATGCACACAAGGTGTTCGATGGAATGCCCGAGCCACACTACTTAAGGTTTATCCTCTCCAAGCTCGACCGCCAAGCTCCATTTTCCTCCATATTTGTCTAGGTTTAGCGGTCCGTCACGCCCCGTCCCCGTCTTCAACGTCGTCGATCACTCGCACCGATCTCATCGCCGGCACCACCGTGGTGAGCCTCTTGTTCTTATCTTCTTTCTGAAAGGAAAAATATTCTTATTTGTATGTTTAGATAGATATATACTTGTATAATTTTCTTACTTTTATTATTGCATCTTATATAGTGCGATGGTTTTGGTATCCGCCCCCGTCGGCCCTCGTCCTGTCTATGATTCGGATGTGGTATATATTATCTTTCCATAACTATTGGTTCATTTATTGTTTATGATAATTATGCCGACCAACGTGACATAGATTTTATTCATCTAGGAGGTTGTTGAACCGGAAATTCCAACCGACCCTATTGTCGAGAGGTTAAATTTAGTTGAAGAAGAAAACAATTTGTTAAAGGAAAAAATTAGAAAAATTGAGGGGAGAAGATGATATTGGAGTTGCATGTTGCGGATGTCGTCGATGATCACAAGATCAAGATGGATGCAATGCGCTTGAAGATTAGAAAGATTAGAAAATATGCCATTCATACCGAGGCTTGGTATCATTATGCCGTTGGATCAGTTGTTACATTGGTTGCGATTATGATCGCATTTGTTTTCGCATTGAAATGTTTTACATAGTTTCAGTGTATGGTTTAATTAATTTAGATGCTCTGCAGAGCTTTATGTTGTTAGATGAGAACTATGTATGTACTTTGGTTTTAATGTGATGATGAACTTCTATTAATTTGGTCACTTAATTATCTATTCATGATGTTCTGTAATGATTTTTGACACACTTAATTATATATAATGCACACAGATGAACTGGCAATGGATGTACGGTTCAAGACACACCTCCGAGTACATTAAGGGCGTGCATAATTTTCTCGAAGTGGCTGAGGCAAACAAGCAGAATGGTTTTATGTGTTGTCCATGCCCTATATGTGGGAATACGAAGTCTTACTCTGACCGGAAAATCCTCCACACCCACCTGCTTCACAAGGGTTTCATGCCACACTATAATGTTTGGACGAAGCACGGAGAAATAGGGGTTATGATGGAAGACGGCGAAGAAGAAGAGTACGATGACAACTATGTGCCCCCTGAATACGGTGATGCTCCAGAAGATCAAGAGGAACCAGACGATGTGCACGATGATGCTGCAACGGGCGAAGCTGCTGCAGATCAAGAGGAACCAGACGATGTGCCCGATGATGATGATCTCCGCCGGGTCATTGTCGATGCAAGGACGCAATGCGAAAGTCAAAAGGAGAAGCTGAAGTTCGATCGCATGCTAGAGGACCACAAAAAAGGGTTGTACCCCAATTGCAAAGATGCCAACACAAAGCTCGGTACCGTACTGGAATTGCTGCAGTGGAAGGCAGAGAATGCTGTGCCTGACAAAGGATTTGAGAAGCTACTTAAAATATTGAAGAAGAAGCTTCCAAAGGATAACGAATTGCCCGACAGTACATACGCAGCAAAGAAGGTCGTATGCCCTCTAGTTTTGGAGGTGCAGAAGATACATGCATGCCCTAATGACTGCATCCTCTACCGCGGTGCGTACAAGGATCTGAACGCATGCCCAGTATGCGGTGCATTACGGTATAAGATCAGACGAGATGACCCTGGTGATGTTGACGGCGAGCCCCCCAGGAAGAGGGTTCCTGCGAAGGTGATGTGGTATGCTCCTATAATACCACGGTTGAAACGTCTGTTCAGAAACGGAGAGCATGCCAAGTTGATGCGATGGCACAGTGAGGACCGTAAGAAAGACGGGAAGTTGAGAGCACCCGCTGACGGGTCGCAGTGGAGAAAAATCGAGAGAAAGTACTGGGATGAGTTTGCAAGTGAGCCAAGGAACGTATGGTTTGCTTTAAGCGCGGACGGCATTAATCCTTTCGGGGAGCAGAGCAGCAATCACAGCACCTGGCCCGTGACTCTATGTATGTATAACCTTCCTCCTTGGATGTGCATGAAGCGGAAGTTCATTATGATGCCAGTTCTCATCCAAGGCCCTAAGCAACCCGGCAATGACATTGATGTGTACCTAAGGCCATTAGTTGAAGAACTTTTACAGCTGTGGAATGGAAACGGTGTACGTACGTGGGATGAGCACAAACAGGAGGAATTTAACCTAAAGGCGTTGCTGTTCGTGACCATCAACGATTGGCCCGCTCTCAGTAACCTTTCAGGACAGACAAACAAGGGATACCACGCATGCACGCACTGTTTATTTGACACCGATAGTATATACCTGGCAAGCTGCAGGAAGAATGTGTACCTGGGCCATCGTCGATTTCTTCTGACCAACCATCAATGTCGAAAGAAAGGCAAGCATTTCAAAGGCGAGGCAGATCACCGGAAGAAGCCCGCCATGCGTACCGGTGATCACGTACTTGCTATGGTCAATGATTTACAAATATCTTTGGAAAGGGTCCCGGTGGACTAGCTGTTCCGAGTGACGCTGGGGGACACGCACCCATGTGGAAGAAGAAATCTATATTTTGGGACCTACCCTACTGGAAAGACCTAGAGGTCCGCTCTTCGATCGACATGATGCATGTGACGAAGAACCTTTGCGTGAACCTGCTAGGCTTCTTGGGCGTGTATGGGAAGACAAAAGATACAGCTGAGGCACGGGAGGACCTGCAACGTTTGCACGAAAAAGACGGCATGCCTCCAAAGCAGTATGAAGGTCCTGCCAGCTATGCTCTTACGAAAGAAGAGAAGGAAATCTTCTTCGAATGCCTGCTTAGTATGAAGGTCCCGACTGGCTTCTCGTCGAATATAAAAGGAATAATAAATATGGCAGAGAAAAAGTTTCAGAACCTAAAGTCTCATGACTGCCACGTGATTATGACACAACTGCTTCCGGTTGCATTGAGGGGGCTTCTACCGGAAAACGTCCGATTAGCCATTGTGAAGCTATGTGCATTCCTCAATGCAATATCTCAGAAGGTGATCGATCCAGAAATCATACCAAGGCTAAGGAGTGATGTGGTGCAATGTCTTGTCAGTTTCGAGCTGGTGTTCCCACCATCCTTCTTCAATATCATGACGCACGTCCTAGTTCATCTAGTTGACGAGATTGTCATTCTGGGCCCCGTATTTCTACACAATATGTACCCCTTTGAGAGGTTCATGGGAGTCCTAAAGAAATATGTCCGTAACCGCGCTAGGCCAGAAGGAAGCATCTCCATGGGCCATCAAACAGAGGATGTCATCGGGTTTTGTGTTGACTTCATTCCTGGCCTTAAGAAGATAGGTCTCCCTAAATCGCGGTATGAGGGGATACTGACTGGAAAAGGCACGCTTGGAAAGGACTCAATAATATGCAGGGACGGATATTCTTGGTCTCAAGCCCACTACACAGTTCTACAGAACTCTACCTTGGTGACCCCGTATGTCGATGAACACAAGAACAGTCTGCGCTTCAAACACCCGGAGCAGTGCGACGACTGGATTACATGTGAACACATCAGGACTTTCAGCAGTTGGTTGGAAGCACGTATCAGAGGTGACAACACTGTTTGTGATGAGCTGTACTTGTTATCCAGGGGACCCTCTTTGACTGTATTGATTTGGAAAGGATACGAGATAAATGGGAATACATTTTACACGATTGACCAAGATCAAAAGAGCACCAACCAAAACAGCGGTGTCCGCTTTGATGCAACAACCGAGAGGGGAAAGGACACATATTATGGTTACATAGTGGACATACGGGAACTTGACTACGGACATGATTTTAAGGTCCCTTTGTTTAAGTGCAAATGGGTCAATCTGTCAGGAGGCGGGGTACAGGTAGACCCACAGTACGGAATGACAACAGTGGATCTGAAAAATCTTGGGTACACTGACGAACCGTTCGTCCTAGCCAATGATGTCGCACAGGTTATCTATGTGAAGGACATGTCCAGTAGACCGAGAAAGAGAAAAGATAAGGAAGCAAATACATCATACGATGAGCCAAAGCGCCACATAGTTCTTTCAGGAAAAAGGGACATCGTGGGAGTGGAGGACAAGACAGACATGTCTGAAGATTATGAAAAGTTTCATGAAATTCCTCCCTTTAAAGTCAAGGCTGACCCCAGCATCCTGATAAACGATGAAGATTATCCATGGTTACGGCGCAATAAGCAAATGACACAAGCGAAGAAAAAGTGAAGACTTTCTCCCGCAACTATTATGATGATACCATGCCAACTTTGTAACTGACGAGTATGATACCATTGTTCGTTTTGTACATGCACATGCTATGTGTGGGTCAATTTATAATACCATGCCAACTTTCAACTTTTTCAGAGTTCATTTGAAATGCTTTAATGTCTTATGGTTCGGCCCTCGTAATAATTAAAAATAGCAACAATAAGTATTTTCAAATTTGAAAAGTAATGGCACTAACAGAAAGTTTATAATTTTCCTAAAACTAAAAGCAAAAAGATTTAAGAAATAAAGCAAGAAACAAAAGAAAATAAATAATGCAGAAAACAAAACAAAAAAACAACAATAAGTATTTTGTTGTAAGTAGAAACAAAATAAAATAAATAAAGCAAGAAAGAAAACAAAAAAAAAGTGTTTTCAAATTTGAAAAGTAACGGCACTAACAGAAAGTTTATAATTTTTCTAAAACTAAAAGCAAAAAGAATTAAAAAATAAAGCAAAAAACAAAAGAAAATAAATAATGCAGAAAACAAAACAAAAAAACAACAATAAGCATTTTGTTGTATGTAGAAACAAAATAAAATAAATAAAGCAAGAAAGAAAACAAAAAAAAGTGTTTTCAAATTTGAAAAGTAATGGCACTAACAGAAAGT
The DNA here is from genome assembly GCA_963921465.1 of Triticum timopheevii. Lineage (NCBI taxonomy): Eukaryota > Viridiplantae > Streptophyta > Magnoliopsida > Poales > Poaceae > Triticum > Triticum timopheevii. The sequence goes on from OY997274.1 coordinate 673,497,694, forward strand.
TTATAATTTTCCTAAAACTAAAAGCAAAAAGAATTAAAAAATAAAGCAAAAAACAAAAGAAAATAAATAATGCAGAAAACAAAATAAAAAAACAACAATAAGTATTTTGTTGTAAGTAGAAACAAAATAAAATAAATAAAGCAAGAAAGAAAACAAAAAAAAGTGTTTTCAAATTTGAAAAGTAATGGCACTAACAGAAAGTTTATAATTTTCCTAAAACTAAAAGCAAAAAAGAATTAAAAAATAAAGCAAAAAACAAAAGAAAATAAATAATGCAGAAAACAAAACAAAAAAATGGAAAAAAATAAAAATAGCAACAATAAGTAAAGAAAACAAAAAACAAAAAAAAGTGCCCCCTACTGGGCCACCCACAGCCTGAATACGACTTGAATCCCTAATTTGCGCCAGGATTCAGCCCGCAGAAGGCCCAGAAGGACCATCGGGCAAAGCAGTAGCAAGTAGGCCCACAAGCCTGCCGTAGAGAGGAGTTCAAGAGGGGAGCGGCAGTGGGGCTTATAAACCACTGCGCTCCCCTCTCAACTAGCGAGGTGGGACTAAACTTTGGCCCCGATGCGGGCAGCACAGGGGCCTTTGGTCCCGGTTGGTGGCACAAACCGGGACTAAAGGGGGGGGGGGGGGGCTTTAGTCCCGGTTGGTGCCACCAACCGGGACCAAAGGCCGTAGCTTCCCGCCCTTTGGGCTGCCGAAAAAGAGGCCTTTGGTGCACCAACCGGAACCAATGCTCATTGTATATAAGTAGCACTTCGCAGTTTTCCAGAGTTCATCGCCAACAGTTGCCCCCCCCCCGACGACGCCGAACACATCGACGCCGCCAGGCTGCCCCGACGCCGCCCGTCGCCCCCGCCGTCGCCCGCGCCCGTCGTCGTCGCCGTCCTCCCCGTGCCCGCGCCGTCCTCCCCGAGCCCGCGCCCGCCGTCGTCGCCGCCAGGCTCCCCCGGCCCGTCGCCGCCGCCCGCCCCCGCGCCCCGCGCCCCGAGCCCCTGCCCCGTCGCCGTCGCCCGCCCCCGCGCGCCGCCACCGCTGTGAGCCGCCGCGCCGCACCGGCTCTATTTTTTTTTTCATTTTTATAACTTTATTTTTTGTTCAATGTATATATATATATATATATATATATATATATATATATATATATATATATATATATATATATATATGTGGCTGTATATATATATATGCGGCTCTGTTTTTTTTTCATTTTTATTAGTTTAGTTTTTTTGTTTATATATATATATATATATAATGTATATGTGTATGTATGTGGCTATGTGTATGTAATGTTTAAAAATTGTTCAGATTATGTTTTTGTTGATATATGTATTTATTGTTCATATGTGTATTAATGTTTTCATATATGCAAAAGATAGATTTTTAGAAAAGTTAGGTTTTTTTCTGTTCATAGATTTTTTTTGTTGATATTAATTATTGTAGAATATGCAAATGTTTGTATATTCATATGAACAATGCATTAGGCAAAACCTTTGTTTTTTTTCGAAATTTTCTATTTGAACATTTTTTTTAAAACAAGCAATACTAAAAGAATGAGGGGAAAAAGGAAAATAAGAAGAGGAAGAAAGGAGAAAAAGAGGAGAGGAAGAAGAGGAGAAATAAATAAGAAGAGGAAAAAGAAGAAAAAGAAGAGGAGAAGAAGAAAGGAATAGAGGAGAAAGAAGAAATTCTATTTTTTTCTTCTTCTCCTCTAACCCTTTCTTCTTCTCCTCTTTTTCTTCTTCTTTTACTTCTTCTTCTTCTTCCTTCTTCCTTCTTCCTCTTTTCTTCCTTTTCCTTAATTATTTTCCTCTAGATACAACCCCCTCTAGATATAACCCCCTCTAGATACAACTGCAGCACCCCCCTCGGCCCTCTCGCTCGACCAAAACTCTCGAGGACACCCAACCCTAGAGAGAAAACGATGTTGCAGGTCTCCTACGTACCCCCTCCCGCCGCGCCCCTACCCGACAAATTAACTCTCTCGAGGCCACCCAAATTTATCAAGTTAAAAGAGCGTTATCGTCGAGGCCACCCCAAACCCTTGAAGCTTTGTGTCGAGGCGACCCCAAACCCTAGAGAAGCAGCGTCGAGGCCACTAACATGATTCCTTATTGTGATTAGCTAGCTAGTTCTACGTTTGCCACTATGTACCATGTTTGAACAATAATTGACATGTTGTCAATATTTGCAGAAACTATGGAGCACTCCCGAGATGAGGAAACAGAAGCGATGTTGGGGGAAATAATCGCAAATGGAAGTGATGATGTTGCGTCATTTCTCATCGACACCGTTGGTCAGCTGGATGAAGAAGAGGGCTATGATTATGATGGCTTCGACCCATTAATGCCGGTACAAGAGGAGGACTATGTTCATGATGGCTCCGGTGACACAATGGAGGTACAAGACGAAGGAGACCGTGCTGACTGCTCCGGTCACCGAACCGAGTCCGGCCAGGTATATATATATTAGTTAAGCCCGTGCTGACAAGTTAATTGATGCATCCATTGTTTTGGTATATGTACACATATTAATTACTGTCGTCTTTCTTCCTTATAATTTCTAGCCCTCCGGATCGAGCACAACTTCGGTAAGGAGACGAGGCCCGAAGAAAAAGTTGAGCTCGGATGAAAAGTTTGAGATCATAGAAATCGCGCCCGACGGCGAACCGATTGAACCCATCCAGACAAAGAAGGCATTTTCTGCTCAGTGCGGGGTTCTTGTTAGGGACAGGATCCCGATCAGCATCCAGCAATGGTATAAGCCTGCTAAGGATGAAGACGCTGAGGTTTCATCTGTCAATGATATGCAGAAAGAAGATCTTTGGACTGAGCTGAAGGCAAATTTCACCCTACCGCTAGAGGAGGATCCGGAGAAGCCAGTTAAAGAGCAATTAATCAAGTCTTGTGCTCTTAAGAAGATGGCAGGCCTAATGAGGAGGTGGAGGAAAGAGCTGAAGTAGTTTGTCAAGAAAAAAGAGACACCAGAATTCATCGGCAAATATGAGAAGATCAAAGATCACTGGCCCGCATTTGTGGCCCACAAGACATCGGAAAAGAGTAAGAAGATGTCGGAGACAAACAAGAAAAATGCTGCGAAGAAGAAGCTTCACCATCGCACGGGGTCAGGTGGCTACCTCAAAGCCCGGCCTAAGTTGTCCAAGGCTGAGCATGATCTGCTTGAAAAAGGGATCGAACCAGAGACAATGCGCTGGCCAGACCGTTGCCGGACTTGGTTCTTCGGGGCTGGCGGAACCTTGGACCCTGTAACAGGGCAGTGTCAGTGGACGGACGAGCAACTACAAACACCAGTCAAGAACCTTCGACACTATATCGATGCAGCGCAGCGAGGGACGTTCCTTCCAAACAGGGAGAAGGACGAGCTCACAATGGCCCTTGGGAATCCCGAGCACCCTGGACGGACACGAGGCACGCCAGGCTCCCTTCCGTGGAAGGTTGGTTTTCTGGACGCAGGGGGTTACAAAACCCACGAGAGGAGGAAGAAACTGGAGCAGGACCAAATGCAGGCGCTGCTTGGAAGCGTAATGGGGCTAGAGGATCGAGAAGAGGAACGAGAAGCAGCAGATCGCAACAAACGACATGCCGAAGCTTCCCCGGAAGCTACCCCGCCATCTCAGCGGAGAAGCAGCGTTGCTTCCACCGAGCTGCTTCAGCCGGAGCATGTCTTGACGGCTCCTGCCAGCTATCCCGTGGATGGTATCACGGAGTCTCAAAATTGCAACATTATGGCGCGATGCATGAATTTGAAGGTCAAGGCGGCTGTTGGCCAAGTTTATCCTAGTGGACCCGGCACAACTTATCACTGCCAGCCGATTCCAGAAGGATTTGCTAAGGTGATGGTGGATGAAATAACGGAGGGATTTGAGGACCTCGCGCTTGAGCACCCTACCGGTGAAGGGGAGACTAGGCTGGGTTCTGCTCTGAAGACTCCATGCCTATGGCGGAAGGAGCTCATCGACCTTCTGAACTGGACGCCTCCGCCTCCTCCTCCGACTCCGGCGAGTCAGGGCACTCCGCCTCCTCCACCGCCTCCTCCTCCGGCGACTGACGATCAGGGCACGCGTGGCAGCACTCCGCCACCTCCGCCGCCTCCTCCTCCGGCGAGTGACGATCAGGGCACGCGTGGCGGCACTCCGCCTCCTTCTCCGGCGTGTGGCGGCACTCCGCCTCCTCCTTCTCCGCCTCGCCAGCAAGGGCGGAAGAGACCCGCCGCCACCCCGGCTGCTCCGACGCGTCGTAGTCCTTCTCCTCCGCCTCGTAAGCAAGCATGAAAGAAGACAGACGCCGCAGCCGCTCCGTCTGCTCCGGCGTCTAGCAGCACACGAAGAGAGAGGCAATACAGATACGGTCCACCTCTAAAGCCTGTAGAGAAGTTACCGTACGAGAGGACCAAGGAGGAAAATGATACGATCGTGCAGGCCCAAGTGAAGGAGTTCTTTGAAGGGGTGAAAGCAAAGATACATCCACCTCCGGAGGAGAAGGTAGATCCGGTGAAAGCAAAGCGCACTCTCGATGCCCTGAGGAAACCACCAAAGTCTCCGCCGAGAACCAACTATGAGCGCATTACTGAACAGACATATCTCCAAGCCAAGCGGTCGGGAACTACTGTCAGTGATAAAAGGTCAAAAGAACAACAAGCAAAGGGGAAAAAAATTGCCCAGCTCGGCGAACAAGCACAGCAATCGTGCCCCCTGCTCAATGTGTCTAATCCTCCGGGGACGGTGGCCGGTTATAGCAATCTTGAAGATTACCTGCCTGACGATGTACTTCCTGATTTCATGGAGATGGACTTATTCAGATACGAGTACGGGAAGCCTCTCGTCAAAGATGAAAAGTCTCTGACAACAATGATGCGAAGATTCCATAGTTGGTACATGAAAACCTGCAGAGAGTCTGAGGGGACGAACACTTTGTATCTGAAAATTAAAGAGGAGCACGACCTCGTTTCAAATGATGTGTTGGCTATTCCATTTGAGGAGTTCTTCGAGTTCTTCAATCAAAAGGCCCTCGATAAATTAATGGTCTTTTGCTACTGCCTGTAAGTACTATTTCTGTCATTAGTCTGTATATATAGCTCGGCTCTTTCATTGCATGTATTTATAATTAATTATCCCCAATATATTATGCAGATTGAAGATCGTCGAGTGCAAAAAAAATGAAATATATGATATTGGGTTCATTAACACAAATATCATAGATGTATTTCTGGTTAAAAAGCGCGTCGAAGAGGCCGAGGACAACTTCCTACAATCGTTGATCAAAAATCAAAACAAAGATACCATACTCTTTCCTTACAATGGCCCGTGAGTGTTACTGTCGTGTGCATATTCGGTTTTCCTTATTACTCGAGCGAGGTTAATGTAATTGATGAGTTATGCATGCGTGCAGGTACCACTATATTCTTCTGGAGATTAAGCTTGAGCGTGGACTAGTAACCGTCTTAGACTCTAGACGGAAAGATCCCAGCATCTATGCGGACATGACTGAAATGCTCAGCAAGTTAGTTCAATCGATCATTATCGCACCATATCGGCAACTTTTTGTTCATTTCCTGATATCTCAAGTAATAATAATTATTTTCTTTGTCTTGCAGGGTTTGGAAACAGTTCACCGCACAAGCTCCAGGACTGCCGAAGGAGCTGCGATATACATACCCGAAAGTAAGTACTACTGGCTAGCTAGTTGTGTGCATCTCCCGTTGATTTTATAGCTATACTTTCATCAATGCCATTTATAATGCTTCATTATCAGTTTGATTGACCTCTATTTCTCGTAAAGTGCTTGTGGCAGGAGGAAGGGAATGATTACTGTGGATACTACGTGTGCGAGTTCATCCACAACGCGACTTTGAAAAACAAGCGGGGCTACTCTAGAAGACAATATGAAGTGCGTAAGCAATATTCACAATTTCATTTTATTACACCATCATTTCTGTTGAGTTTCATTCATATATATGTATTAATTAACCCCCTTCTTCAAATTAATTAGACATGGCAGATGCGAGATGAACTCCTAGAACCAGATCGCATGAAAGCAATTCAAGAGGAATTGGCGGGATTCTTTCTTGAACACGTCATCAGTAAAGCCGGAGAATACCATGTGGAACTTCAATTCAAATTCTAGTGGTTTGTAATTACGAGATCTTATACATGTATGTAGCCAGTAAAAAACTTGTTGTTCGACCAATCTCTCGGAGAAGGAGAGGTCGATCGATCTTCTCTCTGTATGCATGACGAACTTCTGTACTGAATGGTTCTCTCGATCACTTATATATATATACTACGTAGCGTCGACCAAGCACGGACATAAGAGAGGACACTTCTCTCTATTAATTAGCTAGCTAACACAATATACGAAACACATAAATTAAACCCCCAACCCCCCTCCTTTCAAAAAAAAACCAGCCACTGGAATGCAGACGCGTGGATGCCTATTGGTCCCGGTTGGAGCCACCAACCGGGACCAAAGGCCCCCTGACTGGGCTCGGCGCACAGGGCCACGTGGAGGCTCATTGGTCCCGGTTCGTGTTTGAACCGGGACTAATGGGTGGAGGCATTAGTAACGACCCATTAGTCCCGGTTCATGAACCGGGACTAAAGGTCCTTACGAACCGAGTCTAATGGGTGGTTTTCTACTAGTGATTACTTGGGATAAATATACCCTGCTGGGCTGGGTCAAAATACATGTGTTATAATAGTCAAATAAGTACTCCCTCCAGGTAGGTATATTAGTCAGGCATGAATTTTTAGGTCTTTAATTTAACTAGGGAAACATGTATTTTATTTCATAAAATATATATATATATAGATTCATTGTCAAATATAGTTTCTAACCATATAATTTTTGTGGCATATTGTATGTGTTTTTTTACTAGTTAAATCAAAGACCTAAAAAAAGGGTATTTAGGGGGTCTGAGACAGGTATGGCCAAGCTAGCCAGAAGCATTGAAGTTGAAGTGTTGAACTAACTAATGCCCATGCCAACTGCAATCATTATTTAGAGTACGATAAATTATAGAGCAACAGGAACTGAGATATCCAACGACATTGGGGATAGAAGTACGATGGGGTTGGGTTTATCATAGTTTAATGCTCTATGCCTCACTTGATGGGTTTTCGCGCAGCCACTTGATATTCGTTGACTTGGGAATGTGGTCCGCCTGATTTTGATTGGCGGCACATGATTTGACTTTGTTTAATTTGTAGTAGGACTTGCTGTAGTTGTGCGATGATAGCAGATGGTCTCTATGGTATCTTGCCCGACGAACAGATCGAGTATGACTGCTAGATAATGATACACATATAAGATAAATCAGTCAGGTATTAGTGTACGTTATATGTAGAAGAGTAAAGTTTTACTCACCAACAAAATGTAATAGTTCTATCAGCTGGCAATTGTGTGGCAGGCTAGTTTCTTCACATAGCACAAGAACTTAAATTCAGGCGGCGGCTAACATACATTGTGATTGAGATTAGATGGCTGCTAGCAGTTTTATTCTTTAGCTCTAGCTAGTTGAGATCATCGAAGATCACCCCTTGAGAAAAGAAGATCCTCGATGATCACCGTGAGATCTGACAGCATTTGATCGTGAACATAGTTGTAATTAGCTTAGACTGTGTCATGAGCAGGCAATATCATCATCATCATCTTTTACTTTTCTAATTTAAATTCTTGTTCAAACCACATAGATTGTAGAAGTCATCAAGTTTTCTTAGGGCATCTCTATAGCCGACCCTCAAACCACCCGCAACCATCCGGACCGCACAACTGACACGTTTGGTCATCCAACGCGGTCTTGTATCGATCCGCTCAGCGACCGGATGCACTTTTCCCTGCAAACCAGAGACAAACTAGGGGGTTTACAGGTGTATGGACTGCTGCCACGTCCACTTCTGACTACCTTGGCCCACCATTAACCCCCTCACTCGCCCGCGCGCTTCCCGCCCGAAATGGTATCTTTGTAATGAAAACGGAGCGGAAACATAATGGATTTTCCGCTTTTTCATAATGAGGTCAGCGCCGGAACAGAGCATCAGTGTCGCATTCAGTCCGGCCAGAGCAGATGTGACCTCTCACCGTTGTCGTCATTGAAGAGGAGCGCCGGCCGAGAAAGCACCACCCGTGCTGCTTCCCAGTGCACACGACTGCTCCGCGTTCAAAAGAAACCCTGGCGGTCAACCGCTCTACCACTACTAGGGAAAACCCTAGCAGTAGCGCGTGTTTAAAGCCTATCAGTAGCGCGGGAAACCGCCCTACTAGTAAGGCGCTACAGCTAAAGGTTAGCAGCAGCGTGGGCTCGACCACGCTACTGCTATATCGACTTAGTAGCAGCGCTTTCTACAATGTGCGCTACAGGTAATTAGTAGTAGCGTTTCTCCTAGCACGCGCTACTACTATTATTCCGTATTTCTTTTTTATTTCATGTTGTATTCATACACCTTTATATTTGTTTTCATACCGCAGCAATTTAGAGAATGATTCTACATCATAATGAGTTATTACATCAGTGGGAGAAAGAACCGTGGACTAGTTTCAAGTGGATGGACATCTACTTGAAACTAATCCGTTGTTCTTTCACCCAATGATATCATCATCATCATCATCATCATCATCATCATCATCATCATCATCATCATATCATTAACAACTTATCATCATAATACATCATTGTCATATAACACCTCCTCATGATCATCGTTTTCATCAATGAGACATCACATACAAGTTGGTCACTAGACATAATCACAACTACTCATCATCATCAACTCTCGTAAACATATTGTACCTCATAGGACCTACTCTTAGGATTTACTATATTATCTTAGGTAAAATATCATAAAACAAGATAGCCGCTGACTCTCCATTATGGAGAATGGAGATTATCATGTCTCCAATTCTTGCCTTTTGCACAATGTTGCTTCCAAGAACCTCCTTACGACTGTCCATACATTTCTTCCATTCTTTGATTGTCATGTGTTCACCATTCTTAGAAATCCGGTATGGACAGGTGAGATTCGTAGGACGATCTGGCTGTATGTTCAAAACATCAAGGCGACCATTCTGATACATCAAATGAGGCACACAATCCGTCGGGATTTTCTGTTGAAAAACATAGTAATAACTTCGTAGTTAGCAATGTAGTTCAGTTTTAGAAGTATGCAAAAGATGCATGGATGTCGTAATAGTAAAAAATCTTACCAGGATATCTCCATGGAAGTCATCGTGGTTCAACACGTGCACTAGTCGCACGTATTCACCAGAATTTGAAGGAGTTCGATAAAAGGCATTGTAATTCTCAATTTCAGTACAGTATGCGACCAGATGATTTTTCTCCTAATAAGTTAACTCAGAGCCATCGGTGTAGTTGGTTCTGTCTACCATCTTCCGCACACTCTTTGAAGAATGAAAATAAGCTATCAATGGAAATAAGCTGTCAACTATTTTGAAATAAACAATATAAATTACTTAATAACTATGTTTGAGGAACTCACATAGCGGTAGAATTGGAAGCATATCAACAAGAACCCAAATGTCCAAATTGTCTTGGTCGATGTTAGGATCACCAAGATCCATGGTGACAAACATACCCTTGAAAATCATACATCTTGCAAAGTACTTGCCAACCCGGGCAACCAAAATTGGATACGCTCTCAGAATTGTATAGATTTACCTCAAAATCCATACCATGATGGGTCCTTAGGTTAATTTTCTTTGTTTCATTCCTCTCATGATCTCAAAACCCATCCTCTCCAAGACATAGCGTCCTGCATGGCATGGGATAAGCTAGTCGAATTGTAAAAGACGAAAATTACACGTTTAAGTAGTAGACGTCGAGCTTAATTACGAAAAAAACACTTAGCATCATAGCATACCGTTTCACAATCGAAGGTCTCCTCGAGCTTAATGCTGAAGCGCCGACCTTCGTCCAAGTGAGGCCTGTCGCAGAAACCCCGGTCGTCGCCGCACCAGGAGCACTCCCGGGACCTTCTTCGTCCGACGACATTTCCTATGTTTATAATTCAAAGAGTAAACTTGTACAATTAAATATATGTACTACAAAAACTAAATTAGATCATTATTATTCATCACGGGTTGACTATCGGTCTGTCGAGTCTTTTCTTGAAAACTCTCAGCTCACGTGGTGTATATATTCGACCGTCGGTGATGGTAGCTCTTCCTTTCGTTCCCGAATGCATTACACCAAATTGTTTAGCACATGGGAACGAAGGAGAAGCTACCCCCACAACAACAGCCGGGATTCTTCGTCCTCTCATATATGTTGGATACTCCCCCTCACTGATTCCTCTTTGACATTTGCGACCTTCGATGATGGTCGTTACTCCTCCTTCCCCTAGTGCATAACAAAGGTCTAGCATCCGGAGAAGAAGGAGAAACAACCCCCACGACAACAGTCGGGATTCTTCGGCCTCGACAATCTTAAAGTCAACCCGAAATATCGTTTAATTATCTTTCTAGAAAATTCAGGCCACTCGATATTTCCTACATATTCTAGCACAAGTCATGCCAAAATTCACAAAAAATTACGGCATGACCTTTGCTAAAACAGGACATATCGAGTGCTTGAAATTTGCCGGAACAGAAATTAATCAACACTCCGGCAAAACATAGGCCACTCGGAGGTGTAACCTGCAAACATGACCGGCCACTTGGGCAACCACATATCCTATTTGAGCAACACAAGATATACATGTTTTTATCTACATCATATCTTATATGACTCATATTGACATGGAGATTTGGCTGGTCTCACCTCGAGGTCGGAGGGGGTCAGTGACGGGGACGACGGCGGGGATGATGGAGGGGCTCCTTGATTTCTGCAAAAACAAAAACCCTATAAGTTATCACTAATACATCCCGAATAGTATCATACATATAACATCACTAATACAACTAAAACCCTAGCGAACGATAGGTATCAACGACGAGGATGCGGGATAGGCATCGTCGACGTCTATGCGAGAGTAATTGCTTAAACTAAAAAAATAACAACAAATGTGACATGTTCAACTAGTTCTTACTAAAAATAAACTTACTATGAATAGAAATAAACTAGTTCTTTCTAAAAATAAACTAGTTCAACTAGTTATATTAATTTTCTTACTAAAAATACATTAGTTCTATTAATTCAACTAGTTCTTACTAAAACTAAACTAGTTCAACTAGTTTATTAATTTATTTACTAATTATTTTAAACACTTACTAAAAACAGTAAAAAACTACATTATACAATAGTAAAAAACTACAGTAAAAATAGAAAAAAAATGGAGGGAGGAGGAAGGAGAGAGGAGGGGAGGAGGCCGGTGGGATCGGAGGAGGGAGGGGGTGGCCGGAGGAGGGGGAGGGGCGACCGGAGGAGGAGGAGGGAGGGGGCGGGGGGAGGGAGAGGGGCGGCCGGAGAAGGAGGATGGAGCGGGCGGGGGGGGGGGGAGGGAGAGGGGCGGCCGGAGGAGGAGGAGGGAGGGGGCGGGGGTGGAGGGGGAGGGGGTGGCCGGAGAAGGAGGAGGGAGGGGTTTAGGGTTTGGAGGGGGAGGGGGCGGTGTCGTGGTTCTAAGTCTGACAGTAGAGTGGGGGTAGGTATGGAGAGGCAAGGTCCTAGCTATGGAGAAGTTGTAAACACAAGCGACGTACGAGTTCAGGCCCTTCTCGGAGGAAGTAAAAGCCCTACGTCTCAGAGCCCTGAGGCGGTCGAGTGGATTATGTGTATGGGTGTTACAAGAGTGCGAACCCTTCTGCCTGTGGAGGGGGGTGGCTTATATAGAGTACGCCAGGACCCCTGCCAGCCCACGTAATGGAGGGTTTAAAGTATATTAAGTCTGGGGCGTTACTGGTAACGCCCCACATAAAGTGCCTTAACTATCATTAAGTCTATTCAATTATAGGCCGTTGTAGTGCAGAGTGCCTTCTGACCTTCTAGTGGCCGAGTGTATCTTCATGGTCGAGTGAATCTCCATGGTCGAGTCCTTCTGGTCAGTCGAGTGGGTTCCTCGTTGGTCGACTGGAAGGTGACCTCTTCTAAGACTGTCCCTGGGTAGGACATTCAGGTCAGGCCTATGACCCTACCCTAGGTACATGAATCCATCATTAGCCCCCGAATGGATTGAGGCTTGAATGAGGAAGGAGTTGATGCTATTTCCGATTGACCTTTGCATACTGGCTATGCGTCGTTCTGGATTAAGATCTTCTTTGTCGATAATCGAGCAACTTTTCTTCAGTCGACTCGATCCATTCTTGTCTTTCGTCGAGTGATCTTTTAGACTTTGCTGGTTCCCGAGCGACGGATCGCAAGAAATCTCGCGTCTGACAGACCGATCTGCCGTTCGCGGATTCCACGGGATGCGAAATTTGGGGGAGCGCGCGAAGCGGAACGAACCGTGGCGCTCGGACGGGACGGGACATAGACGCCTCGATCTCCGCGCCGCTTTTTCCGCCACATATCGTGTCGATGCAACTGTTTCGGGATATGATTAGGTTGCTTGGGTCCACCTGTCATCCACTCGGAGGGGATGTTATAAATGCAACCAGCGAGGGTTTTCTGGACAGTGCTCCATTCTCTCTCTTGTGCTCTCCTCGTCTCCGCCCAACGCGCTCGCTTTCGCCCCCGCAAAGCTCTTCCTCGCGCACCTCGCCGGCAGCCATGGTCAAGGAGAAGACGGCGGCGCTGGAGCGCGCAAAGAAGGCGTCGGCGACGGAGAAGGCGTCGGCGGCGGAGAAGGCGAAGGGGAGATCCACCAGCCGCAGTGGGTCTTCGTCGAGATCCCGCTTGCCGAAGGGCTGGGTCCAGGGAGATTGGATCCAGTCGACCATCAGGGAGAAGGATCTCCTCGACATGGCCGACGACGGGCTGATTCGCCATGGCGCCGCAAGACTTCCAGGGAAAGAGTGGCAACCTCAGCCGGAAGAGGGTGAGTGTGTGCTCCTGGCCACTCATATTGATCGAGGGTTTTCTTTGCCACCGAGCATTTTCTTTCGTGGTTTTTTGAACTTCTTTGGAGCCCAACTCCACCACTTTACTCCGAACTCCATCGCGTACCTTGCTGCGTTCGTATCCATGTGCGAGAGTTTCCTGGTCTGTCGACCGCACTGGGGCTTGTTCAAGCACATCTTCACGTGTCGTTCTCAGACCGTGAAGAAGGCGAGTCCAGGCGATGAAAAGACCCAGGTTGTCCAAATGTGCGGGGGTCTGGGAATTCAAGTGAGGAACAAGAGCACCTTCCCAGCTATGACGTTTCCCGAGTCGGTCAGGGGCTGGCAGTCGATTTGGTTCTACTGCCGGAATGAGCTGACGCCGGGGCAGTCGAGTGGACTCCCCCCATTCACCATGAGTCGAGTGAACAAGCCCTCCTCTCTGAAGGTGGTTCCGGAGGAGAGGGCTGATGTGAAGATGTTGATGGACCGCGTGGTGCAGTTGGTCCGGGACGGAGTGACTGGCATGGACCTTCTGGAGGTTTTCCTTCGGCGGTGGATCCAGCCTCTTCAGTTTCGGAGTCATGGCATGTGGTTGTACTGCGGGACTGAAGATGATACCCGAGTCCACCCGGAAGCAGTCGACGACGCCACGGTGGAAAGATGGATGGCCGCGGTCACTGGGAATAAGGATAATCCCCGTGGATCCAGGAGGGTTCCTCCACTCGACCATCACACCGTTCCAGACAAGGTATATTTGCTCTGCCTTCCATTGTATATTCGTCGAATTTGTTTCTGTATGTTCTGCGACTTGGTCGACTGATCTCTGTCTTGACGTCTTCTAGGCCCTCACCGACCTGTATTCGATGCCCAATGGAGCTCAGGCTCCGACTGAGGAGGGACAAGCCAGCGGGGGCGAGAGCCAGGAGGAGTGGGATTCAGACGCTGCCGAAGATGACGATGATGACGACGACGATGACGAGGACGAAGAGGAGGAGGAGGAGGAGGAGGTTGCACCACCACGCTCGGAAAGGCGGTCGAAGCTTGTCCATGACCCCGCGACTGAACGCGGTAAGGGGGTGGCGACTGCCTCGCAGTCGACCAAACGCCCTCGGACCGCTTCTCCGGTGCCGAGTGAAAGGGCTCCGAAGCAGTCGAGGGTGGCTCCGCCGAAACCCACCAAGCTCCTGCCGAAGATGAAAGTGTCCATCCCCACCATATCCGGGTAAACACGCTACTTGAGTTCTCTTGTTTTGTATAAGCTTTATCTCTGGTTGATACTTGAGTTGGTCGACAGATCCTTTGGAACTTCAGTGCTGCAACTTCTGAGACCTCAGGCAAGGCTGACGACCATGAGATGGAGGACGCAGCAACCTCAAATCCTGGTACTATACTCTCAATTCTGTCCTTAGTCGACTGACTCATGATTTCTAACTTTGATTCTTTTTCTGAAGCTCCACCCCATGACATTATCACCCTTCCTGAAGATGATGATGAGGATGAAGAACCGCTGAGGCACAGGATGAGCAGCAAGACGTCTACTGGTAAAGCAACCCAGAGTGCGACGGCGCCCGAGACTGTGGTCACGGAAGGGGAGAACCTCACTCGACACACCATGTCTTTCGCGGTGCCGTTGACGAGTGCTCATCCTACTTCGTCGAGTGCTGCACAACCTTCGCTCTTCACAACACATCATGTCCCAGAGGACCAAGCCAGTGCTGCTAAGGAGGCGATACGTCAAGCGGGGATCATGATGGAGCAGGTGAAGATCGTCCGGGATGCAAGCCAAGGAGCTTATGACGCTAGCTCCGCCCTTCAAAGCAATGTTCAGGTCAGTCGACCACCGCCTGTTCTGTTAGGATATGCTATCAAAACTTTTTCTTTCTGATTTCTGAAATCCATAGCAATCACCCAGTGGGTGTGTCGATAGAAAACTCCGTGTTAGCGGGGGCACGCTGAGTGCACCTGCTGGGTGTAGTCCCCAAGGCTAAGCTCTACTGCTGGCAGTCGGCCTTAGGCTTTATAAGTAAAGGTTGTTCATCATTCGACTGGATCGAATGGTTTTCCGGAACCGGTGTGGGCACGCTGAGTGCACCCACTGGGTGTAGTCCCCGAGACTGTGGTCGACTGCTTGCAGTCGACTACAGTTTGAAGAGCACGTCTCTTTTTTTTTGGGTCGACTGGTCGACTCTGTCTTGAACAGAACTAGTGGGGGCACGCTGAGTGCACCCACTGGGTGTAGTCCCCGAGACTACGGTTGAATGCTTGCATTCGACTGTAGTCTTAGAAACGTATGATTTTTCTCTATCCACTCGGAAGTGAATCATCTTTGATATTTTGTCGATTGGTTCTTCGTAGAAATCCTGTGACCTTGCGGCTCGCTATACGGAACTGGAGCGGAAGCATATTCAGCTCGAGTTGGATCTGAAGCTGGTGCAGGAGAATCTGACGAAGGCGAAGGAGGAGACCAAAGGTATGTTCGGTGAGACCTCGACGACTCCTTTTTCCTTCCATTTGTTTCAAAATCTGACTTTGCTGTAACTTGCAGAGAAGGTGCGGGAGGCCCAGAAGAAGAAGGACCTTGAGCTAGCTGAGAAGACCAAGCTTGCTGACGAGAAGTTAGCTTCAGTCACCAAGCTTGAACAGGAAAATACCAATCTGAGAGCTGCTCTGGCGATTGCCTCCAAGGATGTCGACCGACTGAAAGCTGACAAGACTACCCTGACTGAGAAGATCAACCAATTGACTGGGAGGAAGAATGACCTGGAAGGCTTCCTGTGTGGTCTTGCCAAGAAATTGTTCCTTATGCTCGAAGGTAATGTTTTTTACTCGACCAACATTTTCAACTGTGACGCTTCCATCCGACCATTGTCTTGATTCAGCGTTTTGTCCTAGCAGAATTCTGTCGGAACTTTGAAGAAGAGACTAGCCAGTTGGAGCCGAACCTTGACCCTGTCAATTCTCCGGTGAATGATGAAGTTGCCATGAATGTCTTCCGACTGGAGTCTCGCGTTGCAGCTGTCGTGGACTATCTTGCAAGGCTGAAGGCCACCACTTCTCGCATCGACTCGACGCTTTGGCCCGGGGCGACACTTCAGAATGACCTCGAGTCGTTGATGGCTCGACTAAACGCGGTCCCCGACCGTGTGCAAGAGTGGAAGAAGTCCTCGGCTCGGTGCGGCGCAGATGTTGCCCTGTGTCTGGCCCGAGTCCACTGCAAGGACGCGCGAGAAGAGAAGCTGGCGGCTCTCTGAGTGGCCAACACCAAGAAACACGACTTCAGATCCTTCATGGAAACTTTCATTGCTGCTGCTACCCGGATCGCAGACGGGATCGACCTCGACGAGTTTGTTGCTCCTTCCAGCCCTCCACAGGAGGGGTAAAAAACTTTCTTTAAGCTCGATACTTTAAATTTGCCTCGGTATGCCGAGTGGAATTGTAACCGGTAAACCTTAGCAGGCTTAGTGCCTGAGCACTCTCGGTTCCTTTAGGTATCGACCTAAACTTGGATTTGATGTTTGGATATGATTGCTCCTGGTTCGAATTGTCCTTTGCAGGTTCACAGCAGGATGTCCACTGCAGTCGACTTATTCCTTAGGCGAGCACTAGGCTGCAGCTAAGCCTCCGAGTGAGAGATTCGCTCTTCACTCGGTAGGATTTTTATACCTTAGGCGAGCGCTGGGCTGCAGCTAAGCCTCCGAGTGAGAGGTTTGCTCTTCACTCGATAGGGTTTTTTATAACTTAGGCGAGCGCTGGGCTGCAGCTAAGCCCCCGAGTGAGAGGTTTGCTCTTCACTCGGTACGATTTTTTTATAACTTAGGCGAGCGCTGGGCTGCAGCTAAGCCCCCGAGTGAGAGGTTTGCTCTTCACTCGGTAGGATTTTTTTTATAACTTAGGAGAGCGCTGGGCTGCAGCTAAGCCCCCGAGTGAGAGGTTTGCTCTTCACTCGGTAGGATTTTTTTATAACTTAGGCGAGCGCTGGGCTGCAGCTAAGCCCCCGAGTGAGAGGTTTGCTCTTCACTCGGTAGGATTTTCACGTTGTATTTGTGGCGAAGCTCGGAGGAGAGAGTCGCAGTCTATCTGCACCTCGTCCTCTTTGCGAGCCCATATTATACTTACGGCGTAGCTCAGAGGAGAGGGTCGCAGTCGACCTGCACCTCGTCCTCCTTGCAAGCGTATGTGGTACTTAGGCGAGCACTGGGCTGCAGCTAAGCCCCCGAGTGAGAGGTTTGCTCTTCACTCGGTAGGATTTTTTATAACTTAGGCGAGCGCTGGGCTGCAACTAAGCCCCCGAGTGAGAGGTTTGCTCTTCACTCGGTAGGATTTTTATACCTTAGGCGAGCGCTGTGCTGCAGCTAAGCCTCCGAGTGAGAGGTTTGCTCTTCACTCGGTAGGATTTTTTTATAACTTAGGCGAGCGCTGGGCTGCAGCTAAGCCCCCGAGTGAGAGGTTTGCTCTTCACTCGGTAGGATTTTTATACCTTAGGCGAGCGCTGGGCTGCAGCTAAGCCTCCGAGTGAGAGGTTTGCTCTTCACTCGGTAGGATTTTTTTTATAACTTAGGCGAGCGCTGGGCTGCAGCTAAGCCCCCGAGTGGAAGTCTGGCTTACCACTCGGTAGGATTTTTATAACTTAGGCGAAACGGATTCGCGGCTAAGCCCCCGAGTGGAAGTCTGGCTTACCACTCGGTAGGATTTGTACAAACTTAGGCGAAACGGATTCGCGGCTAAGCCACCCGCTGGGGGAAAAAGTGACAAAAATTATGAAGGAATTATGGCACTATTATTTCGAGATCCATGAACTACAGAAGTATTTTATTACAACTCATCCGAGTGGAAAACTTAACGGGCGGAGCAGATCCGCATTCCAAGCTCGGGGCTCTTCGATGTTGTGTTCGACGTTGTAGAGATGGTATGCCCCGTTGTGGAGAACTTTGGTGACGATGAAGGGTCCTTCCCAAGAAGGAGCGAGCTTATGCTGTTTCTGCTGATCCACTCGGAGAACTAGATCTCCTTCTTGGAAGGCTCGACCCCTCACATTCCTGGCATGAAAGCGACGCAAGTCTTGTTGATAGATGGTCGATCGGATCAGAGCCATCTCCCTTTCTTCCTCTAGAAGGTCGACTGCGTCCTGACGCGCTTGCTCAGCTTCTGCTTCATTGTAGAGTTCAACTCGAGGAGCATTGTGAAGAAGATCACTCGGCAAGACTGCTTCAGCTCCATAGAGCAAAAAGAATGGAGTTCTTCCAGTCGACCAATTGGGTGTGGTCCGCAAACCCCAAAGCACCGAAGGAAGTTCGTCGACCCATGCTCCAGCCGCGTGCTTGAGGTCACGCATCAGTCGGGGTTCTAAACCTTTGAGGATTAAGCCATTGGCTCGCTCCGCTTGTCCATTCGACTGGGGGTGAGCGACTGAAGCGTAGTCGACTCGTGTGCCTTGAGCGTTGCAGAAATCCTTGAATTCTTCCGAGTCAAAGTTCGACCCATTATCCGTAATGATGCTGTGAGGGACTCCATATCTGAACGTCAGCTCCCTGATGAAGGTAACTGCAGTACCGGCGTCAAGATTCTTGATTGGTTTAGCCTCGATCCACTTTGTGAACTTGTCGACTGCGACCAGTACGTGCGTGAAACCACTTCGACCTGTTCTCAAGGGACCGACCATGTCCAACCCCCACACTGCGAACGGCCAGACGAGTGGAATGGTCTTCAGAGCTGACGCGGGCTTGTGTGACATATTGGAGTAGAACTGACATCCTTCGCACTAGTCCACTATTTCCTTTGCCATCTCATTCGCCCTTGACCAGTAAAATCTAGCTCGGTATGCTTTCGCTACAATGGTCCGAGAGGACGCATGGTGACCACAGGTCCCCGAGTGGATATCATTGAGAATGATTCGACCTTCTTCTGGCGTTATGCATTTTTGACCAACCCCAGTCGGGCTTTCCCTATACAGCTGTCCTTTGATAACGGTAAAGGCTTTGGATCGACGGACGATCTGCCGAGCCTCTTCCTCATCTTCTGGGAGCTCTTTTCTCAGGATATACGCAATATAGGGAATTGTCCAGTCGGGAGTGACCACTAAAACCTCCATAACCAAGTCGACCACTGCTGGGACCTCAACCTCAGTCGGATCTGTGGCACTCTTGGGCTGTGGAGCTTCCTCTGTGAAGGGATCTTCTTTAACTGACGGAGTGTGTATATGCTCCAAAAACACACCACTCGGAATGGCTTCTCTTTTGGAACCTACCTTTGCCAGATCATCTGCTGCTTGATTTTTCAGTCGGGGGATGTGATGGAGCTCCAACCCCTCGAACTTCTTTTCCAGCTTCCTCACTGCATTGCAGTATCCAGGCATGGCTGGGCTTCTCACATCCCACTCCTACATCACCTGGTTGACCACTAAATCTGAATCGCCATAAACCATCAGGCGACGGACGCCGAGTGAGATGGCCATGCGCAATCCATATAAAAGGGCCTCATACTCTGCCTCATTGTTGGAGGAATCAAAGTGAATCTGGAGCACATATCTAAGCTTATCTCCTCTGGGGGAAACCAGAACAACCCCAGCACCAGAACCATTCAGCATCTTAGAGCCATCGAAGAACATGGTCCAATGCTCCGAGTGAACTTCAGTCGGCTGTTGTTGTTCAACCCACTCGGCGAGGAAATCTGCTATTGCCTGGGACTTAATGGCTTTCTTTGCCTCAAACTTGATATCAAGGGGAAGAAGTTCAATCGCCCATTTCGCCACTCGACCAGTTGCATCTCTGTTGTGCAGAATCTCTGATAGTGGGGCGTCGCTGACGACTGTGATAGAATGATCAGAGAAATAATGATCAACCTTCTTCGTGGTCATGTATATTCCGTACACAAGCTTCTGATAATGAGGATATCTCTGCTTGGATGGAGTCAAGACTTCAGACAAATAACACACCGGGCGCTGAACTTTGAAGGCTTTTCCTTCTTCTTCCCGCTCGACCATAAGTACTGTACTGACGACTTGTCCTGTGGCTGCAATATAAAGCAACAAAGGCTCTTTGCTGATTGGAGCAGCAAGCACCGGCTGGGTGGAGAGCAGAGATTTTAGCTCGGCAAACGCTGCATCAGCTTCTGGAGTCCACTCGAACTTGTCTGCCTTCTTCATCAGTCGGTAAAGAGGCAATGCCTTTTCACCGAGTCGTGAGATGAATCGACTTAATGCGGCCAAGCATCCAGTAAGCTTCTGGACATCGTGCACTCGCACAGGGCGTTTTATTCAGAGAATAGTGCCGACCTTCTCTGGATTAGCGTCGATCCCTCGCTCAGAAACGAGAAAACCGAGTAACTTTCCACCAGGAACTCCGAATGTGCACTTCGATGGATTGAGCTTGATATCGTACCTTCTGAGGTTGGCAAATGTTTCGGCGAGGTCAGCAAGCAGGTCGGAACCTTTTCGCGACTTAACGACGATATCATCCATATACGCTTCCACATTCCGACTGATTTGAGTGAGAAGACACTTCTGAATCATACGCATAAATGTGGCTCCGGCATTCTTGAGGCCGAATGGCATGGTGATATAGCAGAAGCACCCGAATGGAGTGATGAAAGCTGTTTTTACTTCGTCGGGTCCATACAGACGGATCTGATGATACCCGGAATATGCGTCTAGAAAAGACAATCTCTCACATCCCGCGGTCGAGTCAACAATTTGATCTATGCGAGGGAGAGGAAAATGATCTTTCGGGCAGGCCCGATTGATGTGCTTGAAGTCAATGCACATGCGGAGTATTTGTCCTTCTTGGGGACCATGATGACATTAGCGAGCCACTCGTAGTGGTATATCTCTCGGATAAATCCTGCCGCCAACAGTCGAGCCACTTCCTCACCAATAGCTTTTCTCTTCTAGACGGCGGACCGCCGAAGATGCTCTTTGACTGGTTTTGCTGATTTGTCGACTCTGAGGCGATGCTCAGCCAGTCCCCTGGGAACACCTGGCATGTCAGCTGGCTTCCATGCAAAAATGTCCCAGTTCTCACGGAGGAACTGGATGAGCGCTTCTTCCTATTTCGGGTCGAGTGTCGTGGAGATGTGGGTCGGGGCTGCATTGGGGTTGGTCGGGTGAATGTGAACATGTTTCTTGGATCGCAACAAATCACTCGGATCTGCGTTTTGCTTGTACTCTTCGAACTCGACCGCTGTCACCTGGGAATCGGCAATCTTCGAGCCCTTCTGAAAGCACTCTTCTGCCTTTTTCCGATCGCCAGTGACAGTGATCACCCCTTTGGGACCTGGCATTTTCAGTTTGAGATACACGTAACATGGTCGAGCCATGAACCGTGCGTAGGCGGGCCTCCCCAAAATGGCGTGGTACGCGCTCTGAAAATCCACAACCTCAAAGGTCAACTTTTCCTTGCGAAAATGTTTTGAGTCGCCAAAAACCACGTCCAGGGCTATTTGGCCGAGTGAGTTGGCTTTCTTCCCTGGTATGACTCCGTGGAAACTCATGTTGCTGGTCCTCAGTCGGGACATCGGGATGCCCATTCCCTTTAGTGTGTCTGCATATAGCAAGTTCAGCCCACTGCCACCGTCCATCAGCACTTTCGTCAGTCGAGTGCCTTCGACAACTGGATCGACCACCAAAGCTTGCCTCCCAGGGGTGGCAATATGAGTCGGGTGATTAGATTGGTCGAATGTGATGGGTGTTTGGGACCATTTCAGATAACTTGGTTTTGCTGGGGCAACCATATTCACCTCACGGTTAATGACTTTCAGTCGACTCTTGCTTTCCACATCCGCGAAGATCATCAGAGTGGAGTTGATATGCGGATATTCTTCCTCACTGTCCTCTTTGTCTCCAGCCTTGTCTGACTCTTTCTCCTTATCCTTAGACTATTTTCCCTGAAACTGCTGGATCAGGAGTCGACACTGGCGAGTGGTGTGCTTTGGGTAAATAATGTTGCCCTCTTCATCTTTCTTCGTGTGGATGTGGCACGGCATATCCATCACGTCGTTTCGTTCTTTATCCTTTACTTTCTTAGGATTCCAGGATCCTTTTGGCTTCCCTTTGAACTTTCCCTGAGTCACGGCCAGGGCCTCTCCAGGAGCTGCTGGCTCGGCTTTCCGCTTCTGTTTCCGACTGGAATTTCCCTTCTCCGACTGACTTGGTTTATACTTGCCGCTTCGGAGTCGGTCCTCTTCCTCGCCATTGGCGTACTTGGTAGCAATCTCCATCATCCGACTCAGGGTCATGTCCCCGGTTCGACCAAACTTCATACTCAATTCCCTGTTCTTAACGCCATCTTTGAAGGCGCAGACTGCTTGATGATTAGACACATTTTCCACAGTATGGTGTAGAGTGATCCACCTCTGAATGTACTCTCTGAGAGTCTCATTGGTCTTCTGCACACAAACTTTCAGCTCTGTCAACCCGGCTGGTCGCTTGCAGGTTCCTTCAAAAGTTCTGACGAACACTCAGAACAAATCTTCCCAAGTGTAAATACTGTCAGGAGGTAACTGATTCAACCACGCTCTGGCTGAACCTTCCAGCATGAGGGGCAAATGCTTCATGGCCACCTCGTCATTCCCACCGCCAATCTGAACAGCCACTCGGTAGTCCTCAAGCCAAGTTTCAGGCTTGGACTCCCCAGTGAACTTGCTGACTCCTGCCGCCAACCTGAAATTGGAGGGAATCACTGCGGCTCTGATAGCCCTGCTAAAACACTCTGGACCAGAAACATGCACTCGACCGCTCGTGGGTGCATCTCTCTCGGGTCCACCTCGATGGGCTCTGTTCCGGTCGACCAAGCTTTGCACGATAATGGATGGCGCGTCGAAGCCTGGTCCCCTGGGGTCGACTGGAACTCTTCGCCCCGCACTGAACTGACGCCTGTCATCCTGTCGCCGAGGAGCGTAAGACCCTTCCCTCAGAGGGGAAACGGGCACTTGACGCCTGTCATCTCGGTCGTGTCGGTCTCCATACTGGTCACGCTGGTTGTCGCGCCCTTCCCGCCGCGGAGGCGATTTGGGACTGTGAGCCGACTGAACCGTATTCGCAGCGACGGATCGACTGTGAATTCTGTTGCGCGACTGCGACACGGCTGAGTTCTGGTCCCCTGTTGCTCGGAGCAAATCTCTGATCTGCATCAAGCCTCTCCCAGCTTCCGACTGTGAAGGCTGGATGGACTCTGCTATACGGGTTGCAGCTGCTAAATTCTGAATTGGCGTGCGGTATACCTGAGTCGGCGGGAAGAGTCGACGTCGACTGGCTTCGGGGACTCGTTGCCGCGCGCGCTCGTCGAGTGCTCGCTGAAGGTTCTCCAGACGAGCGCGTTCAGCCAAATTGGCCAAATGTGCCTCCTCCAAGGCGCGAGCCTCAGGAGTTTCTCCCGTAATGGGAGTATGCAGGGCATCCATGTTCCTGCGGCGAAGCTCTTCTCTCTGCAGAGAGTCGAGTGCTTCGGGCTGGTACTCTTCGTGGTCCTGAGCGGGGCCACCTCCACCGCCCACTCCACCACCATGGGCGAAGCCGGGAGGACTGCGGGGTCCGTCCACCATGAGAATTTCCGCCGCTGGATCACTGCTATCGCATTCGGATGCAGTCTCTACGGAGCCAGTCGACAGATCGAACAGGCCGTAGAGAGATTCGTCGGGCTCGATAGCCGCAACTTGTGCGATGGCCGCCTGGCGAGCCACCGCGTGTTTCACCCACCGCTGGAGCCTCGACCGACCAGAGCGCTTGCGCTGGTGGGAGACCGGACGGGCGACCGATAAAGGAGTCGACCGATAGGGGGCCGACGGTTGCCACAGCAGAACGCCGCGGACACATGCACGAAAATGCGTCGCACCGCGGACGGGGAGCGCATCAACGTCGAGTGGAGCCTCCTGGAGCCACGCGGAGTCGTCGGCGACGAAGGTGAGAGCGCCAAGACGGATCTCGCGCCCCTCGACCAAAACTCCAGCAGTCATCATGATGAAAGTACTCGGAAATACTGCAACTTCTCCACAAAATCGCTAAAACACCTGCCCCACGGTGGGCGCCAAATGTCGTGGTTCTAAGTCTGACAGTAGAGTGGGGGGTACGTATGGAGAGGCAAGGTCCTAGCTATGGAGAAGTTATAAACACAAGCGATGTACGAGTTCAGGCCCTTCTCGGAGGAAGTAAAAGCCCTACGTCTCGGAGCCCTGAGGCGGTCGAGTGGATTATGTGTATGGGTGTTACAAGAGTGCGAACCCTTCTGCCTGTGGAGGGGGGTGGCTTATATAGAGTACGCCAGGACCCCTACCAGCCCACGTAATGGAGGGTTTAAAGTATATTAAGTCTGGGGCGTTACTGGTAACGCCCCACATAAAGTGCCTTAACTATCATTAAGTCTATTCAATTATAGGCCGTTGTAGTGCAGAGTGCCTTCTGACCTTCTAGTGGTCGAGTGTATCTTCATGGTCGAGTGAATCTCCATGGTCGAGTCCTTCTGGTCAGTCGAGTGGGTTCCTCGTTGGTCGACTGGAAGGTGACCTCTTCTAAGACTGTCCCTGGGTAGGACATTCAGGTCAGGCCTATGACCCTACCCTAGGTACATGAATCCATCAGGCGGCCGAAGGAGGAGGAGGGATGGGCGGTGGGAGGAGGGTGGCCGGAGGAGGAGGGGAGAGGAGGGAGTACCTCGGCGAGGAGCTGCGCGTTGGCGGCGGACGACGGTTTCGCCGCGGGCGAGAGCGAGTGAGAGGGAGAGTGAGTGAGAGGGTGCAGTGAACCGCTCCAGGATAAGGTAGGTAAGTAGTAGCGCATTTCAGAGATACACTCTACTGCTAAGGGACGTAGTAGTAGCGCTGGTCAGGCATATGCGCTACTGCTAAGTGGGGCTAGCCATCTGCGCCCAGTACAAATATAGCAGCAGCGCGCTTTAGCAGAACGCGGTACTGCTAAAGTAGTAGCAGTAGTGTGGTCTAATTAAAAACGCTACTACAAAGTAGCAGTAGCGGCCTTTTTTGCCCAGCGCTACTGCTAAGATGTTGTGTATAAGGTTTTCCCTAGTAGTGTACATTAATGATATGCGGATAGCGAGGAACCTTCTTCGGCACGACCCATTCGCCTGTCTGCCACTGATATGTCCATTTTGCATCATCTTTTTATGTTGATATTTATTGCATTATGGACTGTTATTACACTTTATGATGCAATTCTTATGTACTTTCTCTCTTATTTTGCAAGATTAACATGAAGAGAGAGAATGCCGGCAGCTGGAATTCTAGACCGGAAGGTAGCAAATCTGAGACCCCTATTCTGCACAACTCCAAATGTTCTGAAATTTTACGGAGAATTGTTTTGAATATAAAAAGAATATTGGGCGAACGCCAGGTGACCACAAGCCTGGGGGCACGCCCACGCGCCCCCTGAGCTTGTGGCCCCCCTAGGCAGCCTCTGGTGCACATCTTCTGCCATATGAAGTGTTTTGATCTAGAAAAAAATAAGAGGAAGGCTTTCAGTATGAAGCACCGCCGTCTCGAGGCAGAACTTGGGCAGGAGCACTTATGCTCTCCGGCGGAGCGATTCCGCCGCGGAAACTTCCCTCTGTGAGGGGGAAATCGGAGCCATCGTCGTCATCACCAACGATCCTTTCATCGTGAGAGGATCAATCTTCATCAACATCTTCACCAGCACGATCTCATCTCAAACCCTTGTTCATCTCTTGTGTTCAACTTTTGTCTCAAAACCTTAGATTGATACCTGTGGGTTGCTAGTAGTGTTGATTATTCCTTGTAGTTGATGCTAGTTGGTTTATTTGGTGGAAGATTATATGTTCAGATCCTTAATGATATTCAATACCCCTCCAATCATGAGCATAACATGCTTTGTAAGTAGTTACTTTTGTTCTAGAATTCCCAAAGATGTTCACATTTCTAAAAAAAGTTTAAACTTCACAGACTCCAACAATTTTGTAGAACATTAAAAAAAGTTTCACAAAAGTTTGAATAGTATTCACACTTTTTCTAACATGTTCCAAATTTGAATATGTTTTGTAAAATAAAAGAACATTTTTTGAAAATGGTGAAAATTTTAAAATAGGAAATATTTTTAATATTTGATAAAAATAATATTTTCAAGAACTTTTTAATTCAAGAATTATTTTAGATTTATAGATATTTCACCCACAAAAAAAATTATAAACATTTCTTGTTTTTCAAGATTTTTTTAAAAAAAATAAATACTTCTAAGCGTAAAGTTTTTCAACATTTCTATTGTAGCCGGTTTTCCCGGGAGGGAAGAAGGAACTGCTCCTTTTCCCGGTAGCTAAGGTAGGTTGCCCATGTGCAGTTGCTCCTAACGACCGGGTGGCACATGATGGAGTCATGCGCCGTTGGCCCACTTCATGTTCTTTTTCTTTGAGTTCTCAAACAGTTTCATTTTAAGCAATATTTTCCTTGATTTCTTTGTAGATTTTTGTTTTTAGATAAAACATTATATTTTAAAAAGTGAAACTTTTGAAACCTTTTTCACGACAGGAACAGTATTTTGGTTACGTGAGCATTTTTTTTAATATGACATGGCCGTCAAAATCGGAACCGGCTTTTCGTTATGAAAAATTTGATATATTATACATTTTTTCGATATCGTATGCAAAAGTTATAGTCGTCTTACTTTTTCATAACACTTTTTTTGTAAAACATGTCAAAATTTATGTTTTTAAATTTCCCTAACTTCTAGATGTAGGAACATAACTACATCTCGAAGGATTTTATCATTTTCTTTTGTTTTTTTTTCAAAACTGAAAAGGCGATGGGGGGGGGGGGTAGAGTTTGAAAATTGTAGAACCCCCTTTAGTCCTGGTTGGTGGCTCCAACCCGGACTAAAGGTCTAACCTATAGTCCCGGTTTGTGTCACAAACGGGGACTAAAGGGCTCGTTGGGCCCCGGCCTGACGCCAGCCTGCCACCACCCCTTTAGTCCTGGTTTGTGACACAAACCGTGACTATAGGTACACCACAAACTGGGACTAGCGGTCACATTAGTACCGGCTGGAATCGAACCGGGACTAATGAGGTGAATGTAAGGTCGTTTTTCTATTAGTGGTCACCGGTAGAACCCGATCTTGCCAATATGCAGTGCATGATCCACCTGGCTGGCAAACTCATATTTGTTGGCATCATGAACTACCTGAACCTCCATTTTCTATGAAGATTGGAGGAGGAGGAGGCCCACCCACACCGTGGCGAACGCAGCGAACAGAGATGAGAGTCGTGCCATTCTTCCTTGCTCTTGCCTCTTAGCTCGATAGGGGTTAGACAACTACAAGTGGGATTAGGAGAGAGAGAGAGAGAGAGAGAGAGAGAGAGAGTACTTTGCCTCATGGGTCGAGCTGCTTGCAGGCAGGGCTGGATTGTCCGTGTTGGTAATAGCTGCTTGTAGGTACCCATGATCCGACTGCGTCATGGCGGTTTAGGGTGGTCGGACATCTGGGTTGGTGTCTAGATGTTCAGGCGGTGGTCGGATGATCCGGACTGGAGTCTTCTTCCTTCTCCTATTTCGCTCCCATCCATGCATGGTCTTCCTCCTTAGCTATTCCATGGATGTTTTCATGGCACCTGAGTATGCAAATTGTTTCCGCTTGAGGAAGTAGCCATGTGTCATGGGAATGTAGAATGTACAGGGAGCTCAAAGAGAAGAGAAACAACCTCGGTTTTGATAGCTCTTGCATGCTCCTCTAGCCATTGGTCCACTTGGGGCTTGAGGTGAAAGTGGTGTATACATGGGGATGACCCTAGGGTGCTCTACACCATCTCCCCATTGGGAAAGATGGACGATCATGACCCCAAATACAACTATTAAAACAACACTCTCATCCACGGTGTGTGCAACGAAATTAGCCTCTCTTCGTCTATTGGACAAAACAAAAACTCCACTTTAACGAACGAACAACCTTGAATGCAGATACCCCGCTATATTGGCACGGAGCCGGATCTTGTGACATGCACAAGGATGTCACGAAGCTACAATAATTTTTATTATTTCTGTACTGCCATGATTGAAGATGAATAGATCAACAGTTTCCTAAAAAAACTCTGCGTATAAAACGAAGAAGGGATGTGAGGGGGGTTAGCACTAGCTGCGAATCACGGTAGACCAGGTACGGTTCATGATTATTGTGGATAATTACTGTTTTTAAATCCCTGCATTAGATCATCGTTTAAGGAAATCTGGGAAGGGATGTCAGGGTACTGAAGCTTCCCCTGACTAAACCTCAAGCAAGCAGCAGTTACAATAAAACTAGTACTTCTTCTGAAGTACTTGCTTGCTAGCTGGAGCTGGAACTGCAATAATCAAATTCCAGCTTTGCAAACATGGTCTGAGGCACAAGTTCTAGAGATTAGCATTGCATTCATTTTCAAAACATGTGGCACCCCGGCTCAGAGCAACCGGTTTACCTTGCATTGCCAGCCCAGAGATCTAGTCTTCTGGCAACACACAGCGACTTGGTATAGAAAACAACCGCTTTATTGATGCTAGTGGAAACATAGGTTCGATATTACATCAAGTAGCGAGGCCAAGCGGCACACACGGTGCGGCTGAACAGTATCTACATTATTTAATGAACATGAAAGGGGCCTTGATACGTCTCCAACGTATCTATAATTTATGAAGCATTCATGCAATTTTATTATCTGTTTTGAATGATTACGGGCTTTATTATACACTTTTATATTACTTTTGGGACTAACCTATTAACCGTAGGCCCAGCCCATATTGTTGTTTTATTGCCTGTTTTAGTATTTGAAGAAAATGAATATCAAACGGAGTCCAAACGGAATGAAACCTTCGGCAGCGTGATTTTTGGGAAGATTATGACCCAGGAGACTTGGAGTTGAAGTAAAGGAAGCGTCGAGGAAGCCACGATATAGGGGAGAACGCCCTCCACTCTCGTGGGCCCCTCGAGGCTCCCCCGACCGACTTCCTTTGCCTATATAAGCCTACGTACCCTGAAAACATCGAGACAGAAGATAGATCGGGAGTTCCACTGCCGCAAGCCTCTATAGCCACCAAAAACCTCTCAGGAGCCTATTCCGGCACCCTACCGGAGGGGCACCCTACAGGACTTCCTTTGCTATTATAGTTGGATCTTATGATGTTTCTTCCCCCTCTACTCTCTTGTGATGAATTGAGTTTTCCTCTTGAAGTTATCTTATCAGATTGAGTCTTTAATGATTTGAAAACACTTGATGTATGTCTTGCCGTGTTTATCTGTGGTGACAATGGGATATCACGTGCCACTTGACGTATGTTTTGGTGATCAACTTGCGGGTTCCGCCCATGAACCTATGCATAGAGGGTTGGCCCACGTTTTCGTCTTGACTCTCCGGTAGAAACTTTGGGGCACTCTTTGAAGTACTTTGTGTTGGTTGGATGAATCTGAGATTGTGTGATGCATATCGTATAATCATGCCCACGGATACTTGAGGTGACAATGGAGTATCTAGGTGACATTAGGGTTTTGGTTGATTTGTGTCTTAAGGTGTTATTCTAGTACGAATTCTTGAATAGATTGATCCGAAAGAATAACTTTGAGGTGATTTCGTACCCTACCATAATCTCTTCGTTTGTTCTCCGCTATTAGTGGCTTTGGAGTGACTCTTTGTTGCATGTTGAGGGATTGTTATATGATCTATCTATGTTATTATTGTTGAGAGAACTTGCACTAGTGAAAGTATGAACCCTAGGCCTTGTTTCCTATCATTGCAATACCATTTGTGCTCACTTTTATCATTAGTTACCTTGCTGTTTTCATTATTTCAGATTACAAAAACCTTTATCTACCATCCATATTGCACTTGTATCACCATCTCTTCGCCGAACTAGTGCACCTATACAATTTGCCATTGTATTGGGTGTGTTGGGGACACAAGAGACTCTTTGTTATTTGGTTGCAGGGTTGTTTGAGAGAGACCATCTTCATCCTACTCCTCCCACGGATTGATAAACCTTAGTTCATCCACTTGAGGGAAATTTTCTACTGTCCTACAAACCTGTGCACTTGCAGGCCCAACAACGTCTACAAGAAGAAGGTTGTGTAGTAGACATCAAGCTCTTTTCTGGCGCCGTTGCCGGGGAGGCTAGGTAAGCGGCACTCACACCCCGTCAACTAAGCTCTTTCTGGCGCCGTTGCTGGGGAGGTGAGTTTCTAGAAGGTATATCTTTAGATCTTGCAATCAAATCTTTTTGTTTCTTGTTTTGTCACTAGTTTAGTTCATAAAAGAAAACTACCAAAAAAATGGATTTGAGTTTGTCTCATACGCCTCATCTTTTTAATATCTTTCGTGAGTATGATGGAAAGGAAAATTGTGCTCAAGTGCTAGAAGAAGAATGCATTAAAATGCTTGGTACTAAATCTTTGAATGATGAGCATGATTGCAATGTTGTTAGTATGAACTCTTTGAATATCCATAGTACTAATGATGATTTCACTAATTATGATGAAAATGTCTCTTATAAGCATGTCGATTTTTGTGGAGTAGATTGGGTTTGCAAGTACACACCAAATAGGGAAGATAGATATTGCAAGAGGCATAAGCATTTAGAAACTAAATGGTTGCAAGAAAGGCTAAATGCTAGTGCTGAAAATTTAAATTTCCTTTGCCATACTTGGGAACTTTGCAATGAACGTGGTCATTTACATCTTCGATGCAAATTGTTTCATGATCGAATCGTGTCCAAAAATTGTGATGATTTTATCTCCCTTGCTCATTACAATGAACTTGGTTTGCTTTTGGGTGATGAAGAATTGAAACGTTAATTAAGGACCTTCCAGAACTTGCCCATAAGAAATTCCTTGATATTGATCTAGAGAAGATTTATTTGTATTGTGCAGTGAATTGTATTGAAAATCCTTATATTGCCAATTACCTAAAGAAAAGAAAGCAAATAGAAGATGAAGAGAATACTAATGAAAGGGAAGAGACTTCCCAATATCCTCCTATTATTTCTTATGATGAATCAGGTAACGAGGAGGAGCTTTTTATTCAACCAATCTCGTTAATAAGGAGCTCAAAGAGGAAGGTTGAACCCACACATAATGTGAAGAAGAAAAAGAAAAGAAGGAGCAACAAAGGTAAAAAGGTATCCCTCCCAAATGATGTTGCTCCTACTACTCATTGTGATTATGATAATTGCTTTACTATTGGTGCTATCCATACTATTAATGATGAGAGTGATTATGCTTATGATATGAAAAGGCCCAAGCTTGGGGAACCTTTTAGGAGTCTGGAACGTTCTGGAAAGTGTCCCTTATGTATTCCTGAGGGGTTACGGTTTCAATAATGTTAGTTTCAACATTGATAGGATTACCTGAAATATAATGTTTAATTCTTTGACCGTTTACCACCCTCGGATTTGTGCCTTCGAAGTTGTTGATTTTTATGGCACCAGAACGATAGACCTCCTCGATAACGTAAGGACCTTCCCATTTTGAGAGAAGTTTTCCTGCAAAAAATCTTAAACGGGAGTTGAATAATAATACATAATCTCCTACTTTAAACTCACGCTTTTGTACCCTCTTATCATGCCAGCGCTTGACTTTTTCTTTGAATAGCTTGGCATTCTCATAGGCTTGAGTTCTCCATTCATCAAGTGAGCTAATATCAAATAACCTCTTCTCACCTGCAAGTTTGAGGTCATAGTTGAGCTCTTTAATAGCCCAATATGCCTTATGTTCAAGTTCAAGAGGTAAATGCCACGCTTTTCCATAAACCATCTTATATGGAGACATACCCATAGGATTTTTGTATGCAGTTCTATAGGCCCATAATGCATCATCAAGTTTTTTGGACCAATTCTTTCTAAATCTATTCACATTCTTTTGCAAAATTAATTTGAGCTCTCTATTGCTCAACTCTACTTGACCACTAGACTGCGGATGATAAGGAGATGCGATTCTATGATTGGCATCATACTTAGCATGCATCTTACGGAAAGCACCATGAATAAAATGTGAACCACCATCAGTCATAAGATATCTAGGGACTCCAAACCTTGGAAAAATAACTTCTTTAAGCATTTTAATAGAAGTATTATGATCAGCACTACTAGTTGGAATAGCTTCTACCCACTTAGTAATGTAATCAACAACAACTAAAATATGTGTATAGCCATTAGAGGCAAGAAAAGGTCCCATATAATCAAAGCCCCAAACATCAAATGGTTCAATAACAAGAGAATAATTCATAGGCATTTCTTGACGTCTACTAATGTTACCTATTCTTTGGCATTCATCAGAAGATAAGACAAACTTACGAGCATCTTTGAAGAGAGTAGGCCAACAAAAACCAGATTTTAGTACCTTGTGTGCAGTTCTATCTCCAGCGTGGTGTCCTCCATAAGATTCAGAGTGACACTTGCGTAGAATATGTCCCTGTTCATGCTCAGGCAGACAACGTCTAATCACACCATCTACTCCTTCTTTATAAAGGTGTGGATCATCCCAGAAGTAATGTCTTAAAATATAAAAGAACTTTTTCTTTTGCTGGTATGTGAAACTAGCTAGGCAGTATAAATTTAGCAACAATGTAATTAGCATAATCAGCATACCAAGGAGCATTACGAGAAGCATTAGCAACAGCTAATTGTTCGTCAGGGAAGCTATCATTAATAGGCAGTGGGTCATCAAGAACATTCTCTAACCTAGACAAGTTATCTGCAACTGGGTTCTCAGCTCCCTTTCTATCAATAATATGCAAGTCAAATTCTTGGAGCAAGAGAACCCATCTAATGAGTCTAGGCTTAGCATATTTCTTTTCCATAAGATATTTAATAGCAGCATGATCAGTGTGAATAGTAACTTTGGAATCAACAATATAAGGTCTAAACTTATCACATGCAAACACAACTGCTAAGAACTCTTTTTCAGTAGTAGCATAATTTCTCTGGGCAGTATCAAGAGTCTTACTAGCATACTGGATAACATTCAATTTCTTATCGACTCTTTGCCCTAGAACAGCACCTACAGCATAATCACTAGCATCGCACATAATTTCAAAAGGTAAATTCCAATCAGGTGGCTGAACAATAGGTGCAACGATCAAAGCTTTCTTAAGTATTTCAAATGCTTCTACACAATCATCATCAAAGACAAAAGGAATATATTTTTGCAATAAATTAGTTAGAGGCCTAGAGATTTTAGAAAAGTCCTTAATGAACCTCCTATAAAAACCGGCATGACCGAGGAAACTTCTTATACCTTTTATGTCATTGGGACATGGGATCTTTTCAATAGCATCAACTTTGGCTTTATCAACTTTGATTCCTCTCTCGGAGATCTTGTGCCCCAAGACTATGCCTTCATTAACCATAAAGTGACACTTTTCCCAATTCAGGACGAGACTAGTGTCTTCGCATCTCTGCAAAACTCGATCAAGGTTGCTCAAACAATCATCAAAAGAGGATCCATAAACGGAAAAGTCATCCATGAATACCTCACAAATCTTTTCACAAAAATCAGAGAATATAGCCATCATGCATCTTTGAAAGGTAGCAGGTGCATTACATAAAGCAAAAGGCATAGGTCTATAAGCAAAAGTATCAAAAGGGCAAGTAAAAGTAGTTTTAGATTGATCCTTTGCCGACACAGGTATCTAAGAGAAACCAGAATAACCATCTTGAAAGCAGAAATGTGTGTGTTTGGATAGTCTTTCTAGCATTTGATCAATTAAAGGTAAGGGGTAATGATCTTTCTTAGTAGCTTTATTTAACTTACGAAAATCAATTACCATCCTATAACCTGTAATAATTCTTTGCGGGATCAATTCATCTTTATCATTAGGAACAACGGTAATACCTCCCTTTTTAGGAACACAATGGACAGGGCTTACCCATTCACTATCAGCAATGGGATAAATAATACCTGCCTCAAGGAGCTTTAGTATCTCCTTTCTTACCACTTCCTTCATCTTGGGATTTAATCGTCTTTGAGGATCTCTAACTGGTTTGGCATCTTTCTCCACTGTAATTTTGTGTTGGCATAATGTGGGACTAATGCCCTTAAGATCATCCAGAGTTTTCAATAATCTTTCTTCTTCTTTCTCTGAAAGGTTAGCACTAATAATAACAGGATATATTTCTTTTTCATCAAGATAAGCATACTTAAGATTATCAGGTAATGGTTTGAGTTCAAACACAAGATCACCCTTGGGTGGAGGGGGATTGATGGATTCATGTACCTAGGGTAGGGTCATAGGCCTGACCTAGATGTCCTACCCAAGGACACCCTTAGAAGAGATCACCTTCCAGTCGACCAATGAAGAACCCACTCGACTGACTAGAAGGACTCGACCATGGAGATTCACTCGACCACCAGAAGGTCAGAAGGCACTCTGCACTGCAACGGCCTGTAATTGAATAGACTTAATGATAGTTAAGGCACTTTATGTGGGGCGTTACCAGTAACGCCCCAGACTTAATGTACTTAAATCCCTCCATTAAGTGGGCTGGCTGGGGTCCTGGCACACTCTATATAAGCCACCCCCCTCCACAGGCAGAAGGGTTCGCACTCTTGTAACACCTATACACATAATCCACTCGACCGCCTCAGGGCTCCGAGACGTAGGGCTTTTACTTCCTCCGAGAAGGGCCTGAACTCGTACATCGCTTCTGTTCAGAACCTCTCCATAGCTAGGACCTTGCCTCTCCATACCTACCCCCCACTCTACTGTCAGACTTAGAACCACGACAGTTGGCGCCCACCGTGGGGCCGGTGTTTTAGCGATTTTGTGGAGAAGTTGCGGTATTTTCGAGTACTTTCATCATGATGACTGCTGGAGTTTTGGTCGAGGGGCGCGAGATCCGTCTTGGCGCTCTCACCTTTGTTGCCGACGACTCCGCGTGGCTCCAGGAGGCTCCACTCGATGTTGATGCGCTCCCCGTCCGCGGTGCGACGCATTTTCGCGCATGTGTCTGCGGCGTTCTGCTGCGGCAACCGTCGGCCCCCTATCGGTCGACTCCTTTATCGGTCACCCGTCTGGTCTCCCACCAGCGCAGGCGCTCTGGTCGGTCGAGGCTTCAGCGGTGGGTGAAGCACGCGGTGGCTCGCCAGACGGCCATCGCACAAGTTGCGGCAATCGAGCCCGACGAACCTCTCTACGGCCTGTTCGATCTGTCGACTGGCTCCGTAGAGACTGCATACGAATGCGATAGCAGTGAGCCAGCGGCGGAAATTCTCATGGTCGACGGGCCCCGCAGTCCTCCCGGCTTCGCCCATGGTGGCGGAGCGGGCGGTGGAGGTGACCCCGCACAAGACCATGAAGAGTACCAGCCCGAGACACTCGACTCTCTGCAGAGAGAAGAGCTTCGCCGCAGGAACATGGATGCCCTGCATACTCCCTTTGCGGGAGAAACCCCCGAGGCTCGTGCCTTGGAGGAGGCACGTTTGGCCAATGTGGCTGAACACGCTCGTCTGGAGAACCTTCAGCGAGCACTCGACGAGCGCGCGCGGCGACGAGTTCCCGAAGCCAGTCGACGTCGACTCTTCCCGCCGACTCAGGTATACCGCACGCCAATTCAGAATTTAGCAGCTGCAACCCGTATAGCAGAGTCCATCCAGCCTTCACAGTCGGAAGCTGGGAGAGGCTTGATGCAGATCAGAGATTTGCTCCGAGCAGCAGGGGACCAGAACTCAGCCGTGTCGCAGTCGCGCAACAGAATTCACAGTCGATCCGTCGCTGCGAATACGGTTCAGTCGGCTCACAGTCCCAGATCGCCTCCGCGGCGGGAAGGGCGCGACAACCAGCGAGATCAGTATGGAGACCGACACGACCGAGATGACAGGCGTCGAGTGCCCGTTTCCCCTCCGAGGGAAGGGTCTTACACTCCTCGGCGACAGGATGACAGGCGTCAGTTCAGTGCGGGGCGAAGAGTTCCAGTCGACCCCAGGGAACCAGGCTTTGACGCGCGATCCATTATCGTGCAAGGCTTGGTCGACCGGAACAGAGCCCATCGAGGTGGACCCGAGTGAGATGCACCCACGAGCAGTCGAGTGCATGTTTCTGGTCCAGAGTGTTTTAGCAGGGCTATCAGAGCCGCAGTGATTCCCCTCAATTTCAGGTTGGCGACAGGAGTCAGCAAATTCACTAGGGAGTCCAAGCCTGAAACTTGGCTTGAGGACTACCGAGTGGCTGTTCAGATTGGCGGTGGGAATGACGAGGTGGCCATGAAGCATTTGCCCCTCATGCTGGAAGGTTCAGCCAGAGCGTGGTTGAATCAGTTACCTCCTAGCAGTATTTACACTTGGGAAGATTTGTCCCGAGTGTTCGTCAGAACTTTTGAAGGAACTTGCAAGCGACCAGCTGGTTTGACAGAGCTGCAAGTTTGTGTGCCAAAGACCAATGAGACTCTCAGAGAGTACATTCAGAGGTGGATCACTCTGCACCATACTGTGGAAAATGTGTCTGATCATCAAGTAGTTTGCGCCTTCAAAGATGGCGTCAAGAACAGGGAATTGAGTCTGAAGTTTGGTCGAACCGGGGACATGACCCTGAGTCGAATGATGGAGATTGCTACCAAGTACGCCAATGGCGAGGAAGAGTACCGACTCCGAAGCGGCAAGTATAAGCCAAGTCAGTCGGAGAAGGGAAATTCCAGTCGGAAACAGAAGCGGAAAGCCGAGCCGGCAGCTCCTGGAGAGGCCCTGGCCGTGACTCAGGGAAAGTTCAAAGGGAAGCCAAAAGGATCCTGGAATCCTAAGAAAGTAAAGGATAAAGAACGAAACGACGTTATGGATATGCCATGCCACATCCACACGAAGAAAGATGAAGAGGGCAACATCATTTACCCAAAGCACACCACCCGCCAGTGTCGACTCCTGATCCAGCAGTTTTAGGGAAAACAGTCTAAGGACAAGGAGAAGGAGTCAGACAAGGCCGGAGACAAAGAGGACAGTGAGGAAGAATATCCGCATATCAACTCCACTCTGATGATCTTCGCGGATGTGGAAAGCAAGAGTCGACTGAAAGTCATTAACCGTGAGGTGAATATGGTTGCCCCAGCAAAACCAAGTTATCTGAGATGGTCCCAAACACCCATCACATTCGACCAATCTGATCATCCGACTCATATTGCCACCCCTGGGAGGCAAGCTTTGGTGGTCGATCCAGTTGTCGAAGGCACACGACTGACGAAAGTGCCGATGGACGGTGGTAGTGTGTTGAACTTGTTATATGCAGACACACTGAAAGGAATGGGCATCCCGATGTCCCGACTGAGCACCAGCAACATGAGTTTCCACAGAGTCATACCAGGGAAGAAAGCCGACTCACTCGGCCAAATAGCTCTGGACGTGGTTTTTGGCGATTCAAAGCATTTTCGCAAGGAAAAGTTGACCTTTGAGGTTGTGGATTTTCAGAGCGCGTATCACGCCATTTTGGGGAGGCCCGCCTATGCACGATTCATGGCTCGACCATGTTACGTGTACCTCAAACTGAAAATGCCAGGTCCCAAAGGAGTGATCACTGTCACTGGCGATCGGAAAAAGGCAGAAGAGTGCTTTCAGAAGGGCTCGAATATTGTCGATTCCCAGGTGACAGCGGTCGAGTTCGAAGAATACAAGAAAAACGCAGATCCGAGTGATTTGTTTCGATCCAAGAAACCAGCCACAGAATCTGCATTTCAGTCGTCTGGTGAGACGAAGCCTGTTCACATTCACCCGACCGACCCCAATGCAGCCCCGACCCACATCTCCACGACACTCGACCCGAAATAGGAAGAAGCGCTCATCCAGTTCCTCCGTGAGAACTGGGACATTTTTGCATGGAAGCCAGCTGACATGCCAGGTGTTCCCAGGGGACTGGCTGAGCATCGCCTCAGAGTCGACAAATTAGCAAAACCAGTCAAAGAGCATCTTCGGCGGTCCGCCGTCCAGAAGAGAAAAGCTATTGGTGAGGAAGTGGCTCGACTGTTAGCGGCAGGATTTATCCGAGAGATATACCACTCCGAGTGGCTCGCTAATGTCGTCATGGTTCCCAAGAAGGACAACTCACTCCGCATGTGCATTGACTTCAAGCACATCAATCGGGCCTGCCCGAAAGATCATTTTCCTCTCCCTCGCATAGATCAAATTGTTGACTCGACCGCGGGATGTGAGAGATTGTCTTTTCTAGACGCATATTCCGGGTATCATCAGATCCGTCTGTATGGACCCGACGAAATAAAAACAGCTTTCATCACTCCATTCGAGTGCTTCTGCTATATCACCATGCCATTCGGCCTCGAGAATGCCGGAGCCACATTTATGCGAATGATTCAGAAGTGTCTTCTCACTCAAATCAGTCGGAATGTGGAAGCGTATATGGATGATATCGTCGTTAAGTCGCGAAAAGGTTCCGACCTGCTTGCTGACCTCGCCGAAACATTTGCCAACCTCAGAAGGTATGATATCAAGCTCAATCCATCGAAGTGCACATTCGGAGTTCCTGGTGGAAAGTTACTCGGTTTTCTCGTTTCCGGGCGAGGGATCGACGCTAATCCAGAGAAGATCGGCACTATTCTCCGAATGAAACGCCCTGTGCGAGTGCACGATGTCCAGAAGCTTACTGGATGCTTGGCCGCATTAAGTCGATTCATCTCACGACTCGGTGAAAAGGCATTGCCTCTTTACCGACTGATGAAGAAGGCAGACAAGTTCGAGTGGACTCCAGAAGCTGATGCAGCGTTTGCCGAGCTAAAAGCTCTGCTCTCCACCCAGCCGGTGCTTGCTGCTCCAATCAGCAAAGAGCCTCTGTTGCTTTATATTGCAGCCACAGGACAAGTCGTCAGTACAGTACTTACGGTCGAGCAGGAAGAAGAAGGAAAAGCCTTCAAAGTTCAGCTCCCGGTGTATTATTTGTCTGAAGTCTTGACTCCATCCAAGCAGAGATATCCTCATTATCAGAAGCTTGTGTATGGAATATACATGACCACGAAGAAGGTTGCTCATTATTTCTCTGATCATTCTATCACAGTCGTCAGCGACGCCCCACTATCAGAGATTCTGCACAACAGAGATGCAACTGGTCGAGTGGCGAAATGGGCGATTGAACTTCTTCCCCTTGATATCAAGTTTGAGGCAAAGAAAGCCATTAAGTCCCAGGCAATAGCAGATTTCCTCGCCGAGTGGATTGAACAACAGTAGCCGACTGAAGTTCACTCGGAGCATTGGACCATGTTCTTCGATGGCTCTAAGATGCTGAATGGTTCTGGTGCTGGGGTTGTTCTAGTTTCCCCCAGAGGAGATAAGCTTAGGTATGTGCTCCAGATTCACTTTGATTCCTCCAACAATGAGGCAGAGTATGAGGCCCTTCTATATGGATTACGCTTGGCCATCTCGCTCGGCGTCCGTCGCCTAATGGTTTATGGCGATTCAGATTTAGTGGTCAACCAGGTGATGAAGGAGTGGGACGTGAGAAGCCCAGCTATGACTGGATACTGCAATGCAGTGAGGAAGCTGGAAAAGAAGTTCGAGGGGTTGGAGCTCCATCACATCCCCCGACTGAAAAATCAAGCAGCAGATGATCTGGCAAAGATAGGTTCCAAAAGAGAAGCCATTTCGAGTGGTGTGTTTTTGGAGCATATACACACTCCGTCAGTTAAAGAAGATCCCTTCACAGAGGAAGCTCCACAGCCCAAGAGTGCCACAGATCCGACTGAGGTTAAGGTCCTAGCAGTGGTCGACTTGGTCATGGAGGTTTTAGTGGTCACTCCCGACTGGACAATTCCTTATATCGCGTATATCCTGAGAAAAGAGCTCCCAGAGGATGAGGAAGAGGCTCGGCAGATCGTCCGTCGATCCAAAGCCTTTACCGTTATCAAAGGACAGCTGTATAGAGAAAGCCTGACTGGGGTTGGTCAAGAATGCATAACGCCAGAAGAAGGTCGAATCATTCTCAATGATATCCACTCGGGGACCTGTGGTCACCATGCGTCCTCTCGGACCATTGTAGCCAAAGCATACCGAGCTGGATTTTACTGGCCAAGGGCGAATGAGATGGCAAAGGAAATAGTGGACAAGTGCGAAGGATGTCAGTTCTACTCCAATATGTCACACAAGCCCGCGTCAGCTCTGAAGACCATTCCACTCGTCTGGCCGTTCGCAGTATGGGGGTTGGACATGGTCGGTCCCTTGAGAACAGGTCGAAGTGGTTTCACGCACGTACTGGTCGCAGTCGACAAGTTCACGAAGTGGATTGAGGCTAAACCAATCAAGAATCTTGACGCCGGTACTGCGGTTACCTTCATCAGAGAGCTGACGTTCAGATATGGAGTCCCGCGCAGCATCACTACGGATAATGGGTCGAACTTTGACTCGGGAGAATTCAAGGATTTCTGCAGCGCTCAAGGCACACGAGTCGACTACGCTTCGGTCGCTCATCCGCAGTCGAATGGACAAGCGGAGCGAGCCAATGTCTTAATCCTCAAGGGTTTAAAACCCCGACTGATGCGTGATCTCAAGCACGCGGCTGGAGCATGGGTCGACGTACTCCCTTCGGTGCTTTGGGGTTTGCGAACCACACCCAATCGGTCGACCGGAAGAACTCCATTCTTTTTGGTCTATGGAGCTGAAGCAGTCTTGCCGAGTGATCTTCTTCACAATGCTCCTCGAGTTGAACTCTACAACGAAGCAGAAGCTGAGCAAGCGTGTCAGGACGCAGTCGACCTTCTAGAGGAAGAAAGGGAGATGGCTCTGATCCGATCGACCATCTATCAACAGGACTTGCGTCGCTTTCACGCCAGGAAAGTAAGGGGTCGAGCCTTCCAAGAAGGAGATCTAGTTCTCCGAGTGGATCAGCAGAAACAGCATAAGCTCGCTCCTTCTTCGGAAGGACCCTTCATCGTCACCAAAGTTCTCCACAACGGGGCATACCGTCTCTACAACGTCGAACACAATATCGAAGAGCCCCGAGCTTGGAATGCGGATCTGCTCCGCCCGTTTTACACTTAAAAGTTTTCCACTCGGATGAGTTGTAATAAAATACTTCTGTAGTTCATGGATTTCGAAATAATAGTGCCATAATTTCTTCATAATTTTTGTCACTTTTTCCCCCAGTGGGTGGCTTAGTCGCGAATCCGTTTCGCCTAAATTTGTACAAATCCTACCGAGTGGTAAGCCAGACTTCCACTCGGAGGCTTAGCCGCGAATCCGTTTCGCCTAAGTTATAAAAATCCTACCGAGTGGTAAGCCAGACTTCCACTCGGGGGCTTAGCTGCAGCCCAGCGCTCGCCTAAGTGATTAAAATCCTATCGAGTGGTAAGCCAGACTTCCACTCGGGGGCTTAGCTGCAGCCCGGTGCTCGCCTAAGTTATAAAAATCCTACCGAGTGAAGAGCAAACCTCTCACTCGGAGGCTTAGCTGCAGCCCAGCGCTCGCCTAAGTTATAAAAAATCCTACCGAGTGAAGAGCAAACCTCTCACTCGGAGGCTTAGCTGCAGTCCAAGTACTCGCCTAAGTTATAAAAAATCCTACCGAGTGGTAAGCCAGACTTCCACTCGGGGGCTTAGCTGCAGCCCAGCGCTCGCCTAAGTTAAAAAATCCTACCGAGTGGTAAGCCAGACCTCTCACTCGGGAGCTTAGTTGCAGCCCAGCGCTCGCCTAAGTTATAAAAAATCCTACCGAGTGAAGAGCAAACCTCTCACTCGGAGGCTTAGCTGCAGCCCAGCGCTCGCCTAAGTTATAAAAAATCCTACCGAGCGAAGAGCAAACCTCTCACTCGGAGGCTTAGCTACAGTCCAAGTACTCGCCTAAGTTATAAAAAATCCTACCAAGTGGTAAGCCAGACTTCCACTCGGGGGCTTAGCTGCAGCCCAGCGCTCGCCTAAGTTATAAAAATCCTACTGAGTGGTAAGCCAGACCTCTCACTCGGGGGCTTAGCTGCAGCCCAGCGCTCGCCTAAGTTATAAAAAATCCTACCGAGTGAAGAGCAAACCTCTCACTCGGGGGCTTAGCTGCAGCCCAGCGCTCGCCTAAGTTATAAAAAATCCTACCGAGTGAAGAGCAAACCTCTCACTCGGAGGCTTAGCTGCAGCCCAGTGCTCGCCTAAGGTATAAGAAATCCTACCGAGTGAAGAGCAAACCTCTCACTCGGGGGCTTAGCTGCAGCCCAGTGCTCACCTAAGGAATAAGTCGACTGCAGTGGGCATCTTGCTGTGAACCTGCAAAGGACAATTCGAGCCAAGAGCAATCATATACAAACATCAAATCCAAGTTTAGGTCGATACCTAAAGGAACCGAGAGTGCTCAGGCACTAAGCCTGTTAAGGTTTATCGGTTACAATTCCACTCGGCATACCGAGGCAAATTTAAAGTATCGGGCTTAAAGAAAGTTTTTTACCCCTCCTGTGGAGGGCTAGAAGGAGCAACGAACTCATCGAGGTCGATCCCGTCTGCGATCCGGGTAGCAGCAGCGATGAAAGTTTCCATGAAGGACCTGAAGTCGTGTTTCTTGGTGTTGGCCACTCGGAGAGCCGCCAGCTTCTCTTCTCGCGCGTCCTTGCAGTGGACTCAGGCCAGACACAGGGCAACATCTGCGCCACACCGAGCCGAGGACTTCTTCCACTCTTGCACACGGTCGGGGACCGCGTTTAGTCGAGCCATCAACGACTCGAGGTCATTCTGAAGTGTCGCCCTGGGCCAAAGCGTCGAGTCGATGCGAGAAGTGGCGGCCTTCAGCCTTGCAAGATAGTCCACGACAGCTGCAACGCGGGACTCCAGTCGGAAGACATTCATGGCAACTTCATCATTCACCGGAGAATTGACAGGGTCAAGGTTCGGCTCCAACTGGCTAGTCTCTTCTTCAAAGTTTCGACAGAATTCTGCAAGGACAAAATGCCGAATCAAGACAATGGTCGAATGGAAGCATCACAGTTGAATATGTTGGTCGAGTGTAAAGGATTACCTTCGAGCATAAGGAACAATTTCTTGGCAAGACCACCCAGGAAGCCT
The DNA here is from genome assembly GCA_963921465.1 of Triticum timopheevii. Classification (NCBI taxonomy): domain Eukaryota; kingdom Viridiplantae; phylum Streptophyta; class Magnoliopsida; order Poales; family Poaceae; genus Triticum; species Triticum timopheevii. The sequence goes on from OY997274.1 coordinate 673,540,569, forward strand.
TCCAGGTCATTCTTCTTCCCAATCAGCTGGTTGATCTTCTCGGTCAAGGTAGTCTTGTCAGTTTTCAGTCGGTCGACATCCTTGGAGGCAATCGCCAGAGCAGCTTTCAGATTGGTATTTTCCTGTTCAAGCTTGGTGACTGAAGCTAACTTCTCGTCAGCAAGCTTGGTCTTCTCAGCTAGCTCAAGGTTCTTCTTCTTCTGGGCCTCCTTCACCTTGTCTGCAAGTTACAGCAAAGTCAGATTTTGAAACAAATGGAAGGAAAAAGGAGTCGTCGAGGTCTCACCGAACATACCTTTGGTCTCCTCCTTTGCCTTCGTCAGATTCTCCTGCACCAGCTTCAGATCCAGCTCGAGCTGAATGTGCTTCTGCTCCAGTTCGGTATAGCGAGCCGCAAGGTCACAGGATTTCTACGAAGAACCAATCGACAAAATATCAAAGATAATTCACTTCCGAGTGGATAAGAGAAAATCACACGTTTCTAAGACTACAGTCGAAGGCAAGCATTCGACCGTAGTCTCGAGGACTACACCCAGTGGGTGCACTCAGCGTGCCCCCACTAATTCTGTTCAAGACAGAGTCGACCAGTCGGCCCAAAAAAAAGGGGGACGTGCTCTTCAGACTGTAGTCGACTGCAAGCAATCGACCACAGTCTCGGGGACTACACCCAGTGGGTGCACTCAGCGTGCCCCCACCGGTTTCAGAAATCCATTCGATCCAGTCAATGACGAAAAGCCTTTACTTATAAAGCCTAAGGCCGACTGCCAGCAGTCGACCTTAGCCTTGGGGACTACACCCAGCGGGTGCACTCAGCGTGGCCCCGCTAACACGGAGTTTTTTATCGACACACCCACTGGGTGATTGCTATGGATTTCAGAAAGAAAAAGTTTTGATAGCATATCCTAACAGAGCAGGCGGTGGTCGACTGACCTGAACATTGCTTTGAAGGGCGGAACTAGCGTCATAAGCTGCTTGGCTTGCATCCCGGATGATCTTCACCTGCTCCATCATTATCCCCGCTTGGCGTATCGCCTCCTTAGCAGCGCTGGCTTGGTCCTCTGGGACGTGATGTGTTGTGAAGAGCGAAGGTTGTGCAGCACTCGACAAAGTGGGATGAGCACTCGTCAACGGCACCGCGAAAGACACGGTGTGTCGAGTGGGGTTCTCCCCCTCCGTGACCACAGTCTCGGGCGCCGTCGCATCCTGGGTTGCCTTACCAGTAGACGCCTTCCTGCTCCTCCTGTGCCTCAGCAGTTCTTCATCCTCATCATCATCATCTTCAGGAAGGGTGATAATGTCATTGGGTGGAGCTTCAGAAAAAGAATCAAAGTTAGAAATCATGAGTCAGTCGACTAAGGACAGAATTGAGAGTATAGTACCAGGATTTGAGGTTGCTGCGTCCTCCATCTCATGGTCGTCAGCCTTGCCTGAGGTCTCAGAAGTTGCAGCACTAAAGTTCCAAAGAATCAGTCGACTAACTCAAGTATCAACCAGAGATAAAGCTTATACAAAACAAGGAGACTCAAGTAACATGTTTACCTGGATATGGTGGGGATGGACACCTTCATCTTCGGCAGGAGCTTGGTGGGTTTCGACGGAGCCACCTTCGACTGCTTCGGCGCCTTTTCACTCGGCACCGGAGAAGCGGTCCGAGGGCGTTTGGTCGACTGCGGGGCAGTCGCAACCCCCTTACCGCGTTCAGTCATGGGGTCATGGACAAGTTTCGACCGCCTTTCCGAGCGCGGTGGTGCAACCTCCTCCTCCTCCTCTTCTTCGTCCTCATCATCGTTGTCGTCATCGTCGTCATCTTCGGCAGCGTCTGAATCCCACTCATCCTGGCTCTCGCCCCCGCTGGCTTCTCCCTCCTCAGTCGGAGCCTGAGCTCCATTGGGCATCGAATACAGCTCGATAAGGGCCTGGAAGACGTCAAGACAGAGATCAATCGACCAAGTTGCAGAACATGCAGAAACAAATTCGACAAATATACAATAGAAGGCAGAGCAAATGTACCTTGTCTGGAACGCTATGATGGTCGAGTGGAGGAATCCTCCTGGATCCACGGGGATTATCCTTGTTCCCAGTGACCGCGGCCATCCATCTTCCCACCGTGGCATCGTCGACTGCTTCCGGGTGGACTCGAGTCTCGTCTTCAGTTCCGCAGTACAACCACATGCAATGGCTCTGGAACTGAAGAGGCTGGATACGCCGCCGAAGGAAAACCTCCAGAAGGTCCATGCCAGTCACGCCGTCCCGAACCAACTGCACCACGCGATCCATCAACATCTTCACATCGGCTCTCTCCTCTGGAACCACTTTCAGAGAGGAGGGCTTGTTCACTCGGCTCATGGTGAATGGAGGGAGTCCACTCGACTGCCCCAGCGTCGGCTCATTCTGGCAGTAGAACCAGGTCGACTGCTAGCCCCTAACCGACTCGGGAAACGTCATAGCTGGGAAGGTGCTCTTATTCCTCACTTGAATTCCCAGGCCCCCGCACATTTGGACAACTTGGGTTTTCTCATCGCCTGGACTCACCTTCTTCACGGTCTGAGAACGACATGTGAAGATGTGCTTGAACAAGCCCCAGTGCGGTCGACAGCCCAGGAAGCTCTCGCACATGGATACAAACGTAGCAAGATACGCGATGGAGTTCGGAGTAAAGTGGTGGAGTTGGGCTCCAAATAAGTTCAAAAAACCACGAAAGAAAACGCTCGGTGGCAGAGAAAATCCTCGATCGACATGAGTGGCCAGGAGCACACACTCACCCTCTTTCGGCTGGGGTTGCCACTCTCTTCCTGGAAGTCTTGCGACGCCGTGGGGGATCAGCCCGTCGTCGGCCATGTCGAGGAGATCCTTCTCCCTGATGGTCGACTGGATCCAATCTCCCTGGACCCAGCCCTTCGGCAGGCGGGATCTCAACGAAGACCCGCTGCGGCTGGTGGATCTTCCCTTCGCCTTCTCCGCCGCCGGCGCCTTCTCCGCTGCCGACGCCTTCTTTGCGCGCTCCAGCGCCGCCGTCTTCTCCTTGACCATGGCTGCCGGCGAGGTGCGCGAAGAAGAGCTTTGCGGAGGCGAAAGCGGGTGCGTTGGGCGGAGACAAGGAGAGCAGAGGAGAAAGAATGGAGCACTGTTCGGAAACCCTCACTAGTCGCATTTATAACATCCCTTCCGAGTGGATGACAGGTGGACCCGGTCAACCTAATCATATCCCGAAACAGTTGCATTGGCATGATACGTGGCGGAATAAGCGGCGCGGAGATCGAGGCGTCTATGTCCTGTCCCGTCCGAGCGCCGCGGTTCGTTCCGCTTCGCGCGCTTCCCCAAATTTCGCATCCCGTGGAATCCGCGAGCGGCAGATCGGTCTGTCAGACGCGATATTTCCTGTGATCCGTCGCTCGGGAACCGGCAAAGTCTAAAAGATCACTCGACGGAAGACAAGAATGGATCGAGTCGACTGAAGAAAGGTTGCTCGTTATCAACAAAGAAGATCTTGGTCACGAACGACGCATAGCTAGTATACCAAAAATCAATCGGAAACAGCATCAACTCCTTCCTCATGCAAGCCTCAACCCATTCGGGGGCTAATGATGGATTCATGTACCTAGGGTAGGGTCATAGTCCTGACCTAGATGTCCTACCCAAGGACACCCTTAGAAGAGATCACCTTCCAGTCGACCAACGAAGAACCCACTCGACTGACTAGAAGGACTCGACCATGGAGATTCACTCGACCACCAGAAGGTCAGAAGGCACTCTGCACTGCAACGGCCTGTAATTGAATAGACTTAATGATAGTTAAGGCACTTTATGTGGGGCGTTACCAGTAACGCCCCAGACTTAATGTACTTAAATCCCTCCATTATGTGGGCTGGCTGGGGTCCTGGCACACTCTATATAAGCCACCCCCCTCCACAGGCAGAAGGGTTCGCACTCTTGTAACACCTATACACATAATCCACTCGACCGCCTCAGGGCTCCGAGACGTAGGGCTTTTACTTCCTCTGAGAAGGGCCTGAACTCGTACATCGCTTGTGTTTACAACCTCTCCATAGCTAGGACCTTGCCTCTCCATACCTACCCCCCACTCTACTGTCAGACTTAGAACCACGACAGGGATCCCCAAGAATTTCAACGGGAAGGTTATGTTTTAGCACAGGTTCCTGTTTAAGGAACACTTCATCTATTTCCTCCCTTTCCTTCATAAACATATCGTTTTCATGGCCTAGCAAATATTGTTCTAACGGATCAGTTGGAGGAACAGCAATGGAAGCAAGACCAATAATTTCATCCTTGCTAGGTGGTTCCCTATCACGAGGTTGTCTACTAAACTTAGCAAAATTAAACTCATGAGACATACCATCCATGCCAACAGTGACAGTATTCTTTTCACAATTAATCTTAGCACTAGCCGTATTCAAGAAGGGTCTACCAAAAATAATGGGACAAAAATCATCTTAAGGGGAACCAAGAACAAGAAAATCAGCAGGGTATTTAACCTTCCCACACAAAACTTCGACATCTCTAACAATCCCAAAGGGTTTAATGGTATCCCTATTAGCAAGCTTGATAGTAACATCAATGCCTTCTAATTCAATGGGTTCAATGTCATGCATAATTTCTTGATATAAGGTATAAGGTATTGCACTAGCACTAGCACCCATATCACATAAGCCATGATAACAATGATCTCCTATTTAACAGAAATAACAGGCATGCCTACGACAGGTCTACGTGTCTTAGTATCAGGTCTAGCAATATTGGCAGTCTCACCACAGAAAGAAATAACATGCCCATCTAAATCCTCATCCAAGAGATCTTTAACCATAGCAATACTAGGTTCAACATTAATTTGCTCACAAGGTGTATAAGTCCTAGTATTACTCTTACGAACAACAGTCGAAGCTTTAGCATGATCCTTTATCCTAACAGGAAAAGGAGGTTTTTCAACATAAGCAGTAGGAACAATAGGATCACTATAGGTAATAGTCTTTTCTTCGACTGTAATACGTGCAACTACTTTCACTTCAACAGGAGGATTATATTTAAACCACTTCTCTTTAGGGAGATCAATGTGAGTAGCAAAAGATTCACATAAAGAAGCTACTATCTTAGAGTCAAGTCCATACTTAGAGCTAAATCCACGGAAAGCATCGGTATCCATAAAAGATTTAACACAATTGAACTTAGGTGTCATACCTGACTCCTTACCATCGTCGGAACCCCAATCTTCAGAGTTGCGTTTAATTCTTTCCAATAAGTCCCATTTGAAATCAATAGTCTTCAGCATATAAGAACCAGCACAGGAAGTATTGAGCAGGTTGCGATTATCAAGAGAAAGCCGAGCATAAAAATTTTGAATAATCATTTCCCGAGAGAGCTCATGATTGGGGCATGAATATAACATTTACTTAAGCCTCCCCCAAGCTTGAGCGATGCTTTCTCGTTCGCGAGGCCAGAAATTATATATGTAATTACGATCACGATGAACAAGATGCATAGGATAGAACTTCTGCTGAAATTCCAACTTCAATCGCTTATAATTCCAAGATCTCGTATCATCACATAGCCTATACCATGTCAATGCATCTCCCTTCAAAGATAAAGGGAAGACCTTCCTTTTGAGAACATCATCGGGAATACCTGCAAGCTTAAATAATCCACAACATTCATCGACAAAGATAAGGTGTAAATCGGGATGCAATGTTCCATCTCCTGCAAATGGATTAGCTAGCAGTTTTTCTATCATACCCGAAGGAATCTCAAAGTAAATATTTTCATAAAGTTCAGTAGGTTGAGGAGCAACTCTTTGCTCTTCTGGTTGGGGCGAAGATACCCCAAACAAGCCCCTCAAAGGATTAGTTTCCATAGAGACAAGTAACAGAAAATTTCAGCACACTATATAAATGTTTCCTTACCAAGTTCCACTCACCAAAAGCGCTACACTCCCAGGAAACGGCGCCAGAAAAGAGTCTTGATGACCCACAAGTGTAGGGGATCAATTGTAGTACTTCCGATAAGTAAGAGTGTCCAACCCAACGAGGAGCAGAAGGAAATGATAAGCGGTTTTCAGTAAGGTTTTCTCTGCAAGCATAGGTGATAGATAGTTTTGTGATAAGATAAATAGCAATGAGTAACAAGTAAATAAAGCAAATAAAGTGCAGCAAGGTGGCCCAATCATTTATGTAGCAAAGGATAAGTCTGGACAATTTCTTATAATGAGAAAGGAGCTCCCGAGGACACATTGGGAATTATCGTCAAGCTAGTTTTCATCACGTTCACATGATTCGCATTCGGTACTTTGATAATTTGATATGTGGGTGGACCGGTACTTGGGTACTGCCCTAACTTGGACAAGCATCCCACATATGATTCACCCCTATTGCAAGCTTCTGCAACTACAAAAGAAGTATTAAGGTAAACCTAACCACAACATTAAACATATGGATCCATATCAGCCCCTAACGAAGCAACGCATAAACTAGGGTTTAAGCTTCTGTCACTCTAGCAACCCATCATCTACTTATTATTTCCCCATGCCTTCCTCTAGGCCCAAATAATGGTGAAGTTTCATGTAGTTGACGTTCACATAACACCACTAGAGGAAAAGACAAAATACATCTCATCAAAATATCGAACGAATACCAAATTCACATGACTACTAATAGCAAGACTTCATCCATGTCCTCAGGAAACAAACGTAACTACTCACAAAGCATATTCATGTTCATAATCAGAGGAGTAATAATATGCATAAAGGATCTGAACATATGATCTTCCACCAAGTACACCAATTAGCATCAACTACAAGGAGTAATCAACACTACTAGCAACCCACAGGTACCAATTTGTGGTTTTGATACAAGATTGGATACAAGAGATGAACTAGGGTTTTGAGAGGAGATGGTGCTGGTGAAGATGTTGATGGAGATTGACCCCCTACCGATGAGAGGATCGTTGGTGATGACGTTGGTGATGATTTCCCCCTCCCGGAGGGAAGTGTCCCCGGCATAACAGCTCCGCCAGAGCCCTAGATTGATTCCGCAAAGGTTCCGCCTCATGGCGGCGGAGTTTCGTCCCGTAAGCTTGCCCACGATTTTTTCCAGGGTAAAAGCTCTGATATAGCAGAAGATGGGCGCCGGAGGCCCACCAGGGGGCCTAGGAGATAGGGGGCGCGCCCTATTGGGGGGGCGCGCCCTCCTCTCTCCTGGACAGGATGTGGGCCCCCTGGTGCATTTCTTTTGCTCAAAAATTCTTATTAAATCCAAAAAGATGTTTCGTGGAGTTTCAGGACTTTTGGAGTTGTGCAGAATAGGTCTCCAACGTTTGCTCCTTTTTCAGCCAGAATTCCAGCTGCCGGCATTCCCCCTCTTCATGGTAAACCTTGTAAAATAAGAGAAAATAGCCATAAGTATTGAGATATAATGTGTAATAACAGCCCATAATGCAATAAATATTGATATAAAAGCATGATGCAAAATGGACGTATCAGTATGAACCATAGATAAGTTGGAGTACAGTAGATATTACATCAATATGAATTTAGAATGAGTTCATTACGGTATCTAAGTGGTGTTTTTATTTTCTTATACTAACGGAGCTTACGAGTTTTCTATTGAGTTTTGTGTTGTGGAGTTTTCAAGTTTTGGGTAAAGATTCGATGGACTATGGAATAAGGAGTTGCAAGAGCCTAAGCTTGGGGATGCCCAAGGTAATATATAAGAATAGCCAAAAGCCTAAGCTTGGGGATGCCCCGGATGGCATCCCCTCTTTCGTCTTCGTTCTTCGGTAACTTTACTTTGAGGTATATTTTTATTCACCTCATAATATGTGTTTTGCTTGGAGCATCCTTTTCTCTTGTTATTATTTGCTTGATGTTATCTAGAATAATGTTTTTCATCTATATTTTCAATAAAAAAGTCAAGGATAGCCTTTACCATGCTTATTTTGCTAGTGTACATGTTGCTGTTTGAAAACAGAAAGTTTACCGCTGTTGCAAAAATTCCCTAGAAAATTCAGAGAATGATATAATGATGAAACCTTTTGCATAATGAGCTCTGATAAATCTTCTATAGCGTAGTATTTTTCTCATAATTTTTGGAGTTAGGGAAGTTTGATGAATCTTGCATTCTTTATAGACTGTACTGTTTTTACAGATTGCTGTTATGTTTGCTTTGTTTGCTTATGTTTGCTTGTTTAATGATTCTATTTGAGGATAGGAGTATTAAATAAGCAGAGGCATTTAGTATTCAATGTTGAATAATAATTGTAGTGATTTGTTACAGTAGAAAATGATAAGGGTTTTGCATTGGTTTATACTAACCTATCTCACGAGTTCTTGTTGAGTTTGGTGTGGATGAAACTTTTGATAAAAAGAGAAACCATGATATGAGAGGAATTAAGGAGACACAAAAGTTCAAGCTTGGGGATGCCCAAGGCACCCCGAGATAATATTTCAAGAAGTCTCAAGCATCTAAGCTTGGGGATGCCCCGGTAGGCATCCCACCTTTCTTCTTCAACAACTATCGGTTAGTATCGGTTGAGCCTAAGTTTTTGCTTCGTCACATGAGTTGTGCTATCCTTGAAATATTATTTTATTTTGCTTTGCTTGCTGTTTGAATACAATACCAAGATCTGAAATTCTTAAATGCGAGACAGTCTTCACATAGTTACATAATTATTTAGCTACTTGATACGTCTCCAATGTATCTATAATTTTTGATTGCTCCACGCTACTTTATCTACTGTTTTGGACTATATTGGGATTTATTTTCCAATTTTATATTATTTTTGGGACTAACCTATTAACCGGAGGCCCAGCCCAGAATTGTTGTTTTTTGCCTATTTCAGTGTTTCGAAGAAACGGAATATCAAACGGAGTCCAAACGCAATGAAACCTTCGGGAACATGATCTTCTCACCGAACGTGATCCAGGAGACTTGGACCCTACTCCAAGAAGTGCCAGAGGCGGTCACGAGGGTGGAGGGCGCCCCCTCGGCGCGCCCCCCTAACTCATGGGCCCCCTGACGCTCCACCGACGTACTCCTTCCTCCTATATATACCTAGGTATCCCCGAACGACCAGAACAGGAGCCAAAACCTAATTCCACCGCCGCAACCTTCTGTATCCACGAGATCCCATCTTGGGGCCTGTTCCGGAGCTCCGCCGGAGGGGGCATCCACCACGGAGGGCTTCTACATCAACACCATAGCCCCTCCGATGAAGTGTGAGTAGTTCACTTCAGACCTTCGGGTCCATAGCTAGTAGCTAGATGGCTTTTTCTCTCTTTTTGGATCTCAATACAATGTTCTCCCCCTCTCTTGTGGAGATCTATTTGATGTAATCTTCTTTTTGCGGTGTGTTTGTTGAGACCGATGAATTGTGGGTTTATGATCCAGTATTATCTATGGAAAATATTTGATTCTTCTCTGAATTCTTTTATGTATGATTGAGTTATATTCGCAAGTCTCTTCGAATTATCCTTTTTGGTTTGGCCAACTAGATTGGTAGTTCTTGCAATGGGAGAAGTGCTTAGCTTTGGGTTTAATTTTGCGGTGTCCTTTCCCAGTGACAGAAGGGGCAGCAAGGCACGTATTGTATTGTTGCCATCGAGGATAACAAGATGGGGTTTTTATCATATTGCATGAATTTATCCCTCTACATCATGTCATCTTGCTTAAGGCGTTACTCAGTTTTACTTAATACTCTAGATGCATGCTGGATAGCGGTCGATGAGTGGAGTAATAGTAGTACATGCAGAATCGCTTTGATCTACTTGTCTTGGACATGATGCCTATATACATGATCATTGCCTAGATATGCTCATAACTATGCTCAATTCTGTCAATTGCTCAACAGTAATTTGTTCACCCACCATAGAATACTTATGCTCTTGAGAGAAGCCACTAGTGAAACCTATGGCCCCCGGGTCTATTCTCATCATATCAATCTCTATCGCTTTATTTACTTGCTTTGTTTTTACTTTGCCTTTTACTTTTTACTTTGCATCTATCTATCAAAAATACCAAAAATATTATTTATCATCTCTATCAGATCTCACCCTCGTAAGTGACCGTGAAGGGATTGACAACCCCTAATCGCGTTGGTTGCGAGTAGCTATCGTTTTGTGTAGGTATGAGGGACTTGTGCGTGGCCTCCTACTGGATTGATATCTTGGTTCTCAAAAATTGAGGGAAATACTTACGCTACTTTGCTGCATCATCCTCTCCTCTTCGGGGAAATCCAACGCAGTGCTCAAAAGGTAGCACTACTCATTGATCTTCAATTATATCTTTTTGGAGTAGTTTTTCTTTCACTCGTGTGCTTCACTTATACCCTATGAGTAAATTGTTGAATGAGTTGATTGTCGTAAATCTGAAATTATATATTTCTCATTTGCTTATCCTATGGGGAGTAATGACTTCACATCTAATAAGTAGAGGTTGTAAATTTATTGAAGGTTAGCAAGCATTGTATTGGTCATTTGAACAATTCATGAAAGAATATTGAAGGAAGAGAGATTCCACATATAAATACACTATCCTAGACATCTTTTATAATTGGGAGCACTCATTAAGTATGACATGCTAAAGAGTTGATGTTGGACAAGGAAGACAACGTGATGGGTCATGTTTTCGCACATCTCAGTTAAAGTATATTGTCATGGATCATTCAAACATGTTGAGCTTGCCTTTCCCCCTCATGCTAGCCAAAATTCCTTGCACCAAGTAGAGATACTACTTGTGCTTCCAAATATCCTTAAACCCAGTTTTTCCGTGAGAGTCCACCATACTTACCTATGGATTGAGTAAGATCCTTCAAGTAAGTTGTCATCGGTGCAAGCAATAAAAAATGCTCTCTAAATATGTATGATCTTTTGGTGTGAAGAAAATAGCTTTATACGATCTTGTTATGGAAGCAATAAAAGTGACGGACTGCATAATAAAGGTCCATATACAAGTGGCAATATAAAGTGACGTTCTTTCGCATTAACATTTTGTGCATCCAACCCTAAAAGCGCATGACAACCTCTGCTTCCCTCTGCGAAGGGCCTATCTTTTACTTTATGTCTTTTACTTTATGCAAGAGTCAAGGTGATCTTCACCTTTCCCTTTTTCATTTTATCCTTTGGCAAGCACCTCGTGTTGGGAAGATCCTGATATATATCCAATTGGATGTAAGTTAGCATGAACTATTATTGTTGACATCACGCAAAGGTGAATACTTTGGGAGGCAACACTATAAGCCCCTATCTTTCTCAGTGTCCGATTGAAACTCCATAACCATTAATACTGCGTGAGTGTTAGCAATTGTAGAAGACTATATGATAGTTGAGTATGTGGAGTTTGCTATTCCTGAAAATAAGATGAATTGCAATTGTTTGATGACTGAGAATGAAGTTTGCTAGTTTTCAAGAAAGTTTATGGTCTATGCTTTCACATGTGAATTGCTTGTTGCTTGCTCGTGAGAAGTTTTACGAGATGAACTACTATTATGACTTATAATCATGCTAGAAAAGGTGATTGAAATTATCATTGATCAAACTTGTGCACCTTCTAGCATTCACACTTCATAAATTCTTTCTTTATCATTTACCTACTCAAGGACGAGTAGGAATTAAGCTTGGGGATGCTGATACGTCTCCAACGTATCTATAATTTATAAACCATTCATGCTATTTTATTATCTGTTTTGAATGATTACGGGCTTTATTATACACTTTTATATTACTTTTGGGACTAACATATTAACCAGAGGCCCAGCCCATATTGCTGTTTTATTGCCTGTTTCAGTATTTCGAAGAAAAGGAATATCAAACGGAGTCCAAACGGAATGAAACCTTCGACAGCGTGATTTTTGGGAAGATTATGACCCAGGAGACTTGGAGTTGAAGTAAAGGAAGCATCAAGGAAGCAACGAGATAGGGGGCGCGCCCTCCACTCTCGTGGGCCCCTCGAGGCTCCCCCGACCCACTTCTTTCGCCTATATAAGCCTACGTACCCTAAAAACATCGAGACAGAAGATAGATCGGGAGTTCCGCCACCGCAGGCCTCTGTAGCCACCAAAAACCTCACGGGAGCCCGTTCCGGCACCCTGCCGGAGGGGGAACCCATCACCGGTGGCCATCTTCGTCATCCCGGCGCTCTCCATGACGAGGAGGGAGTAGTTCACCCTCGGGGCTGAGGGAATGTGCCAGTAGCTATGTGTTTGATCTCTCTCTCTCTCTCTCTCTCTCTCTCTCGTGTTCTCTCTATGGCACGATCTTGATGTATCGTGAGCTTTGCTATTATAGTTGGATCTTATGATGTTTCTCCCCCCTCTACTCTCTTGTGATGAATTGAGTTTTCCTCTTGAAGTTATCTTGTCGGATTGAGTCTTTAATGATTTGAGAACACTTGATGTATGTCTTGCCGTGTTTATCTGTGGTGACAATGGGATATCACGTGCCACTTGATGTATGTTTTGGTGATCAACTTGTGGGTTCCGCCCATGAACCTATGCATAGGGGTTGGCACACGTTTTCGTCTTGACTCTCCGATAGAAACTTTGGGGCACCCTTTGAAATACTTTGTGTTGGTTGGATGTATCTGAGATTGTGTGATGCATATCGTATAATCATGCCCACGGATACTTGAGGTGACAATGGAGTAGCTTGGTGACATTAGGGTTTTGGTTGATTTGTGTCTTAAGGTGTTATTCTAGTACGAACTCTTGAATAGATTGATCCGAAAGAATATCTTTGAGGTGGTTTCGTACCCTACCATAATCTCTTCGTTTGTTCTCCGCTATTAGTGGCTTTGGAGTGACTCTTTGTTGCATGTTGAGGGATTGTTATATGATCTATCTATGTTATTAGTGTTGAGATAACTTGCACTAGTGAAAGTATGAACCCTAGGCCTTGTTTCCTATCATTGCAATACCGTTTGTGCTCTCTTTTATCATTAGTTACCTTGCTGTTTTTATTATTTAAGATTACAAAAACCTTTATCTACCATCCATATTGCACTTGTATCACCATCTCTTCGCCGAACTAGTGCACCTATACAATTTGCCATTGTATTGGGTGTGTTGGGGACACAAGAGACTCTTTGTTATTTGGTTGTAGGGTTGTTTGAGAGAGACCATCTTCATCCTACGCCTCCCACGGATTGATGAACCTTAGGTCATCCACTTGAGGAAAATTTGCTACTATCCTACAAACCTGTGCACTTGCAGGCCCAACAACGTCTACAAGAAGAAGGTTGTGTAGTAGACATCAGGCCTCGAACACGCCAACTATGCGGCAGCGGAATGACGGTGAAGTGGAACTCCGTAGCACAGGGACACTGATGTGGACATGATCTAGACACGGGAAGAACTCCGATCCGGTATAACTTTCCTGAAATCTGGCATGACACACCAGGTCAGTACATTGAATGTACTTGCAAGCTCACGACAAGTAAAAGCATAATGGCAATCAATAATATGACAATTAAGAAGGTTAAATGCAAAGCATGAACATACTACTCATGCAGTGGACATGCTCGTGCATCGAGTCCCTCGGACTCACTTACCAAACGGGTTACCTCGTAACCAATGTCATCAAAATGGTGATCACTCCCGGACAACAAACAGTACCAATCTCATCAATACGGTGATCACTCCCGGATCACAAACAGAACCGACTCTTTGGTTTCCACAACAACGACCATCTCATGGTCTCAACGATCTCATCACATAATCAGTGCCACGGTGTATCTTTAGTGTGCAAGATTAGCTTATTTATGTTGACTCGTGGTGTGACCTACTTACGAGCTGTGTTCGTAACCGAGGACACGGCTATCAATAGATTTAATAAACACACTTCAGAGGTTAGTACACTGTACCCACACCACGGAACCCATGACCCGCACTCCCATACGTGTGGACCAATGGCATTCCGACTAAACCCTCCCATTGCCATGACACTCTCTCGGCCACTCCGACCAACTCCCCTCTGGGATAAGTCATGGGTGGCCCCGATGTCTACCAAAGACATCCAATGGCCACCGTCGTGGAAAAACAAATCAACGCTCCCAAACGGGGACAAGGTACCATAACAACAACAACGGGCACACAAGGTTATGTCTGCTTACCGGGCCAGGGTACTGCACGCCCATAACCTTTTCTCGTTGGAGTCACCGACCAGAGGCATGACAACGGACCGAATAAAGGCCTTCCCATAAAGGCAAATGTGGTTGCACTAGGAAGCTCGATTTAGTGGCACCATGACCCGATCAACATTATGTTCTAGTTGAGTTTGTTATCAGGTTTAACTTGAAATGAAAGAACTTCGAGTCACAGTATGCCATGAACATGCAACTACCTGACATGCACTGTATCCACATAGTTCTATAGTAAACAGATCAACATCAAAGAATCATCCTACTTGCACTATTCAGCACTTTAACTCACTGGTTCCAACTTCACTGGTTTTCTATCTCATAATTATTAGTTATGCCAATATCATATTAAAATCAATCTCCTATATGAAAATGATACCGATCATACCCAAATCATAACCATACTATCAAAAATACTTCTATTGCCTCATACTAGTCCATGCATTCAAACACTACGGTAAACTAAGCAATTCAATCGTGAAAAAGTAATTAGCATAAACATTATTCATTTAAATAATTAAATGCATGAAATAACTCATATTCAAGTTGGAAAATCATAAATATTGAAATGAAACCATGCAAATATTTGTGTGCTTGCCTTAGCACAGAGGAGGGTCACACTTCTCCTGGTTTCCTTCATGGCAAGGTTCTTCCTCTGAAAACAAATAAAACCATAAAAAGAAAATATCAAGAACACTTATGAAATTCACCAGAAATTCTAGACAGCAGAGAAAAATCTTAATTTTTGTGTGCTGCTAGAGAGTTGCAAGACAAACACAATGCAAAAAAGAATCAATTCATTTGGACTTATGGTTTAAAAGTTAGAGCCAGCCAAATTTACTGGTCAAAGTTTGAATTAAATTTGAATAAAAAGAAAAACTAGGGGGGGGGGGTGACATCGATGGTGTATTCCAGGAATACGCCTCCACTCGTACCGCTTTCGGCGCAAGTGGTGAGGCTGACAGCAGGCCCCACGCGTCAGATCTGGAGAGAGGGAGAGAGGAAACATGGGATGGCAGCGCTTCGTCGGCGCTTTCTCCGGCGAGGAGGGCTCGGCGACCATTTTAAGAGGGACGGATGGGTAGCAGAGACACTGGCGCACCTGCCTGTACCCGTGGCTTGGCAAGAGGTGGTCGGACGAGGTCGGCACGGGCTTCTCTAGCGGCTGCAGGGGGCAGAGCTCGCCGGAGTCGAGGAAGACGGCGAGGCAGGGCTACACCGGGGGCTCTAACGGGGTCAGTTGGCACCAGAGGTTCACCAGGGAGTCACCGGAGAAGTGGATTGAGCTCGAGCAGCACTAGAGTTGAGAGGAGAAGTAGAGGGGAACACCGGCGAGCTCGGGTCGGGGACGGCGGCCAGAGGCCTGGCCAGCCGAGCTGCGGCTTCTCTACTGCGATGTGGGGGTCGGGTGAGTAGTTTGAGGTGCTCGGAGAGGCCAGAGGGGGTCGCTATTTATAGGTGGAGGGGATGGGGGTCTCAGCTCCATCGGAGGACTTTGGAAGCGACGCATGGCGACGAGAAGCGCCAGAGGGAGGGGAAGAAGGGCTCAGGGTCGTGGCCACTGTGGAAGCTCGAAGACGAGCACAGGGCGCTGGTGGAGAAGAAGACAGGGGCACGGGCGCACTGTGCGCTTGGCCGCGACGTGCCCGTGCTTGCTGCGGCTACTCCGACGTTGACGAGCGACGGGGAGGGGTCAATGGAGATGTGTCGAGGTAGATGGCGCGGTGCGACAGTCGGCGGCCAGCACTGGATGAGCACTCGCATAACAGGGGCTCGGGCGCAGAGCAGAGCGCTCCGAACGCATGCCAGCGCCCGTGTCCACACGCGTTCACCACGCGATCTATGCCAAAACGAAGCCCAGGTGTTGCCAGACCTTGTCTAGTGTGTTGTCTGTGCAGTGTTTAGTCTAAGAGAAGTGATGACACATAGTCAGACCGACCAGATTGAACAAGAGCTCCTCAACATGTTTCTGGACAGGAACTTGTGCACTGTGTTTAGATGGCTTCTAGAAGGAGTTTAGGGCTAAGATCCTGGGGTTAAGGTTTTCTTAGGAGGGTAATGAAGCTCAAGAAAAATCAGCTTCGTTAGATCAAGGAATAATACCGTAGGGGGCAGAGCTCGCCGGGGCGCTGGTGCAAATGGTTTGGAAGAGACACTGTCACATTTGGTCAAGGAATAATACTTGATGTGCAAAGTGCATTATCAGGGCAGAATGCAAATGGTTTTCCTTGGCAACATTTGGTCACATGACCATAGGATATTTTTGCATAGGGTGATTAGACACTGTCTAGAGGTGGTGTGAGAATTTTCTCAGATTTTTCTGAGAAAGAAATAGAAGGGTTGCTTTGGAAGAGAAGTGGAAATATTCCATTTTCAAGAGGAAACATGGATATTTTCTTTTTAAGAAAAATAATCCAAAGCATTTTTGAGCATGTGTGGGACATCAAGAGAGGTTGAGAGGGATGAGAGAGGTCACTTGGGTGAACATCAAAACAATGCCCAAGTGCAAGTCCAAATGAATTAAATCAGAAACCCAAATTTCAAAGAGGAAGTCAAATGAAGAGCAAGAGGGCAAAACCAGCACAAACCGGTGTGTCACATCCTATTTGGTATTTGTTTTCTCTACTGGTTTTAAAGGTTTTATTTATTATAAAATATATTCTGAAAATTCCAAGAATGTTCACATTTCCAAAAAAAAGTTTAAAGTTCACAAATCCCAACAATTTTTTAGAACTTTAAGAAATCTTCACAAAAGTTTTAACACTATTCTCACTTTTTTATTAACATGCTTCGAAATTTAAAATATTTTGTAAAATAATAGAACAATATTAAAAATAGAGATAATTTAGAAATCACGAAAATTTTAGAGTTGGAAACATTTTAATATTTCTTATTTTTTTAATATTTTTAAAAAATTCAATACTTTTCAGTTCAAAGTTTTTCAACATTTCTACTGTAGCCGGTTTTCCCAGGACGTAGAAGGAAATGCTCCTTTTCACGAGAGCTAACGTATGTCGGGCCAGCAGATGCAGTCATGCGCCGTAGGCCCACTTCATGTTCTTTTTCTTCCAGTTCTCAAACATATTGTTTTTAAGCAAGATTTTTGTCGATTTGTTTGTAGAATTTTGCTTTTAAACCAAAATATTCTAAAATGTGAAACTTTTGAAATCTTTTTTTGCGATAGGAACACTATTTAGTTACGCGAGCATTTTGTTAATATTACATGATAATTGTAGGGAAAAAAAAGATGAACTTTATATAAAAATGCATGAACAAAAAAATTGGTCACTGTGTAAATGTCCGCCATGTTTAAAAATGTGATCACCATATAATTATATAAAAAAATACTTGCCATGTCTTTACTTCTAAATTATTGATATACACACAAGAAAAAAAATACTATTAGTATAAAAGGTAAAAAGGGATAAAATGAAAATAAAATAAATAAGAGACATATGGATAGTTTCTTTTGACAACCTAAAATATTTGAGAAACGTCAGTTGGCAACGTGTTTAAAAAGTTATTTTTTCTGTGACACGTAAACACTTTGTTTCTAGAGAATGCCATGATGGTTAGTTTTGTTAATTAAAACACACTTACGCCGTCAATTAACAAAGGAAGAATAGGGGTAGGAGGATCATGAACCCAAATGCAACTGTTAACACAACACTCTCAACCAAGGTGTGTGCGACATAATTAGCCCCTCTTCGTCTTTTCTTTTTTCTTTTTTTGGGGGTCTCTCTTTGTCTCGTGGAAAGAACAAAAACTCAAGTTTAGCGAAAGGAGAGACTTGAATGAAGATATCGGAAGCAGCGATTCAGTGCCCGAGCACAGCTGCTCCCGAAATCGCTCACGTCCATTCCTAGCTCGGGATGGGAACAAAGCCCACTGGCGTGTCAGACACGAGCTGTAGAAAGTCGGGCGTTCGCAGCAATACGGTACGCAACAGTGGCGAGTTGGCGTACTGGGCCGTGAACCAGGACGTTACGGTTGTCCGCATCTGAGCCGTCTGACGGGGACAGGCAGTGTCCCACTGTCCCTCCCTTTGGGTTGGGTCATTCTCGAAACCCTCGCCGCCGCCCCTCTTCGGGCAGAAGCCCTTCTTCTTTAGTGCTGAGGCAGCTGCTTGCGGCGGCGCTCGTCCTGTCCCGGCGCCGATGGCCGAAATGGAGGATGATGGTATGGAGTTCCTGCTTGACGCCATTGACAGGTTAGTCTGCGCAGATATGTAAAATGGTTTTGGGATTTCTTCAGCAAGCTAGCGCGCGTGCAGAAGTAACCCGGCGGACGAGGCTTGTTGCCGGTGAATGCCGTCGTTTTTGAGAGGAGTTCGCTGACAAGCTTGTCACCCATATCATGTTCCCTTCGTGTTCTTGTCGGGCAACGGAGCTGCGCCTGCGGTTCCTGCTGACTCTAATGCTGGGTCTGGTTGCGCCGAAAAGGTTGTGGACGGTGACGCAGATAGAGCGCGTCAAGGAGTGCGCCGTCGCCGGGATGCATCTCCGACCAGATCGGCGCAGTCTTGACTGACAGAGTCAATCCAGAAGCACCTGGCTGGACAAAAAGGTGTGAAACAACATTTTCCTCGCTGTTGGACTGTATTGCTTGATCTTTGTATGCAAATTCATATGCAGCGAACACTTTTTAATCAGATATATTAGTTTGCTTTGTTAGTCCATACCAGAATTTCAGTAGCGATTGTGAAGTCGATCATTTTGGGCCAAACTTAATGATTTTACATTACTCAATTACCTTGCCTATCCGCAGACATTGGACTGTTAGTACTGGCAACTATGATAATAGTTCTGAATCTCAGCATGTTCTCCCTCAGTAAAGAAAGTAGTGATCTATACGTTTTTATATTTCTATATGGAATCAAGGTTCAGGTACGATATCTTGCGTCTTTTCTGCATTATTAAGAACGACACATGATTTGTGACTCTGCCGCCGTTCGCAGTCATCTGCCTCTTCGATGATGGACTCGGCGGCGACCGCTTGGAGTAAAACACAGTTACCGTGCAAGAAGACGGCGCGATTGAGGAGGTAAAGTGGAATCGTCTTTGTCGGTGTGTACCTTTTCTGTACCGAGAGGAGACATACATGGATTTTCAGAGGGAGGTGATCCAACGGGATTGCTGTCGACTTAGAGCAACTCCAATGGGATGACCCATTTAGTCCACCCGCGTTTGTTTGAGTCGGCGCGGACAAATGTGACGGCCCAATGCGCCGACCCAAACTCAAATCGTGTCCGCCTGGCGTCCGCGCCGACCCATTTCCGGCCGAAAATTGCGCCTGGAATGCGTCGGCACGGACGCGAAGCGGACGCGCCGCGCGTCTCCTCGCCGTCCGCCACATCCCCACCTGGCGGCCACCCAACCGCCACCGGTCGTCTTATTTATGACGACCACCGACAGTGGCCCCACGCGTCAGCCAGTGAGCGCGTCCTTTTGGGTCGTCCCGTTGGCACATTTGGGTCGGCCTCCCCGTTGGGCGGTCAAGCCGACCCATTTTAAAATGCGGACACGCACGTCCGCCTAGCCGACCCAAACGGAGAAAAAGCGGACAAAGCGTGCGTCCGTTTGGGTCACCCCGTTGAAATTGCTCTTAGTGTGTTCAAGCAAAAGCTGGACGAGGAGGGAGGACAAGATTCAGTGGAAGAAGGCTTCGGTGACCATGATCCAGCTGTCGATGCACAGGGGATGGAGGACAGCGGTGAGTCTGATGTGGAAAACATATCTCGCGTAATTGATGCGGCCGAAGAAATTGAATCGATGATGATGAAGAAGTGAGCAGCAGGGGTCAAAGCGGACGCCATACTCAGTCGTGATATGCAACGACGGCGTGTATGTGATCAGATGATGTAATCCTTGTAGGGTTTCTGAATGTGCCCGACATGAACATTGCTCATTCATGTGGATCACCAGGTCGCGATGCCTGCAGGCAGGTTGCGTAGCAATGGAGAGATTGCAGTCCTAGCAAATGGTGATGCAGGCCGAGAGGAAAGTGTTGGTCTTTCTATGAGTGTCATAGCGTGATGTGTGTACCATTGTGACGCTGAGTGAACTTTGTTTAATTGTTCTGTAACGTTGAGCGAACTATGTTGACATGTTCTGAAAAAGCACATCTTTGTATTTTTATCAGACAGCGGAGAGCTGTACATTGAGCTATATTGTGCATGCACTGATGATGGCATGTGGTACGTCTGGTGTAATGAGCTTGGAGCATGTGTGGGTTGTGAGGCTGCAAGTGGACACGGGCTGCCCGCGGTGCCCACGTAAAAGCCCACGTAATCCGTGTTCGTGGACACCCACGGATAGAGCGACTGGATATGTGGGATACGTGGGTTTGTCCTGGGGCGCCCGCGAGCCCACTTCTTCGAATTAGGGCCGGCCGCGGTGTAGCTCCGCCATGACCACAACGCCGTCTTTCAACTCTGCCATGGCCGCCACGGACGCCACCACAGGGTCGCCGTCGTCTGATTCTGTCATGGTCGTCCCAGTCCGCCATGGATGCCGCCGCAGTGTCGCGGCCCAGCTCCGTCAGGGCCGCCCAGCTCCGCCATGGACGACGCATTTTTGCTATCATCACGATCTTGGAAAAAGCCTCGCGTTTGTGCCATCCGCAAGCAGGGACACACATCCATCTCTCTGGTTGATCAGTCATTTACTCATTCTCTGCCCGTCCATCCGTCTTCCACAGCCGTGTGCACGATCCATGTTTTGACAGTGCACGATGTCCAGCTTGCCGATGCTCGCAGCTCGTATGAACATGGACAATTGAGTATTTGTATATGCTGCCTAACGTGCCTGTACGCGCTTGTACTCGGCTGTTATTTGAGTGCATGAACATTCATTTTCAGTCATGTTGGATGGATCTTGGATGTGGGTTGCCCACCAAACCCATTTATCCCGTGTAAAAATATGCGGGCAGATGCGGGCTTTCCACCTATATTTTGCGGCGGATGTTGGGCAGATGCGGGCTTCCGGCGGACAGTCCCACTTGCAGCCTTGGGTTGTCTGCCGTGGGATTCAAATTTTGCTGCTGTTTGAGTAAACTGAATGGAGGCTGTGCAAATCATCTGTGTAAGGCGGACGGCTCAGGCTGGCGTAGGAAAATCACTGAGCCGTGCGCCCGACGCTTGTTCCGGCCTGAGCCGTCCGCCCGAAGCTTGTTCCGGCTTGTGAGGTGACGCCCCACTTGGCAATGAATGCGCCCAAGGCCCACACATTGTTTATATCTGATACAACCGGAATACAGACGAGAATACAAGCCAGGGCGCAAATCCACACGTGAGCATATGGATGAGATTTCAGGAGCAGCTGAGCCTGTGCTCTATATCGAATTTTCGGAGGATATCTCGCTATATTGGCACATCACCACTTATTTTGCTACTAGTTAAATTTGCCTGACTTATAAACCCAACCAGAAGTACCGAGTAAGAGCAACTCCAATGCGGCCACTCATTTCGTCCGCGCGTGATCCTTTGGGCCGGCGCGGACAGAAAAGTCGGCCCAACGCATCGATCCAAACGAACGCGCGTCCGCTTTTCATCCGTCTGCCGACCAATTCCCGGCCCATTTTTGAGCCGGATTTGCGTCCGTGCGGACACGCGACGGACGCGCGCGTGCCCGGCTTCTCCTCCTCCCTGGCCCGCTGGTCGGTGGCACATTGGCCATCCTCTCCCATTTCAACAAGCCCTCGCTAGCCTCCTTCGTCGCCGCCGCCGCTACACCGCCCATTGGCTCTGCCAGCTGCCGGCGCCACAACATCCCCTCTGCAACGCCACCACCTCCCACGTCTTGCCGCCACCGCCATCTTGCCACCGGGGAACCGAAAGCTTCCCACCCCCACTGCCCCGGCACAGCTGCAACTGCGACCAAGAAGCGGCCTCGCCGCCCCGTCCAGATCCTTACCAGCACGCTCGTCGGACGCCGGCATGCTCATCGGACGCCGCCTGGGCAGCTAGCTGGTCCGAGGGCGGTGTGAATCCCTTTGCTGGCCGTTTCCTTCGTCGACGCCAGCAAGCTGTTCGCCAGTTTGCCAAGGTACAAAATGGACTCCGCCGACGAGTTCTTTTTTCACAATTTCGTTCGTGACTCCGACGATTCCTCGTCCGATGATGAAGAGGAGATATTGGCTACCCTGTTGGTCCATCACCACCTCAATAGCCAACACCCATTGTTCCGTGGTTGCATTCCGGAGCATATTTAGGCGTTGCATCGCAACCGAGAGAGCTGGTGTCGGTGTCAAAATCGGCGGATCTCGGGTAGGGGGTCCCGAACTGTGCGTCTAGGTGGATGGTAACAGGAGACAAGGGACACGATGTTTTACCTAGGTTCGGGCCCTCTCGATGGAGGTAAAACCCTACGTCCTGCTTGATTAATATTGATGATATGGGTAGTACAAGAGTGGATCTACCACGAGATCAAGGAGGCTAAACCCTAAAGCTAGCCTATGGTATGATTGTTGTAATGTATGTTGTGTCCTACGGACTAAAGCCCTCTGGTTTATATAGACACCGGAGAGGGTTAGGGTTACACAGAGTCGGTTACAATGGTAGGAGATCTACATATCCGTATCGCCAAGCTTGCCTTCCACGCCAAGGAAAGTCCTATCCGGACACGGGACGGAGTCTTCAATCTTGAATCTTCGTAGTCTTGGAGTCCGGTGGACGATGATAGTCCGGCTGTCTGGACACCCCCTAGTCCAGGACTCCCTCAGTAGCCCCTGAACCAGGCTTCAATGACGATAAGTCCGACGCGCATAATATTCGGCATTGCAAGGCGGGTTCCTCCTTTGAATAATCCGGAGAATATCAGGAACACCAGGACAGTGTCCGGCTCTGCAAAATAAATTCCACATTCGACCGTAGAGAGAATAAAATGCACACAAGTTCAATCTGCTGACGTATTTTGCGGCATGACGTCACACCACTACCAAGCCTTTACTTGAATCGTTTTTTACTATACCACCTCAGCATGTTTAGCGAAGCGGTTTCCTTGGCACGTCTTGTCGAAGCAGAGATCGTGTTCCCCTTATTCCGGGATTCTCATCAATACGAGCGTGGGTAACCCAACCGTGCTCGTCGCCACACCTCCTCTATCAAAGGTGAATCCCAAACGGTCACGGAGACGGCTCTTGGTATTTTCCCCCTTTATAAGAGGACCAAGGCTCGTTTCTTTTCTTCAATCTTCCATCGAATCCTCTCCTTGCTCCAAGTTCCAACACCCAGAGCCCCAGATTCGAGCGCTCCAGACCTTCAACAATGTCCGGCTCCGGCCTTCAGGGTCGGTGACGGAGGAGGACGTGCTAAAGCTGCGTGAGGCCAAGTACCTGTCTTACGAGATCTCGCACAGGTTGCCCGCCCAAGGGCAGGCCGTACCCACTCCCGAGCCCGGTGAGTACGTCGTCTTCGCATCCCACCTCCGTCGGGGTTTAGGCTTCTCGACGGACCCCTTCGTGAGAGGGCTTATGTTCTACTACGGGCTGGATTTTCACGACTTGGCTCCGGAGTCCATCCTCCATATTTCCACATTCATTGTCGTCTGCGAAGCCTTCCTCCGCGTCACCCCCCACTTTGGCCTGTGGCTGAAGACCTTCGATGTGGAGCCGAAGATGATCGGGGGGCGTCAAGCGGAGTGCGGCGGGGCGGCCATAAGCAGGAGGGCCGATGCCCCATGGCCCGAGGGCTCCTTCCAAGAGGAGCTCGGCTTGTGGCAGCAGGAGTGGTTCTATATCACCGCTCCGAAGGGTAGCAAGCAGAAGCCGCCGCCTTCATTCCGCCCGGGACCTCCACGCCGGTTGATGTCGTGGGTCAACCAAGGGCTCAATTGGGGGCCGTCCGAAGACGTTCCCTTATTGCAGGGCCGGATTCGAGACCTCCAAGCGAGGGAGATCAATCTAGTTGTGGTGATGCGGGTCATGCTAATCAGGCGTCTTCTGCCCTGCAAACGCCGTCCTCTTCGGTTATGGGAGTTCAATCCGGAGGGACCACGGATTCTCCAACACTTCATGGGTATGACACCTGTGGAGATGTACAAGTTGTTCTTCGGACCGCAGGTGGCGTGTCCGGATTTGACCGAGGACGCAGGCCTAAGCTGCAATCGTCCGGATACTCAGGTAAGTAGCTCAAAGTCCGGACGTTCTGTTTATTTGCTTTTCTAAGATTCGCCTCCTAACCCATTATTCTTCATCAGGAGTGGGTAGCGCGATCGAAGCTGATAAGGTGTCCGGCCCCCCTCCCAGAGACCGCACTGGAGCCCGGGCTGGTCAGAATGTTGGAGGTCGCGCCCGTAGAAGGAGGCGATGGGGAAAATAGAAGAGTTATCACCTCGCCCAAGGGGGCGCCTGAAGAGGGGGGGATCGAAAATCCCTCCTTCCAGGGGGAGAAGAGGACCGCCTCCAAAGACCCGGAGGCCAAAGCCCCTAAGCGGGGGAAGAAATCTTCACCGGAGGGTCCTGTGTCTGGGGAGAACCCGGACGTACAATCGTCTCTAAAGGATCAGCCTTCCAGCGAGCCGTGAGTAGGAAAAGGGGAGTTCATTAATAAGAAAATACCCCTAGTTGTGCTTCTGTGGATAACCAAATTTTTTACCTTACAGTTCGGATCTGCGGCCTTCTCAGATGAGTTCGTCTTCGGGGGATCTTCGTCCGGAGATGATGGAGAGCGAAACGCCTCCGTCTGCTGCGCCGTCGGACAGGGCAGACGGGCCTGAAGTATCGTCACGGAGGGTATCCCAGAGCCCGGTGGAGCCGTAGAGTTCGGCGCCGACTAGTGTCCGGCCGGGGGAGCTGAAGAATCTGCTTGAGAGGGAGTCCATCTCAGAAGATCACCGTGCTTTGATGAGTATGGTGATTGGAAGGATTTCGTCCGCCGAAAGAGGATTGCATAATGCCGTCAGGAGTTTGCTGGCGGGATTTGAGGTACGCAAGAACGACGCACCTTTTTGACAGTTTTGCACATAGAAGTGTGCCCTGTATAGATAGTAGCCCCTGAGACTCAGTAGGTTGTCGAAAGCGACAGCGTGCCGAGGATCAAAATCGCAGGTATCGAATGTCGCCCTTCCTATGCAGTTGGCGGATAGTCCGGGGGCTAGCCAGACTAGTGGAGTTGTCGAGATAATGCGGCAACTTGATGTGGCGGATGCGGACATCGCGCTTGTCAACCGGCGACTTGACGAGTCGCAAGGTAAATGAATTCTCCGCAGTCACTTATTTAAGGGAGCCAAAGCCCGCCTCTGACAATATATATACTGTGATACAGACGGTGCTACTGCTGTGGAGAGCCTTCGGGCCGAGCTTGCTCAAGCTAAGGAGCAAGCCCGAAGGAGTGATGCGGCTGCCTCGAGGGCGGCCGAGGAGTTGAAAGCCGAAAAGGCTGCACACTGCCTAAGCAGGGAAAAGATGGCTGAATTGGCCGTGAAATTGAAGGATGATACCGACCGCAATGAGGCTCTTGAAAAGGAGCGCCTATCGGAGCGAGAAGACCTGGGGAAGGCCACCGCCGAGGCCAAGGATGCCCGTTCTGCAATGCGGGCTATGAAGGAGGAGATACGCCAGGCCGGAGATATTGTGGCTGGCAGGCCTTTTCTGCTGCGTCGCCGGTTTACGGATCCAAAGTATGCCCAACTTGGCCAGCTGTGGGGTCCGGAGGATCCATATATGGACTTAGCGGCAAGTGCGGCTGATGCCGTTGTGCACTTCCGGAGCCAGGAGGATCACAAGACGGAAGAGCTATTTTGGTCTCAATTCCATAGTCCGGATCGTTCACTTCCGTTGACCGATCGGTTGGCCGAATGGGCTGAGCTGAACAGGTTGTCCGGACTTGCCATGACTGATATGTGGCTCATGTCTGGCCAGAGAGGCCCAAGGCAACGAGCTATTTTGGCTTATTGCAGCAATTTTTTGGAGCGGTGCCGCATATCAAGGAGATGAAGCGGTCGGCCTGTATAGAAGGTGCGCGGATGGCCCTTGCCCGTGTGAAGACACATTGGACAGAGATGGATGCCACCGCTATTGCAGCCCAGGGTTCGGACGAAAGCCGGTTACCCGCCGAGCACTATTTTGGGGAAGTTATGCGTGGCGCTCGTGTAATAGAGTCACAGTGCTCGAAAAATGTCACGTTCAAATGAATGTTTTATCTTGTAAAACAATGATTATGATGTAACCGCTTTTTATACTTGTGCGTTCCAAGTATTAAAATATCTCCTATGCGGCCGTTTATGTATACGTTTGTATAACCTGAAAGATGGCAGTCTTCGGCTTCAGCCCCCACGCACAAGGTGCGGGGGATGTTCGTAAAAAATAGCGCGTTTTCACACTTAATCCGACGTCTTGGTCCTGTTAAGGAGGTGGTAGCGTAGAAAAAGAGGCAATCCGGACTATGATGCTTTATCACTTTCACTTAGCCATTGGAGTTCGAGGGTGGGGCTACGATATAGCCCCTGGGGGCACCGCGCTTCTCCGGATTCGGGGCGCGTGTATGCCTGACCGGGAAACGGTCCTTCGTCAAAGCGGGGAATTCTAAACATTCCGGTAGTCGATCGAGTGGTTGACCAGTCTCTCGCTGTATCATGACAGTCAGTTTTCGGCTTTCTCTACTGAGGTGCTCGCCCAGCCGAACTGGGGCACAATCGCAGTAGTTCTCCTGGTGCTGCGTTAGCCGATGATACGGAACGTAAGGCAGCAAAACACAGGAGCCGGGCAAACCCAACATTTGACCAAAGACATGATTCGGAGCTGATGCATATAAGGCCTAACTCGAGACGCCGAACACTCCCTAAGGTGTTCGGTCTTTATAATAATGGGCAAAACAATGCCCGAAGCCCCTAGTGTCCAGGTACAGGCATGATCTTCTGACGCGGCCGATGCCAAAGCGTCAGGCTCCACTTTGGTTATAATGAGAAACCAAGGGATTATAACAACAAGAGACAGTAAAAAAGGTTTACGCAGGGTCTTAATCTGAAAAGAATCCTTGCGACGGGTCCCTACTGCACGTCTGCGCCTGTGTCTCCGTTGTGCCGTTACCCTGGACGGGTGTGCATGTTGTTCATCTGTAAAAAGAGAGGAACTTAGTTTGAAAGGAAATCGTGCGAAAAATATATACGAAGGAAGAAATATAAATAAGTAAAGCGGAGTCTGTATGAGCTCACTGTTGCTTGTGCGCGCAGCCCCTTGTGAAGGGGTGTGCTGCTAGGGAGCCCCTAGCTTATTTATGCCGGACTCGTCTGACCGTGTCCGGGGTCTTTAAATGACCCTCGCACTGAAATGATGCCACGTGGACCGGGCATCTTAAGTGTAAGAGACGCGTAATGTGGTATGGCGTTGAAGCGGACAAAAGCTTCTCGTCCCAAGAGTGCTTGATAGCTACTTTTAAATGGGACGGTGTGAAAGATTAATTTTTCGCGTCGAAAGTTGTTCGGTGATCCGAACACAACTTCTAGTAATAAGGAGCCTGTGCACTTGGCGTAAGGGCCTGGCGTCACTCCTTTAAAGGAAGTGCTGCTATGTCGAATTTTAGTAAGGTCTATCCCCAACTTGCGGATTGTGTTTGGATACAGCAGGTTTAAGTCACTGCCTCCGTCCATCAGGACTTGTGTAAATTGCAGTCCGTCGATTATAGGATCCAATATCAGGGCATTCCATCCTGCATTTCGAACGCTTCTGGAATAATCCAGGTGGTCGAAAGTGATTGGTTTTGATGTCCAATCCCTGTGTTCCGCTGGGTTGGACCGTGCGAGATCCATTTTAACGGGTGCCGCACTATTTTTCCGTATTATCACATGAAGTGAATTTACTGCTTTAACCTCTTATGGGAAAGTCTTTTGTTTTCCGGTGCTCTGCTGGTGGGGTTTATCATCATCTTCGCTTGATGCGTCGAGCCCCTTGTGTTCGGCGTTTAGTCGGCCGGACTGTTTGAAAACCCAACAATCTCGGTGGGTGTGGTTTGCAGGCCTTCCAGAGGTACTGTGGTTTAAGTTGGATAGCTCATCGCTGTTATCCTTAGGAGGCGGTGTTTTGTTGTTTGGCCGCGAGCTTTTGAATCCGGCGTTGACTGCCGTGCTCTTTGGGCTTTTCTCTTTATTCCGGAGCTGGTCTTTTCTGCGCCGTGATTTTCCGTTTCCATCTCTGATCTCGGATGTACTTGGGTCACTGGTGCTGCGTCTTGCTAGCCAGTTATCCTCTCCCGCACAAAAGCGGGTCTTGAGGCTTGTTAGCGTGGACATTGTCCTCGGCTTCTCTTGGCCGAGGTGTCTGGCAAACCATTCGTCTCGGACGTTGTGTTTAAAAGCTGCTAAGGCTTCAACGTCCGGACAGTCGACTATTTGGTTCTTTTTGGTGAGGAACCTGTTCCAGAATTTGCGCGCTGACTCTCCGGGCTGTTGAGTTATATGACTTAGATCATCTGCATCCGGAGGGCGGACATAAGTTCCTTGAAAGTTCGCTCTAAACGCGTCCTCGAGCTCTTCCCAACTTCCAACAGTGTTTTCTGCGAGGCTTTTGAGCCAATGGCGGGCTGGCCCTTTGAGCTTGAGGGGTAGGTATTTTATGGTGTGGAGATGATCTCCTCTAGCCATGTGTATGTGTAGTATATAATCTTCTATCCAGACTCCACTGTTGTTCCGTCGTAGGCCTCTATGTTCATGGGTTTAAATCCTGCTGGGAATTCATGATCCAGCACCTCGTTGGTGAAACATAGTGGGTGTGCAGCGCCCCTGTATTTGGGTGTACCGCTGTCTTCGGACACTTGGCGTGTTGCCTTGCTTCCTGGGGCCCTCTTCTTTGGCCCGTAAATGGACCTGGCTGGGCCATCTGTCTTTCCAGGGTCATTAGTCGGCTTATGTGCGGCGCCGCTTTCAGATTTTGGCCTATCATCTGGCCGTCTATCCAATCAGGCAGCCTCTTTGTTTTTTGACTGTGGGGGCTCTATGTCCTCCTCGTCAAATTCTGGCAGCAGGTTGCGCTTCGGGTAGCTCTTTGATTGACGGCCATTGCCGTATTTGTCTGCGGTTTTGAGCACTTTGCTCCACCTCATTCTGAGTGTATCTTCCGCTGTTTTGAGCTTCCGTTTTTCCTTTTTCAAACTTCGTGCGGTGGCGACGAGTCTTTTCCGAAGGTTTTTATTCTCCGGCGGTGTGTCCGGTGTGAGGTCGTCTGGACTGTTGTTTTCGCCGGGCCTGGACTGATTATCTGACTCGTCCTGTTCGGACAGTTGCTTGTCTGCGTGTTCGTCGTCCACTGGTTTGCCCTGCTGTATTGCGGGGTCATTAGGAGCGTTGTTGTTGTCGAGGCGGGACTTAGGGCGGCGTCTGCGTCGCCGTTTTGGTTGTCTGTCGGCGGGATTATCTTCTGCCGCGGCCCGTTGGTCCTCGTTATCGCTTCCTTTTGGGGTATCCACCATGTATACGTCGTATGACGAGGTGGTCTTCCAGTGCCCTGTAGGCACTGGTTGTTGTTCATCTTCGGCATCGTCGTCCATACCGTCGATGTCTTCGGAGTCATAGTCTAGCATGTCGGTTAGATCGTCGACAGTGGCTACAAAGTGGGTGGTGGGTGGGCTTTGAATTTCTTCGTCGTCCGAATCCCAACCGTCCTGGCCGTAGTCTGGCCAGGTCTCTCCAGATAGCGAGAGGTGTTTTAACGAATTTAGGATGTCGCCAAAGGGTGAGTGTTGGAAGATGTCCGCGGCGGTGAGTTCCATAACCGGCGCCCGATCAGATTTGATTGGCAGGGGCGCGGGCGGTCCGGAGTCCGGCAGGGAGTCCGGCACCTCGGAGTCACGAGCTTCGCGAGGGACAAGGTTAGTGTTCGGCTCCATCGCCGTGGAAGTTGAAGCCCCCGAGGCGGTGTCCAACCACCGGTCCTCGATCTGGGAGATCGGCTCCGGACTAAGGGCCGGAGCGGATTCTTGTGCGGCCACCAACGCACTGTTCGGCGGCAGAGCTAGATCATGCCCATCGTAACAGTGCGGCACGCTTGGCTGTGGCTCGAGCCCGTCGAAGATCAAGTCCCCGCGGACGTCGGCCGTGAAGTTTAGGCTTCCGAATCTGACCTGACGGCCAGGGGCGTAGCTTTCGATCTGCTCCAGATGGCCAAGTGAATTAGCCCGCAGTGCGAAGCCGCCGAATACGAAGATCTGTCCGGGGAGAAAAGTCTCGCCCTGGACAACGTTGTTGATTGAAGAAGCCATCGAGCCTATCGGTGACGACACAGAGGAACTCTCAATGAAAGCATCAATGTCGGTGTCAAAACCGGCGGATCTCGGGTAGGGGGTCCCGAACTGTGCGTCTAGGCAGATGGTAACAGGAGACAAGGGACACGATGTTTTACCCAGGTTCGGGCCCTCTCGATGGAGGTAAAACCCTACGTCCTGCTTGATTAATATTGATGATATGGGTAGTACAAGAGTGGATCTACCACGAGATCAAGGAGGCTAAACCCTAAAGCTAGCCTATGGTATGATTGTTGTAATGTATGTTGTGTCCTACGGACTAAAGCCCTCCGGTTTATATAGACACCGGAGAGGGTTAGGGTTACATAGAGTCGGTTACAATTGTAGGAGATCTACATATCCGTATCGCCATGCTTGCCTTCCACGCCAAGGAAAGTCCTATTCGGACATGGGACGGAGTCTTCAATCTTGTATCTTCGTAGTCTTAGAGTCCGGCGGACGATGATAGTCCGGCTGTCCGGACACCCCCTATTCCAGGACTCCCTCAGCTGGCATTTCCTTCTTTGAAAGGACTACTTTGACACGACAAACCCGTTGTTCAAACATCAGAAAATTCCGCCGCCGTTTCCGTATGAGTAGCCATCTTTACAACTATATTAGAGAGGGGATGGTCGGCTATGATGACTATTTCGAGTGCAAAGAGGATGCCGTTGGAAAGATTGGTTTCTCCTCTTATAAA
Source organism: Triticum timopheevii (assembly GCA_963921465.1). Lineage (NCBI taxonomy): Eukaryota > Viridiplantae > Streptophyta > Magnoliopsida > Poales > Poaceae > Triticum > Triticum timopheevii. The sequence goes on from OY997274.1 coordinate 673,571,614, forward strand.
AAATGCATTGCCGCCATCCGAATGCTAGCATACGGAGTGCCCGGTGATCTCATTGACGAGTACGTCTGTATGAGTGACTCTACATGCCTAGATTCTCTCTATAAGTTTTGCAAGGCTGTTCTTGCTATGTTTGGCCCTAAGTACTTGAGAGAGCCGACTGCGGAAGATACAGCTCGTTTGTTGGCGATGAATGCCAACAGGGGTTTCCCAGGGATGCTTGGCAGTATAGACTGCATCCACTGGGAGTGGAAGAACTGCCTTCTGGTTGGCAAGGGCAGTATAAGGGTCATGTCAGGGTTTGCACTATCATACTTAAGGCCATGAGGTCTCAAGATCTCTGGATCTGTCACTCTTTCTTTGACATGGCCAGATCACACAAACGCGCTTCAGCGCTCGCATGTGTTTGCTAGGCTTCCCGAAGGCAACAGCCCAGTGGTGAAGTTTACTATCTACGACGGTCACAACTACGATAAAGGACACTACCTGGGTGACGGTATCTATCCTCAGTGGACCACTATTGTGAAGACAATCCCCAACCCTGTCGGAGAGAAGAGGAAAAGATTTGCCCAAGAGCAAGAGAGTGCTAGAAAAGACGTCGAGCGCGCCTATGTTTTGCAGTCCAGATGGGGCATCTGTCGATATCCTGCTAATACTTGGAGCACACAGAAACCGTGGGAGATGATGACGGCTTGTGTGATAATGAATAATATGATTGTAGAAGATGAGCGCCCAGAACATCTCAACGATCAACGGTTTCAGTTTCAGGGGTGAGAATGTTGTGCCTGAGCATGGAGGAGCTGCAACGTTTGAACAGTTCACCCAATTTCATCATGACTTGAGTGATTGGTAAACTGACATGCAATTCCAAAATGATTTGGTTGAGCATATATAGGCTCATGTTGGCAACCAATAGATGTATCTTGTTTATTCGGCTTGCAAAACTATGTGAGACACTTCAATTTCATTTTCTTGTAAAACTATGATATTTTATTCGGTTCAAACTATGCTATTAATTTGGTTGTGCATTACGTTTGAAACAATGAAAAAAAAACTATTTGTTGAAAAAGGGCGGCCAGCCGGCCACGCCGGCACATATGGGTCGGCGCATTGGGCGCATTGCCGACCCAAATCGCAAACAGGGCGGACGCCGTGCGGGCGGCCGACCCAAGTGGACAAAAGCGCTGTCCGTTTGGGTTGGCGTGTTGGAATTGCTCTAAACACTTGATAATTTTTTTGTTGAATTCACTCTTTTTAAACGGTATATGTGATTACTTTTCTACTATGTTTAGGACCTTTTCCTTATTCACACGCCATTGCAGTAATTTCTTGTAAATCTACTCTACACTAGTAGACGTTTCTTTTAGGGGTACTCTTGACACGCCAAGTAATGATCGCTGGAGTCAATCCCGAGTCTACTTTCTCTTCCTACCTCCCTCTCCTCACTCCTCCTCTGTACTACCACCATCACAACTTCAGATCTGGACGGAATTCACCACCTCATCGGAGACCAGCCGCCGGAGAGACCTCGTGCCCTCCCATTATCACCCGACCCACTACTACCTCACCATTCACCACACACCAGCCACCCGTCCACCTCTCCATCCCCGTTGGAGTCCACCCACCAGCAGATCAGATCGAGCAGAGCAATGCAGGTCGCAACCGGGGCGCTGAGACCCCTCCTGCGCAAGCTCGGCGACCTGCTCGTGGCCGAGCTCACCCTGAGCAGCCGCGTGAAGAAGGGCGTCCAGTCCCTCACCAGGGAGCTGGAGATGATGTACATCGTCCTCTCCAAGGTCGCCGACGTGCTGGCGGACCAGCTCGACCCGCAGGTCCGTATCTGGGCTGCCAAGGTCAGGGAGCTGTCCTACAACATGGAGGACGCCGTGGACTCTTACATGGTCCGCATGTACGACCTACGATGGCAGCGATGGCGACCTTGGCCCCAACAACTTGAAGAACAGGGTCAGGAAGTTCTTCAAGAGGACCAAGAAGTTGTTCGGCAAGGGCAAGGCTCTGCATCAGATCTCTGGGGCAATACAAGACGCTCAAGACCTTGCCAAGGAGCTAGGTGAGCTCCGCCAAAGGTACGCTCTAGAGGCCCACGACGACGGTTTGGGGAACTCCATTGACCCACGCCTCAAGGCTGTGTACAGAGATGTCACGGGGCTCGTGGGCATTGAGGGCATACGAGATGAGCTGATCGAGAAGCTCCTTGATGGGGATGAGATACTCAAGACAATGTCTATTGTTGGATTTGGTGGATTGGGAAAGACAACACTTACCAAAGCAGTGTATGACAAGATCCTGACATAACAAAGCTGTTCGATTGTGGCGTGTTTGTTTCGGTGTCTCGGGATCCTGACATAACAAAGATTTTCAAGAAAATGTTATATGGACTTGGCAAAAATAAGTTTGCAAAGATCAACAAACACTACAAGAAATATGTCAACTTGTGACCTTCTGTCAGTGACCCTGAAAGAATTGATCATAAATCTATGATCATTTGAGACCAATTGGTTAAAAGCTGTTCGGGGGGCTCTAAACCCTAAACAATTGCGACTATTTTGGTTAGATCATAAAGCAAACAGCACTGGTCCGCTGCCTTATTTCTAGCTGATAACGACCAATATAGATGGTCATAGCCTTGTAAATTATGGTGGGTTGCGATGACTAGGCGCCACCTCATCAGTTTTACTTATGTGTCATGTCCATGTTTCAATTTTTGCCATAGGTTGTGAAGCAACCCATATTTCTGTTATTCCCAAAATTTTCAAAAAATTCTCATTAATTATTTGGATCATATCTTCATCAAATATGTCAAAAATCTTCCTTGCCTAGTTCATAAATAATTCAACAATATTCATTTTCCTATTCTATTCAGAACGACACTTTATGAAGTAAGTGTTATTTATATATTCTTGACTGCCCTAAAAATTTGTGAAGACATTCTTCTTAGTATATGATCATCCTCAGCCAAAACTCACGCCCATTAACCATGTGCATTTCCCGTACCGCTAATCAAACACTTGGCTGCTAATTCATGTTTGAACATAGTTCGGTCTCCTCATGAGAATTTTATGTTGTAATTTTCTTCTTAGCACCTACCTAGGAAGTGGAAAACCCACTAGACATGTCTAGCCGCCCAGAATGCATGGCAATGCCACGGTCACGCGGTGACCACGCGGCGGGCAAGCGAGTTTACACGCTCTAGAGTTGGGGCCCTCGGCCACCGTCCAAACCTCGATGTATCGCCACCAAACAATGTATTTCTGATTAAATAGGTGCTTATGTAACTAGAAATAATTTTTGGAAAAAATAAAGAGCAAAACATAAGGCAACTACAGTTCAAATTTGACCCGCTTCCAAATGAATCGGCGGAAATTTGTCTTTTTCATGAGAGGTGGATTAAAACTTTTGACACCCAACCATTTGGTCAATTGTGCATTATATATGGTCTAATATTTTAGAAAATTAATTTGGTCAAATTTTGCAACAAATATATGGTAGGTCCTTCACAAAAAAACTCATTTTGGGCACTCAGAAAAATGAAAAATGAGTTTTTCGTCCAAAGAAAATGAAAACTTCCTTAGTAAACATTGTTTGCCATTCCAAGATGCACCCTTGTGCATGATATGCGGTCATTTGAATAAACTATGTCATGAATGTGGCCATAACATTGATCATTCGCCTTGGAAGCCATGAATCTTCACACATGATAGCTTATTTCTGAGAACATTGTTTTAAAATAATTAGCGTATTACAAGTTTATTATTTTTTTTGGCAACTTGGTCACATGTAATGACACAATGCGGAGGTTTTTCAATTTTTATTTTTTTTATTTTTTATGCCCGTTTCAAAATGCGGTAGAAACCGCGGGCATGACCGTTCCTAGCTAGTGGTTGAATCTTGGAAAACTTTTGGTTTTTCTCTTATTAAATAGATACTTATGTACCCAGAAATGATTCTTGAAAAAAAATAAAGAGCAAACTATAAGGCCGCTGCAGTTCAAATTTGACCCGCTTCCAACTGAATCGGCGGAAATTTGTCTTTTTCACGAGAGGTGGATCAAAACTTTTGGCACCCAACCATTTGGTCAATTGTGCATTATATATGGCCTAATATTTTATAAAATTGATTTGGTCCAATTTTGCAACAAATATATGATAGGTCCTTCATAAAAAAACTCATTTTGGGCACTCAAAAAAATGGAAAATGAATTTTTCGTCCAAAGAAAATGAAAATTTCCTTAGGCAACATTGTTCGCCATTCCAAGATGCACCCTTGTGCACGATATGAGGTCATTTGAACAAACTATGTCATGAATATGGCCATAAGATTGATCATTTGGTTTGGAAACCATGAATTTTCACACATGATAGCTCTTTCCGAGAACACCTTTTTAAAATAATTATCGCATTACAAGTTTATTTTTTTGCAGGCCACTTGACATATAATGACACAATGTAGAGGTTTTCCAATTTTTTGAATTTTTATGCCCGTTTCAAGATGCGGCCAAAACCGCGGGCATGACCGTTCCTAGCTAGTGGTTGAATCTTGGAAAACTTTTGGGTTTTCTCTGATTAAATAGATATTTATTTACCTATAAATCATTTTGGAAAAAATAAAGAGCAAACTATAAGCCAGCTGCAGTTCAAATTTGACCCGCTTCCAGCTGAATCGGCGAAAATTTGTCTTTTTCACGAGAGGTGGATCAAAACTTTTGACTCCCAACCATTTGGTCAATTGTGAATTATATATGGCCTAGTATTTTAGAAAAAAATGATTTGGTCCAATTTTGCAACAAATATATGATAGGTCCTTCACAAAAAAACTCATTTTGGGCACTTGAAAAAATGGAAAATGAATTTTTCGTCCAAAGAAAATGAATAGTTCCTTAGGCAACATTGTTTGCCATTTCAATATGCAACCTTGTACACAATATGAGATCATTTGAACAAACTAGGCCATGAATGTGACCATAAGATTGATCATTTGGCTTGAAAGCCATTGAGCTCCACACATGATAGCTCGTTTCTAAGAACATTTTTTTAAAATAATTATCATATTACAAGTTTATTATTTTTCCTAGTAACTTGGCCACATATAATGACACAATGTGAAGGTTTTCCAATTTTTTGATTTTTTTTGAATATTTCATGCCCGTTTCAAAATGCAGTCAAAACGGCGGGCATGACCGTTCGTAGCTAGTGGTTGAATCTTGGAATTTTTTTGGTGTTTCTCTGATTAAATAGATATTTTTGAGCCTAAAAATGATTTTTGGAAAAAATAAAGAGCAAACTATGAGGTAGCTGCAGTTCAAATTTGACTCACTTCCAGCTGAATCGGCGATATTTTGTCTTTTTCACGAGAGGTGGATAATAAACTTTTGACACTCAACCATTTGGTCAGTTGTTCATTAAATATGGCCTAATACTTTAGAAAATTGATATGGTTCAGTTTTGCAACAGATATATGATAGGTCCTTCACAAAAAGAACTCATTCTAGGCACTCGAAAAAAAACTATGACGGGCATTTCTAAGGTCACTTCTTTTAAAGATATTTGTCTTATTACTAGTTTGTTATTTATTTTCTTCTTAAAACTAGGTCACATTTGATGACACGATGAGAAGAATTTTTAGTTTTTCATTTTGTTCGAATTTCTCAAGTCAATAAAATAGCTAACATGATTTAACATATTATATTTAAATCTACTGCCACCAATTTAAATGTTCATAATATTGTATAGTGGAATCTCAAAAGGGATCAATTACTGTTAACTTTTTCAAAATTAGAACTCTTCTAGAGTACTCAGTTTGCTTTGCTATGCCTTATGCAGGATAGTTTGGAAGAAGTGAATTATTATTTGGGTGAAGAATTTTTGGAGTAAAGAAACATTGTAGATTGGGGGAGGATCCAGAACCGGTGTAAGTTATCCAATTAATTTTATATATCATGGTAACACAAATATTTAAGTAGCAACCAGTTTTTACAAGGACATTTGTTGTGCAGAAAAATTGATGTCTTTATTGACAATTAGGAAATCAATCTTTTGTGGAGCTATATTGTTTCATTACTATCCCGATGCACTTCTATTGATCGATAAATACTGATACTACCAGTCTAAGAGTCCAAAGATAATCAATCTATGCTATGTACTGGATATTTGCACTAATTTTGAAAAGAAAAACTGAGCTTTTGTGTTTCAAGAAGGGCCCCTTGTTTTTGTCTTGCCCCGGGGCCCCATATATCTGTGGGACGGCCCTGTCAGCGTGATGTATCATCTTGATGCTCCATTTGAGCAAATTAAATCCACCATTTATCGAAAAAAAATTACTTTGAGCTGGTCAGCAGTGGAACCTGCTAAATATACAGGAACTGTAATCCGACTGTCTAAAGAGAAACAACACCATATGTAATATGCTGTCTCCAAATCTGCACAAGATGTAGTTGGCAGTTGGTAATGTAGGTACCAGATCCAGAATAAAATGCTCTTCCAAGCAAATCGTTAATGTGATAAAACACAAGCTGTACGTACAAGTTAAAGCTTGAAAGGAGAGTACCAACACAAGTGTGCCGACAAAGACAGCCACCTGTCAAATTTTACAAGTTAGTACTCCCTTTGTAAAGAAATATAAGAGCGTTTTGATCACTAGAGGGTTTGGCTGTATGCATAATTGATGCAGAAGCAAGGGGTAATGAAAACTTTCAGTTTGTGAATGAAAAACATATCTTGAGAAAGGAAAGGAAAGTGGTAGCAATAGTTTATTGTTACCTTGGGCTAGAAATTCTAAATATACTAAACCTGGCCAGGTTTAGTTTACCAGGTTTATTTGACTTTTTTCTATCAGTAAAAGATCGGACCAATGAGATTGTGACACGTTGATTTATGGGGGATATGGCTGGGGACGTTATGGGTGGCTCTAGCCAATTTATACGGGATCCAGGACATTCCCTTTGTGTGTCGTTTCTGCATGGGCGGTTTGACTGCGTCTTCGTAATTCGTGCGGACGTTTCCCGATGGGTATGCATGCCTGCCGTTCTGTTTTGCTGCGGCCATGTCGTTCATTTTTTTTCCTTTTGGCGTGCTGGATTTCTCAGGTTAGTCGGTTGCCGCTTATCGGGCAGTTTCTGGAGCGATGATAGGTCAAGCAGTTTCTGGACGATGATAGGTGGGCCACCGCTTACGGGTGTATAAATACTCATCGACTCGAGCACGCTCCCACCTCCCCTCCTACCTCTAGCTTTGCAGTTGCCACTAGTAGAAAAGGGGGCTATTGTCCAGGCCAGGTCAGCCCATTAGTCCCAGTTCAATCCAGAACCGGGACCAATGAGGCTATTTGGCCCGGTTCGTGAGCCCAGGGGCCGGCCGGGCCACGTGGGCCATTGGTCCCGGTTCGTCCGGACCTTTTGGTCCCGGATGCCTTTGGTCCCGGTTCATGCCACCAACCGGGACCAATGATGGTGCCTATATATACCCCCTCACGCAAGAGCAGAGCACACTGCTCTGTTTTTTCTGGCCGAGGGGGAGAGGGCTTGGTGATGCTCTAGCTCACCTCCTATGCACACAAGGTGTTCGATGGAATGCCCGAGCCACACTACTTAAGGTTTCTCCTCTCCAAGCTCGACCGTCAAACTTCATTTTCCTCAATATTTGTCTAGGTTTAGCGGTCCGTCACGCCCCGTCCCCGTCTTCACCGTCGTCGATCACCCGCGCCGATCTCATCGCCTGCACCACCGTGGTGAGCCTCTTGTTCTTATCTTCTTTCTGAAAGGAAAAATATTCTTACTTGTATGTTTAGATAGATACTTGTATTATTTTCTTACTTTTATTATTGCATCTTATATAGTGCGATGGTTTTGGTATCCGCCCCCGTCGGCCCTCGTCCTGTCTATGATTCGGATGTGGTATATATTATCTTTTCATAACTATTGGTTCATTTATTGTTTATGAAAATTATGCCGACCAACGTGACATAGATTTTATTTATCTAGGAGGTTGTTGAACCGGAAATTCCAACCGACCTTATTATCAAGAGGTTAAATTTAGTTGAAGAAGAAAACAATTTCTTGAAGGAAAAAATAAAAAAACTTGAGGAGGAGAAGATGATATTGGAGTTGCATGTTGCGGATGTCGTCGATGATCAAAAGATGAAGATGGATGCAATGCGCTTGAAGATTAGAAAGATTAGAAAATATGCCATTCATACCGAGGCTTGGTATCATTATGCCGTCAGATCAGTTGTTACCCTGGTTGCGATTATGATCGCATTTGTTTTCGCATTGAAATGTTTTACATAGTTTCAATGTATGGTTTAATTAATTTAGATGCTCTGCAGAGCTTTATGTTGTTAGATGATAACTATGTATGTACTTTGGTTTTTATGTGATGATGAACTTCTATTAATTTGGTCACTTAATTATTCATGATGTTCTATAATGATTTTTGACACACTTAATTATATATAATGCACGTAGATGAACCGGCAATGGATGTACGGTGACAGACACACTTCTTAGTACACTAAGGGCATGCATGATTTTCTCGAAGTGGCTGAGGCACACAAGCAGAATGGTTTTATGTGTTGTCCATGCCCTATATGTGGGTGAGGGAGTCCTGGACTAGGGGGTGTCCGGACAGCCGGACTATCATTATCCGCCGGACTCCAAGACTACGAAGATACAAGATTGAAGACTCCGGCTCGTGTCCGGATGGTACTTTCCTTGGCGTGGAAGGCAAGCTTGGCAATACGGATATGTAGATCTCCTACCATTGTAACCGACTCTGTGTAACCCTAGCCCTCTCCGGTGTCTATATAAACCGGAGGGCTTTAGTCCGTAGGACAACATACATTACAACAATCATACCATAGGCTAGCTTCTAGGGTTTAGCCTCCTTGATCTCGTGGTAGATCTATTCTTGTACTACCCATATCATCAATATTAATCAAGCAGGACGTAGGGTTTTACCTCCATCGAGAGGGCCCGAACCTGGGTAAAAACATCGTGTCCCTCGTCTCCTGTTACCATCCGCCTAGACGCACAGTTCGGAACCCCCTACCCGAGATCCCCCGGTTTTGACACCGACATTGGTGCTTTCATTGAGAGTTCCTCTGTGTCGTCACCGATAGGCTTGATGGCATCTTCAACCTGCAACGCTGTCCAGGGTGAGACTTTTCTCGCCGGACAGATCTTCGTATTCGGCGGCTTCGCCTGCGGGCCAATTTGCTTGGCCATCTGGAGCAGATCGAAAGCTACGCCCCTGGCCGTCAGGTCAGATTTGGAAGCTTAAACTTCACGGCCGACGTCCGCGGAGACTTGATCTTCGACGGACTCGAGCCACAGCCAAGCGCGCCGCATTGTGACGACGGGCATGATTTAGCTCTGCCACCGATAGTGCCTTGGTGGCCGCACACGGATCCGCTTCGGCCATTAGCCCGGAGCCGATCGCCCAGATCGAGGGTCGGTGGATAGGCGCCGCCCTGGGGGCTTCAACATCCACGGCGATGGAGCCGAACACTAATCTTGTCCCCTGCGAAACTCGTGATTCCAAGGCGCCGAACTCCTCGTCGGACTCTGAACCTCCCGCGCCCCTACCAATCGATCCGGATTGGGCGCCGGTTATGGAATTCACCGCCGCGGACATCTTCCAATGCTCACCTTTCGGCGATATCTTGAATTCACTAAAGCATCTCTCGTTATCAGGAGAGTCCTGGCCGGATTATGGCCAGGATGGTTGGGATATGGACGACGAAGAAATTCAGAGCCCACCCACCACCCACTTTGTAGCCAGTGTCGACGATCTAATCGACATGCTAGACTCCGACTCCAAAGACATCGACGCTATGGATGACGATGCCGGACACGAACAGGAACCAGCGCCCACAGGGCACTGGAAGGCCACCTCGTCATATGACGTATACATGGTGGATACCCCAAAAGATGGGGACGGCGAAGAAACAGCGGAGGCAGATCCCTTAAAGAAACAGCCCAAGCGCCGGCGTCAGCGGCGCCGCTCTAAATCTCGCCACAGCAAGAATGGAGATTCCGCCACAGGAGATAATAATACTCCAGAGAGTGCCGAAGACAATCCCCTCCAGCAAGACTCGGCGCAGGAGGATGCAGAAGCAAGCCCTCATGAGGGGGCGGCAGACGAAGAGGTCGAGGATCATAATTATGTGCCTCCCTCCGAAGACGAAGCAAGCCTCAAGGATGACGAATTCGTCGTACCCGAGGATCCCGTCGAACAAGAGCGCTTCAAGCGCAGGCTTATCGCCACAGCAAACAGCCTAAAGAAAAAGCAGCAGCAGCTTCAAGCTGATCAGGACCTGCTGGCCGATCGATGGACCGAGGTCCTCGCGGCCGAAGAGTATAAACTCGAACGTCCCTCCAAAAGTTACCCAAAACGCAAGCTGCTCCCCCGATTAGAGGAGGAAGCATACGTACATCCATCACCAGCGCAGGATATGGCTGACCGACCACCCCGTGGTCGTGACAGAGAGGCATCCAGGCCCCCAGCCAAGACCATACCCCGGTATCGCTCCAAAAGTACGAAGCCAAGAGGGAACGCGCTGGACTTGCGAGACATATTGGAGGACAAAGCAAGGCAATCCAGATCCATCTATGGATCACGTGGGCGCCCTACGGCCCACGACGAATACCGTCGTGCCGGATACAATAACCCCGGCCGGGCCGAACATAGCAGACAGTGCTCTCTCAAGCTGCGTCGCGATATCGCTCAATACAGGGGCGCCGCACACCCGCTATGCTTCACTAACGAAGTAATGGACCATCAAATCCCCGAAGGGTTTAAACCCGTAAACATCGAATCTTACGATGGCACAACAGACCCCGCGGTCTGGATCGAAGACTATCTTCTCCACATTCATATGGCCCGCGGCGACGATCTCCACGCCATCAAGTACCTCCCACTCAAGCTTAAAGGACCAGCTCGGCATTGGCTTAACAGCCTGCCCGCAGAGTCAATTGGGTGTTGGGAAGACCTGGAGGCCGCATTCCTTGATAACTTCCAAGGCACATATGTGCGACCACCAGACGCCGATGACCTAAGCCACATCATTCAGCAGCCAGACGAATCGGCCAGACAATTCTGGACACGGTTCTTGACGAAGAAAAATCAAATCGTCGATTGTCCGGACGCAGAGGCCCTTGCAGCCTTCAAACATAACATCCGGGACGAATGGCTAGCCCGGCACCTGGGGCAGGAAAAGCCGAAATCCATGGCAGCCCTCACATCGCTAATGACCCGCTTTTGTGCGGGAGAGGACAGCTGGCTAGCCCGCAGCAACAATCTCCGTAAAAATTCTGGCAGTCCGGATACTAAGGACAACAACGGCAGGTCACATCGAAACAAAAACAAGCGCCGAATTAACGGCGACGATAAGGAGGATACGGCGGTCAATGCCGGATTCCGAGGCTCTAAACCCGGTCAACGGAAGAAGCCATTTAAAAGAACCATTCCGGGTCCGTCCAACCTGGACCGAATACTCGACCGCTCATGCCAGATACATGGCACCTCTGAAAAGCCAGCTAACCACACCAATAGAGATTGCTGGGTGTTCAAGCAGGCCGGCAAGTTAATTGCCGAAAACAATGACAAGGGGCTAAATAGCGACGACGAGGAAGAGACCCGGCCGCCGAACAACAGAGGACAGAAGGGTTTTCCCCCACAAGTACGGACGGTGAATATGATATACGCGACCCACATACCCAAGAGGGAGAGGAAACGCGCACTAAGGGACGTCCATGCGATGGAGCCAGTCGCCCCAAAGTTCAACCCATGGTCCTCTTGTCCGATCACTTTCGATCGAAGAGACCATCCGACCAGCATACGCCATGGCGGATTCGCCGCATTGGTCTTAGACCCAATCGTTGATGGGTTCCACCTCACGAGAGTCCTGATGGACGGCGGCAGTAGCCTGAACCTGCTTTATCAGGATACAGTGCGCAAAATGGGCATAGACCCATCAAGGATTAAACCTACAAAGACAACCTTTAAAGGTGTCATACCAGGAGTGGAAGCCAACTGCACAGGCTCAGTCACACTGGAAGTGGTCTTCGGATCCCTGGATAATTTCCGGAGCGAAGAGTTAATCTTCGACATAGTCCCGTTTCGCAACGGCTATCACGCTCTGCTCGGGCAAACCGCGTTTGCCAAATTCAACGCGGTGCCGCACTATGCATACCTAAAGCTCAAGATGCCAGGCCCTCGTGGAGTCATCACGGTCAATGGAAATACGGAACGCTCCCTCTGAACGGAGGAACATACAGCGGCTCTCGCGGCAGAAGTACAGAGCAGCCTTCTAAGGCAATTCTCGAGTCCGGCTGTTAAACGGCCGGATACAGCAAAGCGCGCCCGAAGCAATGCCAACCAAGACCACCTGGCGCGATCAGAGCACGCGTAGCAATGCGGCCCCAACCCTCGCCCGCGTATGATCGCAAGAATAACACTCCGCGTACATCATTATGCTTTGAAGATACCATGGGCACAGGGGAGAGGGCACGATCACAACGGACCCAGAGTGCGGTTCGACCACACCGGGGGCTCGCAAATGTGCCCCTCTTTTTTTTATTATTATTTTTCTTCTTTTTTGTACACAGGACTCTGTCAACCAGAAGCCCTGTCCGGCGGTGAACCTGCCGAACTCATGATGCAACAGTCAGGGACTAAAGAAGGCCGCGCCGAACACTCAGGTGGTCTCAATTACGAGCATTAAATTCGATTACATACACCAAATCCGCAGCTCATCCCTGGAGGGGGACATGTTTATTTAGTCCAAATCCCTTGCTTACCGCACTATTTGTATCAGTCCGCTCTACTTGCAGACTTTTCTTTCATTAATAATGCAGCGCCTTTATGATCGCAATTGCATCACATTTTATATATATATGCTCATTATATGACATCTGGCACCTGTATATTTTGGTACGGCATAATACACCGGGGGCTTATGTTCCCCACTCTATGGTGTGCTAAAGTCCGAACACTTTCACAAGTGCGGCACCCCGAACTTATAGCATTATATGAATCGGCTCCGAATCATGTCTTGGGTCAATAGTTGGGTTTGCCCGGCTCCCACATTTTGGTGCCTTACGTTCCGTTCTGTCGGCTAAGGTGGCACTGGGAGAACCACTGCGATTGCGCCCCGGTTGAGCCGGGTTAACGCCTCAGTGGAGAAAGCTAAAACTGACTGGCATGATAAGGCGAGAGACTGGTCGCTGTTCGAGAGGTTTTTTCGGGTCCTTAAAGACTCACGCCACTTCGAGCGAAGTTCCGGATAATGTCCGATGAAGGCGTGGATAGCGCCCCGGATTCGGTCTTCCGAATACCAGGGGCTTCGCCGAAATTTAAAATTATAGAATTCTATGGCTAAGTGAGAGTGTTCAAGCATTATAAGTCCGGTTGCCTTGTTCGTCCTGTTGAGCGCCTCCCTAGATGGACCCAAAAATGGGAACAAGAGTGCTCAAGTTTATCCCGAACACCCCGGCACTTGTGGCTTGGGGGCTGAAGCCAACGACTTGCCATCTCTCAGATTTTACAAACGGCCGCACAGAAGGTAATATTTTAAATTAAACAAGCGTTGCTCATGGCGCATATGAACGAAGTTTTCAGCGCACAGGATAAATAAACAGCGAGTTCACTCAAAGATTACATTTCGGGAGCACTCATCTGCAATATTGCAGGCTCCCTTCAGGACAATTTTATAATACTTCTCCGGCGTGCGATACTCCTTGCCCGGCGGCGGTGGGTCCGTGAGAAGCTTCTCCGCATCCAATTTGCCCCATTGCACCTTTATGCGGGCAAGGGCCCGACGAGCGCCTTCGATACAGGCGGAGCGCTTGACTACATCCAACCTGGGGCATGCATCTACCAGCTGCCGCACGAGGCCAAAATAGCTACCAGGCATGGCCTGTCCAGGCCACAGCCGAACTATGAGGCCCTTCATGGCCTCCTCAGCTACCTTGTGGAGTTCGACCAGCTGCTTCAGATGGTCGCTTGGGGGCACCGGATGGCCGGCCTCAGTATACTGAGACCAGAAAACCTTCTCCGTCGAGCTCCCCTCCTCGCCACGATAGAATGCGGCGGCATCAGACGCACTACGCGGCAGATCTGCAAACGCCCCTGGAGAGCTCCGAATGCGGGTAAGTGTCAGGTAGTTCACATTAACATGCCTGCTTTGCGTGAAAAACGCCTTACCCGCCGCTATCTTCTTTATGTCCTCAACCTCCTGAAGGGCCTTACGGGCCTCGGCCTTGGCAGACTTGGCACTTTCGAGAGCCGAGGCAAGCTCGGACCCTCGAGTCTTGGAGTCACGCTCCAAACTCTCATGTTTTTCCATGAGAGCCTGGAGCTCTTGCCGAACTTCCGCCACACGTGCCTCCTGCTTTTCTCGCTCAGCCCGTTCCGTGGCCGCATTGCGTTCGGCCGCGGACACAGCATCCCGCAGGGCTGCCACCTCATTAGTGGCCCTTGCAATACAGATATTATCCTTGTTAATTTTATTTGCAACCAAAATCCTTTTCTGTAAGGTATTTATTCAAAGAGGTGTTACTCACCTTCTTTTTCCTCGAGCTGCTTCTTTGCATGGCCGAGCTCTTGCTCGGACCGCTCGAGTTCCTTCTTCAGCACGTCAACCTCCACCGTTAGTGCGGCAGAGGTCAGCAGCGCAGCCTGCAAACCCATATTAACATATTTTAGGCAACCCTGCGTATATCTTGTTAAAGATCCTTAGTCCGGCTTTTCTTTCCGAACATCGAACTAAGCATCAGGGGCTACTGTCTATGCGGTATTACATTACATAATTTTTACTTCTTACCTCAAAGCCTATTAAAAGGCTGCTGCAGGCTTCGGTCAGCCCACTCTTAGCAAGCTGAACCTTCTCAATCACCGCACTCATGATAGTGCGGTGTTCTTCCTCGATGGAAGCGCCTTTAAGCGCCTCCAGCAGGTTATCCGGAGCCTCCGGTTGGACGGAGGCCGCCGGCGCCACGGTCCTGCCCTTCTTTCGAAGGGGCCGCTTGCCGGACTCTGGAACCATTGCGGGTTCCGATGTAGAGTCCGGCACGAAGTCCAGGAGGCTGCCTGACGGCGCCTCCGGAGCCTCCTCCTGATGGGCCCCTCTCTGGGATCCCACCTCGACGTCCTCGTCGGCGCGTGGGGTGGAGGCAGTCGGGATGGAATTCACATCCGACGAGGCCAATGACCCGCTCGATGAGTCGGGGAGATCATCATTGGCCGGACTACGGGCAGAATGCGGCGTTAGAAGGATACTACGCGACATAAAAGAAATTACACATCAAGGATCCGGATACTTACGATCTTGCCAACGCTGATGTTGGCGGAACTGTCCGGGGGGATAGTTCTCCCCCTCTTGGACCCTTCGGCCTCCCCGATGGGGGAAGCCTTCCTTTTGTTCTCTCCCTCCTCCGGGAGAGAGTACTCCTCCTCCTCGTCTTCGGGAGAGGAGTCCTCGTCGTCATCAGACGCCTGATTGCGGGAACTCTTTCGAGTCCCCGCGGCCACCTTCTTGGCCTTCTTCTCCGGCACCACGTGCAGTGCCGGAACCAGCAGCCCTGTTAAGCGGGCGTCCACTGGGTCTTCTGGCATGGGAGCCGGGCTGATGAGCAGCTTGGCCTTCTCCATCCATTCCTGTCAAAGGAAGAGGCAAAATGAAACCTCACTAGAGTCAACCTAATTATTACAAGTGTCCCATAATGGGGTTGAATCACTTACCTCGTCAGTTGGATACTGCGAGCTGAATCCGCGGTCTTCGGTCGCGGATGCGGGGGCTTCGGCGCCCTTGAACAGCACCCTCCAGGCGCCTTCGTATGTTGTATCGAAGAGCCCGCTTAGCGCCTGGTGCTGTTCCGGATTGAACTCCCACAAATTAAATGCCCGTTCTTGGCATGGGAGGATCCGCCGGATGAGCATGACTTGGACCACGTCGACGAGCCTGAGCCTATTGCTCACCATCTTCTTGATACATGCTCGGAGTCCCGTCACCTCCACCGGATTCCCCCACTGCAAGCCCTTCTCTTTCCAGGAGGTGAGCTGTGTGGGGATGCCAGATCTAAACTCGGGGGCCGCCGCCCATGTGGATTTGCGCGGCTCGGTGATGTAAAACCACACCGATTGCCACCCCTTGACGGAGTCCACGAAGGTCCCTTCGAGCCAAGGGACGTTGGGCAATTTGCCCAACATGGCGCCTCCGCATTCCGCTTGCGTACCCTTCACAACCTTCGGCTTGACGTTGAAGGTCTTGAGCCACAGGACGAAGTGGGGCCGGATGCAGAGGAAGGCCTCGCACACGACGATAAACGCCGAGATGTTGAGGATAAAGTTCGGCGCCAGATCGTGGAAATCCAGGCCGTAGTAAAACATGATCCCCCGGACAAATGAATGGAGCGGAAAGCCCAGTCCGCGGAGGAAGTGGGGGAGGAAGACGACCCTCTCATGAGGCCCGGGGGTAGGGATGAGCTACCCCTCGTCGGGCAGCCGATGCGCGATATCTCCGGAAAGGTATCCGGCGCTGCGTAGCTTGGTGATGTCCTCCTCCTTGACGGTGGAGGCTAACCATTTACCTCCCGCTCCAGACATATTCGGAGAAGGTTGAGGCGAGATGCGCGAGTTCGGGCGTTGGAGCTTGAGTTCGCGGGGATGGATAAGCAAAGGAGGAAGAAGGCGTAGGTGAGAAGGTGAATCCTTATCCCTTATATATAGGCGGACAAAACTATGCGTCCCCCACCAGCCTGGTAAAACTCGCTTATCTCCCAAGCGCCACCATCAATGGCGCGGTTGGGTTACCCACGCACGTATTGATGAGAATCCCGGAATAAGGGGAACACGATCTCTACTTCGACAAGACGTGCCAAGGAAGCCGCTTCGCTAAACATGCTGAGGTGGTATAGTAATTCAAACAAAGGCCTGGTGGCGGTGTGATGTCACGCCGCATAATACGTCAGCAGATTGAACTAAGTGTACATTTTATTCTCTCTACGGTGGAATGTGGAATTTATTTTGCAGAGCCGGACACTATCCTGGTGTTCATGATCTTCTCTGGATTATTCAAGAGAGGAACCCGCCTTGCAATGCCGAACATTATGCATGCCGGACTTATCGTCATTGAAGACTGGTTCAGGGGCTACTGAGGGAGTCCTGGACTAGGGGGTGTCCGGACAGCCGGACTATCATTATCCGCCGGACTCCAAGACTACGAAAATACAAGATTGAAGACTCCGGCTCGTGTCCGGATGGTACTTTCCTTGGCGTGGAAGGCAAGCTTGGCAATACGGATATGTAGATCTCCTACCATTGTAACCGACTCTGTGTAACCCTAGCCCTCTCCGGTGTCTATATAAACCGGAGGGCTTTAGTCCGTAGGACAACATACATTACAACAATCATACCATAGGCTAGCTTCTAGGGTTTAGCCTCCTTGATCTCGTGGTAGATCTACTCTTGTACTACCCATATCATCAATATTAATCAAGCAGGACGTAGGGTTTTACCTCCATCGAGAGGGCCCGAACCTGGGTAAAAACATCGTGTCCCTCGTCTCCTGTTACCATCCGCCTAGACGCACAGTTCGGGACCCCCTACCCGAGATCCGCCGGTTTTGACACCGACAGTGGGAATACGAAGTCTTACTCTGACCGGAAAATCCTTCACTCCCACCTACTTTACAAGGGTTTCATGCCACACTATAATGTTTGGACGAGGCACGGAGAAATAGGGGTTATGATGGAAGACGGCGAAGAAGAAGAGTACGATGACAACTATGTGCCCCCTGAATACGGTGATGCTACTGAACATCAAGAGGAACCAGACGATGTGCACGATGGTGCTGCAACGGGCGAAGCTGCTGAAGATCAAGAGGAACCACACGAGGTGCCCAATGATGATGATCTCCGCTGGGTCATTGTCGATGCAAGGATGCAATGCGAAAGTCAAAAGGAGAAGCTGAAGTTCGATCGCATGTTAGAAGATCACAAAAAAGGGTTGTACCCCAATTGCGAAGATGGCAACACAAAGCTCGATACCGTACTGAAATTGCTGCAGTGGAAGGCAGAGAATGCTGTGCCTGATAAAGGATTTGAGAAGCTATTGAAAGTAATGAAGAAGAAGCTTCCAAAGGATAACGAATTGCCCGACAGTACATACGCAGCAAAGAAGGTCGTATGCCCTCTAGGATTGGAGGTGGAGAAGATACATGCATGCCCTAATGACTGCATCCTCTACCACGGTGCATACAAGGATCTGAACGCATGCCCGGTATGCGGTGCATTGCTGTATAAGATCAGACGAGATGACCCTGGTGATGTTGACAGCAAGCCTCCCAGGAAGAGGGTTCCTGTGAAGGTGCTGTGGTATGCTCCTATAATACCACGGTTGAAACGTCTGTTCAGAAACAGAGAGCATGCGAAGTTGATGCGATGGCACAGTGAGGACCGTAAGAAAGACAGGAAGTTGAGAGCACCCGCTGACGGGTCGCGGTGGAGAAAAATCGAGAGAAAGTACTGGGATGAGTTTGCAAAGGACCCAAGGAACGTATGGTTTGCTTTAAGCGCGGATGGCATTAATCCTTTCGGGGAGTAGAGCAGCAATCACAGCACCTGGCCCGTGACTCTATGTATGTATAACCTTCCTCCTTGGATGTGGATGAAGCGGAAGTTCATTATGATGTCAGTTCTCATCCAAGGCCCTAAGCAACCCGGCAACGACATTGATGTGTACCTAAGGCCATTAGTTGAAGAACTTTTACAGCTATGGTATGGAAACGGTGTACCTACGTGGGATGAGCACAAAAAGGAGGAATTTGACCTAAAGGCGTTGCTGTTCGTGACCATCAACGATTGGCCCGCTCTCAGTAACCTTTCAGGACAGACAAACAAGGGATACCACGCATGCACGCACTGTTTACTTGACACCGATAGTATATACCTGGGAAGCTGCAGGAAGAATGTGTACATGGGCCATCGTCGATTTCTTCCGACCAACCATCAATGTTGAAAGAAAGGCAAGCATTTCAAAGGCGAGGCAGATCACCGGAAGAAGCCCGCCATGCATACCGGTGATCACGTACTTGCTATGGTCAATGATTTACACGTAATCTTTGGAAAGGGTCCCGACGGACTAGCTGTTCTGAATGACGCTGAGAATCACGCACCCATGTGGAAGAAGAAATCTATATTTTGGGACCTACCCTACTGGAAAGACCTAGAGGTCTGCTCTTCGATCGACGTGATGCACGTGATGAAGAACCTTTGCGTGAACCTGCTAGGCTTCTTGGGCGTGTATGGGAAGACAAAAGATACACCTGAGGCACGGGTGGACCTGCAACGCTTGCACGAAAAAGAGGGCATGCCTCCGAAGCAGTATGAAGGTCCTGCCAGCTACGCTCTTACGAAAGAAGAGAAAGAAATCTTCTTTGAATGCCTTCTCAGTATGAAGGTCCCGACTGGCTTCTCGTCGAATATAAAGGGAATAATAAATATGCCAGAGAAAAAGTTCCAGAACCTAAAGTGTCATGACTGCCACGTGATTATGACGCAACTGCTTCCGGTTGCATTAAGGGGGCTTCTACCGGAAAACGTCCGATTAGCCATTGTGAAGCTATGTGCATTCCTATCTCAGAAGGTGATCGATCCAGAAATCGTACCAATGCTAAGGAGTGATGTGGCGCAATGTCTTGTCAGTTTTGAGCTGGTGTTCCCACCATCCTTCTTTAATATCATGACGCATGTCCTAGTTCATCTAGTCGACGAGATTGTCATTCTGGGGCCCGTATTTCTACACAATATGTACCCCTTTGAGAGGTTCATGGGAGTCCTAAATAAATATGTTCATAACCGCGCTAGGCCAGAAGGAAGCATCTCCATGGGCCATCAAACAGAGGATGTCATCGGGTTTTGTGTTGACTTCATTCCTGGCCTTAAGAAGATAGGTCTCCCTAAATCGCGGTATGAGGGGAGACTGACTGGAAAAGGCACGCTTGGAAGGGACTCAATAATATGCAGGGACGGATATTCTTGGTCTCAAGCACACTACACAGTTCTACAGAACTCTACCTTGGTGACCCCGTATGTCGATGAACACAAGAACAGTCTGTGCTCCAAACACCCGGAGCAGTGCGACGACTGGATTACATGTGAACACATCAGGACTTTCAGCAGTTGGTTGGAAACACGTCTCAGAGGTGACAGCACTGTTTGTGATGAGCTGTACTTGTTGTCCAGGGGACCATCTTGGACTGTAATGATTTGGAAAGGATACGAGATAAATGGGAATACATTTTACACGATTGACCAAGATCAAAAGAGCACCAACCAAAACAGTAGTGTCCGCTTTGATGCAGCAACCGACAGGGGAAAGGACACATATTATGGTTACATAGTAGACATATGGGAACTTGACTAAGGAGTAGATTTTAAGGTCCCTTTTTTAAGTGCAAGTGGGTTAATCTGTCAGGAGGCGGGGTACAGGTAGACCCACAGTACGGAATGATAACAGTGGATCTGAAAAATCTTGGGTACACTGACGAACCGTTCGTCCTAGCCAATGATGTGGCACAGGTTATCTATGTGAAGGACATGTTTACCAGACCGAGGAATAGAAAAGATAAGGAAGCGAATACATCATACGATGAGTCAAAGCGCAACATAGTTCTTTCAAGAAAAAGGGACATCCTGGGAGTGGAGGGCAAGACAGACATGTCTGAAGAGTATGAAAAGTTTCATGAAATTCCTCCCTTCAAAGTCAAGGCTGACCCAAGCATCCAGATAAACGATGAAGATTTTCCATGGTTACGGCGCAATAAGCAAATGACACAAGCGAAGACTTTCTCCCGCAACTATTATGATGATACCATGCCAACTTTGTAACAGACAAGTATGATACCATTGTCCGTTTTGTACATGCTCATGCTATGCCAACTTTTTCAGAGTTCATTTGAAAACTATGAATTTCAAAGAATTTAAATTTCAACTATTCAAATTTGAAAACTAATGACACAAACAAAAAGTCTAAAACTAATGGCACTAACAGAAAGTTTATAATTTTGCTGACCTAAAAGCAAAAATAATTTAAAGATAAAGCAAAAAACCAAAAGAAAATAAATAATGCAGAAAACAAAACAAAAAAACTGGAAAAAAAATAAGTATAGCAACAATAAGTATTTTGTTGTAAACAGAAACAAAATAAAATGAATAAAGCAACAAAGAAAACAAAAAAAAGTGTTTTAAAATTTGAAAACTAATGGCACTAACAGAAAGTTTATAATTTTTCTAAAACTAAAAGCAAAAAAGAATTAAAAAATAAAGCAAAAAACAAAAGAAAATAAATAATGCAGAAAACAAAACTAAAAAAACTGGAAAAAAATAAATATAGCAACAATAAGTATTTTGTTGTAAATAGAAACAAAATAAAATGAATAAAGCAACAAAGAAAACAAAAAAAGTGTTTTCAAATTTGAAAACTAATGGCACTAACTAAAAGTTTATATTTTTTCTAAAACTAAAAGCAAAAAGAATTAAAAAAAAGCAAAAAACAAAAGAAAATAAATAATGCAGAAAACAAAACAAGAAAACTGGAAAAATAAATAAATATAGCAACAATAAGTATTTTGTTGTAAATAGAAACAAAATAAACTAAATAAAGCAACAAATAAAACAAAAAACAAAAAAAGTGCCACCTACTGGGCCCCCACGGCCTTAATACGACTAGAAACCCTACCATGGGCCAGGATTCAGGCCCGCGGGAGGCCCAGTAGGCCCACAGGCATAGATTGCAGTGTTAGGCCCGAAAGCCTGCTTTAGAGAGGAGCTCGAGAGGGAAGGCGCACCGCACCTTATAAACAGGTGCGCCTCTCTCTCAACTAGCGAGGTGGGACTAAATATTTGGGTTCGGGGCAGCACAGGCCTTTGGTCCCAGTTGGTGGCACCAACCAGGGCTAAAGGGGGGCATTACTCCCGGTTGGTGCTACGACCCAGGACTAATGCCCCACTTTAGTCCCGGTTGGTGCCACCAACCGGGACCAAAGGCCTCTTTTCAGGGAAGCGGCGGCCTTTGGTCCCGGTTGGTGGCACCAACCGGGACTAAAGTGGGGCATTAGTCCCAGGTCGTAGCACCAACCGGGACCAATGCTCTTGCTATATATACAACACTTGGCAAAAAATTCATTCAGTTCCTCATCCCCGCCGCAGACGCCGCCCTCTGCCCCGACGCCCTGCTCCTCGTCGTCGTCGCCCGCGCACGTCGTCGCCGCCCCCGTCGTCGCCCGCGCCGCCCCCGCCATTGCCCGCGCCCCGCGCCGCCCCGAGCCCGCCGCCTCGAGCCCGCCGTCCTCGTCGCCCCTGCCCCGTCGCCGCCAGGGGCTGCACCGACGCCGCCCGCCGCCTGCCCCCGCCAACGCCGTCGTTGTCGCCCGTGCCCGTCGTCGCCGTCGCCGTCGCCCCCGAGCGCGCCCGGTCGTGCCCCTGCCCCACGACCCGCCCCCCACCGTCGCAGTCGTCGCCGGCCACGCCCCTGCCTCGGCCCGCCGTGGTCGTCGCCGCCACCGTCGCCTTCGCCGGCCGCCCCCGTTGTGAGCCGCCGCCGTCGAGGCTCTGTTCATAGCATTTTGTTTATATATTTTTTTTTATATATGTATTAATTTTTTTGTTTATAGCTATATGATGAATGGATGTGGCTATATATGTATGTATGAATATAATGTTCATAGCATTTTTTGTTTATATATGTTTTTTCATATATGTATTAATTTTTTATTTAGGTTGTTAGTAGATATCGATTTTAGGTTAGTGCATTTTAATTAGGTTAGTGTAGAGGAAAAAGTAAAATAAGGAAAAGGAAGAAAAGATGAAGAAGGAAGAAGGAAGAAGAAGAAGAAAAAGAATGAGAGGAAAAAGGAAAATAAGAAGAGGAAGAAAGGAGAAGAAGAGGAGAGGAAGAAGATGAGAAATAAATAAGAAGAGGAAAAAATAAGAAAAAGAAGAGGAGAAGAAGAAAGGAATAGAGGAGAAGAAGAAAAAATAGAAAAAAAATTCTATTTTTTCTTCTTCTCCTCTTTTTTTTCTTCTTTTTTTTCTTCTTCTTCTTCCTTCTTCCTTCTTCCTCTTTTCTTCCTTTTCCTTATTTTCCTTTCCCGAGGGATAAGAAGAAAAAGAAGAGGAGAAGAAGAAAGAAAGGAATAGAGGAGAAAGAAGAAACTTCAACACGAGGGGGGGTACCGATACCCCCTCCCTGATAACATTATTTTCCCATGTATATGTATGTCGCGTCGTTGTTGATATAACGAGGGTGTCGAGGATCGCCGAGGGGTCGAGGGTCGGGAACTAGGGTAGAGGGTCGAGGGTCGTTAAGGGGTCAAGGGTCGAGGTTTTCAGGGTCGAGGGTTCCTATAGTGTCAAAGTATTGAAGAAATCCATGGCTTCATCATTAGCCGGAAGTAACCATGGCATGATGGTACGAAGTCCTCCAAAGTTATTCTGGAATGGAGTCCCGGATAGGATAATTTGCCTTTTTGTACGAATTTCAGCAAAGGCCTTCCAAATAACGATATTTGGAAGGTTCTTGCTGAACTTTGTACCAAAAAGCGAATAATCCTATCTGGGACTCCGTTCCAAAATAACTTTGGAGAGCTTCGTACCATCATGCACCTGTTACTTTCGCCTAATGATGAAGACATGGTTTTGTTGAATCCTTTGACACTAGGCAACCTCCCGACCCCTCGGCAATCCTCGACCCCTTGACCCTCGACCGCTCGGCGATCCACGACCCTCTACCCTACCGCGGGCGTCGATGCCCACGTCACTTGTGGGACATAGATGATTGTTCATATATAATGTAGATGTCTATGTATGTATGGAATGATATCGATGGATGTATGTTATCGGGGTCGAGGGTCGTCGAACATGAGAGGAAGAAGAGGATAAAAAAAGAAGAGGAAGAAAAAAAAAGAGGAGAAGAAAGAATAGAGGAGTTCTTCTCCTCTATTATTTCTTCTCCTCTTTTTTTCTTCTTCTTCCTCTTTTTTTTTATCAGGAACGAGGGTCGTCGAGGGTCGCCGAGCGGTAGAGGAAACCCTAATTACATACCAAGTGAAGCGTTGTCGAGGCCACCCAAAACCCTAGAGAAGCAGCGTCGAGGCCACTAATTAATATGATTCCTTATTGTGATTGGCTAGCTAGTTCTACGTTTACCACTAATATATACATATCTGTCATGTTTGAATAATAATTGCCATGTTGTAAATATTTGTAGAAACTATGGACACCCCGCCCCGAGACGAAGCACAAGAAGCGTTGTTGAGGGACATGATCGCAGCAGGAAGTGATGCCGTCTGCTCGTTGATGTTTCTCAACGACACCGATGGTCTGGAAGGAGAGGGTGAAGAAGCAGCTGGCTATGATTATGATGGTTCCGACGACCCAATGCCGGTGCAAGAAGGAGAGGGTGAAGAAGTAGACCGTGAGGACGGCTCCGGTGATCACCAAACTGAGTCCGGCCAGGTATATATATTAGTTAAGCCTGTGTTGACTAGCTAATTGATGCATTCATTGTTTTGGTATGTACACATATTAATTAACTCTCGTCTTTGTTTCTTTTTTCTAGCCCTCCGGATCGAGCACAACTTCGGTAAAGAGACGAGGACCAAAGAAAAAGTTGAGCTCGGATGAAAGGTTTGAGATCATAGAAATCGCGCGCGACGGCCAACCGATTGAACCCATCCGGACAAAGAAGGCATTTGTTGCTCAGTGCGGGGTTCTGGTTAGGGACAAGATCCCGATCAGCATCCAGCAATGGTATAAGCCTAAGATCGAAGACCCTGAGGTGTCTTATGTCAATGATCTGCAGAAAAATGATCTTTGGATTGAGCTAAAGTCAAATTTCACCCTTCCGCCAGAGGATGATCCGGATAAGCGAGTTATAGAGCCATTAATCAAGTCTTTTGCTCTTAAGAAGATGTCAGACCTATTCAGGAAATGGAAGAAAGACCCGAATAAGTTTGTCGATAAAAAAGAGACACCAGAATTCAAGGGCATATATGAGAAGATCAGAGATGACTGGCCCGCATTTGTGGCCCACAAGACATCGGAAAAGAGTAAAAAGATGTCGGTGACAAACAAGCAAAATGCTGCGAAGAAGAAGCTTCACCATCGCACGGGGTCAGGTGGCTACCTCATAGCCCGGCCTAAGTGGGCCAAGGCTGAGAATGATCTGGTTGATAAAGGGATCGAACCAGAGACAATGAACTGGCCAGACCGTTGCCGGACTTGGTTCTTCGGGGCTGGCGGATCCTTGAACCCTGTATCAGGGAAGTGCATTTGGACGGACGAGCAATTGGACATACCAGTCAAGAGACTTCAGCAATATATCCAAGCAGCGTAGCAAGGGACGTTCGTCCCAGACACGGAGAAGGACGAGCTCACAATGGCCCTCGGGAATCCTGAGCACCCTGGACGGACACGAGGCACGCCAGGCTCCGTTTCGTGGAAGGCTGGGTTTCCGGACGCAGGGGGTTACAAAACCCAGGAGAGGAGGAAGAAACTGGAGCAGAGCCAACTGCAGGCGCTGCACGAAAGGGTAATTCGGCTAGAGGAACGAGAAGCAGAACGGAGCAAACGACCTGCCGAAGCTTCCCCCGAAGATACCCCGCCATCTCAGCGGAGAAGCAGCGTGGCTTCCACCGAGCTGCTTCAGCCGGAGCATGCCTTGACGGCTCCTGCCAGCCATCCCATGGATGCTATCACGGAGTCTCAAAATTGCCACCTTATGGCGGAATGGAGCAATTTGAAGGTCAAGGCGGCTGTTGGCTCTGTTTATCCTACTGAACCCGGCGCAACTTTTCACTGCCGGCTGATTCCAGAAGGATATGCTAGGGTGATGGTGGATGAAATAACGGAGGGATTTGAGGACCTCCGGCTTGACCACCCTACCGGTGAAGGGGAGACTAGGCTGGGTTCTGCTCTGAAGACTCCATGCCTATGGCGGAAGGATCTCATCAACCTTCTGAACTGGACGCCTCCGCCTCCTCCTCCTCCTCCGGCGAGTCACGGCATTCCGCCTCCTCCATCGCCTCCTCCTCCGGCGAGTGACGATCAGGGCACTCGGCCGGCTCCTTCTCCGGCGCGTGGCGGCACTCCGCCTCCTTCTCCGGCTGCGCCGGCGCGCCCGAGCAGCCAGCCTCCTCCTTCTCCGCCTCGTCAGCAAGGGCGGAAGAGACCCGCCGCCGCTCCGGCTGCTCCGGCGCGTCGTAGTCCTTCTCCTCCACTCCGTCTGCTCTGCCGGCGTCTAGCAGTACAGCCAAAGGCGGGAGGAGATACAGATTCGGTCCTTGTCTGAAGACTCCAGAGAAGTTACCATACGAGAGGACCGAGGAGGAAAACGCGAAGATCGCGCAGACCGAAGTGGATGACTGGTTTGTAGGGTTGAAAGCAAAGAGACATCCACCTCCGGAGGAGAAGGTAGATCCAGTGAAAGCGAAGCGCACTCTGGCTGCCCTGAGAAAACCACCCAAGTCTCCGCCGAAAGGCAACTATGAGCGCATTATTGGAAAGGCATTTGCCGAAGCGGAGAGGTCGGGAAGTACTAAAAGTGATCAAAGGATGAAAGAACGACGAGCTAGGAAACAAATTGCCCAGCTCAGCGAACAAGCGAAGCAATCGTGCCCCCCGCTCAAGGTGCCTGCTAGCAACATCATCGATCCGAGGATGGTGCCCGGCTATGGCAATCCTAGAGATTACCTGCCCGACAATGTACATTATGATTTCTTGGAGGTGCAGATACAAAGATACGAGTACGGGAAGCCTCTCGTCAAAGATGAAAGATCTCTATCAACGATGATGCGAAGATTGCATGATTGGTACATGAAAACCTGCAGAGAGTCTGGGGGAGGAGTACTTTGTATGTGAGAGTTAAAAAGGAGCATGACCTCGTTGGAATTGAACTGTTGCTTATTCAATTTGAGGAGTTCTATCATTTTCAATCAATTGGCCCTCGATAAAGCAACGGTCACCTGCTACTGTCTGTAAGTAGTACTACTTCTGTCATTAAGTCTCTCTATATAACTCAGCTCTTTCATTGCATGTATTTATAATTATCCTCACTATATTATGCAGATTGAAGATCGCCGAATTGAAGAAAAGACAAGTGGGTGATATTGGGTTCATTAACACATATCTCATAGATGCAACTGAGGTTGAATTTCATGCCGAAAATACCGAGGCCAACTTGCTACGATCGTTGGAAATAAATGAACACAAAGATATAATACTCTTTCCTTACAACTTCAAATGAGTGTTACTGTCTTGTGGCATATTCGGTTTTCCTTATTAGTCCAGGTTATAGTAATGTAATATTGATGAGTTATGCACGTGTGCGCAGGTACCAGATCGCATGCGAGCAATTCAAGAGGAATTGGCGGCATTCTTTCTTGACCACGTGATCGCTGAAGATGAAAAATACTATGTGGACCACGCGTCCGTATGTTAGGAGATTATATTTGTAAAAGACAATTATTGTATATATGTAGCCGGTAGTGTCGGATAGATATACGAGAACTTGTTGTTCGACCAATCTCTCGGAGAAGGAGAGGTGGTCGATATCACTTCTCTCTGTATGCATATATGTTCATGACGATCTTCTGTTTCCTTCGTTTGCTTACTAGCTAGCTAGCGTGTCTAGCTATACGTATGTATAGTACGAAGCATCGACCAAGCACGGACAAAAGAGAGGACACTTCTCTCTATTAATTAGCTAGCTAACACAATATATGAAACACCTAAATTAACCCCCCAAAACCCCCAACCCCCCCCCCCCCCCCCCCTTATAAAAAACCCAGCCACAGAAATGCTGACGCGTGAATGCCTATTGGTCCGGTTTGGTGCCACCAACCGGGACAAAAGGCCCTCCTGCCTGGGCTCAGGGGACAGGCCATGTGGAGGCCCATCTGTCCCGGTTTTGAATTGAACCGGGACTAAAGGGCCAGGGCATTAGTACCGACCCTTTAGTCCCGGTTCATGAACCGGGACTAAAGGCCCTCATCAACCGGGACAATAGGCCCCTTTTCTACTAGTGTGCGTGCTCCTACATGGACTCCGTAGCGTCGGCGCACTTTCTGGCGGCGCTCGTGGTGACGGCCGCCGACGATGCACACCTGCTGGACGACTTCAAGGCGGCGCTGCCCAACCAGGTGTCGCTCGACGGCTGGACCGCGCGCGACGGCGCCTGCAGGTTCCCCGGTGCGGTGTGCAGGGGCGAGCGCCTGACGTCGCTCTCACTCTCCGCCGTCCCGCTCAATACTGACGTCCGCGCTGTCGCGGCCACCTTGCTGCAGCTCAGCGGCGTCGAGAGGCTTAGCCTCCGCGGGGCCAACGTCAGCGATGCGCTCGCGGCAGCGGCCGGCGGCTGGTGCGGCAGCAAGCTCGAGGTGCTCGACCTCTCCAGAAATCCCGTGCTGCGCGGTTCCGTCGCCGACGTGGCTGCGCTCTCCGGCTCCTGCAGTCGTTGAATCTGTTCGGTGATGCGGTTGGTGCAACCAAGGACGCTGGCGGTGGCGGGTAGGGGTTTGCGGCCCTGGACGGCTGGATGGTGGGTGCCGACCTCGGGTCTGTCCCGTGGCTGGGCCTCGCCTGAAATAACATCCTCCGGCGGCCTCTCGGACTTCACCAACTGCTCCGGGCTGTAGTACCTTGACCTGTCCGGCCTCATCGGCTGCGATGTCGCCGCCAGGGCGATCTCCGGCTGCTGCAGTCTCAGAGCGCTCAACCTCTCCAGCAACCATCTCGCCGGCGCGTTTCTGCCGAACATCGCTAGCCCTGTGTGTAGTCCTCGCCACTCCCAATGGACAGGTTGCAAGGTTATGTCATGCTTGGTACATACATACGTGCATATGTGTGATTCTGACTACTTCTGGTTGGCCCGGGTATAAAATTGACTAGCATCAGTTTATCTAAATTTCAGACCTTAGCTCTTGGCTACTTGCTACTGTTTGAGCAACAAATTGTCGTATATGATGTTTGGTGTTTTTTCTTGTGGGGATTGTAGAAATTCTATAGGAGTATAGGTGTAGTTTATAGTAGGGAAGCCAATTGTTGGGATAAGAAACACTTGGAAACAGAAATATTGAACAAATGGTGGAAAAGAGCTTCCTCTCCTGCTGGGCAATGCATATGGGTGGTCTGCCTGTAAATACAGGAACTGTCAACTGTGTCAACGTAATCATTTTTTATCAAAAATTTCTATGGGTGTATCCATTTGATATTTCTATGTTTGAGTGTGTAACTGGAAGGAATGCGATGCCTACTGAAAGATAGACACAACGGCTAACAAAGAAGCCTTTGACCCATAGACCTGCAAAATATTCTAGGTTTTCAGTTTCAGGTTGATTGGTTAGGCAGTTTTCTTCCATGCAAAGGGCGTACGGCGTGAAGTTATTGTTGACGATCTAACCCGAAAGAATTCCATTGTTGACGATCTAACCGGAAAGAATTCCATTGTTGACGATCTAACCGGAAAGAATTCCTTAGGTGGTGTATCTGTCAGAAGAGTTTAGTGCAGTCTGATGCAAACCAGAATTAGCTAGACTAGCAGTTGCAAAGATGATTGAAACATCGGAGTTGCATATGAAAGCAATCCTAACCAGTTTGCATCACAATTGCCGAGTAACCCGCTTGCTGCTACACTGAACTGTTTGCTTCCAGACAATTTGCTTCTGAGCATGGAAGGAAGCGGCCATGTTGCTGACATGAGTTGTAACGCAGGACATCCACAAATGTATCCTTTTCAGTTTGCTTCTATGCATTACTTCCCTTTTATGTGAATACAACCTTATCCATATAGTTCTGTTAATTTAATTTGAAATTCACCGCGTACAAGTATGATGTTTTACCCCAAAAAAAGCAGCATGCTTTTTTCTTTTGTTTGTTCGACAACATGAATAGATAATACACATAAGCACCGCGTCTTTAACTGGGGCCTCTCTCTCAGGCTTACATAGATTTTCACTTCTAGCTCCTAATTCAAATATACTTGTGTTGTTCTACTGATTTGGTTTTGTGTTCTGCAGTGCGCAAGTACAAATATATATCTGGAGTTAGTATGCCATGATATTGCACTAACTTGTGTAATTTCACAAGTAGTTCCCCATTGATGATGTTAACTTCATAATTTTGGACTACAAACTCGATTTAGCTATAGCACAAAGAAGAAATTTCTTGAGGAATAGACAATCTTCAACACATATGGTGTTTGTTAAATAAATGGGTATAAAATGTAGTTTTTTAACACAGTTTTTTTTTTCCAAATCTGGATCTGATCTCTAATTTGGTGTAAACATGATCTTTTTGACCAAGTATTAAATTGTCACAAAATAAGATTGTATTACTTGGTTATAACCGATTACTCCATACCTTCGCATAGGCCATCAAAAAAGAGGAAGGCGGACATTAGAAAAATCAATCCATCCATCGACCTGACACGCAAACAATCTTTGGCAAACACATATGCAAACCAATTTTCTAAAGCAAACAAGACAATGGGTGAAGCACATGACTATCGCATGCAAAGAGAAATTTCAAACAAAGGACGCAAACCACCGCATGCAGGGGTAAAGCCAAACAGAAGACTGCCAAGGAGGACATAGTCAAATTAGACAGCAACCATGCAGCCCAAGTAAAAAAGAAGGAATGTCCCGAAACTAATCAATAATCACTGCAGCCACCCATTAGCTCATTAAAGGCTGCTCAAGTGGCCCTGGAATACATTTGGGGTAACCGCAATACCACCGTCCACGACCATAACTACTATGCAGTTGAAGTGATAGAATAGAAACTCCTTACAACACAGGAGAAAGCATGAACAAAACATTGGCTGTTTAGCCTGCCCCCCCCCCCCCCCCCCCCCCCCCCAGTAGGTAACCACCTAGCAACCACCTAGCAGAATGAATTTGCAAGGCAAACAAGAATTCTAGCAAAAATATGCGACAACTTCTCTGATGTGATACTGCTCTGCATGTACCCTTAGCGCCAGGGGCGATTCCATGTGTAACCTGTGGGGTCAGCTGACCTCACAAGGTTTTTGATTGCAAGCTTAATTCTACTCATATTTGTGCAAAAAAAATTGGAGATTTTAGGAGATTAGTGCATTTGAACCCATAATTTTTTGGTGTAGGCACCACCACTTCTTAGCGCCCACATATAAAGATCATATCATTAGGCACCAAGCCACCCGTAGTCCGGAGGCAAGAATTCACAAAACCTCTTTATCACTTTATCACCGGCATTAATCTGCAGGAGGCTAGAGGCTACACCAGGATGATCTACTCTAGCAATACTTATCAATTTTTCTTTCGTCTTACTACACTAGAGTCGTGCCACGTTCGACAAGAATAGATGATGCCTATCAGAGATGTATGAACATGTGTTTTCCTCTTTAGCAACATCCAACAAGCATTATGCAGGTAAATTCGCTTTTTTCTTACTTATTTTCCTACGTTAACAATTTTACATACAATGATCTGCTATTTTAAATTGATAATTTTAATTGTAAATAGTAAACACAATCCTTATGAACACACCGTATCGACGGGCACGGCGTGCCGCCGCGCGGGCTATGCTAGTCTTTCACCAAGAGTTAGTAACTACACATGAAGCTCCTTCAAGATAAACAAATCTCAAGACATGTTCTTCCGTCGTTGTTCTTTTTTTTTTTTTTGTGATCTACTTTCATCCTTGTTCTTGTCTGGATGGAACAACCAATGTCCTGAACCAAATAAACTATCGAGTAACGATTTTTTTTGCATAAGAATGGAATTTAAGGATCCAACTAAAGAAAGCGTAACCGAATTTAAGTTCCAAAAACAGACAAGGTATATAAATATGCTCAGCCACTTCCGTGAAGATAGAACATATATATATTCCAGATGTATACGAAAAATGTAGAACGTTTATTAAAAAAATTGAACATAAAATATAAATTTTAATATAATGTTGATCGTGCATAAAATACGCTAATCATATACTTCCAAAATGGTAAACATGTATTAAAAATGTTCCAGACATATACCGACAATGTATAGTGTGTATGAAAAAAATAGTTATCTAGTACAAGTTTGTTAAAAAAATGTTAATCATGTAATTGCAAGATGTTAAACATGTATTAGGAAAATGTTCCTGATGTATACATAAAATATAAAATTGTGTATGAAAAATGGAGACAGGTGTTAAGAAAAGAAAAAATACAAATGAAAGTGATGAAAACTGAAGAAACGGACGAAAAACAAAATAAACACCTTAATAATGAAGAAAAATGGAAAACCCGAAGAAACAATGAAAACAAAGAAAAACATAGAAAGTCTAAGAAAAACAGAACTAAATCAATGAAAATTAAAGAGAAGTTATTTAAACTAAAAAAGAAAAAAGGAGGAAATTAAATAAAATAAAAAATAAATTAAAAACAATAATAACGGAGAAAAGGAAAGAGAGAAAAACGAATTTAAAAGAATGAAAATAAAAAACAAGAAAAAACCAAAATTAAATGCTGAAAAATCATAGGGAAAAAAGGAAAACAAAGAAACCCATGAAGAAAAAAAATTGAAGAAATGAGGAAAACCAAAAGAAAAAAATAAACAAACCGAGCACAATGAAGGATGGAAGGGAGTAACTAACTATGGTTACCCACTTACCCCTTGCGGGGGTCCTTCAGGGGTCACTTTTGGTGCCCTGCAAGCACGGCAAGTGATGCGTCTAGTCGCCACCACATGTCGCATGCTGGGCGCTCCATTTGAAAAAAATATGTACTTGTTTCAGGTTTTAGATGATGTTTTTTTGTTTTTTTCACCGTTTCGGTTCTTTTCCTGGATTTTCCTAGGTTTTGGGTGATTTATTTCGCACGAGAAAGAACTGATTTCACGATCAACACATGTTTGCTTTCGTGGAAGCACATTTACTTCCGTGAGAAGCACAACTGTGCTTCTTAAAACAGTGGAAAAAATGTATGCTTCAACGGGAAGCACATATTTGTTTCTAAAAAAATATGCACTACCACACGAAGCACAAAGTTTGCTTTCTTGGAAGCACACATTTTATTCCGTGAGAAGCACTATGCTAAAAGGGGAAACTTGTGCTTATTTGCTTCTAATGAAAGCGCAGATTTGTTTCCCTGAGAAGCACAGGGAAAAAAAATATGTGCTTCCCCGAGTCCCACAAAAACTCTGCCTCTACGAGATGTACTAATTTGATTCTCGTGGAAGCATAGTTTTGCTTCGGCGTGAAGCACAACTGTGCTTCTCCAAAAAAGGAAAAATATAGCCTGTGTGCCCAAATTAATTGAAAAACCGCAAATGGTTCTAGTTTCAAAGAACTCGATGTGAGACATCTAACGACGAACAAGGTTCGGGATTTGGACACACGGTTCAAGAGATAAACATTTTAAATAAATGAATCCACGAAAAGAGGGAAAACGCCTAGGTTACAACCATTGTTGAGGACTTCGTTAACTGGTAGCTGCTCGGTTGGCTCCCGAGTAGGGGATTAATAGGATAATCGGCAAGTTAATTGATCAACTAATTAATTAATCAGATGATTTATTAGTTTATCGACTACTTGGTGACCCTGCAAGTATTGATTAATAGGTAAGTTAACCGGTTAATATGACGAATTCTTGAACAGGAGTTACAACAGGTGGCGCACATGCATACGCCATTTGTCAGCACCTGAAAAATAAGGGTGGCCATCGCAAGAGGTAATCCTTAACTAGGGATTTTGACAAAGGAAGCGAACGTGAACGACAACTTGCGAGCGAAG
Organism: Triticum timopheevii; assembly: GCA_963921465.1. NCBI lineage: Eukaryota > Viridiplantae > Streptophyta > Magnoliopsida > Poales > Poaceae > Triticum > Triticum timopheevii. The sequence continues at coordinate 673,605,434 of OY997274.1, forward strand.
GAACGCACGAAAAAGTTCGGCCCAATACTATAGTCGCAGGGGAGAGTTTCAGACGAGATGGTAGATAGCCTCGCGTGAAGTGAGACATAGTTCTCGCCAACCCACATTCGAGAAAAAAAAAGAAAAAATTAAACGCTGCTAGGGAGCCAACGAAACAACACGAAGAAAATGTCTCCTAGGTCCGTCCCACATGCCCATCACAACCCCTAGAACGGCCGCTCTCTGCCACGACGAAACGAAAACACGCGTGCTGGGGCTGCCCGGCTATGCTGCTCGTAGTCTAGCTAGGTATGGTGTGACCCTTCCTGTGAGACGACACATTTGGTTATGAAGTCCGCATGATGCTACGGTTATCCCTGTATACATTTTAACCAACCAATAAAGGACTAGCTACCTTTTCTCCAAAAAAAAAAAGCTATGCTGCGCGAGGATATGAGATTTGACAAAGGGTGTGTGGCATGAGATTTAACTAATTCTGTGGCGAAACGCTTGCCTTCAGCCAGCGGATCGCTCGCGTGTGATCCGCCTTCTCTGTGTGATGCGTGTCTTTTGAGTGTCTCTTTCTGCAATTTTTTTTAATAATTCTGCAAAATCATGTGTTGCAAACTTGCAATCCACAACACACCAATGCTGCAAAAAAATGAAGATGAAAAAAATACTATATTTTCTACAACATAATCTGTGTTGCAAAATTTTCTTCTGCAACAACATCCATGTTGCAAAAGTAGTGAAGAAAAAAATGCAACATCACTATGTTGCTAAAAGGTTTTTGCAACATAAACTTTGTTGCAAAGAATTTTGCAACATTTCCCCTGTTGCAATGACGAGGACGGTGTCAGAAGCTGGATAACTTTAGGTCTAACGGCGGCCGAGGCGACATGTCTTTTAAAAAGATACATCTGCCGACGCGTAGTCGTGGCCAATTCCGTGACATAACATGTAAAAAACGCAAACACTATAAATCACCCCGGTTGATCGTAGGCTCACGCCTGCTGTCTTATCTGCACGCCACGTGCCTCGTGGCCACCACCACTAGTTTTTGCAACTCGCCCGTTTGTTGCAATCACTCTCATCGCAATAACGGCTCTGTTGTAGGATCTGAATCTTTGAGAGAAGTTGTTTGCCGTGCTCCTCCCGAGCTCCCGTCCAGTCCACCGTCTCCCCACGCTCCTGCAATTGCCCTAAGCTCACATCAAGTCGCCGCCTCCGTATGCTGCAAGACGCCAACGAGCTTCTTTAGTGAGCTTCTCCAGCGAGCTGCATGCAACTACCATTAGAATGCTCTCTTCAACATGTCTGAACATGCAAAAGGTTTTGTGTAACACGAGATTTGTTGCAAAACATAAGGTAGAAAAATGGTAAACAACGTTTTCTGCAACACATCCTCTGTTGCAAATATTTTCTACAACATTTCCTTTGTTGCAAAGATTTTTTAGAAGAAAAATAAATGATTCGAGGTAGTTGCAACAAGCATATTGTTGCTCAAGGACTTCCGCAACATCACTCTTGTTGCCAATGGGTGGTTGCTTACGTGTGCAATCAAACTGTAATTAGCTTGTCCATCTAACGGTCAGACAGGTGGCGGATCTTTCCTCTTTATCCGGCGGCCAACATGTTGGGTCGACCATAATGAAAAGGCAAAAAAGTAATTTTTGCACGGGCCTCCACGTAAAATCTCATGATTATAGCATCCAGTGAGATTTAGTAATTCCGTTTAGCAAAGCGGTTGGAAATTAGTATCACTTCTTTGTAGTAACTTTAAAAAGGCGTTTTAGGTGACAAAACTTAATATGGCACATGACTTAATTTAAGGGTCCGACTATATCACATCTACATGTGAGATAATATCATCCATCTAACAAGACATCATCTTATATTATGGCCTCTTTTATTTGTTTTCTTTCCATTTTTCACAGTATACACACAAGAAAGCTACAACGCGTACAACTACACCCTCAAAAGAGTTTGGCTGTTGCAGCTAAAAAAAGAACGACTCGTGCACATCTTGCTAGCTACTATACAATCGAGGTGCTTGCTTGTGTGTTTGGTTTGGGACTTGCTTTGCACGTACAAGTGAGTGGCAGTGATGGTAGCGTGCTGGGACAAGGCTAGCTTGTGTGCGGACGTTTAAGTATCTGATTTTCTTTTTTTCTTAAATGTGACCAATTTTAGATTTTTGAAATTGTGGATAAATTTTCATTATAAGTTTTTACTAGAACATATTCTGAAATATCGAATATTTTCTGGAAACTGTGAACATTTTTCCAAATTCTGGATATTATGAAAAAATATGAACAAGTTTTTAACAAGATGGGGCCCCAGTTGCGAGTCGAGGCTGGACTTGAAACTGGGACAAAAAATGTCAGGTTCCAGTTGTGAGTCGAGCATGAACTTGCAGCCGGGACAAAAAAAAGGTCGGGCGGTCCAATTGTGTGTCGAGGGTGGGGTTGCAACTGGGACAACAAGTGGACCCTAGTCTCGAGTCGATGATGGACTGCAACTGGGACAACAAGTGTTGGACCCTAGTCTCGAGTCGATGATGGACTTGCAACTGGGACAAAAATAGTCGGCTCCCTAGTTGATGATGGACTTGTAAATGGGACAGAAAAAGATTGGGCACCAGTTGTGAGTCGATGATGAACTTGTGACAAAAAAGTTGGTTTTGTCCCAGTTGCGAGTCGAGGGTGGGATTGCAACTAGGGAAAAAAGATCGGATCCCAGTTACGAGTCGAGTGTGGAGTTACAACTGGAAAAAATGGTCGGGCCAAAGTTGTGGGTCAAGGTGGACATGCAGCTGGACAAAAACATCAAGCCGAGCTGTGACTCAAGGGCTGACTGGCAACTGGAAGAAAGAAAAGGTTGGGCCCAGTTGCGAGTCGAGGGTGGACTCACAACTAGCCCAAAAAAATTGGTTCCCAGTTGCGAATCGACCGTGGACTTGCAATTAGGACAAAAAAATTTGGGCCCTAGTTACCAGCAAGGGTGGACTTGCAACTGAGACAAAAAATATCAGGCTCTACTTGCGAGTCGAGGGTGGACTTGAAATTGGGGGAAAATGTTGGGTTCAGATGCAAATCGACATAGGACTTGCAACCTGAAAAAAAGTAGGTGTACCCCTAATTGTGATTCAAGGTTGGACTATCAAATAGGACAAAAAAGGTCGGGCTCGAGTTGCGAGTCGATGGTGGACTTGCAACTGGAAAAAAAAGGTCGGGACTCAGTTGTAAGTCGAGGGTGGACTTGCAATTGGGACTAAAAAGATCAGACTCTAGTTGGAGGTTGAATGTGAATTTGCAATTGGGACAAAAATAGGTTGGGTCTCAGTTACGAGTCGAGGATAGACTTGCAACTGAGAAAAGAATATTGGGACCTAGTTGGGAGTCGAGGGTGAGACTTCAATCGGAAAAAAAAGTCAGGCCCAAGTTACGAGTTGAAGATGCATTTGTAACTGGAAAAAGAAAAAAGACTACACACAATTTGATGGTCAACAGTTAACTTTCATGAATTAAAAAAAAGGAAAAGAGAAAATAAAAACAAAACATAAAAGAATGAGAGTGGATGAGAGAGTGCGAGTGAACCGAGGAACCACACCCTCTTATCGCTCACTTCACTGGGGGCTGGAATGCAAATAGACCGTGGACAAACAATGCTAGCCAGCCCAAGAACGCGAATAAAAAAAAAACAGCCCGCCTCTACTCGTATGGAGCTGGGCTTTTTATTCTGAAGCGGTACAGAATTTTATTTTCCCTCTCCTTTTTGCTTTTTGCCACACACTAACAAGTGGGACCCGCATAGACAGAGAGAGAAACAAGCTGACGAGGTGCCATGTGGATTGTTTGACCGGTCAAATGGATGAAATACGGGGCTATATGATCTGGCAGTGACCGTATAATCACCTCGAAACGTATATAATGACCATATTGATTGTATTTTTAAGTACAGTGACTAAAATAAGCGTACGTGACAAGTTCAATGACTACCAATGCATTTTACTAAAAAAACAGCCCGCCTCCACACGTATGGAGCTGGACAAGACCGCCGCATGCGAGAACACGACGCCAGCTAGCGCACGAGCGAGCGCGATCAGGTTGCGCGAATATTAAAGAAAAAATAATCAAGGTTCTAGGTTTAGATGTGAGATAAGTATTTCACATCTAGTAGATGTGAAGTAGCAATGCCATTAATTCAAACCTCGTAGAGCTCCTCCCCCTTGAACTCGTACGCGTCGCTCTTGCTGACGGCGATGAAGAGCGTCTCCTTCTTCCTGGTGGCCAGCCCGAAGCTTTCCTCCAGGCTGACATCCTCGGCGCGCACGCCCGCCGGCAGCGCCCACTCGAAGTGGTACAACAGGCTGGCCAGCGACACCTGCACGGTGGCCAGCCCGAACGTGTACCCCGGGCATCCCCTCCGGCCACCGCCGAAGGGCAGCAGCTTGTAGTCCGGGTCCTTGAGGTCGATCTCGTCGCCGGCGCCGACCTCGAACCGCTCGGGCGAGAACTCCAGCGGGTCCTCCCAGATCTCTGGGTCCCGGCCCATGGCGGAGGTGTTGATGAAGACGCGGGTCCTGGGCGGGATGTCGTAGCCGCCAAGCGTGCACGCCGCCACGGTCTCCCTGGGCACCAGCAGCGGCACCACTGGGTGCAGCCGGAAGGTCTCCTTGATGATGGCCCGCATGTAGCGGAGCTCGCCCAGGTCCGGCTCCTCCACCCGCCCCTTGGCGCCCACCACCCGCCGGACCTCGTCCTGTGCCTTTCTCAGGATGAGCGGGTGCCGCACCAGCTCCGTCATCACCCACTCCAGTGTGGCGAACGTCGTGTCCGTGCCGGCGACGAACATGTCCTAGAGGGAAACCATTCATTAGTGCCAATCGAGAGAGAGGGAGAGAGTGTAAGTGGGTTAGTGGCCGGCCGGCGTACCAGGACGAGGGCTTTGAGGTTGTCGTCGGTAAGTGGGACCTCGAGGTCGGGCGACTTCTGGACGCGAAGGAGCACGTCGACGAAGTCCTCGTCACGGTCGCCGGGGAGGCGCTGGTGCTTGCCGCTCACGTGCTCCTCGACGATATCGTCGCAGACCTCGCGGAGGTCGGCGAGGCAGCTCTTCAGCCGGCGGCGGAGCCCAGTGACGGTGCTAGCGAAGGGCTCGAGCTCCGGGAAGAAGTCCCCGATGGTGAACCCGGCGAAGAGGTCCTGGGCCTCGGCGAGCACCGCGGCGAGTTTGTCGTCCTTGCCGAGCGGGAAGCGGCGGCCGAAGGCGACCCGGCAGAGCACATCGTTGGCGAGGTTGAGCAGGCACCCGCTGAGGTCGACGGTGGCGCCCGCCGGGGCGGCGTTCTTGGTGAGCTGCGCCAGGAGGCGGCGGAGCTCCTTGCCCCGGACACTGCCGTAGGTGGCCACGCGGCGCGCCGTGAGGAGCTCGGAGACGACCACCCTCCGCGCCATGCGGTGGTACGCCCCAGCCGGCGCGAACGTCACGTCGGAGCACCCGAACGAGAGAAACTGACCGGAGAGGAGGTGCGGGCGGGACGCCATCGCCGCGTCGTTGGTGGTGAGCGCCACGCGGGCGAGGTCGGGCTTGGAGATCACCACGGCCGGGACGCTCCCGAGCCGGAGCCAGAGCAGCGGGGCGCGCATGGTGTTGGCCAGCTCCGCGAGCGCGTGATGGGGCATGTCCGTCAGCAGGGGGAGGTGGCCGATCACGGGCCACCCTGGCGGCGAGGGCGGGAGCCGCTGCGGCGACCGGCGCCGCGTTGTGTAGTAGACGTACGCGCCGGAGAGGACAAAGAGGACGACGGGCACGTACGAGACAAGGTTGAGCTCCATGACGTGATTCTGTACGTACTTGCATTTTTGCAAGTCGACAAGTTAAAGACATGGAATGGTTTCCCAAAAAAAAAAGATATGGAATGGTTATGTATTCGGTACATCTAAGGGCATCTTTAAGGCTGGCCCCAAAATCTCTTGTGTATATGTCTGTTTTTTATCCGGACGTGGTCCGTGGACATGATGCAGTATGGAGGTATCCAACAATAATTACAAAGCATCTGATTGTGAGAAGAAAAAATAAATGGGAATCATGCATGCGGTGAGATATTTATGATTTATTGTTCAGTTAAGGGGAGAGAGAAAATGGAGGGACCATGCATGTGCGGTTCGAAGAAACCGAGGAAAGACAGGGACATGCATGTGATTTGTCAAAGTGCATGTCCGTTACTTCGGCAAGGCTCGCCTGTTTGTCTCCACTTTGCCGATATTTGTACGTCCGGACTGCTAAGCGGACATATACAGGCCCCTGTTGGATGGCGAAAGTGGTCCGGAGACTGCGACGTGAACTTATACAGGTCTCTGCTGGATGGCGAAAGTGGTTCAGCGGTGCGTACATATACCGAAGGTTTGAAGGTCAGTCTTGGAGATGCCCAAACCAAGAAAAAAAACATGTAAGGGTATCTCCAATAGCAGCCCGCCAAACTCCTCCCGCATCTGTCCGCGGCGGACAGGGAGACCAGTGCATGGACACGGATGCGGGACGCAGCCATCCAACCATAGACGCGTACATTTTCACAACAACTCGAACCGACCGGACGAAATTCATTCAAATAAGTCTGGATTTCATATAAACACGTCCAGATTTCATATAAAAATACCGGATATCATAGAAACATAACAGATTTCATTCAATTACATCAAAGCGTGCTTGGCGGGCTCTAGAGTGTATAATTAATAGCTAATCAAAATGATCGCCGACGTCATGTCCCCATATCCGGCCATGCGCCCCCAGAACCGAGGCTTCACCGTCTTCAGTTCCGCATCAACGCTCTCCAGCTCCGCCTCCGGAGCCATAGGAAGTGAAGTTGTCCGCTGCTACGTAAGCATCTGATTTTCCCCGAAGAGGAGGGGGTGATGCAGCACAATAGCGTAAGTATTTCCCTTAGTTTTTGAGAACCAAGGTATCAATCCAGTAGGAGGTCACGCGCAAGTCCCTCATACCTGCACAACACGATAGCAACTCGCAACCAACGCTTAGGGGTTGTCAATCCCTTCACGGTCACTTACGAGAGTGAGATCTGATAGAGATAATATTTTTGGTATTTTTGGTATAAAGATGCAAAGTAAAAAGGTAAAGGCAAAACAAGTAAATAAAGTGATGGAGATTGATATGATGAGAATAGACCCGGGGGCCATAGGTTTCACTAGTGGCTTCTCTCAAGAGCATAAGTATTCTACGGTGGGTGAACAAATTACTGTTGAGCAATTGACAGAATTGAGCATAGTTATGAGTATATCTAGGCAATGATCATGTATATAGGCATCACGTCTGTGACAAGTAGATCGAAAAGATTCTGCATCTACTACTATTACTCCACTCATCGACCGCTATCCAGCATGCATCTAGAGTATTATGTTAAAAACAGAGTAATGCCTTAAGCAAGATGAGATAATGTAGAGGAATAAATTCATGCAATATGATAAATACCCCATCTTGTTATCCTCGATGGCAACAATACAATACGTGCCTTGCAACTCTTTCTGTCACTGAGTAAGGACAATGCAAGATTAAACCCAAAGCTATGCACTTCTCCCATTGCAAGAACAACCAATCTAGTTGGCCAAACCAAACGGATAATTCGAAGAGACTTGCAAAGATAACTCAATCATACATAAAAGAATTCAGAGAAGATTCAAATATTTTCCATAGATAAGTTGGATCATAAACCCACAATTCATCGGTCTCAACAAACACACCGCAAAAAGAAGATTACATCGAATAGATCTCGATGAGAGAGGGGGAGAACATTGTATTGAGATCCAAAAAGAGAGAAGAAGCCATCTAGCTACTAGCTATGGACCCGAAGGTCTAAAGTAAACTACTCACACTTCATCAGAGAGGCTATGGTATTGATGTAGACGCCCTTTGTGGTGGATGCCCCCTCCGGCGGAGCTCCGGAACAGGCCCCAAGATGGGATCTCGTGGATACAGAAGGTTGCGGCAGTGGAATTAGGTTTTTGGCTCCCTCCCTGGTCTAATGGGGGTACGTAGGTATATATAGGAGGAAGGAGTACGTCGGTGGAGCTCCAAGGGGCCCACGAGGCAGGGGCGCGCCTAGGGGGGACGGGCGCGCCCTCCACCCTCGTGACCGCCTCGTGGCTTTCTTGACGGAGGGTCCAAGTCTCCTGGATCTTATCTGATGAGAAAATCACGTTCCCGAAGGTTTCATTCCGTTTGGACTCCGTTTGATATTTTGTTTCCTCAAAATACTGAAATAGGCAAAAAAACAGCAATTCTGGGCTGGGCCTCCGGTTAATAGGTTAGTCCCAAAAATAATATAAAAGTGGAAAATAAAGCCCAATATAGTCCAAAACAGTAGATAAAGTAGCATGGAGCAATCAAAAATTATAGATAAGTTGGAGACGTATCATCCGCCTCCACGTCGCCGCCTAGCGACCGATTGCCCGACGATGTTGAACCCACCAAGCTTGGCGTCGACAGCAAGGGAGGAGCAGCGGAAGTACCGACTTCTTCATCATGGCGCCCCGGGCATGGCCTCGGCGTTGTCCTCCTCGTCACTCTCGCCGAACAATGCCTCACCCGCCTTGTGGGCGCACTCCTTGCCGGGGGCCGCCATCTTCTCTACCGCCAGTGGGTAGAGCTGTAGGACTCAAGTAGTGCCTTCTGCTCCGCCAGGTCCATGTCCAACGCGACCGCCCTACCGGCGGCGAGCTGCGTTCATCCGCCTGCAGATGCTCCTGGAGGAGGTTGTGGCTGTAGTTCGCGTCAGCCTGCGCCTCCCGGCACTGCTCCTCCTGCTACTCTCACACCATGTCCTTATAATGGGCAGAGGCCTCGCCGGTGGTCGTTATGCAATGCACCGACGAGGGTGGACCGATGGAGGAGGGCGTCGTTGATGAAGAGGTGGGTGGCGCTGGCTCATCGAAGGAGGCGTTCTCCGTTTGCATGTCGTCATCGGAGGCGTCCTCTAGCTACCTGTCAGCCTGCCAGCTAGCGGCAATCGCGGCCATCTCCTTCTTCTGCTCTGATGTCAGCCCATCCCAGAGAGCTTTGGCGGCGGAGCGATCCATGGGAGGGAGTTTTGTGGAGATGGATGACTGTGGCTATGGCCAGGGCACCGGGCATCAGTTTATATAGCACCGGTGGGCAGCAGAAGGACACATGGGTGGCGCCGGAGGAGGAGCCTCGGCAACCGCATGCTATCAATGTGGGCAGTAGACGGACGAGCGGTCGTCATGTGTCGTTTGAACACATGGCAGTTTTCTGCACCGAGAAGCGGCGCGGCCGGCGTCCTCTCGGTCGGCGTGCTCTTTAGATGCCGGTGCAAGTCACACCCGCTCTTGCCAGGCATAAATGCAGGCACTGATATTCAGGAGCAGCACTGACCGTTTCAGGGCAAGAAGCGAGTGCGGGAGGGGACCGTGGATTTTGGTGGGCCAAGGCTGTCAGAAGCGGGCTTGGGTCGCTCCAGACTCCCATAATGGGCCCCCACATTTGTCTCCGGTTTGCGGGAGAAATCGCATCCGGACCATTCAACGATCCGATATAGGTCGGCGTCGCGGTTCATACGGTTGCAGGTTTGCGGGTCGGCCTTGGAGATGCCTAATAACCCACAAGTGTAGGGGGTCGCAACAGCTTTCGAGGGTAAAGTATTCAACCCAAATTTATTGATTCGACACAAGGAGAGCCAAAGAATATTCTTGAGTATTAGCAATTGAGTTGTCAATTCAACCACACCTGGATAACTTAGTATCTGCTGCAAAGTATTTAGTAGCAAAGTAATATGATAATAAAGGTAACGGTAGCAAAAATAATATTTTTTGATTTTGTAGTGATTGTAACAGTAGCAACGGAAAAGTAAATAAGCGAAACACAAGATGTGGAAAGCTCGTAGGCAATGGATCAGTGATGGATAATTATGTCGGATACGATTCCTCATGTAATAGCTATAACATAGGGTGACACAAAATTAGCTCCAGTTCATCAATGTAATGTAGGCATGTATTCCGTAAATAGTCATACGTGCTTATGGAAAAGAACTTGCATGACATCTTTTGTCCTACCCTCCCGTGGCAGCGGGGGCCTAGCGGAAACTAAGGGATATTAATGCCTCCTTTTAATAGAGAACCGGAATAAAGCATTAGCACATAGTGAATACATGAACTCCTCAAACTACGGTCATCACCGAGAAGTATCCCGATTATTGTCACTTCGGGGTTGTCGGATCATAACACATAATAGGTGACTATAGACTTGCAAGATAGGATCAAGAACACGCATATATTCATGAAAACATAATAGGTTCAGATCTGAAATCATGGCACTCGGGCCCTAGTGACAAGCATTAAGCATAGCAAAGTCATTGCAACATCAATCTCAGAACATAGTGGATACTAGGGATCAAACTCTAACAAAACTAACTTGATTACATGGTAAATCTTATCCAATCCATCACCGTCCAGCAAGCCTACGATGGAATTACTCATGCACGGCGGTGAGCATCATGAAATTGGTGATGGAGGATGGTTGATGATGACGACGACGACGAATCCCCCTCTCCGGAGCCCAGAACAGACTCCAGATCAGCCCTACCGAGAGAGATTAGGGCTTGGAGGCGGCTCCGTATCGTAAAACGCGATGAAACTTTCTCTCTGATTTTTTTCTCCGCGAGACGGAATATATGGAGTTGGAGTTGAGGTCGGCGGAGCCTCAGGGGGCCCACGAGACAGGGGGCGCACCAGGGGGGAGGGCGCACCCCCCACCCTCGTGGACAGGGTGTGGGCCCCCTGGTCTTGATTCTTTCGCCAGTATTTTTTACATTTTCCAAAAAGTGCCTCCGTGAATTTTCAGGACATCCCGAGAACTTTTGTTTTCTACACATAAAACAACATCATGGCAGTTCTGCGAAAAACAGCGTCAGTCGGGGTTAGTTTCATTCAAATCATGCAAGTTAGAGTCCAAAACAAGGGCAAAAGTGTTTAGAAAAGTAGATACATTGGAGACGTATCAACTCCCCCAAGCTTAAACCTTTGCTTGTCCTCAAACAATTCAGTTGATAAACTGAAAGTGATAAAGAAAAACTTTTACAAACTCTATTTGCTCTTGTTGTTGTAAACATGCAAAGCCAGCATTCAGGATTCAGCAAATATTATGAACTAACCATACTCACAATAACACTTAGGTCTCACAATTACTCATATCAATAGCATAATCAGCTAGCGAGCCATAATAATAAAACTCAGATGACAACACTTTCTCAAAACAATCATAACATGATATAACAAAATGGTATCTCGCTAGCCCTTTCTGAGACCGCAAAACATAAATGCGCAGCACCTTTAAAGATCAAGGACTGACTAAACATTGTAATTCATGGTAAAAGAGATCCAGTCAAGTCATACCCAATATAAACCAATAGTAATGAATGCAAATGACAGTGTGCTCTCCAGCGGGTGCTTTTTAATAAGAAGGGTGATGACTCAACATAAAACTAAATAGATAGGCCCTTCGCAGAGGGAAGCAGGGATTTGTAGAGGTGTCAGAGCTCAATTTTAAAATAGAGATTGAATAGCATTTTAAGCGGTATACTTTTGTTGTCAATGCAACAACTATGAGATGGCTGTATCTTCCATACTACGTGCATTATAGGCAGTTACCAAACAGAATGGTAAAGGTTTATACTCCCCCAACCACCAACAAGCATCAATCCATGGCTTGCTCAAAATAACGAGTGCATCCAACTAACAACAGCCCTGGGGGAGTTTTGTTTAATTATTTTGATTTTCTTTGATCTTTTTGGATCATGGGACTGGGCATCCCGGTTACCGGCCCTTTCTCGTGAATGAGGAGCGGAGTCCACTCCTCTTGAGAATAACCCACCTAGCATGGAAGGTATAGGCAGCCCTAGTTGAAACATGAGCTACTCGAGCATACAAAACAGAATTTCATTTGAAGGTTTGGAGTTTGGCACATACATATTTACTTGGAACGGCAGGCAAATACCGCATATAGGAAGGTATGGTGGACTCATATGGAACAACTTTGGGGTTTAAGGAGGTTGGATGCACAAGCAGTATTCCTGCTTAGTACAGGTGAAGGCTAGCAAAGGACTGGGAAGCGATCAACTGAGATAGCGACAACAGTCATGAACATGCATTAAAATTAATTCACACCGAATACAAGCATGAGTAAGATATAATCCACCATGAACATAAATATCATGAAGGCTATGTTGATTTGTTTCAACTACATGCATGAACATGTGCCAAGTCGAGTCACTCAATTCATTCAAAGGAGGATAACATCTCATCATACCACATCATAATCATTCTAATAGCATGTTGGCATGCAAGGTAAACCATTATAACTCATAGCTAATCAAGCATGGCACAAGCAACTATAATCTCTAAATGTCATTGCAAATATGTTTACTTCATAATAAGCTGAATCAGAAATGATGAACTCATCATATTTACAAAAACAAGAGAGGTCGAGTTCATACCAGCTTTTCTCACTCTATAAGTCCATCATGTATCGTCATTATTGTCTTTCACTTGCACGACCGAACGATGTGTATAATAATAATAGTGCACGTGCATTGGACTAAGCTGGAATCTGCAAGCATTCAACTCAAAAGAGAAGACAAGATAATATGGGCTCTAAGTTAAATAAACAATCATGCATATGAGACAAGATAATATGGGCTCTAAGATAATATGGACTAAGCATTTTCAAAATGGTCTTCTCGACCCCCAAAGAAAAGAAAAGAAAAGAAAATATAAACCATTTACACGGGAAAGCTCCCAACAAGTAAAAGAAGAACGAGAAATCTTTTGGGGTTTTAATTTTAATTTCTACTACAAGCATGGAAATTAAACTAACTAATTTTTTTGGTTTTTCTTAAGGTTTATCAAACACACAAGAAGAAAGCGAGAAAAAGGAATGAAACTAGCATGGATAATACAATGAAAGAGTATGAGCACCGACGACTAGTGTGTGAAGATGAATGTAAAGTCGGTGAGAAATATGTACTCCCCCAAGCTTAGGCTTTTGGCCTAAGTTCGTCTACTATCAAGGACCGCTGCTACTCTCCCCAGTGTACTGAGAGGTGTAATCAGGATACTACTGGCTGGCCATCTCCGGATCCCACTGGAAAGATGATGCACGATAAGGGTCCAGTGCAGGTTCCGGCTCAGGTTCAGATTCTGGAGTGGATACTTGGCCTCGATGAGCGTACATCGCTTCCGGTGTAACAAGAAAATTATCTGCAATCAAATCAAACAACAGAGGCGCAGGAAAAATAATAGTCTCATTGTGTTTCTTATTAAATCTAAGGATATACAAGAGCATCTTCTCTTTGTTGTCAACAATAAATGTGTGTGCTATCATGCTCTTGTAATCTAAAATGTAAGGAGGCAATTTTGTTTCCTCTTTCTCATGGTGCCTAATAGGTATCTGAAAATGTCTAGCAAGACGTGAAGCATAGATACCTCCAAATATGGGGCCTTTTGTACGATTCAGGCTTAGTCGTTTAGCAATGACAGCACCCATACTAAAACTATTATCTCCAAACAAGGCATGTTGAAGAATGATAATATCAGGAACACTAAAGTTTCCACTATTTCCACGACCAATCAAGCATCTATTAGCAAATATGGCAAAGTAGCGTAAAACAGGAAAGTGTATGCTAGAGATTTTCGTCTCAGAACCCTTCTTTGACTCCTCTACAACGATAGTGTTAACAAAGCCATCCACATTTTTACGATGGGGTTCCTCTAATTCTCCCTCATAGGGTATCCTACATACCGCACAAAAATTCCGTAAAGACATTTCTCTGAATTCATCATATAAATGAAATGATACTGAAGATGGTGACTTCTTAGGATAATATTAAAAATTTTGCACGAAAGTATTGGTAAGTAAGAGATACTGATCCATCCGGTCGTGGAGGAAATCGGTGAGGTCTGCATTCTCGATCAAAGAATAAAAATCTTCATGAATTCCAGCTTCTTTCAAGAAATTATCACATGGCCATTCACACGGCCGTACTTCCGCTAAGCGAGGAAGATTAACGACTTCGAGACTTGCAACTGATAATATGTTTGTGATCCTTGGATCTATGATATCGCACTCTTTTCCTTTATAAATTTTCCTTAATAGTTTCTTATGGAAAGTTTTTAATGAGGCAATAGTAATGAATGCATTGTGATATGCCAATTTCTCCTTATTATTCCACTGGATTTTTTGAAGGAGTTTTTGATGGCATATTGTATATATCTCATATTTTTCCTACAGGGTTTTTGGAGGAGACTAATCATGATGATTATGATCAAGATGATGATGATGATGTTTACAAGGATAATTGAAGCAGAGATTAGGCGGTGTTAATATTAATTAATTAGTATAATTAAATGGAATCTCTGTGCAACCGACCACCGGTTTCTCTCCCGAATGATCGCATCCTAATGTAACGGACGCAACGTTCAGATCATGCCTCTTGTAAACATCGCGCTTGTGCGATATGTCCCTTCCAGGGATATAAATATGTACATCATTGAATTCAATCAACACCGATCATTACTGTTCGTCGCACTGTTACTTTATAGCTATAACGGAAAGTGGGAAAGGGCTTCGGAGTGTGTGTGTGGGGGGGTGGGGGGTTGTACCGTAGCGGAACTTAGAGAAGAGATGGGTGAGCAGTGACAGGTTAACTAATTTGCCTGTCACCATGGGTGACACATCTTAGGGTGACAAATTGTCTGTTACCATTGGTAAGAAAATAATGTAACCATTTCTTAGCCATAAGAGATGTCTTTTGACTGAGGAACCTGGAAAAACGTAATTATAGCTTGTTGACCTGAACGACTCACGCCAATCAGGCTATCTGACGAATACGGTAACCTATGGACATATTTAATTCGAAAGTGCTTCATGCACAACATCTTGCTGCACGACCGTGCAACGAGTCCTAATCTAACAGCCTGCTCTAATTTAGCCTATTTGTTACTAATGTCGTGCAAATGTCGTGCATCGAGTGTTGTTAATGTAGCAGCCCACGATTTAACCCCGATCCAAATCTGACCAATTGCACTTGACAAACTGTTCGTTTGTACAAACCTGCATGTGGCGGGCATGTTGATGGACCTGTTCGCCGTATGCATGCAAATTAAACTACTTCCTTCTCCGTTCCTAAATATAAGTATGTTTAAAGATTCCACTATGGACTACATACGGATCAAAATGAGTGAATCCACACTCTAAAACATGTCTATATACATCTGTATGTAGTTTGTGGTGGAATCTCTAAAAAAAACTTATATTTAGAAACGGAGGAAGTAGTAATGAAAATCCGTGTACCATGTGACGTGCCCTGCTGCTTGCCGTGGGCTCGGTGACGTCTACCATGTCCCGTGCCGTGCCCTGCTGTTTACCGAGAGCCATATTTGACCTTCGTACACAGCTTTTGTTGTAGTGCTGATTATAGCTTGGTAACAACGATTTTTCCTGTAGTGCTGATTATTGTATTAGTTGTAAATGAAATAATGATTCGTTACATCAGCATTAATCAGAGCTCTCTTTCGGCAGATGAATCTGACAAATACTTCCTCTGTCCCAAAATAAATGTCCAAAGTTGAGACACTTATTTTCAGACGGAGAAAGTAGCCCTCCATTCCTCAATATAAGGTGTATTAGTTTGTCAAGAAGTCAACTGTTGTCTATGTTTGACCAACTTTACAGCAAAATATATAAAGATTTATAATACTAAATATATAAAATGTAAAAATATAGTTCATGATGAATCTAGTGATAATAATTTGGTATTCTAGATATTGATATTTTCAGACGGAGAAAGTAGTACGTAACTAGAGCTAGTTGACCTGAACGAATAATGGCACATGGCTGCTCCATTTCTTTCACAAATCTCATCGCGCATCACTCTCCCTCGTCTTCCTAGAGTATGCCGCTTCCCGAGGGCGCTACCTTGTGTACACTGCTATATATGCGTGAGCCTATACACACTACATACAAGTAGACAGCCGCAGCTGCAAACGATGAAGCGCCAGAGCTCCCCCATGGCAGCAGCTATCCCCATTTTGATCCTCTCCGCCATGGCCACAATGTCTGCGGCCGCGGCAGCTGTCGAGCACACTTTCGTGGTAAGCATGAAGAACCCTAGTACTAATATTTGCTTTGATGTTCAAGTGTTAATTTGCGTAATGTTGGTGGCATTCCTACCTGAAACCGGCCGAGCAGGTGAGCCAGGTGAATATGACGCACTTGTGCAACGAGATGCTGGTCACGGTGGTGAACGGGCAGCTGCCGGGGCCGACGATTGAGGTCACTGAGGGAGACTCGGTGACCGTTCATGTTATCAACAAGTCGCCCTACAACCTTACAATCCATTGGTACCTAATTATTACTTTCTTTCTTTGATTCTTTCTCCCTTTTAGCGGTAAAATCAATGCCACCCGGCTAATATTTTGTGCAAAAATGCTACACCTACGTACAGCTTCTACGTAACCTACGTAATCCCTTTCCCACTAATCAAAAACTGCCCCCCTGATTTCAAGTGTGGGCCCGCGTCCCCAACTTGTGGCCAATAAAAATCTGCCAACCCAACTCATACGTAAGATACGTAACAAATACTCCCTCCGTTCCTAAATATAAGTCTTTGGGGAGATTTCACTATAGACCACATATGGAGCAGAATGAGTGAATCTATACGCTAAAATGCGTCTAGATACATCCGTATGTGTTCCATAGTGAAATCTCTACAAAGACTTATATTTAGGAACGGAGGGAGTATTACGTAGGTGTAGCATTGCTGTATTTTGTGTGTGAGTTTTGTTCATTCCATCTTCCCATAAAAAAGGAGCGTGTGTATGCTATTCTAACTAATCCTAATCCTTAATATACAAAAGGCATGGAGTCTTGCAGTTGCTAAACTGTTGGAACGACGGGGTGCCGATGATCACCCAACGGCCCATACTGCCCAACAACAACTTCACCTACCGGTTTGAAGTCGACGGGCAGGTAGGCACCCTGTGGTGGCACGCTCACGAAGCCTTCCTCCGAGGAACTGTGCACGGCGCTTTAATCATACGGCCCAGAGACAACGGCACAGGCTCCTATCCGTTTCCAAAGCCTGACAGGGAGATCCCTATTGTCATAGGTTTGATTTTTCGCTGATGTATAAAGAATATCATCATGCATTTGATGACCGTTTAAGATATGAGCTATGTAGGAGAGTTTCTGAGCTGAGCTTCTCTTGTCGTGCCAGGGGAGTGGTGGGCGATGGACCTTCCACAGGTGGACACGAACTTTAGTAACGGTTACTATGATGATGAATCCAGTGGGTCCACAATCAACGGAAAGCTTGGAGATCTCTTTAATTGCTCCGGTAATCAACTGTTTTCTTGTCCTATACACCCTACCGCTCCAGCCCTAAATAAATTATGTTTTGAAGTTGTCTTATTTGAGTCAACCACTTGAAAATTTAGTTAGAAATTCATTTCTTATATATTGGGTTTGGATATTTGAAGTAAATTTGTCTCCAAATATAGTTTTGTAAAATACTAATGATGTGTTAGATGTCAATACTTTTAGCTACAAAATTGATTAAGGGCATCTCCAGTAGTTCCCCTATTCATAAAAATAACCACCATTTAGGGGCAGTTGGGCCAAAAATAAACTCCAGCAAATCACGTAAACGTGCAATCTTTTTTGCGGTATCCCGTAAATTCTCCGAAACTCCAAGCTGGGATGTCCCTTTCTGTAAAATTGCCATGTTGGCTAAGTGCCACGGGATTTCGCCCTGCCGCCGCCGCCGACCATCATTGTCCATTGTCAGCAGTCGTCGGAGTTCACCGTCACTGTCGTGTCGCCGAAAATCACCTTTAGGGGAAGCTTTTACATGAACCAAGAAAAGGCCTCACTAACAACTTCCTCTAAATTATATGGACACTCCGTAAAAGCACATTGTTACTAGTTTCTTTTCTACATGAGCTATTGGAGATGCTCCAAACATACATTTGTTACAATGCAAAAAAAACCTATGATTTTTTCACCCGCGAAAAAAACAGGGAATAATTTGACTTAGGGCAAGCTCTGAAATCCTTCATATTTTGTGGCGGAGGCTCTACATACCATACTTTAAAATCACTGACAAAACTGCCGCTATTGCGGCGCTATCCCCGATCTGAAACAGCCGCGCAATCTGCAAGGCATGGAAAATCGCGGCGCTATCGCCAGAGATCATGCCATTCCTTCCTTACTCATCGTGGCCAGCCCCATGATTTTAATTTATGCTACAGACATAAAAAAAATTCTTGAAATAATCAAATATATTAATATCAAGGAGATATCCATGGACAAAATATATATATATATCAAGAGCAACTCAGACATGGACAATGCACTACATGCATGTTCGAAAAAGGTTATAGCTACTTTACATAAGATTGGTTCTTCAACTCTGAATTGAAGGCGTGTTGGAAGATGGCTACGTGCTGGACGTGGAGCCCGGCAAGACGTACCTGCTGCGATTAATCAACGCGGCGCTCTTCTCCGAGTACTTCCTCAAGATCGCCGGGCACAAGTTCATGGTGGTAGCCGCCGATGCAAACTACGTCAACCCCTACACCACAGACCTCATCGCCATCGCACCCGGCGAGACGGTGGACGCCCTTGTCGTCGCCAACGCAGCCCCCGGCAAGTACTACATGGTCGCCCTGCCCATCCAGGCGCCTCTGCCTGACGTGCAAACGAATGAATACACCACCAGAGGAATGGTTGTGTACAGCAGCGGCAAGAAGTCAAGGCGTGACGACGTGCGAGCCGTAGCACCTGAAATGCCTCATAAGCACGACACGATCAAGTCTTTCTACTTCCACGGCAACCTGAGCAGCCTCCGCCACGAGGAGCGCATGCAGATGCCGGTGCGTGCCGACGAGCACCTCTTCATCACGCTCGGCTTGGGATCCATCTGCCGGCGAGGCGGCCAGTCCTGCAAGACGGGGGACAATCTGGATTACATGTTGGTGGCGAACATGAACAACATCTCCTTCCATCTCCCCGCTGTGATGACTACGCCGTTCCTCGAAGCACACTATCACGGCTGCGCCGACGCCTTCAAGGGCACAACGGCGCTCCCCGACCGGCCACCGAGGGTGTTCAACTACACCGACGGCGCCCTTATCCCGTTTGGGCCTGAGGAGATGCAGCTGGAGCCGACGTCCAGGGCAACTATTGTCCGGCGGTTCAGGCACGGCACCACGGTGGACGTGGTTTTCCAAAGCACGGCGATGCGGCAGGGCGATTCCAACCCAATGCACCTACACGGCCACGACATGTTCGTGCTCGCGCAGGGGCTTGGCAACTACGACGCTGCCAGGGATGCGGCCAGGTACAACCTGGTGAACCCGCCGAAGAAGAACACCGTCCTCGTCCCTTATCTTGGGTGGGCAGCCGTTCGATTTGTGGCAGACAATCCAGGTGCGTATAAGATTGATATTACTTACACTGGGTCCGTTTTATGTCTCATGAAAACTGCAAATTCTCTTTGGATATCCACTCAAATGGAAAAGCAAAAATGGAGCATCTTGTTTAGGACAACGACACGGTCTGCAGAATGATTCTTTGACCAACAATTTACATGAAAAATGTGACGATTGATTAATGGAAACTACCCACATATTATTAAATAAGGTTTCATGTATCCTACATTGTCCATAAATAATATATTTTTATATATGGTTTCGTCAAAGTTTTCAAAAATATTTCTTGAACAATTAAAATTGGGTTATGTTTTCACTTAATTGTTGGTTTTTTCTTGGGTACGATTTCTTGAACAATTAAAAATAATAAAGTTAAGTTTTCATTTAATTGATGGTTTTCCTTCTGTACGTACTCATAAATGTCCCATAGTTGGATGCGGAAGATAGACACCAAAGAACTAATGCATGGTTGTTTTGTATGCCACACAGGGACATGGTTCTTGCATTGTCACTACGAGTTCCATTTGTCGATGGGCATGGCTGCAGTCTTCGTTGTCGAGGATGGGCCAACAGTGGATACGTCCCTCCCTCCACCGCCTCAGGATTTCTTGGACGCGTCGTCTTCCGTGAGCAGCAGCTCCTCTGGCGGGCAGCAGCTTTTCAACTCCTACGTGGTCTCTGCACACTGCGTGACACCTACTAATAATACTGATCTCAATAAGGCTGTTCATAGTGGGTAGTATCATCAGTCAGTATTATGCATATGATACTAAGGAATGATATTAACATTGTATTGCAAAATAGTAACACATATTAGTACTTCCTCCGTTTTATTCATTCCACATATTAGCGGCTAAAGTCAAACTTTATAATCTTCAACAAGTTTGTTGGAAAAAAAATTAACGAATACCCCACAAAACCAATATAGTTGGATTCATCATTGATTATATTTCCACATCATATATATATATATATATATATATATATATATTATTGTAAATGTTCATATTATTTTCTAGAAACTTGATCAAGCTTCATAAAGTATGCCTTCAATCACAGTTAATATGGAAAGTAAATAAAAACGGAGGGAGTCTCTTAGATGACCCTATTTATTGCAATGCATGATACATAGTAGAACACTATTTATTATGATATGATATCATAATATTATACTGAACCCTCCTTTTCTTCATTTATGTCCATGCCTTATCATCAAAATTGCCTAGTAACAAGCACGATACTAGCTACGACATTGTTAGGAGAAGTCGAGAGAAAGAAAAACAACTGATTCAGGAGTCCAAATCATTATTGATGATGTCAGTATATAGTTTTACAAGGGACGCGTGCAAACGATGCGATGGTTGCTAATTGCCAACCAACATACTAATTAGGGATAAACTTTATCCATTAAATTCCTAACACTCCTGGTCATCAATGCTTGTCCTTGTGTATATACATGCTTGCACTTTGTTTTTCTTCTTGGCTTCATGGTTGGTGAAAACGATCCCCTGCGTAAAACCGTGTTGCCTTTGTGCGGTATCTGCGGATGAACTCGTGGCTTCGCCACGAGCTGTACGGGCGGACCTGCTATGTACGTATCTACAAAATAACTTTTGGGTCC
Organism: Triticum timopheevii; assembly: GCA_963921465.1. NCBI lineage: Eukaryota > Viridiplantae > Streptophyta > Magnoliopsida > Poales > Poaceae > Triticum > Triticum timopheevii. Next base: position 673,626,554 of record OY997274.1, read on the forward strand.
AATAAAATGGTACAATAGTGATCCTACAAAAACTACAACATCAAACTTCTATTAGAACATAAATGAGTCCAAGCCAAAATCAAAATTTCGATCAAAAGTACGCATACCCTAACCATGGCAATGCTAGGCATATATAACACCGTTTTTGAAAAATTAAGTTTGAGATCGGAGGACAAACATATCGTTGATTGATCACATGGAAGGTTTTCAACTAAAATCGAACGAGTAGAGAGATCTGACAAAGTTGTAGTAATCAGGCAACTTTGAATACTTCTGTACCTCCACAAATTCTGAAAAATTAGTACAACCTGGGAAATTTGTGTACCAATCTTGTGAAAAAAGAATCAGATCAAAAGCATGCTTCTGTAAAAAATGAAAATTATTTTCCTGGGCGCAAAAGTTTCTGTTTTTCAGCAAGATCAAAAAAACTATCACCGTAAGCCATCCCAAAGGTCTTACTTGGCACAAACACTAACTAAAACACAAAAACACATAACCAGAGCTAGATGATTTACTTATTGAAAAACAGGAACAAAAAGCAAAGAACAAAAATAAAATTGGGTTGCTTCCCAACAAGCGCTATTGTTTAACGCCCTTAACTAGGCATGAAAACACAAATCGATTTAGGTATTGTCATCTTTGGTATGCAATTATTTTCTCATTTCCTTTATTTCCCTTATAGTAGACGAACTTAAATCATGAGAAGGACTTTGACTAATGATTTTGACATTCATAAACCCGTAATCGGGATCATCACCACATATATCATCATACAAAACACATATCTCGTTCCTACCGGGTTCTTTCATCATCTTATTCAACCAATCCTTACTAAATCCTACATAAATTCCCCTTGTAATCCAATCAATTTCCTCATAGGTCTCAAGGTACAAATCTTGAGAGACTTTTGAATAGGGAACTCTCCTCCTAAGATTCTCGCTATAAGATTGATAATCCCTAGATACCAGACTAAGCATACTTTCTTTATCATGGAGGATATCTTCAAACGGAGGGTGTGCAACATCTTTATTATAGAAAGCAAAAATATCCCTAGCTTCTTGTATTATAAAATCAAATTCTCGCATAAGGATGATGGTGGCAATCTTTTTAGCTACATGATGATGAAGATTGGGAAGTTCGTAAAACACCTTTTCCAAAGCAGGATGGATATGCACAATTTTTTTTCTAATTTCTCAACGAGCATAACAATGGCATCCAAATAGCAATTTGTATCGAGAAGAGTAGATGTTTTACTAATAGGCATAGATCCCGTACAATCAAAGAGTTCTTGAATAACACTTTTTCTGATAATATTACCATCCCCCACGCGAAAAGTTTTTGTTTTGTAATTAGGAGGAGTTTCATTTTCATGATCCAAAGAACAAGATCCATGTTTTTCCTCAAGATTTTCAACAATAACCTCCCCAAATTCAGACATAGTGATAACAAACCAATCAAACAAAAAGCAAACGAAAAGACGAATGGGAGAAGGGCAAAGAAAAGGGCGAAAGGGAGAATCTTTTCAAAAATTGTTTTAGAAGTGGGGGAGAGGAAAACGAGAGGCAAATGGCGAATAAAGTAATGCAAGAGAGGATAGTTTTATGATGGGTACTTGGTATGTCTTGACTTGTCGTAGATCTCCCCGGCAACGGCGCGAGAAATTCTTCCTGCTACTTCTTGAGGGTTTTTCCCTTGAAGAAAAAAGGGTGATGCAGAAAAGTAGAGTTAAGTATTTCCTTCAGTTAGAGAACCAAGGTATCAATCCAGTAGGAGACAACGCACAAGTCACCAATACCTGCACAAACAATCAAACAACTTGCACCCAACACGATAAAGGGGTTGTCAATCCCTTCACGGTCACTTGCAAAAGTGAGATCTGATAGAGATAGGTAAACAAAAGATAAAATCTTTTTGGTTTTTTGGTTTATAGATCTGAAAGTAAAAGATTGCAAAATAGTAGATCGGAAACTAATACGATGGAAAATAGTAGATCAGAAACTGATATGATGGAAAATATTCCCGGGGGCCATAGGTTTCACTAGAGGCTTCTCTCATGAAGGCAAATAATATGGTGGGTGAACAAATTACTGTCGAGAAATTGATAGAAAAGCGTAAAGTTATGACGACATCCAGGGCAATGATTATGAAATATAGGCATCACGCCCGTGTCAAGTAGACCGACTCCTGTCTGCATCTACTACTATTATACTACTATTACTCCACACATCGACCGACTCCTGCCTGCATCTAGAGTATCAAGTTCATGAAGAACAGAGTAAGCTTTAAGTAAGATGACATGACATAGAGGAATAAAGTCAAGCAATATGATGTAAACCCCATCTTTTTATCCTCGATGGCAACAGTACAATACGTGCCTTTCTGCCCCTACTATCACTGGGAGAGGACACCACAAGATTGAACCAAAAGCTAAGCACTTCCCCCATTGCAAGAAAAACCAATATAGTTGGCCAAACTAAACCAATAGTTCGAAGAGAATTACAAAGATATCATATCATGCATATAAGAATTTAGAGAAGATTCAAAACATATTCATGGATAAACTGATCATAAATACACAATTCATTGGACTCGACAAACACACCACAAAAGAAGATTACATCGGATAGATGTCCAAGAACATCGAGGAGAACATGGAATTGAATCAAATAGAGATAAGAAGCCATCTAGGTACTAGCTATGGACTCGTAGGTCCTAGGTAAACTACTCACGCTTCATCGGAAGGGCAATAGAGTAGATGTCGAAGCCCTTCGTTGTGGAATCCCCTACCGCAGGATGCCGGAAAAGGCCCCTAGATGGGAACTCATGGAACAGAAGGTTCCGGCGGTGGCAAAGTGTTTTCGTGGATGCCACTGGTGGTTTGGGAATATATGTGAATATATAGGAGGAAGATCTAGGTCAGGGGGTCACCAAGGGGCCCACAAGGTAGGGGCGCGCCCTCCCCCCTTGTCGCCTCCTCGTGGCTCTACTGACTTGATCTGCAAGTCTCCTGGGTGTCTTCTGGTCCAAAAAAAATAATGGCGAAGGTTTTATTCCGTTTGGACTATGTTTGGTATTCCTTTTTTACGAGGCTTAAAAACAAGTAAAAACAGAAACTGGCACTAGGCTCTAGGTTAATAGGTTAGTCCCAAAAATAAAATAAAATAGCATATTAATGCATATAAAACATCCAAAACAGATAATATAATAGCATGGAACAATCAAAAATTATACATATGTTGGAGACGTATCAGGGTATTTACTGCAGTAATACCCACTCCTCAGCTTGTGGGAGCAAAATGGGTTTTCATTCGTAAGAGGAACGAGAACAATGAGGTGGTGAGATATAAGACGAGGCTTGTAGCACAGGGGTTCATGCAAAGACCAGGCATCGATTATGATGAAACATATTCTCCTGTTATGAGTGGAACAACATTCCGGTATTTAATATCACTGGCAGTGAAAATAAATTTGTCTATCCAACTGATGGATGTTGTGACTGCATATTTATATGGGTCACCGGATCCAGATATTTATATGAAAGTTCATGAGGGAATGAAGCTTCCGAATCCAAAGGCTAATCGCAACATGTATTGCGTAAAGCTTCAGAAGTCATTGTATGGCTAAGCAGTCGGGAAGAATGTTGTATAACCGACTGAGTATATTCCTTCTTCAAAAGGGTTACTCGAATAATAATGCTTGCCCATGTGTGTTAAATCTAAGAATGGATTTTTGCATTATTTCTATGTATGTGGATGATCTAAATATCATCGGGACTACACAAGAAAATACATGAGGCAAGTAATCATCTTAAGACGTAGTTTGAGATGGAAGATCTGGGTAAGACTAAATTTATTTTGGATTACAACTTGAACATCTTCCTTCAGGAAGACTTGTTCATCAGTATGCTTATATCCAAAAGATTCTTGAGAAATTAATATGTATAAAGCATATCCCTCGAAAACACCAATGGTTGTGAGATCTCTTGATTGAGATAAAGACCCATTTATACCTAAGGGTGATGATGAAGAGGTATTAGGACCTGATTTCTTTACCTCAGCGCTATTGGAGCACTAATGTATCTGGCAAACTGTACCAGGCCTGATATATCTTTTCCAATAAATTTATTGGCTAGATTCAGTGCATCACAAACAAAGGGGCATTGAGTTGGTGGGAAGAACATTTTCAGATATCTTCAAGGAACCAAAGATCTTGATTTGTTCTATCAGAAAAATCAAGATAAGAGCAATAGAGCATGGTGGGATATTGTGATGTTGGATACCTATCGGATCCCCATAATGCCAGATCACAGACTAGTTTTGTCTTCTTGAGTGGAGGTACGGCCTTTTCTTGGAAATCGACAAAACAAACTCTGGTAGCTACGTCCACGAATCATTCTGAAATTATTGCTCTGTTTGAAGCATCACGTGAATGTGCATGGCTTCGCAGAATGAAAAACTTTATTGAAAGTGCATGTGGGATTGGATCATTAGTCACCCACCATTATCTATGTGGATAATGCTTCATGTATTACACAGATGCAGACATGTTATATAAAGAGGAATATTACAAGACATATTTTTCCTAAATTATTTTATCCCCATGAGTTACAGGAAACTGGGGAAATTAATATTTTGCAAACGAAGTCATGTGATAATCTTGCCGATTTGTTTACAAAGTCGTTACCAAGTTCTTTATTTGAGAAGTACATCAAAGGAATTGGTATGAAACGACTTCGAAACTTGCAAATGATAATATGTTTGTGATCCTCGGGTCTATGATATCGCACTCTTATCCTTTATAAATTTTCCTAAATGGTTTCTTATGGAAGGTTTTTAATGAGGCAATAGTAATGCATGCATTGTGATATGCCAGTTTCTCCTTATTTTTCCACTGAGTTTTTCGAAGGAGTTTTTGATGGCATATTGTATATATCTCCTCATATTTTTCCTACAGGGTTTTTGGAGGAGACTAATCATGATGATGATGATCAAGATGATGATGATGATGTTTACAAGGATAATTGAAGCAGAGATTAGAGGGTGGGGGGTGGGGGTGTTAGAATTAATTAATTAGTATAATTAAATAGAATCTCTGTCCAACCGGCAGCCGATTTCTCTCCTGAATGATCGCATCCTAACGTAACGGACGCATTGTTCAGATCGTGCCTCTTGTAAACGTCGCACCTATGTGACATGTCCCTTCTAGGGATATTTGCCTGTCACCATGGGTGACACATCTTAGGGTGACAAATTGTCTGTTACCATTGGTAAGAAAATAATGTAACCATTTCTTAGACTTAAGAGATGTCTTTTGACTGATGAACCTGGAAAATACGTAATTATAGCTTGTTGACCTGAACGACTCACGCCAATCAGGCTATCTGACGAATACGTAACCTATTGACATATTTAATTCGAAAGTGCTTCACGCACAACATCTTGCTGCACGACCATGCAACGAGTCCTAATCTAACAGCCTGCTCTAATTTAGCCTATTTGTTACTAATGTCGTGCAAATGTCGTGCGTCAAGTGTTGTTAATGTAGCAGCCCACGATTTAACCCCGATCCAAATCTGACCAATTGCACTTGACAAACTGTTCGTTTGTACAACTTGCATGTGGCGGGCATGTTGATGGACCTGTTCGCCGTATGCATGCAAATTAACGAGCTGAGCCGAGCCGGGTTTTCTGCTCGTTAATCTTAACGAGCTTAACGAGCCGAGCCTTAACGAGCACGAGCTTAACGAGTACGAGCTTAACGAGCCGAGCTGCTCGTTAGTCCACCCCTATCTACCATGTCCCGTGCCGTGCCCTGCTGTTTACCGAGAGCCATATTTGACCTACATAGCTTTTGTTGTAGTGCTGATTATAGCTTGGTAACAACCATTTTTCCTGTAGTGCTGATTATATTATTAGTTGTAAACAAAATAATGATTCGTTACAATAGCGTTAATCAGAGCTGTCTTTGGACAGATGAATCTGACAAATACTTCCTCCGTTCCAAAATAAATGTCTTAACCTTAGTACAATTTTATACTAAAGTTAGTACGATTTTGCTCTGAGCCGGGTGCAACAAGTGGCTCAGGGCCCAGATCGGTACAAGAAAACAATGCGTAGAGAACATCGAGCGAGACATACAAGCATGTCTATCGTACAGAAAAAAAAAAAGCACGGTACAAAACACCTTTTGACACGAATCTCAGCGCCTATAATCCAACTGCTATAGAGTCGATTGAGACTTTGCTAAATCTTAGTCGACTAAGATTTAGCAAGCCCCATGTTCTAAACCTTCCTCCGGCATTCTCCGGTTTGTGAGGCTATTCAACATGATTGTAAATCTCTGGTAATGTAATAAAGCTTTTCTTTCCATTTAAAAATGTAGTAGATGTACACTTGTTCAAAAATCTCTTGAAGCGCCAACCAACTAAAGCAAGTGGAGATTGATCTATACTTGATCCGGGATGTCGCGCTGCCAGCACGTTCGAGCGCACACACATTTTGCAGATATGTTGACCAAGGGGCTTCCGCGGAGTATTTTTTAACACAGTAAAAACGCAAGCGCTCATATACATGCGCATACACTCACCCCTATGAACGCACACCATGCACATACTACCCATATGAGCACCTCCGAAAGATTGAGCCGGCATATCATCTAGAAATTGAAGTCACCGTGTGGCACCTCGTCATCGACCGGAACGTCTCCTCTCACTAAATGCGCATCGCCGGAAATTCTGAAATAAGTGCGAGCAATAGAATTTGGACTCTATGCTCGAATTTTGTCTATTGTGGGCCTAGCCCAATAGCAGTTTCAGAAATTTCTAATAAATCCTAGAGGCCCACGCAGCCCATTCGTGCAAGGTAAGAGATAGAACTAAAGTTTAGTCCCACATTGCTAGTTTAGAGTGAGTTGGACCTCTTTATAAAGGAGGTTCTTTCCCCCACATCTATGAGGATGAGAACAAAAGGGACATTCACGCGCGCTCCTCCTCCGCCGCCCACCGCGCCGCGCCGTGGGTTGCGGGAATGAGCCGAGCCGATGTCTAAATTTTTGCCATGCACTACGGGTATACGAAAGGTCACACGGAAGCTGAAAAGATTTTTCCGAAAGTGAAGTTCGAATGCGAACGGTGCAGCCCTTCGGCTGCTGGCTGTTCGCTTCATCTCCGTCTCTTCGTTTCGCCTCTTTTGCACCTATAAAAGGAAGGTCGCTCCTCTTAGAGAGACGCACCAGAACTACTTCTTTCTCTCGCCACTGGTTCCTGAACACTGCGCTGCTGCTACGATCTTCCTCATCCCGGCTTGCGGCGTGCACCGCAGGTAGGGACAGTAGACCTTCGAAACCACACCTCTTTGAGTCCTGTACGGCAAAAGGGTGATAAGATTTTTGGGGAGCGCTCTGCGCGACTACTGACCTGTTCATCACGGACACCGACGGCCACTTCCCCAACGACGACTTCTTCCCCGACGTCGACAACCTCTTCGACGACATGGCTACCGAGGATGTCGACCCCATGTCCAGTGCTTCTGCTCCTGCTGTTGTCTCGTACGTGTTCTTGTTTTTCCTGTTAGAGGTCCTGCCACAGTTCCTTGTTCTAGTGTTTGCCATAGACATGTTAGGCTCTAAATCATATATGCAACTTGATCTACTGTTTGCTCTAGAGATGTTTGGTTCTAGTTCATATTTACAGATATTATTTACCTTCTCTCTGTCAGATCGCATGACTTAATTTATCTCTGTTATTTTAGTCATGCTTTATCTAGTATTTTCGTTTATGAAATCATATGGTAAATTGCTCATATTTCCAACAGTCTGGTGGGCTGGGAACGACAGTTTCCCTGACCATCCAACCACAGGTTGCTTGGCTCAAAGTGGTATTTTTAACGACCTCAGGTCCAGCCTCAACGTTCGCACGCCAAGTCTCTCAGCACCAAATGGCACGCCAAGTCTCTCAACGAGATTTCGGTTCACGCGGGAGCCAAGCCCACGCCAGCGCATCCACGTGCGCGTCTCCAGCACACATGCACGGGATGCTCGGCCCACTGCTGTTTCCTACACGACCTCTCCTCAACTCCCTTAAGCAAGTTTGACATACACATATATCCATGTAAATACAACTCCTTGGCTTTGGTGACACAGAAATAAACTATTCTAAGCGTGAGAATTGTGTAAATGTGCTGGCCCTACTAGTAGCTACCCATATATACCTGCGGCAACTCACCTATTTAAACCAACCAAGCCAACAACTAGCTAGCCCTACCAGCAATCTCTTCTCCTCTCCCACCGGCCGGCAACCCCTCACAAGAGCGGTAAAATGGGCAGTCTCAGCACCGCAGACCCGGCAGTTGTCTCTGATTTCGCCGTCACAGCTGACGACAAGGCAACGTTCCAGCCGCTCAACCCCGAGGACGTCCGTGCCTACCTGCACAAGGCCGTCGACTTCATCTCCGACTACTACACCAACATCGAGTCCATGCCGGTCCTCCCCGACGTCAAGCCGGGGTACCTGCAGCGCGAGCTCATGGCATCCCCGCCCACCAACTCTGCGCCATTCGACGTCACCATGAAGGAGCTCAGGGCCTCGGTTGTCCCCGGCATGACGCACTGGGCCAGCCCAAACTTCTTCGCATTTTTCCCCGCCACCAACAGCGCCGCCGCCATCGCCGGTGACCTCATTGCCTCCGCTATGAACACCGTCGGTTTCACGTGGTACGCTGCCCCAGCGGCGACCGAGATGGAGGTGCTAGCGCTGGATTGGCTCGCGCAACTCATGCGCCTGCCCGCAACATTCATGAACCACACCAGCACTGGCGACCGTGGCACCGGTGGGGGCGTCATTCTCGGCACCACCAGCGAGGCAATGCTGGTCACCCTCGTCGCCGCCCGTGACGCCGCACTCCGTCGGAGCGGCTCCATCGGCGTGTCCGCCTTGCCACGCCTGGCGGTCTACGCCGCTGACCAAACCCACACAACCTTCTTCAAGGCGTGCCGCCTCGCCGGCTTTGACCCTGCCAACATCCGCTCTATCCCCACCGGTCCAGAGAATGACTACAGCCTCGACCGGGCGAAGCTGCTCAAGGCCATGCAGGCTGACGTTGATGCGGGCCTTGTGCCAACGTATGTCTGCGCCACGGTGGGTACTACGTCCTCCAACGCCGTCGATCCGGTGGGAGCCGTCGCCGATGTTGCTGCATTGTTCTGCGCGTGGGTCCACGTAGACGCTGCCTATGCCGGAGGCGCCTGCATCTGCCCGGAGTTCCGACACCACCTCGACGGCGTCGAGCGCGTTGACTCCATCAGCGTTAGCCCACACAAGTGGCTCCTCACATGCCTTGACTGCACCTGCCTCTATGTCCGCGACGCTCGCCGCCTGAGTGACTCCATGGAGACCAACCCGGAGTACCTCAAGAACGATGCCACAGACTCGGGCGAGGTCACCGATCTCAAGGACATGCAGGTTGGTGTGGGCCGCCGCTTCCGTGGGCTCAAGTTGTGGATGGTCATGCGCACATACGGCACCGCCAAGCTCCAAGAGCACATCCGCAGCGATGTCGCCATGGCCAAGATATTCGAAGGTCTTGTTCGCGCCGACCATCGGTTCGAGGTAGTCGTGCCTAGGAACTTTGCCATGGTGTGCTTCAAGATCAAGGTCAGTGTAACCATGACAGAGGAAGATGCCGATGAAGCCAACCGTATGCTGATGAAGATCCTGAACAAGACCGGCAAGGCGTACCTTGCGCACACGATGATTGGCGGTAGGATCGTGCTCCGGTTCGCGGTGGGATCGTCACTGCAAGAGGAGAGGCATGTGAGGAGTGCCTGGGAGCTCATCAAGAACACAACCAACGAGATGATGATGGATTAAGTAGTACTCCCTCCGTTCCAAAATAGATGACCCAACTTTATACTAAAGTTAGTATAAAGTTGGGTCATCTATTTTGGAACGGAGGGAGCATGCACTTGCAGAGAATTTGAGAGGGAAATATAAGTTCCTATTATTATTTTTCATAATTATTTTTTGCCGTTATATTATCATTGTAGTTCCTCTTTGTGTGAAATATTACGTGTGGCAGTAAAATGACACAATTCACGTGAATGCGAGATATGCTATTTCTAAGCCAATTGTTATTTTAGGTCTGACTAAATTGCACATTGTGAGAGCTAGAGTTGCCCCGAAGGCTGCAACATTGTTTTTTACGCCAAAACTTCTGATCCATTCATCTACTGTCAAGGTAGTAAAAAACACTAGAAGTAAAATTTACATCTAAGTTTGTAAACCACCGAGCGAGGACTACAAGCACTAGAGCGAGTCGAAGGTGCACCGCCGTCATCGCCCCTCCCTTGTCAGAGCCGGGCATCATTGCTGTAGTAGACAGTCGAAAAGTCCTCATGCTAAGGTCGCATAGGACCAGCGCATCAGAACGGCAACCGCCACTGAGAAAAAGAATCATAAATAGGAAGGATCCAAACCTACAGACACAGTCGTAGACGAACGAAGACCGGATCCAGTCGGATCCACAGATGACAAACACCGACCGGATGCTATAGGATCCGTCTGAGACAAACCTTCACACGCCTTCCGACAATGCTTGAAACGTCACCCGGACGAGGGCTAGGCAGGGAGGACCCTATTTCATCTTCAAGAAGCCGTCACCACCTCGTCTTCTTGAGCATGACACAATCCCTAATAAAACTCAGAAAAGCGCCTAAAAACGGAGTCGTCCACTGGTAAGGGATGGGATCCACTTCGCCTTCATGATCAAAGGATCATAGGAGATGAGACAGACCAACGGCATAGGTGAGAGGCTGGGAAACCCTAGATGAGAGTTTGCACAAAGGCAGGAGCGAAGGCTGCATGCAACTTTATTAGTGTAGAAGTGCAGTTACACATTCCTAATAGTATGGTTGCCCTAATTAAAAAGAAAATGGAACTAACCAACCTCCAATGGAAAAAACAATCCAAGGTGAAGACCGACCTTTGGAAAATAAGAATTTCCCAGTCGACTTGGAAATACCCTCTTTTACAACAACTGCATGTGCGAATGCTGGAAAATAAGAATTCCTCAATCGACTCGGATAATCATATTTGTCACTTTAGTAGCTACTGAATCTAGCACGACTTATGAATAGGTGAACTTTGTACCTTATGTTTCTTTGAAGGGTTTAGTAATAAGAAGCAAAAATGACTGCATGTGAGAGTATGCAAAAGAAGAAGAAACGAAGAAGTAAAAGCAGTGCAGCAATACAAAAGCTTGAGGTATTCTTTTGGGGGTTCCTTGTTCAGTCATTTTCTTCCACCTACCCGTATCTACCGAGCATTATGTAATAAGAATTGAACATGAATAATTAATCAGTTCGCCAAATGAATTTGAAGATAACCAAAAGATGCCCAATACATATACATCGGACTGCAAGGCATCCAGGTGCGTCACTGCGCGGTGCTAGAGTGGGTTTCCCGGTAGGCAAGCCTACTTAATGGCGGCAGACGGACGGACAACAGCATTGAACGGGCGCGGTAGATATTTGTCCCGTCCCGTCTAATCATGCGTCGTCGGCATTGAACAGGGGCGGGTGGCGCCCTTGGCTGGTGCGCCGCTTCAATGCCGGTAGCAGTGAGAGGTCGTGTCTGCCCTGAGCCGTCTTCAATGTTGAGCGGCGCGCTCTACAGCGGGATGAATGCAGGCAGCTAGCGCTGGGCGGGGCCGCGCACAGGAGGGGGAGGGATTTTGGTGGGCCATGGCGATCAGAAAACGGGCTTGGGATCGGCCGGGAGAATCATGTCCGGAGAAAGGGGTTTTGGTATACCTCCTCCACGTTTGCCTCCGGTTTTGCGGGAGAATCATGTCCAGAGCGCTCCGTGGATCGATACATGTCGGCGTTGGATGACTTCACCGGTTCGGACAGCGCGTTCCGGACGGTTCCTGGAGGTTTATGGGTACGCCTTGAAGATGCCCTAAGGGCCTACATTTTCCCCCAGCGAAACTTGCAAACGAGTGCTTCATTTCACATATAGAATTACCCAAGAGTGTTACATTTTATGTAGAGAAGTTGTACGCGAGCACTTCGATTGTATTCCTCTTTATTTTATAACAAAAAAAAATAGAACATCAACGTGAGAATTTGTACGTCAGAACACGAAACTAAGAGTTGCGTCAGGACCAATCAAAACAACATTTACAAAAAAAGGATTAATCAAATGTAAACACAATCAAATTACCGAATAATCGGGATACCCCACCAGGACACATCACATGGACCGAGCTGCACATCCGTGAAGAAACGCATCACTGATGATGGAGTAGGGCCTCGACATCATCAGTGGCCTTTGTACCACCATGTCAGCCAGCAACAAACAGCCTGCTCGCGGAGGTGTGGAGTGCTGATTGCAGTGGCTGCCCCTCGTCATGTCTGCTACAACTCAATAAACGAGGATGGTGGTTTCTTTCTAACTTCCAAGCGAAATAAAACGTCTGCCACCTGATCACGTCGATTGAAATTTACACTATGTTCATCATGGCATTAGTACCACCGTGTCTGTTGGCAACTTACGATGCCAGGCCAGCCTGCTCGCGGATGTGTCGAGTGCTCATTGCAGTGGCTGCCGCTCGTCATGTGTGGTGCAGTTCAATAAGTGAGGGTGATGATTTCTTCATGACATTCAAGCGAAATAAAACACCTGTCGTCTGATCACATCGGTTGATATTTACTTTGTTCATCAGTTGCATTAGGGCGATGTCTGGAGTGGCTGCTGTTCTTCATGTCTGGTACAACTCAATAAAAGAGGGCGATGTTTTCTTTCCGACTTTCAAGCAAAATAAACACCTGCCATCTGATCACGTTGGTTCAGATTTACACTATGTTCATCAGTAGCCTTGGTACGACCGTGTCAGCCAGCAACACGTGGTGTGGGGCCAGCCTTCTTGTGGACGTGTCAAGTGTTGATTGCTATAGCTACCGCTCATCATGTCTGGTACATCTCAATATATGAGGGCCATGATTCCTTTCTGACTTTCATGCAAAATAAAACACTTGCCATCTCAATAAACGAGAGCGGTGAACCCTTTTCTTCTTACACGAGAAATGAAACACTGTCCCTCTGAGCATGTCTATCATAGGAAGAAATAATGTCATAATTGTCTTCTAAACCCTAACTTACCACTTTATTGAGATACTTCTTCTGTTTGGCAGACTTCCAACTTTAAATTGCTTGCACTACTTGCTTGTTATTTGATCATTCTCTTTTTTTTTCGAAAAAGGGTTTTACCCCAGCCTCTGCATCAGAAAGATGCATACGGCTCATATTATTAAAAATAATCAGTAACAAAGTCTCCAAGTCTCAAAGTAAGAAATAAAACAAAACGCTCATAAGAGCCAGATCGAAAGCCACAACCGGCTGGCAAATAAAATAGGAGCACTACATGCCTATCCTATTACATGACCGCCATCCAAACCGGTTGAAAATAACCCGAGCTACCATCTCCCATCGGGTAGACGCAGTAGCCAAACGCCCCCTGGCCTCCGTCGGAGTGAGTAGCGACCACATACGGATCAAAGTTGTTGCCTGAAGATAACCTACAAAAAGTGAATGTTCGTTGATCTGTTAAAAACCAAATCATTTCTGCAGTTCCATACTGCCCATAATAAGGCACAAACTCCAACACGAATGTGCCTCGCTAAATCCGAGTCTACCCCATCAAGCCACATTCCAAATAAACTATTGATGGATGTGGGCGGATTAATATTAAAAGCAATATGAATCGAACGCCAAAGAATCTTAGCTAGCAGACAGTCTAGAAAACTATACCTAGCAGAACCCATCCAATTGCGTTTTGCCAGGTCATCCTTTGTCAAAATGACTTGTTTATGCACGAACCACATAAACACTTTGATTCGCAAAGGTACCTTTATTTTCCAAACGTGCTTCGAAGAAGGAATGACACTAGAGTTTATGACATCCAGATACATTGATTTGACCGAAAACACGCCGTCCTTAGTTAGTTTCCAATACAACCGATCTGGCTGCTGAGACAACTGGACATTCATCAACCGTCTTACAAGATGAAGCCAGGCCTCCCAACGATTGCCAACTAGCGTCCTCCGAAAACTAATACTAAGGGGAGTGGATTGTAAAACGTTTGCAACGTAAGCTTCTCGACGTTGAACAACGTTGTACAGAGTAGGATATTCTTGGTATATTCTTGGTAGATATTCTTAGTAGATATTCTTAGTAGATATTCTTGATCAGATCGATTGTGCTCCCATTTCTCGTATCCCGCTCCATGAGCGTGTTGGAAATATGCCCTAGAGGCAATAATAAAAGTATTATTATATTTCAATGTTCATGATAATTGTCTTTTGTTCATGCTATAACTGTATTATCCGGAAATCGTAATACACGTGTGAACACTTAGACCCCAATATGTCCCTAGTGAGCCTCTAGTTGACTAGCCCGTTGTGATCAATAGATGGTCATGGTTTCCTGACTATGGACATTGGATGTCGTTGATAACGGGATCACATCATTAGGAGAATGATGTGATGGACAAGACCCAATCATAAGCATAGCATAAAAGATCGTATAGTTCGTTTGCTAGAAGCTTTGCCAATGTCAAGTATCTCTTCCTTCGACCATGAGATCGTGTAACTCCCGGTTACCGTAGGAGTGCCTTGGGTGTATCAAACGTCACAACGTAACTGGGTGACTATAAAGGTGCATTACAGGTATCTTCGAAAGTATCTGTTGGGTTGACACGGATCGAGACTGGGATTTGTCACTCCGTATGACGGAGAGGTATCTCTGGGCCCACTCGGTAATGCATCATCATAATGAGCTCAAAGTGACCAAGGTGTTGGCCACGGGATCATGCATTACGGTACGAGTAAAGTGACTTGCCGGTAATGAGACTGAACGAGGTATTGGGATACCGACGATCGAGTCTCGGGCAAGTAACGTACCGATTGACAAAGGGAATTGCATACAGGGTTTGATCGAATCCTCGACATCGTGGTTCAACCGATGAAATCATCGAGGAGCATGTGGGAGCCAACATGGGTATCCAGATCCCGCTGTTGGTTATTGCCCGAGAGTCGTCTCGGTCATGTCTGCGTGTCTCCCGAACCCGTAGGGTCTACACACTTAAGGTTCGGTGACGCTAGGGTTAGTAGGAAGACTAGTATGTGAATACCGAATGTTGTTCGGAGTCCCGGATGAGATCCTGGACGTCACGAGGAGTTCCGGAAGGGTCCGGAGGTAAAGAATAATATATAGGAAGTGGTGATTCGGCCATCGGGAAAGTTTCGGGGTCTCCCGGTAAAGTACCGGGACCACCGGAAGGGTCCCGGGGGGTCCACCGGGTGGGGCCACCTATCCCGGAGGGCCCCATGGGCCAAAGGGGGAAGGGAACCAGCCCACAGGGGGCTGGTGCGCCCCCCTAGGCCCACCCCCTGCGCCTAGGGTTGAAACCCTAGGGGTGGGGGGGCGCCCCACCTGGCTTGGGGGGCACTCCACCCCCCTTGGCCGCCGCCCCCCCTGGAGATTGGATCTCCAGGGGCCGGCCACCCCCCCAGGGGGCCTATATAAAGGGGGGCAGGGAGGGGGGCTGCTGTACCAACTCCCAAGGCGCAGCCCCTCCCCTCCCCAACACATCTCCTCCTCCGTAAGAGCTCGGCGAAGCCCTGTCGGAGTACTGCTTCTCCACCATCACCACGCCGTCGTGCTGCCGGTGGAGCTGTCTTCCTCAACCTCTCCTTCCCCCTTGCTGGATCAAGAAGGAGGAGACGTCGCTCGTCCCGTACGTGTGTTGAACGCGGAGGTGCTGTCCGTTCAGCACTTGGCATCGGTGATCTGAATCACGTTCGAGTACTACTCCATCATCACCTTGCAAGCTTCCGCACGCGATCTACAAGTGGTATGTAGATGCAAACTCTCTCCCGTTACTTGTTGCTTAGATGAACTCATAGATAGATCTTGGTGAAGCCGTAGGAAAAATTTTAATTTTCTGCAACGTTCCCCAACAGTGGCATCATGAGCTAGGTCTATGCGTAGTTCTCTATTGCACGAGTAGAACACAATTTGTTGTGGGCGTTGATCTTGTCATCTTACTTGCCCCTACTAGTCTTTTCTTGCTCAACGGTATTGTGGGATGAAGCGGCCCGGACCAACCTTACACGTACGCTTACGTGAGACCGGTTCCACCGACTGACATGCACTAGTTGCATAAGGTGGCTGGCGGGTGTCTGTCTCTCCCACTTTAGTTGGAGCGGATTCGATGAACAGGGCCCTTATGAAGGGTAAATAGAAGTTGACAAAATCACGTTGTGGTGATTCGTAGGTAAGAAAACGTTCTTGCTAGAACCCAATCGCAGCCACGTAAAAGATGCAACAACAACTAGAGGACGTCTAACTTGTTTTTGCAGCGATTGATCATGTGATGTGATATGGCCAGAAGTTGTGATGAATGATGAATTGTGATGTATGAGATCATGTTCTTGTAATAGGATTCACGACTTGCATGTCGATGAGTATGACAACCGGCAGGAGCCATAGGAGTTGTCTTTATTTTTTTGTATGACCTGCGTGTCATTGAAGAACGCCATGTAAATTACTTTACTTCATTACTAAACGCGTTAGTCATAGAAGTAGAAGTAGTCGTTGGCGTGACAACTTCATGAAGACACGATGATGGAGATCATGATGATGGAGATCATGGTGTCAAGCCGGTGACAAGATGATCATGGAGCCCCGAAGATGGAGATCAATGGAGCTTGATGATATTGGCCATATCATGTCACAACTATATAATTGCATGTGATGTTTATTATGTTTATACATCTTGTTTACTTAGGACGACGGTAGTAAATAAGATGATCCCTTACAAAATTTCAAGAAGTGTTCTCCCCTAACTGTGCACCGTTGCTACAGTTCGTCGTTTCTAAGCACCACGTGATGATCGGGTGTGATGGATCCTTACGTTCACATACAACGGGTGTAAGACAGATTTACACAGCGAAAACACTTAGGGTTAACTTGACGAGCCTAGCATGTACAGACATGGCCTCGGAACACGGAGACCGAAAGGTCGAACACGAGTCGTATGGAAGATACGATCAACATGAAGATGTTCACCGACGATGACTAGTCCGTCTCACGTGATGATCGGACACGGGCTAGTCGACTCGGATCGTGTAACACTTAGATGACTAGAGGGATGTCTAATCTAAGTGGGAGTTCATAATTTGATTAGAACTTTATTATCATGAACTTAGTCTAAAACCTTTGCAAATATGTCTTGTAGATCAATGGCCAACGCTAATGTCAACATGAACTTCAACGCGTTCCTAGAGAAAACCAAGCTGAAAGATGATGGCAGCAACTATACGGACTGGGTCCGGAACCTGAGGATCATCCTCATAGCTGCCAAGAAACAGTATGTCCTAGAAGCACCGTTAGGTGACCCACCTGTTCTCCCAGCGCTGCAAGACGATTTGAACGTCTGGCAGACTCGTTCTGATGATTACTCCCTCGTTCAGTGCGGCATGCTCTACAGCTTAGAACCGGGGCTCCAAAAGCGTTTTGAGCATCACGGAGCATATGAGATGTTCGAAGAGCTGAAACTAGTTTTCCAAGCTCATGCCCGGGTCGAGAGATATGATGTCTCTGACAAGTTCTACAGTTGTAAGATGGAGGAAAACAGTTCTGTCAGTGAGCACATCCTGAAGATGTCTGGGTTGCACAACCGTATGACCCAGCTGAACATTAACCTCCCAGATGAGGCAGTCATTGACAGAATCCTCCAGTCGCTTCCACCAAGCTACAAGAGCTTTGTGATGAACTACAACATGCAGGGGATGGTGAAGACCATTCCTGAAGTGTACTCAATGCTGAAGTCAGCAGAGGCTGAAATCAAAAAGGAACATCAAGTGTTGATGGTCAATAAGACCACTAAGTTCAAGAAGGGCAAGGGTAAGAAGAACTTCAAGAAGGACGGCAAAGATGTTGCCGCGCCCGGTAAGCCTGTTGCCGGGAAGAAGTCAAAGAATGGACCCAAGCCTGAGACTGAGTGCTTTTATTGCAAGGGGAAGGGTCACTGGAAGCGGAACTGCCCCAAATACTTAGCGGATAAGAAGGCCGGCAACACCAAAGGTATATTTGATATACATGTAATTGATGTGTACCTTACCAGTACTCGTAGTAACTCCTGGGTATTTGATACCGGTGCCGTTGCTCATATTTGTAACTCACAGCAGGAGCTGCGGAATAAACGGAGACTGGCGAAGGACGAGGTGACGATGCGCGTCGGGAATGGTTCCAGAGTCGATGTGATCGCCGTCGGCACGTTGCCTCTACATTTACCTTCGGGATTAGTTTTGAACCTTAATAATTGTTATTTAGTGCCAAGTTTGAGCATGAACATTGTATCTGGATCTCGTTTGATACGAGATGGCTACTCATTTAAGTCTGAGAATAATGGTTGTTCGATTTATATGAGAGATATGTTTTATGGTCATGCTCCGATGGTCAATGGTTTATTCTTAATGAATCTCGAGCGTAATATTACACATGTTCATAGTGTGGATGCCAAAAGATGTAAATTTGATAACGATAGTCCCACATACTTGTGGCACTGCCGCCTTGGTCACATTGGTGTCAAGCGCATGAAGAAGCTCCATGCTGATGGACTTTTAGAGTCTCTTGATTATGAATCGTTTGACACATGCGAACCATGCCTCTTAGGCAAAATGACCAAGACTCCGTTCTCCGGAACAATGGAGCGAGCAACCAACTTGTTGGAAATCATACATACCGATGTGTGCGGTCCAATGAGCGTTGAGGCTCGCGGAGGATATCGTTATGTTCTCACTCTCACTGATGACTTGAGTAGATATGGGTATGTCTACTTAATGAAACACAAGTCTGAGACCTTTGAAAAGTTCAAGGAATTTCAGAATGAGGTGGAGAATCAACGTGACCGAAAGATAAAGTTCCTACGATCAGATCGTGGGGGAGAATACTTAAGTCACGAATTTGGTACACACTTAAAGAAATGTGGAATCGTTTCACAACTCACGCCGCCTGGAACACCTCAGCGAAACGGCGTGTCCGAACGTCGTAATCGCACTCTATTGGATATGGTGCGGTCTATGATGTCTCTTACCGATTTACCGCTGTCATTTTGGGGATACGCACTAGAGACAGCTACATTCACTTTAAATAGGGCACCGTCTAAATCCGTTGAGACGACACCGTATGAATTATGGTTTGGGAAGAAACCTAAGCTGTCGTTTCTAAAAGTTTGGGGATGCGATGCTTATGTCAAGAAACTTCAACCTGAAAAGCTCGAACCCAAGTCGGAAAAATGCGTATTCATAGGATACCCTAAGGAAACTGTCGGGTATACCTTCTACTTAAGATCTGAAGGCAAGGTCTTTGTTGCCAAGAACGGATGCTTTCTGGAGAAAGAGTTTCTCTCGAAAGAAGTAAGTGGGAGGAAAGTAGAACTCGATGAAGTACTACCTCTCGAACGGGAAAGTGGTGCAGCGCAGGAAACCGTTCCTGTGATGCCCACACCAACTGAAGAGGAAAACGTTGATGATGATCAAGGTACTTCGGATCAAGTTACTACTGAACTTCGAAGGTCCACGAGGACACGTTCCGCACCAGAGTGGTACGGGAACCCTGTCATGGAAATCATGTTGCTAGACAACAATGAACCTTCGAACTATGAAGAAGCAATGGCGGGCCCGGATTCCAACAAATGGCTTGAGGCCATGAAATCCGAGATAGAATCCATGTATGAAAACAAAGTATGGACTTTGACAGACTTGCCCGATGATCGGCGAGCGATAGAAAACAAATGGATTTTTAAGAAAAAGACGGACGCGGATGGAAATGTCACCATCTATAAAGCTCGACTTGTCGCTAAGGGTTATCGACAAGTTCAAGGGATTGACTACGACGAGACATTCTCTCCCGTAGCGAAGCTTAAGTCCGTCCGAATCATGTTAGCAATTGTCGCATACTATGATTATGAGATATGGCAGATGGACGTCAAAACGGCATTCCTTAATGGACATCTTAAGGAAGAGCTGTATATGATGCAGCCGGAAGGTTTTGTCGATCCTCAGAACGCTAACAAAGTATGCAAGCTCCAGCGATCCATTTATGGACTGGTGCAAGCATCTCGGAGTTGGAACATTCGCTTTGATGAGATGATCAAAGCGTTTGGGTTTATGCAGACTTATGGAGAAGCCTGCGTTTACAAGAAAGTGAGTGGGAGCTCTGTAGCATTTCTCCTACTATATGTAGATGACATACTCTTGATGGGAAATGATACAAAACTTCTGGACAGCATAAAGGCCTACTTGAATAAGTGTTTTTCAATGAAGGACCTTGGAGAAGCTGCTTATATATTAGGCATCAAGATCTATAGGGATAGATCGAGACGCCTCATAGGTCTTTCACAAAGCACATACCTTGATAAAATTTTGAAAAGGTTCAAAATGGATCAGTCCAAGAAAGGGTTCTTGCCTATGTTACAAGGTGTGAAATTGAGCTCAGCTCAGTCACCGACCACGGCAAAAGATAAAGAAGAGATGAGTGTCATCCCCTATGCTTCAGCCATAGGATCTATTATGTATGCCATGCTGTGTACCAGACCCGATGTAAACGTTGCCGTAAGTTTGGTTGCAAGATACCAAAGTAATCCCGGCAAAGAACACTGGACAGCGGTCAAGAATATCCTGAAGTACCTGAAAAGGACAAAGGACATGTTTCTCGTTTATGGAGGAGACGAAGAGCTCGTCGTAAAGGGTTACGTCGACGCTAGCTTCGACTCAGATCTGGATGACTCTAAGTCACAAACCGGATACGTGTATATGTTGAATGGTGGAGCAGTAAGCTGGTGCAGCTGCAAGCAGAGCGTCGTGGCGGGATCTACGTGTGAAGCGGAGTACATGGCAGCCTCGGAGGCAGCGCATGAAGCGATTTGGGTGAAGGAGTTCATCACCAACCTAGGAGTCATACCCAATGCGTCGGGGCCGATCAAACTCTTCTGTGACAACACTGGAGCTATTGCCCTTGCCAAGGAGCCCAGGTTTCACAAGAAGACCAGGCACATCAAGCGTCGTTTCAACTCCATCCGTGAAAATGTTCAAGATGGAGACATAGAGATTTGCAAAGTGCACACGGATCTGAATGTCGCAGATCCGTTGACTAAACCTCTCTCGCGTACAAAACATGATCAACACCAGAACTCTATGGGTGTTCGATTCATCACAATGTAACTAGATTAGTGACTCTAGTGCAAGTGGGAGACTGTTGGAAATATGCCCTAGAGGCAATAATAAAAGTATTATTATATTTCAATGTTCATGATAATTGTCTTTTGTTCATGCTATAACTGTATTATCCGGAAATCGTAATACACGTGTGAACACTTAGACCCCAATATGTCCCTAGTGAGCCTCTAGTTGACTAGCCCGTTGTGATCAATAGATGGTCATGGTTTCCTGACTATGGACATTGGATGTCGTTGATAACGGGATCACATCATTAGGAGAATGATGTGATGGACAAGACCCAATCATAAGCATAGCATAAAAGATCGTATAGTTCGTTTGCTAGAAGCTTTGCCAATGTCAAGTATCTCTTCCTTCGACCATGAGATCGTGTAACTCCCGGTTACCGTAGGAGTGCCTTGGGTGTATCAAACGTCACAACGTAACTGGGTGACTATAAAGGTGCATTACAGGTATCTCCGAAAGTATCTGTTGGGTTGACACGGATCGAGACTGGGATTTGTCACTCCGTATGACGGAGAGGTATCTCTGGGCCCACTCGGTAATGCATCATCATAATGAGCTCAAAGTGACCAAGGTGTTGGCCACGGGATCATGCATTACGGTACGAGTAAAGTGACTTGCCGGTAACGAGACTGAACGAGGTATTGGGATACCGACGATCGAGTCTCGGGCAAGTAACGTACCGATTGACAAAGGGAATTGCATACAGGGTTTGATCGAATCCTCGACATCGTGGTTCAACCGATGAAATCATCGAGGAGCATGTGGGAGCCAACATGGGTATCCAGATCCCGCTGTTGGTTATTGCCCGAGAGTCGTCTCGGTCATGTCTGCGTGTCTCCCGAACCCGTAGGGTCTACACACTTAAGGTTCGGTGACGCTAGGGTTAGTAGGAAGACTAGTATGTGAATACCGAATGTTGTTCGGAGTCCCGGATGAGATCCCGGACGTCACGAGGAGTTCCGGAAGGGTCCGGAGGTAAAGAATAATATATAGTAAGTGGTTATTCGGCCATCGGGAAAGTTTCGGGGTCTCCCGGTAAAGTACCGGGACCACCGGAAGGGTCCCGGGGGGTCCACCGGGTGGGGCCACCTATCCCGGAGGGCCCCATGGGCCAAAGGGGGAAGGGAACCAGCCCACAGGGGGCTGGTGCGCCCCCCTAGGCCCACCCCCTGCGCCTAGGGTTGAAACCCTAGGGGTGGGGGGGCGCCCCACCTGGCTTGGGGGGCACTCCACCCCCCTTGGCCGCCGCCCCCCCTGGAGATTGGATCTCCAGGGGCCGGCCACCCCCCCCAGGGGGCCTATATAAAGGGGGGGAGGGAGGGGGGCTGCTGTACCAACTCCCAAGGCGCAGCCCCTCCCCTCCCCAACACATCTCCTCCTCCGTAAGAGCTCGGCGAAGCCCTGTCGGAGTACTGCTTCTCCACCATCACCACGCCGTCGTGCTGCCGGTGGAGCTGTCTTCCTCAACCTCTCCTTCCCCCTTGCTGGATCAAGAAGGAGGAGACGTCGCTCGTCCCGTACGTGTGTTGAACGCGGAGGTGCTGTCCGTTCAGCACTTGGCATCGGTGATCTGAATCACGTTCGAGTACGACTCCATCATCACCTTGCAAGCTTCCGCACGCGATCTACAAGTGGTATGTAGATGCAAACTCTCTCCCGTTACTCGTTGCTTAGATGAACTCATAGATAGATCTTGGTGAAGCCGTAGGAAAATTTTTAATTTTCTGCAACGTTCCCCAACAGAGCGACTATCTGAGCCTGCACCGTGTTCTCCTTTCCTTGCTAAAAGAAGGACTTCACTAAAAAAAACTAAAGGAAGAGTCTGCATCTTAACTTTCATCATTGCTAGAGCTTGATTCACTACCTTTCACCCTGGGACTTTTGCCCGCCCCATTAACAAAATCTGGTGTTTTCCCACAAATGTTCGAACATAGGTCATCTTCCTGGGTCTTTCTAGTACTAATTCATCTCAAAATATAAGACAAACTAGCGTACAAAAACTTCTTATATTTTGATACGGAGGTAGTACATTTTTGTGTATATCACCCCAGTCATACATGGATCTGTGATATCCAACATCACATCAGGATCAATAAAATACCTTTTTAGAATGGGGATCAATCAAAATAAACACAAACAGTTTACACACTAACAGGGAGAACCCACCACGGGGCACACGTCACATGGGCCGAGCTGGGCATCCATGAAGAAACACATACATGGGGGAGTAGGGCAATGCCTTAGTACCACTGTGGCAGCAACACACGGCGTAGGCCTGGCAAGCTCGCGAACGTGTTGAGCGCTGATCGAAGTGGTTGTTGTTCATCTTGTCTAGTGCAACACGAGTCATGAGGGCAATGACCCTTTTGAATCTTGCACGAGATATAAAAAGGCATGCCATTTGAGCATGTCTATTATAGGAAGATATAACGTCACTAGTAGAAAACCAGGCTTTGGTCCAAATAAATGCATTAGTCCCAGTCTTGTTACGAACCGGGACTAATGGGTGCATCAGTCCTGGTTTGTGAGGCCAGGACGCCGGCCGGGCCTCGGCAGGCATCAGTCCTGATTCGTCTGACCCCTTTAATTAGTCCCGGTTCCAGACACGAACCGGGACTAAAGGGCCCCTTTAGTCCCGGTTGGTGGCTGGAACCGGGACTAAAGGTCAGTCTTCAGTTCCAGTTCTAGCCACAAACCGGGACTAAAAAGATGCCTATATATATGCTCGCCCCTGCCCGGTCACTCCTCTGTTTTTTGGCCGGCCAAAGTGTGGGGGGGTGTGTTCTGCTCTGTTCTCACCTCCTGTGCACATGAGGTGTACGATGAAATGCCCGAGCCACACTTAAGCTTTCTCCTCTCCAGGCTCAACCTTCAAACTCCATTTTCCCCAAGATTTGTCTAGGTTTAGCGGTACACCAACTACATAAGTGTTCTAAAAAGTTAGCAACTTCATCCTTTCATCTCTCATTGCTAGTAGCTCATTCCAAATGCTCTAGAAGTAGAGTGGCTTATGGGTTTTAGTGTAGGAGTGTATGTGGGAGTTCTTTTAATTTAGATGCACAATCTGAGCTCAAATTAACTTCTTAGAGTCTGCACATGTGTAGGGTGCCGTCCTGTCCCCAACCTCACCGTCGTCGATCACCCGCGCTGGTCTCGTCGCCGGCACCACCGTGTTGAGCCTCTTGTTCTTATCTTCTTTTAAAAGAAAAAGTTCTTACTTGTATGATTTAGATAGATAGGGCAGCCCCAGTGCATGTAGCTCCCTCTTGCGCAGGGTCTGGGGAAGGGTCCGACCACTTCGGGTCTATTGTACATAGCCTTTCCCTACATTTCTGCAAGAGGCTGTTTCCAGGACTTGAACCCGTGACCTCATGGTCACAAGGCAGCAGCTTTACCACTGCGCCAAGGCTCCCCTTCTATGATTTAGATAGATACTTGTATAAATTTCTTACTTTTATTATTGTTTGTTATTATATAGTGCCATGGTTTTGGTATCCGCCCCGTCGGTCCTCGTCCGGCCTATGGTTTTGGTACCCTGATTTATTTTGAGCTAAATGACCCTGAAATTGACAAAGGAACCCACCACCTTTGAAATTGAAAAAGGAACCCCCGTCGGTCCCCGTCCGGCCTATGATTTTGGTATCTGCCCCCGTCGGTCCTTGTCCGGTCCACCACGTTTGTATGCTCAGATGGAAAGTGTTTCATTTCCCGTGTAAGAAGAGAAGGGTTCATTGCCCTCGTTTATTGAGATAGCAAGTGTTTTATTTGGCTTGATATTCAGAAAGAAATCACCACCCTCATTTATTGGGATATAACAGACATGATGAGCGGCAGCTACTGCAATCAGCACTCGACATGTCCGCAACAAGGATGGCCCCGCACCGTGTGCTGATGGCTGACACGGTCGTACCAAGGCCACTGATGAACATAGTGTAAATCTGAACCAACGTGATCAGAAGGCAGGTGTTTATTTTGCTTGAAAGTCGGAAAGAAATCATCGGCCTCGTTTATTGAGTTGTACCAGACATGAAGAACGGCAGCCACTCCAATGGACACTTGACATATCCGCGAGCAGGTTGGTCCGACACCATGTGTTGCTGACTGACGGTGTCGTACTAATGGCACTAATGAACATAGTAAATATCAACCGACGTGATCAGACGGCAGGTGTTTTATTTCGCTTGAATGTCATGAAAAACTCACCACCTTCACTTATTGAATTGTACCAAAGATGGCGAGCGGCAGCCAGTGCAATCAGCACTCGACACGTCCGCAAGCAGGCTGGCCGAGCCCTCATTTATTGAGTTGTACCAGACATGAAGAACGACACGTCCGCGAGCAGGTTGGCCCTGTTGCTCACTGACATTGTCATGGTAATGGTACTAACGAACATAGTAAATATCAACCGACGTGATCAGGCGGCAGGTGTTTTATTTCGCTTGAATGTCATGAAAAATTCATCACCTTTACTTATTGAATTGTACCAGACATGACGAGCTGCAGCCATTGCAATCAGCACTCGACACGTCTGCAAGCAGGCTGGCCGAGCACCATGCGTTGCTGGCTGACACAGTGGTACTCGCTTGGATGCGTTTATGCAGGGATGTGCAGCTCGGTCCATGTGATGTGTGTCCCCTGCTGGGCCATCCCAATTATTTGGTAATCTGATTATGTTTAAATTTGATAGATCATTTTCATGAATATTGTTTTGATTGATAGTGATGCAATGCTATAGCTTGATGCACGGTCAATGCAACATGCAACTCTTAGCTTGGTCTTCTGACGTACAAATTTTCCATTGAACCCTTTTTTTAGTTATAAACAGGAATAGAATTGAAGTGCTCGTGTACAGAGTTTTCCAGATAAAATGTAGCACTCGTGGGTAGTTTCCCTTATTGGTTTAGCAAATGAACCGCCTCATTTTGCCATATGCATGCAAATTGAACTGCTCCCTCTGTAATCTGCGTTATTTTGTCTGACCTGATCGTGTTCCTCTAATGTCGATTTCAAATCAATTCATTAATTCATTTTCCAGCGAGTCAAGCACCTAGATTCTGCAACCTGCTACGACTGAATAGTTGTTGTTTCGCGGGGAGCAGGCCAGCGTGTCACTGTACCCTCTGCTTCTCCCTTCCCTCCCCAAATCTCGCCGCCCACGGTGCTAATGTGGTCATGCGTCGCCCTCATCTTCCTCCTCCTAGCATCTGCCAAGAGCTACCATGCGTCTACCACACGGGATCAGAGCGGAACATGTTTGGATTTATTTTATTACAAGAGTATGCTGCTTCCTGAGGACGCTGCCTTGTGTGCACTGCGATATATTCGTGAGCCTATACACACTACATACAAGTAGACAGCGGCAGCTGCAAGCGATGAAGCGCCGGAACTTCCCCATGGCAGCAACTGTCCCCATCTTGATCCTCTCCGCCATGGCCATAGTGTCTACAGCCGCAGCAGATGTCGAGCACACGTTTCTGGTAAGCATGAGGACCCCTTGGTACTAATTTTCTATGCAGTTCAAGTGTTAATTTTGGCAATATTGTTGGCATTCGTATGAAAACCAATCGAGCAGGTGAGCCAGGTAAATATGACGCACTTGTGCAACGAGATACTGGTCACAGTGGTGAATGGGCAGCTTCCGGGGCCAACGATAGAGGTCACTGAGGGAGACTCGGTGACCATTCATGTTATCAACATGTCGCCCCACAACATTACAATCCATTGGTAGGTAATTTTTTCTTTCTTTCTTTCTTTCTTTCTTTATTTCAAATCAATTCCGTACCACTAATATTTTGTGTCTGAGATTTGTTCATTTCATCTTCGCATGCAAAAGGGGTGTGTGTGTGTGTGCACGCGCGCGCACGCGTGCGTGCGTGTGTGTGCGTGTGCGTGTGTGTGTGTGTGTGTGTGTGTGTGTGTGTGTGTGTGTGTGTGTGTGTGTGTTATTCTGACTACCTCTAATCCTTAATGTACAAAAGGCATGGAGTGTTGCAGCTGCTAAACTGTTGGAACGACGGGGTGCCGATGATCACACAACACCCCATCCAGCCCAACCACAACTTCACCTACCAGTTCGACGTCGCCGGGCAGGTAGGCACCCTGTGGTGGCATGCTCATGACGCCTTCCTCCGGGCAACCGTGCACGGCGCTTTGGTCATATGGCCCAGAGACGGCACAGGCTCCTATCCGTTTCCTAAGCCTCACATAGAGATCCCAATTATCATAGGTTTGATTTTCCACGAATGAATGAATAATATCAACATGCATTTGATGACCGTTTAAGATATGGGCATCTTCTATGTATGAGAGTTTCTTAACTGAGCTGCTCTTGTCGTGCCAGGGGAGTGGTGGGAGAAGGACCTTGCACAGTTGGACAAGAACTTTAGTAACGGTTACCTTGATGATTTCTCTAGTGGGTCCACAATCAACGGCAAGCTTGGAGATCTCTTCAATTGCTCCGGTAATCAACAGTATTTTTGTCTTATACTCCCTACCGCCTTAGGCCATCCGGGTCAAAATCTCCCCACAAGTGTGCTCCCAATATTTTCTTGCGTTTTCATCCATTGTGGTTGGATTCATGAACATGGTAGCATGATCCTCCGCCTTCAATTTTCTCTCTTCAGACGCCAACTTGGTCTTCCATTTCTCATCCTCCAACATCTTGATCTCATTCCATTTTGTCATCATCTCTTGTCCATGTTCAGCCGCCAACACCTTCTTGGCCTCAATCATGGCAACAAATTCTTTTTTGTATTTGCTACCGTATGCATTCCTCTTCTTTCTCTTTTTTGTAATTTGGTTCCCTTCAAGTCTATTGTTGGCCTCTTCATCCACCTCGTCGTCTTCCTCAACGGATATGCTCAACCTTGATCTCTTTGGAGTGGTCTCTGCAACTCTTTAAATCCACTCCTGGTATTTGCAAAGCTCTTTATAGCAATGATGCAACGCGAACGGCTTGTGGCCGAATTCTTGTTCCCATACTTGAAAAGTTTTTTTGGATGTATGGGCCATACTCCGTGACATGCATACCGCTCGGTGGTGCATGATTCACTTAATTGATGCATCATGACCATCAGTTACATTGGTCATGAATGGTGCACCAAAGATGCCCAAGAGACCCTTGCGTATGGCTTGATTATACCTCCTATGAGTTTTTGTAGTACTCTGCAATTCTCTCCCCAAGCATAGCCTTGGTTTGATCCATTTCAACCGTTGCATTCATGGAGATATTCATCCAAGCATAGCATAGAGCCACATATTCAACTTGATTGTTGTTGTGAGTTTGTGACCTTGATGACCGCTTGCTTCGGTCACCTCCCCAAGTTCATCTTTGTTGGCCACCTCCTCTACGGCCAACTCCTCTTCTTCCATCTCTCTTCTGCCACCTCCTTTTCTTCGGCCACCAAGTTGAATCATAATTGAGATCATCTAGTCCCACCCTACCCGAGGGCCCCAAAGATGACAAAAATTCCGACGTGTTCATCTCCATTCCACGACAACAAACCCACAAAACCCCATCATCATCTTCCACCAACAAGCACCGTCAAATTCATTGGCTCAAATGTAAAAGATGTTTTTGTTACCTTGTTGGCATTTCCTCCAGCACTTGACGGCCGCGACTCTCCTTGCCGGCTGTGTCATCCGGACGCACCGGAGCAGCAGCCATAGGAATGGCCGGAGATGATGCATGAGGCGTCAGATGTGGATGGGGGCCCGGAGTGGCCTTCTTCTTATTTTACTTTGCGGCCTCCTTGGCGAGGGCCGTCCCCATAGCTGTCGATTTTCCATCTCTCTTGCCGCCGGAGAGGGCGGCTAACCATCGCCCAAGAGGAAGTGGCCACCCCTGTGGTCGGTATTTGTGGCCGATGCAACTTTTTTATGCCCAACCTCTTCTTTGGCCGAGGTGGCGGCACGGGGTGCTTTCCGGCGGTGACAAGCCGACGGCGGTGGCCAGCGGGGTGGATATCCATTCCGGTGATGGGACGAGTCATCAGTGGCGACGGAGGCGCGTGGGGGCGACAACTGCGGGAAGATGCAATCGCGAGGGCAGGAGAAAGAGGCACACAACTTTTGCCTGTCCGTGCAACCGCCGAGTATATTCCGGCGGTTTTGAGGGGATTTTCGGCGGAGGAGTAAAAATTACACCCCTTTATAGATTTTTGGTGATCGACTAGGTTCACTAAAGGAGTAAAATCGAAAATATAGTCCCAATCGCGAGGGTAGGAGAAAGAGGCACACAACTTTTGCATGTCCGCGCAACCGCCAAGTATATTCAGGCAGTTTTGAGGGGATTTTTGGTGGAGGAGTAAAATTACACTCCTTTATAGATTTTTGGTGATCGACTAGGTTCACTAGAGGAGTAAAATCGAAAATATACTCCCTAATAGACTTTTAGGGGATCGGCTAGAGTTGACCTTGGTCCTAAATAAGTGTCGTTTTGAAGTTGTCTTATTTCATTGAACCAGTTGAAACTTTAGTTAGCGATTCACTTATTATATATTGGGCTTGGATATTTCAACATGGTACACGTAAAATTTGTCTTCAAATATATAGTTTTGTAAAGTTTCTTTGACTTGTTTGATGTCAATACATCTACCTTTTTTGGGATTGTTTATACTTATAGCTACAAACTTGATTATAAGAGCATCTCAATAGTTCTAGTATTCATAAAATAACCACCATTTCCGAGAAGTTGGGCCAAAAAAATTCCACAACAATTGTCGTAACCATGCAATTTTTTTACGGGATCCTGTAAATTCTCGTAAACTCCCTAGACAGATGGCCTTTGCCATAAAATCTAAGTGCCACAAGAGTCCACTATGCCACCACCGCGCCGCCGCCGCCAACCATCGTCGTTCATGGTCCGCCGTCGCGTGAGTTCACCATCGCTATCATGCCACTGCCGAGAACCACTTGTAGTAGAAGTTTATAGGAACTGAGGAAAGACCTCACCTAGGAAATTCCACTAAATTATATAACCACTTTTATTAGTACTCCCTCTGTTCCTAAATATAAGTCTTTTAGATATTTCAATAAGGACTACATATGCTAAAAAGACTTATATTTAGAAACGGAGGGGGTAGTTTTTTACATGAGCTAATGAAAATGCTTTAAACATAGAATTGTTTCACCCGCTATAAAACATGGAATAGTTTGACTTAGGGCAAACTCAGAAGTCCTGTAGTCCAAAAACTCAAGTATATTAATGGCAAGACGATGTTGATTACACCCGCTCTGCAACAACACGATATCAATAATGTATATAGTCTATGCTCGTTGAAAAAGGATTTCTAGCTACTTTACTGAATGCAGTGGTTCTTCAACTCTGAATTGAAGGCGTGTTGGAAGATGGCTACGTGCTGGACGTGGAGCCCGGCAAGACGTACCTCCTGCGATTAATCAACGCGGCGCTCTTCTCCGAGTACTTCCTCAAGATCGCCGGCCACAAGTTCATGGTGGTCGCCAGCGATGCCAACTACGTCAACCCCTACACCACGGACGTCATCGTGATCGCCCCAGGTGAGACGGTGGACGCCATTGTCATTGCTGACGTCGCCCCCGGCAGGTACTACATGGTCGCGCTGCCCATCCAGGCGCCTCCGCCCGACCTGCAGACGCCCGAGTACACCACCAGAGGGATGGTTGAGTACCAATGAAAAAAATAGCGCGCTATAGCGTCGCTAATAGCACGCTATAGCATATAGAGAATTGTCTCGCTAAATAAATCAATGTACAATGCCTCGCTAATAGCACGTTATAGCGCGCTATAGCACGCTAATAGCATATTTTCAGGGGCCACGCTATTTTCTGTAGCGCGCTATTTTTTTCATTGTTGAGTACAGCAGCGTCAATACCTCAAGGCGTGACCATGTGCCTGCCGTTGCGCCTGAGATGCCTAACCAGCATGGCACGATCAAGTCTTTCTACTTCCACGGCAACCTGAGCAGCCTTCGCCAAGAGGTGCCGGTGCGTGCCGACGAGCACCTCTTCATCACGCTCGGCTTGGGCTCCATCTGCCGGCGAGACGGCCAGTCCTGCAACAGGGAGGGCAATCTGGAGAGCATGCTGGTGGCCAACATGAACAACATCTCCTTCCATCTCCCGGCTGCGATGACTACTCCGTTCCTCGAAGCGCACTACTACGGCTGCGCCCCCGCCGGCACGGGCACGACGGAGCTTGCTGACCGGCCGCCAAGGGCGTTTAACTACACCGACGGTGCCCTTATCACGTTCGGGCCCGAGGAGATGCTGCTGGAGCCGACGTCCAGGGCAACTGTGGTGCGCCGGTTCAGGCACGGCACCGCGGTGGACGTGGTGTTCCAAGGCACGGCGATGCTGCAGGGCGATTCCAACCCGATGCACCTTCACGGCCATGACATGTTCGTGCTCGCGCAGGGGCTCGGCAACTACGACGCTGCCAGGGATTCGGCGAGGTACAACCTAGTGAACCCGCCGAGGAAGAACACCGTCCTCGTCCCTAGTCTTGGGTGGGCAGCCGTTCGATTCGTGGCAGACAATCCAGGTGCGTATTAGAGTGATTTTGCTTGTGCTGCGTGCGTCCCTCTTAGGTGTCATGAAAACAGTAAATTCTCTTTGGATATCCAGTGAAACGGAAAAGGGAAAATAGAGCATCTTGTTTTTATCTATTGAATATCCAAAATAGGGCAATGACAGAATCGTTTTGCAGATCGGAAACGTTTTGCAGACCTGGATTTCCAAATAGGGCAATGACAAAATGATTCTGTGACCACCAATTTACATGAAAAATGTGACGGTTTGACTAAACGAAACTACCCACATATTAGTAAAGTGGGTTTCATGTAATACTATATTTCCTGAAAAGAATTCTATGAGACCAGGTCTCACGGGTTAGCAGGTGAGACCCATACTGATGGATGACACGTGGCATTCACAAATAATAAAGCATCTACCCCCTCCCCCCCCCCTCCCCCCCACCCCACTTGAAATCAGGGGGGAAGAGATTAGATACTTTGTGATTTGTGAATGTCACGTGTCATCCATCAGAGCGGGTCTCACCTGCTAACTGTGAGACCTGGTCTCATATAATTTCTTTCCATATTTCCTATATAATATATTTTATGTATGGTTGGGTCAAAGTTTGAAAAATTATTTCTTGAACAATTAAAAATCAAGTGAAGACTACACTTAATTGATGGTTTTTCTTGGGTATTTATTGAACAATTAAAAATAGAGTCAAGTTTTAATTTAATTGGTAGTTTTCCTTGTGTATGTACTCATAAATTTTCCTTAGTTGGATACGGAAGATAGACTCCAAAGAACTAATGCATGGTTGTTTCGTATGCCACACAGGAACATGGCTCATACATTGCCACTATGAGTTCCATTTGTCGATGGGCATGGCTGCAGTATTCATTGTAGAGGATGGGCCAACAGTGGATACGTCCCTCCCTCCACCGCCTCGGTATTTCTTGGACGCGTCGACTTTCGTGAGCACCAGCTCCTCCTCTGCCGGGCAGCAGCTCTTCAATTCTGTCTCTGCACACTCCACGACACTTATTAATAATACTAGTCGTCAACCCGTGCATTCGCACGGGTTGGTGATCTAAAATTTTCTATCAATCTGTATTTTGAAAAAATATGTCTTTTTTATAAGGACCACTATACTTGAAAGATATTCTAAGAATATGCCTGTAGAGTCACAACGATTTTCATAAGAATGTATGCATATAGGTTAAATGAAATCATCATGTAACATCACCAAGCTAAAATGCTAATGACATAGAATCACGATATATTGCTAAATATTCTCTAATATGAAGATACAATCATGTGTGAATAATTTCCGTAATTGTTGTTTATTGTGTAGAGACGCCCAATATCTTGCTTATTTTCTGATGCATAGAGTATATGACTTTTTATACTTGTAACTACTCAACGAAAATTGAACAATAAAAATTCTAGATAGTCGTGCAATTTTATTTCCATTTCCCAAATTATTTCTCGTTTACGCTAATATATCTAGAATGATATCTTGAGGCAATTCTAAGACTCAAACTATAGAACATTAGAATTTCTATGTGACACCTAATATTAAATGGCACACATAAACTTCTCTAAATTCTATTACTAATATATATATAGAAGTTTTGAAAAAGGTCAAGTTATTATATGTAGTAACTTAAAATGTTTTGACAAGCCGTTTCATAACAGTAACTTCTAATACTTTGTGAACATTTATGTTACGAATATCAAACATGAAATTAAATAGTATTGTTTATTATGACCATATATGAAAAATCGTCCTTAAATATTTTACTTTAAATATGATATTTTTCATCCTGTAGTAAGTAATTAGCCTTTCGTCCAACTCCTACAACGAATGTGCAGATAAATAGGCGGTTCTAGAAATCCATATTGACTAATGACTGTGAAAATCTGACCATTTAATTGAATGCTGAAGAGAAGAAGATATGGGTCGTGATAAAAAGTGTAGAGTTTCAAAAGCTTGGTTAAAACATGCAGTGGTGGCCTTTGGAGAGCCAAAGGTAGGTAAAAAGCTACTTACTTAATTGACGAAGTCTATACATAATAAATCGATGGGCATCCTCTAGAATCATAATAAATCGTTAGAGGATGAAGGTGAAACAATATGGTCGATTCATTTGTTCATAACTATACATTAATTTTGCATTCGAAGTCTAGATCCTAATAGTGATGTCAAAGTTGCCAAAAGAATACTACTTTTGTTGTGGGAAATTATTTGTCGGGCCAAGAGAAAAGACTGATATTTAGAAATCCCAAACCCAGTAGCCATTCAAACATGGTACCGGCAATAGGAAAACAATGTGCAACCCAAAGGAAATTAGCTAGTGACACATACCAGCTGAGAAACGCCTCACCCACATGTGAGAAAATGAAGGAAATATAGGCCTGAAGGAAATTATTCAAAATATTTAACATGATATATGTGCATGCACACTGGTCTAAAAAAATGAAACAAACAGAAGAAGTAATGCAAAAACAATGTTTTTTGCTCAAAATGTCAAAAGAGTGGTGCAATAAAGCAAACCTCTGGTTGGGCAAGCGCTCACACGATTGAGGCTAGCCATTATTGTGACGCTGATTCAAATATCCTTCCCAGGCTGAAAATCTGACTACTGCCATGTAAATAGGAAGCAAAATGCTGAAGCATGTAAAGAGCCTGAGCAAAATTTCCTTTCAATGGTGGAGGCCCGATCATCTCTTGTAGACGATTACTTTGTGCTGACTGCATGCTCACATCAAATCGGCCATGTTATTTCTGGCCGTTCATGGACTCATGGACATGCACCTACAGGCTAGCTTGATTCAACCAAGTACATCACAAGTCTATGTCAAAGAATTTGTGACATCATGTGCGTGTCTTTTCCCAAATAGACCGAAGGGATTAGCATAATATACCTCCGTCTCAATGCGGAATCAATCCAGCAGCCTGCTATCTTCTTTACATTCATGTTTCTACCTTATAATTTCAGCTGCTGTCAACATCGATCGGCTAGGGAATAATCGAGCTATCCTGCCCGAAGGCACCCCGCTGCAGCTTTTCATCTCCTACCAACACCAATCGGCAAGGAAGTAATCTAGCTGCATAAGTGCACCACCTCAACCTACCTCCTTCAGCTTGAGACGGATGATGGATATTTTCCCATGGAAGAAGAGAGACTCGTTGGATTATTTTTTTCATGGGAGAAGAGAGCGTTGATGAGAGGGAATAGATCTTGGAGAATAGTTAGATAGAAATCATGGAGATTGATGCCGTGGAGCTCTAGGTAGTTGGAGATTGAGATGTGAGTTTTTCTCCTTCTACTGATCGAGACGTGAAAAGAGGCGTGCAGTTTGTAGATAAATTGGTATAGAAGGTTTTTTTATTTCTATTTTTTGACCGACCAACATTATGGGCCTTGGGCGTTTTCTATGGGAGTTTTTTACTTTTATTTTTCAACCAAAAAAGATTATGGGCTTTGATTTTTTACTGAATAGATTTATGGTTTTGAGAGAGAGAGAGAGAGAGAGGTGCTTTATGGGGCTTGACTTTTTTTCTAATGATTCTATGGTTTTGAGAGAGAGAGAGAGAGAGAGAGAGAGAGAGAGAGATGCGTGAGAAAGAAAGAAAAGAGATGTGAGAGCGTAAGCCAGCCCAAAAAAATACGTGAGAGTTGTGAGTCCGTAGGAGTACTCCTATTTTCATAACCAAGAAAAGAGACAGGGAGTTGTAGATAGATTGTGGGAGAAGCTTTTTAAGTCATTTTTCTTATTTAACAGATCGTTTGAGAGTTTTTTTAGAGACACGTGAGAGATTGGGTCATGGGAGAGAGATAAGTTAGTTTTTTTATTGGAGAGATAAATGAGACGTGGAGTAGGATACCTGAGTTTTTTTCTATGAGCCGATCTACACCGTAATAATTCTCGGTCCCACCTGATTAACAGCTCGTAAAAATCTAATTAACGTGGGAATTTCTAGGAAGTGCCAAATTAGTATTGAAAAGGTATAGATAGATAGATAGATAGATAGATAGATAGATAGATTGATTCCAATAAGGCTGCTCATAGTGGATAGCATCATAAGTCAGTAGTACTATTAATATATTAGTATCTTCACGATATTAATATATTCCCTTATCGAAAAATAATTCAGTACTATGCATATGATGTATGATACTATCTCCGTATTGCATAGTACTCCCTCCTTTCCGGTTTATAAGACTTAATTTGAAAATCTCTTCAACCAAGATAGATGATCAATGATGGAATTAATTTCATAGTTTGCAAAAGTACTTAATTAGTATGCTCTTTTTTTCAAAAAGTTATGTATATCGATGCATTATATACAACACATGCATACATGACCACTAAACCCTAGTAAAAAAATGGCTTTAAGTCGCTACAACCCCTGCATACATTATATTTGACCACCTTCGATTCTCCCTAAATCCGGCGATGTCCCTCACCGTCGCTCATGGGCCAGGCTCCCCCTCAGTGCACTCGTCCTAT
Source organism: Triticum timopheevii (assembly GCA_963921465.1). Classification (NCBI taxonomy): domain Eukaryota; kingdom Viridiplantae; phylum Streptophyta; class Magnoliopsida; order Poales; family Poaceae; genus Triticum; species Triticum timopheevii. The sequence goes on from OY997274.1 coordinate 673,662,869, forward strand.
ATTCCTCCTTGGCGACGTCCTCGACGCCACTGCACGCGTCCCTGTGGTAACTCTAGTCGACGCAAATTGCCGGCGCAGCTCGCTCGCCTCTATTTCCAGAGGTCACTACTCCTCATCGCTGCTTCTGCCTTCCGGCTCGGGCATGGATCTAAAACAAGCTGTGGTGTAGGGTGCTGCTCCCTTCTCTCGGTGGTGGTCGGCAGTGGAGACGGGCCCGAGGGGAGAGGAGCATGGGGTGGAGCTCCGGCCGTGTTCCTCAACTGCCAATTGGATCCCGCGCGTGCGGCTGGTTCTTGTGGCTCGCGAAGCCTTGGGCGGCGATGGTGCTCCTTTTGGACTTATTTTGGTGCCCGGCGTGCTTTGGTTGCCCCGCGTGCGTTTGTCTGCAGTTGCGTGCGTGCTTGGCTCGTGTGCATGTATGTGTGTGGTTCGTGCGTTTATCTACCCGAACTGTCTGGGCATTGGCCGGATGATCCGGGTAGGTACCCATGTGATATGAATACATCGTGGCGGTTGCGGGTGGCTGGACGTCTGGGTTGGTGTCCGGATGTTCGGGCGGTGGCAGGATAATCCAGACTGGAGTTTGAATTTTTCGGGCTGGCAGCTGGATCATCCGGGCAAGTGCAGACTTGTCTGTCTTTCCTTCTCCTCGTTTTGCTCCAGTCCATGCCTGGTCTTCCTCCTTAGCTATTCCATGGATGTTTTTATGGTACCTGAGTATGCAAAGTGTTTCCATGGATGTTTTCATGTCTCATGGGAATGTACATGAAGCTTAAAGAGAAGAAAAACAGCCTAAGTTTTGATAGCCTTGGGAAAGATGGAGGATCATGAACCCAAATACAACTGTTAACACAACACTCTCACCCAAGGTGTGTGCAACAAAATTAGCCTCTCGAGGACATTAGATCTCGGTTGCTCCCCACCCCCCCCCCCCACCCCCCCCCCCCTCCTGCGGTGCCGACCACCCCCTGGTCCAGCGGCGGCGGATCCGGCCCCGCGCGCCTCCCCCGCCATCTTCGGCCGCCGTGGAGTCCCCCCTCCTCGCGCGCCTCCACCCCCTCTTCCCGCGACCCCGGGATTCTCCCCGGCGATTCTTGGGTTCCCCACCACCAGCTGCCGCTCCAACCTGTTGGACGGCGGCGTGGCCGGTTGCGGGGGCGCCTGCGGCCTGCCTCTCGTGCAGGCGTCCCCCTCATCTCCGGCGGCCCTGCCGCCCCACCCCTGAGCCACGGTGACGGCCCTCGCGTGGAGGCGGCGATGCATCTGTGGTAGTGGCGAGCACACGGCTTCTCGCGGCGGGTCCTTGCCGGCGCTGTTTCGGTCCCGGCAGCCTTGGGTCCGCGTCTCTCCGGTGTCCCTTGCTGATGGCGTCTTCCGGGCAGCTTCGGCCTCAGCGACCAGGTAGCTGCGTCCCCTCAAGCTCACCTGGATCGCAGACTCCCGGCGGCTAAGGCCACGACAGCTTGGATCTGTGTCCTTCCAATCCTAGCCCCCCGCTTGGTTCGCCACGTCGCCCTCCCTACCCTAGACACCTCAAAGCATCTCCCTTTGCCAGATCCAATGCTCGCGAGTTCGGTGGCGGTGCCATCCTTCGTCGGCAAGTGCAGCCTCGCCAACCCCGTTCAGTCTTGGTGGTTTCGACCAACGTTGGCCTTTCATCTATGATTCCAGATTCGGCGGCTGTGGGATCGCTTTGCTTCAGGCCAGGGAGAGATCCCTGCTCGGTTTGCCAGTGCTGGCAGCGATGGCGCCTGTGGGTGTCGTTTCCTTCTTGGAGGCGCTGTCAAGGCCTTCAGCTGCGCCCCTCTTCGAGCTTAGGGGAAACCCTAGGTCCGGGTCCCTCAGACCGGATAGTGACGGCGTCTCGGCGTCGTCTTCCTTCCTGCAGGCACTATCTTCTCGCTCGTGGTGTCCCCGGTTTTGGCTCGGGCGGTGTTGGAGCTCTCGTTGGTTTGGCATCACCGCTTTTGGTTCGGGTTTGGTAGGATTAGCTGTGATGTATCCTCTATTCGGGCCGAGCATCCCTTGTCTCTCTGCTCTGGGCACCATGTTCACACCTGCTTGCGTTTGTGTCATGTGTTGTACCCCATGTACTCATTCTACTCCTTCTATCAATGGAAAGATACGCAACTTTGCGTATTCGCGAAAAAACAAAATTAGCCTCTCTTCGTCTCTTGGACAGAACAAAAACTCTAGTTTAACAAAAGAAGAGACTTGAATACAGATATCCCGCTCTATTGGCACATCACCACTTATTTTGCTACTAGTTAAATTTACTGATCTAAATTTCCCTATCTAACTTATAAACCCAACCAGAGTCCAGAGGTACCAAGTAAAAACTTCAAAAAAAAAAACTTGTTCAACTCACTCTTTTAACTGTGATACATGCGATTATTTTTCTATGTTTCAGACCTTTTCCTTATTCACACGTCATTGCATCAATTTCTTGTAAATCTACTCCTCACTAGACGTTGGTTAATCCAGATCGCTGGAGTCAACCTCGAGTCCACGCTTTCCTACTTGTATATAATTGTGGATAGAGTGAGGCCGGAGGTCGACATTCAGATCCTTGGCAAATTGGCTGCCCTTCGATCTCTCCGGCTGGAAACCACCAAAACAAGTAGAGGAAGAAGAGGGTCCTGCCACAGTGATCACCGCGAACGACTGAGTACCAATCCTCAATTCAGATCCGCAGGTAAGCAGCAGCTACCAGCCCTTCCCGTCCACAACTGAATTTGCTCTCCTGAACTTGATTTCTGCTCTGGCTGATGATCATGTGCATTGCTTTTGTCTTTATTTTCGCCACGTGTTGTATAGGCAGATGAGCTCATGGAAGCAAGTCATATGTATTAGGTGGGCTGATATATGAGTACTATATACCATTTATTTCTTGGGGTTTTACAGAAATGGTTCGGTTATAAAATGGGTCTGTCGTCAGCACCTACTGGTGTTACAAGTTACAACCACCTTATAAGAAACCCGACATAGCCTGTGTAGTATGTACAAATGAAAAAAAATCTTTTCCATACATGAAAATTACATACCCCCTGAATGTCTGTCTAGTGGCTTATTGCTTGATTAGTTTGTATGGTTAGTCATGTGTCCTGTCGTCTAGGGACAGAGCTCTGCAACACCTGAAGATGTGTTTGACTTTTTTTTTTGCGGGGAAAGATGTGTTTGACTTGTGGGTGCATGTGTGTGTACCTTCAGTTAGTTTATTACTCCCTCCGTCCTAAAATTCTTGTCTTAAATTTCTCTAAATACGAATGTATTAAGTCATGTTTTAGTATTAGATACATCCGTATCTAGACAAATCTAAGACAAGAACTTTGGGACGGAGGGAGTAGTATATAAATGAAATTACGGAGCTCGCTGCTAGGCAATTGGCCGGGATCACATCTCATCACTGTGTGATATGCAACGCTTTGGAGACAAATTTTATTTCGGTGTCCTGTCGCTCGCTTTGTATGGTGCGTGGTCAGAGATGCTTCAGAGCCCCGGAACATTTGTGTCAAAAAAGAGCCCAGGAAAAATAATTGTTTAGAAATTTAAAAATAATTCTAGAATGGAAAAAAGTTCTAGAAATTGATTTTTTCTCAAATGTTAAAAAAGTTTCCAATTCCAAAATTTTCATGATTTCTAAATTATCTCGATTTTTCTGAAAACGTTCTTTTATTTTACAAAAAATTCAAATTTTGAAACATGTTAATAAAAAAGTGTGAATACTATTAAAACTTTGTGAAGATTTCGTAAAGTTCTAAAAAGTTATTGGAATTTGTGAACTTTATCTTTTTTAGAAATGAGAACATTTTTGGGAATTCCATAATATATTTTATAAAAAATAATAAGAGATAAAAGCTTGTAATACCAGTAAAGAAAACAAAAACCAAATAGTAATCTTCTAGAAGCTTCGTAAAACTAGAAAACCAGACCTTGTTTGAAAAATGAATGCAATGCTAATCTCTAGAACTTGTGCCTCAGACCATGTTTGCAAGGCTGGAATTTGATTATTGCAATTCCAGCTCCAACTAGCAAGCATGCGAAGAACTTCTAGTCCTGTTGTAACTGCTGCTTGCTTCAGTCAGGACAAGCTATAGCTTGTTAACCCTGCGGCCTTGTATAATGAAAGGTGGTTGGTAAAAATAAAATGAGTTTTTCTTAAGCACGAGTGCTTACCTCTATAGTAGGGGTGTCTAATTAAGCGTCTCCCGTCGTGTTTCCCCCACAGGTCGTCTGGCGAGGAAGCAGGCAGTGCTACATGCCGTGAATCCCCCTTTCTCGCTCACTCGGTGTGCAGTTGGGAAGAGGAATGGGCACCAGGGTCCACGTGGGAAGGATATCCATGAATCCTTTCTAGTCTTATCTCTCCCAAGCGAACTATCGCCCAACATTGACGTGTCAGGGAAAGTGAACTAAAATCCGTGCAAAGCGGCTGGGCGACATCAAGGAACTTTTGAAGGGGTTGTCACATATTTGGCACTGCGCCAAGTATGATTTCCGTAGAACAAAAGAGAAAAACACTAATAAATGAAAAGACAAAATATTATAGGATAGATAGAGAACATCGCCTTCCTCTGAGCCGCTCATAGCAAAAAAGAAGTACTAAAATAGCAAATTATTAGAACAAAATATGAAAAAAATATTAATAAAAAGACAAAATATTAGAGGAAAGAGCTTCCATTGAGCCACCGAAAGCGGAAAAATAGAGCACTAAAATTGCGAAATATTAGGAAAAGAAAAAAGAAAAAAGAAGAGGCAAAATATTAGTGGACTGTTAGATGGCATTGCCTTCCTCTGAGCCATCGAAAGCCAAAAAAATAGAGCACTAAAATTAAAAAATATTGCAGGAAAATAGTAAGGTATGAAAGAAAAGGCAACATATCATTCCTATGAGCCGTTGAAAAGAAAAAATATCAGTACAAAAAAGGAAAAAAAGGCTGACATTGCATGTCATTTCTAACCCCCAACACACAGTGAGGGTGACCTAGGGGTAAGCGGCCGATAGGACAGGCCCGGCCAGAAGTACGTAGCGAAAGCTCTTTGCCTCAGCAGAGCTAATGAATGAGATTTGCGTCCTCGGCGATGGAGAACTCAGCACCGGAGCTATTTAAGCCGCGTAGTGCCTTCTTAGCCGAGCAGTGTGGTACTACTAAACATCGGAATAGCTAGCAGGCGCTGCGGTTAGTTCGTTCCTAGACTGGGCCGTCGTCATCTTCGGCCCACCAGCTAGGCGGGCCCTCAATCAGTTAAAGTGTGAATCTCCTCTCATAAAAAAAAGAAAGTTAAAGCTACTGCTCTCGGTTGGGCCGACACAGGAAACGAGCAGCGAACGCAAAGCTCGCAAAAATAGGTCTCGAACCCACGAGCTTGGATTTCACGTACGTGCCACACTAGCCACTCCAGCTACCATACCGTTATTAAGCAGTCACAGGGGCAAAAACATACTCCCTCCGTCCAGAAATACTTGTCGGAGAAATGGATAAAAATGGTTGCATCTAAAACTAAAATATGTCTAGATACATCCATTCCTCCGACAAGTATTTCCGGACAGAGGGAGTAATAAACAACGAGGTCCAAGCTTTCTTCTGAGATGGATTTCTTGGAGACAGCAGACGAAGAAAGGCTTGCAATCTCCTTTGCCTTTACAGCCCATGTTTTGTTTTGTTTACCTACATAGATTCGAAGATAAACTTGCTTATAGCTGCGCAAAAAACAAATTACAGCTTGAAGAACAGCATGATTCCAGACGGTGGGTGTGGATCTGTGGGCTTGTGCAGGCGTGCTCAGCCCAGCACATCTGGTTCTTGCGATTTGTCTCACGTACGAGCTGTTTTGGTCGCGGAAGCTGGTTGACATGCGGTTTGGAATTGAAGATTGGGACGATGAACAGTGTGTTTGGCTTGTCGTGTCAAAACTAAAGGACATCAACACATAATTACACACAATCTTTTCGTCTCCCTTCCACAAAAGGCGAAGCACCCTCAGCTCCACCAGCTTCCCTCAGCACCTGATACTATTAAATATGCTTATCTCGATGAAAAGAAGATATATCATGTTATTATTAGTGCTAACCTTTCAGAGCATGAAGAAGAGAAATTATTGAAAACTCTGAAGAAACACCGTGCTGCTATTGGATATACTCTTGATTATCTTAAGGGCATTAGTCTCACTCTATGTCAGCACAAAATAAAACTGGAGAAAGATGCTAAACCAGTTGTTGATCATCAACGACGGTTAAATCCTAAAATGAAAGAAGTGGTAAAAAATGAAATACTAAAGCTTCTGGAGGCAGGTATAATTTATCCTATTGCCGATAGTCAGTGGGTAAGTCCTATTCATTGTGTCCCTAAGAAAGGAGGTATTACTGTTGTTCCTAATGATAAGGATGAATTGATCCCATAAAGAATTGTTACAGGTTATAAAATGGTAATTGATTTCCGCAAATTAAATAAAGCTATTAGAAAAGATCATTACCCTCAACCTTTTATTGATCAAGTGCTACCAAGACTATCCAAACATACACATTTTTGCTTTCTAGATGGTTATTCTGGTTTATCTCAAATACCTGTGTCAAAAGAGGATCAAGAAAAGACCACTTTTACTTGCCCTTTTCGGTACTTTTGCTTATAGACATATGCCTTTTGGTTTATGCAATGCACCTGCTACCTTTTAAAGATGTATGACTGCTATATTGTCTGACTTTTGTGAAAAGATTGTTGAGGTTTTCATGGATGATTTCTCCGTTTACGGAACTTCTTTTGATGATTGCTTAAGCAACCTTGATCGAGTTTTGCAGAGATGTGAAGAAACTAATCTTGTCTTGAATTGGAAGAAGCGCCATTTTATGGTTAATGAAGGTATTGTCTTGGGGCATAAAATTTCTGAAAGAGGTATTGAAGTTGATAAAGCTAAAGTAGATGCTATTGAAAAGATGTCGTGTCGTAAAGACATCAAAGGTATAAGAAGTTTCCTTAGTCATGCTGGTTTCTATAGGAGGTTTATTAAAGACTTCTCTAAAATTTCTAGGCCTCTGAATAATCTCTTGCAAAAAGATGTTCCTTTTGTTTTTGATGATGATTGTGTAGATGCATTTGAAATACTTAAGAAGGCCTTGATTTCTGCACCTATTGTTCAGCCACCTCATTGGAATTTACCCTTTGAAATTATGTGTGATGCTAATGATTATGTTGTTGGTGCTGTTATAGGACAAATAGTTGATAAATTAAATGTTATCCAATATGCTAGTAAAAATCTAGACAGTGCTCAGAGAAATTACGCTACTACTGAAAACGAATTTTTAGCAGTCGTATTTGCTTATGATAAGTTCAGACCATATATTGTTGATTCCAAAGTAACTGTTCACACTGATCATGCTGCTATTAAATGTCTTATGAAAAAGAAAGATGCTAAACCTAGACTAATTAGATGGGTTCTCTTACTACAGGAATTTGATTTGCATATTATTGATAAAAAGGGAGATGAGAACCCCGTTAGAGACAACTTGTCTAGGTTAGAAAATGTTCTTGATGACCCACTACCTATTGATGATAGCTTTCCTGATGAACAATTAGCTATCATATATGCCTCTCATATTGCTCCATGGTATGCTGATTATGCTAACTAGTCATCAACCCGTGCATCTGCACGGGCTAGCACTTCTAATATTAAATTCTCCTCTGGTCCCTTTTACTCCGCATATAAGATTTGTCAAAAGTAAAATTTCATAAAGTTTGACCAACTTTATTGAAAAAGATTCATAATGCAAAATCAATATTATTAGATGTGCAATGAATTTAATTTTCAGGTTGTATAACTTTGGTATTATAGATGTTGATATCTTTCATATAAATATGGTCAAAGATATGATCTTTGAATTCAGACAAATCTTATATACGGTCTAAAGACGATCATTTGGAGTAGTAGTACAATTGCTAGTAGTAGAACATGATACTGTAGCAAAAAATGATTTCTACATTTTTTAATTATTTTAAGGACCATCTGTTATTTGTATTTCATGTTCTTGTATTAATCAATAAATTCTTAAAGAAAATGTTTTATGATTTGCTGGGTATTGTGTGATAGATAATTTAGATTTCAAGATATTCTTTGTACCAAAAAAATCTTCGAAGAATTTGTTTTATGATCAATGTGCTTGAACATTTACAGTACTTTCTATCCCTATCACACATATGTATATCACATACATAATCATATGTTTATATGAGATCTTTGTGTTGCATGGTACATGAAGATTACTGTAGAAATTTATGTGTATTAAAGATAGTTTAATAGCTATATTTTTTTTCTTATCGGGCTAAAATGGAAACATGCATCGACGTACTATATGCGCAAATAATAAGCATTAGCAATCTGCAATGTGAAGAAAGATGTGAATCCACATGTAATTCATCAATCACAAGTATGCATGCATGTCAGTCAAAGTAGTTTATTTTTCGAGAGAATAGTATTCTGTGCGTTTATAATAATAATCACCACCGAGCTAATTTAGCATATAGACTAAACTTGAACGACACCATTACATTGCATCCATGACATCGGATGCAACCACCGCCCGATAGTGTACATGGGGAGCACGTCCAGCCTCTCCATCCAATATAATTTATCTTTGTCACACAAGAAGTGCTCATCGAATTCCAATGCTAACAATTAATTAGCAAGGATGATCGGCCTTCCCCTGCAGAACTGCATGCTCCCTTGTTCGGTGTCATGTAGCCGCCAGTCTCGACCAGTTCCACATCCGTGGTTGACAAACTTTGGCTTCAATTTCCCTTGAAAAAAATATACTGATCCACAAAACATGGGAGGTATTCAAAGTAATCTAGAAAAATAAATTGTATGTATGATAAGGGCAAAACCCAGCCGGTGGTACACTTGGTGAAGGGAGCTCCTCATCTCTTCCTGGCTTTCGGGCTCCTTTGTGGTTCGCCGATGGCCATGCAGGTGGGAGAGCAGACTCAGTATGAAAAATTGCCACCGCCGACCATAGGGAGGAGAGCAAGATCGAAGCAGAGGAGGAGACAACGGCCATACAGAGGAGACCACGCAGATTTTAATCGAGGAAATACTTGATTGACGGAGCCATGGAGGCTTATTATAATTTCATGGGCAATCAGCTGGATATCAAAATTCCTTATGAACAAGAGAAGGCTTTCCGTGTTTTGTGAATGGACATGGGGCTTTCCTTTTTTTCAATTGACGTGAGCTTTTTTTTTGAGAATTACTTGAGTCTTATCTTGTTTTTTCTTTTTTAGACGTCAGGCTTTCCTTTTTTTTTTTGAGAAACGTTGGACGTGTCGCATGTGCTTTTTTCTTATAAGACGGAATGATTAGCGTTATGCAATTTTTCCTTTAGTCCTGAATCATAAGTTTTAGAATATAAGGGTTAATTGATTTTGTTTATGTCGATTAATGGATTCTTATTTTAATTTCACGGGCAATCAACCGGATTGTGGATTCTTTTCCTTTTCATCGTTGGATTTGTTTTGGTATTTTAGTATCGTTAGAATTTTTAATGGACGATTTCCTTCTTTTTTTTGTGGGAACAAATAGATGCTTTCCTTGTTTTCCTTACGGGAGCATTTTCTTGTTTGTCTGTTTTTATTATTTCAGTGGCAATCAGCCGGATCGTGGATTTGTTTCCTTTCTACCGTTGGATTTGTTTTGGTACTTTATCGTTAGCATTTTAAACGGCAACTTTTCTTCCTAATTTGTGTGAACGGGTGGAGTTTTTTTACGTGAGGATATCCTTGTTTGTTTCTTTTTGACGTGAGGCTTTTTTTTTGCGGGTAGAGCTTTTTTTTTACCTGAGGATATCCTGTTTCTTTTTTAAGTGAGGCTTTTCTTTTGCGGGTGGACTTTGTTTGTTTCGTTTGACTATAAGTTGGACGTGTCAGGTGCGTTTTTCATAGGATTGGATCATCTGCGTTACACAAGTTGTCTTTTCGTCCTGGTTGTAAATTTTATAATCTAACGATTTAATTAATCTTGATGATGTGGATTAATGAGAGATCAAGAAAGGTGCCTCCAATTATTAAATATAAGATTACATTGTTGCTAAATTTATACCACCTAGTTTCACATGCCAACAAAAGAAAATATTTTTTCTATGATTTACGACATTACTTTTGGGATGACTGATACATCTCCAACGTATCTATAATTTATGAAGTATTCATGCCATGTTTACAATAATTTTATATGGTTTTGGTACGATTTGCATGAAACTAACCCGGACTGACGCTGTTTTCGGCAGAACTACCGTGGTGTTGTTTTTTCTGCAGAAATGGAAGTTCCCCAAACACCGCAAAATTTTTTGTGGATTTTTTATGGACCAGAAGAGAACCATTGGGCCAGAGCAGCACCTGGGGGGTGCCCCGAGGGGGGCACAACCCCCAGGCGCGCCATGGTGGGTTGTGCCCACCTTGGTGGCCTCCCGTACCCTTCTTCGCTCTATAAATTCCCAAATATTCCGAAAACCGTCGGGGAGACCCTAGATCGGAAGTTCCGTCGCCGCAAGCGTCTGTAGCCACTGAAAACCAATCGGGACCCCGTTCCGGCACCCTGCCGGAGGGGGGAATCATCACCGGTGGCCATCTTCATCATCCTGGCGGCCACCACGATGAGGAGGGAGTAGTCCACCCTCGGGGCTGAGGGTTTGTACCAGTAGCTATGTGTTTAATCTCTCTCGCGCGCGATCTTGAGATGTCACGATCTTGATGTATCATGGGCTTTGTTAACATAGATGGATCATATGATGTTTGTCCCCTCTCTACACATGTTGTGATGAATTGAGTCTTTACCCTTTGAAATTTTGCCTTGTCGGATTGAATATTCAGATCTGAGAACACATGATATATGTATTGCATATGAATACCTGTGGTGACAATGAGGTATTATTTTGATTCACATGATATATGTTATGGCACTCAACTTGCAGATTACAGACGTGACTTTGGGGTAATCTATGCATAGGGGTTGATGCATGTTTTTATTATCTTTTCTCCGATAGAAACTTTGGGGTCTTCTTGTAGTTCTTTGTGTGGATTGAGTATTATGAATCTGAAATTGTTTGATAGATATCGTATAATTAACTCATGGGTACTCGCGGAGACATTGGGGTATCTAGGTGACATTACAGTTGGTTGATATGCATCATATGATGTTATTTTAGTACGAACTCTTGATTATATCGATCTGAAAGAATAGCTTGCTGTTATTTTAGTATGAACTCTAGGATAGATTGATCAGAAAGAATAGCTTGGAGGTGGTTTCATACCCTACAAACAATTTCTATCTTTTGTTCTCCGCTAATAGGAACTCGGGAGTGATTCTTTATTGCACTTTGAGGGATAATCATATGATCCAACTATGTTAGCATTGTTGAGAGATTGCAGTAGTGAAAGTATACACCCTAGGCCTCATTTTCCATTTTTGCAATACCGTTTGTGCTCCTTTTTTGCTATTTACTACCTTGCTATTTTTTATTGTTCGCACTACAAAAACTCATATCTACTATCCATACTACACTTTTATCACCATCTCTTTGCCGAACTAGTGCACCTATACAATTTGCTATTGTATTGGGTGTGTTGGGGACACAAGATATTTCTTGTATTTGATTGTAGGGTTGCTTGAGAGAGACTATCTTCATCCTACGTCTCCCGCGGATTGATAAACCTTAGGTTATCCACTTAAGGAAAAATTGCTGTTGTCCTACAAAACTATGCGCTTCGAGGCCCAACACGTGTCTACAATATTAAAGTTGTGTGTAGACATCAAAGACCCACATCTCTATCAAGAAGGAGTAGATAGTGTTATTAGACGTTGTGTATCTGAGCATGAACAGGAACAGATCCTACACAAGTGTCACTCCGAGGCTTACAGACGACATCACGCTGGAGATAGAACTGCACATAAGGTATTGCAATCCGGTTTTTATTGGCCTACTCTTTTCAAAGATGCCCGTAAGTTTGTCTTGTCTTGCGATGAATGTCAAAGAATTGGTAATATTAGTAGACGTCAAGAAATGCCTATGAATTATTCACTTGTTATTGAACCATTTGATGTCTGGGGTTGATTATATGGGACATTTTCCCTCCTCTAACGGATATACACATATTTTAGTTGTTGTTGATTACATTACTAAGTGGGTAGAATCTATTCCAACTAGTAGTGCCGATCATAACACTTCTATTAAGATGCTCAAAGAAGTTATTTTCCCGAGGTTTGAAGTCCCTAGATATTTAATGACTGATGGTGGTTCACATTTTATTCATGGTGCTTTTCGTAAAATGCTTGCTAAGTATGATGTTAATCATAGAATTCCATCTCCATATCATCCTCAGTCTAGTGGTCAAGTAGAATTGAGTAATAGAGAAATTAAATTGATTTTGCAAAAGACTGTTAATAGATCTAGAAAGAATTGGTCCAAGAAACTTGATGATGCATTATGGGCTTATAGAAGTGCTTATAAAAATCCTATGGGTATGTCTCCATATAAAATGGTTTATGGAAAAGCTTGTCACTTACCTCTTGAACTAGAACATAAGGCATATTGGGCTATTAGAGAGCTCAATTATGATTTCAAACTTGCCGGTGATAAGAGGTTATTTGACATTAGCTCTCTTGATGAATGGAGAACCCAAGCCTATGAGAATGCCAAGTTGTTTAAAGAAAAGGTTAAAATATGGCATGACAAAAGGATACAAAAGCGTGAGTTTAATGTAGGTGATTATGTTTTGCTATACAACTCTCGTTTAAGATTGTTTGCAGTAAAACTTCTCTCTAAATGGGAAGGTCCTTACTTTATCGAAGAGGTCTATCGTTCCGGTGCCATAAAAATCAACAACGCCGAAGGCACAAATCTGAAGGTGGTAAATGATCAAACAATCAAGCATTATATCTCAGGTAATCCCATAAATGTTGAAACCAATGTTATTAACACCGTAACCCCGGAGGAATACATAAGGGACACTTTCCAGAACGTTTCAGACTTCGAAAAGGAATAGGTATGTTGTACGTTAAGTAAACCAACTCCAAAACTGTTCAAACAGCATTTTTTTCTATGTTTTGAAATATTTAAAAAATAGGATAATTAAAAGTAGTCCGAGAGAGACACGAGGTATCCACGAGGGTGGAGGGTACACCCTACCCCATGGGCGCGCCCCCTGCCTCGTGGCCACCTCGTCTGCTCTCCAGACTCCGTTTTCTTGCACGATACTTCTTTTGGTCGGTAAAATTCATTACATAATTTTCCGAAGGTTTTGACCATCGTACCACCACAAAATCCTCTGTTTTGTTTTGAGCTGTTTCTATAACAGATTTAGAGCAATATGTCGTCCCAGGATTCGGAGGGAGAAAGCTATGTGGCTGATTACCTTGCAGACCCCCAAAGTCTACGGCGACTCAGAGCATTGTGGTTGGACCACGGAGGAAGAAGAAGACTATGATCCTAAGGGAAAGGAGGAGACAAGCTCAGATGAAGATGAAGTCCCACTACCTCAACCTAGGGACATGGACGTGGAGTTTAAAAGGTCAAGTCTTCCTGATAGAGCAAAGAAACCTAAGATCGACTTTATCCCTTTTCGTCTCTTGTAGGAAAACAAACAAGAACTATGTAAAAAGATACTAAGTCTTGAATAGGAGATCGATGATTTAAGCTAGGGATCAGAATTCTATCCTCAAGCGCAAGCTAAGGAAGAAGCCTACTACATCAACAACTCCATCATCACCACCTCTGAAGAAAGAGACATAAATACATGGCTATGGGCACTCCCCTTGGCAACTGCCAAGATTGGGGGAGGTGGCCCCATATCGTATCACCATCATACTTCTATCTTTACCATTTTACTTAGTTTGATCCTTTTGGTTATATCTTGATCTAGTGTAATAAAGTTTTAGTATGATCTAGCTTTGAGTTTTGTTTTGATCTCTATCTATGTAATCGAGTCCGTGAGTTATATATAATAAAGAGTAGTTTTGAGTTGTGGGCTTTCGCTATCTTCATATGATCTTAAGGGAATTAAAGAAAAAATAAAAATAAATAAAAATATCATATTGATCTTATGAAGAGTAATGACTTCACATATAAAGGGTATGATGAATAAAAGTTGTTGAGAGTTGACAAACATAGTTTTGGACATCATTGCAATTAATGAAAAGTAATAAAGAAAGAGAGGTTTTCACATATAAATATACTATCTTGGACATTTTCTATGATTTTGAGCACTCATCAAAATATGACATGCTAAAAATTTGACGTTGGACAAGGAAGTCAACGTAATGGGTTATGTTTTCTTATATCCGAATAAGTTATATTGGCATGGATCATCCAACATGTTGAGCTTGACTTCCCCCCTCATGCTAGCCAAACTCTTTGCACCAAGTAGAGATACTACTTGTGCTTCCAAACATCCCTAAACCCAGTTTTGCCATGAGAGTCCACCATACCTATGTATGGATTGATTAAGATCCTTCAAGTAAGTTGTCATTGGTGCAAGCAATAAAAGTTGCTCTCTGAATATGTATGATCTATTAGTGTGAAGAAAATCAGCTTTATACGAGCTTGTGATATGGAAGAAATAAAAGCGACAGACTACATAACAAAGGTCCCTATCACAAGTGGCAATATAAACTGACATTCTGTTGAATTAAGATTTTGTGCATCCAACCATAAAAGCGCATGACAACCTATGGTTCCCTCTGCGAAGGGCCTATCTTTTATTTTTACCTTCTACCTTCATACAAGAGTCATGGTGATCTTCACCATCCCTTTTTACACTTTATCCTTTGGCAAGCACTATGTGCTGGAAAGATCCTGATATATATATCCACTTTGATGTAGGTTTTCATAAAGTATTATTGTTGACATTACCCTTGAGGTAAAAGGTTGGGAGGCGAAACCATAAGCCCCTATCTTTCTCAGTGTCCGATTGAAACTTTGTACCCATAAGTAACGCATGAGTGTTAGCAATTGTGAAAGATTAGATGATAGTTGAGTATGTGGACCTGCTGAAAAGCTCTTATATTGACTCTTTTTGATGTTATGATAAATTACAATTGCTTCAATGACTGAGATCATAGTTTCTTAGTTTTCAATGAAATTTCTGATTCATACTTTACCTTGTGAATGGATTATTACTTTAGCATAATAAATCATATGACAATATATGTTGATGTTCTAAAGATGATCATGATGCCCTCATGTCCATATTTTACTTTATCGACACCTCTATCTCTAAACATGTGGACATATTTTTCGATATCAGCTTTCGCTTGAGGACAAGCGAGGTCTAAGCTTGGGGGAGTTGATATGTCCATTTTGGATCATGCTTTTATATCAATATTTATTGCATTATGGGCTGTTACTACACATTATATCACAATACTTATGCCATTTCTCTCTTATTTTATAAGGTTTAAATGAAGAGGGAGAATGCCGGCAGCTGGAATTCTGGACTGGAAAAGGAGCAAATATTATACACCTATTCTGCACAACTCCAAAAGTCCTGAAACTTCACAGAGACCAGTTTTGGAATATATTAAAAATATTGGGCGAAGAAAGCACCAGAGGGAGCCACCGGTCATCCACGAGGGTGGAGGGCGCGCCCCCTGCCTCATGGACCCCCTGGCAGGCCCCCGATGTCCATCTTATGCTATATGGTGTCTTTCACCCTGGAAAAAATCATAGAGAAGCTTTCGGGATGAAGCGCCGCCGTCTCGAGGCGGAACCTGGGCAGGACCAATCTAGGGCTCCGGGGGAGCTGTTCTGCCAGGGAAACATCCCTCCGGGAGGGGGAAATCACCGCCATCCTCATCACCATCGATCCTCTCATCGAGAGGGGGTCAATCTTCATCAACATCTTCACCAGCACCATCTCCTCTCAAACCCTAGTTCATCTCTTGTATCCGATCTTTGTCTCAAAACCTCAGATTGGTACCTGTGGGTTTCTAATAGTGTTGATTACTCCATGTAGTTGATGCTAGTTGGTTTATTCGGTGGAAGATCATATGTTCAGATCCTTAATGCTATTCAATACCCCTCTTGTTATAAGTAATCATGTGAATTTGGTATTCGTTCGATACTTTGATGAGATGTATGTTGTCTCTCCTCTAGTGGTGTTATGTGAACGTCGACTACATGACACTTCACCATGATTTGGGCCTAGGGGAAGGCAATGGGAAGTAATAAGTAGATGACGGGTTGCTAGAGTGACAGAAGCTTAAACCCTAGTTTATGTGTTGCTTCGTAAGGGGCTGATTTGGATCCATATGTTTCATGATATGGTTATGCTTACCTTAATTCTTCTTTCATAGTTGTGGATGCTTGCGAGAGGGGTTAATCATAAATGGGAGGCTTGTCCAAGTAAGGACAACACCCAAGCACCGGTCCACCCACATATCAAATTATCAAAGTAACGAACGCGAATCATATGAGCATGATGAAAACTAGCTTGACGATAATTTCCATGTGTCCTCGGGAGCGCTTTGCTTTATATAAGAGTTCGTCCAGGCTTGTCCTTTGCTACAAAAAGGATTGGCCACCTTGCTGCACCTTAGTTACTTTTGTTTTACTTGTACCCGTTATGGATTACCTTATCACAAAACTATTTATTACCGATAATTTCAGTGCTTGCAGAGAATACCTTACTGAAAACCGCTTGTCATTTCCTTCTGCTCCTTGTTGGGTTCGACATTCTTACTTATCGAAAGGACTACGATAGATCCCTTATACTTGTGGGTCATCATCGACACTATCATCTCGATCTGAAGGAAAGCCATCGAGCCGCTTCAGCTACGTGGAGGGACTTGCATTGGCCACGAGTGATATAGTTGAATCCAGCGGACCTTGAGTAGGAGGTCCCGAGCATGTAGCCTTGGCTCGATGGTAATAGGACAATGATGGGACACGATGTTTACCCTGGTTCGGGCCCTCTCAAAGAGGTAAAACCCTACGTCATGCTTTGTTGTATTGATTGTGGATGGGTTACAGGGTCCAAGATTATCTACCTCAAGATTTTATGTGAATGAATCTACCTGTATGGGCAAAAAACCCTCGGCTTATATGGGCACCGAGGGTACCTAGGGTTACACATAGGTCGATAGTATCCAAAGATAAACATGCTGAATATTGTATTCATGCCTTGGAGTATGCGCCAAATTTTCGAAGGACTCCATCTTTATTATGTCATGGAGCCTTGCAAATGTAGCCCACTGTTGCTCTTTTGGGGATCCTCGGCCTAGGCCATGCCGGGGAGCCAACTTGGTGAGTACCCCCTATCCATGACACCATCGCCAAGGTCACAGCCAGCCCTTAAAGCAAAGCAAAATGAAAAATAGGAAAAATGTAGAAAACCGATGACAAAAATAAAAAAAAGGAAAAAAAAAGAAAAAACTACCGTGAAAAACCGGACCTACATGAACCTATAGCGTGTAGTGAACCAAACCTCGCTGCTGGGGCTGGCCCGCTAGACACCGCCCTTAGGTGATTCTTACTAGGAATTGACACGGGCAACATATAGCCATGGAAGATGAGTACACTCCAAGAAATACATGCAAGTCCCATTTGGAACAAAAGGCCTCCACGTTGCCTTGCAAGCCAAGATTAGACGGCATCACACCTGTGTCACCACTTAACACTTTTTCCACCTCATTGGCAATGGTCAATCTCCTCTGATCACAATGCGTTCGAACATTATCAATCCCGAGGTAGTGATTTTGGCTGCGCACACCTGTCAATGAACCACACCTACGCAAGATAATAATTAAAATTTGAAAAGAATTAGGTCCATCTATCTATCATAGTGAGAAGGAATTTGAATGATATTGCGTCGTTGGCTTAGCTATGTCGGTCTCTCTGAATTGAACATTATTTGTGAAATATCCAAAGCAAACTTAAAATACCAGCAATTGCAAAAATTAAAAATTCTCACTGATAATATCTG
This sequence comes from Triticum timopheevii, assembly GCA_963921465.1. Taxonomy (NCBI): domain Eukaryota; kingdom Viridiplantae; phylum Streptophyta; class Magnoliopsida; order Poales; family Poaceae; genus Triticum; species Triticum timopheevii. The sequence continues at coordinate 673,680,832 of OY997274.1, forward strand.
CAACATTATCTCTATTCTCTATTCCCTGTAAGCAGAAGAAGCGCGCACACAACAAAAAATTGCTTCTGATAATTGTACGTAATTTCAGTGTAAGCATCACCGCAAGTAGGTATCGTCCTCAGTGGACCAGCATCACAAATAGCAGTTCTTCCTTTGTGTCAAGCTTACACGCACGCACACCCAGAGATCTGGGAGCCACAACGCCTCTGGTTTGCTCTTCGTCGCCACTGCACCCAGCGCATGAACGGACTCGTCCAAGGCGCTGTCCGCCTCCTCCACCGCATCACCCTTCCTGTTCTGCATCTTGCAATTCTTGATTAGTACTCTGTCAATGTAGTCTGCACCCCTGCACAAAGAAAAAACGTAGTCTGCACCCGGAGATCTCATAGTCGTGGGGTCTTGTTCTACAGCTATTCTCCTATTCTTGATTAGTAATCTGCCGACGTGGTCTGCACTAGGAATTCTTGATTAGTAATCTACAGCTATTCTCCCGTTCTTCTGCATCTTGCAGCCGTGCTAAATGATATGTATAATATATAGTAGAGGCACTCTAAATTTCACATAGATTAACATTCGAGCAAGGGTTCCAAAGAAAAACTAAGTAATTTTGAACTCACTGTCAAATCTATGAAGCACAATCTTCCATTTTCATTGTTCAGTATCAAGTACCAGAACCTAAAAATGAAATGACTGGACTCACAAATCCAACTGTTTTCTGTAGATCAACAACTCAGATGTATCCCATCTCTGAAATACTGTGGCCTGTCCTGAAAAGTAAAGCATGTGTGGTATTTGCTCTGTTCATAATTAAGTGTCTTGTTACATTCTTGACTTCAATAAAGGGATAAATGCAATCATATGAGGTGGCTGTCCAGCGCCCTGGGGGCGGTGGTTCCCGTTTTTCTCCGGCATCATCGTCGTCCATACCGTCGATGTCTTCGGAGTCGAAATCAAGCATGTCGGTTGAGTCGTCGACAGTGGCTATTAAGTGGGTGCTGGGTGGGTAACGAATTCCTTCGTCGTCTGCTTCCCACTCAAGCCGGACATAGTTCGGCCAAGAGTTTCCCGACAGGGAGAGAGATTTTAATGAGTTAAGCACGTAGCCCAAGGGTGAGTGCTGAAAAATATCCGCGGAGCCAAACTCCGTGATTGGTGCCCAGCTAGGTACAATGGGTACGGATGTACGCGGTTCGGATCCTATGCCTGGAGACGGGTCCGAGGGTCCAACAACACAGACCTCCTTGGAAGTGAGATCTGTGTTCGGCTCCATTGCCGCTGAGTGTGTGGCCTCCGTGGCAGGGTCCATCCACCTGTCCCCGGATGGCGCGATCTGCTCTGGATTTGAAGCCGGGGCAGCTGCAGGTGTGATCTCCCGAATACCGTCTGATGGTAGATCTAAGTCATGCTCACCGCGACCGTAAGGCGCACCTGTCATGGGCTCGAATCCGTCCAAGATCAAGTCTCCGCGGATGTCGACAGTGTGGTTCAGGCTTCCAAACCTGACCTGATGGCTAGGGGCGTAGCTATCGATCTGCTCCAGATGGCAAAGCGAGTTGGCCCGCAGTGCGAAGCCACCGAACATGAAGATCTGTCCGGGGAGGAAAACCTCACCCTGGACCGCATCATTATTGATGATCGAAGGGGCCATCAAGCCTTATGATGACGACACAGTGGAACTCTCAATGAAATCACCAATGTCGGTGTCAAAACCGACGAATCTCGGGTAGGGGTCCCGAAATGTGCGCCTAAGGCTAATGGTAACAGGAGGCGGTGGCGCAATGTTTACCCAGGTTCGGGCCCTCTCTATGGAGGTAATACCCTACTTCCTGCTTGATTGATCTTGATGATATGAGTATTACAAGAGTTGATCTACCACGAGATCATAGAGGTTAAACCCTAGAAGCTAGACTATGGTTATGATTGTTGTTGTCCTACGGACTAAACCCTCCGGTTTATATAGACACTGGAGAGGGGCTAGGGTTACACAGAAGGAAATCTACATATCCGAATTGCCAAGCTTGCCTTCCACGCAAAGAAGAGTCCCACCCGGACACGGGACGAAGTCTTCAATCTTGTATCTTCATAGTCCAACATTCCAGCATAAGTATATAGTCCGGCTGTCTGAGGACCCACTAATCCAGGACTCCCTCACCGCCCCCGGGGCGGTCGGCCTCCATGACCGCCGCCGGGGGCCGCGCCGCCCGTACCTAGGGTTCGTCCGCCGGTCGTGTTGATCGGCTGCCCTAGCGAGTCTTTCCCCCAAGCCTTGCTCCAGTGTTTTCTCTCTCCCGCCGGTCATCTTGATCGCGCAGTTTCTTTTTGGTTTTTCGATCTATTCTTGATCGGTTTGTGTCGCCCACCGCCACCGTCGACCCCGAGCGCCTCTACTCTAAACCCGGCGCGACCAGTTTGCCTCTCCTCCGACCCGGTGGCCACGCACGCCGAGCCGGCCCGTCAGGGCCATACGCCATCCGCGCGTCAGTCCGCCCGTCGCACACGGACCGTCACCGCTCTGCTTCGACCGGGACACCTGCATCGCCCCGACCCGGCGGCCTCGCGCCATGCGACATCTAATCATAGTCGTCGCTCATGCGCCGGCCCGCCCATTGATCCACATCACCCGCCTTTGCCGCGTCTGCACGGCGGCACGGCGGTGTACCTCGCCGGCCTCGTTCTCGGCTGCGTGGGGACGGCTGCGTCATGCTCATCGGCTGCCCCAACTCGGGCGCCACTACTCCGTTGATCGCTCGGGCCTCGCTGCCCGGGCACCTACGTTGCTTCGGCAGGCCGGGTGCCGGTGCTGACAAGCTCATCCGCAGTACGTCCCACGTCGTCCGTCCTCGCCGGCTTCATCTCGGACTCCGCCGCCATCACGCCTCCACCGAGCGGTGTCCCCGACCTCGCGCGCGATCGGCTTCATCAACCGCTCGCCGCCGCGACCGGCCTCATCTACGCGGCGTGACCGACCTAGCCCGTCGGTTACACGCGCCTCCGCAGGTCCCGTGAAGTTCGTCCCCGAGTTCAGCGCGCCTCTGCACCGATCGAGCATCGGGCGGCCGCTGCGTCACCCCATCGGGCCGCAGCGCCGCCGCACTCCTCGCGGCTGCATCGACTCGTGCATCGCCCCTTTGGGCCGTAGTGTCGCGATACGCGGTCCTCGCCGCCACCCCGAGGCCGTCCCGCGGTTGCACCGACTCGTGAACCGCCGTTGTGTGGCCCCTTCGGGCCGCAGCGTCGCGGCCCGTGGTCCCCGCCGCCACCCAGAGGTCTTCCCGCCATCGCCCCGACCCGCCTACCACCACTGCGTCGCCACTTCGGGCCGTAGCGCCACTGCCCGCGGTCCGCTCCGCCGTCACCGTGCGTTGACCTCCGGTGGTATGTGTCGCGCCGTCTTCCTTGGCGCAGGAACGCCATCGTCCGCGCCAGTCTTCGTCACGCTGTCAGGGTTCTTTGCCTACTTTGAGCACCGCCGCCGCACTCCTAACCTAGCCACCACCGCCGTCAAGCCGCCGCCGCCGCTCTCCTAACCTAGCCACCACCGCCGTCAGGCCGCCGCCGCCGCTCTTCTTTGGCCGCAGCCGCCGCTACCTTCGTAGCCGCCATCGCAGCCCGTCCACCCCCTTTGTCTTCGTCCAAGCACCAGCCGTCGCCAGCGTCGCCGTCATCTACCCCGACCACTTCGTCTACTCAGACCACCATTGGTGACATCGGCCCCACGCCGATGGACGCCGCAATCGTCGTCGAGTTCTTCTCTGCTGGCTCCTCCGACTTCTCCGACATGGCGTACAGCTCGTGCAGATCCCTCGTCTACGCATGCCCGGTGCTGGCAAGACCGATGCGTGCCTTCATCCACGACGTGTCCCCGGGCTTGGCAAGCCTGGAAGGCGCTTCGTCAACTTCGTCTTCGTCCGTCTATACATGCCCGGTGCTGGCAACACCGGTGCGTGCCTTCGTCCACAATGTGTCACCGGGCTTGGCAAACCCGCTGAGACGCGTCGTCAACAACATTTTCTTCCCGGCGCACACCTACTTCGACACCACCGCGCCCATGCTAACTCGGTGCCCCCTTGCGCCCGCGGCTCCAGGGCGACTTCCTCGACACCGGCTACCCCGACTCGACATCGACCACGGCATTCTTTGCACGGCTACCTCGACCACGGCTCCACCACCCATGCTCTCGGCTACATCAACAAACGGCACAAAAGGCTACCGCTTGCTTGAGCAACCTCGTCGGTTTCCACTCCAGCCACGACTCCGCGATGCGTCTACCGTTACGACTGTGGGGTGGTGTCCATCGGCTTGCCTTCGGATTCTTCTTCAGTCTTACCATCTGCGCCGCTACCATTGTGACTGCGGAGGGATGTTGAGTATAATGTATATTAGGAAGTATAGGATAGACTAGGATTTGCGAAAATTCGTTTCTAAGCCCGGGCTCAGATGATCCCGAAATCCACACCACTGCCTCGCATGGAGATTTGCGCCATCCAGTGTTTTTTACTGTCGTATCTCCCCTTTTTTAGTCTGCCGCTGGAGCGCAATGATTGCGACGGCGCGTTGCGTTGGAGAGGCGGATCAGGCAGCAGTTCGATGGCTCGGCATTGTTTCTGAGCCAGCCTGAGCCGTGCACGCGGACCGGACTCACAAATGCATCCCCCATCCTCTGGTCCTCCACATCCAGACGAACTCAAGAAAAAATCCCCATCGCGTACCTGCTAACCCTTTTTCACTCCGGCCGGCGACCGCCATGTCCGATGCGTCTTCCTCCTCTTTCTCTGTCTCGGAAGAGTTTCTTCTCCCTTTCATCCCTTGTCCTTTTTTGCGGAGCAGAGCTTGAGACCAATGTCGCAAGGACGGAAAACAGGGCAGTAGCAGGAGCAGGACATCGCGTCTACATGTGTGTCCAGTGCGATGTAAGTAGATCTGTATTATTCACTCACACGCAGTTTATTTCTGATCACTTCTTCCCACTTAAGATGTGCAGCTGACATTTAGATCTGAAAATTTTCAGTTTTGTTGCTTGTCTTCCGAGCGCAGATCACTTCCAAGCACTAAGATATTTTTGCGTGCGCTCTCTATATGCATGCGCAGGCACGGCAGTGTCGCTTCTTCGACTTCGAGACTGCCTAGTGAGAAGGATGGACCAAATCATTAGGATTGTTCGTGCTCAGCAGGAAGCCGGCGGGCACGGAAACGCGCAGTTGTTCGGGGTTCCTACCTACTGCAAACCATGCATGGCAGATATCTCCCGCTCCGAACCAAGCCCAGATCCAGTCAAACGCGCAGACGGAGCCAGCTTTGGTCAACCAAATCATTAGGATTGCAGGCGCTCGTAGCCGCAGCTATTCTGCTTAATGTGCTAATATCATGCTTAATGTGCCTGTTCTGCTGTTTGCTGTTGCTATTTAATTTGGTTCGGTCAATTAGTTGTTCAAAAAAGAAAATGTCAAGTTGTGAAATTTCTGTAGGGTGGCACCTTCTACCTGCATGTTTCCCCAGTATTAGTACTTTTTTTTAGGGATCCCCAGTATCAGTACTAAAACTATAGTGTTATGTAATGGTCTATCAGATGTTAACGAAAAGGTTTGTGTCACGTAATTAACTGGCGCTCGTTGAGAATGAACCAGGAAAGGGGGTGGGGGCACCGGTTTGCCCGGATGTGTGCACGTGCGTCGCACGCACGTTCGATAAACGATTGAGCCGTTTGCCCTCCGTTAACTCTGATCCGCGGCTCGGCTGTAATACTGATTATTTGGTCCCACCAATACGATCTGGCCCCACATAAGAACAACTGTTTCCTACCGTATTTCCCGGTACGTTCCTTTTCTAGCGCTTGTTGTCAGACGAGTCAGGCCCAATTGTTCGGATCCCGAACCTCGAATGGACGCCGCTGATTTCGGGACCAGCTGGGCTCGGGCACCAAATCGCCTCGTCCATCTAGGATTTGTTCCCTTGTACTACACTTCAAGTTGGTTATTGTACTCCTATATACTCCCTCCGTTTTAAAATAGATGACCCAACTTTGTACTAAAGTAGTACAAAATTGGGTCATCTATTTTGGAACGGAGGGAGTATATGCCCACAAGGCTCAAGCAATATAAAAAAGAACTATTCCACCAAACCTCTCTCCCTTCTAACATTAGGGATTGCTTGCAGTTAGCCAGTTGGAACGTGGAGGAGAGCCTCCCGGGGTGGAGGGACAAGTTCCTGGCGTACAAGCTCCTCAAGGTGCTCGTCCGACTCGTCTCGGGCTACACGCCGCACCGTGCCGTGGCGGAGGCCGCCTTCGTGTGGCTCCTTAACGACAAGGTCGACAGGTTCAACGCCTTCTTCCTGGAGAAGAAGGAGGTATTAAGGTACCTACTGGTGATTGAGAAAATATAATGAAACAGTGCAGTAACCTGTAACAGATGTAATTAAAACAATGTGCAGGAAGTAAGGGAGACGGTGAAGGCCGTGGCCAGTGAGGAGCCGTTGGAGGCGGAGCGTGCAGTGCAGATGAGGAAGGTGAGGAGGGAGATCGTGGATTTGCACGGGGAGATGGTGCTGCTACTCAACTACAGCGCCGTCAACTACACAGGTTTGTTTCATCTCCTCTGGCTTGACAATGACAATATGGAGGCTCTTTTCTAGTAGGGAGTAACATTTTTGGGCACGCTTTGACAAAAAGGAAATTTGCAAGGTTCTTGAAATTGTTAGTTCGTGGTAGTATCGGAAGAAATTCAGAGCTTTACACAAACAGAAAACAGAGTACGCAACAAGCTCTGCTTTAATTTTCTCATAAAAAAAAGCAACTATCGTGAATTGTACGCTTCGACCTGCAGAGACTGTCTCTATTCAGACCAGTCGTAGCTTTTCTCCATAGGACCAACTGGTCTTATTATGACTTGGCCAAGATCATTGAACATTTAGAGCTACACGCTGCAGATGTGAAGAACATTATGGCTCTAGACTAGTACCACTCTACTAGTATCCTGAACCGGCTCCACTCATCTTCGATCACCATTAGAATCATTATAGTATCAGACCTTATTCTATGATGCTTCCTTGGCGGCAATACATTTCCTCGCACACTAGCACTCTTGTAACAAATCGCTTTGATGGCCTTTGAGTAATTTATTCGGGTAAGGATCCCCTCTCTCATAGGTGATTTTTTTTCAAATTTTATTATTAAAAAAACCACATTTGTGCATGGGAAGGACGACGGTCCGAATGGGATGCTCCGAAAATTTGATGCAAGAGTAGACTATTACAAAGCCAGATTAATTGCGAAGATCCCATATTCCCATGGAATAATACCTTCATTGAACAGAGCTCAAAAGAGGAAGGAGAAAAGGCATAAATCTCCATGTCTGTCCTGAGTCCTCCTAGAATGGAATATGCTCCGCATATCTTCTTCTTACCCACATCCTCTTTTTGACTGAGCTTTACTCCTCCCCCGAAGAATTTTCTTCTCTTCTTGGTTGCTTTGACCCAAAGTCCACCGTACCTCTCACAGGACACATCCTAGTACTGTATCTGTATGGATAATATAGTCAGTTCCCAGCTTCCCTCCATGCCATTGCCAACCACGGCAGGCAGCATATGCTTCAAATATTCCCAACTGACCAACCCCCTCCTTCACGCCATAACTCGATCGTATCTCCATTAAAGTAGCCCAGAGCTTGCATTTTTGCGAGCGAAGCCAGGAGTCGAGGTTGGGAGATGAAGTTCGGGAAGAGGCTTAAGAAGCAGGTGGAGGAGAGCCTCCCTGGGTGGAGGGACAAGTTCCTGGCGTATAAGCGCCTCAAGGTGCTCGTCCGACTCATCTCCGGCTCCTCGCCGCACCGTGCCACGGCGGAGGCTGCTTTCGTGCGGCTCCTCGACGACGAGGTAGACAGGTTCAACTCCTTCTTCCTCGAGCAGGAGGAAGAGTTCATCATCCGCCACAGGGTACGTACATAACATACACACTGATACTGAAGATGTGTTCAAAATAAATATATACTGAAGAAGTAATCAAAACAATGTGCAGGAAATAAGGGAGACGGTGAAGGCGGTGGCCGGCGAGGAGCCGTTGGAGGCGGAGCGTGCGGTGGAGATGAGGAAGGTGAGGAGAGAGATCGTGGATTTGCACGGTGAAATGGTGCTGCTCCTCAACTATAGTGCCGTCAACTACACAGGTTTGTTTCATCTCTTCTGGCTTGACAATGGCAATATAGAGGCTCTTTTCTAGGGTAACATTTTTGGGCACGCTTTGACAAAAAAGAAATTCGGAAGGTTATTGAAATTGTAAATTTGTGGTAGTATCTGAAGAAATTAAGGGCTTTACATGAAAAGAAAACAGAGCACAAAATGCAACTATCGTGAATTGTACGCGTCGACCTGCAGAGACACTACTCAGCCCAATGGGTTGGTCAGTCGTAGCTTTTCTCCAGGCGACCATGACTTAGCCAAGATTATTGATCTCGAGCTACACGGACGCTGCAGGACTGGCCAAGATCCTGAAGAAGTACGACAAGCGTACGGGGCGGCTGCTCCGGCTGCCCTTCATTGAAGTGGTGCTCAAGCAGCCCTTCTACACCACGGAGCTAATGTCGAGGCTCGTCCGCGAGTGCGAGGAGACCATGGAGGCCGTGTTCGCCTCTGACAACAGTGGTGAGCCGTGCACGAGGAAGCGCTGCACCGACACTGAGATGACTCCCATGTCAACAGAGCAGGGCATCCTTAGGAACACCCTCGCGGCGCTGGTGGCCATGAGGGAGCTCCGGAGCGGGAGCTCCACGTATGGGCACTTCTCGCTGCCACCGTTGGCAGAGGAGGCCACCTTGACGAAGCATGTGTCCATCGAGGTTGCCGATCTTGTTCAATACGAGGCGCGTGGTGTTGCTCGGGTGGTTTGACAGTAGGTAAGATTAATTATATCTATACATATGAGTTACTCTTCATCGGCGGCAGTTACTGTTTTGTCGCGTTGGTCTTATGGTACCTTAGCACGACGACTTCTTGACTGTCTACTACAACAAGTTTTGACCGGCTCCGGCGAGGAAGGGGCAATGACGGCGGCGTGCCTTCGGCTTGCTTCAGTGCTTGTAGTCGTCGCTAGGTTGTCTATATGGATCTGGATGTAATTTTGTTATTTCTGTTGTTCGTTGTACTGCCATGATTGAAAATGAACAGATAAAAAAATTCTCGGAAAAAAATTGTAGCTATACATATGTTTCGATGGCCGCTTACTGGCGCTAGATTATATGATATGACTAACTCATATTGTGGATTTTTTATGGGTATGGCTAGCTCTCAGTCAAATAGTCAAATGATATAACATGTAAGGAAAAAGCCGAAAAGAAAATTTTGCGCGGATCTCAGCGTAAGATTTCACAGTACAGCGTCGCTTGAGACTTAACCAAGTCTCGTTCGACTATGATTCAGTAAGACTGTCTTTTTATTCATTTAGAAAAAACACTCAAAGGCATCTTATACTATTTGATAATTACTAAAGGAAAATAGTAGCATGTACTGTACCAAGTGTTAGAATATAATTGTGTTTAAGATAGAGGTAGGAGTTAGAGATAGAATAGGTTTAACATGTACGACTTGCCCTCTACTCCAAGTCTCTCTCCCTCACAATGTATTCTATATATACCCCATATGAAGGTCGGATCAATACAATAGAAACAACAGAATATTCATCCATCCTATATTTTCCACATGGTATCAGAGCGGTTTGTCCAACGACGCCGATCCTAGGACCTCCACCACTTCCGCAGCTCGCCGCCCCCGGGGAGATTAATCTCTCCCGGGGGCGCGGCACCCGATCAATCAAAGATTGGATCGGTTCTCTAGTTTAGATTAGATCAATCTCAAAATTCCATCTAGTAGATTTTTTTTAGCCACCGAATAATTCGACGACCTCAATTTCTGGTGACAAGCTGGGAAGGGAACGCACGCCAGATCACGGGAGGGCGTAGTTCCGGCGGCGAGTTCCATCGAGTTCCATCGCGTACGAGTGCGCGGATCTCCCGACGACGCGGAAAGCAACTTCGACACAGCATCGACAGATGCATGGCCTCTATGCCCGAGCGTCTATGGATATCGATCTACCCGAGGCCGATGGTTCTAGCACGCCTAGAGCTGCTTCGATCCAGCGATGCACAACAGGTAATGCAATCAGGCACTCCATCATCATCCGTCCCGCAGGTGCAGGCAGTCATGGGGTTGGCTCCAATCAAGCGTATGCGTACGCGGCTACGCAAGGCGCTGCTCCATGCGACCGGCTTCACGACGCCACACACGCAGGCCAGGAGGGCCAGCCAAGAGCGGCGCGCCCTTCACTTTGAGCCACCGACGACTTCAGCCCGACATCTCCTGGACGATGACACGCACTCTTCCCGCCGCAGCGTGCATCAAGATAGGATCACGCTCCTCCCTCCGCAGCCCGCGCTGACGATGGACACTCGCCATCTCCGAGCAAGCAGCATCTCCGGGCGCAACGAGCGACAGCGACGATCCCACCGATCCATGCATGCTTTTGTGCAGCAAGGAGAAACTGATCCAGCTTCATCGACCCGACCGACACCATCTGCACGACGAGCGACTACACAGAGACACGCCATGACATCAAGCTGTACATCTACATCACGCCCAAGAAAAAAAACTTCGTCGAGGGCATCTACCAGAAGGAGACATCAACATGCACCATCCACACCCCAAGCCGATGTGGACAGTGATGCAATTCTTCTTCGACTTATCTAGCGCGACACAGCATCGACACATCATCGTCAGGGTCTTCATCAACATGGTCTTCACCAACATCATCATCGACACACACAACATCATCATCGACACACCGCCGCCGCCTCGTCCACAAGATGGACAACTAGCGTCCTCTGACAGATTTTTCTGCAAGACGCGACCTCGACGACGGCAATGATCGCGTCACGACGACGGCACCGACCGCGTCATCCACGACGACACGACTACATTGACATGGCGTCACCATAGTGACGACCCCTACGTGGCCACACGGTTCTGGCAAAACCGATGTGTGCTCGATGGGTTTCCTCCGGTCTTGGCAAAACCGGTGGACTCATTGCCGACGGCACCCTCTGACATCCGCAAGGTGCATCATCCACGTCTGCAGCTCCGTCATAGCGCATTTTTGCGCCTCCGGCTTTGTGCGGCTTCATCATCCACGACGACTACACCATCGACCATGACTACCGCGACCACGGCTATATTGCAATGATTGGCTACCTCGACATCGACATTAATGGCTACGTCTACAGCAACTCATCGGCAACAACTTCAGTCAACAGCGTTCGCGTCGTCACTAGCGTCCTCGCCACTCCCGCTGTGACTGCGGGAGGGAAGAGAGGAGAGACAAGGAAGGCACCAGAAGGGGATGCAGTCACCGCCCTAGGTGTCGACCCATTAGAGATGCATTTGATGATGGCGCAGTGGAGAAGACGACGAAAGCGCAAGACTACAAATTCAGTCGCAATCGTCCGCTTCACTCCCGCTACGACTGAGGGGGAATGTTAGAATATAATTGTGTTTAAGATAGAGGTAGGAGTTAGAGATAGAATAGGTTTAACATGTACGACTTGCCCTCTACTCCAAGTCTCTCTCCCTCACAATGTATTCTATATATACCCCATATGAGGGTCGGATCAATACAATAGAAACAACAGAATATTCATCCATCCTATATTTTCCACACCAAGGAAAGACGACTACACGCAAAAAGACCAACAAAACAAATCTAATTACATCGAAAACCCCACTGTATGTCTTTTCCCTTTGATTGTACACTGCTCGCCCAAGCTTCAAACTTTTACTGAATGGAAATAAACACCTGCAAACACTAGATTATATATATGTTTTGATGGCCACTAACCTGCTCCAGATTATGTTACGAGTAACGCATATTGCAGACTTTTTATTTACTAGCAAACATGCATGTGTATTCCAACGAAAAAATGGTGCTCCACTACCTAATAAGCATGCCTCAAAGTCCCCATCCCACAGTCCGCGTCCTCTATTTCATCAGCGTCCCATCCGCCTCCTTTCTGCCCTTGCCAAAGATGGCAACAATGTCCACTTGATCACAAGTGTTTAGACATGATCATTAAACGTGATGAACTCAGCCATGACACATATCATTAAACCGCGGCAGCGTAAGGGGATATTTTAAACTAATTTCTCGATGTGGCCACCCTCACTACCTTAATTCGCTCGCTTTTGACCGTGAACTTGTTACATGGGAATGAGAGGGTCAGTCTTCCTCGTGTCTGCGCATGCCACCTCCCCAACCTTTCCAACACGCATGCTCGCAACTAATATGTTATATGTACTAAAAAGACACATTCGGTGGCTATTAATAGTGAATGTTAGCTAAGAAAATATTATCTGACTATTTACTGTCCGGCATATGAACTTACCGGCATATATTAATATGGAGATTTAAGATTGCTAACAGGACCCGCCACCCAGTAGCAATAACAACATACTTTAACATGCAGCACGCCGTCCTGAGGAGAAAACGAGCAATCTGAATGATCATGAAAACATCAATAACCGTGCTACTATGACGGGCTCAAGCCTGATTTCCACAAAATCTTGCACCCCATACATGACTAACAAACATCCTCGTGTTGTATTTTTCTGCTGCCAGATCTGTAGAACGACCAGTGTTGGCCGTTATGGGATGAGTGCAAGGAAGAATTCTCCGTCCACGAGTTGCAATCTCAAGTGGCCATCCTATAATTCATTGGCAAGGATGAAACTAAGTGCTTCATGTTATGAAACATGAAAATAAGAAACAAAATCAAGAATAATTCAACCGGTTTTTTACGTAGAAAAAACCCGGTAGACAATGGAAGACAGGAGGACAGGACTAGCAACAGCCATGGCACACCCTTAATCTCATATGTGTGTGTGCGCGCGGTTTTTTTTTTTTTTTTGCTTTATAATTTCAATCTCTCAGACTTAAGGAAAACACATGTATTAGTGTGATTTTACCCCTGCTATCAAAGGTTTGACTCAGTTGGTTTCCCTCATATTTGATTCCTGGCTCGCCACTACCGTGGCGTGGATGAAAATCGTGGGCACTTAACAGTCACTCACAATCAATTGTCGATGTTTGTCAATAGGCAAATATATTTATCAATAAAACGCATGTATAAGTTTGTCATTTCGTTGTTCTTATCCATATGATCCTCTACTACCGATATATATATAGTGACCAGCCATATACAATCAGCTACACTTCCAAACGAAACAACTGGTATCATTTTATGGCTTACGCGTAGCGAGCTAGGCGAGACATGAAGAATGTCGGCCAGTCTATCTCCATGGGCACGGCTTTCGTAACCATGCCCGAGAACTGCTTGTCTGCCGCTTCGACAAAAGTAAGAGACTGGTCGGTTGTTTTCTCATAGTTCAGTTGCAGCCTCGAGTTAATGATGAGTTTCCCGCTCTTCTCTCCAGACCAAAAGCTGCGAACTGGATAGATGGAGTACTTCTTATGTGGTGGTTTTAGCTTTGTTACCCTAGTGCGGACGTGTGTACTGTCATCTCCTTGGGCCCAGGTTTCTACGTAGTCGTAGATGCCTTCTATATGAACTCCTGTAACGTGGAAGCAAAACAACAAGACCTTCCCGTCGACCGTGGAAAGATATGTGGGCGAAGGTAGAATTGTCGTCGGCGGGAACGAGAGCTTTGTTAAGGCGAGGTGCCCGCCCTCGGCGCTCACATCAATGGTGGAAAGCTGGGACCTGCCATTGTGGTCTATGTATGTGAAGAGCCAGTGCGCCACGCCGCCGCACACCACCGCCACTGTCAGGTAATCAGCTGCACCAGAATGTTCAGAAGTTCAGTTAGTTCAGTTAGTTAGCTGAATAAAATTCAGTCTGTCAGCGTGTGTGTGTGCACGTACAGATGCAGTAGTTTTCAGGTTAGTTGGTAGCGGCTTTGTAGCTCGCCCGATGCAGCGCCATGGGATGGCATGGATCACGCAGATCGTGGCGAGCATGTAGGGTTCAATCACGACGAGCATCGTGGGATGGCGCGATCTGTAGGCTCGTTCGTGGGCGACCATTTCTCCCTCTTTTTCAGCAGCTTGTTGGTGAGCTAGCCTAATAACAGAAATCCCGAAAAGCTGCTCGGCAGTTCGCAACGCAAGTTTCAATCTTCCACCTCTCTTCCTCCCTTCCTCTCTCTCGTTCGGTTGCCGGTGATCTGCAACAACAAGCGGCATCAGAGCCTCGGTGGTGTTCGATCCATCCTGGGCGCCGGCGGTGTTTGATCCGTCGGAGAGATGGCCGGCAGTGACGAAGAGAAGGCGAAGAAGGAGCTCGAGGAAGAACAGGCCAAGGCGGAGGCCGCGGCACTTGGTACATCCCTGACCCGTCTCTCTACCGAGGAGGGCTCGGGGGTGCGCGTCGTTGAGCGCGTCGTGCACAGCGGCGGCGGCGGCGGGCCCCCGATGATGCTCACGCGCACGAACTACTCCGACTGGGCGATGATCACTAAACTGCAGTTGCAGGCTGATGATCTCTGGCGCGTGGTGGAAACGGGGCAAGGCTCGGATCGCGACGACCGGCGCGCCATGATCGCCCTCCTCAAGGGGGTGCCACCGGAGCTCATGCGGATCCTGGGCGCCAAGGCCACAGCCAAGGAGGTGGGATACCCTGAAGACCATGCGCGTCGGCGTCGAGCACGTGCGCGAGGCCAAGGCGCAGACTCGCCGCTCGGAGTACGAGGCGCTCCGGTACAAGGACGGCGAGGGGATCGAGTCGTATGTCATGCGACTCAGGACCATCATCGACGAGCTGCAGGCGCTCGGCGACCCCGTGGACGAGCACAAAGTTGTCCTCAAGGTGCTCCGCACCGTGCCGCGCCCGTACAGAGAGATGGCCGTGGCGATCGAGTCACTTGTCGATACCAGGAAACTCTCCCTCGAGGAACTCTATGGCCGGCTTCTCGTCGTCGAGGAGCGCGAGCGTGAGGAGACACCGGCGCCCGGGGCGCAGCTGCTGTACACCATCGATCAGTGGCGTGCGCATGAGAAACTGCTCGATCAGAATAGCGCGTCCTCGGGCTCCAGTGCAGGGCGTGGACGCGGAAACGGCAAGCCAAAGAACTTCCACGGTGGGGGCGGTCGTGGCCAGAGCACTGGCCGCGGCAACGGCGGGCCGGCGACACCCAAGCGGAAGGGAAACTGCCGCTACTGTGGCACACCAGGCCACTGGGCGAAGGAGTGCCGCAAGAAGGAGCGGGAGCAGCGCGAGCAGCAGGATCAGCAAGCGAATGTCGCACAGGTGGAGGTTGAGCAGCCTGGCTTGCTCCTCGCCACCTGCGCGGTGGAGATCGCAACGAGCATGGTGGGCGGCATACGCGAGCACGTCACAGACATCTTCCTCAATGAAGCTCGCGTGGTGCCCGTCGCCACCAATGACGACCGCTGGTACTTGGATACTGGTGCTAGCAATCACATGACGGGGCGTCGTGACATGCTGTCGCAGGTGGACGAATCCGTTCGTGGCACGGTGCGTTTCGGCGACGGCTCCGTCGTACAGATCTGCGGGCGCGGCGTAGTGACGTTCTCGTGCAAGAACAGAGAGCACCGCGCGCTCTCGGATGTGTACTTCATTCCCCAACTGCGGACGAGCATTGTAAGCCTCGGGCAGCTCGGCGAGCACGGATGCAAGTCCGTGATCGAGGATGGCGTGCTCTGTCTCTACGAAAGGCAGCGCGTTCTGCTGGCGCGGGTGCAGCGGACGAGCAACCGGCTCTACGCCGTGGCTCTGAACTTGGCTGCGCCGGTGTGTCTCCTGGCGCATGGAGGGGACGAAGCGTGGTGATGGCATGGACGCTTCGGACACCTCCATTTCCGTGCGCTGCATGACCTGGGCGCGAAGGGGATGGTGCACGGCATGCCGACGATCCAGCACGTCGAGCAGTTCTGCGAAGGATGCACGCTCGGAAAGATGCACCGCACGCCGTTCCCGCGCGCGTCTGGATATCGCGCGGCGCAGGGGCTCGAGCTTGTCCACGGCGACCTCTGCGGCCCCATCACGCCGGCGACTACGTCCGGTAACAAATATTTCCTACTCATTGTTGATGATCACAGCAGATACATGTGGCTGGAAGTGCTCAGGAGCAAGGACGAGGCGTTCAAGTTCTTCAGAAAGATCAAGGCATCCGCGGAGACACAGTGTGGTGCGAAGCTCAGGGCGTTCCGCACCGACCGTGGCGGCGAGTTCAACTCGAACGAGTTCACCACGTACTGTGAGGAGCTCGGGATCCTGAGGAACACGACGACGCCGTACTCCCACAGCAAAATGATGTCGTCAAGCGTCGCAACCAGTCTGTGGTCGAGATGGCCCGTAGCCTCATGAAAAGCATGGGGGTGCCGAGCACGTTCTGGGGCGAGGCAGTGCGTACGGCGGTGCACATCCTCAACCGATCACCGACAAGGAGCCTCCAGGGCATGACACCCTACGAGGCGTGGCAGAAGAAGAAGCCGACGGTCGACTACTTCCGCACTTTCGGCTGTGTTGCACACGTCAAACTCGTCGGCCCCGGCGTAACAAAACTGGCGGACAGGTCGCGGCCTGGCATCTTCCTGGGCTACGAGGCGGGCACCAAGGGCTATCGGGTGTATGACCCGGTCGGCAAGCGTCTGTACATCACCCGCGACGTGCGCTTCGAAGAAGACCGGCGGTGGGACTGGAGTAAGGACGGTGGCGAATCGGAGCGCGCTCAGCAGTTCACCGTCGTGTACTCGGACGCGGGCGCGCCCACAACCACGACCTACTCCGTGTCCCCGGAGCCGGCATCGCCACCTGGAACGCCCACAACACCAACTGTGCCAGCTTCGCCGCTTACTCCAAGCACTTCGCGGACGCCCTCGTCTGGTGGAACCACCGCGGACACGCCGAGCGCGTCGAGCACGTCGGCCTCGGCAGACCCAAGCCCGTCCACACCGGCCAACCCCTACGACTCAGATGACGGGTGGGTAACTCCACCCACTGGCGAGGATTTCGACACTGAGGGGGTGCCCGTCCGCTGGAAATCAATGGAGTACGTCATCGACCACGCGCCGGCGAGCACTCTGGAGTACAGCGGGCTCTGTCTCTCTGCAGCAGAGGAGCCCGTGTCTGTGCAGGAGGCTCTGGACGAACCTGCTTGGCGCAGCGCGATGGAGGCGGAGATGGAGTCGATCCGTTCCAACGACACTTGGATTCCTGCCACGCTGCCCGCCGGTCACCGCGCCATTGGATTGAAGTGGGTCTTCAAGGTCAAGCGCGATCCAGACGGTGAGATCATAAAGCACAAGGCTCGTTTGGTCGCGAAGGGATATGCACAGCGGCAGGGTGTGGATTTTGATGAAGTTTTCGCACCTGTCGCTCGTCTGGAGACAGTGCGGCTACTACTGGCCGTGGCGGCTCATCGGAGCTGGGGTGTACATCACATGGATGTGCGCTCCGCATTCCTCAATGGAGATCTCCAGGAAGAGGTGTATGTTCACCAGCCTGCAGGTTTTGTCGACAGCAACAACACACACTGCGTGCTCAAGCTGCAGAAGGCTCTGTATGGTCTTCGTCAGGCTCCTCGCGCATGGAATGCAAAGCTGGACATCACACTCCATGCACTAGGTTTCAAACGGTGCCAGCTCGATCATGCATTGTATAGGCGGGAGGACAAGGATGGTTTTTTGCTGGTTGGGGTGTATGTGGATGATCTGATAATCACAGGCACAGAGGAAGCAGCCATTGAACACTTCAAGAAACAGATGCAGGAACTCTTTCAGATGACTGATCTGGGTCTCCTCAGTTATTACCTGGGAATTGAGGTGAAACAAGAAGCTGATGGGATCACAGTGTGTCAGTCAAGCTATGCGGCAAAGATCTTGGAGGAAGCAGGAATGAGTGACTGCAACTCTTGCAGCACGCCCATGGAAAATCGCCTGAAACTGAAGAAAAACAGTGGACAAGTTCAGGACGCAGCAGAGTATCGCAGTGTGATCGGGAGCTTGAGATATCTGGTGAATACCAGACCTGATATCGCGTATGCAGTGGGGATTGTCAGCAGATTCATGGAATCACCAGGCAAAGAGCACTGGGTCGCAGTGAAGCAGATTCTGCGGTACATCAAAGGCACTCTTGGCTACGGATGCATTTTCAGAAAAGGGGAAAGGGAAGTGTTGGTGGGCTTCAGCGACAGTGATCATGCTGGAGATATCAATGATCGCAAGAGCACCACCGGAGTTGTTTTCTTCCTTGGATCGAGCGTGGTTACTTGGTCTTCACAGAAGCAGAAGATAGTAGCACTGTCATCGTGCGAGGCAAAGTATATAGCAGGAGCAACGGCTGCTACCCAGGCTGTGTGGTTGAGCAGGTTGCTAGCAGAGATGCTCGGCGAAGATGTTCAGAAAGTGAGGCTGAAGATCGACAACAAGTCAGCCATTGAGCTCAGCAAAAACCCAGTCCATCATGAGCGGAGCAAACATATTGATCTAAGGTATCATTATATTCGAGAGTGTGTTGAGCTGGGTAGAGTGGATGTTGAGCACGTACGAACGGGTGATCAAGTCGCAGATGTTCTCACCAAGTCACTGGGCAGGACTCAATTCAGTGAGCTACGAAGCAGGCTTGGGGTCACTCAGATGCAGCAGATTAGGGGGTGATTTGTCAGGTAATCAGCTGCACCAGAATGTTTAGAAGTTCAGTTAGTTCAGTTAGTTAGCTGAATAAAATTCAGTCTGTCAGCGTGTGTGTGTGCACGTACAGATGCAGTAGTTTTCAGGTTAGTTGGTAGCGGCTTTGTAGCTCGCCCGATGCAGCGCCATGGGATGGCATGGATCACGCAGATCGTGGCGAGCATGTAGGGTTCAATCACGACGAGCATCGTGGGATGGCGCGATCTGTAGGCTCGTTCGTGGGCGACCATTTCTCCCTCTTTTTCAGCAGCTCGTTGGTGAGCTAGCCTAATAACAGAAACCCCGAAAAGCTGCTCGGCAGTTCGCAGCGCAAGTTTCAGTCTTCCACCTCTCTTCCTCCCTTCCTCTCTCTCGTTCGGTTGCCGGTGATCTGCAACAACAGCCACCGTGTCTGGGCAGTACTGCCAGCCGATCCCAAAGTCATCGTTGAAGCACTCAATGCGTGTCGTCCAGGTTGTCGGCTCATGGGACGTAAGCATGCGCAGGTCGCAATGCAGCTTCTTCCGGTCGTAGACGTTGATGCTCATGGCTAGCACCTTGAAGAGGCTGCTCGAGGAGCCGCAGTCCTCGCCGGTCAGGACGGCGTAGTTCATGCTGGCCGACGACATGTTCTCCAGCGGGGGGAGAACGTCGCACGTGCCGGAGAGCGGGTTGCACACGGCCAGGCGGATGCTGTTGGCACCGCCGTAGATGACCTGGCCCAAGCGCAAGAGGAGGAAGCACTCGCGGGCTGCTAGCGGCCTCGCGCCGTCCAAAAGGCCGGCTGCGGTACCTCGGACAAAGAAGGTGAGGAACCGGCGGCTCGTGCCGAGCACGGACCGCGGCACGGGGACGAACACCGGCGGCAAGCACGGGTCTGCCCAGTCCTTGTACCGCTGCTGGGTAACGAAGCCGATGAGGGCAGACGAGTGGGTCGTGTCCTCTGGCCAAGGGCGGTGGAGGAAGGAAGGGTCGGTGACAAGGCCGCACCACCGCTTGCATGCCGCGGCGCACCGGAACAGCGTGACAACGTCGGCAATGGCCACGCGCACCAAGACCTCGAGGAGCAAGTCGTCCGGGAGCAATGGCACGTCGTCCACCATGGTCTCCATCTTTAGCTGTGAAGTATGTATGCGATCTCCGCGGGGTACTTCGAGCGATCGGTCGATGGAGAGGTTGTTTGTGCGTATATATATGTACCCAACATCCATCTTCTCGTGTCAGGCTCGTTTTCTTTTCAATCTCCAGCATTTTTTAGGCTACCTCGACGGGGATTTTCCTTTTCTTCAGTATTTGGTAAATCTAAGAAGCCTGGAAATTATGTATGTGGTTACTTCCGTATGTGTCACACAAGATAACATGGAGTCCGTATCGCATGCGCTTCTGCCTAGCAATCCTATCTCTTTCTCTTCACGATTAGACCTTTGAATAGATTATGTAGCTTGTTTAAACCGTGATATGATTTAGAGATTAGCTGAGATGTACTTTTTCATACTATTGAAGTGTCAAAAAAGTCTTATATTAAATTGCAGAGGTACTTGGATATATATATATACCGCTCATGCAATTGTATACGAAATCACTAGTTGAGGAGTACTCCTTACGAAGATCACTCCAACTCCCCAGGTTGGGACATGTGGCGCGGCGCGCCACTTGTCGCAACCTGGGAGTCTTTTTTTCTTAGATCCGTTTATTCAAATTGTTTTATCTCTTAAACCGTGCGTCCAAATCTTGAACCGCTTTCGCCGTTGGATTCCTCACGTCCAGATCTTCAAAACTAGATCCCATGTTGATAGGTTTTGACGAATTTTTTTCTCACAAAAATAACGAACGAAAAAACCGAACCAGGAGCACGGGTTTTTTCTCTTTCCGAAAGAGGCACGCCCGTGCCTCTCGCGGAAGCAAAATCATGACTCTCGCGAAAGGAAAAAAAAAGAAGAGAAAACGTGTTTTTTTTGTCTGTTTCCGAGGAGGCACGGCCATGACTCTCGCAAAGCAGAATCGTGCCTCTCACGGAAGCAAAACCATGACTCGCGCGAAAGAAAAGAAGCATCCAGAGTGCGACACGTGGCGAATGGCAGAGAGCGCGCTAAGTGGCGCTGATCGTTGTGAGGCTCCCGAAGGAGCGCTCGTTAATTAGTTGCTCTCAATTGTATACAATGCGCCGACCAATTCCCAGAGGATCAGTTTTGGCTCGATCCTATAACTAAGGGCATCTCCACTGGTCCATAATATATTTTTTCCAAACAAGGAGATCAATCCGCGGGCATGCATGTGGGAGCCGGCAATCCAACGCTGCGCGGATACATTTCGAGCCGGGTTTCAACCAACCGGATAAAATTCATACAAACACGATGGATTTTTAATATAAACCAGAGCACATTCATTATAATTCGGACAATTTTCATTACGTTTCGAACATTTAGGACAAAAATATGCAGCCTGACCATAAACCTATCCTGTGACGACGGTCGTTGTCCACTTCCTTTGTACCCTGCATCGACGACCACGTCCTCCATCTGTCGTCAACATGGACGGAGGCGGGGTTTAAGACCCGTGAAGTGGAGGTGCGGTCTTCGGCGAGGAAGAGTAGAACATGGGAGACGGACCGGCCCACTCGGGACACAATGGCCTGCCGCCTCCCATGCCCTACTCATCCTCGAAGCAATCTATGACCTGTCCATCGCCAGGGTCAGTGGACATGAGGTCGATCATGGACGTGGCGGTCCTTCACTGTCCACCTGCCACATGCGCCCCCAAAAGTCGGACGGCGGCGCGTAGGACACGCAACTGGCGGCATTGGAGTCTTGGACCGCCTGCGTCGCCAGCGTGTGTACGGCCGCGTCTGCATCCGGCTACGCCGGCTCTGCGTTGCGAGCGGCGCCTTAAGCGCACGCGGCCTTGTAGAGCCACCACAACGAAGTTCTTTTTCGCCATGGTCATGCGGCCATGGCCGCCTAACTTGCCGGCTAGTTGTAGATTTATTTTGTATGATTTGAATGAAACTAACTAGGACTGACGTTGTTTTAGCATAAGTACCTTACTGTGGTTTTTTATACAGAAATGATTTTTCAAAATTAGATGAAGTTTTACGAAGATATTTTCTGAAATAAATATAAAATACTGATGCATAGAATTACTATCTCGCTCCGTATTTATTAGACAAAAGACCACTTTGGCAGGACCAAAGCACTGCCAAAATGATGTGTGTGAAAATTAGAGCTCAAACTGGCCAATCAGCTGGCTTCAGTCCAGCTCATGGTAAACAGAAAATAATGAGATTTTAGCTCCCAACGTCCAAAGATTAACTACACGCCCAAGAAATGAGGCACAGCATGACCACGGCGGCCATGGCCACACCAATGACCTGCGTTTGCCAAAGATTAACGACGTGCATCCAAACCTCATCACTACGCATGGGAAACAAGGCGTGCAGCCCGGGATTAGGAGAAGGCAAGCGTAGGTCATTGGTGCAAGCTTAGCTCCAGCGGCCTAATTTTTTCGGACTGGGTTTTGTGGCCAGCGGGCCTTTAGACTAGCCACAATGAAGAGTAAGAGGGTGCTTGGATACATTTTAGTCCCATGACTAAAAGTAGTGGGACTAAAACTTGCTAGCCTCACCCATGCTTGGATTCAAATACTAAAGAGACTAAAATCAAGTTATTGAGCATTTATTATCCTCCAAACCATCCAATCCAGAACTCGCATGTGTTAAAGGAGAGGAATTAAATAAGGAGAGAGAGGGCTAATACATATTTTAGTAGGTTTCCTATGACTAAATTTTTTTAGCCTCAAGACTAGTCCTAGCCTCTCTTTAGTCAGGGGTGCTTGGAACTTTAGCCTCTAAAAGAGACTATTTTTAGTCAGACTAAAAATAGTCCCTTGTATCCAAGCACCCTCTAACATACTCTAGTAACATACACGCATTCCTAGACTATGTTACTAGTACCTTCATACGTGTGGTGTCATGCAAAGCTTCATTTATTAGGTTATAGACTCATATTTCATTGAGACATGTGATGTTAGGCTGGCCATAGTGGGAGTAACATAAGTAGTATCATGTACTTGAGACTCGTAAACATGCTTATGTGGCAGAGAATTAAAGAAGAGAGAGATGATTATAGTAACATAGGTAGATACCGTAACATAATAAATATGGTGCTACTTTGTGTCATGCATGGCAATAAATGAGACCATCTATGATACTAATCTATGATACTATGCACTATAGAGGTTGTAATATAAACTAGTAACATATGCATGTTACTAACCTAAGTTACTCCCCACTATGACCAGCCTAATACAGTAACTAGTTAAGTTATTAAAACTACCTCTTTCCTCTTTAACTCATTGTCACATAACCAAATTTGATGAGTTGGATTCGATGTTACTGCTGAAGTTACTCCCACTGTGGCTAGTCTTAAACCTGGACGAAGGTAGACCATGCCTGGGGCGCGTGCAACCCGGCTACACTTCTGGGCTACCATAGAAGATGCTCTACTAGTAGTAATATAATGTGCGACCATATACAATCAGCTACACGTCAAAAAAAAAAACTTCAAGCACCTTACAAAAGAAAAGATAAAACTGGAAGATCACGGGATACAGGTGCCACTCGTAAGTATGACTTGGGCGTAGCGAGCTAGGCGAGAGATGAGCAATGCCGGCCAGTCTATGAGGGTGTTTGGATCACTAGAGACTAGAGACTAGAGACTAGTAGTAGTCACCTTTAGTCAGTAAACCTCCAAACACCCCTGACTAGTGGGTGTCTAAAACTAGTTTAGTCCCTAGTCACCCCACCCCCAACTTTTACTGACTAGATACTAGTAGTAGTCACCTTTAGTCAGTAAACCTCCAAACACCCCTGACTTTTACTGACTAAAGTCCCCCTCTCTCTCCTCTAATTGGTGTTGCACAAGGGACATTTAATACTGAGACATTTAATGCTGACTAGTAGTAGTCACCTTCCAAACAGAGCCTGACTAAAAACTTCTAGTCTGACTACTACTAGTCACATGACTAGAGAGTATCCAAACACCCTCTATCTCTATGGGCACGTCATGTGTAACCACAAGCAATAACGGACCTGCCGCTTCGTCCCCCGTCCCAGTCAGTTTCATTGCTCTAGAGTAGGGCCAGTCTCCTCCAATGTCGTCCCCTTGTTTCCAGGTTTCTTGGCAGAAGTGTTTTTCTCTATGTTTAATGTAGAAGAAAAGTAACGAGAGAGTCCCACAGACAGAGGCTAGACGATAACAACTGCCTATGGATAGAATCGTCGGCGGTGGGAACGAGAGCTTTGTCAAGGTGAGGCGCCCGTTCTCGGCACTCACATCAATTGTGGAAAATCGGAGATAGCCGATGTCTTTATTGTAGCAAATGGATGTATAGAGCCAGCTAACCACGCCGCCGCACAGGAACGCATCATTCCGGTGCCGTCAGAAAAGATCAATGGCCCCGGTGAAGCACTCTCTGTGCGTCATCCAGCCCGGCTCATCGGATAACGGGCCTGCCGTTCGTCCCCAGGCCCAGTCAGTTTCATTGCTCTAGAGCATGGCAAATCTCCTCCAATTAATGTCCTCCTCTTGTTTCCAGGTTTCTTGGCAGAAGCGCTTTTCTACCTGTTTAGTGTAGAAGCAAAGTAACGAGATAGTCCCGCGGACAACGGCTAGACGATAACAACTGCCTTAGAGCAAGTATAAGAGTGAGCTTATAGCCCGCTTACATGGCATCTTTGCCTATGTGGAGGAGAGAGATGTGAAAAAGTAAGGGGAGTGGGCTCTCATGCAAGAGCCTAGCTATATGCGCATTCCTAGGTAAATGCAATAAATGTGATGAAGAGATAGAGATAAGATGGAAGAAAGTACTAATGCAATAGCCAACCTTATAGCCCACATTATTGTACTAGATGACCCGGTTGCGCCAATGGCGCAAGAACCGAATTAGAAAGAATGTTATTAGTGAGTAAGTAGGAGATATAACTGGAAATATAGTGCAATGTGGATTTTATTACATCATGTATTAACCACAAATCATGAAATCAATACCAGAGAACCAAATAATGTCAACACCTCTGTACTAACAACCAACATTTTAGCATAAGGAGTATCACAGGAGTGATTACTTGCACATCAGGAGTATCACAATTACAACTAAAGAGGCATTGTCCTCACTGATGTCCCTGAGCCCTTCACAAGGAGAGTTCCAAGCCTCGCAACTTCTTCCTCCAGCTCTGCACATGACCCTCAGTTACGAACCTCGTCCCTCAGCAATTAGACTCCGGTAGTTTGCAAACTCCCATTTCCCATAGCAGATTGATTTACATGGCTACTCTCACCAATGAGAGGACCAAGCGCAGAAAAGATTCAGAACTTTTGGAAGCAAACAATTATAGAGCTATGGGTCTCTGAGCACTTACCATGCCTAATCGCATGAATCCAACAAATTTGCCAACTCAAATGCTACAAAGACCAAATGATGGTGTGAGGCAGCTCACCATATATCATCGACTCTTACAATGATAGATCCATAGATCAGCGAGGATATTCATAACTGCTTCACCTAAGAAGGCCAAGATGCCATACACACAATTAGAGCCAAAACAAAACCTGAAGCAGTGGAAATAGCCATCCACTTGCTGGAGGAAATAAATGAAATAACAAGCAAGAAGAAGCAAAATGATGTCGGCAGTGTATCAAATAATCGTACTGAAATGATCAATACACAAAAAAGGAAGCGATCTCTAGTTGTCAACGCACTAAATTTAGCATATAAATGACATGGTGACTAAAATAATTACCTTAGCTCATCTTAGGAAATGTTCCAGCAAAGAAGGCAATGACTTTTCCGTATCACCCATAGCATGAATTTTTCAACTTCAAATCGTATGATACCATGGACTCTGCATATGTTGATAGGACATAATAATTAGCCACAAAAAGCAGGGGTACGAATAACACATCGAAAGTAAAAGCAGAGAGCAAATTTAATGCTTACAACAAAGCATGGGCACAAATAACTTACCGGGTCATCTGCCACTACTTTATTATCTATGAAGAAACTAAAAGTCAAATGTACAACTAAATTAGGAATAAGAACACCATAGAACACTGGGCTTGGTCTGCATGCAAACCATTAATCTGATTGGAGATGGAAAACTAACCAAGATCGGATAAAGTCTGAAGGTAAGATATACGTACAGTCATTCGAGTAAATAACAGAAATGTAACCACCAGATCATCTTCTGTTCTAGAACTCTGTATATATCTGTGTTTAAAATATTTGGCAACAAAACTGACATATTAGGTATTTCTATTGACTAACACAACCCATCTGTTGTAGAGCACACAACTTTTAGATATCTTTGATGAGCATTAAGATCTATGTTGGCATAGAAATCAAATGCTTGCTCAATCAAGGACTTTATAAATGAGGTAAAAACAAAGGAGAACACAAAGCTTATATTGACAACCAGCCAAAGTCCAGTACCTGGCCAATGCCTAGTAGTATGATGGGATATTACCCAATTGGAAATCGTAAACAAAAAACTGATTACAAATAATAATGATATAATATTTATAAAATGAATTCAAGAATTTAAATAAGCAATCCCTGATTATACATGAGTGCATACCAAAGTTTTGTGAGGTTAGGCCTGAACATAAACATGAGAAATGAGCGTGAGCAAGTACCAATAGCATCTAATTCTTGGCCCAACCTGTACTGTTTATTCAGTATATATAATAGGGTGAATGAACTCAATATGTATGAAAGGAATAAATAAGAAAAATATTGTACCTCATGCATTGGCACGGGTCTCACCGATCTGAGCCTGGCAACAAAACATACCAGCGTGTAAAGGAAGGATTGCAGAAAAATTAAGAGAAGCAGATGCCAAGTAAACAAAAAGCATGTATCTTAGTCATCTCAATCATATTATCCATAGCGCTCCTCTAGGAATGAGCGAGAAAATGATCAAAAATCATATGGCAAAGGAATATCTAGGACAACACAAACAACAACAATAAAGGAAACACTACACATTGCTCGGAAAAAGGCCCCGACACTGGTGGTCGTGCGTTAAGGGGCCAACGTGGTGGCATATCGACCGCACCTGACAGTTGTGTCTTGCTATTTCTAGCCCTCATCGCCGATGTGCTCCTTCCTTAGTCGCTGCCCTCGAACCTCCTACTTAGCCGGGGAGGGGAGGGTAGCAGGGCGCAGGAGCCGTGTGATATCGGCAGCTGCCATCTCCCACCCATTGAGCCGCCTACCTGACTGGCACCTGCTCCGCCCCTCCTTCGGCCAACAACGTCTAGGTTGAGCGCTTCCTCGGAACTACTGATACAGAATTGAAAAAGAAAGAATGGAAAATGCCTTATTAGCAACATATGGATACCCCCAGTTTATAGAAGGATAGTAAGCATGGAGATGAGTTCATAGACATGGTGCTCACCAGAAGGGCTGCTGGTGATTCCTATATTCTTCAGCGGAGGAGAAACCAAGTTAAGAGAGGATCATCATGTTCTATCTTACTCAAGTGAACAAAAGATGATATAATCATTAATTAATTTGTGCATGAATAATATTAATAAATTCAATAGTTCAGAAAGAGTAAAGAACAATATTAATCAATAGAAAGAGCGAAGAAATTACCTCCTTCTGTTCAGTAACACCGCCATGTACAAATCATATAACCTGCAGATTTCGAAAGAAAAACTTGTTGCCTCATAAAAGTTGTGGCATAGTTCTAAAAAATTGGATCATGAGATTCAACTTTTATATAACAAGCAATTTATATAGCAAATTTCACACTTTATATTCCTTCTCATATCTTTTTTTAATGTCCCGTAACTCCATCCATATAGTTTATATAACAAGTAATTTCCAAAAAAAATAGTTCACACCCTCAGATCATCACACTCTGTATAGGCAACAACAACTACCAGACGAACGACACACTCTGTTCTACTAAACATGTCACGCATTGCTGGTATTCCAAAAGAGAGCAGCCGCATGTGAAGAAGAGTCTCACTAAAGTAGGAGGTCATCATGTTGTGTTCTGTTTCTGGCCATCAGTCTCAAGGATTCATGTCCAGACTCCAAATTCCACTTTCTTGTGTATGCACAAAGGACAACTAATTGGACTCTGCATCTATAGTTTTCTGCTTCAACAGGTTAACAAGATTCATGTCCAGAATCCAAGTCACAACTTTCTTGCTTATGTAGAAAGAGAGAAAGACAGTAATGCTCCATTGCCTTCTAGATTTATTACATTTAAAAGCTAGATAGTAGAGCCAGTTCCTACAGGTCAAATAAATTCTATGCAAATAGTGCCCTGTAACCACTATACACACACATTCAGACAAAAAGAAAAACATGGACATAAAAATTGTTGCACCCATGATTTTTACTGTATTTGCGACATCCATCCATTTATCTCTGTATATCCATGAAAGCAAGAGTCATCGTCAAAATGTTTGTCCGTTCAGCAAGCGAGCAGTTACTACAACGCTTCTATTGCCCACCCCTACCTAATTTTTTGAAGAGGTTATGTCATAGGTGGTTCCGGTATGGTCTTTTAATAGGTTAATACATCATTTCTCGACAAGTTGATGCTTCCATGGTCTGTCCTATGCACGGTGGGTTATTAGAAGACAAATATATCAAAACGAAGTGAGTATTAACCACACAAACACACACAATTTTGATATGAATAAATATGTGTGCACTAACACAACAATCACAAAGGATTAGCATATAGCTTATCAGACAAAAAAGGACAGTCTTTATAACACCAAATCACAACAAAAGAAATATACTCTCCACAGAACAAAGAACTAACGAGAGAATATCAATTTTAAAGAAACACCAAAATCCATTGAAACTATTGAACAACAGGAAGCATAATAAGAATTGCAGAAACCACTTTGGACCTTTTACACAAACTGAAGGTAGCATTGTAGGTACTAATTAACCCTGGGCATATAATAACATGTAGTCAAATAGCTGAATCAAGGAAATTTGATAGTAAGAAAAGAAATGGGGGCGTTCTACAACCATAGCTACAGTGTACATAACAAAAGTTAGCTGCTTGGGGGAGAAATGGATGCACCTTGGATCCACCTGATATTAGTAGTTGTCGCTGGTCATATTTCTCCGTTGAAATTAGTGGGGGCATATAAGTACGTAGCTTCCCGTCGAAACCAGCTGCCCCTAGGAGAGCAAGTACATATAGATTAGAATGGGGTGGGTTTGAGGCACAAGTGAGAAGCGAGGAAAAGGGAAAGGGGAGGAGGACCCATACATGGTTCTCTGACTGTTGCTGCCCATGGTCGAAGGAGAGGGAGCGGCGCAGGGGAGCGGAGGGGGAATAAACACCAATAGCCTCTTATCGCCCCAATCTGTTTTCTCCTGCAATTTTAGTGGTTCAGATGCATGAAGACATATATGCAGCGGCAAGAACAATGAAATAAGAGAAAATGACCTCACATTAGGTGATCCAAAAAACACATAGAAAGTACATATTTTTTACATGCCTTGTAAATCGGTAAGTCATGGATGATTGATCTTCTTATAGAGAGCTATGCGTCCACCTCGAGAGTTGATTCAGTTGGAAAATAAAATGAATCAAACAACTCAAAAAAATGAAATGTAAAAAGTACGGTAAAGAGATGGTACTGATGACTGTATACATTGGCGAAGTTGCAGAGGTACAGCTACTGGGCTGCTCTCATCAGGCCATCCAAACCCTACCCATGAAATATATAAATGAATTAGAGAAAGAAATAAGAATAAACACTCAGTGTCGATGACGGCTGAAGGCCGAGCTCATGGTGGGGAGGTTCAGCGGTAGTAAAACTGAAACATTCATCAAGCAAATGCTGACTGCCATATGACACAACCAGCAAGGTAAGAAATCGGTTCATGGAGGAGCTCAACCTTGTCGATCTGGTTGTGTGGACGCTGGGTGTAGAAAGAGAGCATCCTTGCTCTTCTTGAGGGGTTGAGCTGGCCTTGGTTGGGAGATGAAGGAGGCTAGTGCGAAGTCGGCGGCACCAGCAGCGACCTCGGCATACGCAGTTGACGAGGAGGGATGTCGGTCCTTCTGGAGCTGACGACGCCTCCTTCCTCTCACCCTTGGCCTCCCGCGGCGGAGGAGGCGCCAATGACTGCAGCGACCTCATCCGGGTTCATCTTGTCCTCCCGTGATTTCCTCGCGATAAGAAATCTCGGCGCCGGTCTGAATTTTCTGTCAGCATGGCAAGTACCCTAGGCAAATTAACAATCACTCAGGGGTCTAACACAAGAAAGCATTTATGCACTGTATGGCTGCCTTCTGTTTGGGGATTATAACACTATAAGATCATAATATGTTCCTCCAAGGGAGTCAAATAAAGCAATTTCTTCTCAAATTCATTGCTAAGGAGATATAAATATTACCCTCAAGTTGCACCAAAAAGGTGATCAAGCTCATCACCAATTTGACCACTCAATCCGATAGTAAGCCTCAGCACAACAAACACTCGCCAAGGGTCAACATCCCTAGTCCTATGAACTTGCAGCATTAAAATAAATAGTCATTTCGAACCTACTTTTTGAACAATCAAGAAATCCGACAATAAGCTGTGAACTGCCACAGGAATACCAACACAGAACCATGGACAAATTTCAACAGCAAGGCTACAGACCCGACGTTGCAGGTGGATGAAAGGGTAAACCCTAGGGGAACGAACGAGGCGTGAATGGAGGGGGGACGAGAGGGGCGAACTTCGCGGCTGGAGGAGGAGAGCACGGCGGAGGCGGAGGGGGAGGGACGTACCCGTCCAAGTCGTCGTCGTCGTCCTCGGTGCGGGGGACCGAGCCGCCGCCGCCGCCGGAGACGGGGGATGAGGAGCTCCCTCTTGCGGTCGCGGGGACTTGTCGTCGCCCATCATCAGGGGCCCAGGCTCCGCGCGCTGTGACGGCGGCGATATCGCCCTTCCCTGCCTCGTACCCTCCCAGATCGGGGCCTGAAGCAGCCACTCCCGCCTCCATGGTCTCACACCTGAGCGGCGCCTCTTCACAGCTCGACGCCGCCACCACTGCTCCTTTCGCCTCTTTGCAGGTCGACGCTGCCACCGCCGCTCTTCTCCTGCCGCCGACACCGCCGCCGACGCCGCATCCGTCGCTCCCCGCCTCGATCCAACCGACCCCGCATCGGCCGCTCCCCCGCCTCGAGCCAGCAGCCGCCATCGAGCCATGGATCCTACGCGGGAGGAGGAGAAACGCGAAGGGGAGGAGGCGGCACGGTGGTGGTGGAGAGCACGGAGAAGGGGGCGTGGGGCTCGAGGAGAGGAGGGACGAGGGATTGGCCTAGGGTTTTCACCGCACAACGTGGGGCTCGAGGAGAGGAGGGATGAGGGATCGGGCTTTTCACCGTGCACAGCACACGATCCATCCCTTTTTTCACCCAAACTCAGTCAGCAAAGCACACTGCAACGTGGTCCCACCTAGATGGCTGGCCCAGGCGTCATCCACCGAACTGGAAAGACATGACGTGAAGCAAAACAGACGGTTGGATGTTTGACAGCCAGTTGAAAAGGACCAAAAACTTTACACGTAGGTAAAACGGATGAGGCAGATCGTTGCGCGCGAGGGATGGCGCTGGATCGGCGGGTACTCTAGGAGGCTTTATATGTTAGATGTGTGCATATATATGATGGCTATAGATGACATGACGGTTTCTAATAGCCATCAGCTGGCTATATTATTAACCATGCTCTTAATTGATGAGGCGGCGGGAGGCGGCGGGAGGTGTTCAGTGTATTATTTATTAAATCGATGAATTTGCCAACATCTTTGCACAAAACTTCTCAAGATTGATCCACCTCCGCTACCTAAAAACTGAATCGCCCTATTCTAGACAAGAAACGGTAACTATGCCGAACACACTATATCGATTTTATCACTTAAAAACCATTGACCCTACAATGCTGGCCTGGTAATTATAATTTCCCTAGAGACATTGATCATCTTGTCAATTTACGCCACTTTGGGTTGAAAATGATGTCCGCTCCAGTGTTCCAGAGGTTGGGAAGATGAAGTGTTTACAAGTGCTGAAAAGGTTCTGTGTCAAGAAAGAGAGTGTAGGATTTGAAATTAGTGAGTTAGGGAATTTAACAGAGCTTGATGAAACAAGGATATACCGAAATTTGCGAGCAGAAATCAAAGGATTCAACACTTTAAGCCTTTTGCTTTTTAAAAAAGACTTTATGCCTTCAAGGGCTTACATTTTTTCCTCTTCATGTAAAAAAACTGAATTATAAAATATGATGTCTTTTTGCTTGTGCATGTAGAATTTTCAGTGGACCTGCAGGAGTGCAGGTGAATGCTAGCTGTCATGATTTTCAGACCTGAGAAATACATTTTCATTGCTGGCTGTCTTGATTTTCAGGCCTGAGAAATACATTTTCAGGCAAAAGCCTGTCTATCACCTATTTCCCAGTGGACGCAAGCTGTTCAAGCAAATGGATACAAGCGAAAAACAGAGGAGAAGCAGAGCAGCACACACAGGTCAGCTTACCAGGCAACAAAAGCCTTCCCTTTTTCTCACTGAACCAGCGAACACGCCGGCTCTGCTCTTTTGATGTCCAGTTACAGAAACCGACGCCACTGTGGCCATACCAATGCACGCATACAGCCCGCAATGTACTGCAGTACTTGGATACACAGTCAGTACACTCACTATGTGAATTGATGGCAGCAACACATTCAGCTAACCATCACCTCATTCACTCACAATGCACCAACACATGGACGCCTTCCAGGTTTTAGCAAGATCATATTACAACAGGTTTACACAGCTTACAACCTGCAGGTAAATGCTAACAGTCGTTATTTTCTTCTCTTTTTCCAAAAGAATTGCACGGTGAAGCTGTCTTGTTGATTCTGTATGTAGGACTTCAGTGGACCTGCTGGTGAAGGATAGCTGTCTTGCGGCTTCTCTTCTAGGGCTTTACAATGTAACAAAACATAAATAAAATGGGCATACTCAGCAAGTCAGCATGTATGAATTGTGTTGTCGAATGATGTTAGCTGTTAGGCATGAAGTACATAATTGTAACATGGGCAGGCAGTTCGGAAACTTCGGATGCTACGCTTGCTAATATTTCTGAAGACATTATATCCTTAAGATGGTTATTTAGAAACGAAAAATATGAGCTTGGATTTGGACACTGCATCAGAGCATGTATAGTAGTATAGATTATGCCTTGATCAATGTAACCAGTTCTTGTGGCATAAAGAAGAAATGCTAGTGCATGTTAATTAATTTTAGATGCTAAGAATGATTGTTACTGAATATGGATGTTCAGTCTTGATTCACTGTGGCAGGATGATTCAGGCATTTGACTTGTTTTATTTTTAGGCACCTTCTCATTGTCTCAGGAGGGTAATTTTAGCAGTATCAGTAGTGTGTTTTTTTTGCGGGAAGCAGTATCAGTAGTTGGGGTGTGCGTCCTTGCCGGTTTTAAACTGAGGGCTGTAAATTAAGTTAGGGTATAAGTTTTTTTTTAGAAAAGGAGGATGACCCCCGGCCTCTGCATCTGGGAGATGCATACGGCCACTTTATTGATTATTCTCGAGGACCTTACAAAGTATTACAACAATATGCCTGAATCCGTCATCTTGGCAACCTAACTCCAATAAGTTGAGGATTGAAATGTGCACCTGTCTCTATAAGAAAAGAGTTACATGTTTTTTCTTTGACGCTCAGCGGTGTCTGGTTTTGAAGATCCACCTAACTCCAATGGAATCAAGATGCCACTATGATTTTTTAATTTTGCGGGTACTAATCAATTGATTCGCTAATGGCCTTGGATCTTTGAAAATGTCCTTCTCAGAGCACGTGAGTTGGTCAGACACGCCAGAATAAAAATAGAACGAATTTTGTAGATAGCTATCATCATTGATGTGTTCAAAAGGTGTGTCAGTGACAACAAGTGGGCAGAAAGGTTTCATTAACTTGGCATATGTGCTTCTAACTTTCATCATGCTGATTAGTATTGCACATCTACGTGCCCTTAAATTTAGCAAGAAGAGGTTCTATTGTTAATTGTCCACCTCACTATAGTTTGTCGGATAGTAAAGTTATTCCATCCGTCGTTTCAACTTGGCTGCCTCCTTCGTCTCTCATAGAGATTCTTTTAATCCACTTACTTGGCTGCCTCCTTTTGTCCCAAATAGAAATTCTTTTAATCCACTTGGCTGCTGTTCTCTAAATGGTCCCAGTCAAGCTCAAACATAGTACATGTTAAATATCCCTTCATTTCACCGGTAAATCAGCACCTAGGTACCTTAGTTTCAACTTTCAAGCATGGAGGATCCCCTTGTTGACAAGACAGGAGAGGAGAGCCTAGTAGTGATTGAGGTGAAGAAGCAGTTGTACCTTGCCGGGCCTCTCATCGTCGGAAGCCTCCTACAGGATGTGGTCCAAATGATATCCGTCATGTTTGTGGGTCATCTCGGCGAACTCGCTCTCTCGAGTGCCTCCATCGCAACCTCCTTCGCCGGTGTAACTGGCTTCAGCTTGTTGGTATTTTTCTTATCTCTTTCGGAAAAGTGGATTTCCCAGCCTCTGCATTGATTGATTGATCGGTGCATGATTTCATCACTTGCATGTACATGTTGGACCTCTTGTACATAATCATCAACTTCAACGCTTGAACTTAATTTTAGGCCGGCATGGCAAGCAGCTTGGACACGCTGTGTGGGCAAGCCTTCGGAGCAAAGCAGCACCATCTTCTTGGCATCTACAAGCAGAGGGCTATCCTTATGCTCACTCTGGTGAGCGTCGTGGTTGCTGTAATCTGGGGATACACCGACCAGATCCTTTTGTTGTTTGGCCAGGACCGCGAAATCGCCATGGAAGCAGGGAGCTACATCCGTTGGATGATTCCGTCGTTGTTTGTCTACGGTCCGCTGCAGTGCCACGTCCGGTTCCTGCAGACGCAGAACATGGTCCTCCCGGTGATGCTGAGCTCGGGTGTCACAGCGCTCAACCATATCTTGGTGTGCTGGCTGCTGGTCTACAAGCTTGGCCTGGGTAACAAGGGTGCTGCCTTGGCCAATACAATCTCCTACCTCACCAATGTGTCCATTTTGGCTCTCTACATCAGGCTCTCTACATCTTGTAAGAGCACTTGGACGGGGTTGTCGAAGGAGGCATTTCGCGACATCGTCGGTTTCTTGAGGCTTGCCGTGCCATCCGCACTGATGGTTTGGTGAGTTTGAGTTCTATGTGCTGCAGTTCAGGTGAAAATTTTACATCTCCAATTGATCGGTTTAACTAATTTCTTCCTACATATACATTCATATTTACACGAGCAGCTGGGAGTGGTGGTCATTTGAGCTCCTGATACTTGCTTCCGGATTTCTGCCAAATCCTAAGCTCGAGGCTTCGGTACTATCAATCAGGTGAATTTCCTTTACTTCCATACTATATAATCAGACTGTTTTTGTTTCTTTTTCTGATAGTAACATAAATGCAGTTGAATTTCGTGCAGTGTAAATACTATCTCGCTGGTATTCAGAGTCCCCTACGGGCTTAGTGCAGCTATAAGGTCAGAATAAACTCGTACCATGCCGATGTTATTGATATATAGAAACTTGTGGCAACTACTTACAAAGCTGGAAGCTGACACATATCCTTCAATTACGTGTATATGTAGCACCCGTGTATCTAATGAGCTGGGTGCTGGGCGACCGGATGCTGCCCGTTTGGCGACCCAGGTGATCATGGTCCTAGGAATTGTGTCAAGCGTATCAGTTGCTCTTGCAATCACTTTTGTGCGCAATCTATGGGGGTATGCATATAGCAACGACAAGGAAGTGGTCGAGTATATCTCCAGAATTATGCCGATTATTGCCGTGGCATTCTTGTTTGATGATATGCAGTGTGTTCTTTCAGGTAGGTAAATACAAATGAGATGCTGCTTATTCACGAAAAGCAAATTATATGGAGGAGCCTGTAGTTTTCGTTCTCATATGTGCTGAAAATATATGGTTATTAATTAGCATATATTACAGGTATTGTTAGGGGCTGTGGCCTTCAAAGTATAGGTTCCTATGTCAATCTGAGTGCGTACTACCTTGTGGGCATCCCGGTGGCTCTATGTTTTGCCTTTGTGTACCATCTTGGTGGAGTGGTAATCAGTAGTACTACTTTCCTAATACATGGCCTTTTCATATACTACTACTTAAATAGGTGATAATTTCACTTCTAGTATTTCTCTTTTGACATGAAGAAACTATGATCTGAAATATGTTAGGGGCTGTGGATGGG
Organism: Triticum timopheevii; assembly: GCA_963921465.1. Lineage (NCBI taxonomy): Eukaryota > Viridiplantae > Streptophyta > Magnoliopsida > Poales > Poaceae > Triticum > Triticum timopheevii. The sequence goes on from OY997274.1 coordinate 673,716,834, forward strand.
AATAACTTGCGCGCTTGTCGTTCAGACAGTGTTATTCATGTCTATTACTCTGCGCACCAACTGGGACAAAGAGGTATTACCAAATACTTTCTTTTTTGTTGGCTTCTTAGTCATCTTACTGCATGCATGCCCTATTGTTTTTAATCCATGTTGTTGCTTAATTTTGTAGGCTCTGAAGGCCAGGGATATGGTTTCCATTACTTCTCTACCTTTACACTTGGCGACATCATGACACACACAGAATGCAATGTTTTCTCTGCCAGAGAGTTGTGCGGGGGAATAATGAAACGACTAAGAATTCGTCGTAAAAAGCAGTGCTTCGTCTCCATATCACCATCATTTGCCACTTCTTCACAGAAATAATAAAAATATTTATTAGCTAGAATCTACCGTTTATGTGGGTGGGCGTATTTCCGAGACTAGTTTCTTCACAAGAGAATATAATGGCAAGGAAATTTGGAATGATCGAAAGAACATGGCATCAAAGACAATTCAACATGGAAAAGAAGTTAATGCCGATAGTGGGAGGTGTTCACTTGTATTTTAGCAAAGCGAGGAAGGGGTAAGATGTTTCTTTTTTGGACTGCTTGAAGGAGAGAGATGCTCCTTTCAAGAGATTAGGGCCCTTTTCCCATGAAAAAGGCCCATCTTCTAGGGTAATTTGATAATAGTGTGTTTTACTTTGCTTATTTACTTTGACATACTCCCTCTGTTCCATAATGTTATGGTTCAAGTTTCAGCTCATTGAAGTTACAGTTGAAGTGAAACTAACCATTGAAGTTTCTATGATTCTATGCATTCAAAATCTCAATTTGTTTGCCAAACTTTTGAACTGCGAGTAGTAATATAAGAAAACACATAAATTAAACATATTCATGTTAGTACTATTCAAAGTTCATCCAATTTAGAATTACGGCTATATAGAGACTACCTTAACCATTGCCCATGTGTCGGGCCAGGGGTGGGGGGGGGGGGGGGGGTGCACTCCAATTGATTGGGTACACTTCGACAAAATGTTCATTAGATTTATGTGACTTTTTTTTAATTATGAATAGTTATGAGAACAGATATATTTCAGTGTAATTGTTGGTGAAGGCTTGTCATATCGAACCTAAGGTGCGATGTAATTTGAACCGGAGGGAATAATTATTCTTGCAGCTAGCAACACCGTTGTAGATTGAGTGGAGTTAAGCGGAAACTTCTTGGGTGCCTCCCATCGATGAAACAAAGAGTACTCCCTCCATTTTTGTATACAAGGCCACAAACTCATATTACAGGTACCAAGATAAAATTTAATGTCTTGTTTTGTAAACCCACTTTTCTTTTCATTTAGTGAGATCATTAATATACCACATGCATGCAAGGAAGGGATAGAAAGCTGATTGAAGTGTCATTATGACTGCATGCATGCAAGTATTAAATAGGCTATTAGTTCAAGAAAATATCATTAACTTTTGTCTCGATTATTGTTGGTGGCCTTGTATAGATACAAAATGTATTTTTCATAGTGGCCTTGTATAAGTAAATGGAGGGAGTAACTAATTTAATTAACATGTACCTCGCCAATTAAATATGCCTAGTGCAAAGCAAAGGTAGAATGGGGCCAAACTCGTCTTACGAATCTCACCACCACTGTGGTCCAGTCCAGCGCATGCACCTTGTGACCTTGAAATGTGCTTTTTCTACCTCATATTTCATGTTTATATCTAACTTATGTTGAATATATTGAGGTAGTGGATCCGTGGACGGGTCCCGTCCGTGTGGAGGTCCGCAAACGCAATGGCCCGGGCACTGGTATCTGCCCCCTCTGCAATGTCCCCGAAGACTCCAATCACATTTTCTTCGCTTGCGTCTCCTCCCGGTTCCTTTGAAGCTGCTTTCGCGAGATTGTTGGTGGGAGTTGGTGCCACACCAATTTCCCGGACCTCTTTGCTGAACTCCAAGTGTCCCCTACATCCTCTCGCCACAGTAGGTGGCTGGAGGTGGGGGTCCTTGCCTGGACGCTGTGGACAGTTCGCAATAAGCTTGTGATCCAACACTCTCCCCTTCGGCGCGCTACTGATAGTCTCTACAAATTCTCGGGTTTCTTGCAGTTTTGGCGGCCGCTTAGCCGCCCCCCGGATCGGGACGTCATCTCCGCCTTCATCGCCGATCTACGCTCGATGGCCGTCCGTCTGTCGCCACCGCCCCCGCCGCCACCGCCGGAGCCTGACTAGATCACCTGCGCTGGGCCGTCTATATGGTGTTGTGTTTTTTCTTTTTCTCTGGGCTTGTTGAGCTGTGCCCTCAGCAGAACCTCTATACTTTGTTGTGGTACTTGGGTGGTGTGTGTTTGTGGACCTTCTATGGTTGTATGTCTGGCGGCAGTTTGCTTTATTTATAAAGCGAGGCGAAAGCCTTTTTCGGTAATATATTGAGGTATATATCTAACCGAGAGAACAGCCTTCTCCAACATGCATCGCGCGTCGATCTCACCTTCATGCGTATGGTGCCTTCTCCAATGACACAAAGGCCATGCAACTTGTTCTTTTTCTGTATTATGATAGATTCACAATTTAAATAGTTTAGGACATTTGCATGCTCTTTAAAGTTATACCCTGAGATATTTAAACATAATGTTATTCCACGTAAAAAGACATATTTCTTGACGAATCTAGTAATATCAAATTGATTTTTGTGATTTGGTAATTTATCATTATTATTATTATTGAAAGGAAAGTTGTAGAAAGCGCTATACAACGTTTTTTTTTCTTTTGAAATAATAAGAATCCAAGTTCAGGTCTATGAGGACTTGATCTTAGGTGGTTACTCATCACAAGAGAATGGTCTGACGAGATGTGTGTACGCGTGATGAGCTTAATGTTCTTTTCTTTCTTATTTACTCCGGGCCAACTTGCTTTCGTGTGACAATTGCACCTAGCACTACCATCCAACGAGGTCAGATCTAGCCGACTTGGCAATGGAGTAATTAATTTAAGTAGGCTCTACTTGGGCTCCTCGCTAGTTAAATATGCCTAGCACAAACCAACGGTAGGATAGGACCAAATACCAATGTTATATTTATTAGTACATATTCACATCACCACCGTCCATCGCATGTATTCATGCCATGGCGGTCCAGTCCAGGGCGTGCACCTAGATTTGAGTTTTCTCTTTTTTGCTACATCATACTTGATGCTTCTATATACCTGGCATCTTTTTTCAACATCAACAGGCGGAACAAAAAACTTTAATTCATTCGAGTAATAGCTATGTTTGAATTGTTAAGTTATTTGTCTATTATCAGTTTTTAACTATTGAGTTGTTTGGCTTGTTGATTGTTGAATTATTCATGCTTAATTTTTATTGTTTAATATCCATACATGGTTTGTCTGCGGACATGTCCGCGGACATATCGAGAAGGATATGTGACACTTAGACATTAGAGATGCCCTAAGAAACATCCCGACGATCATCTCTAGTTGCTGCATGGACTAGCACCTACTCGTTATATTTGAGATGCTAAAGAACAGGCCAGATATGAAATATGTGTGGAGATTTACTATGCACCGGAGCCTCAAATTTGTAGTCACATTGCTGTCAGAAGCTGATCGTAGTGCTAAAATTAGCATAAGCTCATCTGTGCTATATATAGGAATCGAAGTAGGATAGTAAACAGTTACTACTACAACTTCTTTTTGCATGTCATACTCTGGTCTTCTTCCTTAAAAAGTTAATAATTGTATTTTTATTTCTAGCAAGCTCAATCCATTGGTGTTCACATTGATTGTCGCCCGCCCTCCTCGACCTCGAGTGCAGTTTTCTACACAGCTGGCTCCCGGCTCATAGTTCAGTTTCAGATCTACTCCCTCCGCTCCTAAACATAAAACCTTTTAAAGATTTCACTACGGATTACATACGAATGTATATAGTGGAATCTCTAAAAGGTATTGTATTTTTCTTTGCATGGTAATATGTGTCTCATTGGTATCATAAACAACAAAGTACAAGTAACATAAAAGGCGACATGGCAAAACTGAAAAGATAGCAGAACATCTCTGAGCTTGACACCAACGTCCGTCACCTGCCTCCAGCACCACCACGACAGTCATCGAAGAAAAGAATGACGAATCACCGCCTCACCCGAGCTCAACGCAGCTCCATCGCTGATAAGCAGCTTTGCGGACTCCAAGGTGGCTCACCCAAAGTGAAGCCCTTGCCATCAAACTCCAGATCTGACACCCCGCCACGACTAAGACGCCGAAGGAGGAAACTAAACCTGCCATCCACGAACCACGAGCCCAGCACATGTTTCGTCTTCCAGATGTCGTCGATGCGGACCACAATCTGCATCAGCTTCTGAACTACCTCCCAAGCTCCGCGCCAACGATGGAGCAAACGGCGTCGTAACGGCGGAGCGGAGTGGGTAGATTAGTTTAGTAAAATACTACTACCTTTGTACACAAATACACGACGTTCGGAGTAGAAAACATCACCGTCGCATGCATGGACAAAAAGCAAAAGCGACAAAAAAGGGAAAAGAAATGGTGGCACCCTTGAGACGCGGCTGAGCACAAATCGTTTGTAAATTAGCAAATTATTTAGTTAATAATGGACGTGGACAAGCGCAAGTTGTGCCTCCGTGCACTCGTCGCAAGAAAATGGTCTGAGCAGTAGCAGGCCAGTATGCACAATGAATCAACAAACTAACTAAAAAAAAGTACGAGTATGCACGATGAGCTAGATCAATTAATCAACAACTAACTAATTTTCTTTCTTAATTACTCCTGGCTAGTAGCTTGCTTGCTTGTGACTGTTGCAACAAGCGCTACCGTCTAAACGAGGACGGATCAAGGGAACTTGCAACGCAACTTCCTGCTGGATGCCTTCCGTACGTCCTCGGTTCAGTATTGCATAGTGCAAAGCAACGGTAATTAAGATGGGATCAAACTCAATCTTGTCTTTTTGTCACGAACCTCCCCGCCACAATCTGCATCAGCTTCTGCATCACAATCTGCATCAGCTTCTGAACTACCTCCCAAGCTCCGCGCCAACGATGGAGCAAACGCCGTCGCAACGGCGGAGCGGAGCGGGTAGATTAGTTTAGTAAAATACTACTACCTTTGTACACAAATACAGGACGTTCGGAGTAGGAAACATCACCGTCGCATGCATGAAAAAAAAAGCAAAAGCGACAAAAAAGGGAAAAGAAATGGTGGCACCCTTGAGACGCGGCTGAGCACAAATCGTCTGTAAATTAGCAAATTATTTAGTTAATATAATGGATGTGGAGTTGTGGACAAGCGCAAGTTGTGCCTCCGTGCACTCGTCGCAAGAAAATGGTCTCAGCAGTAGCAGGCCAGTATGCACAATCATTCAACAAACTAACTAAGAAATGTACGAATATGCACGATGAGCTAGATTAATTAATCTCCTTGATTGATGTTTCTTTCTAAATTACTCCGGGCTAGTACTCCCTCCGTTTCAAATTACTCGTCGTGGTTTTAGTTTAAATTTAAACTAAAACCACGACGAATAATTTGGGACGGAGGGAGTAGCTTTGCTTGCTTGTGACTGTTGCAACAAGCGCTACCGTGTAAACGAGGACGGATCGAGGGAACTTGCAACGCAACTTCCTGCTGGATGCCTTCCGTACGTCCTCGGTTCAGTATTGCATAGTGCAAAGCAACGGTAATTAAGATGGGATCAAACTCAATCTTGTCTTTTTGTCACGAACCTCCCCGCCACCTCTCACCATCAATCACATGTATCGATGCTACAGTCAGTGGCGGAGCCAGAACTTTTGTGGAGCCTGGGCGAGTTTGAGTCTAATTGTTTAAACTGAAAATAAATATTGGATATTTCGAGGAATTGGATCTTTTCCCCAACTTTTCTTCTAACTTTGATCATTTGCTCCACCCCACCCCCGAGAATGACGGGTACGATGGGGCCGGGGCCACTTGCCATTGAGACAAGCATGGGGCAAATCATCAAATCCCATGTAAAGTGGATATACAACATATAAAATAACACCAAACTTTCGAACGACAAATGCAAATAAATAATGTATATAGTAAAAGTATAAACACATAGCCCTATAAATGTAATTATAAAATAAACTACTCCCTCCAATCAAAACCACGATGCTAATTTTGGATCGGATGGAGTGTAATATATATAGTCGCGCTATTCGTGACCCTGGGTGAGGAATAGTTATTCTTCACCCCCTCTCTATTTTAATATCAATGAACCGTAATTTTACGTTCCGTAAATTTTGTCTTATTGCAGACGTAAAAAGAGAACGTAAGAAAATAAATAATCACCATAAAAAATATTTTATGTTATATAAATTACAAATGTAAAAACATAGTGTAAAATTTACATAAAATGTAATTTATCTGGTCTTCTGAACTTTTTTTTGCCAAATTTTATGCAGCGAATCAATATGACTGTAACTATTTGTATTTGAAACATAATTTATTTCTGAAATGATCGTAAGATTATCTCGGGTGAAGAATAACTTATTCTGCAATCTGGGTGATGAATAGTAACACTAGTCGCGCTATTCGTGACCCTGGGTGAGGAATAGTTATTCTTCACCCCCTCTCTATTTTAATATCAATGAACCGCAATTTTACGTTCCGTAAATTTTGTCTTATTGCAGACGTAAAAAGAGAACGTAAGAAAATAAATAATCACCATAAAAAATATTTTACGTTATATAAATTACAAATGTAAAAACATAGTGTAAAATGTACATAAAATGTAATTTATCTGGTCTTCTGACCTTTTTTTGCCAAATTTTATGCAGTGAATCAATATGACTGTAAGTATTTTTATTTGAAACATAATTTATTTCTGAAATGATCGTAAGATTATCTCGGGTAAAGAATAACTTATTCTGCAATCTGGGTGATGAATAGTAACACTATCGCGCTATTCGTGACCCTGGGTGAGGAATAGTTATTCTTCACCCCCTCTCTATTTTAATATCAATGAACCGTAATTTTACGTTCCGTAAATTTTGTTTTATTGCAGACGTAAAAAGAGAACGTAAGAAAATAAATAATCACCATAAAAAATATTTTATGGTACATAAATTACAAATGTAAAAACATAGTGTAAAATGTACATAAAATGAGTTAGTTGCGGGATGATGTATTATGGAACGAGTAAAGAGACTTGCCAGTAACGAGATTGAACTAGGTATTGAGATACCGACGATCGAATCTCGGGCAAGTAACATACCGATGACAAAGGGAACAACGTATGTTGTTATGCGGTTTGATCGATAAAGATCTTCGTAGAGAATACACATGAGGTTCACATGGCAAGCAAACTAACAACTAAATTGTAGTTCAGTTTAGACAATAACCTAATAGAGATAATGTAACCCAAACAGAGCCTAATAATAAGATAAATGGCATATTGCCATTATTGCGCAAGCAGACAAGCAAAAGTAGTTCAATCCAGGGGGACACTTTATCTATTCCCACATCCAAAAGTTGAACCAGCTTAGAATCTTCCAAAACAGCACGACACAAGATTCACAAAACACAATAAGTAAACATCCATTCCACATTTGGCATCAGATGCGCAATAATTAAAACTATAAAAGACAAACACCCCCCTTTTCGATCAGATACAACTCTCTGTCTATCTGTGTTTTCTTTTTCTGAAATTTACCAAAAATGGGCTCACTAACAGCATCAGATGGATAGCGATTTGGGTCCATAGGGGGCTTTGTCAATTTACACCCTGCTCCTTTGCCTAAAGAGGCATTGCAAAATTGACAAAGCCCCCTATGGAGAACAAGGAAGCAAAGTTTATGTACAAAGATTCAGTGCAGAAACAGAATTCACAAATGGCTGAAAATGTAGCCAACATTTTCTACTACAAAATATAAGCACCAGACTAAGAGGTAATACAAGGGAAGAACAATCGCACACATGGACGAAATATAATCATTTTTTTTGAAACGGGTGTTAGCATATATTCAAATGCGCACCATAACAACTTGGCAATTTGAGCATCACCACATACATATACTCTCTTCAACCTGAAAGAGTATCGAATCAAGCATTGATTTTTCCATGACACCACATAACAGTGAGGGCTTCTTGGTCATATCTTTATATGCATCAACAAAGAAGCTACTGGATCAAATTCACACATAGGGTAGCATTCACGACATAACCGTAGTGTCAGGAAAGAACCCCTCTCTAAACCCTAGAACACTAGGCACCGCCGCCGCCACCATTGCTCCAGGGGCAGCAGCCAAGAATTGAAACCCAAGTTTCAATTATATGTGCTAAAAGCCTCTACTTCTCTAGCTACTTCTCTCTACTCTCTCCCAAGTTTCGGCGAGCAACAAAAAGCATCTACTTCTCTCACCTAACCCCTCTCTCTACTCTCTCCCCAATCACGCGAGGAAACAAGCCTGGAACACGTCGCATCAAAGCACGGAGCCACCATGCAATCCCTAAATCCCAAAACATGGTGAGCCGCCGCGGCAAATCGATTGGAGCCTAGCTAGTGTGGCGCGCGCAGGGAGGAGGAGATCGAGGGGGACTTACGGGGCTGGAGCGTCGGAGGAGGCGAGAGGCGACCGCGCGTGGTGGCGGCGCACGGCACCGTCGACGGGGGTGAGGCGGCCGGGGACGAACCCTAACCGCGGCGGCGGCGGCGGGCGGAGGGGATCGATTGTGAGAGTGAGGGGGTGCGGGGGCGCTCGGGCCGGTTTTCTTTTCCTCTAGTAGTAGCACTGGTTAGAGGCCGGCGCTACTGCTAAGCTCACCAGTTGTAGCGCCCGTTCAAAACAAACGCTACAGCTAAGTGGGCTACTGTTTTTGCCCTGGGCCCATGTAACAGTAGCGTGACTCAAGCTAACAAACGCTGCTGTTATATATTAGTAGTAGCGTGTTTTCTGCCCAGCGCTACTGGTAAATACTAGTAGCGTGGGGTCATAAATAGGCGCTACTGGTAAACTTATATCTATAAGCATTTTCCTAGTAGTGTAGGATTATTCTATCTTTTCAGTCTTGTAATGTTGGTGCTTATGTACCTTGTAACCGGATCTTTATTTTACAAATGAGACACGTATTACCATGAAAAAAAAGTAGACTATTACAAAGCCAGATTAATTGCGAAGATCCCATATTCCTAGGGAATAATACCATTCTTTTGAGAGGAACCGTGGAATAATACCTTCCATGGACAGAGCCCAAAGAGGAAGGAGAAAACTCGATCGAGACTGTTAATAAATCTCCATGTCTGTCCTGAGTCTTCCTGGAAAGGAATATGCTCCGCATATCTTGTTCCTACCTACATCCTCTTTTTGACTAAGCTTTACTCCTCCCCCGAAGAATTCTCTCCTTGGTTGCTTTGACCCAAAGTCCACGGCACCTCTCACAAGGACAAATCCTAGTACTGCAAGGATAATATAGTCAGTTCCCAGCTTCCCTCCATGCCAATTGCCATTGCCAACCACGGCAGGCAGCATATGCTTCAAATATTCCCAACTGACCAACCCCCTCCTTCACGCCATAACAATGTGGCGCCTCCCCACAACTCGACCGTATCTCCATTAAAGTAGCTCAGAGCTTGCATTTTTCCGAGCCAGAGCCTAGCCAAGAGGCGAGGTTGCGAGATGAAGTTCGGGAAGAGGCTCAAGAAGCAGGTGGAGGAGAGCCTCCCGGGGTGGAGGGACAAGTTCCTGTCGTACAAGCGCCTCAAGGTGCTCGTCCGACTCGTCTCCGGCTCCTCGCCGCACCGTGCCGTGGCAGAGGCCGCCTTCGTGCGGCTCCTCAACGACGAGGTCGACAGGTTCAACGCCTTCTTCCTCGAGCAGGAGGAAGAGTTCGTTATCCGCCACAGGGTACGTACATAACATGCCTACTGTTGGTGCCTTGGTGGAGAAAATATACTCAAGATGTAACTAAAACAATGTGCAGGAAGTAAGGGAGACGGTGAAGGCAGTGGCCGGCGAGGAGCTGTCAGAAGCGGAGCGTGCGTCGGAGATGAGGAAGGTGAGGAGAAAGATCGTGGATTTGCATGGTGAAATGGTGCTGCTCCTCAACTACAGCGCCGTCAACTACACAGGTCTGTTTCCCCCCTTCTGGCTTGATAATATGGAGTAGTACGGAGTAACATTTTTGGGCACGCTTTGACAAAATTTCTTGAAATTATTTGTTCTTGGTAGTATCTGAAGAAATTCAGAGCTTTACACTAACAGAAAACAGAGTACGCAACAAGCTCTGCTTTAATTTGTCTTACAAAAAAGCAACCGACGTGAATTGTACGATTTAACCTGCAGAGAATATTCTCTATTAAGCCCAATGGGTTGGTCAGTCGTACCATTTCTCCACACGACCAACTGGTCTTATGACTTGGCCAAGATCATTTAACATCTAGTGCTACACGTACGCTGCAGGGCTGGCCAAGATACTGAAGAAGTACGACAAGCGTACGGGGCGGCTGCTCCGGCTGCCCTTCATCGAGGAGGTGCTCAAGCAGCCCTTCTACACGACGGAGCTCATGTCGAGGCTCGTCCGCGAGTGCGAGGAGACCATGAAGGCCGTGTTCGCCGCCGACAACAGTGGCGAACCGTGCACGAGGAAGCGCTGCACCGACACTAAGATGACTCCCATGGCAACGGAGCAGGGCATTTTAAGGAACACCGTCGCGGCGCTGGTGGCCATGAGGGAGCTCCGCAGTGGGAGCTCGACATACGGACACTTCTCGCTGCCACCCTTGGAAACGGAGACCACCTTGACGGAGCATGTGTCCAACTTAGCAGGTTCTCCAGCTGACCAACTCAAAGTAATGAACTATATCAATGAATTCCCTTGCTAATTTTCTCACCTTACATTCATTACTTGGATCTTGCAGAACCATTTCAACCAGCTGTCAATTTTTGCTGTTGGAATTCAGAACTTGATTCTGCAGAACTATGTTTTACTGTCCTCAAGGAGCTGCCTAGTTCAGCATATACCATCTCAATAGGTCAGTTGGTCGTTTCTTGTACTTCTTTTACAAAGGAAAAAAAAAAACCATATCCCTACTAAAGCACTTATTTGTTCCAGGCATGTTCTAGCTACTCACTGGTGACTGCACATCCTGTGTTTCACAAGGCTAACAATTTGGGTGAAAGAGCATCTCATCTTATGGTATATTCTACTTCCTGTATATGGTGCATGCAACACACCTTGTTTGTTCCACTTTACTGGTTTAAAGAAAGAATGTTTGCTAAGTATTTTTGGGGAATATATATCAATGCTAATTAAAACATGTTTCGTGCAACATTGGAACAGGTTGAGTATATATCAATATACTGGTCAGCTTTTGCTTCATGACATAATCAATTTGGATGCAAGAGCAATTTATCTTCTGTTCATGTATGTTGATCTATCTGAACGGTTTTAGATGATACAAGTGGCTGTTAATTAGTGTATATGGTGTAGGCAACACAGTTTTTTTTTTTTGCACCATTCATGTTGGTTTAAAGCAGGACTGTTTGCTTAGCATTCCTTTTCTGGATATATCTGAATGCTAATAAAAGCATGTTTCGTGCAACATTGTAACAGGTTGATTACAGGACATATTGTACCATCGACTGCCAATTAGTACACATTGTGCAGACTTTGGAGATCGCTTAATGGTGATGTTTCCACATCCATCCATTAGAGTTACAGTACCAGTTCAGCAGGTACACCGGCTGACCGACTCAAAATAATAATAATAATAAACTGAGCACTCATATTCATGAGTTTCTGAATCTTAAGTTCATCATCACTTGGATTCTGCAGAACAGTCAATTTGCAGACAACAGTAAATTTACTTACTAGTTGGCATTCAAAAGTTAATTACCTGAAGCTGCAGAGATCTCCTGTCTTGATGCCTCGACGGAGAGCTGCGCAGTTCTGCAACGATTGTATCAAAGGTAATTAATTAATTACATCAAGAGGTGGTGATTCAGTATGTGTTTAGAGAAGTTACATTACATCTTGTCACATGATGATTTTCTGGTACTGATTGATTCATGAATGTTGCGTCATCATCGTGCAGGTTTCCCCTCCTTTGAATGAAGGCAGACACTCGGCTCCTCTTTTTTCTTCCCCAAGGGACCGCCTGATCCTCCCTCCCTCCCCACCGCCGTCTCTTTCCAGCCTCCGCCACCGCCTTCTCCACTCCTATATATGGCATTGCTTCGCCACCATCTCTTCTACCGCGTCTGCTCTGGCCAGACCTTGGCGCCGTCGCCACGTCCTGATCTGGCTTGCTGCCATCACTCCATCTTCCTCCACCTCCCATGTTGGTCCTTGTAAACAAACACAGTTTTGAGCAGCATCAGTAGTAATTAGTTAGGCTCTCAAGCGTGCATCATGTCGTGCATGCATACAAATCACACCTTTGATCACCAACACAAATCATGTTGGATCTCTTCGCTCCCTAAGAAATGCCGCTTTACTTCCTTCCTGCCCCCACTGCTCATCTTGTTGGGTCAGTGGACGGGAGCAAGCAGGATGGACAGAACTTGGCACACTAGAGATGATGACGACGATGCGGCCTCGGAAAATGATGCATGCTTTTCTGTAGTGTTGATCAGTACAACAATTCTTCCCTAGTGTAAACTTACTCAAAAGTCTGTAATTTAATGGTTGCGGTTCAAAGAATCTGAGAAAGAAAAGGTTCAAGTGTTGTAAAGAAATATATTTCGGTACAGAGGGAGTATTAAGTAGCACACTTTGAATAAATTGACCAGTCTTGGTTAAATTTCCAGCATTCTGTTGCCGATCACACACAAATGCTTCTTGTTCGTTGATCACTCAATAAGATCAACGAGTACAAAACAAAGACTACATGATGATGTTTTATCAATAAGATCAAACAAATATAGCATGCTCGCTGGTAGATCAAATCATTTTGGTGTAGCCTCCCGCTGGATTAGAATTCCATAAAAAAAAGTTTACCAGACCTTCCACAGCTAGGAACGAAGTATACCGGCACAAAAAAAAAACCGAAGTATATATACGCTAACCTTAGCCACATAAATTGCAGTTACTGGTTCTCAAAAGAAATAAAAAGTACCACATACGCTGGCAGCTCAACTAAGCGAAGATGGCGGACACCCGCTGCACCCTCCGGAGAAGTACCACATCCCGCCAAGCACTCCGAAGACTCGCGTACCAAGCAACACCTTCATGAAGGAATGCGACGACGACGACGCTGCTACCCGGACAAGTCCTAGGGTTTTCCCCGGTACATGGATGGCAGTGGGGAAGGAGTATCACTGACGCCCCTCAGGAGGGTCCAGCAACGCCCATGGGCGCAGTTGCGCCGGTGGCGAATGAGCCGTCAGAGATTTCTCCCGCCCCGAAACCACCACCGCCATCACAGATAATCAGAAGCGCGCCGCCCAACATGCCGCCCACCAGCCTGTGCCACCACGGATACCGCACCATCTTCACCGTCTCACTGAGGCCACCAACACGAGACCTGGAGGTAGGACAAGGAGACACCAGGCTCGATGATAACTGCAACGCAGCCGACAGGAGGGAACCACCTCCACCGCCGCACGAAGCCGACCGGACATAGCAACAGGGACCTGCCAGGCCGCCACCGGCCCGGCCGGACCCCAACGGGTCCGGACAGTCCCTGTAGCCACGCTGCAGCACGCCGGCCGCCGGAGCCATCACCACCGCAGCCATGGCCGCCTAGCCTCACCACCAGGGAGCACTGCCGTCGCGCCCCGACCCACAGGCTCGCCCGAGCCCAGATGGGACCCGAAAGGGTCCAGATCTGGTCCGAGCGGGCGCCGCCGGCCAGCCGCCCACCGCGCCCACCGATTATCACCATCTCCTCTCTCACTCTGAGTCTATGTTGCTGTAATCATTAATAGAAATCACATGATTATTGTATATGCAGCCAATATTTATGGCCATATCTGTGGAGGCAATGTCGGCAGAATTTCTGGTATTTGTTTTCTGCTTCTTAATGAATTACCAAAGGAAAACGCTTCCAGCTGGGACGCTGGCTGAAGCATGCGCCGGTCGCATCAGCATCGTCAGATCCCACCCAATCGCACGGTCCCTTTTTCTTCCTTCTTTTTCCACTGCCTTATCTTCTTCCTCCTCCCTTCGTTTCTTATCCAGAGTGTTGTTCTCGTCCCATGGGGACCTGCCGGGGGATGAACTTTTACGAGAAAAGCTTCAACCTTATAGACATAAAAAGCTTCAACCGGCGTTTCGTTTTTTGGTACAATGCACTGCCAGCGTTGGCGGTTCGAGGACGACAGCGCTGCTCCGACCAGCACTGCTTTGCTGGAAGCACCGTGCGTGATGCTACAACCGGCGTACCAACTTGCTACAACTAGCGTCTCGTTATGCTACCACGCATCGCTGGTGTTGATCTTTTGCTACAACCACGCCAGCTATTCGCTACAACCGGCATCTTATGCTAACACGTACCACTGGCGTCGGTTTTTCTGCTACAACAGCATTGCTTTTTTACTAGAACCAGCGTTGCCATTTGCTACTAAGAACCACCGGCAGCGGAGAAAAAGCTGTGACCGGCGATATTTGGTTTTTGCTAGGACCGGCAGTGTTTTTTGCTGCAATGGCAGAGTTCTTCGTTGGGACGGTGATGGCTGCTCGTTTTTCTGCCGGAACAGCGAGGGGGGCTGCGACGGCGAGTACAGTATGTTGAGGATGCACCGGAGACGGCGAGGGGGGCTGCGACGGCGAGTACAGTATGTTGCAACCGACAACGACAAGGGGCCATGAACGGTGTGGGTGATGCGTAGATCATTACGGATGGTGGCGAGACAGTTAGCGGGGTCAACGTTGGCGAGGGCCGCGAAGGCGCCGGTGATTCATCGACGGCCATGGCAAACACCATGTCGCTGTCCGGCGAGACAGTCTGCGTGGGCAGTTATCTACGACAGGTCAACGCTGTGTCCCTCTCTCTAATCTGAGAACCAAGCGGTGGGAAGGGGTGGAGAAGAGAAAGGATGACGTGGGTTTTTTTAATCCGATGGCCACAGATGGAGTAATCCAACGATCGTGATAGGACCAGCGCAGCGCTTGGGCCGGTGCGCCCGCGCAGATCAGTGCCCATTTCCAAAATATGGTGGTGCAAGTGGCAGTGAAACGCACGGAAAAAACATACCAGTGTATATTTGCAACACACTTGTTCCAAACCGGGCTGGGCCACACACTAGAATCCAGAAGGCTGGTGTTGTGCCGTGGGCTGCGCTATATGGGCCCTCGCCGCCCATTTTGTTTGGTTCAACTCCCACGATCCCACCCCGGCGACGGCGATCTCGTCGTCGGCGACAGGTTCGCTCACCTCCAACCTCGATTGGAGCACACCGCCCCCCGTTTCCCCCTCGGTAACTGGCCTGAATCCCATCTCCTGTCCCGCATCCTCTGTAAACTATAGCTCTGACAGACCATGGTGTCATAGCAGCAGTCGAGGCGCGGGAGATGATGGACCGCCATCGTCTTCTCCAACTCCGGCCTCCTCTGTTGATTTCGACGACCCATGAGAGATGATGATCCTACCTTCCGTTTGTAAAATTTACTAGCCTGCCCTGTATCTCGACTGGTTGCCTGATGAGGCACCAACCATCGTGTTTCCATCCTTGCACTCAAGGTGTCTACTAGAATGCGTAATCAATCATTTTCCTCTTTTTCCTAGCTACCAGCCACCACATTCACAAAATTACTTGGCTGGAGCGGTCTGATGGCAAAGACTTCGTGGGTCTCCTTCTCATGCAAGCAAAAACTAAGAATGTATCCTCTTCACATATACGTGGCTCCCATTGGCTGGGCAAGTCACCGATGGATCAATTGGTCTGGTACATTTTACTCACTATTCCTTGCTAACCACCCTTGTCTTCAGCTCTAAAAGAAACATGCTAACCACCCTTGTTTCTAGTCTAGCTCTAAAAGAAACATGATCAAACGACGCTTGACTCCAAAACAAACATGACAAGCCTTTGTATTTAGTTCATTCTTCCTTGTTAACCACCCTTGTCTCTAGCTTTGGCCTCGTCTGAATTCGATGGTTGGCTCGTCTTAGTCTACGCCTACTCTTTAGAATATAAGCGTTTTCTTGGAATATTGTGGTTCATTCAAGGGACGAACAGATCAAGTTGGCGTATCAGAACCTAACATGGCCAAAAAATAGAAAAGAAAAATGGTTCAGACAGTGATGGCCTTTTGAATATTATAGTTCAAGGGGCAAACAACAGGATCAAGTTAGGACGATCAAACAAAACCTAGCAGTATGGCCTGGTCTGGATTACAGACCTGCCACCAACCACTATAAAAGGAGCCACAAAGGCCTCTCGCAAATACGCACACATAGCTGCTATCTGTCTATGCACAAAACTGCTACCCCACAAATAAATTGCCTGCCTCGGCGCCTAGAGGAGATGGACAAAGCGGCGGAGGGATGGCTCATCAACAAGGTGCTCAATATGATGTGTGATGGCTTGGTGGCCGCGTATGTTGCTAGCAAAGAGCTCAGCCTCAACTCCGGGAAGATAAAACAAGATCTCAAGTACACAAGTGGGCTGCTACAAGAAGCCCAGGCGAGGGGCGTGGGCAACAACAATAGCCTGGACCAGCTGGTGCAAGAGCTTAGCGCCAAGGCCCACGAGGCTGAGGATCCGCTGGATGAGCTGCACTACTTCATCATCCAGGACCAGCTTGATGGCACCCAGTACGCGGTGCAGGATCTGGGTGATGACCTTCGGGGTTTTGCTCGCCACGGACATCATGCTCTTCGCCACATACTCGGTAACTGTGTTGCATGCTTTTCTTGTTCACGTAAGCGAGATGATGGTGCTGATGTTACCAACAACTCACACAATTCAACCAATTTTAGTAGTGGTAACCATGGTGTCGTTGATAATTTACCATTTGAAAGAGTGGCCATGTCAAAGAAAATTAAGTCAGTGATAGAGGAAATACACTCCCTATGTCAGCGTGTCTCTGAGTTGCTCATCATTACTTCAAACCATAGCGTCACAGGAACAATCACCTTAACACGACCTCTTGTCGGGTCGACAGTTGTGCAAGAGAAATTGTATGGGAGGACTGCCATATTTGAGAAAACTATCAAAGATATCACCAATGTCACATACCAAGGGGACCCCTTTTCAGTTCTTCCTATAGTTGGCCCAGGGGGTATTGGAAAGACAACTTTCACCCAACACTTGTATAATGATAAGAGGATTGAAGAGCACTTTAGTGTTAGGGTTTGGGTATGTGTTTCAACCAATTTTGATGTGCTTAAGCTCACACAGGAGATCCATAGTTGCATACCTGCATTTGAGAAGGAAGAAACCAATATTACAAATGGAACAACCAATTTAGACCAGCTTCAGATATCCATTGCACATAGACTCAAGTACAAAAGGTTTTTAGTTGTATTAGATGATATATGGAAATGTGATACTGATGCTGAATGGAAAACTCTACTAGCTCCGTTCACAAAGGGGGTTACCAAAGGCAGCATGCTTATTGTCACAACTCGATTTCCAAAAATTGAAGGAAGGGTTAGGCAAGCAACTATTCCAGTAAACCTGCAAGGTTTGGAGCCCAAGGAGTTCTTGGAGTTCTTCAAGGAATGTGTATTTGGTAATGAAAAACCTAATCAACAATATAGTGAATTAATTGGCAGTGGAAGAGAAATTGCAGAGAAATTGAAATGTTCGCCAGTAGCGGCCACAACAGTTGCTCGATTATTGAAGAAAGACCTTTCTTGGGAACATTGGAGGAAAGTTCTTGATAGCAATGAGTGGAAAAATGAAACAAGTGATGATGATATTATGCCAGCCCTTAAAATTAGCTACGATTATCTTCCTTTCCACCTTAAACAATGCTTTTTGTATCTTTCCCTTTTCCCTGAAGATCATAGGTTTACAAATTTAGAAATTATCCACTGTTTGACTGCAATAGGCATCATAGACTCTAGCTACAAAAATAAGAATTACATACAAGAACTAGTGGACAACGGGTTCCTCTTGAAGTCAGAGGAATGTTATGTAATGCATGATTTACTGCATGAGCTATCTCGGAGTGTTTCATCGCATGAATGTTTCAATATAAGTAGTGGTTTAAGTTTCACTGCCGAGGGCATCCCACAATCTATACATCACTTGTCCATCACCATGGAAGATAGATATGATAAAAAATTTAGGAGTGAAATGGCTAAACTGAAGAGCAGGATAAATATTAGAAATTTGCGGACTTTGATGATTTTTAGAGAATATCAAACACAGATTGTTGGGATTCTAGACGAAACCTTTGAGGAAATAGAAGGTCTCCGTGTCCTATTTATAGTTATGAATTCTCCAGATTCTCTGCCAAAAGGGTTCTCAAAACTTGTCCACCTCCGATACCTAAAAATTAGATCACCTAGTGGCTTCCAAGTGAGTTTACCTACAACATTACCAAGATTTTATCACTTGATATTTTTAGACCTACAATACTGGAATGGTAGTTCTTGTTTGCCTAAGTATATTAGCCGCCTTGTGAACTTACGCCATTTCATTGCTAATCCTGAACTCCACTCCAATGTTCCGGAGGTTGGAAAAATGGAGCATCTAGAGGAGCTAAGCAAGTTTGTTGTTAAGAAAGAGAGTGTTGGATTTGAGCTGGAAGAGTTGGGAAAATTGCCAAATCTTGGAGGGGAACTTGGCATATATAATCTTGATGAGGTGGCAACCAAAGAAGAAGCTAAAGAAGAAAATTTGGATTTGAAAAGTAATCTGAAAAGCTTGATCCTATTTTGGCGTCACAGGTATTCGGCTATAGGTGTTGATGTTGTTGATGGTCTCCAACCACATGATGATCTTAGAGAACTTACCATTATAGATCATGGTGGTGCCATTGGGCCTCCTAGTTGGCTGTGGAATGACATTCCCATTAAACTTCTGGAGCGTCTTGAACTAGTGGGCGTGTCTTGGGGCACTCTTCCATCTTTGACACAGCTAAACTATCTCAAGAAACTAGTTTTGCAAAGTGTTTCCAGAGTACGTATTATAGGACCTGACCTCAGTTTTATGCACTTGAAGGAAGTTGAGTTTAGTTACATGGAAGATCTTGAGAAGTGGATCATGGGACCTAATTGTCACTCATTTCCCATGCTTGAAAGCATCACATGCAATGGATGCCCTGAATTCGTTGAAATGCCCTTTTGGTCAGAGGTCCTTGGTCCTCGTACAGAGGACATACACTATCCAACCCTATTTACATTGGATACTTCTGGATGCCCTAAGCTGTCCCTACCCCCCATGCCTCATACTTCGACACTCACCTTTGTCAGTGCCGGTGATGATCCTTGCTCCTTGGGAAGTGCTGCACAGAGAATGAATTACAAGAAAAATAGATTGACGTTGGAGAGGCATAGTGGTGCATTAGCCTTCCACAATATGGACAAATTGGAGGCAATCAGTTCTCTGGATGGAACAGAAATCCAATGGACACAGCTCCAAAAGGTGACCTCCCTCAGGGAAGTTGATATCCGAAAAGACTTAAGCATGCTGTCGATTGGTTTTCTTTCATATTCCAAGTCTCTCAGGAGACTAGTACTGGTGGATTGCACGAATTTAACATTGGAAGGGTTCAATCCTCTCATCACAGTCAACCTTGAGACACTGATTATCTATAATCACCTTCCTCGTGGTGCTCGCTCTATAGCCACCAAACTTCTCTCAGAATTGGTGGTGTTCAAGACCAAGCAGTTATTGCCAGCAGGAACCTTCCACCGATTGAAAACGCTCGAAGTGGATAGCATCTCAGTGGTGCTTGTTGCTCCCATCTGCACCCTCCTTGCCGCTACCCTCGACACATTGTCCTTCTATTTTGATGAGCGAATGGAAAGCTTGACGACAGAGGAAGAGAAAGCGCTTCAGCTGCTCACCTCCCTCCAAACCCTGAATTTTGTGGGGTGCCCAGGTCTACCGTCTCTCCCTCAGGGTTTACACACATCTTGTTCTCTCAGGGAACTAGATGTCATCGTTTGTTCTGAAATCAGATCGCTCCCCAAGGGGGGTCTCCCCACTTCACTGCAAGTGCTAATCATATCTGGCTGCACTGCCGAGCTATACGAACAAGCCAATGAATTAAAAGGAATGAACCCAAATTTCCGGGTGACACTGTATTAAGTGCCTAGCCCAAGGTATTTGACTCTTAACATTTCCTCTCATTTTTCAAGGAAATCAGCCCTTTATCTTGTACCGCTAACTTGTGAAATTTGACAGGTGGTACATATCAGTCGATAATCTTGTTTCAAATTACTCGAGCTGAGACTCTTGGACACAATTAATGTCGCCTGCATGCACATTGCCAGCCCATGTGCCAGCCGGTTAGCACATCTGTTTTATATGATTTCACTTCCTATGCGAATCAATAAAGCAACCACTTTGGTTACAAGTAGCTACCTTGCCTTATATTAAACTCTTTGGCAGCTTTCTTTTCAATGCAGTTTGGCAGCTCTATTTGGTCTCTCTTATATGACAATTAAGTTGTACGCACTGGACTTTCAAAATGTGGTACTGCAGCTTGTATGTCCTGAATTCTGAAGACTAAGGCTACACAAGATCGATGGACCTGAAGGTTAATTCCTATGTTTCCTCCCTGGCTATGGTTCTTATGTATGTTTTTTCATCCTAATCTTCACGCCAGTGCAATGTTTCAGGTCTCATATCGTAGAGCTAGGTTACTTCTCTGCATTGCCTCATTGGAGTATTGGACAATATATTCACTGGTAACCATTGCCCACACACTCGCTTGTGTCTTCAGGGATTAAAGTTTATGTGGAAGAGCATTCAATCCTCGATCTGGTACGTTATTTCATCCACCAAAGCAGTTTCAGTCAATAAGAGTGCTTGTTACTTATATGATGCATGTAGGCAACAAACCTTTTTTTTGGGTCCATTCTTGTTAGTTTAAATCAAGGATGTTTCCTGAGGCTTTTCTTAATATCTTATTTGATGCGATATCAAAATTGGTTGGTTATTGAGTCTGATTATTTTTTCAGGAAGTAACTACATCTTGTGCAGATTTGGTACTGCATATATAGTATGGTGGTGTTTCACTTTCATTGATCAGGATTTCGGTTCTTGTATAGTTTTGCAGGTAGACATGCATGTTGATCAACTCAAAGCAATGGATTGAGGATTTTTCTTCCAGTATATGTAAAGCTGTTTCATGAGATTAACAGTTAGGAAGATCAATCTGTCTGAGCAGTTTTAGATGACAAAAGTGTGATTGCAAGCACATATGGTGATTGAACCATCAGTGTGATTGGTCCATTCTTGTTGGCATAATGCAACAATTTTCTTTTTCTACATGTATATCTCAGTGCTAATTTAAACGCGTTTCATGTGATATTGGAACAGATTGGCTATTTGTCCATACACTCCAGTTCCATTGTAACCCCACCCCAACTACCGCCGATTACATCTTGTGTAGATTTGATGTACGCTGATGTTCCACTGTCAATCTTCAGAGTTTCAGTTCCTGTATAGTTTAACAGGTTCGAGTGTTGACCGGTGACTCAAAGGTAATGCCCCGATCATTTTCATTGGTGATTTCTCTTGCCTTGTTCAGTTCATGACCTTATATTACATTCATTGGTTGGATCCTGCAGAACAATGAATTTGCATCCAACAGTGGATGTAGAAGTTAGTATTTCAGACTTGCAAAGCTAGGTTGTTCCATCCAAACAACGGCTGTGACGGAAGCAAGCTGTGCCGATCTGCGCAATTGACCATTTCAAAGGTAGTCCGTTAGTACTGCACGTGTTGGTGATTCATTACACTTTTACAGAAGTTACATTTCATATTTGTGGTACTGATCCGTTTCATGTATGTGCAGGTTGAAGAAGAAGCTATAAATCAAGATTCAAAAAGGAACGTTCGGCCTCCACGACCGCCTCCTCTGTTTTCGTCCCCTGTCCATGCTGCCGCCTCCTCTGTTTTCCTGCCCTGTTGCCTGATGACCGCCTTCTCCTGTCCGCGCATCTGCTCTGGCCATACTTGGTGGCGCCGCACTGACCACATGTGTCTGTGGTCTTCCACAGACCACTGGCGACCCACTTTTTCCTCCTCCCCTGTCCACACCGTCCTTACTTTCTCCTCCGCTTTTGCCCCGCCGACTTCTCAATTCTCATCTCCCTGCCCTGTCCACACCGCCCTTACATGTACTCCTTCCTCATGGGATCAGCATTCCATACCAGAGACGATGGTGATGACGACGGCCTTGGAAGATCTATACATCAATTCGTCCTGCTGTATGTAAAGTTAATTAGAAGGCTAGAATTTAATGATTGAAATTTAGTTCAAGCAAGCAATTACCCATGGAAAAGTTCTAGCCGCTCCTTCAGACTGGAGGGCTAGCTGCCACATCCTACTCATTGCTTTGCTCGTGTTAAGCGGTAGCACAATTTAACAAATTGTCCATTTCTGGATTATGCTTATGATTGATAAGGACATAATTTCTGAATAATGAGTGTCCAGATGAGTGTACATTCATGGCTGACCCGAAGGTCTAGCTTTTACTGAAAGCTTTACAAGGTCTTCGATCTACCCTCTGCAACAGCAGCAGACTGATCACACACACAAAAAAAAGAAAAACAGCGAGAAACTGAAAACCACCAGCCAAACCTAAGCTAGGCCGGTGAAAATGAAAAGGAGTTCCGCATCCCACACAACACCTAAGGAAAACATGATACGGCTATCAGCCAACTCTGCCTCTGTCTGTCGTGCTGCACTCCAGGATTCAATCATTTTCAACTTCGAGGTAATCTTCTCCACTACATGCTTCGTCCCCTGGTGCGTGTGACCAGCTTCTGCCACTGCAACACGAAGGACACAGCACAGTAAGTAGTAAGTAACAGCGAGTAGAAAGAACTCAAAGGGATTTTCATCTGAGACGCAGCCCCTAGGCAGGGATCCACAAACACATCTCTATTCTGGGGCGACGTAGCGTGCATACATCCAGGCGGAGACAGCACCGGAAAAATAAGATAAAATGTGATCTATCATCTAGCTGTGATCCCCCAAAGCATTGCATGCTGTGATCCCAGCCAATTATGAACAGCTAGCTGTCACTTCATTTTGTAAGGCAGCCGTGTAACTTCATTTGTAATCTGAAGTCAGGGTACACAAACATGCACACCCAGGTTGCATTCATCTTACATATACATAAGGAAAGATCACACAACCAAACATATATAGGTGTCTTAAACTTTGTGCTTTTTGCATTTCAGGACGGAGAAAGAAAAAACACATATTCCATTGCCAAACAACACTACGAACACGTGCCCAGCCATGCCTTCTTCCCAAGAAGTATTAAAAAAAATTGCCACGTAAGTTAGGATTGTGCGTCTTTCAGAGAGCATGGTTACTCCGAGTGATCCTAGATGAACAGAATGTTATTGTCCTGTCAGATAGAATGTAAAACTTTCCTATTGTGTTTACTCCTTACTCTTAGGCTCTGTCATGTCAGGTTTCTTATAAGATTGTTGTAATTTCAAATCTTTACAGAAACCAACACGGTCGGAGAGCACAAATCAGTTGGCAAATCTAGTAATGCGTGTGTGGACGGGGATCAGCTGGTAGCGGCTGCTTACCTGCGGATTTAAATCGGTAGCGTTGATTCTACAGCACAACTGGCTCGCCTTCTCGGTCATCCACGGTGACCACTGCTGCAGGCCCCTCTTCTTCTTCCAGATCCTCCGGTCGTAAACCTTTGAAACAAAGAAAAAAGAATCAGCATTAATTTGCATTCTTGGGTCTGAAAGAATTAAGCAAGCTAATTAATTGCCAAAGTCTGTAGATGCCTAGGTGTGTGAGAGAGAAGACTTACGACTCCAATCCTGAGAGAGAAGCTTTGGATGGTTTTGATGGGAGGCCAATGCGAGCCCCAGCATATCATACGCTTTCAGCACTACTGCCGAGCGGTATTCCTCCGACCAAAGACAAACCTCAACTTTCTGGAGAGAAGGGAGAGGCCCCATGTCGATGTCCAAATCACCATTAGTGATGTGCGCCGCTTGGACATCGAAGCTAAGGTATTCAAGCCTCGGCATAGATCCTCGTGGAAACATAGATGGCCCCGTCTCAAACCCAACGAATCTGCACCTTCTCAGGTAAGGGAATGCATCATCGCCAATGATGAAACTTTTGACAGGAGTTAATTGACATCTAGTGGTTCCTAGATATAGAGAAAGAAGAGTGGGCAACTTCCCAAGGATTTGAATGTCGACCTCTGGCCTCACTTTATCCACTCCTAGTTCCAAGTAGGAGAGGACGGGGAACAACGATGAGTTGATCCATCTAGGCAATGTCGAGGTACAATTCATAAACTGAAATGTGTGGAGGTGTGGAGGTGGCACCCAACCGTCCCAGCTAACATCAAACCTTGCATACCCATCCTTAATAATACTTAGACTACACAATTTCTGCAGATTGCCAGGGGACACCAACAAAGATTCACACACTCTCTCGTCTTCTTCTGCCTCCCACAAAAGGCGAAGCACCCTCAGCTCCACCAGCTTCCCTAGCTCTTTCTCAATCTCATCAGTACAACCCACCGTAACAGACTCGAGCACTTCTAAGGACACCAAGTTTCCTATCCCATCTGGCAATCTCATTTTTGGATAAACATATAGGCACATCAAACGTCCTAACTAAACAACACTTGTTGGCAACTCCATTGATCCACCCGTTTGCAAGTCCAGTGTTTCCAAAAATTGTAGCTTTCCAATTTCCATGGGAAGAACATCAGCATACGTACCACGTAGCCCTAGGTACCTCAGATGTAATAATTTCCCAAGACATCTAAGATCAATGTGGTGGCCACTTTCCCTAAGGTCGCACCATTGTAAATCCAATACAGGCAGAAGTTGAAAGCTGGAAAGAGTCTGAATCATATCAACATCAGTTCTAAACCGAGTAATTGACCTCAACTTTGACATACTTGTGTCATCGACCCAATGTGTGTTGGGTTCTGACATGTTTTCCTGAAAGGATTAACCTGCGAACCATGCTATCTGAATTCATTTTGCTTTGCTTAGTGCCATCAAGTATAGTAACAAAGTTGTCTTCACTTGATCACTAGTGCAGAACCGGGCATTAGCACCGGTTCGTAAGGCCCTATAGTGCCGGTTACATAACCGGCACTAATTTGTGGTCACTAAAGCCCCCCCCCCCCTTTAGTACCGGTTCAGCACGAACCGGTGCTAAAGGGCAACCACGTGGCACGAGCCAGCTCCGGGGATCTGGAGCACTTTAGTACCGGTTTGTAAGACCAACCGGTACTATAAGGTTTGGAGGGTTTTTAGTTTTATGATTTCTTTTTCATTTAATTTTGTGTTTCCATTTTAATTCTTTTTCGTTTGCTGGTATTTTACGATACTACACATTGTACACGTTATATATATATATATATATATATATATATATATATATATATATATATAATTTCTAGTAGAACCAATCATGCATATATAATTTCTAGTAGAACCAATCATGCATATATATATATATATATCACATCAATGTCTCACAAATTAAACCACCATATTAATTAATTCACACATACACACATGTATAGCTATACACAATTTCTCCTACATATGAATGTTGCCTTCGGAGCCAGTCTAATTGGTGCCTTCGGAGCACGATGACAATTGAAAGTGGTTTTCATGGGGGTGGTAGCGGGTAATAGAATTCTCCATTCGGATTTATGACCTGGTCGAGCAAAAATCCCGCTATTTCCTCTTGAAGTGCTTCTACGCGCTCCATTTCTATGAGCTTCTCCCGCACCTCTTTCAACTGTTAAGAAGGAGATCAATATGCATGTGTATTAGTTATGTGACTAGATATCGATAATGGTGTAAAAATTGTGAATAGTGTTCTGACAAGCGTACCCATTGCTGTCTTTGAGATCTGCTCCTTTCGGACGCCATCATGCGAATGTTCTCGCAAACGCAGAATGCACACAGATCAGTCCCCTGCGCCTGCTTCAGGGCCTTTATGAGAATGGAATTTGATCAGATAAAAATTAATCAAGCATGATAATTAAAGAGATGGCAGCTAGCTAGCTAGCTAGTACTACTTAATTACTTACCTTGGGTCGAAACCATTGAAGCTTTTGTTTCCATTCACCTTCCGTGACGCTGATGAATCTTGCCCAAGCCCTGCCCGGCGACAAAAAAAATGAATAAAGGGGTTACTAAATAGTTCATATCATGAAATGACGAACTAAATAGGCCGAGATATATAGTTAATAATGATTGAAATTACCTGTTGACTATCCGATACAAGATGTTAAAGTCAGTGTTTTTTGAGATTAATGAGTCCAGTATTTCAACTGTTCCGTCGTCAACTTTAATGATACACAAGACCCAGTGAAATCTGCATGCACACACGTTTACATGTCTTAATTAAGCGGGCATATGTAAGCAAAAACATGTAGCTAGCTAGTAGGCAAAAACAGAGAATTTGTAGTACAAGACAGTGTGACTCACCCAAAGTGGTAAGGAAGTAGTATATCTTCATTGTATTTGAGGCACTTCAAGAACTCTATCATGCTGTCCTCTACTTCCTTTGCATGATGTTCATTTATCTTCCATGTGAATTCATTAACGGTGTTTGGGTCAATGAACCCAATGCCATAGCGTCCACCTTTTCTCATTTCATATATCTTCATCCTGCATAATACCACAGAAAAGAATATAGTGAGGATAATTACAGGTAATGATTGATCAAAAGGATCACTACAGCTAGCTTGAGACTTAAATTATAGAAAGAGATCACTTACAGACAATAGCAACTGACGATACATTTGTCGAGTGCGTCTGGTTGTATAACTGAAACAGTTCTAAATACTCAACGAACCCAGCTTTCTCATGATAGTAATGGTCCTTCTTGACATTCACCATGAGGGACACTCGATCTGAAATCTTGGTCATGTTCATGTACCATTGATGCAATTCATACATTCTCGTTGGGAGCTTCTTGACCTTGTCTGGCGCGACCAAAGGTTGGCCCCGGACATATTTCCGTTTTACTTCATCCTCTCTAAGCAAAGGCATGGGCTCGATCTCAAGGAGTTGTCCAACAGTGATGTTGAGAACTTCAGCCTGCATTATATGCTCCTCCGTTATTACCACATTGCCCACCTCGGGAACATGCACTGTTTGCCCACAATAATATTGGGGGCGCGTACTGCCACCTGTTGTTGGCACAACAAGCGAGGGGATCGATTGCGCCGCCTGTTCTCCCAGCTGGGGAATGGTTTTCCCGCATTTTTTGGCAGCTGCTTCTTGTTTGCTCGATCCCGATGTAGACGTGCTCGCCTCCCTTTGTAGACGTGCTCGATTTAACTTCCTGATGTGGCGCTCATAGTCTGTGTCAACAGGCTTGGAAGCTGGTGGTTGAGCCATACGAATGAAGTGGTCAATCTTTTCCTCAGGCACTTTCTCCCTTGGCGGCGGTGGCGGTTTCGGTGCAAAATGGGCTTCCACCTCGGCCTTCGATATGGCTGTGATTTCCTCCTCGGACTTGTCATAAGACCTCTGCGGAAGAGGCTTGAGGCTTGGACCATATTTATATCGCTTGCCTCCGCCTGTACTTCCTGTACAACCTCGACTCGTACCGCTACGCACCATAGCTGCGGGGTGTCTCTTCTGCGATTGCTGAGGCGGCGGAGACGGCTGACGGGACTGAGTTGGACGAGGAGGAGTGGCCTGAGGCTGTGCCGGACTTGGAGGAGGAGTGGACGTCTGACGTTGTGGCGGACTTGGAGGAGGAGGATTGTCCTGACACTTTGCCGGACTTGGAGGAGGAGGATTGTCCTGACACTTTGCCGGACTTGGAGGAGGAGGATTGTCCTGACACTTTGCCGGACTTGGAGGAGCGGGAGTCTGCTGACTCGGTGGCGGACTTCGATGAGGACTCGGGTGACGCGGTGTCGGTGGCCTTGGAAAGATGATGCAATCCTTTTTCCATAGGATGATACGATGTTTGGCCTCTCCGAGAAAGTGCTCGCCGTCACCTCCAGCAATGTCAAGCTGTAGCCCCGAATATGGTGGGTCCACCTCATCAACCAAGACACGAGCAAAGCCCGCTGGAATCGGGTTGCAATGGAAGGTTGCCTCGGGGGGATTTGTGAAAGCACAGCCGTCCGCCACCTTCATGGATATGTTCTTCATTTTGACGTGTAGCTCGCAGTTAGTGTTCTCCGTGATGTCATCCACGAGGTATCTACCCAGCATTGGGTCGTCCGGGACGGAACCCACGCTGCTTCTCGGCATGGATGGGCCGGTGCTATCCAATGCTGGATCATCCGCTAGCTGCTGCAGCTGCTGAGACCCCCTTTGATGGGTAAGTGAGTCGATCTGCTCCTGCTGCCGCTGGAATTTGACTGCCAATTCCGCTTGACTTGCTTCTAGGCCTTGAAGGCGTTCATAGTCCCGCTTCCTCTGCTCCTCCTCCATCTTCCTCTTCTTCTCCTCCGCAATCTTCTTTCTCGCACGGGTTCTGTAGTCGTTGTTCCAGTCTGAAAACCCCTCATACCACGGTAGAGCGCCCTTGCCTCGTGTTCTTCCCGGGTGTTCAGGATTTCCCAGGGCATGCGTAAGCTCGTCGTTCTCTCTGTTGGGCTGGAACACCCCCGTTCGTGCCTCTTCTATTGCAACAAGTATCGCATCGTCGGCTCCCTTCAGACTTGCCCTCGTCGAAACATTGCCTGTCTCCCGGTCCAACTCCCCCCATGCTCATAGAACCAAGTCCTGACCCTGGGGGGGCAGCTCTTAGTAGCCGGAGTGACACCTGCATCCTCCATCTCTTTCTCAGACTTATCCCACTTAGGCATTGCCACCGCATAGCCACCTGGCCCCAGCTTATGGAACTTATCCTTTTTTTCGGCATTCTTCTTGTTTATTCTCGACCGTTCCTTAGCTAATTCCGAATCCTTGAATTTCTTGAAATCGTCCCAATGATCACGTTGGTTCTCCAGTGTTCCCTTGAATATTGGAGTCTTCCTTCCTCCGTTGACGTACTTGTTCCATTCACCATTCTTGTAGTTCTTGAATGTAGTCGCCATCATCTTAAGAGCAGCCTCTTTGACTTTCTGCACATCTACTTCCGTGAAATGATCTGGTAGGGTGAAATGTTCCATGAGAGTATCCCAAAGCAGATCTTTTTGATTCTTGTCGACATAAGTAACATCTGGACCTGGCTTTGCTGGCGCTCTCCATTCTTGAAGTTTGATCGGGAGTTGCTCCTTCACAAGAACTCCGCACTGACGAACGAACTTGTCCGCAATCTTCTTAGGCGCTACTGGTTTGCCAGTAGGGCCGCATGCCTCGATATTGTACTTTACGCCCGGCTTATATAAATATATATACCTCGTCGGTGTTTGTTGTTTCAAAATTATGTTCTTCGTCATCGTCATAATCATTCATGGCTTCGTCGTGATCGAATATCATATCACCCTCTCCGGTGTTGTTTAGAAATTCGGAGCCGTCATAATCTTCTTCATTTTGATTATCATCTGCCCCGCGTATCATATCGAACATGGTCTGTTCTCCCTCTCTGTCGGTATTGTCTGCCATAGCTTTTGTTTAACTAATCCAAAAGAAATATAAAACAATTTAGTATTCAAATCTCGAATAATAGATATAATCTCGAATACATCGTCCAGAATAATAGATATAATCTCGAATACATCGTCCAGAATAATAGATATAATCTCGAATACATCGTCTCGAATAATATATAATATTGAATAGTACATCACTAGCTATTAGCTAATAAAGATCGAATACTACAGAAGAATCTAGGACACTCGCGGTTCCTCCGGCGCGGGCAGTGGACACCCAAAGAGAAGGAACCCTCACAGGATCATAGCTGAAGTGAGATCCCCGAAGATACTGCCACGTATTGGTGAACCCGCCGCTCTCTAACGCAACCATGTAGCGATGGACGTGCTCGTCCTCCTCCCTGACACGGCGACGTACCACCTCCGGCGGGGCCGGGTCCCTCCGCACCGAAACTGGCCCACGCGAACGCCACCAAACGAGATTAGGGTCGACGACTGGACCCGCGGCCGGGTTCCTCGTCAAGCGGCGCGCCCCTCCAAGCAGCACCTCCCAGTGCCAGCCCGGCGGAGCCCACTCGCGGACATGGGTCGGCTGGACGTCGTCGCGGACGGGTCGACGGCGAGGATGCGGGCCGGGCATCGTCGAGAACAAATACTAGCTATATGCCCGCAAAAAGTAACATTTTTTTAATGATTGGATTTTGATAACCAAAATTTCTAACATTTCTATATAACTAACAATTATATAACATTTCTAACAATGCTATATATAACTAACATTTCTATAACATTTCTAATATTTCTATAACTAAAAAACAGAAAAAAATTATAACATTTCTATATATATAACTAACATTTTTATAACTATTTCTATAACTAAAAAACAGAAAAATTTCTAACAATTCTAACTTTTTTATAACTATTTCTATAACTAAAAAACATTTCTAACAATTCTAACATTTCTAACTATTTCTAAAAAACAGAAAAATGTCTAACAATTTCTTAAAAACAGAAAAATCTATAACTAATTATATATGTATGTGTGTGTGTGCGCGCGCTCACCGGCCGGCTAGGTGAGAGGCGACGGGGGGCGCGCGGCGACGGGGACGGCGACGGGTGCGGCGACGACGGGGATGGGAACGTACGGGCCGGGGCGGCGACGGGGGCGGTGACGGGGCGGCGACGACGAGGACGGGGCGGCGACGGGGGCGGCGACGACGGGGACGGGGCGGTGACGACGGGGACGGGGCGGCGATGGGGGCGGCGACGACGAGGACGGGGCGGCGACGGGGGCGGCGATGGGCCGGGGCGGCGTCGAGGGATATGGAGACGGCGGGGGCGGCGGGCGACGGTGCAGAGGAGAAGAAGCAGAGGGAGAGATGAGAAACTGACAAAATTTTGAAGTGTTTTCTTATATAGAAGGCACCTTTAGTACCGGTTGGAGCCACCAACCGGTACTAAAGGTCTGTTTTGGCCAGGCCAAGCGGCGGGAAGCGACCCCCTTTAGTACCGGGTGGTGGCACAAACCAGTACTAAAGGGCCTTTAGTACCGGTTTGTGCCACCACCCGGTACTAAAGGGTGTGCGCTGGCGCAGGTGCGGTGCGGAAGTTTAGTCCCACCTCGCTAGTCAAGGGGCTACCGCACTGGTTTATAAGCCCCAGTGCGGTAGCTCTCTCGAGCTCCTCTCCTAATCAGGCCTACTGGGCCTACCTGTATCCTCGCCTTGTGAGCCTACTGGGCCTTCGCGGGCCTGCATCCTGGCCCAACGATAGGTTGTGTCGCTAGTCGTATGCAGGCCGCTTTGGCCCAGTAAGGGGGCTTTTTTTTCTTAATTTGTTTTTGCTTTATTTTTTTGTTTTATTTATTTTTGAGTTTTTTTTGCTGTATTTAGAGTTTCTTTGTGAATATTTTTGCTTTAGGTACAAAAAATTACAAACTTTCTGTTAGTGCCGGCAGATTTCAAATTTGAATAGTTTAAATTTTGAATTATTTGAAATTTGTGTGAATCACTAGTTTGTGAATAACTTAACTTTGAAAAAAGTTTTTTCAGTGATTCTTTTTTCTTATGTTTAATATTAGTGTGTTTTATCATTATATTCAATTTAGTAATGTTTAGTAATTTAAAAAATGAAATGCCTTTGTAACAGTTTAGTTTTCGTCGGAAACCCTGATACTTCGAAAGAGATTGTCCATTTTGTACACGAAGTGCATCCAGTTTTTGCCGTAACCCTCTCTACTTTCTTGCACATGCTATTTGTATGAAATTATGATACCATGCCAACTTTCAACCTTTTCTGAGTTCATTTGAATTGCTTTTCAATTTCAGGGTCATTTAGCTGGAAAAAAAATCAGTAAATGCATGAAAAGAATTTGTTTGCAGATAAAATTTCTTCGCGTTTCAAATGCCAAAACACATAACTACCCTAACTATTACAGACATTCCCTCCTGAGTGTGAAACACAGAAGAAAGTGATGATAGTGAAGCCGATCACATCTCAGATCTTTGGGTGTGAAACTTTTTCTTCGCGTGTGTCCCTTTGCGCCGTAACCATGGAAAATCTTCATCATTTAACGGGATGCTCGGGTCAATATTCACCGTGAATGGAGCAATTTCATCAAACTTTTCATAATCTTCTGACTTGTCTGTCTTGTCATCCACTCCCACGATGTTTCTCTTCCCAGAAAGAACTATGTGCCGCTTTGGCTCATCGTACGATGCATTCGCTTCCTTATCTTTTCTTTTTCTTGGTTTGGTAGACATGTCCTTCACATAGAAAACCTGTGCCACATCATTGGCTAGGACGAATGGTTCGTCTGCATACGCAAGATTGTTGAGATCCACTGTTGTCATTCTGTACTGCGGGTCTTCCGTTACCCCGCCTCGTGTCATATTGACCCATTTGCACCGAAACAAAGGGACCTTTAAACCACGTCGATAGTCAAGTTCCCATATGTCTTGTATATAACCATAATATGTTTCCTTTCCCGTCTTGGTTTCTGCATCAAAGCGGACACCACTGTTTTGGTTGGTGCTCTTCTTATCTTGGGCGATCGTGTAAAATGTATTACCATTTATCTCGTACCATTTGAAAGTCATTATATTTGAAGATGGTAACTGGGATAGCAAGTACAGGTCATCTTCAATAGAGGTGTCATGCATTGTACGTGTCTGCAACCAGTTGGCGAAACTCCTGGTTTGTTCACGTGTAATTCACTCATCAGACCGCTCCGGGTGTTTGGAGCGTAGCAAATTCTTGTGTTCATCCATATACGGAGCCACCAAGGTGGAATTCTGTAGAACTGTGTAGTGTGCTTCAGTGAGAGAATGTCCGTCCATATATATTATTTGTTCCCCTCCTAGCGTGCCTTTTCCATCCAGTCTGCCCTTATGCCGCGATTCAGGAACACCAATCGGCTTAAGGTCAGGAATAAAGTCAATACAAAACTCAATGAACTCCTCATTTTGATGGCCCTTGGAGATTCTTCCTTCTGGCCTAGCACGGTTATGAACATATTTCTTTAAGACTCCCATGAACCTCTCAAAGGGGAACATATTGTGTAGAAATACAGGACCCAAAACGTTAATCTCTTCGCATAGTTGAACTAGGACGTGCGTCATGATGTTGAAGAAGGATGGTGGGAACACCAACTCGAAACTGACAAGACATTGCACCAAATCATTCTGTAACCTTGGTATGATTTCTGGATCGATTACCTTCTAAGAGATTGCATTGAGAAATGCACATAGCTTCACAATGGCTAATCGAACGTTTTCCGGTAGAAGCCCCCTCAATGCAACCGGAAGCAGTTGCGTCATAATCACGTGGCAGTCATGAGACTTTAGGTTCTGGAACTTTTTCTCTACCATGTTTATTATTCCCTTTATATTCGACGAGAAGCCAGACGGTACCTTAATACTGAGCAGGCATTCAAAGAAGATTTCCTTCTCTTCTTTGGTAAGAGCGTAGCTTGCATGACCCTGATGTATGCCGTCTTCTCCGTGCATACGTTGCTGATCCTCCCGTGCCTCAGGTGTATCTTTTGTCTTCCCATACACGCCCAAGAAGCCAAGCAGGGTCACGCAAAGATTCTTTGTGACGTGCATCACGTCGATTGCGGAGCGGACCTCTAGGTCTTTCCAATATGGCAGGTCCCAAAATATAGATTTCTTCTAACAATGCTATATATAACTAACATTTCTATAACATTTCTAATATTTCTATAACTAAAAAACAGAAAAAAATTATAACATTTCTATATATATAACTAACATTTTTATAACTATTTCTATAACTAAAAAACAGAAAAATTTCTAACAATTCTAACTTTTTTATAACTATTTCTATAACTAAAAAACATTTCTAACAATTCTAACATTTCTAACTATTTCTAAAAAACAGAAAAATGTCTAACAATTTCTTAAAAACAGAAAAATCTATAACTAATTATATATGTATGTGTGTGTGTGCGCGCGCTCACCGGCCGGCTAGGCGAGAGGCGACGGGGGGCGCGCGGCGACGGGGACGGCGACGGGTGCGGCGACGACGGGGATGGGAACGTACGGGCCGGGGCGGCGACGGGGGCGGCGACGGGGCGGCGACGACGAGGACGGGGCGGCGACGGGGGCGGCGACGACGGGGACGGGGCGGTGACGACGGGGACGGGGCGGCGACGGGGGCGGCGACGACGAGGACGGGGCGGCGACGGGGGCGGCGATGGGCCGGGGCGGCGTCGAGGGATATGGAGACGGCGGGGGCGGCGGGCGACGGTGCAGAGGAGAAGAAGCAGAGGGAGAGATGAGAAACTGACAAAATTTTGAAGTGTTTTCTTATATAGAAGGCACCTTTAGTACCGGTTGGAGCCACCAACCGGTACTAAAGGTCTGTTTTGGCCAGGCCAAGCGGCGGGAAGCGACCCCCTTTAGTACCGGGTGGTGGCACAAACCAGTACTAAAGGGCCTTTAGTACCGGTTTGTGCCACCACCCAGTACTAAAGGGTGTGCGCTAGCGCAGGTGCGGTGCGGAAGTTTAGTCCCACCTCGCTAGTCAAGGGGCTACCGCACTGGTTTATAAGCCCCAGTGCGGTAGCTCTCTCGAGCTCCTCTCCTAATCAGGCCTACTGGGCCTACCTGTATCCTCGCCTTGTGGGCCTACTGGGCCTTCGCGGGCCTGCATCCTGGCCCAACGATAGATTGTGTCGCTAGTCGTATGCAGGCCGCTTTGGCCCAGTAAGGCGGGCTTTTTTTTCTTAATTTGCTTTTGCTTTATTTTTTTGTTTTATTTATTTTTGAGTTTTTTTTGCTGTATTTAGAGTTTCTTTGTGAATATTTTTGCTTTAGGTACAAAAAATTACAAACTTTCTGTTAGTGCCGGCAGATTTCAAATTTGAATAGTTTAAATTTTGAATTATTTGAAATTTGTGTGAATCACTAGTTTGTGAATAACTTAACTTTGAAAAAAGTTTTTTCAGTGATTCTTTTTTCTTATGTTTAATATTAGTGTGTTTTATCATTATATTCAATTTAGTAATGTTTAGTAATTTAAAAAATGAAATGCCTTTGTAACAGTTTAGTTTTCGTCGGAAACCCTGATACTTCGAAAGAGATTGTCCATTTTGTACACGAAGTGCATCCAGTTTTTGCCGTAACCCTCTCTACTTTCTTGCACATGCTATTTGTATGAAATTATGATACCATGCCAACTTTCAACCTTTTCTGAGTTCATTTGAATTGCTTTTCAATTTCAGGGTCATTTAGCTGGAAAAAAAATCAGTAAATGCATGAAAAGAATTTGTTTGCAGATAAAATTTCTTCGCGTTTCAAATGCCAAAACACATAACTACCCTAACTATTACAGACATTCCCTCCTGAGTGTGAAACACAGAAGAAAGTGATGATAGTGAAGCCGATCACATCTCAGATCTTTGGGTGTGAAACTTTTTCTTCGCGTGTGTCCCTTTGCGCCGTAACCATGGAAAATCTTCATCATTTAACGGGATGCTCGGGTCAATATTCACTGTGAATGGAGCAATTTCATCAAACTTTTCATAATCTTCTGACTTGTCTGTCTTGTCATCCACTCCCACGATGTTTCTCTTCCCAGAAAGAACTATGTGCCGCTTTGGCTCATCGTACGATGCATTCGCTTCCTTATCTTTTCTTTTTCTTGGTTTGGTAGACATGTCCTTCACATAGAAAACCTGTGCCACATCATTGGCTAGGACGAATGGTTCGTCTGCATACGCAAGATTGTTGAGATCCACTGTTGTCATTCTGTACTGCGGGTCTTCCGTTACCCCGCCTCGTGTCATATTGACCCATTTGCACCGAAACAAAGGGACCTTTAAACCACGTCGATAGTCAAGTTCCCATATGTCTTGTATATAACCATAATATGTTTCCTTTCCCGTCTTGGTTTCTGCATCAAAGCGGACACCACTGTTTTGGTTGGTGCTCTTCTTATCTTGGGCGATCGTGTAAAATGTATTACCATTTATCTCGTACCATTTGAAAGTCATTATATTTGAAGATGGTAACTGGGATAGCAAGTACAGGTCATCTTCAATAGAGGTGTCATACATTGTACGTGTCTGCAACCAGTTGGCGAAACTCCTGGTTTGTTCACGTGTAATTCACTCATCAGACCGCTCCGGGTGTTTGGAGCGTAGCAAATTCTTGTGTTCATCCATATACGGAGCCACCAAGGTGGAATTCTGTAGAACTGTGTAGTGTGCTTCAGTGAGAGAATGTCCGTCCATATATATTATTTGTTCCCCTCCTAGCGTGCCTTTTCCATCCAGTCTGCCCTTATGCCGCGATTCAGGAACACCAATCGGCTTAAGGTCAGGAATAAAGTCAATACAAAACTCAATGAACTCCTCATTTTGATGGCCCTTGGAGATTCTTCCTTCTGGCCTAGCACGGTTATGAACATATTTCTTTAAGACTCCCATGAACCTCTCAAAGGGGAACATATTGTGTAGAAATACAGGACCCAAAACGTTAATCTCTTCGCATAGTTGAACTAGGACGTGCGTCATGATGTTGAAGAAGGATGGTGGGAACACCAACTCGAAACTGACAAGACATTGCACCAAATCATTCTGTAACCTTGGTATGATTTCTGGATCGATTACCTTCTAAGAGATTGCATTGAGAAATGCACATAGCTTCACAATGGCTAATCGAACGTTTTCCGGTAGAAGCCCCCTCAATGCAACCGGAAGCAGTTGCGTCATAATCACGTGGCAGTCATGAGACTTTAGGTTCTGGAACTTTTTCTCTACCATGTTTATTATTCCCTTTATATTCGACGAGAAGCCAGACGGTACCTTAATACTGAGCAGGCATTCAAAGAAGATTTCCTTCTCTTCTTTGGTAAGAGCGTAGCTTGCATGACCCTGATGTATGCCGTCTTCTCCGTGCATACGTTGCTGGTCCTCCCGTGCCTCAGGTGTATCTTTTGTCTTCCCATACACGCCCAAGAAGCCAAGCAGGGTCACGCAAAGATTCTTTGTGACGTGCATCACGTCGATTGCAGAGCGGACCTCTAGGTCTTTCCAATATGGCAGGTCCCAAAATATAGATTTCTTCTTCCACATGGGTGCGCGTCCGTCCGCGTCCTTCGGAACAGGTTGTCCGCCAGGACCCTTTCCCAATATCACCTTCAAATCCTTGACCATATCATGTACATCAGCACCAGTACGGTGGCGAGGCTTCGTCCGGTGATCCGCCTCACCTTTGAAATGCTTGCCTTTCTTTCTTACGGGATGCGTGCTCGGAAGAAATCGACGATGTCCTAGGTACACATTCTTCTTACAACTATTCAAATATATACTGTCGGTATCATCCAAACAGTGCGTGCATCCGCGGTATCCCTTGTTTGTCTGTCCTGAAAGGTTACTGAGAGCAGGCCAATCATTGATGGTCACGAACAGCAACGCCTTGATGTCAAATTCTTCCCCCATGTGCTCATCCCACGCACGTACACCTGTTCCATTCCACAGCTGTAAGAGTTCTTCAACTAATGGCCTTAGGTACACATCAATGTCGTTGCCGGGTTGCTTAGGGCCTTGGATGAGCACTGGCATCATAATGAACTTCCGCTTCATGCACAACCAAGGAGGAAGGTTATACAAACATAGAGTCACAGGCCAGGTGCTATGGTTGCTGCTCTGCTCCCCAAAAGGATTAATGCCATCTGCGCTTAGACCAAACCATACACTCCTTGCGTCATCTGCAAACTCCTTCCCGTACTTTCTTTTGATTTTTCTCCACTGCGACCCGTCAGCGGGTACTCTCAACTTTCTGTCTTTCTTACGGTCTTCTCTGTGCCATCTCATCGCCTGGGCATGCTCTTTTTTTTGGAACAAACGTTTCAACCGTGGTATTATAAGAGAATACCACATCACCTTGGCAGGAATCTTCTTCCTGGGGCGCTCGCCCTCGACATCACCAGGCTCATCGCGGCTGATCTTATAGCGCAATGCACCACATACCGGGCAAGCGTTCAAATCCTCGTACTCACCGCGGTAGAGGATGCAATCATTAGGGCATGCATGTATCTTCTGCACCTCTAACCCTAGAGGGCAGACAGCCTTCTTTGCTTCGTACGTACTCTCGGACAATTCGTTGTCCTTTGGAAGCATATCCTTTATAGTTACCATCAACTTTCCAAATCCCTTGTCAGATACACCATTCTCTGCCTTCCATTGCAGCAATTCCAGTGTGGTGCCCAGCTTTTTCTTGTCACCTACGCAATTCGGGTACAACAATTTTTTGTGATCCTCTAACATGCGCTGCAACTTCTTCTTCTCCAAATCACTTGCGCAGTTTCTCTTTGCATCGGCAATGGCCCGACCTAGATCATCAACGGGCTCATCTGATGCCTCTTCTTCAGCTTCTTCCCGCATTGCCGGCTCAGCTTCTTCCCGCATTACCGGCTCAGCTTCTTCCCCCATTGTTGTATCATCGTATTCAGGGAACCCATGGCCAGGATAGCTGTCGTCGTCCTCTTCTTCTTCATTGTCTTCCATCATAACCCCTCTTTCTCCGTGCTTGGTCCAAACATTATAGTGGGGCATGAAACCGGACTCAAACAGGTGGACGTGAATGGTTCTTGACGTAGAGTAATTGTGACCATTCTTACAGACACCACATGGACAAGGCATAAAACCATCCGCCCGCTTGTTTGCCTCAGCCGCAAGCAGAAAAGTATGCACGCCCTCAACAACTGGGGAGAGCATCGGTCATCGTACATCCATTGCCAGCTCATCTTCATTACACAACACCGAATAGACCAAATTAATACAAGTTCATACATAAAGTTCATACAACACTTAAATGCAACAAACAAATAACTCTCTAGCTAAAGCATTTAAATGCAACAACAAATGCGATCAAGATCGCAACTAAGGTAACAAGTGATCCAACAGCATAATGATACCAAGCCTCACTATCGATGGCATATTTTCTAATCTTTCTATTCTTCAAGCGCATTTTCTCCATCTTGATCTTGTGATCATCGACGACATCGGCAACATGCAACTCCAATTCCATCTTCTCCCCCTCAATTCTTTTCAATTTTTCTTTCAAGTACTCGTTTTCTCTTTCAACTAAATTTAACCTCTCGACAATAGGGTCGGTTGGAATTTCCGGTTCACATACCTCCTAGATAAAAATATCTATGTCAACTTGATGGGCATAATTTGTCATAAACACGAAATGCAACTAATAGTTTTAAAAGAGAATATACCACATCCGAATCATAACAAGGACGAGGGCCGACGGGGACGGATATCAAAACCATGGCACTATGTATAACAAACAATGTACGGGTAAGATAATTATTACATGATTAACTATATATCCAAGTCACACAAACATCAATTTTTTATATAAAATTACATGAACAAGAGGCTCACCACAAGGTGGTGCCGGTGACGGGACGGTGCGGGCGATCGACGGTGGTTACGACGGAGATTTAGAAGGCACTAAGTAAACCACACCTACATATGCAAACTAAGTGTTATTTTTGACCTCAAATTGCATATAAATCAAATACTAGCACATATATATATTTCCTCCCAAATTACTAAACTCACAAATTAGTAACTATACAAAGCATGGGAAGAGCTAATCTAGCAATGAGAGTTGAAAGGACAAAGTTGCTAACTTTTGTGATCACTTGAATGGATGGGGGCCTTCAAATCTTAACAAATTTTGGGTAAAATTTGTGAGGAGCTCGAGGGGAAAGGGGAAGAACAGAGGAGAAGTGAGGGGAAAGGGGAAGAACTGAATGGCTCGGGTGGACGAAGGGTTTATGTAGGACGACCTTTAGTACCGGTTCGTGGCACGAACCGGTACTAAAGGTGCTGGAGGGGGCCCAGACTGACAACATCCTGCCACCACCCTCATTAGTACCGGTTCGTGGCACGAACTGGTGCTAAAGGTTAGCCACGAACCGGTACTAATGAGAGCGGCCGGGCTAGCCGTTGGAACCGGCACTAATGTATACATTAGTGCCGGCTCTAATACAAACCGGCACTAATGTGTTGCACGTTTGACCCTTTTTCTACTAGTGGATAGAGAACATATGAGATCAAGTACCATATCATGTACGTGACAATATACCAGCCTGCCTTCATTATCATATCCTGGCTGAATCAAGTTTCTATTTAATAGCCCACTGAAGTATCTCTCTCCAAGCTCAAATAGTCTGATTTCTTGGTCTCCACCTTCGATGAAGCCTTCAGCTATCCACCTCCATATCAATCGGTCTCTATTTATCCAATAATCTTCAGGGAATATACTGAGATATAATAAATAGTTCTTTAAATAAGAAGGTAAATCGTAATAACTAAAGGATAGCATTATCTGCATATCCTTTGTAGTACGACCTTCTGCAAGTCCACGACCAATAGAACCAAGTATTTTGTCCCATTGATCCTTTGACTTTATCTGTTTATCATTGCCGGCCAAAAGGCTAGCTATAGTAATGATGGCTAGTGGCACGCCACCACATTTCTTCAGAATTTCTTCCGGTACTTGCTCCAGTTCAACGGGACATCCACTTCCTTGAGGGAATATTCTTTTGTAGAAGAGCCTTCTGGAGTTATCATCATCAAGAGATTTCAACTTATGAATAATATCACCTCTAGATATGCAACATGCTTGAGAGACACTGGTTATGCGGGTTGTCGTTATTACTCGACTACCGAGATTGTTCTTAGAGAAAGCACACTTGATAATTTTCCATGCCT
The DNA here is from genome assembly GCA_963921465.1 of Triticum timopheevii. Lineage (NCBI taxonomy): Eukaryota > Viridiplantae > Streptophyta > Magnoliopsida > Poales > Poaceae > Triticum > Triticum timopheevii. The sequence goes on from OY997274.1 coordinate 673,757,700, forward strand.
CTTCATCCCATATGTCATCAATCACGATTAAGTACCTGTGTGATATTTTTAGGATGTTAGTTCATGTGTCAATAAAGACTATATAACTAGGTTTTTTCTTCTAAATTCTATTAATAGCGAGGTATATATCTTAGCAAAGATGGGGGTGGGGGTGGGGCTATAGCCTTGTAATTTACATCAATGAATACATACCTTTTATCATGAAGAAATGATCTCAGCTCATCAATGAGTTGTTCATTGTCCCTAACAGCTTCGTTGATGTTGTTAGAATATGTATAGGATAGTTTCATTCAAATTGTAATCTATCCCTATCTCCTTTCTTTCCTCTCCTCGTCAACCTCCTGTACCGAACCAACCTGAGATCGATCTATCTTCATCTCTTCTTGTACTCCAAGGCATTGCCAATATATATAAACATGCGGCCCGAGACAAAGGGTTCAACGCTTCCAACCCAATTTACATGGTAATCAGAGCATCTTCCTCTTAGATCGAAGATCGCATCTAGCTACCTTCCCACGGCCAAGATCATGTCTTCGTCCGCAGCCCTATCTTCCACCACGAGCGCGCTTTCCACCTCCATGGCCTCCACCTTCGCATCATCATCTAGTAGCAGCTCTATTCCTCTTGGACCGCCCCCACAGGAGAAGCTAACAAGGGGAAATTTCCTCTTATGGAAGGCCATCGTGCTCCCGCAAATCCGAGGCGCACAGATGGAGCACAATCTTGACGGGAAGAGCCAGGAACCACCGGCCACCCTCACCATCACCAAAGATGGAAAAGACGAAAAGGTCATCAACTTCGACCGAACCCTCTGGTACGCGCAGCAGCAGCAACTCCAGGGGTACCTGATGGGATCTCTGTCCTGTGAGATCCTTGCTCAAGTTGCCACCCTTCAGACCTGAGCAGAGGTCTGGAGCGCCATCAACGCCATGTTCGTTGCCCAGAGCCAGAGTCAGGCCATCAACACCCGCATCGAGTTCACGAAATTGAAGAAAGGTAACATGTCCATGGTAGAATATCTTGGAAAAATTAAAACCCTTACAGATGAAGTTGCATGCTGCACCGGAGTTCCTCTTCCCGATCCAGAGATAGTCTCCAAGATCATGGCTGGCCTCGATCTGGACTACAATCCAGTCGTGTCCGCTCTGTCTGCTAGGGTTGAGCCGGTCTCAGTTCAGGAGCTGTACAGCCAGCTCTTGAGCTTTGATGCTCGCCTCACCCTCCTCCACGGCACCAACATCAGGCCGTCCTCTGTCAACTCGGCGGCTCGCAGGCGCGGCCGTGGGAGCGGTCACCAGGGACAGAACCGCACCAACGGCGGCGGACGCGGACGCGGCAATTACCAGGACGAGGGCGCTTGTTCTGGTGGTGGCAACAACTCCGGAGGCGGCGGCTTCAACAACAACATGGGAGGTGGCGGCTTCAACAACAACAACAACGGCCATGCCTCATCAAATCGCCGCCCTCGCTATCAGCTGTGCAAAAAGTCAGGCCATGAGGTCATGGACTGTTGGCACAGGTATGATGAAGACTTCGTCCCCGACGCTCGTCATGTTGCTGCAGCCATGCGTGAAGAAGGAGGAGGAGGAGACAACGTTTGGTACGTGGACTCGGGTGCAACAGATCACGTCACCAGCGAGTTAGAGCAACTTAAGCTTCGTGAGAGATACCACGGCAGCGACCAGATTCACACCGCGGCAAGTGGTGGAGGTATGGATATTTGTCACATTGGACAAGCTTACATTAATTCCCCCAACCTTAAACGTGATCAAGATCTTAAAGACGTCCTTCATGTCCCACAAGCTGACAAAAACCTTGCATCTATGTCTCGTCTAGCCACTGATAATAACGTCTTCTTTGAAACTCATCCTCGTTACTTTTTTATAAAGGACCGGGCAACGAGGGAACTTCTTCATCACGGTAGATGTGTTGGAGGGCTCTACCCCATCACATCCGGAGCACTCAGTCGCAATCGCCGTCAAGTTTATTCTGCCACTAAACCCTCCTTGGAAAGGTGGCATAAAAGATTAGGACACCCATCATCAATCATAGTTAAGCAAGTAGTCAATAAAGACAAACTTTCTTTGTCACATAGTCAAAATAGTGAGTTAGTTTGTGAAGCTTGTCAGTGTGCCAAGAGCCACCAACTTCCTTATCCCAAGTCAAATAGTGTGTCTCATGCTCCTCTAGAGCTTATTTTTAGTGATGTATGGGGTCATGCCAGAGATTCTTTTGGAAGAATTAAATACTATGTTAGTTTTATTGATAATTATAGCAAGTTCACTTGGATTTATTTACTCAAATATAAATCTGAGGTTTTCTCTATCTTCCAAGAATTTCAGAAATATGTTGAAAGGCACTTTAACAGAAAAATTCTAACAGTCCAAAGTGACTAGGGAGGGGAGTACGAAAAACTCCACTCTTTCTTCAGTAGCATACGCATTCAACACCACGTGTCTTGTCCTCATGCTCATCAACAGAACGGTTCTGCCGAGCGCAAAACCGTCACATTGTTGAAGTTGGCCTCTCCCTACTTGCTCATGCGTCTATGCCTCTAAAATATTGGGATGAAGCGTTTATTACAACAACATATCTCATTAATCGTCTTCGAAGTAAAGTTATTGGCAATTCTACACCTTTGGAACGTCTCTATCATCAAAAACCAGACTACAACTCTCTCAAAACTTTTGGGTGTGCTTGCTACCCCAACTTACGTCCGTATAATCATTACAAACTTGAATTCTGTTCCACTCAGTGTGTTTTTCTTGGCTATAGTAATCTACACAAGGGATACAAGTGCCTAGAAATTTCCACTGGACGTATATCTCTCTCTCGAGATGTAGTCTTTGATGAAACTCTTTTTCCTTTTGCCAAGCTTCATCCCAACGCAGGCTCTGTTCTCCGTGCCGAAATAGCACTTCTTCCGGACCTTGACACACTATCTGATCACGGGCGTGAATTATCTAACGCTGACCATGTGAACAAATCCGCAGAAAATTGCAGCTCTGATGATATTTGTACAGATGCAGCTCATGATTTTATGTGGCCAGAAACAGCCAATACAGCCGTTGCTGATCGCGAGGAGGATTCTGGCGGCAGCAGGCGATCTGGCGCGCGATCCCGGGCGAATCCTAGCGCCAGCGCCAGCGCAATCATTGGCGCACGATCCGAGGAGGATCCTGCCCAGCTGCATGCTGAGGCGGCGCGTGACCCGGTGACCAATAGCGACCCCGCGGAGCCCACCAGCCCAGTCGGGGGCGGGGGCGAATCTCCGCTCGCCATGAGTCCACAGCCCACGGGGTTGGCCGACCAGCCGCTCGACCGGGCGACCGCGACTGGTTCCAGCCCACGGGCCCCGACGTGCACATCCACCCGCGCTGAATCTTCAGGCGACACGTGGCCCGTTTCCGCTAGTGGAACGATCCCGAGGCAGATCCCGTCTACAGAAGATCTGGCGCGCGATCCCGCGGCCGCTGGGCGTGTTTAGGACGCTGGATCTTTTGTGGCGGCCTCCTTGGCTGTACAAATTATTCCTCGGCGTCACACACGGTCACAATCAGGTATTACTAAGGAAAAGGAATACAAAGATGGCACCATTAGGTATGATAAAAAACGTGCTTTTCTCACTACTACTGGTGAACCAGTTAATCTTGTTGATGCTCTTGCTCACAAAGATTGGAAAGAGGCCATGGATAGTGAGTATGACGCACTTATGAAAAATAAAACGTGGCACCTAGTACCATCAAAAAGTGGAATGAATGTCATTGATTGTAAATGGGTGTACAAGATAAAAAGAAAGTCAGATGGAAGTATAGGCAGGTACAAGGCTAGATTAGTTGCCAAAGGTTTTAAGCAAAGGTTTGGGATTGACTATGAGGATACTTCTAGTCCATTTGTTAAATCAGCCACCATTCGGCTTGTCTTGTCTATTGCTGTTTCCAGAGGTTGGAGCTTAAGACAGCTAGATGTTTTGAACGCGTTTCTTCATGGTGTTCTTGAGGAAGAGGTGTTCATGCGGCAGCCACCAGGTTATGAAAACAAAGGTACACCACATTATGTTTGTAAATTGGATAAAGCTCTATATGGTGTAAAACAGGCCCCAAGAGCTTGGTATTCACGATTGAGCATGCACTACAACAACTTGGATTTGTATCATCCAAGGCAGACACATCCTTGTTCTTTTATAATAAAGGAAATGTCACTATTTTTGTGCTAGTTTATGTTGATGATATTATTGTTGCTAGCTCGAGTTCAAGTGCCACTACTTGCTTGCTTAAAGATCTTAAGTTGGAATTTTCCCTCAAGGATCTGGGAGATCTTCATTACTTTCTTGGCATTGAGGTCAAACAGATAAGAGATGGTATACTTCTGACACAGGAAAAATACACAGCTAACATACTCAGGAGAGTAGGTTTGGAAAAATGTAAACCTGTGAGTACACCTATCTCAACTTCTGAAAAACTTTCTGTTGAAAGTGGAGAGCCACTTGGATCAGAGGATGCAACAAATTACAGAAGTGTTGTGGGTGCCTTGCAATATCTGACACTTACACGTCCTGACATTTCTTATGCTTATGTCAGTATTTACATGCTCCTAGCACTACTCATTGGACTGCAATTAAGAGGATTTTGAGGTACCGTAAGTTTTCAGAGGGGCTTGGACTTCAAAGTACCAAGTCTTCTTCTATGCTTGTTACTGCCTACTCTGATGCAGACTGGGCAGGATGTATTGATGATAGAAGGTCAACTGGTGGATTTGCTGTATTTCTGGGATCCGATCTTGCGTCATGGAGTGCAAGATAGTACTAAGGCTGAATACAAAGCTTTGGCAAATGCCACAACTGAAGTAATGTGGATACAGACACTACTTTATGAACTTGGGATTAAGACACCAAAAGCTGCCAGACTATGGTGTGATAATATTGGTGCAACCTATCTGTCAGCTAATCATGTCTTTCATGCACGCACAAAGCATATTGAAGTTGATTTCCACTTTGTCAGAGAAAGAGTAGCTAGAAAGCTCCTCGAGATTCAGTTCATTCCTACTGGAGATCAACTTGCTGATGGATTCACAAAGTCTCTCACTATGAGGAGGTTAAATGAGTTCAAGTACAATCTCAACCTTGGTCGAAGTTCATGAGGTTTAGATTGAGGGGGAGTGTTAGAATATGTATAGGATAGTTTCATTCAAATTGTAATCTATCCCTATCTCCTTTCTTTCCTCTCCTCATCAACCTCCTGTACCGAACCAACCTGAGATCGATCTATCTTGATCTCTTCTTGTACTCCAAGGCATTGCCAATATATATAAACATGCGGCCCAAGACAAAGGGTTCAACGCTTCCAACCCAATTTAGAGATGTTCGCAAACTTAGTATTGTCAAGTCCGTGTAACACCTTCTTGAAAATATTTTTTATGTCGGGATTCCGAGACACCGAAACAAACACACTACAATTTAACTGTGGTTCGATCTTGTTGTACATTGCTCTAGCAAGGGTTGTCTTTCCCAAACCACCAAATCCAACAATAGACAGTGTCTTGAGTTGCCCCCCGACATCTCATCACCATCAATAAACTTTCTGATCAGCTTATCCCGTGTGCCCTTGATGCCCACGAGCTCCGTGACATCTCTATACAGAGCCTTGAGACGAGGATCAATGGCATTCCCCACACCATCTGCACGCATCTCGAGCGTGTACCTTTGACGGAGCTCACCGAGCTCCTTGGCGAGGTCCTGGGCATCTTGGATGGTGTCTAAGATTTGATGAAGAGACTTACCTTTTTTGAACAGCTTCTTGGTCCGCTTGAAGAACTTCCTGACTCTTTTCTTCATGTTGTTGGGGCCAAGGTCGGCATGATTGCCGTCGTACACGCGGACCATGTAGGCCTCCACAGCATCTTCCATGTTGTAGGAGAGCTCCTGGACCTTTCCTGCCCAGATCCGGAGGTGCGGGTCGAGCTCGTCCCGCGGCACGCTGCCCACTTTGTGGAGGAAGACGTACATCATCTGAAGCTCCATTTGGAGGGACTTGACGCCCTTCTTCACCCACTCGCCCAGGGTGGATTCAGCCGCGAGCAGCTCGCCGAGCTTGCAGAGGAGAGGGCTCATAGCCCCAGCTGCAGCTGCCATTGCTCTGCTAGATCGGATGGGCGTCGGCAGGTCTCCAGCTGAGTTTTCTTTAGCGGCTAGTCTCCGGTGTGTTTCCTCCCAGATGTGATTTGTGTAGTGAACTGGGGAGTACTGAGGTCGCGGAACAGAGAAGTGAGGCGATGGTAAGGAGAGGCGTGTTTGGGGTGAAGTATGAGGGGGCTGGTAGTAGTATTACTTATAATTCGTGTGCATGGACTCGTGAGCTTATAATTACATGATCTTGTTTAACCAGGAGCAAGGGAACTTAGGCCATAATAATCCATGATTATTTGTTTCGTTGGGCCCCATAAAAAAGTAGCCAAATGATAAGGGCATCTCCAACGGCAACCCGCAAAGAATCTTCCGCATCCGTCCACGGACAGGGGACCCGTCCGCGGACATGGATGCGGATGCAGCCATCCAACCTTAGCCACATACATTTCAAATTATTTTTCAACAAACCGGATGAAATTCATGCAAACATAGGTGGATTTCGTAAAAACATGATGGACTTCATACAAACACGACGGACAAACATTTAGAACCAAAAAAAGACCCGTCCCTAAACATATCCTACGGCGGCGGCGCCCATCGTCCAAGCCCATGTCGTGCTCCTTCCGCCTTCTCCATGAGCACCGGCGATAAGACCGAAGAAGTGAAGGTACGGTCTCTGGCGAGGAAGAGTAGAACACGGGAGACGGACCGGCCTACATGGGACACCAGGCCCTGCCGCCTCTCATGGCCTGCTCATCCTTGGAGGAGTCTGCGCCTTGTCCGACGCCGGTGGACGTGAGGTTCACGAGGGAAATGGTGGCGCCTTGGTTGTCGTTGTCCCACGGACTGGTTGATGTTTTTCGATGGCGTGTAGGAGGTGCGGCTGGCTATGGTCTCCTCCGCGATCGCCTGCAGCTGTGCCTCCTCGACTGCCGCTTCCTGCCAAGCAACGACTTGAGCGCGAACGAAATTGTAGATAGCATGCTGCTCCGCGACGAAATTTGGGTTCACCGTGCCCATGACCGCCACGGCCTCCTCGCTCACGCGCTCGCCGTAGATCTAGCCCTCCGTCAGCCGGTGCTTCTCTGGGAGGAACAGGTTGTACCATTGTTCCTCCTGCGCCTGCTAGAACGCCGACAAAGGCGCCAACGCAGGCTGCACCTCCGCCATGGCGGCGTTGAACTGCGCCTGGCTTGCTCCATGGTGAAGCCGTCGTGCATAGTAGGCGCGGGAGTCAGAGCGGAGTCGTCGGAGCCCGTCTCCATCGTTGTGTCGTCCTCATCGTCGGAGACCTCGGGCGAACTGGCCGGCAAGTCGGCCTCGATCCTCCTGGCATGACAACTACGTCAGGCGGCGGCAAGGGCGGCCACCACGTGCTTTATCTCTAGCACAGACTGTCCCACACTGTTTTCACGCTGGCGGTAAAGGCGGACGCAATGCAAGGGAGGAGGATGTGGAGGGGCTAGTATTGTGGTGTCCGGGTGTGGCCGCCTTTATATAGCGGATTCCGGTGAGACAAGGCATCCGGGTGCGTCACTGCGCAGTGCTAGAGTGGGTTTCCCGGTAGGCAAGCCTACTTAATGGCGGCAGACGGACATACAACGGCATTGAACGGGCGCGGTAGATATTTGTCCTGTCCCATCCAATCACGCGTCGTCGGTATCGAACAGGGGCCGGTGCCGCCCTTGGCTGGTGCGCCGCTTCAATGCCGGCAGCAGTGAGAGGTTGTGTCTGCCCTGAGCCGTCTTCAATGTTGAGCGGCGCGCTCTACAGCGGGATGAATGCAGGCAGCTAGCGCTGGGCGGGGCCGCGCACAGGAGGGGGAGGGATTTTGGTGGGCCATGGCGATCAGAAAACGGACTTGGGATCGGCCGGGAGAATCATGTCCGGAGAAAGGGGTTTTGGTATACCTCCTCCACGTTTGCCTCCGGTTTTGCGGGAGAATCATGTCCAGAGCGCTCCGTGGATCGATACATGTCGGCGTTGGATGACTTCAACGGTTCGGACAGCGCGGTATGGACGGTTCCTGGAGGTTTACGGGTAAGCCTTGAAGATGCCCTAAGGGCCTACATTTTCCCCAGCGAAACTTGCAAACGAGTGCTTCATTTCTCATATAGAATTACCCAAGAGTGTTACATTTTATGTAGAGAAGTTGTACGCGAGCACTTCAATTGTATTCCTCTTTATTTTATAACAAAAAAAATAGAACATCAACGTGAGAATTTGTACGTCAGAACACGAAACTAAGAGTTGCGTCAGGACCAATCAAAACAACATTTACAAAAAAAGGATTAATCAAATGTAAACACAATCAAATTACCAAATAATTGGGATACCCCACCAGGACACATCACATGGACCGAGCTGCACATCCGTGAAGAAACGCATCACTGATGATGGAGTAGGGCCGCGACATCATCAGTGGCCTTTGTACGACCATGTCAGCCAGCAACAAACAGCCTGCTCCCGGAGGTGTGGAGTGCTGATTGCAGTGGCTGCCCCTCGTCATGTCTGGTATAACTCAATAAACGAGGATGGTGATTTCTTTCTAACTTCCAAGCGAAATAAAACGTCTGCCACCTGATCACGTCGATTGAAATTTACACTATGTTCATCATGGCATTAGTACCACCGTGTCTGTTGGCAACTTACGATGCCAGGCCAGCCTGCTCGCGGATGTGTCGAGTGCTCATTGCAGTGGCTGCCGCTCGTCATGTGTGGTGCAGTTCAATAAGTGAGGGTGATGATTTCTTCATGACATTCAAGCGAAATAAAACACCTGTCGTCTGATCACATCGGTTGATATTTACTTTGTTCATCAGTTGCATTAGGGCGATGTCTGGAGTGGCTGCTGTTCTTCATGTCTGGTACAACTCAATAAAAGAGGGCGATGTTTTCTTTCCGACTTTCAAGCAAAATAAACACCTGCCATCTGTTCACGTTGGTTCAGATTTACACTATGTTCATCAGTAGCCTTGGTACGACCGTGTCAGCCAGCAACACGTGGTGTGGGGCCAGCCTTCTTGTGGACGTGTCAAGTGTTGATTGCTATAGCTACCGCTCATCATGTCTGGTACATCTCAATATATGAGGGCCATGATTCCTTTCTGACTTTCATGCAAAATAAAACACTTGCCATCTCAATAAACGAGAGCGGTGAACCCTTTTCTTCTTACACGAGAAATGAAACACTGTCCCTCTGAGCATGTCTATCATAGGAAGAAATAATGTCATAATTGTCTTCTAAACCCTAACTTACCACTTTATTGAGATACTTCTTCTGTTTGGCAGACTTCCAACTTTAAATTGCTTGCACTACTTGCTTGTTATTTGATCATTCTCTTTTTTTTTCGAAAAAGGGTTTTACCCCAGCCTCTGCATCAGAAAGATGCATACGGCTCATATTATTAAAAATAATCAGTAACAAAGTCTCCAAGTCTCAAAGTAAGAAATAAAACAAAACGCTCATAAGAGCCAGATCGAAAGCCACAACCGGCTGGCAAATAAAATAGGAGCACTACATGCCTATCCTATTACATGACCGTCATCCAAACCGGTTGAAAATAACCCGAGCTACCATCTCCCATCGGGTAGACGCAGTAGCCAAACGCCCCCTGGCCTCCGTCGGAGTGAGTAGCGACCACATACGGATCAAAGTTGTTGCCTGAAGATAACCTACAAAAAGTGAATGTTCGTTGATCTGTTAAAAACCAAATCATTTCTGCAGTTCCATACTGCCCATAATAAGGCACAAACTCCAACACGAATGTGCCTCGCTAAATCCGAGTCTACCCCATCAAGCCACATTCCAAATAAACTATTGATGGATGTGGGCGGATTAATATTAAAAGCAATATGAATCGAACGCCAAAGAATCTTAGCTAGCAGACAGTCTAGAAAACTATACCTAGCAGAACCCATCCAATTGCGTTTTGCCAGGTCATCCTTTGTCAAAATGACTTGTTTATGCACGAACCACATAAACACTTTGATTCGCAAAGGTACCTTTATTTTCCAAACGTGCTTCGAAGAAGGAATGACACTAGAGTTTATGACATCCAGATACATTGATTTGACCGAAAACACGCCGTCCTTAGTTAGTTTCCAATACAACCGATCTGGCTGCTGAGACAACTGGACATTCATCAACCGTCTTACAAGATGAAGCCAGGCCTCCCAACGATTGCCAACTAGCGTCCTCCGAAAACTAATACTGAGGGGAGTGGATTGTAAAACGTTTGCAACGTAAGCTTCTCGACGTTGAACAACGTTGTACAGAGTAGGATATTCTTGGTATATTCTTGGTAGATATTCTTAGTAGATATTCTTAGTAGATATTCTTGATCAGATCGATTGTGCTCCCATTTCTCGTATCCCGCTCCATGAGCGTGTTGGAAATATGCCCTAGAGGCAATAATAAAAGTATTATTATATTTCAATGTTCATGATAATTGTCTTTTGTTCATGCTATAACTGTATTATCCGGAAATCGTAATACACGTGTGAACACTTAGACCCCAATATGTCCCTAGTGAGCCTCTAGTTGACTAGCCCGTTGTGATCAATAGATGGTCATGGTTTCCTGACTATGGACATTGGATGTCGTTGATAACGGGATCACATCATTAGGAGAATGATGTGATGGACAAGACCCAATCATAAGCATAGCATAAAAGATCGTATAGTTCGTTTGCTAGAAGCTTTGCCAATGTCAAGTATCTCTTCCTTCGACCATGAGATCGTGTAACTCCCGGTTACCGTAGGAGTGCCTTGGGTGTATCAAACGTCACAACGTAACTGGGTGACTATAAAGGTGCATTACAGGTATCTTCGAAAGTATCTGTTGGGTTGACACGGATCGAGACTGGGATTTGTCACTCCGTATGACGGAGAGGTATCTCTGGGCCCACTCGGTAATGCATCATCATAATGAGCTCAAAGTGACCAAGGTGTTGGCCACGGGATCATGCATTACGGTACGAGTAAAGTGACTTGCCGGTAACGAGACTGAACGAGGTATTGGGATACCGACGATCGAGTCTCGGGCAAGTAACGTACCGATTGACAAAGGGAATTGCATACAGGGTTTGATCGAATCCTCGACATCGTGGTTCAACCGATGAAATCATCGAGGAGCATGTGGGAGCCAACATGGGTATCCAGATCCCGCTGTTGGTTATTGCCCGAGAGTCGTCTCGGTCATGTCTGCGTGTCTCCCGAACCCGTAGGGTCTACACACTTAAGGTTCGGTGACGCTAGGGTTAGTAGGAAGACTAGTATGTGAATACCGAATGTTGTTCGGAGTCCCGGATGAGATCCCGGACGTCACGAGGAGTTCCGGAAGGGTCCGGAGGTAAAGAATAATATATAGGAAGTGGTGATTCGGCCATCGGGAAAGTTTCGGGGTCTCCCGGTAAAGTACCGGGACCACCGGAAGGGTCCCGGGGGGTCCACCGGGTGGGGCCACCTATCCCGGAGGGCCCCATGGGCCAAAGGGGGAAGGGAACCAGCCCACAGGGGGCTGGTGCGCCCCCCTAGGCCCACCCCCTGCGCCTAGGGTTGAAACCCTAGGGGTGGGGGGGCGCCCCACCTGGCTTGGGGGGCACTCCACCCCCCTTGGCCGCCGCCCCCCCCTGGAGATTGGATCTCCAGGGGCCGGCCACCCCCCCAGGGGGCCTATATAAAGGGGGGCAGGGAGGGGGGCTGCTGTACCAACTCCCAAGGCGCAGCCCCTCCCCTCCCCAACACATCTCCTCCTCCGTAAGAGCTCGGCGAAGCCCTGTCGGAGTACTGCTTCTCCACCATCACCACGCCGTCGTGCTGCCGGTGGAGCTGTCTTCCTCAACCTCTCCTTCCCCCTTGCTGGATCAAGAAGGAGGAGACGTCGCTCGTCCCGTACGTGTGTTGAACGCGGAGGTGCTGTCCGTTCAGCACTTGGCATCGGTGATCTGAATCACGTTCGAGTACTACTCCATCATCACCTTGCAAGCTTCCGCACGCGATCTACAAGTGGTATGTAGATGCAAACTCTCTCCCGTTACTTGTTGCTTAGATGAACTCATAGATAGATCTTGGTGAAGCCGTAGGAAAAATTTTAATTTTCTGCAACGTTCCCCAACAGTGGCATCATGAGCTAGGTCTATGCGTAGTTCTCTATTGCACGAGTAGAACACAATTTGTTGTGGGCGTTGATCTTGTCATCTTACTTGCCCCTACTAGTCTTTTCTTGCTCAACGGTATTGTGGGATGAAGCGGCCCGGACCAACCTTACACGTACGCTTACGTGAGACCGGTTCCACCGACTGACATGCACTAGTTGCATAAGGTGGCTGGCGGGTGTCTGTCTCTCCCACTTTAGTTGGAGCGGATTCGATGAACAGGGCCCTTATGAAGGGTAAATAGAAGTTGACAAAATCACGTTGTGGTGATTCGTAGGTAAGAAAACGTTCTTGCTAGAACCCAATCGCAGCCACGTAAAAGATGCAACAACAACTAGAGGACGTCTAACTTGTTTTTGCAGCGATTGATCATGTGATGTGATATGGCCAGAAGTTGTGATGAATGATGAATTGTGATGTATGAGATCATGTTCTTGTAATAGGATTCACGACTTGCATGTCGATGAGTATGACAACCGGCAGGAGCCATAGGAGTTGTCTTTATTTTTTTGTATGACCTGCGTGTCATTGAAGAACGCCATGTAAATTACTTTACTTCATTACTAAACGCGTTAGTCATAGAAGTAGAAGTAGTCGTTGGCGTGACAACTTCATGAAGACACGATGATGGAGATCATGATGATGGAGATCATGGTGTCAAGCCGGTGACAAGATGATCATGGAGCCCCGAAGATGGAGATCAATGGAGCTTGATGATATTGGCCATATCATGTCACAACTATATAATTGCATGTGATGTTTATTATGTTTATACATCTTGTTTACTTAGGACGACGGTAGTAAATAAGATGATCCCTTACAAAATTTCAAGAAGTGTTCTCCCCTAACTGTGCACCGTTGCTACAGTTCGTCGTTTCTAAGCACCACGTGATGATCGGGTGTGATGGATCCTTACGTTCACATACAACGGGTGTAAGACAGATTTACACAGCGAAAACACTTAGGGTTAACTTGACGAGCCTAGCATGTACAGACATGGCCTCGGAACACGGAGACCGAAAGGTCGAACACGAGTCGTATGGAAGATACGATCAACATGAAGATGTTCACCGACGATGACTAGTCCGTCTCACGTGATGATCGGACACGGGCTAGTCGACTCGGATCGTGTAACACTTAGATGACTAGAGGGATGTCTAATCTAAGTGGGAGTTCATAATTTGATTAGAACTTTATTATCATGAACTTAGTCTAAAACCTTTGCAAATATGTCTTGTAGATCAATGGCCAACGCTAATGTCAACATGAACTTCAACGCGTTCCTAGAGAAAACCAAGCTGAAAGATGATGGCAGCAACTATACGGACTGGGTCCGGAACCTGAGGATCATCCTCATAGCTGCCAAGAAACAGTATGTCCTAGAAGCACCGTTAGGTGACCCACCTGTTCTCCCAGCGCTGCAAGACGATTTGAACGTCTGGCAGACTCGTTCTGATGATTACTCCCTCGTTCAGTGCGGCATGCTCTACAGCTTAGAACCGGGGCTCCAAAAGCGTTTTGAGCATCACGGAGCATATGAGATGTTCGAAGAGCTGAAACTAGTTTTCCAAGCTCATGCCCGGGTCGAGAGATATGATGTCTCTGACAAGTTCTACAGTTGTAAGATGGAGGAAAACAGTTCTGTCAGTGAGCACATCCTGAAGATGTCTGGGTTGCACAACCGTATGACCCAGCTGAACATTAACCTCCCAGATGAGGCAGTCATTGACAGAATCCTCCAGTCGCTTCCACCAAGCTACAAGAGCTTTGTGATGAACTACAACATGCAGGGGATGGTGAAGACCATTCCTGAAGTGTACTCAATGCTGAAGTCAGCAGAGGCTGAAATCAAAAAGGAACATCAAGTGTTGATGGTCAATAAGACCACTAAGTTCAAGAAGGGCAAGGGTAAGAAGAACTTCAAGAAGGACGGCAAAGATGTTGCCGCGCCCGGTAAGCCTGTTGCCGGGAAGAAGTCAAAGAATGGACCCAAGCCTGAGACTGAGTGCTTTTATTGCAAGGGGAAGGGTCACTGGAAGCGGAACTGCCCCAAATACTTAGCGGATAAGAAGGCCGGCAACACCAAAGGTATATTTGATATACATGTAATTGATGTGTACCTTACCAGTACTCGTAGTAACTCCTGGGTATTTGATACCGGTGCCGTTGCTCATATTTGTAACTCACAGCAGGAGCTGCGGAATAAACGGAGACTGGCGAAGGACGAGGTGACGATGCGCGTCGGGAATGGTTCCAGAGTCGATGTGATCGCCGTCGGCACGCTGCCTCTACATTACCTTCGGGATTAGTTTTGAACCTTAATAATTGTTATTTAGTGCCAAGTTTGAGCATGAACATTGTATCTGGATCTCGTTTGATACGAGATGGCTACTCATTTAAGTCTGAGAATAATGGTTGTTCGATTTATATGAGAGATATGTTTTATGGTCATGCTCCGATGGTCAATGGTTTATTCTTAATGAATCTCGAGCGTAATATTACACATGTTCATAGTGTGGATGCCAAAAGATGTAAATTTGATAACGATAGTCCCACATACTTGTGGCACTGCCGCCTTGGTCACATTGGTGTCAAGCGCATGAAGAAGCTCCATGCTGATGGACTTTTAGAGTCTCTTGATTATGAATCGTTTGACACATGCGAACCATGCCTCTTAGGCAAAATGACCAAGACTCCGTTCTCCGGAACAATGGAGCGAGCAACCAACTTGTTGGAAATCATACATACCGATGTGTGCGGTCCAATGAGCGTTGAGGCTCGCGGAGGATATCGTTATGTTCTCACTCTCACTGATGACTTGAGTAGATATGGGTATGTCTACTTAATGAAACACAAGTCTGAGACCTTTGAAAAGTTCAAGGAATTTCAGAATGAGGTGGAGAATCAACGTGACCGAAAGATAAAGTTCCTACGATCAGATCGTGGGGGAGAATACTTAAGTCACGAATTTGGTACACACTTAAAGAAATGTGGAATCGTTTCACAACTCACGCCGCCTGGAACACCTCAGCGAAACGGCGTGTCCGAACGTCGTAATCGCACTCTATTGGATATGGTGCGGTCTATGATGTCTCTTACCGATTTACCGCTGTCATTTTGGGGATACGCACTAGAGACAGCTACATTCACTTTAAATAGGGCACCGTCTAAATCCGTTGAGACGACACCGTATGAATTATGGTTTGGGAAGAAACCTAAGCTGTCGTTTCTAAAAGTTTGGGGATGCGATGCTTATGTCAAGAAACTTCAACCTGAAAAGCTCGAACCCAAGTCGGAAAAATGCGTATTCATAGGATACCCTAAGGAAACTGTCGGGTATACCTTCTACTTAAGATCTGAAGGCAAGGTCTTTGTTGCCAAGAACGGATGCTTTCTGGAGAAAAAGTTTCTCTCGAAAGAAGTAAGTGGGAGGAAAGTAGAACTCGATGAAGTACTACCTCTCGAACGGGAAAGTGGTGCAGCGCAGGAAACCGTTCCTGTGATGCCCACACCAACTGAAGAGGAAAACGTTGATGATGATCAAGGTACTTCGGATCAAGTTACTACTGAACTTCGAAGGTCCACGAGGACACGTTCCGCACCAGAGTGGTACGGGAACCCTGTCATGGAAATCATGTTGCTAGACAACAATGAACCTTCGAACTATGAAGAAGCAATGGCGGGCCCGGATTCCAACAAATGGCTTGAGGCCATGAAATCCGAGATAGAATCCATGTATGAAAACAAAGTATGGACTTTGACAGACTTGCCCGATGATCGGCGAGCGATAGAAAACAAATGGATTTTTAAGAAAAAGACGGACGCGGATGGAAATGTCACCATCTATAAAGCTCGACTTGTCGCTAAGGGTTATCGACAAGTTCAAGGGATTGACTACGACGAGACATTCTCTCCCGTAGCGAAGCTTAAGTCCGTCCGAATCATGTTAGCAATTGTCGCATACTATGATTATGAGATATGGCAGATGGACGTCAAAACGGCATTCCTTAATGGACATCTTAAGGAAGAGCTGTATATGATGCAGCCGGAAGGTTTTGTCGATCCTCAGAACGCTAACAAAGTATGCAAGCTCCAGCGATCCATTTATGGACTGGTGCAAGCATCTCGGAGTTGGAACATTCGCTTTGATGAGATGATCAAAGCGTTTGGGTTTATGCAGACTTATGGAGAAGCCTGCGTTTACAAGAAAGTGAGTGGGAGCTCTGTAGCATTTCTCCTACTATATGTAGATGACATACTCTTGATGGGAAATGATACAAAACTTCTGGACAGCATAAAGGCCTACTTGAATAAGTGTTTTTCAATGAAGGACCTTGGAGAAGCTGCTTATATATTAGGCATCAAGATCTATAGGGATAGATCGAGACGCCTCATAGGTCTTTCACAAAGCACATACCTTGATAAAATTTTGAAAAGGTTCAAAATGGATCAGTCCAAGAAAGGGTTCTTGCCTATGTTACAAGGTGTGAAATTGAGCTCAGCTCAGTCACCGACCACGGCAAAAGATAAAGAAGAGATGAGTGTCATCCCCTATGCTTCAGCCATAGGATCTATTATGTATGCCATGCTGTGTACCAGACCCGATGTAAACGTTGCCGTAAGTTTGGTTGCAAGATACCAAAGTAATCCCGGCAAAGAACACTGGACAGCGGTCAAGAATATCCTGAAGTACCTGAAAAGGACAAAGGACATGTTTCTCGTTTATGGAGGAGACGAAGAGCTCGTCGTAAAGGGTTACGTCGACGCTAGCTTCGACTCAGATCTGGATGACTCTAAGTCACAAACCGGATACGTGTATATGTTGAATGGTGGAGCAGTAAGCTGGTGCAGCTGCAAGCAGAGCGTCGTGGCGGGATCTACGTGTGAAGCGGAGTACATGGCAGCCTCGGAGGCAGCGCATGAAGCGATTTGGGTGAAGGAGTTCATCACCAACCTAGGAGTCATACCCAATGCGTCGGGGCCGATCAAACTCTTCTGTGACAACACTGGAGCTATTGCCCTTGCCAAGGAGCCCAGGTTTCACAAGAAGACCAGGCACATCAAGCGTCGTTTCAACTCCATCCGTGAAAATGTTCAAGATGGAGACATAGAGATTTGCAAAGTGCACACGGATCTGAATGTCGCAGATCCGTTGACTAAACCTCTCTCGCGTACAAAACATGATCAACACCAGAACTCTATGGGTGTTCGATTCATCACAATGTAACTAGATTAGTGACTCTAGTGCAAGTGGGAGACTGTTGGAAATATGCCCTAGAGGCAATAATAAAAGTATTATTATATTTCAATGTTCATGATAATTGTCTTTTGTTCATGCTATAACTGTATTATCCGGAAATCGTAATACACGTGTGAACACTTAGACCCCAATATGTCCCTAGTGAGCCTCTAGTTGACTAGCCCGTTGTGATCAATAGATGGTCATGGTTTCCTGACTATGGACATTGGATGTCGTTGATAACGGGATCACATCATTAGGAGAATGATGTGATGGACAAGACCCAATCATAAGCATAGCATAAAAGATCGTATAGTTCGTTTGCTAGAAGCTTTGCCAATGTCAAGTATCTCTTCCTTCGACCATGAGATCGTGTAACTCCCGGTTACCGTAGGAGTGCCTTGGGTGTATCAAACGTCACAACGTAACTGGGTGACTATAAAGGTGCATTACAGGTATCTTCGAAAGTATCTGTTGGAACCCTAGGGGTGGGGGGGCGCCCCACCTGGCTTGGGGGGCACTCCACCCCCCTTGGCCGCCGCCCCCCCTGGAGATTGGATCTCCAGGGGCCGGCCACCCCCCCCAGGGGGCCTATATAAAGGGGGGGAGGGAGGGGGGCTGCTGTACCAACTCCCAAGGCGCAGCCCCTCCCCTCCCCAACACATCTCCTCCTCCGTAAGAGCTCGGCGAAGCCCTGTCGGAGTACTGCTTCTCCACCATCACCACGCCGTCGTGCTACCGGTGGAGCTGTCTTCCTCAACCTCTCCTTCCCCCTTGCTGGATCAAGAAGGAGGAGACGTCGCTCGTCCCGTACGTGTGTTGAACGCGGAGGTGCTGTCCGTTCAGCAGTTGGCATCGGTGATCTGAATCACGTTCGAGTACGACTCCATCATCACCTTGCAAGCTTCCGCACGCGATCTACAAGTGGTATGTAGATGCAAAGTCTCTCCCGTTACTCGTTGCTTAGATGAACTCATAGATAGATCTTGGTGAAGCCGTAGGAAAATTTTTAATTTTCTGCAACGTTCCCCAACAGAGCGACTATCTGAGCCTGCACCGTGTTCTCCTTTCCTTGCTAAAAGAAGGACTTCACTAAAAAAAACTAAAGGAAGAGTCTGCATCTTAACTTTCATCATTGCTAGAGCTTGATTCACTACCTTTCACCCTGGGACTTTTGCCCGCCCCATTAACAAAATCTGGTGTTTTCCCACAAATGTTCGAACATAGGTCATCTTCCTGGGTCTTTCTAGTACTAATTCATCTCAAAATATAAGACAAACTAGCGTACAAAAACTTCTTATATTTTGATACGGAGGTAGTACATTTTTGTGTATATCACCCCAGTCATACATGGATCTGTGATATCCAACATCACATCAGGATCAATAAAATACCTTTTTAGAATGGGGATCAATCAAAATAAACACAAACAGTTTACACACTAACAGGGAGAACCCACCACGGGGCACACGTCACATGGGCCGAGCTGGGCATCCATGAAGAAACACATACATGGGGGAGTAGGGCAATGCCTTAGTACCACTGTGGCAGCAACACACGGCGTAGGCCTGGCAAGCTCGCGAACGTGTTGAGCGCTGATCGAAGTGGTTGTTGTTCATCTTGTCTAGTGCAACACGAGTCATGAGGGCAATGACCCTTTTGAATCTTGCACGAGATATAAAAAGGCATGCCATTTGAGCATGTCTATTATAGGAAGATATAACGTCACTAGTAGAAAACCAGGCTTTGGTCCAAATAAATGCATTAGTCCCAGTCTTGTTACGAACCGGGACTAATGGGTGCATCAGTCCTGGTTTGTGAGGCCAGGACGCCGGCCGGGCCTCGGCAGGCATCAGTCCTGATTCGTCTGACCCCTTTAATTAGTCCCGGTTCCAGACACGAACCGGGACTAAAGGGCCCCTTTAGTCCCGGTTGGTGGCTGGAACCGGGACTAAAGGTCAGTCTTCAGTTCCAGTTCTAGCCACAAACCGGGACTAAAAAGATGCCTATATATATGCTCGCCCCTGCCCGGTCACTCCTCTGTTTTTTGGCCGGCCAAAGTGTGGGGGGGTGTGTTCTGCTCTGTTCTCACCTCCTGTGCACATGAGGTGTACGATGAAATGCCCGAGCCACACTTAAGCTTTCTCCTCTCCAGGCTCAACCTTCAAACTCCATTTTCCCCAAGATTTGTCTAGGTTTAGCGGTACACCAACTACATAAGTGTTCTAAAAAGTTAGCAACTTCATCCTTTCATCTCTCATTGCTAGTAGCTCATTCCAAATGCTCTAGAAGTAGAGTGGCTTATGGGTTTTAGTGTAGGAGTGTATGTGGGAGTTCTTTTAATTTAGATGCACAATCTGAGCTCAAATTAACTTCTTAGAGTCTGCACATGTGTAGGGTGCCGTCCTGTCCCCAACCTCACCGTCGTCGATCACCCGCGCTGGTCTCGTCGCCGGCACCACCGTGTTGAGCCTCTTGTTCTTATCTTCTTTTAAAAGAAAAAGTTCTTACTTGTATGATTTAGATAGATAGGGCAGCCCCAGTGCATGTAGCTCCCTCTTGCGCAGGGTCTGGGGAAGGGTCCGACCACTTCGGGTCTATTGTACATAGCCTTTCCCTACATTTCTGCAAGAGGCTGTTTCCAGGACTTGAACCCGTGACCTCATGGTCACAAGGCAGCAGCTTTACCACTGCGCCAAGGCTCCCCTTCTATGATTTAGATAGATACTTGTATAAATTTCTTACTTTTATTATTGTTTGTTATTATATAGTGCCATGGTTTTGGTATCCGCCCCGTCGGTCCTCGTCCGGCCTATGGTTTTGGTACCCTGATTTATTTTGAGCTAAATGACCCTGAAATTGACAAAGGAACCCACCACCTTTGAAATTGAAAAAGGAACCCCCGTCGGTCCCCGTCCGGCCTATGATTTTGGTATCTGCCCCCGTCGGTCCTTGTCCGGTCCACCACGTTTGTATGCTCAGATGGAAAGTGTTTCATTTCCCGTGTAAGAAGAGAAGGGTTCATTGCCCTCGTTTATTGAGATAGCAAGTGTTTTATTTGGCTTGATATTCAGAAAGAAATCACCACCCTCATTTATTGGGATATAACAGACATGATGAGCGGCAGCTACTGCAATCAGCACTCGACATGTCCGCAACAAGGATGGCCCCGCACCGTGTGCTGATGGCTGACACGGTCGTACCAAGGCCACTGATGAACATAGTGTAAATCTGAACCAACGTGATCAGAAGGCAGGTGTTTATTTTGCTTGAAAGTCGGAAAGAAATCATCGGCCTCGTTTATTGAGTTGTACCAGACATGAAGAACGGCAGCCACTCCAATGGACACTTGACATATCCGCGAGCAGGTTGGTCCGACACCATGTGTTGCTGACTGACGGTGTCGTACTAATGGCACTAATGAACATAGTAAATATCAACCGACGTGATCAGACGGCAGGTGTTTTATTTCGCTTGAATGTCATGAAAAACTCACCACCTTCACTTATTGAATTGTACCAAAGATGGCGAGCGGCAGCCAGTGCAATCAGCACTCGACACGTCCGCAAGCAGGCTGGCCGAGCCCTCATTTATTGAGTTGTACCAGACATGAAGAACGACACGTCCGCGAGCAGGTTGGCCCTGTTGCTCACTGACATTGTCATGGTAATGGTACTAACGAACATAGTAAATATCAACCGACGTGATCAGGCGGCAGGTGTTTTATTTCGCTTGAATGTCATGAAAAATTCATCACCTTTACTTATTGAATTGTACCAGACATGACGAGCTGCAGCCATTGCAATCAGCACTCGACACGTCTGCAAGCAGGCTGGCCGAGCACCATGCGTTGCTGGCTGACACAGTGGTACTCGCTTGGATGCGTTTATGCAGGGATGTGCAGCTCGGTCCATGTGATGTGTGTCCCCTGCTGGGCCATCCCAATTATTTGGTAATCTGATTATGTTTAAATTTGATAGATCATTTTCATGAATATTGTTTTGATTGATAGTGATGCAATGCTATAGCTTGATGCACGGTCAATGCAACATGCAACTCTTAGCTTGGTCTTCTGACGTACAAATTTTCCATTGAACCCTTTTTTTAGTTATAAACAGGAATAGAATTGAAGTGCTCGTGTACAGAGTTTTCCAGATAAAATGTAGCACTCGTGGGTAGTTTCCCTTATTGGTTTAGCAAATGAACCGCCTCATTTTGCCATATGCATGCAAATTGAACTGCTCCCTCTGTAATCTGCGTTATTTTGTCTGACCTGATCGTGTTCCTCTAATGTCGATTTCAAATCAATTCATTAATTCATTTTCCAGCGAGTCAAGCACCTAGATTCTGCAACCTGCTACGACTGAATAGTTGTTGTTTCGCGGGGAGCAGGCCAGCGTGTCACTGTACCCTCTGCTTCTCCCTTCCCTCCCCAAATCTCGCCGCCCACGGTGCTAATGTGGTCATGCGTCGCCCTCATCTTCCTCCTCCTAGCATCTGCCAAGAGCTACCATGCGTCTACCACACGGGATCAGAGCGGAACATGTTTGGATTTATTTTATTACAAGAGTATGCTGCTTCCTGAGGACGCTGCCTTGTGTGCACTGCGATATATTCGTGAGCCTATACACACTACATACAAGTAGACAGCGGCAGCTGCAAGCGATGAAGCGCCGGAACTTCCCCATGGCAGCAACTGTCCCCATCTTGATCCTCTCCGCCATGGCCATAGTGTCTACAGCCGCAGCAGATGTCGAGCACACGTTTCTGGTAAGCATGAGGACCCCTTGGTACTAATTTTCTATGCAGTTCAAGTGTTAATTTTGGCAATATTGTTGGCATTCGTATGAAAACCAATCGAGCAGGTGAGCCAGGTAAATATGACGCACTTGTGCAACGAGATACTGGTCACAGTGGTGAATGGGCAGCTTCCGGGGCCAACGATAGAGGTCACTGAGGGAGACTCGGTGACCATTCATGTTATCAACATGTCGCCCCACAACATTACAATCCATTGGTAGGTAATTTTTTCTTTCTTTCTTTCTTTCTTTCTTTATTTCAAATCAATTCCGTACCACTAATATTTTGTGTCTGAGATTTGTTCATTTCATCTTCGCATGCAAAAGGGGTGTGTGTGTGTGTGCACGCGCGCGCACGCGTGCGTGCGTGTGTGTGCGTGTGCGTGTGTGTGTGTGTGTGTGTGTGTGTGTGTGTGTGTGTGTGTGTGTGTGTGTGTGTGTGTTATTCTGACTACCTCTAATCCTTAATGTACAAAAGGCATGGAGTGTTGCAGCTGCTAAACTGTTGGAACGACGGGGTGCCGATGATCACACAACACCCCATCCAGCCCAACCACAACTTCACCTACCAGTTCGACGTCGCCGGGCAGGTAGGCACCCTGTGGTGGCATGCTCATGACGCCTTCCTCCGGGCAACCGTGCACGGCGCTTTGGTCATATGGCCCAGAGACGGCACAGGCTCCTATCCGTTTCCTAAGCCTCACATAGAGATCCCAATTATCATAGGTTTGATTTTCCACGAATGAATGAATAATATCAACATGCATTTGATGACCGTTTAAGATATGGGCATCTTCTATGTATGAGAGTTTCTTAACTGAGCTGCTCTTGTCGTGCCAGGGGAGTGGTGGGAGAAGGACCTTGCACAGTTGGACAAGAACTTTAGTAACGGTTACCTTGATGATTTCTCTAGTGGGTCCACAATCAACGGCAAGCTTGGAGATCTCTTCAATTGCTCCGGTAATCAACAGTATTTTTGTCTTATACTCCCTACCGCCTTAGGCCATCCGGGTCAAAATCTCCCCACAAGTGTGCTCCCAATATTTTCTTGCGTTTTCATCCATTGTGGTTGGATTCATGAACATGGTAGCATGATCCTCCGCCTTCAATTTTCTCTCTTCAGACGCCAACTTGGTCTTCCATTTCTCATCCTCCAACATCTTGATCTCATTCCATTTTGTCATCATCTCTTGTCCATGTTCAGCCGCCAACACCTTCTTGGCCTCAATCATGGCAACAAATTCTTTTTTGTATTTGCTACCGTATGCATTCCTCTTCTTTCTCTTTTTTGTAATTTGGTTCCCTTCAAGTCTATTGTTGGCCTCTTCATCCACCTCGTCGTCTTCCTCAACGGATATGCTCAACCTTGATCTCTTTGGAGTGGTCTCTGCAACTCTTTAAATCCACTCCTGGTATTTGCAAAGCTCTTTATAGCAATGATGCAACGCGAACGGCTTGTGGCCGAATTCTTGTTCCCATACTTGAAAAGTTTTTTTGGATGTATGGGCCATACTCCGTGACATGCATACCGCTCGGTGGTGCATGATTCACTTAATTGATGCATCATGACCATCAGTTACATTGGTCATGAATGGTGCACCAAAGATGCCCAAGAGACCCTTGCGTATGGCTTGATTATACCTCCTATGAGTTTTTGCAGTACTCTGCAATTCTCTCCCCAAGCATAGCCTTGGTTTGATCCATTTCAACCGTTGCATTCATGGAGATATTCATCCAAGCATAGCATAGAGCCACATATTCAACTTGATTGTTGTTGTGAGTTTGTGACCTTGATGACCGCTTGCTTCGGTCACCTCCCCAAGTTCATCTTTGTTGGCCACCTCCTCTACGGCCAACTCCTCTTCTTCCATCTCTCTTCTGCCACCTCCTTTTCTTCGGCCACCAAGTTGAATCATAATTGAGATCATCTAGTCCCACCCTACCCGAGGGCCCCAAAGATGACAAAAATTCCGACGTGTTCATCTCCATTCCACGACAACAAACCCACAAAACCCCATCATCATCTTCCACCAACAAGCACCGTCAAATTCATTGGCTCAAATGTAAAAGATGTTTTTGTTACCTTGTTGGCATTTCCTCCAGCACTTGACGGCCGCGACTCTCCTTGCCGGCTGTGTCATCCGGACGCACCGGAGCAGCAGCCATAGGAATGGCCGGAGATGATGCATGAGGCGTCAGATGTGGATGGGGGCCCGGAGTGGCCTTCTTCTTATTTTACTTTGCGGCCTCCTTGGCGAGGGCCGTCCCCATAGCTGTCGATTTTCCATCTCTCTTGCCGCCGGAGAGGGCGGCTAACCATCGCCCAAGAGGAAGTGGCCACCCCTGTGGTCGGTATTTGTGGCCGATGCAACTTTTTTATGCCCAACCTCTTCTTTGGCCGAGGTGGCGGCACGGGGTGCTTTCCGGCGGTGACAAGCCGACGGCGGTGGCCAGCGGGGTGGATATCCATTCCGGTGATGGGACGAGTCATCAGTGGCGACGGAGGCGCGTGGGGGCGACAACTGCGGGAAGATGCAATCGCGAGGGCAGGAGAAAGAGGCACACAACTTTTGCCTGTCCGTGCAACCGCCGAGTATATTCCGGCGGTTTTGAGGGGATTTTCGGCGGAGGAGTAAAAATTACACCCCTTTATAGATTTTTGGTGATCGACTAGGTTCACTAAAGGAGTAAAATCGAAAATATAGTCCCAATCGCGAGGGTAGGAGAAAGAGGCACACAACTTTTGCATGTCCGCGCAACCGCCAAGTATATTCAGGCAGTTTTGAGGGGATTTTTGGTGGAGGAGTAAAATTACACTCCTTTATAGATTTTTGGTGATCGACTAGGTTCACTAGAGGAGTAAAATCGAAAATATACTCCCTAATAGACTTTTAGGGGATCGGCTAGAGTTGACCTTGGTCCTAAATAAGTGTCGTTTTGAAGTTGTCTTATTTCATTGAACCAGTTGAAACTTTAGTTAGCGATTCACTTATTATATATTGGGCTTGGATATTTCAACATGGTACACGTAAAATTTGTCTTCAAATATATAGTTTTGTAAAGTTTCTTTGACTTGTTTGATGTCAATACATCTACCTTTTTTGGGATTGTTTATACTTATAGCTACAAACTTGATTATAAGAGCATCTCAATAGTTCTAGTATTCATAAAATAACCACCATTTCCGAGAAGTTGGGCCAAAAAAATTCCACAACAATTGTCGTAACCATGCAATTTTTTTACGGGATCCTGTAAATTCTCGTAAACTCCCTAGACAGATGGCCTTTGCCATAAAATCTAAGTGCCACAAGAGTCCACTATGCCACCACCGCGCCGCCGCCGCCAACCATCGTCGTTCATGGTCCGCCGTCGCGTGAGTTCACCATCGCTATCATGCCACTGCCGAGAACCACTTGTAGTAGAAGTTTATAGGAACTGAGGAAAGACCTCACCTAGGAAATTCCACTAAATTATATAACCACTTTTATTAGTACTCCCTCTGTTCCTAAATATAAGTCTTTTAGATATTTCAATAAGGACTACATATGCTAAAAAGACTTATATTTAGAAACGGAGGGGGTAGTTTTTTACATGAGCTAATGAAAATGCTTTAAACATAGAATTGTTTCACCCGCTATAAAACATGGAATAGTTTGACTTAGGGCAAACTCAGAAGTCCTGTAGTCCAAAAACTCAAGTATATTAATGGCAAGACGATGTTGATTACACCCGCTCTGCAACAACACGATATCAATAATGTATATAGTCTATGCTCGTTGAAAAAGGATTTCTAGCTACTTTACTGAATGCAGTGGTTCTTCAACTCTGAATTGAAGGCGTGTTGGAAGATGGCTACGTGCTGGACGTGGAGCCCGGCAAGACGTACCTCCTGCGATTAATCAACGCGGCGCTCTTCTCCGAGTACTTCCTCAAGATCGCCGGCCACAAGTTCATGGTGGTCGCCAGCGATGCCAACTACGTCAACCCCTACACCACGGACGTCATCGTGATCGCCCCAGGTGAGACGGTGGACGCCATTGTCATTGCTGACGCCGCCCCCGGCAGGTACTACATGGTCGCGCTGCCCATCCAGGCGCCTCCGCCCGACCTGCAGACGCCCGAGTACACCACCAGAGGGATGGTTGAGTACCAATGAAAAAAATAGCGCGCTATAGCGTCGCTAATAGCACGCTATAGCATATAGAGAATTGTCTCGCTAAATAAATCAATGTACAATGCCTCGCTAATAGCACGTTATAGCGCGCTATAGCACGCTAATAGCATATTTTCAGGGGCCACGCTATTTTCTGTAGCGCGCTATTTTTTTCATTGTTGAGTACAGCAGCGTCAATACCTCAAGGCGTGACCATGTGCCTGCCGTTGCGCCTGAGATGCCTAACCAGCATGGCACGATCAAGTCTTTCTACTTCCACGGCAACCTGAGCAGCCTTCGCCAAGAGGTGCCGGTGCGTGCCGACGAGCACCTCTTCATCACGCTCGGCTTGGGCTCCATCTGCCGGCGAGACGGCCAGTCCTGCAACAGGGAGGGCAATCTGGAGAGCATGCTGGTGGCCAACATGAACAACATCTCCTTCCATCTCCCGGCTGCGATGACTACTCCGTTCCTCGAAGCGCACTACTACGGCTGCGCCCCCGCCGGCACGGGCACGACGGAGCTTGCTGACCGGCCGCCAAGGGCGTTTAACTACACCGACGGTGCCCTTATCACGTTCGGGCCCGAGGAGATGCTGCTGGAGCCGACGTCCAGGGCAACTGTGGTGCGCCGGTTCAGGCACGGCACCGCGGTGGACGTGGTGTTCCAAGGCATGGCGATGCTGCAGGGCGATTCCAACCCGATGCACCTTCACGGCCATGACATGTTCGTGCTCGCGCAGGGGCTCGGCAACTACGACGCTGCCAGGGATTCGGCGAGGTACAACCTAGTGAACCCGCCGAGGAAGAACACCGTCCTCGTCCCTAGTCTTGGGTGGGCAGCCGTTCGATTCGTGGCAGACAATCCAGGTGCGTATTAGAGTGATTTTGCTTGTGCTGCGTGCGTCCCTCTTAGGTGTCATGAAAACAGTAAATTCTCTTTGGATATCCAGTGAAACGGAAAAGGGAAAATAGAGCATCTTGTTTTTATCTATTGAATATCCAAAATAGGGCAATGACAGAATCGTTTTGCAGATCGGAAACGTTTTGCAGACCTGGATTTCCAAATAGGGCAATGACAAAATGATTCTGTGACCACCAATTTACATGAAAAATGTGACGGTTTGACTAAACGAAACTACCCACATATTAGTAAAGTGGGTTTCATGTAATACTATATTTCCTGAAAAGAATTCTATGAGACCAGGTCTCACGGGTTAGCAGGTGAGACCCATACTGATGGATGACACGTGGCATTCACAAATAATAAAGCATCTACCCCCTCCCCCCCCCCCCCCCCCACCCCACTTGAAATCAGGGGGGAAGAGATTAGATACTTTGTGATTTGTGAATGTCACGTGTCATCCATCAGAGCGGGTCTCACCTGCTAACTGTGAGACCTGGTCTCATATAATTTCTTTCCATATTTCCTATATAATATATTTTATGTATGGTTGGGTCAAAGTTTGAAAAATTATTTCTTGAACAATTAAAAATCAAGTGAAGACTACACTTAATTGATGGTTTTTCTTGGGTATTTATTGAACAATTAAAAATAGAGTCAAGTTTTAATTTAATTGGTAGTTTTCCTTGTGTATGTACTCATAAATTTTCCTTAGTTGGATACGGAAGATAGACTCCAAAGAACTAATGCATGGTTGTTTCGTATGCCACACAGGAACATGGCTCATACATTGCCACTATGAGTTCCATTTGTCGATGGGCATGGCTGCAGTATTCATTGTAGAGGATGGGCCAACAGTGGATACGTCCCTCCCTCCACCGCCTCGGTATTTCTTGGACGCGTCGACTTTCGTGAGCACCAGCTCCTCCTCTGCCGGGCAGCAGCTCTTCAATTCTGTCTCTGCACACTCCACGACACTTATTAATAATACTAGTCGTCAACCCGTGCATTCGCACGGGTTGGTGATCTAAAATTTTCTATCAATCTGTATTTTGAAAAAATATGTCTTTTTTATAAGGACCACTATACTTGAAAGATATTCTAAGAATATGCCTGTAGAGTCACAACGATTTTCATAAGAATGTATGCATATAGGTTAAATGAAATCATCATGTAACATCACCAAGCTAAAATGCTAATGACATAGAATCACGATATATTGCTAAATATTCTCTAATATGAAGATACAATCATGTGTGAATAATTTCCGTAATTGTTGTTTATTGTGTAGAGACGCCCAATATCTTGCTTATTTTCTGATGCATAGAGTATATGACTTTTTATACTTGTAACTACTCAACGAAAATTGAACAATAAAAATTCTAGATAGTCGTGCAATTTTATTTCCATTTCCCAAATTATTTCTCGTTTACGCTAATATATCTAGAATGATATCTTGAGGCAATTCTAAGACTCAAACTATAGAACATTAGAATTTCTATGTGACACCTAATATTAAATGGCACACATAAACTTCTCTAAATTCTATTACTAATATATATATAGAAGTTTTGAAAAAGGTCAAGTTATTATATGTAGTAACTTAAAATGTTTTGACAAGCCGTTTCATAACAGTAACTTCTAATACTTTGTGAACATTTATGTTACGAATATCAAACATGAAATTAAATAGTATTGTTTATTATGACCATATATGAAAAATCGTCCTTAAATATTTTACTTTAAATATGATATTTTTCATCCTGTAGTAAGTAATTAGCCTTTCGTCCAACTCCTACAACGAATGTGCAGATAAATAGGCGGTTCTAGAAATCCATATTGACTAATGACTGTGAAAATCTGACCATTTAATTGAATGCTGAAGAGAAGAAGATATGGGTCGTGATAAAAAGTGTAGAGTTTCAAAAGCTTGGTTAAAACATGCAGTGGTGGCCTTTGGAGAGCCAAAGGTAGGTAAAAAGCTACTTACTTAATTGACGAAGTCTATACATAATAAATCGATGGGCATCCTCTAGAATCATAATAAATCGTTAGAGGATGAAGGTGAAACAATATGGTCGATTCATTTGTTCATAACTATACATTAATTTTGCATTCGAAGTCTAGATCCTAATAGTGATGTCAAAGTTGCCAAAAGAATACTACTTTTGTTGTGGGAAATTATTTGTCGGGCCAAGAGAAAAGACTGATATTTAGAAATCCCAAACCCAGTAGCCATTCAAACATGGTACCGGCAATAGGAAAACAATGTGCAACCCAAAGGAAATTAGCTAGTGACACATACCAGCTGAGAAACGCCTCACCCACATGTGAGAAAATGAAGGAAATATAGGCCTGAAGGAAATTATTCAAAATATTTAACATGATATATGTGCATGCACACTGGTCTAAAAAAATGAAACAAACAGAAGAAGTAATGCAAAAACAATGTTTTTTGCTCAAAATGTCAAAAGAGTGGTGCAATAAAGCAAACCTCTGGTTGGGCAAGCGCTCACACGATTGAGGCTAGCCATTATTGTGACGCTGATTCAAATATCCTTCCCAGGCTGAAAATCTGACTACTGCCATGTAAATAGGAAGCAAAATGCTGAAGCATGTAAAGAGCCTGAGCAAAATTTCCTTTCAATGGTGGAGGCCCGATCATCTCTTGTAGACGATTACTTTGTGCTGACTGCATGCTCACATCAAATCGGCCATGTTATTTCTGGCCGTTCATGGACTCATGGACATGCACCTACAGGCTAGCTTGATTCAACCAAGTACATCACAAGTCTATGTCAAAGAATTTGTGACATCATGTGCGTGTCTTTTCCCAAATAGACCGAAGGGATTAGCATAATATACCTCCGTCTCAATGCGGAATCAATCCAGCAGCCTGCTATCTTCTTTACATTCATGTTTCTACCTTATAATTTCAGCTGCTGTCAACATCGATCGGCTAGGGAATAATCGAGCTATCCTGCCCGAAGGCACCCCGCTGCAGCTTTTCATCTCCTACCAACACCAATCGGCAAGGAAGTAATCTAGCTGCATAAGTGCACCACCTCAACCTACCTCCTTCAGCTTGAGACGGATGATGGATATTTTCCCATGGAAGAAGAGAGACTCGTTGGATTATTTTTTTCATGGGAGAAGAGAGCGTTGATGAGAGGGAATAGATCTTGGAGAATAGTTAGATAGAAATCATGGAGATTGATGCCGTGGAGCTCTAGGTAGTTGGAGATTGAGATGTGAGTTTTTCTCCTTCTACTGATCGAGACGTGAAAAGAGGCGTGCAGTTTGTAGATAAATTGGTATAGAAGGTTTTTTTATTTCTATTTTTTGACCGACCAACATTATGGGCCTTGGGCGTTTTCTATGGGAGTTTTTTACTTTTATTTTTCAACCAAAAAAGATTATGGGCTTTGATTTTTTACTGAATAGATTTATGGTTTTGAGAGAGAGAGAGAGAGAGAGAGAGGTGCTTTATGGGGCTTGACTTTTTTTCTAATGATTCTATGGTTTTGAGAGAGAGAGAGAGAGAGAGAGAGAGAGAGATGCGTGAGAAAGAAAGAAAAGAGATGTGAGAGCGTAAGCCAGCCCAAAAAAATACGTGAGAGTTGTGAGTCCGTAGGAGTACTCCTATTTTCATAACCAAGAAAAGAGACAGGGAGTTGTAGATAGATTGTGGGAGAAGCTTTTTAAGTCATTTTTCTTATTTAACAGATCGTTTGAGAGTTTTTTTAGAGACACGTGAGAGATTGGGTCATGGGAGAGAGATAAGTTAGTTTTTTTATTGGAGAGATAAATGAGACGTGGAGTAGGATACCTGAGTTTTTTTCTATGAGCCGATCTACACCGTAATAATTCTCGGTCCCACCTGATTAACAGCTCGTAAAAATCTAATTAACGTGGGAATTTCTAGGAAGTGCCAAATTAGTATTGAAAAGGTATAGATAGATAGATAGATAGATAGATAGATAGATAGATTGATTCCAATAAGGCTGCTCATAGTGGATAGCATCATAAGTCAGTAGTACTATTAATATATTAGTATCTTCACGATATTAATATATTCCCTTATCGAAAAATAATTCAGTACTATGCATATGATGTATGATACTATCTCCGTATTGCATAGTACTCCCTCCTTTCCGGTTTATAAGACTTAATTTGAAAATCTCTTCAACCAAGATAGATGATCAATGATGGAATTAATTTCATAGTTTGCAAAAGTACTTAATTAGTATGCTCTTTTTTTCAAAAAGTTATGTATATCGATGCATTATATACAACACATGCATACATGACCACTAAACCCTAGTAAAAAAATGGCTTTAAGTCGCTACAACCCCTGCATACATTATATTTGACCACCTTCGATTCTCCCTAAATCCGGCGATGTCCCTCACCGTCGCTCATGGGCCAGGCTCCCCCTCAGTGCACTCGTCCTATATTCCTCCTTGGCGACGTCCTCGACGCCACTGCACGCGTCCCTGTGGTAACTCTAGTCGACGCAAATTGCCGGCGCAGCTCGCTCGCCTCTATTTCCAGAGGTCACTACTCCTCATCGCTGCTTCTGCCTTCCGGCTCGGGCATGGATCTAAAACAAGCTGTGGTGTAGGGTGCTGCTCCCTTCTCTCGGTGGTGGTCGGCAGTGGAGACAGGCCCGAGGGGAGAGGAGCATGGGGTGGAGCTCCGGCCGTGTTCCTCAACTGCCAATTGGATCCCGCGCGTGCGGCTGGTTCTTGTGGCTCGCGAAGCCTTGGGCGGCGATGGTGCTCCTTTTGGACTTATTTTGGTGCCCGGCGTGCTTTGGTTGCCCCGCGTGCGTTTGTCTGCAGTTGCGTGCGTGCTTGGCTCGTGTGCATGTATGTGTGTGGTTCGTGCGTTTATCTACCCGAACTGTCTGGGCATTGGCCGGATGATCCGGGTAGGTACCCATGTGATATGAATACATCGTGGCGGTTGCGGGTGGCTGGACGTCTGGGTTGGTGTCCGGATGTTCGGGCGGTGGCAGGATAATCCAGACTGGAGTTTGAATTTTTCGGGCTGGCAGCTGGATCATCCGGGCAAGTGCAGACTTGTCTGTCTTTCCTTCTCCTCGTTTTTCTCCAGTCCATGCCTGGTCTTCCTCCTTAGCTATTCCATGGATGTTTTTATGGTACCTGAGTATGCAAAGTGTTTCCATGGATGTTTTCATGTCTCATGGGAATGTACATGAAGCTTAAAGAGAAGAAAAACAGCCTAAGTTTTGATAGCCTTGGGAAAGATGGAGGATCATGGACCCAAATACAACTGTTAACACAACACTCTCACCCAAGGTGTGTGCAACAAAATTAGCCTCTCGAGGACATTAGATCTCGGTTGCTCCCCACCCCCCCCCACCCCCCCCTCCTGCGGTGCCGACCACCCCCTGGTCCAGCGGCGGCGGATCCGGCCCCGCGCGCCTCCCCCGCCATCTTCGGCCGCCGTGGAGTCCCCCCTCCTCGCGCGCCTCCACCCCCTCTTCCCGCGACCCCGGGATTCTCCCCGGCGATTCTTGGGTTCCCCACCACCAGCTGCCGCTCCAACCTGTTGGACGGCGGCGTGGCCGGTTGCGGGGGCGCCTGCGGCCTGCCTCTCGTGCAGGCATCCCCCTCATCTCCGGCGGCCCTGCCGCCCCACCCCTGAGCCACGGTGACGGCCCTCGCGTGGAGGCGGCGATGCATCTGTGGTAGTGGCGAGCACACGGCTTCTCGCGGCGGGTCCTTGCCGGCACTGTTTCGGTCCCGGCAGCCTTGGGTCCGCGTCTCTCCGGTGTCCCTTGCTGATGGCGTCTTCCGGGCAGCTTCGGCCTCAGCGACCAGGTAGCTGCGTCCCCTCAAGCTCACCTGGATCGCAGACTCCCGGCGGCTAAGGCCACGACAGCTTGGATCTGTGTCCTTCCAGTCCTAGCCCCCCGCTTGGTTCGCCACGTCGCCCTCCCTACCCTAGACACCTCAAAGCATCTCCCTTTGCCAGATCCAATGCTCGCGAGTTCGGTGGCGGTGCCATCCTTCGTCGGCAAGTGCAGCCTCGCCAACCCCGTTCAGTCTTGGTGGTTTCGACCAACGTTGGCCTTTCATCTATGATTCCAGATTCGGCGGCTGTGGGATCGCTTTGCTTCAGGCCAGGGAGAGATCCCTGCTCGGTTTGCCAGTGCTGGCAGCGATGGCGCCTGTGGGTGTCGTTTCCTTCTTGGAGGCGCTGTCAAGGCCTTCAGCTGCGCCCCTCTTCGAGCTTAGGGGAAACCCTAGGTCCGGGTCCCTCAGACCGGATAGTGACGGCGTCTCGGCGTCGTCTTCCTTCCTGCAGGCACTATCTTCTCGCTCGTGGTGTCCCCGGTTTTGGCTCGGGCGGTGTTGGAGCTCTCGTTGGTTTGGCATCACCGCTTTTGGTTCGGGTTTGGTAGGATTAGCTGTGATGTATCCTCTATTCGGGCCGAGCATCCCTTGTCT
Source organism: Triticum timopheevii (assembly GCA_963921465.1). Classification (NCBI taxonomy): domain Eukaryota; kingdom Viridiplantae; phylum Streptophyta; class Magnoliopsida; order Poales; family Poaceae; genus Triticum; species Triticum timopheevii. Next base: position 673,791,555 of record OY997274.1, read on the forward strand.
CTCTGCTCTGGGCACCATGTTCACACCTGCTTGCGTTTGTGTCATGTGTTGTACCCCATGTACTCATTCTACTCCTTCTATCAATGGAAAGATACGCAACTTTGCGTATTCGCGAAAAAACAAAATTAGCCTCTCTTCGTCTCTTGGACAGAACAAAAACTCTAGTTTAACAAAAGAAGAGACTTGAATACAGATATCCCGCTCTATTGGCACATCACCACTTATTTTGCTACTAGTTAAATTTACTGATCTAAATTTCCCTATCTAACTTATAAACCCAACCAGAGTCCAGAGGTACCAAGTAAAAACTTCAAAAAAAAAAAACTTGTTCAACTCACTCTTTTAACTGTGATACATGCGATTATTTTTCTATGTTTCAGACCTTTTCCTTATTCACACGTCATTGCATCAATTTCTTGTAAATCTACTCCTCACTAGACGTTGGTTAATCCAGATCGCTGGAGTCAACCTCGAGTCCACGCTTTCCTACTTGTATATAATTGTGGATAGAGTGAGGCCGGAGGTCGACATTCAGATCCTTGGCAAATTGGCTGCCCTTCGATCTCTCCGGCTGGAAACCACCAAAACAAGTAGAGGAAGAAGAGGGTCCTGCCACAGTGATCACCGCGAACGACTGAGTACCAATCCTCAATTCAGATCCGCAGGTAAGCAGCAGCTACCAGCCCTTCCCGTCCACAACTGAATTTGCTCTCCTGAACTTGATTTCTGCTCTGGCTGATGATCATGTGCATTGCTTTTGTCTTTATTTTCGCCACGTGTTGTATAGGCAGATGAGCTCATGGAAGCAAGTCATATGTATTAGGTGGGCTGATATATGAGTACTATATACCATTTATTTCTTGGGGTTTTACAGAAATGGTTCGGTTATAAAATGGGTCTGTCGTCAGCACCTACTGGTGTTACAAGTTACAACCACCTTATAAGAAACCCGACATAGCCTGTGTAGTATGTACAAATGAAAAAAAAATCTTTTCCATACATGAAAATTACATACCCCCTGAATGTCTGTCTAGTGGCTTATTGCTTGATTAGTTTGTATGGTTAGTCATGTGTCCTGTCGTCTAGGGACAGAGCTCTGCAACACCTGAAGATGTGTTTGACTTTTTTTTTTGCGGGGAAAGATGTGTTTGACTTGTGGGTGCATGTGTGTGTACCTTCAGTTAGTTTATTACTCCCTCCGTCCTAAAATTCTTGTCTTAAATTTCTCTAAATACGAATGTATTAAGTCATGTTTTAGTATTAGATACATCCGTATCTAGACAAATCTAAGACAAGAACTTTGGGACGGAGGGAGTAGTATATAAATGAAATTACGGAGCTCGCTGCTAGGCAATTGGCCGGGATCACATCTCATCACTGTGTGATATGCAACGCTTTGGAGACAAATTTTATTTCGGTGTCCTGTCGCTCGCTTTGTATGGTGCGTGGTCAGAGATGCTTCAGAGCCCCGGAACATTTGTGTCAAAAAAGAGCCCAGGAAAAATAATTGTTTAGAAATTTAAAAATAATTCTAGAATGGAAAAAAGTTCTAGAAATTGATTTTTTCTCAAATGTTAAAAAAGTTTCCAATTCCAAAATTTTCATGATTTCTAAATTATCTCGATTTTTCTGAAAACGTTCTTTTATTTTACAAAAAATTCAAATTTTGAAACATGTTAATAAAAAAGTGTGAATACTATTAAAACTTTGTGAAGATTTCGTAAAGTTCTAAAAAGTTATTGGAATTTGTGAACTTTATCTTTTTTAGAAATGAGAACATTTTTGGGAATTCCATAATATATTTTATAAAAAATAATAAGAGATAAAAGCTTGTAATACCAGTAAAGAAAACAAAAACCAAATAGTAATCTTCTAGAAGCTTCGTAAAACTAGAAAACCAGACCTTGTTTGAAAAATGAATGCAATGCTAATCTCTAGAACTTGTGCCTCAGACCATGTTTGCAAGGCTGGAATTTGATTATTGCAATTCCAGCTCCAACTAGCAAGCATGCGAAGAACTTCTAGTCCTGTTGTAACTGCTGCTTGCTTCAGTCAGGACAAGCTATAGCTTGTTAACCCTGCGGCCTTGTATAATGAAAGGTGGTTGGTAAAAATAAAATGAGTTTTTCTTAAGCACGAGTGCTTACCTCTATAGTAGGGGTGTCTAATTAAGCGTCTCCCGTCGTGTTTCCCCCACAGGTCGTCTGGCGAGGAAGCAGGCAGTGCTACATGCCGTGAATCCCCCTTTCTCGCTCACTCGGTGTGCAGTTGGGAAGAGGAATGGGCACCAGGGTCCACGTGGGAAGGATATCCATGAATCCTTTCTAGTCTTATCTCTCCCAAGCGAACTATCGCCCAACATTGACGTGTCAGGGAAAGTGAACTAAAATCCGTGCAAAGCGGCTGGGCGACATCAAGGAACTTTTGAAGGGGTTGTCACATATTTGGCACTGCGCCAAGTATGATTTCCGTAGAACAAAAGAGAAAAACACTAATAAATGAAAAGACAAAATATTATAGGATAGATAGAGAACATCGCCTTCCTCTGAGCCGCTCATAGCAAAAAAGAAGTACTAAAATAGCAAATTATTAGAACAAAATATGAAAAAAATATTAATAAAAAGACAAAATATTAGAGGAAAGAGCTTCCATTGAGCCACCGAAAGCGGAAAAATAGAGCACTAAAATTGCGAAATATTAGGAAAAGAAAAAAGAAAAAAGAAGAGGCAAAATATTAGTGGACTGTTAGATGGCATTGCCTTCCTCTGAGCCATCGAAAGCCAAAAAAATAGAGCACTAAAATTAAAAAATATTGCAGGAAAATAGTAAGGTATGAAAGAAAAGGCAACATATCATTCCTATGAGCCGTTGAAAAGAAAAAATATCAGTACAAAAAAGGAAAAAAAGGCTGACATTGCATGTCATTTCTAACCCCCAACACACAGTGAGGGTGACCTAGGGGTAAGCGGCCGATAGGACAGGCCCGACCAGAAGTACGTAGCGAAAGCTCTTTGCCTCAGCAGAGCTAATGAATGAGATTTGCGTCCTCGGCGATGGAGAACTCAGCACCGGAGCTATTTAAGCCGCGTAGTGCCTTCTTAGCCGAGCAGTGTGGTACTACTAAACATCGGAATAGCTAGCAGGCGCTGCGGTTAGTTCGTTCCTAGACTGGGCCGTCGTCATCTTCGGCCCACCAGCTAGGCGGGCCCTCAATCAGTTAAAGTGTGAATCTCCTCTCATAAAAAAAAGAAAGTTAAAGCTACTGCTCTCGGTTGGGCCGACACAGGAAACGAGCAGCGAACGCAAAGCTCGCAAAAATAGGTCTCGAACCCACGAGCTTGGATTTCACGTACGTGCCACACTAGCCACTCCAGCTACCATACCGTTATTAAGCAGTCACAGGGGCAAAAACATACTCCCTCCGTCCAGAAATACTTGTCGGAGAAATGGATAAAAATGGTTGCATCTAAAACTAAAATATGTCTAGATACATCCATTCCTCCGACAAGTATTTCCGGACAGAGGGAGTAATAAACAACGAGGTCCAAGCTTTCTTCTGAGATGGATTTCTTGGAGACAGCAGACGAAGAAAGGCTTGCAATCTCCTTTGCCTTTACAGCCCATGTTTTGTTTTGTTTACCTACATAGATTCGAAGATAAACTTGCTTATAGCTGCGCAAAAAACAAATTACAGCTTGAAGAACAGCATGATTCCAGACGGTGGGTGTGGATCTGTGGGCTTGTGCAGGCGTGCTCAGCCCAGCACATCTGGTTCTTGCGATTTGTCTCACGTACGAGCTGTTTTGGTCGCGGAAGCTGGTTGACATGCGGTTTGGAATTGAAGATTGGGACGATGAACAGTGTGTTTGGCTTGTCGTGTCAAAACTAAAGGACATCAACACATAATTACACACAATCTTTTCGTCTCCCTTCCACAAAAGGCGAAGCACCCTCAGCTCCACCAGCTTCCCTCAGCACCTGATACTATTAAATATGCTTATCTCGATGAAAAGAAGATATATCATGTTATTATTAGTGCTAACCTTTCAGAGCATGAAGAAGAGAAATTATTGAAAACTCTGAAGAAACACCGTGCTGCTATTGGATATACTCTTGATTATCTTAAGGGCATTAGTCTCACTCTATGTCAGCACAAAATAAAACTGGAGAAAGATGCTAAACCAGTTGTTGATCATCAACGACGGTTAAATCCTAAAATGAAAGAAGTGGTAAAAAATGAAATACTAAAGCTTCTGGAGGCAGGTATAATTTATCCTATTGCCGATAGTCAGTGGGTAAGTCCTATTCATTGTGTCCCTAAGAAAGGAGGTATTACTGTTGTTCCTAATGATAAGGATGAATTGATCCCATAAAGAATTGTTACAGGTTATAAAATGGTAATTGATTTCCGCAAATTAAATAAAGCTATTAGAAAAGATCATTACCCTCAACCTTTTATTGATCAAGTGCTACCAAGACTATCCAAACATACACATTTTTGCTTTCTAGATGGTTATTCTGGTTTATCTCAAATACCTGTGTCAAAAGAGGATCAAGAAAAGACCACTTTTACTTGCCCTTTTCGGTACTTTTGCTTATAGACATATGCCTTTTGGTTTATGCAATGCACCTGCTACCTTTTAAAGATGTATGACTGCTATATTGTCTGACTTTTGTGAAAAGATTGTTGAGGTTTTCATGGATGATTTCTCCGTTTACGGAACTTCTTTTGATGATTGCTTAAGCAACCTTGATCGAGTTTACGGAACTACAGGAATTTGATTTGCATATTATTGATAAAAAGGGAGATGAGAACCCCGTTAGAGACAACTTGTCTAGGTTAGAAAATGTTCTTGATGACCCACTACCTATTGATGATAGCTTTCCTGATGAACAATTAGCTATCATATATGCCTCTCATATTGCTCCATGGTATGCTGATTATGCTAACTAGTCATCAACCCGTGCATCTGCACGGGCTAGCACTTCTAATATTAAATTCTCCTCTGGTCCCTTTTACTCCGCATATAAGATTTGTCAGAAGTAAAATTTCATAAAGTTTGACCAACTTTATTGAAAAAGATTCATAATGCAAAATCAATATTATTAGATGTGCAATGAATTTAATTTTCAGGTTGTATAACTTTGGTATTATAGATGTTGATATCTTTCATATAAATATGGTCAAAGATATGATCTTTGAATTCAGACAAATCTTATATACGGTCTAAAGACGATCATTTGGAGTAGTAGTACAATTGCTAGTAGTAGAACATGATACTGTAGCAAAAAATGATTTCTACATTTTTTAATTATTTTAAGGACCATCTGTTATTTGTATTTCATGTTCTTGTATTAATCAATAAATTCTTAAAGAAAATGTTTTATGATTTGCTGGGTATTGTGTGATAGATAATTTAGATTTCAAGATATTCTTTGTACCAAAAAAATCTTCGAAGAATTTGTTTTATGATCAATGTGCTTGAACATTTACAGTACTTTCTATCCCTATCACACATATGTATATCACATACATAATCATATGTTTATATGAGATCTTTGTGTTGCATGGTACATGAAGATTACTGTAGAAATTTATGTGTATTAAAGATAGTTTAATAGCAATATTTTTTTTCTTATCGGGCTAAAATGGAAACATGCATCGACGTACTATATGCGCAAATAATAAGCATTAGCAATCTGCAATGTGAAGAAAGATGTGAATCCACATGTAATTCATCAATCACAAGTATGCATGCATGTCAGTCAAAGTAGTTTATTTTTCGAGAGAATAGTATTCTGTGCGTTTATAATAATAATCACCACCGAGCTAATTTAGCATATAGACTAAACTTGAACGACACCATTACATTGCATCCATGACATCGGATGCAACCACCGCCCGATAGTGTACATGGGGAGCACGTCCAGCCTCTCCATCCAATATAATTTATCTTTGTCACACAAGAAGTGCTCATCGAATTCCAATGCTAACAATTAATTAGCAAGGATGATCGGCCTTCCCCTGCAGAACTGCATGCTCCCTTGTTCGGTGTCATGTAGCCGCCAGTCTCGACCAGTTCCACATCCGTGGTTGACAAACTTTGGCTTCAATTTCCCTTGAAAAAAATATACTGATCCACAAAACATGGGAGGTATTCAAAGTAATCTAGAAAAATAAATTGTATGTATGATAAGGGCAAAACCCAGCCGGTGGTACACTTGGTGAAGGGAGCTCCTCATCTCTTCCTGGCTTTCGGGCTCCTTTGTGGTTCGCCGATGGCCATGCAGGTGGGAGAGCAGACTCAGTATGAAAAATTGCCACCGCCGACCATAGGGAGGAGAGCAAGATCGAAGCAGAGGAGGAGACAACGGCCATACAGAGGAGACCACGCAGATTTTAATCGAGGAAATACTTGATTGACGGAGCCATGGAGGCTTATTATAATTTCATGGGCAATCAGCTGGATATCAAAATTCCTTATGAACAAGAGAAGGCTTTCCGTGTTTTGTGAATGGACATGGGGCTTTCCTTTTTTTCAATTGACGTGAGCTTTTTTTTTGAGAATTACTTGAGTCTTATCTTGTTTTTTCTTTTTTAGACGTCAGGCTTTCCTTTTTTTTTTGAGAAACGTTGGACGTGTCGCATGTGCTTTTTTCTTATAAGACGGAATGATTAGCGTTATGCAATTTTTCCTTTAGTCCTGAATCATAAGTTTTAGAATATAAGGGTTAATTGATTTTGTTTATGTCGATTAATGGATTCTTATTTTAATTTCACGGGCAATCAACCGGATTGTGGATTCTTTTCCTTTTCATCGTTGGATTTGTTTTGGTATTTTAGTATCGTTAGAATTTTTAATGGACGATTTCCTTCTTTTTTTTGTGGGAACAAATAGATGCTTTCCTTGTTTTCCTTACGGGAGCATTTTCTTGTTTGTCTGTTTTTATTATTTCAGTGGCAATCAGCCGGATCGTGGATTTGTTTCCTTTCTACCGTTGGATTTGTTTTGGTACTTTATCGTTAGCGTTTTAAACGGCAACTTTTCTTCCTAATTTGTGTGAACGGGTGGAGTTTTTTTACGTGAGGATATCCTTGTTTGTTTCTTTTTGACGTGAGGCTTTTTTTTTGCGGGTAGAGCTTTTTTTTTACCTGAGGATATCCTGTTTCTTTTTTAAGTGAGGCTTTTCTTTTGCGGGTGGACTTTGTTTGTTTCGTTTGACTATAAGTTGGACGTGTCAGGTGCGTTTTTCATAGGATTGGATCATCTGCGTTACACAAGTTGTCTTTTCGTCCTGGTTGTAAATTTTATAATCTAACGATTTAATTAATCTTGATGATGTGGATTAATGAGAGATCAAGAAAGGTGCCTCCAATTATTAAATATAAGATTACATTGTTGCTAAATTTATACCACCTAGTTTCACATGCCAACAAAAGAAAATATTTTTTCTATGATTTACGACATTACTTTTGGGATGACTGATACATCTCCAACGTATCTATAATTTATGAAGTATTCATGCCATGTTTACAATAATTTTATATGGTTTTGGTACGATTTGCATGAAACTAACCCGGACTGACGCTGTTTTCGGCAGAACTACCGTGGTGTTGTTTTTTCTGCAGAAATGGAAGTTCCCCAAACACCGCAAAATTTTTTGTGGATTTTTTATGGACCAGAAGAGAACCATTGGGCCAGAGCAGCACCTGGGGGGTGCCCCGAGGGGGGCACAACCCCCAGGCGCGCCATGGTGGGTTGTGCCCACCTTGGTGGCCTCCCGTACCCTTCTTCGCTCTATAAATTCCCAAATATTCCGAAAACCGTCGGGGAGACCCTAGATCGGAAGTTCCGTCGCCGCAAGCGTCTGTAGCCACTGAAAACCAATCGGGACCCCGTTCCGGCACCCTGCCGGAGGGGGGAATCATCACCGGTGGCCATCTTCATCATCCTGGCGGCCACCACGATGAGGAGGGAGTAGTCCACCCTCGGGGCTGAGGGTTTGTACCAGTAGCTATGTGTTTAATCTCTCTCGCGCGCGATCTTGAGATGTCACGATCTTGATGTATCATGGGCTTTGTTAACATAGATGGATCATATGATGTTTCTCCCCTCTCTACACATGTTGTGATGAATTGAGTCTTTACCCTTTGAAATTTTGCCTTGTCGGATTGAATATTCAGATCTGAGAACACATGATATATGTATTGCATATGAATACCTGTGGTGACAATGAGGTATTATTTTGATTCACATGATATATGTTATGGCACTCAACTTGCAGATTACAGACGTGACTTTGGGGTAATCTATGCATAGGGGTTGATGCATGTTTTTATTATCTTTTCTCCGATAGAAACTTTGGGGTCTTCTTGTAGTTCTTTGTGTGGATTGAGTATTATGAATCTGAAATTGTTTGATAGATATCGTATAATTAACTCATGGGTACTCGCGGAGACATTGGGGTATCTAGGTGACATTACAGTTGGTTGATATGCATCATATGATGTTATTTTAGTACGAACTCTTGATTATATCGATCTGAAAGAATAGCTTGCTGTTATTTTAGTATGAACTCTAGGATAGATTGATCAGAAAGAATAGCTTGGAGGTGGTTTCATACCCTACAAACAATTTCTATCTTTTGTTCTCCGCTAATAGGAACTCGGGAGTGATTCTTTATTGCACTTTGAGGGATAATCATATGATCCAACTATGTTAGCATTGTTGAGAGATTGCAGTAGTGAAAGTATACACCCTAGGCCTCATTTTCCATTTTTGCAATACCGTTTGTGCTCCTTTTTTGCTATTTACTACCTTGCTATTTTTTATTGTTCGCACTACAAAAACTCATATCTACTATCCATACTACACTTTTATCACCATCTCTTTGCCGAACTAGTGCACCTATACAATTTGCTATTGTATTGGGTGTGTTGGGGACACAAGATATTTCTTGTATTTGATTGTAGGGTTGCTTGAGAGAGACTATCTTCATCCTACGTCTCCCGCGGATTGATAAACCTTAGGTTATCCACTTAAGGAAAAATTGCTGTTGTCCTACAAAACTATGCGCTTCGAGGCCCAACACGTGTCTACAATATTAAAGTTGTGTGTAGACATCAAAGACCCACATCTCTATCAAGAAGGAGTAGATAGTGTTATTAGACGTTGTGTATCTGAGCATGAACAGGAACAGATCCTACACAAGTGTCACTCCGAGGCTTACAGACGACATCACGCTGGAGATAGAACTGCACATAAGGTATTGCAATCCGGTTTTTATTGGCCTACTCTTTTCAAAGATGCCCGTAAGTTTGTCTTGTCTTGCGATGAATGTCAAAGAATTGGTAATATTAGTAGACGTCAAGAAATGCCTATGAATTATTCACTTGTTATTGAACCATTTGATGTCTGGGGTTGATTATATGGGACATTTTCCTTCCTCTAACGGATATACACATATTTTAGTTGTTGTTGATTACATTACTAAGTGGGTAGAATCTATTCCAACTAGTAGTGCCGATCATAACACTTCTATTAAGATGCTCAAAGAAGTTATTTTCCCGAGGTTTGAAGTCCCTAGATATTTAATGACTGATGGTGGTTCACATTTTATTCATGGTGCTTTTCGTAAAATGCTTGCTAAGTATGATGTTAATCATAGAATTCCATCTCCATATCATCCTCAGTCTAGTGGTCAAGTAGAATTGAGTAATAGAGAAATTAAATTGATTTTGCAAAAGACTGTTAATAGATCTAGAAAGAATTGGTCCAAGAAACTTGATGATGCATTATGGGCTTATAGAAGTGCTTATAAAAATCCTATGGGTATGTCTCCATATAAAATGGTTTATGGAAAAGCTTGTCACTTACCTCTTGAACTAGAACATAAGGCATATTGGGCTATTAGAGAGCTCAATTATGATTTCAAACTTGCCGGTGATAAGAGGTTATTTGACATTAGCTCTCTTGATGAATGGAGAACCCAAGCCTATGAGAATGCCAAGTTGTTTAAAGAAAAGGTTAAAATATGGCATGACAAAAGGATACAAAAGCGTGAGTTTAATGTAGGTGATTATGTTTTGCTATACAACTCTCGTTTAAGATTGTTTGCAGTAAAACTTCTCTCTAAATGGGAAGGTCCTTACTTTATCGAAGAGGTCTATCGTTCCGGTGCCATAAAAATCAACAACGCCGAAGGCACAAATCTGAAGGTGGTAAATGATCAAACAATCAAGCATTATATCTCAGGTAATCCCATAAATGTTGAAACCAATGTTATTAACACCGTAACCCCGGAGGAATACATAAGGGACACTTTCCAGAACGTTTCAGACTTCGAAAAGGAATAGGTATGTTGTACGTTAAGTAAACCAACTCCAAAACTGTTCAAATAGCATTTTTTTTCTATGTTTTGAAATATTTAAAAAATAGGATAATTAAAAGTAGTCCGAGAGAGACACGAGGTATCCACGAGGGTGGAGGGTACACCCTACCCCATGGGCGCGCCCCCTGCCTCGTGGCCACCTCGTCTGCTCTCCAGACTCCGTTTTCTTGCACGATACTTCTTTTGGTCGGTAAAATTCATTACATAATTTTCCGAAGGTTTTGACCATCGTACCACCACAAAATCCTCTGTTTTGTTTTGAGCTGTTTCTATAACAGATTTAGAGCAATATGTCGTCCCAGGATTCGGAGGGAGAAAGCTATGTGGCTGATTACCTTGCAGACCCCCAAAGTCTACGGCGACTCGGAGCATTGTGGTTGGACCACGGAGGAAGAAGAAGACTATGATCCTAAGGGAAAGGAGGAGACAAGCTCAGATGAAGATGAAGTCCCACTACCTCAACCTAGGGACATGGACGTGGAGTTTAAAAGGTCAAGTCTTCCTGATAGAGCAAAGAAACCTAAGATCGACTTTATCCCTTTTCGTCTCTTGTAGGAAAACAAACAAGAACTATGTAAAAAGATACTAAGTCTTGAATAGGAGATCGATGATTTAAGCTAGGGATCAGAATTCTATCCTCAAGCGCAAGCTAAGGAAGAAGCCTACTACATCAACAACTCCATCATCACCACCTCTGAAGAAAGAGACATAAATACATGGCTATGGGCACTCCCCTTGGCAACTGCCAAGATTGGGGGAGGTGGCCCCATATCGTATCACCATCATACTTCTATCTTTACCATTTTACTTAGTTTGATCCTTTTGGTTATATCTTGATCTAGTGTAATAAAGTTTTAGTATGATCTAGCTTTGAGTTTTGTTTTGATCTCTATCTATGTAATCGAGTCCGTGAGTTATATATAATAAAGAGTAGTTTTGAGTTGTGGGCTTTCGCTATCTTGATATGATCTTAAGGGAATTAAAGAAAAAATAAAAATAAATAAAAATATCATATTGATCTTATGAAGAGTAATGACTTCACATATAAAGGGTATGATGAATAAAAGTTGTTGAGAGTTGACAAACATAGTTTTGGACATCATTGCAATTAATGAAAAGTAATAAAGAAAGAGAGGTTTTCACATATAAATATACTATCTTGGACATTTTCTATGATTTTGAGCACTCATCAAAATATGACATGCTAAAAATTTGACGTTGGACAAGGAAGTCAACGTAATGGGTTATGTTTTCTTATATCCGAATAAGTTATATTGGCATGGATCATCCAACATGTTGAGCTTGACTTCCCCCCTCATGCTAGCCAAACTCTTTGCACCAAGTAGAGATACTACTTGTGCTTCCAAACATCCCTAAACCCAGTTTTGCCATGAGAGTCCACCATACCTATGTATGGATTGATTAAGATCCTTCAAGTAAGTTGTCATTGGTGCAAGCAATAAAAGTTGCTCTCTGAATATGTATGATCTATTAGTGTGAAGAAAATCAGCTTTATACGAGCTTGTGATATGGAAGAAATAAAAGCGACAGACTACATAACAAAGGTCCCTATCACAAGTGGCAATATAAACTGACATTCTGTTGAATTAAGATTTTGTGCATCCAACCATAAAAGCGCATGACAACCTATGGTTCCCTCTGCGAAGGGCCTATCTTTTATTTTTACCTTCTACCTTCATACAAGAGTCATGGTGATCTTCACCATCCCTTTTTACACTTTATCCTTTGGCAAGCACTATGTGCTGGAAAGATCCTGATATATATATCCACTTTGATGTAGGTTTTCATAAAGTATTATTGTTGACATTACCCTTGAGGTAAAAGGTTGGGAGGCGAAACCATAAGCCCCTATCTTTCTCAGTGTCCGATTGAAACTTTGTACCCATAAGTAACGCATGAGTGTTAGCAATTGTGAAAGATTAGATGATAGTTGAGTATGTGGACCTGCTGAAAAGCTCTTATATTGACTCTTTTTGATGTTATGATAAATTACAATTGCTTCAATGACTGAGATCATAGTTTCTTAGTTTTCAATGAAATTTCTGATTCATACTTTACCTTGTGAATGGATTATTACTTTAGCATAATAAATCATATGACAATATATGTTGATGTTCTAAAGATGATCATGATGCCCTCATGTCCATATTTTACTTTATCGACACCTCTATCTCTAAACATGTGGACATATTTTTCGATATCAGCTTTCGCTTGAGGACAAGCGAGGTCTAAGCTTGGGGGAGTTGATATGTCCATTTTGGATCATGCTTTTATATCAATATTTATTGCATTATGGGCTGTTACTACACATTATATCACAATACTTATGCCATTTCTCTCTTATTTTATAAGGTTTAAATGAAGAGGGAGAATGCCGGCAGCTGGAATTCTGGACTGGAAAAGGAGCAAATATTATACACCTATTCTGCACAACTCCAAAAGTCCTGAAACTTCACAGAGACCAGTTTTGGAATATATTAAAAATATTGGGCGAAGAAAGCACCAGAGGGAGCCACCGGTCATCCACGAGGGTGGAGGGCGCGCCCCCTGCCTCATGGACCCCCTGGCAGGCCCCCGATGTCCATCTTATGCTATATGGTGTCTTTCACCCTGGAAAAAATCATAGAGAAGCTTTCGGGATGAAGCGCCGCCGTCTCGAGGCGGAACCTGGGCAGGACCAATCTAGGGCTCCGGGGGAGCTGTTCTGCCAGGGAAACATCCCTCCGGGAGGGGGAAATCACCGCCATCCTCATCACCATCGATCCTCTCATCGAGAGGGGGTCAATCTTCATCAACATCTTCACCAGCACCATCTCCTCTCAAACCCTAGTTCATCTCTTGTATCCGATCTTTGTCTCAAAACCTCAGATTGGTACCTGTGGGTTTCTAATAGTGTTGATTACTCCATGTAGTTGATGCTAGTTGGTTTATTCGGTGGAAGATCATATGTTCAGATCCTTAATGCTATTCAATACCCCTCTTGTTATAAGTAATCATGTGAATTTGGTATTCGTTCGATACTTTGATGAGATGTATGTTGTCTCTCCTCTAGTGGTGTTATGTGAACGTCGACTACATGACACTTCACCATGATTTGGGCCTAGGGGAAGGTAATGGGAAGTAATAAGTAGATGACGGGTTGCTAGAGTGACAGAAGCTTAAACCCTAGTTTATGTGTTGCTTCGTAAGGGGCTGATTTGGATCCATATGTTTCATGATATGGTTATGCTTACCTTAATTCTTCTTTCATAGTTGTGGATGCTTGCGAGAGGGGTTAATCATAAATGGGAGGCTTGTCCAAGTAAGGACAACACCCAAGCACCGGTCCACCCACATATCAAATTATCAAAGTAACGAACGCGAATCATATGAGCATGATGAAAACTAGCTTGACGATAATTTCCATGTGTCCTCGGGAGCGCTTTGCTTTATATAAGAGTTCGTCCAGGCTTGTCCTTTGCTACAAAAAGGATTGGCCACCTTGCTGCACCTTAGTTACTTTTGTTTTACTTGTACCCGTTATGGATTACCTTATCACAAAACTATTTATTACCGATAATTTCAGTGCTTGCAGAGAATACCTTACTGAAAACCGCTTGTCATTTCCTTCTGCTCCTTGTTGGGTTCGACATTCTTACTTATCGAAAGGACTACGATAGATCCCTTATACTTGTGGGTCATCATCGACACTATCATCTCGATCTGAAGGAAAGCCATCGAGCCGCTTCAGCTACGTGGAGGGACTTGCATTGGCCACGAGTGATATAGTTGAATCCAGCGGACCTTGAGTAGGAGGTCCCGAGCATGTAGCCTTGGCTCGATGGTAATAGGACAATGATGGGACACGATGTTTACCCTGGTTCGGGCCCTCTCAAAGAGGTAAAACCCTACGTCATGCTTTGTTTTATTGATTGTGGATGGGTTACAGGGTCCAAGATTATCTACCTCAAGATTTTATGTGAATGAATCTACCTGTATGGGCAAAAAACCCTCGGCTTATATGGGCACCGAGGGTACCTAGGGTTACACATAGGTCGATAGTATCCAAAGATAAACATGCTGAATATTGTATTCATGCCTTGGAGTATGCGCCAAATTTTCGAAGGACTCCATCTTGATTATGTCATGGAGCCTTGCAAATGTAGCCCACTGTTGCTCTTTTGGGGATCCTCGGCCTAGGCCATGCCGGGGAGCCAACTTGGTGAGTACCCCCTATCCATGACACCATCGCCAAGGTCACAGCCAGCCCTTAAAGCAAAGCAAAATGAAAAATAGGAAAAATGTAGAAAACCGATGACAAAAATAAAAAAAAGGAAAAAAAAAAGAAAAAACTACCGTGAAAAACCGGACCTACATGAACCTATAGCGTGTAGTGAACCAAACCTCGCTGCTGGGGCTGGCCCGCTAGACACCGCCCTTAGGTGATTCTTACTAGGAATTGACACGGGCAACATATAGCCATGGAAGATGAGTACACTCCAAGAAATACATGCAAGTCCCATTTGGAACAAAAGGCCTCCACGTTGCCTTGCAAGCCAAGATTAGACGGCATCACACCTGTGTCACCACTTAACACTTTTTCCACCTCATTGGCAATGGTCAATCTCCTCTGATCACAATGCGTTCGAACATTATCAATCCCGAGGTAGTGATTTTGGCTGCGCACACCTGTCAATGAACCACACCTACGCAAGATAATAATTAAAATTTGAAAAGAATTAGGTCCATCTATCTATCATAGTGAGAAGGAATTTGAATGATATTGCGTCGTTGGCTTAGCTATGTCGGTCTCTCTGAATTGAACATTATTTGTGAAATATCCAAAGCAAACTTAAAATACCAGCAATTGCAAAAATTAAAAATTCTCACTGATAATATCTGCAACATTATCTCTATTCTCTATTCCCTGTAAGCAGAAGAAGCGCGCACACAACAAAAAATTGCTTCTGATAATTGTACGTAATTTCAGTGTAAGCATCACCGCAAGTAGGTATCGTCCTCAGTGGACCAGCATCACAAATAGCAGTTCTTCCTTTGTGTCAAGCTTACACGCACGCACACCCAGAGATCTGGGAGCCACAACGCCTCTGGTTTGCTCTTCGTCGCCACTGCACCCAGCGCATGAACGGACTCGTCCAAGGCGCTGTCCGCCTCCTCCACCGCATCACCCTTCCTGTTCTGCATCTTGCAATTCTTGATTAGTACTCTGTCAATGTAGTCTGCACCCCTGCACAAAGAAAAAACGTAGTCTGCACCCGGAGATCTCATAGTCGTGGGGTCTTGTTCTACAGCTATTCTCCTATTCTTGATTAGTAATCTGCCGACGTGGTCTGCACTAGGAATTCTTGATTAGTAATCTACAGCTATTCTCCCGTTCTTCTGCATCTTGCAGCCGTGCTAAATGATATGTATAATATATAGTAGAGGCACTCTAAATTTCACATAGATTAACATTCGAGCAAGGGTTCCAAAGAAAAACTAAGTAATTTTGAACTCACTGTCAAATCTATGAAGCACAATCTTCCATTTTCATTGTTCAGTATCAAGTACCAGAACCTAAAAATGAAATGACTGGACTCACAAATCCAACTGTTTTCTGTAGATCAACAACTCAGATGTATCCCATCTCTGAAATACTGTGGCCTGTCCTGAAAAGTAAAGCATGTGTGGTATTTGCTCTGTTCATAATTAAGTGTCTTGTTACATTCTTGACTTCAATAAAGGGATAAATGCAATCATATGAGGTGGCTGTCCAGCGCCCTGGGGGCGGTGGTTCCCGTTTTTCTCCGGCATCATCGTCGTCCATACCGTCGATGTCTTCGGAGTCGAAATCAAGCATGTCGGTTGAGTCGTCGACAGTGGCTATTAAGTGGGTGCTGGGTGGGTAACGAATTCCTTCGTCGTCTGCTTCCCACTCAAGCCGGACATAGTTCGGCCAAGAGTTTCCCGACAGGGAGAGAGATTTTAATGAGTTAAGCACGTAGCCCAAGGGTGAGTGCTGAAAAATATCCGCGGAGCCAAACTCCGTGATTGGTGCCCAGCTAGGTACAATGGGTACGGATGTACGCGGTTCGGATCCTATGCCTGGAGACGGGTCCGAGGGTCCAACAACACAGACCTCCTTGGAAGTGAGATCTGTGTTCGGCTCCATTGCCGCTGAGTGTGTGGCCTCCGTGGCAGGGTCCATCCACCTGTCCCCGGATGGCGCGATCTGCTCTGGATTTGAAGCCGGGGCAGCTGCAGGTGTGATCTCCCGAATACCGTCTGATGGTAGATCTAAGTCATGCTCACCGCGACCGTAAGGCGCACCTGTCATGGGCTCGAATCCGTCCAAGATCAAGTCTCCGCGGATGTCGACAGTGTGGTTCAGGCTTCCAAACCTGACCTGATGGCTAGGGGCGTAGCTATCGATCTGCTCCAGATGGCAAAGCGAGTTGGCCCGCAGTGCGAAGCCACCGAACATGAAGATCTGTCCGGGGAGGAAAACCTCACCCTGGACCGCATCATTATTGATGATCGAAGGGGCCATCAAGCCTTATGATGACGACACAGTGGAACTCTCAATGAAATCACCAATGTCGGTGTCAAAACCGACGAATCTCGGGTAGGGGTCCCGAAATGTGCGCCTAAGGCTAATGGTAACAGGAGGCGGTGGCGCAATGTTTACCCAGGTTCGGGCCCTCTCTATGGAGGTAATACCCTACTTCCTGCTTGATTGATCTTGATGATATGAGTATTACAAGAGTTGATCTACCACGAGATCATAGAGGTTAAACCCTAGAAGCTAGACTATGGTTATGATTGTTGTTGTCCTACGGACTAAACCCTCCGGTTTATATAGACACTGGAGAGGGGCTAGGGTTACACAGAAGGAAATCTACATATCCGAATTGCCAAGCTTGCCTTCCACGCAAAGAAGAGTCCCACCCGGACACGGGACGAAGTCTTCAATCTTGTATCTTCATAGTCCAACATTCCAGCATAAGTATATAGTCCGGCTGTCTGAGGACCCACTAATCCAGGACTCCCTCACCGCCCCCGGGGCGGTCGGCCTCCATGACCGCCGCCGGGGGCCGCGCCGCCCGTACCTAGGGTTCGTCCGCCGGTCGTGTTGATCGGCTGCCCTAGCGAGTCTTTCCCCCAAGCCTTGCTCCAGTGTTTTCTCTCTCCCGCCGGTCATCTTGATCGCGCAGTTTCTTTTTGGTTTTTCGATCTATTCTTGATCGGTTTGTGTCGCCCACCGCCACCGTCGACCCCGAGCGCCTCTACTCTAAACCCGGCGCGACCAGTTTGCCTCTCCTCCGACCCGGTGGCCACGCACGCCGAGCCGGCCCGTCAGGGCCATACGCCATCCGCGCGTCAGTCCGCCCGTCGCACACGGACCGTCACCGCTCTGCTTCGACCGGGACACCTGCATCGCCCCGACCCGGCGGCCTCGCGCCATGCGACATCTAATCATAGTCGTCGCTCATGCGCCGGCCCGCCCATTGATCCACATCACCCGCCTTTGCCGCGTCTGCACGGCGGCACGGCGGTGTACCTCGCCGGCCTCGTTCTCGGCTGCGTGGGGACGGCTGCGTCATGCTCATCGGCTGCCCCAACTCGGGCGCCACTACTCCGTTGATCGCTCGGGCCTCGCTGCCCGGGCACCTACGTTGCTTTGGCAGGCCGGGTGCCGGTGCTGACAAGCTCATCCGCAGTACGTCCCACGTCGTCCGTCCTCGCCGGCTTCATCTCGGACTCCGCCGCCATCACGCCTCCACCGAGCGGTGTCCCCGACCTCGCGCGCGATCGGCTTCATCAACCGCTCGCCGCCGCGACCGGCCTCATCTACGCGGCGTGACCGACCTAGCCCGTCGGTTACACGCGCCTCCGCAGGTCCCGTGAAGTTCGTCCCCGAGTTCAGCGCGCCTCTGCACCGATCGAGCATCGGGCGGCCGCTGCGTCACCCCATCGGGCCGCAGCGCCGCCGCACTCCTCGCGGCTGCATCGACTCGTGCATCGCCCCTTTGGGCCGTAGTGTCGCGATACGCGGTCCTCGCCGCCGCCCCGAGGCCGTCCCGCGGTTGCACCGACTCGTGAACCGCCGTTGTGTGGCCCCTTCGGGCCGCAGCGTCGCGGCCCGTGGTCCCCGCCGCCACCCAGAGGTCTTCCCGCCATCGCCCCGACCCGCCTACCACCACTGCGTCGCCACTTCGGGCCGTAGCGCCACTGCCCGCGGTCCGCTCCGCCGTCACCGTGCGTTGACCTCCGGTGGTATGTGTCGCGCCGTCTTCCTTGGCGCAGGAACGCCATCGTCCGCGCCAGTCTTCGTCACGCTGTCAGGGTTCTTTGCCTACTTTGAGCACCGCCGCCGCACTCCTAACCTAGCCACCACCGCCGTCAAGCCGCCGCCGCCGCTCTCCTAACCTAGCCACCACCGCCGTCAGGCCGCCGCCGCCGCTCTTCTTTGGCCGCAGCCGCCGCTACCTTCGTAGCCGCCATCGCAGCCCGTCCACCCCCTTTGTCTTCGTCCAAGCACCAGCCGTCACCAGCGTCGCCGTCATCTACCCCGACCACTTCGTCTACTCAGACCACCATTGGTGACATCGGCCCCACGCCGATGGACGCCGCAATCGTCGTCGAGTTCTTCTCTGCTGGCTCCTCCGACTTCTCCGACATGGCGTACAGCTCGTGCAGATCCCTCGTCTACGCATGCCCGGTGCTGGCAAGACCGATGCGTGCCTTCATCCACGACGTGTCCCCGGGCTTGGCAAGCCTGGAAGGCGCTTCGTCAACTTCGTCTTCGTCCGTCTATACATGCCCGGTGCTGGCAACACCGGTGCGTGCCTTCGTCCACAATGTGTCACCGGGCTTGGCAAACCCGCTGAGACGCGTCGTCAACAACATTTTCTTCCCGGCGCACACCTACTTCGACACCACCGCGCCCATGCTAACTCGGTGCCCCCTTGCGCCCGCGGCTCCAGGGCGACTTCCTCGACACCGGCTACCCCGACTCGACATCGACCACGGCATTCTTTGCACGGCTACCTCGACCACGGCTCCACCACCCATGCTCTCGGCTACATCAACAAACGGCACAAAAGGCTACCGCTTGCTTGAGCAACCTCGTCGGTTTCCACTCCAGCCACGACTCCGCGATGCGTCTACCGTTACGACTGTGGGGTGGTGTCCATCGGCTTGCCTTCGGATTCTTCTTCAGTCTTACCATCTGCGCCGCTACCATTGTGACTGCGGAGGGATGTTGAGTATAATGTATATTAGGAAGTATAGGATAGACTAGGATTTGCGAAAATTCGTTTCTAAGCCCGGGCTCAGATGATCCCGAAATCCACACCACTGCCTCGCATGGAGATTTGCGCCATCCAGTGTTTTTTACTGTCGTATCTCCCCTTTTTTAGTCTGCCGCTGGAGCGCAATGATTGCGACGGCGCGTTGCGTTGGAGAGGCGGATCAGGCAGCAGTTCGATGGCTCGGCATTGTTTCTGAGCCAGCCTGAGCCGTGCACGCGGACCGGACTCACAAATGCATCCCCCATCCTCTGGTCCTCCACATCCAGACGAACTCAAGAAAAAATCCCCATCGCGTACCTGCTAACCCTTTTTCACTCCGGCCGGCGACCGCCATGTCCGATGCGTCTTCCTCCTCTTTCTCTGTCTCGGAAGAGTTTCTTCTCCCTTTCATCCCTTGTCCTTTTTTGCGGAGCAGAGCTTGAGACCAATGTCGCAAGGACGGAAAACAGGGCAGTAGCAGGAGCAGGACATCGCGTCTACATGTGTGTCCAGTGCGATGTAAGTAGATCTGTATTATTCACTCACACGCAGTTTATTTCTGATCACTTCTTCCCACTTAAGATGTGCAGCTGACATTTAGATCTGAAAATTTTCAGTTTTGTTGCTTGTCTTCCGAGCGCAGATCACTTCCAAGCACTAAGATATTTTTGCGTGCGCTCTCTATATGCATGCGCAGGCACGGCAGTGTCGCTTCTTCGACTTCGAGACTGCCTAGTGAGAAGGATGGACCAAATCATTAGGATTGTTCGTGCTCAGCAGGAAGCCGGCGGGCACGGAAACGCGCAGTTGTTCGGGGTTCCTACCTACTGCAAACCATGCATGGCAGATATCTCCCGCTCCGAACCAAGCCCAGATCCAGTCAAACGCGCAGACGGAGCCAGCTTTGGTCAACCAAATCATTAGGATTGCAGGCGCTCGTAGCCGCAGCTATTCTGCTTAATGTGCTAATATCATGCTTAATGTGCCTGTTCTGCTGTTTGCTGTTGCTATTTAATTTGGTTCGGTCAATTAGTTGTTCAAAAAAGAAAATGTCAAGTTGTGAAATTTCTGTAGGGTGGCACCTTCTACCTGCATGTTTCCCCAGTATTAGTACTTTTTTTTAGGGATCCCCAGTATCAGTACTAAAACTATAGTGTTATGTAATGGTCTATCAGATGTTAACGAAAAGGTTTGTGTCACGTAATTAACTGGCGCTCGTTGAGAATGAACCAGGAAAGGGGGTGGGGGCACCGGTTTGCCCGGATGTGTGCACGTGCGTCGCACGCACGTTCGATAAACGATTGAGCCGTTTGCCCTCCGTTAACTCTGATCCGCGGCTCGGCTGTAATACTGATTATTTGGTCCCACCAATACGATCTGGCCCCACATAAGAACAACTGTTTCCTACCGTATTTCCCGGTACGTTCCTTTTCTAGCGCTTGTTGTCAGACGAGTCAGGCCCAATTGTTCGGATCCCGAACCTCGAATGGACGCCGCTGATTTCGGGACCAGCTGGGCTCGGGCACCAAATCGCCTCGTCCATCTAGGATTTGTTCCCTTGTACTACACTTCAAGTTGGTTATTGTACTCCTATATACTCCCTCCGTTTTAAAATAGATGACCCAACTTTGTACTAAAGTAGTACAAAATTGGGTCATCTATTTTGGAACGGAGGGAGTATATGCCCACAAGGCTCAAGCAATATAAAAAAGAACTATTCCACCAAACCTCTCTCCCTTCTAACATTAGGGATTGCTTGCAGTTAGCCAGTTGGAACGTGGAGGAGAGCCTCCCGGGGTGGAGGGACAAGTTCCTGGCGTACAAGCTCCTCAAGGTGCTCGTCCGACTCGTCTCGGGCTACACGCCGCACCGTGCCGTGGCGGAGGCCGCCTTCGTGTGGCTCCTTAACGACAAGGTCGACAGGTTCAACGCCTTCTTCCTGGAGAAGAAGGAGGTATTAAGGTACCTACTGGTGATTGAGAAAATATAATGAAACAGTGCAGTAACCTGTAACAGATGTAATTAAAACAATGTGCAGGAAGTAAGGGAGACGGTGAAGGCCGTGGCCAGTGAGGAGCCGTTGGAGGCGGAGCGTGCAGTGCAGATGAGGAAGGTGAGGAGGGAGATCGTGGATTTGCACGGGGAGATGGTGCTGCTACTCAACTACAGCGCCGTCAACTACACAGGTTTGTTTCATCTCCTCTGGCTTGACAATGACAATATGGAGGCTCTTTTCTAGTAGGGAGTAACATTTTTGGGCACGCTTTGACAAAAAGGAAATTTGCAAGGTTCTTGAAATTGTTAGTTCGTGGTAGTATCGGAAGAAATTCAGAGCTTTACACAAACAGAAAACAGAGTACGCAACAAGCTCTGCTTTAATTTTCTCATAAAAAAAAGCAACTATCGTGAATTGTACGCTTCGACCTGCAGAGACTGTCTCTATTCAGACCAGTCGTAGCTTTTCTCCATAGGACCAACTGGTCTTATTATGACTTGGCCAAGATCATTGAACATTTAGAGCTACACGCTGCAGATGTGAAGAACATTATGGCTCTAGACTAGTACCACTCTACTAGTATCCTGAACCGGCTCCACTCATCTTCGATCACCATTAGAATCATTATAGTATCAGACCTTATTCTATGATGCTTCCTTGGCGGCAATACATTTCCTCGCACACTAGCACTCTTGTAACAAATCGCTTTGATGGCCTTTGAGTAATTTATTCGGGTAAGGATCCCCTCTCTCATAGGTGATTTTTTTTCAAATTTTATTATTAAAAAAACCACATTTGTGCATGGGAAGGACGACGGTCCGAATGGGATGCTCCGAAAATTTGATGCAAGAGTAGACTATTACAAAGCCAGATTAATTGCGAAGATCCCATATTCCCATGGAATAATACCTTCATTGAACAGAGCTCAAAAGAGGAAGGAGAAAAGGCATAAATCTCCATGTCTGTCCTGAGTCCTCCTAGAATGGAATATGCTCCGCATATCTTCTTCTTACCCACATCCTCTTTTTGACTGAGCTTTACTCCTCCCCCGAAGAATTTTCTTCTCTTCTTGGTTGCTTTGACCCAAAGTCCACCGTACCTCTCACAGGACACATCCTAGTACTGTATCTGTATGGATAATATAGTCAGTTCCCAGCTTCCCTCCATGCCATTGCCAACCACGGCAGGCAGCATATGCTTCAAATATTCCCAACTGACCAACCCCCTCCTTCACGCCATAACTCGATCGTATCTCCATTAAAGTAGCCCAGAGCTTGCATTTTTGCGAGCGAAGCCAGGAGTCGAGGTTGGGAGATGAAGTTCGGGAAGAGGCTTAAGAAGCAGGTGGAGGAGAGCCTCCCTGGGTGGAGGGACAAGTTCCTGGCGTATAAGCGCCTCAAGGTGCTCGTCCGACTCATCTCCGGCTCCTCGCCGCACCGTGCCACGGCGGAGGCTGCTTTCGTGCGGCTCCTCGACGACGAGGTAGACAGGTTCAACTCCTTCTTCCTCGAGCAGGAGGAAGAGTTCATCATCCGCCACAGGGTACGTACATAACATACACACTGATACTGAAGATGTGTTCAAAATAAATATATACTGAAGAAGTAATCAAAACAATGTGCAGGAAATAAGGGAGACGGTGAAGGCGGTGGCCGGCGAGGAGCCGTTGGAGGCGGAGCGTGCGGTGGAGATGAGGAAGGTGAGGAGAGAGATCGTGGATTTGCACGGTGAAATGGTGCTGCTCCTCAACTATAGTGCCGTCAACTACACAGGTTTGTTTCATCTCTTCTGGCTTGACAATGGCAATATAGAGGCTCTTTTCTAGGGTAACATTTTTGGGCACGCTTTGACAAAAAAGAAATTCGGAAGGTTATTGAAATTGTAAATTTGTGGTAGTATCTGAAGAAATTAAGGGCTTTACATGAAAAGAAAACAGAGCACAAAATGCAACTATCGTGAATTGTACGCGTCGACCTGCAGAGACACTACTCAGCCCAATGGGTTGGTCAGTCGTAGCTTTTCTCCAGGCGACCATGACTTAGCCAAGATTATTGATCTCGAGCTACACGGACGCTGCAGGACTGGCCAAGATCCTGAAGAAGTACGACAAGCGTACGGGGCGGCTGCTCCGGCTGCCCTTCATTGAAGTGGTGCTCAAGCAGCCCTTCTACACCACGGAGCTAATGTCGAGGCTCGTCCGCGAGTGCGAGGAGACCATGGAGGCCGTGTTCGCCTCTGACAACAGTGGTGAGCCGTGCACGAGGAAGCGCTGCACCGACACTGAGATGACTCCCATGTCAACAGAGCAGGGCATCCTTAGGAACACCCTCGCGGCGCTGGTGGCCATGAGGGAGCTCCGGAGCGGGAGCTCCACGTATGGGCACTTCTCGCTGCCACCGTTGGCAGAGGAGGCCACCTTGACGAAGCATGTGTCCATCGAGGTTGCCGATCTTGTTCAATACGAGGCGCGTGGTGTTGCTCGGGTGGTTTGACAGTAGGTAAGATTAATTAATCTATACATATGAGTTACTCTTCATCGGCGGCAGTTACTGTTTTGTCGCGTTGGTCTTATGGTACCTTAGCACGACGACTTCTTGACTGTCTACTACAACAAGTTTTGACCGGCTCCGGCGAGGAAGGGGCAATGACGGCGGCGTGCCTTCGGCTTGCTTCAGTGCTTGTAGTCGTCGCTAGGTTGTCTATATGGATCTGGATGTAATTTTGTTATTTCTGTTGTTCGTTGTACTGCCATGATTGAAAATGAACAGATAAAAAAATTCTCGGAAAAAAATTGTAGCTATACACTCTCAGTCAAATAGTCAAATGATATAACATGTAAGGAAAAAGCCGAAAAGAAAATTTTGCGCGGATCTCAGCGTAAGATTTCACAGTACAGCGTCGCTTGAGACTTAACCAAGTCTCGTTCGACTATGATTCAGTAAGACTGTCTTTTTATTCATTTAGAAAAAACACTCAAAGGCATCTTATACTATTTGATAATTACTAAAGGAAAATAGTAGCATGTACTGTACCAAGTGTTAGAATATAATTGTGTTTAAGATAGAGGTAGGAGTTAGAGATAGAATAGGTTTAACATGTACGACTTGCCCTCTACTCCAAGTCTCTCTCCCTCACAACGTATTCTATATATACCCCATATGAAGGTCGGATCAATACAATAGAAACAACAGAATATTCATCCATCCTATATTTTCCACATGGTATCAGAGCGGTTTGTCCAACGACGCCGATCCTAGGACCTCCACCACTTCCGCAGCTCGCCGCCCCCGGGGAGATTAATCTCTCCCGGGGGCGCGGCACCCGATCAATCAAAGATTGGATCGGTTCTCTAGTTTAGATTAGATCAATCTCAAAATTCCATCTAGTAGATTTTTTTTAGCCACCGAATAATTCGACGACCTCAATTTCTGGTGACAAGCTGGGAAGGGAACGCACGCCAGATCACGGGAGGGCGTAGTTCCGGCGGCGAGTTCCATCGAGTTCCATCGCGTACGAGTGCGCGGATCTCCCGACGACGCGGAAAGCAACTTCGACACAGCATCGACAGATGCATGGCCTCTATGCCCGAGCGTCTATGGATATCGATCTACCCGAGGCCGATGGTTCTAGCACGCCTAGAGCTGCTTCGATCCAGCGATGCACAACAGGTAATGCAATCAGGCACTCCATCATCATCCGTCCCGCAGGTGCAGGCAGTCATGGGGTTGGCTCCAATCAAGCGTATGCGTACGCGGCTACGCAAGGCGCTGCTCCATGCGACCGGCTTCACGACGCCACACACGCAGGCCAGGAGGGCCAGCCAAGAGCGGCGCGCCCTTCACTTTGAGCCACCGACGACTTCAGCCCGACATCTCCTGGACGATGACACGCACTCTTCCCGCCGCAGCGTGCATCAAGATAGGATCACGCTCCTCCCTCCGCAGCCCGCGCTGACGATGGACACTCGCCATCTCCGAGCAAGCAGCATCTCCGGGCGCAACGAGCGACAGCGACGATCCCACCGATCCATGCATGCTTTTGTGCAGCAAGGAGAAACTGATCCAGCTTCATCGACCCGACCGACACCATCTGCACGACGAGCGACTACACAGAGACACGCCATGACATCAAGCTGTACATCTACATCACGCCCAAGAAAAAAAACTTCGTCGAGGGCATCTACCAGAAGGAGACATCAACATGCACCATCCACACCCCAAGCCGATGTGGACAGTGATGCAATTCTTCTTCGACTTATCTAGCGCGACACAGCATCGACACATCATCGTCAGGGTCTTCATCAACATGGTCTTCACCAACATCATCATCGACACACACAACATCATCATCGACACACCGCCGCCGCCTCGTCCACAAGATGGACAACTAGCGTCCTCTGACAGATTTTTCTGCAAGACGCGACCTCGACGACGGCAATGATCGCGTCACGACGACGGCACCGACCGCGTCATCCACGACGACACGACTACATTGACATGGCGTCACCATAGTGACGACCCCTACGTGGCCACACGGTTCTGGCAAAACCGATGTGTGCTCGATGGGTTTCCTCCGGTCTTGGCAAAACCGGTGGACTCATTGCCGACGGCACCCTCTGACATCCGCAAGGTGCATCATCCACGTCTGCAGCTCCGTCATAGCGCATTTTTGCGCCTCCGGCTTTGTGCGGCTTCATCATCCACGACGACTACACCATCGACCATGACTACCGCGACCACGGCTATATTGCAATGATTGGCTACCTCGACATCGACATTAATGGCTACGTCTACAGCAACTCATCGGCAACAACTTCAGTCAACAGCGTTCGCGTCGTCACTAGCGTCCTCGCCACTCCCGCTGTGACTGCGGGAGGGAAGAGAGGAGAGACAAGGAAGGCACCAGAAGGGGATGCAGTCACCGCCCTAGGTGTCGACCCATTAGAGATGCATTTGATGATGGCGCAGTGGAGAAGACGACGAAAGCGCAAGACTACAAATTCAGTCGCAATCGTCCGCTTCACTCCCGCTACGACTGAGGGGGAATGTTAGAATATAATTGTGTTTAAGATAGAGGTAGGAGTTAGAGATAGAATAGGTTTAACATGTACGACTTGCCCTCTACTCCAAGTCTCTCTCCCTCACAATGTATTCTATATATACCCCATATGAGGGTCGGATCAATACAATAGAAACAACAGAATATTCATCCATCCTATATTTTCCACACCAAGGAAAGACGACTACACGCAAAAAGACCAACAAAACAAATCTAATTACATCGAAAACCCCACTGTATGTCTTTTCCCTTTGATTGTACACTGCTCGCCCAAGCTTCAAACTTTTACTGAATGGAAATAAACACCTGCAAACACTAGATTATATATATGTTTTGATGGCCACTAACCTGCTCCAGATTATGTTACGAGTAACGCATATTGCAGACTTTTTATTTACTAGCAAACATGCATGTGTATTCCAACGAAAAAATGGTGCTCCACTACCTAATAAGCATGCCTCAAAGTCCCCATCCCACAGTCCGCGTCCTCTATTTCATCAGCGTCCCATCCGCCTCCTTTCTGCCCTTGCCAAAGATGGCAACAATGTCCACTTGATCACAAGTGTTTAGACATGATCATTAAACGTGATGAACTCAGCCATGACACATATCATTAAACCGCGGCAGCGTAAGGGGATATTTTAAACTAATTTCTCGATGTGGCCACCCTCACTACCTTAATTCGCTCGCTTTTGACCGTGAACTTGTTACATGGGAATGAGAGGGTCAGTCTTCCTCGTGTCTGCGCATGCCACCTCCCCAACCTTTCCAACACGCATGCTCGCAACTAATATGTTATATGTACTAAAAAGACACATTCGGTGGCTATTAATAGTGAATGTTAGCTAAGAAAATATTATCTGACTATTTACTGTCCGGCATATGAACTTACCGGCATATATTAATATGGAGATTTAAGATTGCTAACAGGACCCGCCACCCAGTAGCAATAACAACATACTTTAACATGCAGCACGCCGTCCTGAGGAGAAAACGAGCAATCTGAATGATCATGAAAACATCAATAACCGTGCTACTATGACGGGCTCAAGCCTGATTTCCACAAAATCTTGCACCCCATACATGACTAACAAACATCCTCGTGTTGTATTTTTCTGCTGCCAGATCTGTAGAACGACCAGTGTTGGCCGTTATGGGATGAGTGCAAGGAAGAATTCTCCGTCCACGAGTTGCAATCTCAAGTGGCCATCCTATAATTCATTGGCAAGGATGAAACTAAGTGCTTCATGTTATGAAACATGAAAATAAGAAACAAAATCAAGAATAATTCAACCGGTTTTTTACGTAGAAAAAACCCGGTAGACAATGGAAGACAGGAGGACAGGACTAGCAACAGCCATGGCACACCCTTAATCTCATATGTGTGTGTGCGCGCGGTTTTTTTTTTTTTTTTTTGCTTTATAATTTCAATCTCTCAGACTTAAGGAAAACACATGTATTAGTGTGATTTTACCCCTGCTATCAAAGGTTTGACTCAGTTGGTTTCCCTCATATTTGATTCCTGGCTCGCCACTACCGTGGCGTGGATGAAAATCGTGGGCACTTAACAGTCACTCACAATCAATTGTCGATGTTTGTCAATAGGCAAATATATTTATCAATAAAACGCATGTATAAGTTTGTCATTTCGTTGTTCTTATCCATATGATCCTCTACTACCGATATATATATAGTGACCAGCCATATACAATCAGCTACACTTCCAAACGAAACAACTGGTATCATTTTATGGCTTACGCGTAGCGAGCTAGGCGAGACATGAAGAATGTCGGCCAGTCTATCTCCATGGGCACGGCTTTCGTAACCATGCCCGAGAACTGCTTGTCTGCCGCTTCGACAAAAGTAAGAGACTGGTCGGTTGTTTTCTCATAGTTCAGTTGCAGCCTCGAGTTAATGATGAGTTTCCCGCTCTTCTCTCCAGACCAAAAGCTGCGAACTGGATAGATGGAGTACTTCTTATGTGGTGGTTTTAGCTTTGTTACCCTAGTGCGGACGTGTGTACTGTCATCTCCTTGGGCCCAGGTTTCTACGTAGTCGTAGATGCCTTCTATATGAACTCCTGTAACGTGGAAGCAAAACAACAAGACCTTCCCGTCGACCGTGGAAAGATATGTGGGCGAAGGTAGAATTGTCGTCGGCGGGAACGAGAGCTTTGTTAAGGCGAGGTGCCCGCCCTCGGCGCTCACATCAATGGTGGAAAGCTGGGACCTGCCATTGTGGTCTATGTATGTGAAGAGCCAGTGCGCCACGCCGCCGCACACCACCGCCACTGTCAGGTAATCAGCTGCACCAGAATGTTCAGAAGTTCAGTTAGTTCAGTTAGTTAGCTGAATAAAATTCAGTCTGTCAGCGTGTGTGTGTGCACGTACAGATGCAGTAGTTTTCAGGTTAGTTGGTAGCGGCTTTGTAGCTCGCCCGATGCAGCGCCATGGGATGGCATGGATCACGCAGATCGTGGCGAGCATGTAGGGTTCAATCACGACGAGCATCGTGGGATGGCGCGATCTGTAGGCTCGTTCGTGGGCGACCATTTCTCCCTCTTTTTCAGCAGCTTGTTGGTGAGCTAGCCTAATAACAGAAATCCCGAAAAGCTGCTCGGCAGTTCGCAACGCAAGTTTCAATCTTCCACCTCTCTTCCTCCCTTCCTCTCTCTCGTTCGGTTGCCGGTGATCTGCAACAACAAGCGGCATCAGAGCCTCGGTGGTGTTCGATCCATCCTGGGCGCCGGCGGTGTTTGATCCGTCGGAGAGATGGCCGGCAGTGACGAAGAGAAGGCGAAGAAGGAGCTCGAGGAAGAACAGGCCAAGGCGGAGGCCGCGGCACTTGGTACATCCCTGACCCGTCTCTCTACCGAGGAGGGCTCGGGGGTGCGCGTCGTTGAGCGCGTCGTGCACAGCGGCGGCGGCGGCGGGCCCCCGATGATGCTCACGCGCACGAACTACTCCGACTGGGCGATGATCACTAAACTGCAGTTGCAGGCTGATGATCTCTGGCGCGTGGTGGAAACGGGGCAAGGCTCGGATCGCGACGACCGGCGCGCCATGATCGCCCTCCTCAAGGGGGTGCCACCGGAGCTCATGCGGATCCTGGGCGCCAAGGCCACAGCCAAGGAGGTGGGATACCCTGAAGACCATGCGCGTCGGCGTCGAGCACGTGCGCGAGGCCAAGGCGCAGACTCGCCGCTCGGAGTACGAGGCGCTCCGGTACAAGGACGGCGAGGGGATCGAGTCGTATGTCATGCGACTCAGGACCATCATCGACGAGCTGCAGGCGCTCGGCGACCCCGTGGACGAGCACAAAGTTGTCCTCAAGGTGCTCCGCACCGTGCCGCGCCCGTACAGAGAGATGGCCGTGGCGATCGAGTCACTTGTCGATACCAGGAAACTCTCCCTCGAGGAACTCTATGGCCGGCTTCTCGTCGTCGAGGAGCGCGAGCGTGAGGAGACACCGGCGCCCGGGGCGCAGCTGCTGTACACCATCGATCAGTGGCGTGCGCATGAGAAACTGCTCGATCAGAATAGCGCGTCCTCGGGCTCCAGTGCAGGGCGTGGACGCGGAAACGGCAAGCCAAAGAACTTCCACGGTGGGGGCGGTCGTGGCCAGAGCACTGGCCGCGGCAACGGCGGGCCGGCGACACCCAAGCGGAAGGGAAACTGCCGCTACTGTGGCACACCAGGCCACTGGGCGAAGGAGTGCCGCAAGAAGGAGCGGGAGCAGCGCGAGCAGCAGGATCAGCAAGCGAATGTCGCACAGGTGGAGGTTGAGCAGCCTGGCTTGCTCCTCGCCACCTGCGCGGTGGAGATCGCAACGAGCATGGTGGGCGGCATACGCGAGCACGTCACAGACATCTTCCTCAATGAAGCTCGCGTGGTGCCCGTCGCCACCAATGACGACCGCTGGTACTTGGATACTGGTGCTAGCAATCACATGACGGGGCGTCGTGACATGCTGTCGCAGGTGGACGAATCCGTTCGTGGCACGGTGCGTTTCGGCGACGGCTCCATCGTACAGATCTGCGGGCGCGGCGTAGTGACGTTCTCGTGCAAGAACAGAGAGCACCGCGCGCTCTCGGATGTGTACTTCATTCCCCAACTGCGGACGAGCATTGTAAGCCTCGGGCAGCTCGGCGAGCACGGATGCAAGTCCGTGATCGAGGATGGCGTGCTCTGTCTCTACGAAAGGCAGCGCGTTCTGCTGGCGCGGGTGCAGCGGACGAGCAACCGGCTCTACGCCGTGGCTCTGAACTTGGCTGCGCCGGTGTGTCTCCTGGCGCATGGAGGGGACGAAGCGTGGTGATGGCATGGACGCTTCGGACACCTCCATTTCCGTGCGCTGCATGACCTGGGCGCGAAGGGGATGGTGCACGGCATGCCGACGATCCAGCACGTCGAGCAGTTCTGCGAAGGATGCACGCTCGGAAAGATGCACCGCACGCCGTTCCCGCGCGCGTCTGGATATCGCGCGGCGCAGGGGCTCGAGCTTGTCCACGGCGACCTCTGCGGCCCCATCACGCCGGCGACTACGTCCGGTAACAAATATTTCCTACTCATTGTTGATGATCACAGCAGATACATGTGGCTGGAAGTGCTCAGGAGCAAGGACGAGGCGTTCAAGTTCTTCAGAAAGATCAAGGCATCCGCGGAGACACAGTGTGGTGCGAAGCTCAGGGCGTTCCGCACCGACCGTGGCGGCGAGTTCAACTCGAACGAGTTCACCGCGTACTGTGAGGAGCTCGGGATCCTGAGGAACACGACGACGCCGTACTCCCACAGCAAAATGATGTCGTCAAGCGTCGCAACCAGTCTGTGGTCGAGATGGCCCGTAGCCTCATGAAAAGCATGGGGGTGCCGAGCACGTTCTGGGGCGAGGCAGTGCGTACGGCGGTGCACATCCTCAACCGATCACCGACAAGGAGCCTCCAGGGCAAGACACCCTACGAGGCGTGGCAGAAGAAGAAGCCGACGGTCGACTACTTCCGCACTTTCGGCTGTGTTGCACACGTCAAACTCGTCGGCCCCGGCGTAACAAAACTGGCGGACAGGTCGCGGCCTGGCATCTTCCTGGGCTACGAGGCGGGCACCAAGGGCTATCGGGTGTATGACCCGGTCGGCAAGCGTCTGTACATCACCCGCGACGTGCGCTTCGAAGAAGACCGGCGGTGGGACTGGAGTAAGGACGGTGGCGAATCGGAGCGCGCTCAGCAGTTCACCGTCGTGTACTCGGACGCGGGCGCGCCCACAACCACGACCTACTCCGTGTCCCCGGAGCCGGCATCGCCACCTGGAACGCCCACAACACCAACTGTGCCAGCTTCGCCGCTTACTCCAAGCACTTCGCGGACGCCCTCGTCTGGTGGAACCACCGCGGACACGCCGAGCGCGTCGAGCACGTCGGCCTCGGCAGACCCAAGCCCGTCCACACCGGCCAACCCCTACGACTCAGATGACGGGTGGGTAACTCCACCCACTGGCGAGGATTTCGACACTGAGGGGGTGCCCGTCCGCTGGAAATCAATGGAGTACGTCATCGACCACGCGCCGGCGAGCACTCTGGAGTACAGCGGGCTCTGTCTCTCTGCAGCAGAGGAGCCCGTGTCTGTGCAGGAGGCTCTGGACGAACCTGCTTGGCGCAGCGCGATGGAGGCGGAGATGGAGTCGATCCGTTCCAACGACACTTGGATTCCTGCCACGCTGCCCGCCGGTCACCGCGCCATTGGATTGAAGTGGGTCTTCAAGGGTGTGGATTTTGATGAAGTTTTCGCACCTGTCGCTCGTCTGGAGACAGTGCGGCTACTACTGGCCGTGGCGGCTCATCGGAGCTGGGGTGTACATCACATGGATGTGCGCTCCGCATTCCTCAATGGAGATCTCCAGGAAGAGGTGTATGTTCACCAGCCTGCAGGTTTTGTCGACAGCAACAACACACACTGCGTGCTCAAGCTGCAGAAGGCTCTGTATGGTCTTCGTCAGGCTCCTCGCGCATGGAATGCAAAGCTGGACATCACACTCCATGCACTAGGTTTCAAACGGTGCCAGCTCGATCATGCATTGTATAGGCGGGAGGACAAGGATGGTTTTTTGCTGGTTGGGGTGTATGTGGATGATCTGATAATCACAGGCACAGAGGAAGCAGCCATTGAACACTTCAAGAAACAGATGCAGGAACTCTTTCAGATGACTGATCTGGGTCTCCTCAGTTATTACCTGGGAATTGAGGTGAAACAAGAAGCTGATGGGATCACAGTGTGTCAGTCAAGCTATGCGGCAAAGATCTTGGAGGAAGCAGGAATGAGTGACTGCAACTCTTGCAGCACGCCCATGGAAAATCGCCTGAAACTGAAGAAAAACAGTGGACAAGTTCAGGACGCAGCAGAGTATCGCAGTGTGATCGGGAGCTTGAGATATCTGGTGAATACCAGACCTGATATCGCGTATGCAGTGGGGATTGTCAGCAGATTCATGGAATCACCAGGCAAAGAGCACTGGGTCGCAGTGAAGCAGATTCTGCGGTACATCAAAGGCACTCTTGGCTACGGATGCATTTTCAGAAAAGGGGAAAGGGAAGTGTTGGTGGGCTTCAGCGACAGTGATCATGCTGGAGATATCAATGATCGCAAGAGCACCACCGGAGTTGTTTTCTTCCTTGGATCGAGCGTGGTTACTTGGTCTTCACAGAAGCAGAAGATAGTAGCACTGTCATCGTGCGAGGCAAAGTATATAGCAGGAGCAACGGCTGCTACCCAGGCTGTGTGGTTGAGCAGGTTGCTAGCAGAGATGCTCGGCGAAGATGTTCAGAAAGTGAGGCTGAAGATCGACAACAAGTCAGCCATTGAGCTCAGCAAAAACCCAGTCCATCATGAGCGGAGCAAACATATTGATCTAAGGTATCATTATATTCGAGAGTGTGTTGAGCTGGGTAGAGTGGATGTTGAGCACGTACGAACGGGTGATCAAGTCGCAGATGTTCTCACCAAGTCACTGGGCAGGACTCAATTCAGTGAGCTACGAAGCAGGCTTGGGGTCACTCAGCTGCACCAGAATGTTTAGAAGTTCAGTTAGTTCAGTTAGTTAGCTGAATAAAATTCAGTCTGTCAGCGTGTGTGTGTGCACGTACAGATGCAGTAGTTTTCAGGTTAGTTGGTAGCGGCTTTGTAGCTCGCCCGATGCAGCGCCATGGGATGGCATGGATCACGCAGATCGTGGCGAGCATGTAGGGTTCAATCACGACGAGCATCGTGGGATGGCGCGATCTGTAGGCTCGTTCGTGGGCGACCATTTCTCCCTCTTTTTCAGCAGCTCGTTGGTGAGCTAGCCTAATAACAGAAACCCCGAAAAGCTGCTCGGCAGTTCGCAGCGCAAGTTTCAGTCTTCCACCTCTCTTCCTCCCTTCCTCTCTCTCGTTCGGTTGCCGGTGATCTGCAACAACAGCCACCGTGTCTGGGCAGTACTGCCAGCCGATCCCAAAGTCATCGTTGAAGCACTCAATGCGTGTCGTCCAGGTTGTCGGCTCATGGGACGTAAGCATGCGCAGGTCGCAATGCAGCTTCTTCCGGTCGTAGACGTTGATGCTCATGGCTAGCACCTTGAAGAGGCTGCTCGAGGAGCCGCAGTCCTCGCCGGTCAGGACGGCGTAGTTCATGCTGGCCGACGACATGTTCTCCAGCGGGGGGAGAACGTCGCACGTGCCGGAGAGCGGGTTGCACACGGCCAGGCGGATGCTGTTGGCACCGCCGTAGATGACCTGGCCCAAGCGCAAGAGGAGGAAGCACTCGCGGGCTGCTAGCGGCCTCGCGCCGTCCAAAAGGCCGGCTGCGGTACCTCGGACAAAGAAGGTGAGGAACCGGCGGCTCGTGCCGAGCACGGACCGCGGCACGGGGACGAACACCGGCGGCAAGCACGGGTCTGCCCAGTCCTTGTACCGCTGCTGGGTAAAGAAGCCGATGAGGGCAGACGAGTGGGTCGTGTCCTCTGGCCAAGGGCGGTGGAGGAAGGAAGGGTCGGTGACAAGGCCGCACCACCGCTTGCATGCCGCGGCGCACCGGAACAGCGTGACAACGTCGGCAATGGCCACGCGCACCAGGACCTCGAGGAGCAAGTCGTCCGGGAGCAATGGCACGTCGTCCACCATGGTCTCCATCTTTAGCTGTGAAGTATGTATGCGATCTCCGCGGGGTACTTCGAGCGATCGGTCGATGGAGAGGTTGTTTGTGCGTATATATATGTACCCAACATCCATCTTCTCGTGTCAGGCTCGTTTTCTTTTCAATCTCCAGCATTTTTTAGGCTACCTCGACGGGGATTTTACTTTTCTTCAGTATTTGGTAAATCTAAGAAGCCTGGAAATTATGTATGTGGTTACTTCCGTATGTGTCACACAAGATAACATGGAGTCCGTATCGCATGCGCTTCTGCCTAGCAATCCTATCTCTTTCTCTTCACGATTAGACCTTTGAATAGATTATGTAGCTTGTTTAAACCGTGATATGATTTAGAGATTAGCTGAGATGTACTTTTTCATACTATTGAAGTGTCAAAAAAGTCTTATATTAAATTGCAGAGGTACTTGGATATATATATATACCGCTCATGCAATTGTATACGAAATCACTAGTTGAGGAGTACTCCTTACGAAGATCACTCCAACTCCCCAGGTTGGGACATGTGGCGCGGCGCGCCACTTGTCGCAACCTGGGAGTCTTTTTTTCTTAGATCCGTTTATTCAAATTGTTTTATCTCTTAAACCGTGCGTCCAAATATTGAACCGCTTTCGCCGTTGGATTCCTCACGTCGAGATCTTCAAAACTAGATCCCATGTTGATAGGTTTTGACGAATTTTTTTCTCACAAAAATAACGAACGAAAAAACCGAACCAGGAGCACGGGTTTTTTCTCTTTCCGAAAGAGGCACGCCCGTGCCTCTCGCGGAAGCAAAATCATGACTCTCGCGAAAGGAAAAAAAAAGAAGAGAAAACGTGTTTTTTTTGTCTGTTTCCGAGGAGGCACGGCCATGACTCTCGCAAAGCAGAATCGTGCCTCTCACGGAAGCAAAACCATGACTCGCGCGAAAGAAAAGAAGCATCCAGAGTGCGACACGTGGCGAATGGCAGAGAGCGCGCTAAGTGGCGCTGATCGTTGTGAGGCTCCCGAAGGAGCGCTCGTTAATTAGTTGCTCTCAATTGTATACAATGCGCCGACCAATTCCCAGAGGATCAGTTTTGGCTCGATCCTATAACTAAGGGCATCTCCACTGGTCCATAATATATTTTTTCCAAACAAGGAGATCAATCCGCGGGCATGCATGTGGGAGCCGGCAATCCAACGCTGCGCGGATACATTTCGAGCCGGGTTTCAACCAACCGGATAAAATTCATACAAACACGATGGATTTTTAATATAAACCAGAGCACATTCATTATAATTCGGACAATTTTCATTACGTTTCGAACATTTAGGACAAAAATATGCAGCCTGACCATAAACCTATCCTGTGACGACGGTCGTTGTCCACTTCCTTTGTACCCTGCATCGACGACCACGTCCTCCATCTGTCGTCAACATGGACGGAGGCGGGGTTTAAGACCCGTGAAGTGGAGGTGCGGTCTTCGGCGAGGAAGAGTAGAACATGGGAGACGGACCGGCCCACTCGGGACACAATGGCCTGCCGCCTCCCATGCCCTACTCATCCTCGAAGCAGTCTATGACCTGTCCATCGCCAGGGTCAGTGGACATGAGGTCGATCATGGACGTGGCGGTCCTTCACTGTCCACCTGCCACATGCGCCCCCAAAAGTCGGACGGCGGCGCGTAGGACACGCAACTGGCGGCATTGGAGTCTTGGACCGCCTGCGTCGCCAGCGTGTGTACGGCCGCGTCTGCATCCGGCTACGCCGGCTCTGCGTTGCGAGCGGCGCCTTAAGCGCACGCGGCCTTGTAGAGCCACCACAACGAAGTTCTTTTTCGCCATGGTCATGCGGCCATGGCCGCCTAACTTGCCGGCTAGTTGTAGATTTATTTTGTATGATTTGAATGAAACTAACTAGGACTGACGTTGTTTTAGCATAAGTACCTTACTGTGGTTTTTTATACAGAAATGATTTTTCAAAATTAGATGAAGTTTTACGAAGATATTTTCTGAAATAAATATAAAATACTGATGCATAGAATTACTATCTCGCTCCGTATTTATTAGACAAAAGACCACTTTGGCAGGACCAAAGCACTGCCAAAATGATGTGTGTGAAAATTAGAGCTCAAACTGGCCAATCAGCTGGCTTCAGTCCAGCTCATGGTAAACAGAAAATAATGAGATTTTAGCTCCCAACGTCCAAAGATTAACTACACGCCCAAGAAATGAGGCACAGCATGACCACGGCGGCCATGGCCACACCAATGACCTGCGTTTGCCAAAGATTAACGACGTGCATCCAAACCTCATCACTACGCATGGGAAACAAGGCGTGCAGCCCGGGATTAGGAGAAGGCAAGCGTAGGTCATTGGTGCAAGCTTAGCTCCAGCGGCCTAATTTTTTCGGACTGGGTTTTGTGGCCAGCGGGCCTTTAGACTAGCCACAATGAAGAGTAAGAGGGTGCTTGGATACATTTTAGTCCCATGACTAAAAGTAGTGGGACTAAAACTTGCTAGCCTCACCCATGCTTGGATTCAAATACTAAAGAGACTAAAATCAAGTTATTGAGCATTTATTATCCTCCAAACCATCCAATCCAGAACTCGCATGTGTTAAAGGAGAGGAATTAAATAAGGAGAGAGAGGGCTAATACATATTTTAGTAGGTTTCCTATGACTAAAATTTTTTAGCCTCAAGACTAGTCCTAGCCTCTCTTTAGTCAGGGGTGCTTGGAACTTTAGCCTCTAAAAGAGACTATTTTTAGTCAGACTAAAAATAGTCCCTTGTATCCAAGCACCCTCTAACATACTCTAGTAACATACACGCATTCCTAGACTATGTTACTAGTACCTTCATACGTGTGGTGTCATGCAAAGCTTCATTTATTAGGTTATAGACTCATATTTCATTGAGACATGTGATGTTAGGCTGGCCATAGTGGGAGTAACATAAGTAGTATCATGTACTTGAGACTCGTAAACATGCTTATGTGGCAGAGAATTAAAGAAGAGAGAGATGATTATAGTAACATAGGTAGATACCGTAACATAATAAATATGGTGCTACTTTGTGTCATGCATGGCAATAAATGAGACCATCTATGATACTAATCTATGATACTATGCACTATAGAGGTTGTAATATAAACTAGTAACATATGCATGTTACTAACCTAAGTTACTCCCCACTATGACCAGCCTAATACAGTAACTAGTTAAGTTATTAAAACTACCTCTTTCCTCTTTAACTCATTGTCACATAACCAAATTTGATGAGTTGGATTCGATGTTACTGCTGAAGTTACTCCCACTGTGGCTAGTCTTAAACCTGGACGAAGGTAGACCATGCCTGGGGCGCGTGCAACCCGGCTACACTTCTGGGCTACCATAGAAGATGCTCTACTAGTAGTAATATAATGTGCGACCATATACAATCAGCTACACGTCAAAAAAAAAAAACTTCAAGCACCTTACAAAAGAAAAGATAAAACTGGAAGATCACGGGATACAGGTGCCACTC
Organism: Triticum timopheevii; assembly: GCA_963921465.1. Taxonomy (NCBI): domain Eukaryota; kingdom Viridiplantae; phylum Streptophyta; class Magnoliopsida; order Poales; family Poaceae; genus Triticum; species Triticum timopheevii. Next base: position 673,829,957 of record OY997274.1, read on the forward strand.
GTAAGTATGACTTGGGCGTAGCGAGCTAGGCGAGAGATGAGCAATGCCGGCCAGTCTATGAGGGTGTTTGGATCACTAGAGACTAGAGACTAGAGACTAGTAGTAGTCACCTTTAGTCAGTAAACCTCCAAACACCCCTGACTAGTGGGTGTCTAAAACTAGTTTAGTCCCTAGTCACCCCACCCCCAACTTTTACTGACTAGATACTAGTAGTAGTCACCTTTAGTCAGTAAACCTCCAAACACCCCTGACTTTTACTGACTAAAGTCCCCCTCTCTCTCCTCTAATTGGTGTTGCACAAGGGACATTTAATACTGAGACATTTAATGCTGACTAGTAGTAGTCACCTTCCAAACAGAGCCTGACTAAAAACTTCTAGTCTGACTACTACTAGTCACATGACTAGAGAGTATCCAAACACCCTCTATCTCTATGGGCACGTCATGTGTAACCACAAGCAATAACGGACCTGCCGCTTCGTCCCCCGTCCCAGTCAGTTTCATTGCTCTAGAGTAGGGCCAGTCTCCTCCAATGTCGTCCCCTTGTTTCCAGGTTTCTTGGCAGAAGTGTTTTTCTCTATGTTTAATGTAGAAGAAAAGTAACGAGAGAGTCCCACAGACAGAGGCTAGACGATAACAACTGCCTATGGATAGAATCGTCGGCGGTGGGAACGAGAGCTTTGTCAAGGTGAGGCGCCCGTTCTCGGCACTCACATCAATTGTGGAAAATCGGAGATAGCCGATGTCTTTATTGTAGCAAATGGATGTATAGAGCCAGCTAACCACGCCGCCGCACAGGAACGCATCATTCCGGTGCCGTCAGAAAAGATCAATGGCCCCGGTGAAGCACTCTCTGTGCGTCATCCAGCCCGGCTCATCGGATAACGGGCCTGCCGTTCGTCCCCAGGCCCAGTCAGTTTCATTGCTCTAGAGCATGGCAAATCTCCTCCAATTAATGTCCTCCTCTTGTTTCCAGGTTTCTTGGCAGAAGCGCTTTTCTACCTGTTTAGTGTAGAAGCAAAGTAACGAGATAGTCCCGCGGACAACGGCTAGACGATAACAACTGCCTTAGAGCAAGTATAAGAGTGAGCTTATAGCCCGCTTACATGGCATCTTTGCCTATGTGGAGGAGAGAGATGTGAAAAAGTAAGGGGAGTGGGCTCTCATGCAAGAGCCTAGCTATATGCGCATTCCTAGGTAAATGCAATAAATGTGATGAAGAGATAGAGATAAGATGGAAGAAAGTACTAATGCAATAGCCAACCTTATAGCCCACATTATTGTACTAGATGACCCGGTTGCGCCAATGGCGCAAGAACCGAATTAGAAAGAATGTTATTAGTGAGTAAGTAGGAGATATAACTGGAAATATAGTGCAATGTGGATTTTATTACATCATGTATTAACCACAAATCATGAAATCAATACCAGAGAACCAAATAATGTCAACACCTCTGTACTAACAACCAACATTTTAGCATAAGGAGTATCACAGGAGTGATTACTTGCGCATCAGGAGTATCACAATTACAACTAAAGAGGCATTGTCCTCACTGATGTCCCTGAGCCCTTCACAAGGAGAGTTCCAAGCCTCGCAACTTCTTCCTCCAGCTCTGCACATGACCCTCAGTTACGAACCTTGTCCCTCAGCAATTAGACTCCGGTAGTTTGCAAACTCCCATTTCCCATAGCAGATTGATTTACATGGCTACTCTCACCAATGAGAGGACCAAGCGCAGAAAAGATTCAGAACTTTTGGAAGCAAACAATTATAGAGCTATGGGTCTCTGAGCACTTACCATGCCTAATCGCATGAATCCAACAAATTTGCCAACTCAAATGCTACAAAGACCAAATGATGGTGTGAGGCAGCTCACCATATATCATCGACTCTTACAATGATAGATCCATAGATCAGCGAGGATATTCATAACTGCTTCACCTAAGAAGGCCAAGATGCCATACACACAATTAGAGCCAAAACAAAACCTGAAGCAGTGGAAATAGCCATCCACTTGCTGGAGGAAATAAATGAAATAACAAGCAAGAAGAAGCAAAATGATGTCGGCAGTGTATCAAATAATCGTACTGAAATGATCAATACACAAAAAAGGAAGCGATCTCTAGTTGTCAACGCACTAAATTTAGCATATAAATGACATGGTGACTAAAATAATTACCTTAGCTCATCTTAGGAAATGTTCCAGCAAAGAAGGCAATGACTTTTCCGTATCACCCATAGCATGAATTTTTCAACTTCAAATCGTATGATACCATGGACTCTGCATATGTTGATAGGACATAATAATTAGCCACAAAAAGCAGGGGTACGAATAACACATCGAAAGTAAAAGCAGAGAGCAAATTTAATGCTTACAACAAAGCATGGGCACAAATAACTTACCGGGTCATCTGCCACTACTTTATTATCTATGAAGAAACTAAAAGTCAAATGTACAACTAAATTAGGAATAAGAACACCATAGAACACTGGGCTTGGTCTGCATGCAAACCATTAATCTGATTGGAGATGGAAAACTAACCAAGATCGGATAAAGTCTGAAGGTAAGATATACGTACAGTCATTCGAGTAAATAACAGAAATGTAACCACCAGATCATCTTCTGTTCTAGAACTCTGTATATATCTGTGTTTAAAATATTTGGCAACAAAACTGACATATTAGGTATTTCTATTGACTAACACAACCCATCTGTTGTAGAGCACACAACTTTTAGATATCTTTGATGAGCATTAAGATCTATGTTGGCATAGAAATCAAATGCTTGCTCAATCAAGGACTTTATAAATGAGGTAAAAACAAAGGAGAACACAAAGCTTATATTGACAACCAGCCAAAGTCCAGTACCTGGCCAATGCCTAGTAGTATGATGGGATATTACCCAATTGGAAATCGTAAACAAAAAACTGATTACAAATAATAATGATATAATATTTATAAAATGAATTCAAGAATTTAAATAAGCAATCCCTGATTATACATGAGTGCATACCAAAGTTTTGTGAGGTTAGGCCTGAACATAAACATGAGAAATGAGCGTGAGCAAGTACCAATAGCATCTAATTCTTGGCCCAACCTGTACTGTTTATTCAGTATATATAATAGGGTGAATGAACTCAATATGTATGAAAGGAATAAATAAGAAAAATATTGTACCTCATGCATTGGCACGGGTCTCACCGATCTGAGCCTGGCAACAAAACATACCAGCGTGTAAAGGAAGGATTGCAGAAAAATTAAGAGAAGCAGATGCCAAGTAAACAAAAAGCATGTATCTTAGTCATCTCAATCATATTATCCATAGCGCTCCTCTAGGAATGAGCGAGAAAATGATCAAAAATCATATGGCAAAGGAATATCTAGGACAACACAAACAACAACAATAAAGGAAACACTACACATTGCTCGGAAAAAGGCCCCGACACTGGTGGTCGTGCGTTAAGGGGCCAACGTGGTGGCATATCGACCGCACCTGACAGTTGTGTCTTGCTATTTCTAGCCCTCATCGCCGATGTGCTCCTTCCTTAGTCGCTGCCCTCGAACCTCCTACTTAGCCGGGGAGGGGAGGGTAGCAGGGCGCAGGAGCCGTGTGATATCGGCAGCTGCCATCTCCCACCCATTGAGCCGCCTACCTGACTGGCACCTGCTCCGCCCCTCCTTCGGCCAACAACGTCTAGGTTGAGCGCTTCCTCGGAACTACTGATACAGAATTGAAAAAGAAAGAATGGAAAATGCCTTATTAGCAACATATGGATACCCCCAGTTTATAGAAGGATAGTAAGCATGGAGATGAGTTCATAGACATGGTGCTCACCAGAAGGGCTGCTGGTGATTCCTATATTCTTCAGCGGAGGAGAAACCAAGTTAAGAGAGGATCATCATGTTCTATCTTACTCAAGTGAACAAAAGATGATATAATCATTAATTAATTTGTGCATGAATAATATTAATAAATTCAATAGTTCAGAAAGAGTAAAGAACAATATTAATCAATAGAAAGAGCGAAGAAATTACCTCCTTCTGTTCAGTAACACCGCCATGTACAAATCATATAACCTGCAGATTTCGAAAGAAAAACTTGTTGCCTCATAAAAGTTGTGGCATAGTTCTAAAAAATTGGATCGTGAGATTCAACTTTTATATAACAAGCAATTTATATAGCAAATTTCACACTTTATATTCCTTCTCATATCTTTTTTTAATGTCCCGTAACTCCATCCATATAGTTTATATAACAAGTAATTTCCAAAAAAAATAGTTCACACCCTCAGATCATCACACTCTGTATAGGCAACAACAACTACCAGACGAACGACACACTCTGTTCTACTAAACATGTCACGCATTGCTGGTATTCCAAAAGAGAGCAGCCGCATGTGAAGAAGAGTCTCACTAAAGTAGGAGGTCATCATGTTGTGTTCTGTTTCTGGCCATCAGTCTCAAGGATTCATGTCCAGACTCCAAATTCCACTTTCTTGTGTATGCACAAAGGACAACTAATTGGACTCTGCATCTATAGTTTTCTGCTTCAACAGGTTAACAAGATTCATGTCCAGAATCCAAGTCACAACTTTCTTGCTTATGTAGAAAGAGAGAAAGACAGTAATGCTCCATTGCCTTCTAGATTTATTACATTTAAAAGCTAGATAGTAGAGCCAGTTCCTACAGGTCAAATAAATTCTATGCAAATAGTGCCCTGTAACCACTATACACACACATTCAGACAAAAAGAAAAACATGGACATAAAAATTGTTGCACCCATGATTTTTACTGTATTTGCGACATCCATCCATTTATCTCTGTATATCCATGAAAGCAAGAGTCATCGTCAAAATGTTTGTCCGTTCAGCAAGCGAGCAGTTACTACAACGCTTCTATTGCCCACCCCTACCTAATTTTTTGAAGAGGTTATGTCATAGGTGGTTCCGGTATGGTCTTTTAATAGGTTAATACATCATTTCTCGACAAGTTGATGCTTCCATGGTCTGTCCTATGCACGGTGGGTTATTAGAAGACAAATATATCAAAACGAAGTGAGTATTAACCACACAAACACACACAATTTTGATATGAATAAATATGTGTGCACTAACACAACAATCACAAAGGATTAGCATATAGCTTATCAGACAAAAAAGGACAGTCTTTATAACACCAAATCACAACAAAAGAAATATACTCTCCACAGAACAAAGAACTAACGAGAGAATATCAATTTTAAAGAAACACCAAAATCCATTGAAACTATTGAACAACAGGAAGCATAATAAGAATTGCAGAAACCACTTTGGACCTTTTACACAAACTGAAGGTAGCATTGTAGGTACTAATTAACCCTGGGCATATAATAACATGTAGTCAAATAGCTGAATCAAGGAAATTTGATAGTAAGAAAAGAAATGGGGGCGTTCTACAACCATAGCTACAGTGTACATAACAAAAGTTAGCTGCTTGGGGGAGAAATGGATGCACCTTGGATCCACCTGATATTAGTAGTTGTCGCTGGTCATATTTCTCCGTTGAAATTAGTGGGGGCATATAAGTACGTAGCTTCCCGTCGAAACCAGCTGCCCCTAGGAGAGCAAGTACATATAGATTAGAATGGGGTGGGTTTGAGGCACAAGTGAGAAGCGAGGAAAAGGGAAAGGGGAGGAGGACCCATACATGGTTCTCTGACTGTTGCTGCCCATGGTCGAAGGAGAGGGAGCGGCGCAGGGGAGCGGAGGGGGAATAAACACCAATAGCCTCTTATCGCCCCAATCTGTTTTCTCCTGCAATTTTAGTGGTTCAGATGCATGAAGACATATATGCAGCGGCAAGAACAATGAAATAAGAGAAAATGACCTCACATTAGTTGATCCAAAAAACACATAGAAAGTACATATTTTTTACATGCCTTGTAAATCGGTAAGTCATGGATGATTGATCTTCTTATAGAGAGCTATGCGTCCACCTCGAGAGTTGATTCAGTTGGAAAATAAAATGAATCAAACAACTCAAAAAAATGAAATGTAAAAAGTACGGTAAAGAGATGGTACTGATGACTGTATACATTGGCGAAGTTGCAGAGGTACAGCTACTGGGCTGCTCTCATCAGGCCATCCAAACCCTACCCATGAAATATATAAATGAATTAGAGAAAGAAATAAGAATAAACACTCAGTGTCGATGACGGCTGAAGGCCGAGCTCATGGTGGGGAGGTTCAGCGGTAGTAAAACTGAAACATTCATCAAGCAAATGCTGACTGCCATATGACACAACTAGCAAGGTAAGAAATCGGTTCATGGAGGAGCTCAACCTTGTCGATCTGGTTGTGTGGACGCTGGGTGTAGAAAGAGAGCATCCTTGCTCTTCTTGAGGGGTTGAGCTGGCCTTGGTTGGGAGATGAAGGAGGCTAGTGCGAAGTCGGCGGCACCAGCAGCGACCTCGGCATACGCAGTTGACGAGGAGGGATGTCGGTCCTTCTGGAGCTGACGACGCCTCCTTCCTCTCACCCTTGGCCTCCCGCGGCGGAGGAGGCGCCAATGACTGCAGCGACCTCATCCGGGTTCATCTTGTCCTCCCGTGATTTCCTCGCGATAAGAAATCTCGGCGCCGGTCTGAATTTTCTGTCAGCATGGCAAGTACCCTAGGCAAATTAACAATCACTCAGGGGTCTAACACAAGAAAGCATTTATGCACTGTATGGCTGCCTTCTGTTTGGGGATTATAACACTATAAGATCATAATATGTTCCTCCAAGGGAGTCAAATAAAGCAATTTCTTCTCAAATTCATTGCTAAGGAGATATAAATATTACCCTCAAGTTGCACCAAAAAGGTGATCAAGCTCATCACCAATTTGACCACTCAATCCGATAGTAAGCCTCAGCACAACAAACACTCGCCAAGGGTCAACATCCCTAGTCCTATGAACTTGCAGCATTAAAATAAATAGTCATTTCGAACCTACTTTTTGAACAATCAAGAAATCCGACAATAAGCTGTGAACTGCCACAGGAATACCAACACAGAACCATGGACAAATTTCAACAGCAAGGCTACAGACCCGACGTTGCAGGTGGATGAAAGGGTAAACCCTAGGGGAACGAACGAGGCGTGAATGGAGGGGGGACGAGAGGGGCGAACTTCGCGGCTGGAGGAGGAGAGCACGGCGGAGGCGGAGGGGGAGGGACGTACCCGTCCAAGTCGTCGTCGTCGTCCTCGGTGCGGGGGACCGAGCCGCCGCCGCCGCCGGAGACGGGGGATGAGGAGCTCCCTCTTGCGGTCGCGGGGACTTGTCGTCGCCCATCATCAGGGGCCAGGCTCCTCGCGCTGTGACGGCGGCGATATCGCCCTTCCCTGCCTCGTACCCTCCCAGATCGGGGCCTGAAGCAGCCACTCCCGCCTCCATGGTCTCACACCTGAGTGGCGCCTCTTCACAGCTCGACGCCGCCACCACTGCTCCTTTCGCCTCTTTGCAGGTCGACGCTGCCACCGCCGCTCTTCTCCTGCCGCCGACACCGCCGCCGACGCCGCATCCGTCGCTCCCCGCCTCGATCCAACCGACCCCGCATCGGCCGCTCCCCCGCCTCGAGCCAGCAGCCGCCATCGAGCCATGGATCCTACGCGGGAGGAGGAGAAACGCGAAGGGGAGGAGGCGGCACGGTGGTGGTGGAGAGCACGGAGAAGGGGGCGTGGGGCTCGAGGAGAGGAGGGACGAGGGATTGGGCTAGGGTTTTCACCGCACAACGTGGGGCTCGAGGAGAGGAGGGATGAGGGATCGGGCTTTTCACCGTGCACAGCACACGATCCATCCCTTTTTTCACCCAAACTCAGTCAGCAAAGCACACTGCAACGTGGTCCCACCTAGATGGCTGGCCCAGGCGTCATCCACCGAACTGGAAAGACATGACGTGAAGCAAAACAGACGGTTGGATGTTTGACAGCCAGTTGAAAAGGACCAAAAACTTTACACGTAGGTAAAACGGACGAGGCAGATCGTTGCGCGCGAGGGATGGCGCTGGATCGGCGGGTACTCTAGGAGGCTTTATATGTTAGATGTGTGCATATATATGATGGCTATAGATGACATGACGGTTTCTAATAGCCATCAGCTGGCTATATTATTAACCATGCTCTTAATTGATGAGGCGGCGGGAGGCGGCGGGAGGTGTTCAGTGTATTATTTATTAAATCGATGAATTTGCCAACATCTTTGCACAAAACTTCTCAAGACTGATCCACCTCCGCTACCTAAAAACTGAATCGCCCTATTCTAGACAAGAAACGGTAACTATGCCGAACACACTATATCGATTTTATCACTTAAAAACCATTGACCCTACAATGCTGGCCTGGTAATTATAATTTCCCTAGAGACATTGATCATCTTGTCAATTTACGCCACTTTGGGTTGAAAATGATGTCCGCTCCAGTGTTCCAGAGGTTGGGAAGATGAAGTGTTTACAAGTGCTGAAAAGGTTCTGTGTCAAGAAAGAGAGTGTAGGATTTGAAATTAGTGAGTTAGGGAATTTAACAGAGCTTGATGAAACAAGGATATACCGAAATTTGCGAGCAGAAATCAAAGGATTCAACACTTTAAGCCTTTTGCTTTTTAAAAAAGACTTTATGCCTTCAAGGGCTTACATTTTTTCCTCTTCATGTAAAAAAACTGAATTATAAAATATGATGTCTTTTTGCTTGTGCATGTAGAATTTTCAGTGGACCTGCAGGAGTGCAGGTGAATGCTAGCTGTCATGATTTTCAGACCTGAGAAATACATTTTCATTGCTGGCTGTCTTGATTTTCAGGCCTGAGAAATACATTTTCAGGCAAAAGCCTGTCTATCACCTATTTCCCAGTGGACGCAAGCTGTTCAAGCAAATGGATACAAGCGAAAAACAGAGGAGAAGCAGAGCAGCACACACAGGTCAGCTTACCAGGCAACAAAAGCCTTCCCTTTTTCTCACTGAACCAGCGAACACGCCGGCTCTGCTCTTTTGATGTCCAGTTACAGAAACCGACGCCACTGTGGCCATACCAATGCACGCATACAGCCCGCAATGTACTGCAGTACTTGGATACACAGTCAGTACACTCACTATGTGAATTGATGGCAGCAACACATTCAGCTAACCATCACCTCATTCACTCACAATGCACCAACACATGGACGCCTTCCAGGTTTTAGCAAGATCATATTACAACAGGTTTACACAGCTTACAACCTGCAGGTAAATGCTAACAGTCGTTATTTTCTTCTCTTTTTCCAAAAGAATTGCACGGTGAAGCTGTCTTGTTGATTCTGTATGTAGGACTTCAGTGGACCTGCTGGTGAAGGATAGCTGTCTTGCGGCTTCTCTTCTAGGGCTTTACAATGTAACAAAACATAAATAAAATGGGCATACTCAGCAAGTCAGCATGTATGAATTGTGTTGTCGAATGATGTTAGCTGTTAGGCATGAAGTACATAATTGTAACATGGGCAGGCAGTTCGGAAACTTCGGATGCTACGCTTGCTAATATTTCTGAAGACATTATATCCTTAAGATGGTTATTTAGAAACGAAAAATATGAGCTTGGATTTGGACACTGCATCAGAGCATGTATAGTAGTATAGATTATGCCTTGATCAATGTAACCAGTTCTTGTGGCATAAAGAAGAAATGCTAGTGCATGTTAATTAATTTTAGATGCTAAGAATGATTGTTACTGAATATGGATGTTCAGTCTTGATTCACTGTGGCAGGATGATTCAGGCATTTGACTTGTTTTATTTTTAGGCACCTTCTCATTGTCTCAGGAGGGTAATTTTAGCAGTATCAGTAGTGTGTTTTTTTTGCGGGAAGCAGTATCAGTAGTTGGGGTGTGCGTCCTTGCCGGTTTTAAACTGAGGGCTGTAAATTAAGTTAGGGTATAAGTTTTTTTTTAGAAAAGGAGGATGACCCCCGGCCTCTGCATCTGGGAGATGCATACGGCCACTTTATTGATTATTCTCGAGGACCTTACAAAGTATTACAACAATATGCCTGAATCCGTCATCTTGGCAACCTAACTCCAATAAGTTGAGGATTGAAATGTGCACCTGTCTCTATAAGAAAAGAGTTACATGTTTTTTCTTTGACGCTCAGCGGTGTCTGGTTTTGAAGATCCACCTAACTCCAATGGAATCAAGATGCCACTATGATTTTTTAATTTTGCGGGTACTAATCAATTGATTCGCTAATGGCCTTGGATCTTTGAAAATGTCCTTCTCAGAGCACGTGAGTTGGTCAGACACGCCAGAATAAAAATAGAACGAATTTTGTAGATAGCTATCATCATTGATGTGTTCAAAAGGTGTGTCAGTGACAACAAGTGGGCAGAAAGGTTTCATTAACTTGGCATATGTGCTTCTAACTTTCATCATGCTGATTAGTATTGCACATCTACGTGCCCTTAAATTTAGCAAGAAGAGGTTCTATTGTTAATTGTCCACCTCACTATAGTTTGTCGGATAGTAAAGTTATTCCATCCGTCGTTTCAACTTGGCTGCCTCCTTCGTCTCTCATAGAGATTCTTTTAATCCACTTACTTGGCTGCCTCCTTTTGTCCCAAATAGAAATTCTTTTAATCCACTTGGCTGCTGTTCTCTAAATGGTCCCAGTCAAGCTCAAACATAGTACATGTTAAATATCCCTTCATTTCACCGGTAAATCAGCACCTAGGTACCTTAGTTTCAACTTTCAAGCATGGAGGAGCCCCTTGTTGACAAGACAGGAGAGGAGAGCCTAGTAGTGATTGAGGTGAAGAAGCAGTTGTACCTTGCCGGGCCTCTCATCGTCGGAAGCCTCCTACAGGATGTGGTCCAAATGATATCCGTCATGTTTGTGGGTCATCTCGGCGAACTCGCTCTCTCGAGTGCCTCCATCGCAACCTCCTTCGCCGGTGTAACTGGCTTCAGCTTGTTGGTATTTTTCTTATCTCTTTCGGAAAAGTGGATTTCCCAGCCTCTGCATTGATTGATTGATCGGTGCATGATTTCATCACTTGCATGTACATGTTGGACCTCTTGTACATAATCATCAACTTCAACGCTTGAACTTAATTTTAGGCCGGCATGGCAAGCAGCTTGGACACGCTGTGTGGGCAAGCCTTCGGAGCAAAGCAGCACCATCTTCTTGGCATCTACAAGCAGAGGGCTATCCTTATGCTCACTCTGGTGAGCGTCGTGGTTGCTGTAATCTGGGGATACACCGACCAGATCCTTTTGTTGTTTGGCCAGGACCGCGAAATCGCCATGGAAGCAGGGAGCTACATCCGTTGGATGATTCCGTCGTTGTTTGTCTACGGTCCGCTGCAGTGCCACGTCCGGTTCCTGCAGACGCAGAACATGGTCCTCCCGGTGATGCTGAGCTCGGGTGTCACAGCGCTCAACCATATCTTGGTGTGCTGGCTGCTGGTCTACAAGCTTGGCCTGGGTAACAAGGGTGCTGCCTTGGCCAATACAATCTCCTACCTCACCAATGTGTCCATTTTGGCTCTCTACATCAGGCTCTCTACATCTTGTAAGAGCACTTGGACGGGGTTGTCGAAGGAGGCATTTCGCGACATCGTCGGTTTCTTGAGGCTTGCCGTGCCATCCGCACTGATGGTTTGGTGAGTTTGAGTTCTATGTGCTGCAGTTCAGGTGAAAATTTTACATCTCCAATTGATCGGTTTAACTAATTTCTTCCTACATATACATTCATATTTACACGAGCAGCTGGGAGTGGTGGTCATTTGAGCTCCTGATACTTGCTTCCGGATTTCTGCCAAATCCTAAGCTCGAGGCTTCGGTACTATCAATCAGGTGAATTTCCTTTACTTCCATACTATATAATCAGACTGTTTTTGTTTCTTTTTCTGATAGTAACATAAATGCAGTTGAATTTCGTGCAGTGTAAATACTATCTCGCTGGTATTCAGAGTCCCCTACGGGCTTAGTGCAGCTATAAGGTCAGAATAAACTCGTACCATGCCGATGTTATTGATATATAGAAACTTGTGGCAACTACTTACAAAGCTGGAAGCTGACACATATCCTTCAATTACGTGTATATGTAGCACCCGTGTATCTAATGAGCTGGGTGCTGGGCGACCGGATGCTGCCCGTTTGGCGACCCAGGTGATCATGGTCCTAGGAATTGTGTCAAGCGTATCAGTTGCTCTTGCAATCACTTTTGTGCGCAATCTATGGGGGTATGCATATAGCAACGACAAGGAAGTGGTCGAGTATATCTCCAGAATTATGCCGATTATTGCCGTGGCATTCTTGTTTGATGATATGCAGTGTGTTCTTTCAGGTAGGTAAATACAAATGAGATGCTGCTTATTCACGAAAAGCAAATTATATGGAGGAGCCTGTAGTTTTCGTTCTCATATGTGCTGAAAATATATGGTTATTAATTAGCATATATTACAGGTATTGTTATGGGCTGTGGCCTTCAAAGTATAGGTTCCTATGTCAATCTGAGTGCGTACTACCTTGTGGGCATCCCGGTGGCTCTATGTTTTGCCTTTGTGTACCATCTTGGTGGAGTGGTAATCAGTAGTACTACTTTCCTAATACATGGCCTTTTCATATACTACTACTTAAATAGGTGATAATTTCACTTCTAGTATTTCTCTTTTGACATGAAGAAACTATGATCTGAAATATGTTAGGGGCTGTGGATGGGAATAACTTGCGCGCTTGTCGTTCAGACAGTGTTATTCATGTCTATTACTCTGCGCACCAACTGGGACAAAGAGGTATTACCAAATACTTTCTTTTTTGTTGGCTTCTTAGTCATCTTACTGCATGCATGCCCTATTGTTTTTAATCCATGTTGTTGCTTAATTTTGTAGGCTCTGAAGGCCAGGGATATGGTTTCCATTACTTCTCTACCTTTACACTTGGCGACATCATGACACACACAGAATGCAATGTTTTCTCTGCCAGAGAGTTGTGCGGGGGAATAATGAAACGACTAAGAATTCGTCGTAAAAAGCAGTGCTTCGTCTCCATATCACCATCATTTGCCACTTCTTCACAGAAATAATAAAAATATTTATTAGCTAGAATCTACCGTTTATGTGGGTGGGCGTATTTCCGAGACTAGTTTCTTCACAAGAGAATATAATGGCAAGGAAATTTGGAATGATCGAAAGAACATGGCATCAAAGACAATTCAACATGGAAAAGAAGTTAATGCCGATAGTGGGAGGTGTTCACTTGTATTTTAGCAAAGCGAGGAAGGGGTAAGATGTTTCTTTTTTGGACTGCTTGAAGGAGAGAGATGCTCCTTTCAAGAGATTAGGGCCCTTTTCCCATGAAAAAGGCCCATCTTCTAGGGTAATTTGATAATAGTGTGTTTTACTTTGCTTATTTACTTTGACATACTCCCTCTGTTCCATAATGTTATGGTTCAAGTTTCAGCTCATTGAAGTTACAGTTGAAGTGAAACTAACCATTGAAGTTTCTATGATTCTATGCATTCAAAATCTCAATTTGTTTGCCAAACTTTTGAACTGCGAGTAGTAATATAAGAAAACACATAAATTAAACATATTCATGTTAGTACTATTCAAAGTTCATCCAATTTAGAATTACGGCTATATAGAGACTACCTTAACCATTGCCCATGTGTCGGGCCAGGGGTGGGGGGGGGGGGGGTGCACTCCAATTGATTGGGTACACTTCGACAAAATGTTCATTAGATTTATGTGACTTTTTTTTAATTATGAATAGTTATGAGAACAGATATATTTCAGTGTAATTGTTGGTGAAGGCTTGTCATATCGAACCTAAGGTGCGATGTAATTTGAACCGGAGGGAATAATTATTCTTGCAGCTAGCAACACCGTTGTAGATTGAGTGGAGTTAAGCGGAAACTTCTTGGGTGCCTCCCATCGATGAAACAAAGAGTACTCCCTCCATTTTTGTATACAAGGCCACAAACTCATATTACAGGTACCAAGATAAAATTTAATGTCTTGTTTTGTAAACCCACTTTTCTTTTCATTTAGTGAGATCATTAATATACCACATGCATGCAAGGAAGGGATAGAAAGCTGATTGAAGTGTCATTATGACTGCATGCATGCAAGTATTAAATAGGCTATTAGTTCAAGAAAATATCATTAACTTTTGTCTCGATTATTGTTGGTGGCCTTGTATAGATACAAAATGTATTTTTCATAGTGGCCTTGTATAAGTAAATGGAGGGAGTAACTAATTTAATTAACATGTACCTCGCCAATTAAATATGCCTAGTGCAAAGCAAAGGTAGAATGGGGCCAAACTCGTCTTACGAATCTCACCACCACTGTGGTCCAGTCCAGCGCATGCACCTTGTGACCTTGAAATGTGCTTTTTCTACCTCATATTTCATGTTTATATCTAACTTATGTTGAATATATTGAGGTAGTGGATCCGTGGACGGGTCCCGTCCGTGTGGAGGTCCGCAAACGCAATGGCCCGGGCACTGGTATCTGCCCCCTCTGCAATGTCCCCGAAGACTCCAATCACATTTTCTTCGCTTGCGTCTCCTCCCGGTTCCTTTGAAGCTGCTTTCGCGAGATTGTTGGTGGGAGTTGGTGCCACACCAATTTCCCGGACCTCTTTGCTGAACTCCAAGTGTCCCCTACATCCTCTCGCCACAGTAGGTGGCTGGAGGTGGGGGTCCTTGCCTGGACGCTGTGGACAGTTCGCAATAAGCTTGTGATCCAACACTCTCCCCTTCGGCGCGCTACTGATAGTCTCTACAAATTCTCGGGTTTCTTGCAGTTTTGGCGGCCGCTTAGCCGCCCCCCGGATCGGGACGTCATCTCCGCCTTCATCGCCGATCTACGCTCGATGGCCGTCCGTCTGTCGCCACCGCCCCCGCCGCCACCGCCGGAGCCTGACTATATCACCTGCGCTGGGCCGTCTATATGGTGTTGTGTTTTTTCTTTTTCTCTGGGCTTGTTGAGCTGTGCCCTCAGCAGAACCTCTATACTTTGTTGTGGTACTTGGGTGGTGTGTGTTTGTGGACCTTCTATGGTTGTATGTCTGGCGGCAGTTTGCTTTATTTATAAAGCGAGGCGAAAGCCTTTTTCGGTAATATATTGAGGTATATATCTAACCGAGAGAACAGCCTTCTCCAACATGCATCGCGCGTCGATCTCACCTTCATGCGTATGGTGCCTTCTCCAATGACACAAAGGCCATGCAACTTGTTCTTTTTCTGTATTATGATAGATTCACAATTTAAATAGTTTAGGACATTTGCATGCTCTTTAAAGTTATACCCTGAGATATTTAAACATAATGTTATTCCACGTAAAAAGACATATTTCTTGACGAATCTAGTAATATCAAATTGATTTTTGTGATTTGGTAATTTATCATTATTATTATTATTGAAAGGAAAGTTGTAGAAAGCGCTATACAACGTTTTTTTTTTCTTTTGAAATAATAAGAATCCAAGTTCAGGTCTATGAGGACTTGATCTGAGGTGGTTACTCATCACAAGAGAATGGTCTGACGAGATGTGTGTACGCGTGATGAGCTTAATGTTCTTTTCTTTCTTATTTACTCCGGGCCAACTTGCTTTCGTGTGACAATTGCACCTAGCACTACCATCCAACGAGGTCAGATCTAGCCGACTTGGCAATGGAGTAATTAATTTAAGTAGGCTCTACTTGGGCTCCTCGCTAGTTAAATATGCCTAGCACAAACCAACGGTAGGATAGGACCAAATACCAATGTTATATTTATTAGTACATATTCACATCACCACCGTCCATCGCATGTATTCATGCCATGGCGGTCCAGTCCAGGGCGTGCACCTAGATTTGAGTTTTCTCTTTTTTGCTACATCATACTTGATGCTTCTATATACCTGGCATCTTTTTTCAACATCAACAGGCGGAACAAAAAACTTTAATTCATTCGAGTAATAGCTATGTTTGAATTGTTAAGTTATTTGTCTATTATCAGTTTTTAACTATTGAGTTGTTTGGCTTGTTGATTGTTGAATTATTCATGCTTAATTTTTATTGTTTAATATCCATACATGGTTTGTCTGCGGACATGTCCGCGGACATATCGAGAAGGATATGTGACACTTAGACATTAGAGATGCCCTAAGAAACATCCCGACGATCATCTCTAGTTGCTGCATGGACTAGCACCTACTCGTTATATTTGAGATGCTAAAGAACAGGCCAGATATGAAATATGTGTGGAGATTTACTATGCACCGGAGCCTCAAATTTGTAGTCACATTGCTGTCAGAAGCTGATCGTAGTGCTAAAATTAGCATAAGCTCATCTGTGCTATATATAGGAATCGAAGTAGGATAGTAAACAGTTACTACTACAACTTCTTTTTGCATGTCATACTCTGGTCTTCTTCCTTAAAAAGTTAATAATTGTATTTTTATTTCTAGCAAGCTCAATCCATTGGTGTTCACATTGATTGTCGCCCGCCCTCCTCGACCTCGAGTGCAGTTTTCTACACAGCTGGCTCCCGGCTCATAGTTCAGTTTCAGATCTACTCCCTCCGCTCCTAAACATAAAACCTTTTAAAGATTTCACTACGGATTACATACGAATGTATATAGTGGAATCTCTAAAAGGTATTGTATTTTTCTTTGCATGGTAATATGTGTCTCATTGGTATCATAAACAACAAAGTACAAGTAACATAAAAGGCGACATGGCAAAACTGAAAAGATAGCAGAACATCTCTGAGCTTGACACCAACGTCCGTCACCTGCCTCCAGCACCACCACAACAGTCATCGAAGAAAAGAATGACGAATCACCGCCTCACCCGAGCTCAACGCAGCTCCATCGCTGATAAGCAGCTTTGCGGACTCCAAGGTGGCTCACCCAAAGTGAAGCCCTTGCCATCAAACTCCAGATCTGACACCCCGCCACGACTAAGACGCCGAAGGAGGAAACTAAACCTGCCATCCACGAACCACGAGCCCAGCACATGTTTCGTCTTCCAGATGTCGTCGATGCGGACCACAATCTGCATCAGCTTCTGAACTACCTCCCAAGCTCCGCGCCAACGATGGAGCAAACGGCGTCGTAACGGCGGAGCGGAGTGGGTAGATTAGTTTAGTAAAATACTACTACCTTTGTACACAAATACACGACGTTCGGAGTAGAAAACATCACCGTCGCATGCATGGACAAAAAGCAAAAGCGACAAAAAAGGGAAAAGAAATGGTGGCACCCTTGAGACGCGGCTGAGCACAAATCGTTTGTAAATTAGCAAATTATTTAGTTAATAATGGACGTGGACAAGCGCAAGTTGTGCCTCCGTGCACTCGTCGCAAGAAAATGGTCTGAGCAGTAGCAGGCCAGTATGCACAATGAATCAACAAACTAACTAAAAAAAAGTACGAGTATGCACGATGAGCTAGATCAATTAATCAACAACTAACTAATTTTCTTTCTTAATTACTCCTGGCTAGTAGCTTGCTTGCTTGTGACTGTTGCAACAAGCGCTACCGTCTAAACGAGGACGGATCAAGGGAACTTGCAACGCAACTTCCTGCTGGATGCCTTCCGTACGTCCTCGGTTCAGTATTGCATAGTGCAAAGCAACGGTAATTAAGATGGGATCAAACTCAATCTTGTCTTTTTGTCACGTACCTCCCCGCCACAATCTGCATCAGCTTCTGCATCACAATCTGCATCAGCTTCTGAACTACCTCCCAAGCTCCGCGCCAACGATGGAGCAAACGCCGTCGCAACGGCGGAGCGGAGCGGGTAGATTAGTTTAGTAAAATACTACTACCTTTGTACACAAATACAGGACGTTCGGAGTAGGAAACATCACCGTCGCATGCATGAAAAAAAAAGCAAAAGCGACAAAAAAGGGAAAAGAAATGGTGGCACCCTTGAGACGCGGCTGAGCACAAATCGTCTGTAAATTAGCAAATTATTTAGTTAATATAATGGATGTGGAGTTGTGGACAAGCGCAAGTTGTGCCTCCGTGCACTCGTCGCAAGAAAATGGTCTCAGCAGTAGCAGGCCAGTATGCACAATCATTCAACAAACTAACTAAGAAATGTACGAATATGCACGATGAGCTAGATTAATTAATCTCCTTGATTGATGTTTCTTTCTAAATTACTCCGGGCTAGTACTCCCTCCGTTTCAAATTACTCGTCGTGGTTTTAGTTTAAATTTAAACTAAAACCACGACGAATAATTTGGGACGGAGGGAGTAGCTTTGCTTGCTTGTGACTGTTGCAACAAGCGCTACCGTGTAAACGAGGACGGATCGAGGGAACTTGCAACGCAACTTCCTGCTGGATGCCTTCCGTACGTCCTCGGTTCAGTATTGCATAGTGCAAAGCAACGGTAATTAAGATGGGATCAAACTCAATCTTGTCTTTTTGTCACGAACCTCCCCGCCACCTCTCACCATCAATCACATGTATCGATGCTACAGTCAGTGGCGGAGCCAGAACTTTTGTGGAGCCTGGGCGAGTTTGAGTCTAATTGTTTAAACTGAAAATAAATATTGGATATTTCGAGGAATTGGATCTTTTCCCCAACTTTTCTTCTAACTTTGATCATTTGCTCCACCCCACCCCCGAGAATGACGGGTACGATGGGGCCGGGGCCACTTGCCATTGAGACAAGCATGGGGCAAATCATCAAATCCCATGTAAAGTGGATATACAACATATAAAATAACACCAAACTTTCGAACGACAAATGCAAATAAATAATGTATATAGTAAAAGTATAAACACATAGCCCTATAAATGTAATTATAAAATAAACTACTCCCTCCAATCAAAACCACGATGCTAATTTTGGATCGGATGGAGTGTAATATATATAGTCGCGCTATTCGTGACCCTGGGTGAGGAATAGTTATTCTTCACCCCCTCTCTATTTTAATATCAATGAACCGTAATTTTACGTTCCGTAAATTTTGTCTTATTGCAGACGTAAAAAGAGAACGTAAGAAAATAAATAATCACCATAAAAAATATTTTATGTTATATAAATTACAAATGTAAAAACATAGTGTAAAATTTACATAAAATGTAATTTATCTGGTCTTCTGAACTTTTTTTGCCAAATTTTATGCAGCGAATCAATATGACTGTAACTATTTGTATTTGAAACATAATTTATTTCTGAAATGATCGTAAGATTATCTCGGGTGAAGAATAACTTATTCTGCAATCTGGGTGATGAATAGTAACACTAGTCGCGCTATTCGTGACCCTGGGTGAGGAATAGTTATTCTTCACCCCCTCTCTATTTTAATATCAATGAACCGCAATTTTACGTTCCGTAAATTTTGTCTTATTGCAGACGTAAAAAGAGAACGTAAGAAAATAAATAATCACCATAAAAAATATTTTACGTTATATAAATTACAAATGTAAAAACATAGTGTAAGATGTACATAAAATGTAATTTATCTGGTCTTCTGACCTTTTTTTGCCAAATTTTATGCAGTGAATCAATATGACTGTAAGTATTTGTATTTGAAACATAATTTATTTCTGAAATGATCGTAAGATTATCTCGGGTAAAGAATAACTTATTCTGCAATCTGGGTGATGAATAGTAACACTATCGCGCTATTCGTGACCCTGGGTGAGGAATAGTTATTCTTCACCCCCTCTCTATTTTAATATCAATGAACCGTAATTTTACGTTCCGTAAATTTTGTTTTATTGCAGACGTAAAAAGAGAACGTAAGAAAATAAATAATCACCATAAAAAATATTTTATGGTACATAAATTACAAATGTAAAAACATAGTGTAAAATGTACATAAAATGAGTTAGTTGCGGGATGATGTATTATGGAACGAGTAAAGAGACTTGCCAGTAACGAGATTGAACTAGGTATTGAGATACCGACGATCGAATCTCGGGCAAGTAACATACCGATGACAAAGGGAACAACGTATGTTGTTATGCGGTTTGATCGATAAAGATCTTCGTAGATATGTGGGAGCCAATATGGGCATCCAGGTCCCGCTATTGGTTATTGACCAGAAACGTGTCTCGTTCATGTCTACATATTTCTCGAACCCGTAGGGTCCGCACACTTAACATTTCGTTGACGATATAGTATTATATGAGTTATGTATGTTGGTAACCGAATGTTGTTCGGAGTCCCGGATGAGATCATGGACATGACGAGGAACTCCAGAATGGTCCGGAGATAAAGTTTGATATATGGGATAATAGTGTTTGATCTTCGGAAGGGTTCCGGATGTTTCCCGAAATGTTTGGGTACGAGAACACGTTATTTGGGCCAAAGGGGAAAACCCACAAGGTTTTTGGAAAGCGCAAAAGGAAGTTTTGCAGAGTCCAGGGGCCAGACGCTAGGGTCCCTGGCGTCTGGGTCCAGACACCGGGAACCCTGGCGTCTGGCCCTGGAGTCCGAGAAGTACTCTTGCCTTTCGGGTGAAACCGACTTTGTGGAGGCTTTTACTCCAAGTTTCGACCCCAAGGCTCAACATATAAATAGAGGGGCAGAGCTAGCACCAAAGACACGTCAAAAAACACCAAGCCGTGTGCCGGCAACCCCATCCCCTCTAGTTTATCCCCCGTCATAGTTTCCATAGTGGTTAGGCGAAGCCCTGCAGAGATTGTTCTTAACCAACACCGTCACCATGCTGTCGTGCTGCCGGAACTCATCTACTTCTTTGCCCGTCTTGCTAGATCGAGAAGGCAAGGATGTCATCGAGCTGAACGTGTGCAGAACTCGGAGGTGCCGTGCGTTCGGTACTTGGATCGGTCGGATCGTGAAGACATACGACTACATCAACCGCGTTGATAAACGCTTCCGCTTAGCGATCTTCAAGGTTATGAAGATACACTCCCCCTCTCGTTGCTATACATCACCATGATCTTGCGTGTGCGTAGGATTTTTTTTTGAAATTACTACGTTCCCCAACACTTGTCAGGTGGGTCACGAATGGCACCCCGACGAAGTCAGCACGTGGCGGAATGATGTCTCATAATTTGCACACCTCCTCCTCGCTCAACTTCATTCTCTGAGCTACGATGGCATCACCGAGTGGGTCGTCATCATCCTCATAATCTTCTGCTTTGTTGACATAAATCACGGCCAGCTTGGGTCTTTCTGCTCTGACGGAGAAGCTGATCAACTCACCACTGGTGATACACATGTGGGCGATGAAACGGACCCATCCATCTCCTCCGCATGCGTCATCTTTCGTCCTTTCTCGATCTCCATAGTGTAGGGGCCCCCAGGAGCCTCAAAGGACACAGAGGTTCCGGTCAGATTGTTGAATTCTGACCTCACATTGCATGGGACGATCTATGTACAAAAAGCAAAATGATATATACACGATGCATTAATGCCAATAACACTAAAAACAAGATAGTCGTTACTAGTTTCATATAATTTATTACCGCCGCATGAAGAAAACTAGACTCGAAGTAGATGTCGAACAGCGTGCCAGTTGCAAGGCTGCTGGCGCACCTTGACTTGCACCGTCGACATGGTGGTGGTGGTGGCGCCATTTCCCTAAATCAATATGATTAAAGGATTAACGATCCAAAAAGTAAACATAAAGTTTTCAATACACATCAGGTTTTGAATAATATACAAATCAGGTTCACATCATAGAGAATACACATGAGGTTCACATGGCAAGCAAACTAACAACTAAATTGTAGTTCAGTTTAGACAATAACCTAATAGAGATAATGTAACCCAAACAGAGCCTAATAATAAGATAAATGGCATATTGCCATTATTGCGCAAGCAGACAAGCAAAAGTAGTTCAATCCAGGGGGACACTTTATCTATTCCCACATCCAAAAGTTGAACCAGCTTAGAATCT
Source organism: Triticum timopheevii (assembly GCA_963921465.1). Taxonomy (NCBI): domain Eukaryota; kingdom Viridiplantae; phylum Streptophyta; class Magnoliopsida; order Poales; family Poaceae; genus Triticum; species Triticum timopheevii. The sequence goes on from OY997274.1 coordinate 673,851,817, forward strand.
TCCAAAACAGCACGACACAAGATTCACAAAACACAATAAGTAAACATCCATTCCACATTTGGCATCAGATGCACAATAATTAAAACTATAAAAGACAAACACCCCCTTTTCGATCAGATACAACTCTCTGTCTATCTGTGTTTTCTTTTTCTGAAATTTACCAAAAATGGGCTCACTAACAGCATCAGATGGATAGCGATTTGGGTCCATAGGGGGCTTTGTCAATTTACACCCTGCTCCTTTGCCTAAAGAGGCATTGCAAAATTGACAAAGCCCCCTATGGAGAACAAGGAAGCAAAGTTTATGTACAAAGATTCAGTGCAGAAACAGAATTCACAAATGGCTGAAAATGTAGCCAACATTTTCTACTACAAAATATAAGCACCAGACTAAGAGGTAATACAAGGGAAGAACAATCGCACACATGGACGAAATATAATCATTTTTTTTGAAACGGGTGTTAGCATATATTCAAATGCGCACCATAACAACTTGGCAATTTGAGCATCACCACATACATATACTCTCTTCAACCTGAAAGAGTATCGAATCAAGCATTGATTTTTCCATGACACCACATAACAGTGAGGGCTTCTTGGTCATATCTTTATATGCATCAACAAAGAAGCTACTGGATCAAATTCACACATAGGGTAGCATTCACGACATAACCGTAGTGTCAGGAAAGAACCCCTCTCTAAACCCTAGAACACTAGGCACCGCCGCCGCCACCATTGCTCCAGGGGCAGTAGCCAAGAATTGAAACCCAAGTTTCAATTATATGTGCTAAAAGCCTCTACTTCTCTAGCTACTTCTCTCTACTCTCTCCCAAGTTTCGGCGAGCAACAAAAAGCATCTACTTCTCTCACCTAACCCCTCTCTCTACTCTCTCCCCAATCACGCGAGGAAACAAGCCTGGAACACGTCGCATCAAAGCACGGAGCCACCATGCAATCCCTAAATCCCAAAACATGGTGAGCCGCCACGGCAAATCGATTGGAGCCTAGCTAGTGTGGCGCGCGCAGGGAGGAGGAGATCGAGGGGGACTTACGGGGCTGGAGCGTCGGAGGAGGCGAGAGGCGACCGCGCGTGGTGGCGGCGCACGGCACCGTCGACGGGGTTGAGGCGGCCGGGGACGAACCCTAACCGCGGCGGCGGCGGCGGGCGGAGGGGATCGATTATGAGAGTGAGGGGGTGCGGGGGCGCTCGGGCCGGTTTTCTTTTCCTCTAGTAGTAGCACTGGTTAGAGGCCGGCGCTACTGCTAAGCTCACCAGTTGTAGCGCCCGTTCAAAACAAACGCTACAGCTAAGTGGGCTACTGTTTTTGCCCTGGGCCCATGTAACAGTAGCGTGACTCAAGCTAACAAACGCTGCTGTTATATATTAGTAGTAGCGTGTTTTCTGCCCAGCGCTACTGGTAAATACTAGTAGCGTGGGGTCATAAATAGGCGCTACTGGTAAACTTATATCTATAAGCATTTTCCTAGTAGTGTAGGATTATTCTATCTTTTCAGTCTTGTAATGTTGGTGCTTATGTACCTTGTAACCGGATCTTTATTTTACAAATGAGACACGTATTACCATGAAAAAAAAGTAGACTATTACAAAGCCAGATTAATTGCGAAGATCCCATATTCCTAGGGAATAATACCATTCTTTTGAGAGGAACCGTGGAATAATACCTTCCATGGACAGAGCCCAAAGAGGAAGGAGAAAACTCGATCGAGACTGTTAATAAATCTCCATGTCTGTCCTGAGTCTTCCTGGAAAGGAATATGCTCCGCATATCTTGTTCCTACCTACATCCTCTTTTTGACTAAGCTTTACTCCTCCCCCGAAGAATTCTCTCCTTGGTTGCTTTGACCCAAAGTCCACGGCACCTCTCACAAGGACAAATCCTAGTACTGCAAGGATAATATAGTCAGTTCCCAGCTTCCCTCCATGCCAATTGCCATTGCCAACCACGGCAGGCAGCATATGCTTCAAATATTCCCAACTGACCAACCCCCTCCTTCACGCCATAACAATGTGGCGCCTCCCCACAACTCGACCGTATCTCCATTAAAGTAGCTCAGAGCTTGCATTTTTCCGAGCCAGAGCCTAGCCAAGAGGCGAGGTTGCGAGATGAAGTTCGGGAAGAGGCTCAAGAAGCAGGTGGAGGAGAGCCTCCCGGGGTGGAGGGACAAGTTCCTGTCGTACAAGCGCCTCAAGGTGCTCGTCCGACTCGTCTCCGGCTCCTCGCCGCACCGTGCCGTGGCAGAGGCCGCCTTCGTGCGGCTCCTCAACGACGAGGTCGACAGGTTCAACGCCTTCTTCCTCGAGCAGGAGGAAGAGTTCGTTATCCGCCACAGGGTACGTACATAACATGCCTACTGTTGGTGCCTTGGTGGAGAAAATATACTCAAGATGTAACTAAAACAATGTGCAGGAAGTAAGGGAGACGGTGAAGGCAGTGGCCGGCGAGGAGCTGTCAGAAGCGGAGCGTGCGTCGGAGATGAGGAAGGTGAGGAGAAAGATCGTGGATTTGCATGGTGAAATGGTGCTGCTCCTCAACTACAGCGCCGTCAACTACACAGGTCTGTTTCCCCCCTTCTGGCTTGATAATATGGAGTAGTACGGAGTAACATTTTTGGGCACGCTTTGACAAAATTTCTTGAAATTATTTGTTCTTGGTAGTATCTGAAGAAATTCAGAGCTTTACACTAACAGAAAACAGAGTACGCAACAAGCTCTGCTTTAATTTGTCTTACAAAAAAGCAACCGACGTGAATTGTACGATTTAACCTGCAGAGAATATTCTCTATTAAGCCCAATGGGTTGGTCAGTCGTACCATTTCTCCACACGACCAACTGGTCTTATGACTTGGCCAAGATCATTTAACATCTAGTGCTACACGTACGCTGCAGGGCTGGCCAAGATACTGAAGAAGTACGACAAGTGTACGGGGCGGCTGCTCCGGCTGCCCTTCATCGAGGAGGTGCTCAAGCAGCCCTTCTACACGGCGGAGCTCATGTCGAGGCTCGTCCGCGAGTGCGAGGAGACCGTGTTCGCCGCCGACAACAGTGGCGAACCGTGCACGAGGAAGCGCTGCACCGACACTAAGATGACTCCCATGGCAACGGAGCAGGGCATTTTAAGGAACACCGTCGCGGCGCTGGTGGCCATGAGGGAGCTCCGCAGTGGGAGCTCGACGTATGGACACTTCTCGCTGCCACCCTTGGAAACGGACACCACCTTGACGGAGCATGTGTCCATCCAGGTTGCCGATCTCGTTCAATCTGAGGCACGTGGTGTTGTTTTGAATGCCGCTTACGGGCGCCAGGTTATATGATACGAGTAACTCATCTTGCGGACCTTTTTATGGGTATAACTAGGTCTCAGTCGAGTGTTATAACATGTAAGAAAGGAAAAAGAAAAACTGAAAAGAAAATTTTGCACCGATCTCAATGTAAGGTGTGACGAGTACAACGTCGACTAAGACTTAACCAAGTTCCATTGGACTAAGATTTAGCAAGACCACCTTTTTATTCATTTAAAAAAGACACTAAAAGGTATCTTATACTATTTGATAATTATTAAGTAAAACAGTAGCACATACTGTACCAAGGAAAGACAACTAGACAAAAAAAGACCAACAAAACAAATATAATTACATCAAAAACCCTACTGTCCGTCTTTTCCCTCCGATTTTACACTGCTCGCTGAAGCTTCTATAAGTTTATCATTTCATTGTTTTTATCTATATGATCCTCTGCCACCATTATATATAGTGCCCAGCCGTATACAATCAGCTAGACTTCCAAACAAAACAACAGGTATCATTGTATGACTTAGGCGTAGCGAGCTAGGCGAGACATGAACAATGACGGCCAGTCTGTCTCCATTGGCACGGCTTCCGTAACCATGCCCGAGAACTGCTGGTCTGCCGCTTTGACAAAAGTAAAGAGACTGGTCGCTTGCTTCCTCGTAGTTCAATTGCAGCCTCGTAGTTCAATGCGAGCGATCGATTGATGGACGAGGATTTTTCTTTCGGTATTTGCTAAATCTGAGAAGTATGAAACTTTTGAATGTGGTAACGTGCGTATATATATGTACTATTAGACTTCGTATTGTAGCCCTACTGTGTAATCCATACCGTATTGGTATAAGACTTGTATGTCATCATTATATATACTAACAGAGTGGCCCGCTCGATGCGCGGGCTAGAATCTTTATATTTTTGTTCATTTGTCAACATGTGTGTACCTAAGTTATACTATTAGCTTGCTTCTTTTATTGATATTGCTTGCAAATCAAATATTCGATCGGTAGAAATGGAATGCTTACTGAAGCATATACATAAGTCACTCAACACAAATATTTGTTTAATAAATTATTCCTTTTAGCCATCAATACTTCCTCACTCATTAGTGATAATTAACTCAATACAATAACAATGAATTAAATTTCTCATAAATTTGTCCTTACTTGATGTATCAAATATTTTGTTGCATTACAATATTGGGAAGCGACGTAAATGGCTGCAAAGTTAAAGGTGCCTCTCATGTGTCACTTATATCATGATTATTTTCCTTGTAGATGGCTGCAAAGTTAACGATGGCTACAAAGTTAAAGGTGCAAAAGTTTAAGTATTTTTCATTAGGGAAATACATTTGAGACGAGATTCCACTATTAATCACTAACTTGAGCCGCTAGAAAAAAGTCATGGCTAGGAAGCTCACTAAAACCATTGAACCTGCATATTAACAACACCTTAAAACCTATCAAAGAACAACATAAATGTGGAATCTTCAGCATACAAGTTATGTTATGAGCATAACTACTTCTTTTATATCTAAGGATATATGAGAACATAGATCAACAATGTTCTTTGAGTAGCAGATGGTGAAGAACGCATGCTCGTGTTGATATTTCCATAGACCTATAAATGTCCAGTTGGATGCAAATTTAAGTGTGGAAAAGTCTAGACTTCAATCTGTTCTAGATGATCACTCCTAATCACAAATCGTAGCATAGATGCCTAGCTAGATGCCTAGCGAGAGAAACAAAATATAAATGAGTACCATGGGTATGTTTGATGTGGGCCACTCATTACTATCATCTACACAATGTTTAATGCCAGCCAGCTCATTATAACTATTAACACCAAATCTATCTATCTATCTATCAAAATAATGGTCAAAGAGAAAACAATTTGTCACTACTTGGTTACATGAAAACAAACTTCATGTTACACTAAGATCATTCCGCTTAGACCTGCTAGATACGTGTCTACATATGCTAAGTGTAGTGATACACCGATAAACTAAATCAAAATACAAGTTGTGTCTAAATCCCTACATGGTAGCTGGCAGAATTGAAACACCCACTTAAAGTGTAGACATTTTTCTTATTTCCTAACATTGGCGAACAAAGACACAATAGACGGTCTGACCGATGTCATATCTCAGGAAGAAAACAAACTGATTTGGCAAGGGTACATGCTATTCAAGGAAACGCATACTTGTATATTCATACAATTTTAGTTAAAAATAACAGTGCTACATTCATTTGGCATGTTCAACCTCTATCAACATTTTGTTCACTCATGTTTAGTTATATACATACCACAGTATTTCAAGATATAGTTATTTTATGCTTTAAAATCTCTTGTGCACTGCATGGGAATATATATATATATATATATATATATATATATATATATATATATATATATATATATATAACTTAAATTACAGTATGGACTCCTTTGATCGAACCGCTAAGTAAATTGATACCTCAATCTGAAATAATGGAGCCATATTTTACACACGGGCACGTAAAAGGAGGAGATGGTACCTCATGAGAGCTAACTACTCCATACTTGTTCAGCTCATGGCCATACTGTATTTACATGATATATTATGCTCTGACTAAGTACTTCACTCCTTGCAATTAGCCTGACTTAAAAATAGTATGAACACTAATATCCTCCAAAAATCTTGTGTCAAATAAGAAATGTAATAATTGTATGATATTATCTTAGAACATGTTATAACTATGCTGACACTGAGTAAAGATGTGACAGCGTATATATCTTCGCAAGTAGTTGTCCATTACAATGTAGATATGCATGTAAATAATTCTGAATTAATTAAAAGGTGGGTAGAAAATGTGCAAGTACTATTATAGAATTATAACATGAGAAAAAAACTGGATGCTACATCTTTGTAAGACATAGTTGCTACTGCAAAGGTCTACCGTGCGGGATGCAGAAGGAAACAAACCCCTGAGAGAGGAAAGCCCGTCGTTAAGAACATGTTTCTCATATCATGTACCCATCTTTGACAAAACACAGAAAACTTCATGGGACAACTAATCATACAAACGCTAGCAAGCATTCATTTTTATAGATTACACTGGGAGAAACTAATGTTACGTTGCAGCAGCACATGCACAAATATAGAACCTTTGCTCCTAGCTAATGTATCAATCATCTCATACAGGCATATATTTGCGGTGTGATGTATAAACATGCAAATTTAAAACCAAGTATTAGAGAAACGACAAATCCATTATTAACTTAAACTGAAGGTGTAATACGCTAAGCTAAGATGCACATGTCCAGCCTTCATGTACGACCACTCATCCTTCATGGTAGTAAAGTGTGCACATAAAGATGTAAAAAGCAAAAGATGTTTGCTTAGAGAATCTAGCAGTATTACACTCACTGTAAATAAGTAAGTTCAGACTTTTGCATGATGCTAATAAATTATCTATGGATGAGCATATCATGCTTCTCCAAAGTATTTAAAATCATCGACAACCCTATTTACTATCATTTTAGAATGGATGGACTTTTTAAAATCCCATCTCGTTCACTTTGAAATTAGTTTTACACTTCTCCTTCGCACTCTACTTCGAGCTAGCTATTGCCAAAGAAAAATTAAGGCAAACAGGGATGCAAGCACCATACACACATGTGTGTGTACTACAGTTCCCTTTGGAGGCTGACCACCGATCCACCGTGAACTTGCATCACAACGTCATCGGTTCTGAACATTATGAGTACCATAAGATTTCGGTGGGGTTAGGGTGGCACGATGCAACTCAAAACGGGCCGGGTTTGGGTCAGCCTACAGAAGCGCTGCAAACCAAGCGTAGACGATGTTGTATAAAAAGATCAATCAGCTTGCGTTAATCAACTATTGATTGAGTCGACTAAAAGATGATTTTGTGCATGTCTACCTGAACGGACGAACATTGTGGTGCCAAAATTACTTCACTCCTTATTGCTGGCTTGAAAGATCGTTATGCACTTTCCTAGCACCGCAGTTGGGGTGTAAAGCATTTTGATGCTGCTGGTCGTCTAAAATAGTTGAAAATGGTATGCCGGCGCCATGATCAATTGATACACTGCAACCATGATCCATATATCCCTCGTTTCTTCTCAAGTATCATGTGTGGTGCCCAACAGTCAACACATAAGAACAAGAAAAGATTAATCAGATACATATATATCAGAAATACATACATGATTTACTCCAGACGAATTAAAAAGGAACCAAAGGTGCTTACATACCAATTTCTAGTTGTGTACGTGTGCATGATGTCTTTAAGGCAGTGTACGTACCAATTTCTATCCCTGGGCTGTGTACATCTTGGCGCAGGGCACCAATGAGCATGCAGGACTGGATCCGATCGATCTGATCTGCTGCGAGCTGCTGCTGATATGTTGGATTTAGGGAACTGTCAGCGTTGGTGCAGCATGTCTCGTAGAGGAGATATGTAATGGCATGCATGCCGAGCAATGGATGATTTAGGGATTCATGTGTGCGGGGGTAGATGTCGTAGGCGTGCATGTCAGATGGGGCAGCAAAATTGAATCCGTACATGCTCATGTGCATGCACTGGGAGGAGTTCGACCTGCAGATGGGCCGAGGGCAGTGAGTCAAATAATAAATTGGCATGTCTTGCAAGGTCTGATTTGAAAGGATGATCAGTTCGATGGATGGATGTATCATGTAGGTGTTTGGTGAAGCAGAGATGGAGAAGTACACCAACCAAATTCTCATTGCATGTTTAGATTAAAAAATCTGGATAGGCAAGTGACATGGGCGCCTTGGCGATAGTGGCTAGAGGAGAGATGGCATGGAGAGGAAGTAGTACCTCCGAGAGGAAGGAGACCGATTAGGTATCTGAACTGTTGCGGCGGCCGTCGGCAGAGGATCAACGTGAGAAAGAAAATAACATGAGTAATGAATGGGCATGGGCACGCAACTTTTGGGAGAGAATAAGCGTATATGCATGAAATAGATCTATCGTGGGAGAGATGTTTTTTTTTTTGACAGCATCATGGTAGAGAAGATAATACAATAGAGTTGTTGACATGTTTTTTTTACGTAATGGCAGTGGTGGGTAATTTTGACAGGAGATGGTATTGTTGGTTTTTTTAGATTTAATGTGGATCCAATGGTTGTGATTTTCTAATGTTCACAATTAAAGGTCAGATGGTACTGATTTTTATGGGATTTCTAGCTTAATTCTCTATTTTCTGGTAATCCCGCAAAGTACTTTTTATATATAAATAGATGTGATAGGCCACCCCATAGAAGGTTGAGCTAGTTCCCCCAAAACCTACGTTTTATACGGTATCGAGTCTAACATAGGTCCTACACCCCACCCCACTGCCGCCGCCGCCGAAACCCTAAACCCTAGGGCCGCGCCGCCGGTGCCATGACTGCTTCTGCCTCGGGCGCCGCCAGCTCCGGTTCGATCCCCGCGTCGCTTGCCGCCCTCCTCAACCTACCACCCTATCCCCTGGCTCCGTCGGTGCCCCAGTTCTTCGGCACCACTGATGTTGGCTCCATGTTTTCGGCGCCGATCCCGCTACTGTCGCCCCGCAACCACGGCTCTTTCCGCGCCACCCGCGGCCTCCACCGGCTCCTCCTCGACACTCGCCATCATCCCGGCGGCCTCGGGGGAGGTACTTCCCGCGGTGCCACCCGCGACCTCGTTCCCGGCCCCGCCCGCAGCTACGATGCCACCCGCGGCCTCGCCGTCACCCGTGGCGTCGGTCGCTGCCGTGGTCCCTGTCGTGGCTCCGCCGCCCATCGCTCCTGCTGCTGGCGTCATCACGCCCACCGGGCCGTTCCACTTCAACAATTTGATCGCCATCCGCCTCACGCCGGACAACTACTTGTTCTGGCGCGCCAAGGTCATACCGCTGCTCCGCAGCCGGTCTCTCCTAGGGTTTGTCGATGGTTCACTACGTGTCCTCCGCAGGTCATCCCTACCGTCCACGGCTCGGCCATCAACCAGGAACACCGTATGTGGGTGCAGCAGGATCATGCGATCCTCTCTGCCATCCAGGGTTCCCTCGGCGATGGGCTCGCTAGAGTCTGTCTCTTCGCAGCCACCTCCATGGACGTCTGGACGACCCTGGAGCTCACCTTTGCCCAGGTCTCTACCTCCCGCTCGATGGCCCTTAGCAGCGAGCTCGCCGACATCAAGAAGCTGGACTCCTCCGCCACGACCTACTTCAACAAGATGAAGGTGCTGGCGGACACGCTCACCTCTATTGGTCGGCCGCTTAGCGACGAGGAGTTCGCTGGCTTCGTCATCAAAGGCCTCGACGCCGAGTACGACAATCTCGCCGAGGCCGTTCACAATGCCAAGCCAGCGATGCCTCCTCACGAGCTCTACTCACGCCTCCTCTTCACCGAGCAACGCATCGAGGCTCGTCGCTCCTCCGCCAACATCACCGCCCAGCTGGCGGCCTTCTGGGCTTCCCGCGGCCAGCGCCCCCTGCATCGACTCTGGGTGGAGGCCCTAACACTCGGGTGGTGTGCCAGCTGTGTGGTCGTGAACGCCATGTCGCCTCCAAGTGTCACCGCCGTATTCAGAGGAGCTTCCTTGGCATCGGCAACGATGGAAAGGGCAACGAGCGCTAATTTGCCATGGCAGACTTTGGTCCCCCCGCCGCCGCCCCAGCTACCCACATTGCTGCCACCCCGGCTGCCCACATTGCCGCGAAGGGCAAGGACCCGCGGATCGAGCAGGGATACACACCATCCTACCCTGTTGATCCAGCCTAGTACATGGACACCGGCGCCACGGATCACATGACGGACGAGCTCAACAAACTCTCCACCTACCAGCCCTACTACGGGCACGATCATGTTCACACCGCCAATGGTGTAGGTATTGCCCATCTCTCACATTGGCCAAGCATCTCTTTTAACTAGTCATCCCTATAGGGAGCTCCATCTTCGTAATGTTTTACGGGTACCCTCGGTGACTCGTAATCTTTTATTTGTCCCTAAGCTCACCCTTGATAATCATGTCCTATGTGAATTTCACCCTTTTTAATCTTTTTGTTAAGGATTGAGCAACCCAGGACGTTCTGCTTAGTGGCCGGTTGAGCAACGGCTTGTACCGTTTGGAGGATCCATCCGCCCCGTGCGTCTTCAGCGGTGTTCGTGTGTCGCCTTCCTAGTGGCACTCTCGCTTTGGTCACCCTGCCACACCCATCGTTCGCCACATAATCCGCCGCCATGAGCTGCCATTAGTGTCTAGCAATAAAGAGATTTCCGTGTGTGATGCCTGTCAACAAGGCAAGAGTCATTAACTACCTTTTGTTTCATCTACTATAGAAGTAAAGAGTCCTCTTGAAATTGTGTTTTCTGATGTGTGGGGTCCAACACAAACAACTGTTAGTGGTCACAACTATTATGTCAGTTTTGTTGATGCCTATAGTCGCTTCACATGGCCTTATCTTCTTAAGCGCAAATCTGATGTGTTTGATATATTCATTCAGTTTTAATTGCATGTTGAACGTCTACTCAAGCATAAAATTATCCATGTTCAGTCAGATTGGGGGGGGGGGGGGGGCGAATATCGCAACTTCAACACTTTCTTTAATAAGCTTGGGATCTCTCATCGTTTATCATGCTCACATAGACATCAGTAGAATGGCGTGGTTGAGCGCAAACATTGCCATATAGTTGAGACCGGCCTCACACTTCTTGCTCATGCTTCTATACCTTTTCGTTTTGGAGTGATGCTTTCGCTACCGCGTGTTTTCTCATTATCAGATTACCTACACGTGTTCTTAATATGAGAACTCCTATTGAGCTTCTCTTGGATGAAACTCCTGACTATACCTTTTTTAAGGTGTTCGGGTGTGCCTGCTGGCCTCATCTTCGTCCTTATAATGATCGCAAACTTGCGTTTCGCTCCAAAAAGTGTGTGTTCTTAGGGTATAGTTCTCTCCATAAAGGCTACAAGTGTCTCCATGTCCCAACCAATCGAGTCTACATATCTCGGGATGTTGTTTTTTATGAGAACGTCTTCCCCTTTTATGCCATGTCTCAGTCATCCATCAGAGCACCATCTATGCATTCATCTCCTCTTATGCCTGGCCAATTTGAAGACATTGCATATTCACCTGTGTTGTTACCTAATCATGGTGCAGGAACTAGACGTGGAGCTCGCCTGGAACTCCTCCCTGATGGACCCACTACGTCGCCTGTGGCGCACATCGATCGGCCGGTGCATGTACATGCACCGCCTCCCGCCCTCGACCCCGCCCCAGGAGCCCCGTCTCCAACTGCGACTGGGCCGGAGCCCATGTTGGCTACTGCGACCTCTGAGCAGCCTACGTCGCCTCCTCCTCCCTTGGACTCCCCTCCGCCGTCGCCACCGCCATCCGCGCGGGCGTCCCTGCCGCCTACTTCGCCCGGGTCCGCAGCGGCTCTCACGCCGTTGGGGCCTACGTCGCCTGGCCCGCTGTCGCCCGGTCCGCCGTCACCGGTCCTTCTTCGCCGGAGTCCCCTGGACCGGCCTCGCCTGCTCTGGACGTACCGCTGGCCCCGGTGTTCGCTGCTCCGTGGCATCCACACACACGCAGTCGCAGTGGCATTGTTCGTCCCAAGGAGCGCACCGATGGCACGGTCACATATCTTGCTGCTTGCCTGGCTCATGCAATGGATGATCCAACCATCTCACCACGCAGTTATCAAGCCACTATGAGTATTCCACATTGGAGGGCTGCTATGGAACAAGAATATCATGCTCTTATGAAGAATAAGACCTGGACACTTGTTCCCCCCTCCGTCTCGCGTCAACATCATTGATTCAAAGTGGGTGTTCAAGGTGAAGAAACATGCAGATGGTTCCATTGAGCGCTACAAAGCGCGTCTCGTGGCTAAGGGATTTAAACAGTGTCAGGGACTGGACTATGAGGATACATTCAGCCCAGTTGTCAAGCCCACCACTATTCGACTTCTTCTGTCTCTGGCAGTTTCTCATGGATGGTCTCTCCGTCAGCTTGACGTATAGAACGCATTCTTCACGAATTGCTTGAAGAAGAGGTTTACATGAAGCAGCCACCTGGATTTGTTGATCACACTCAACCTTAGCATCTCTGTCGTCTGACGAAGGCTATATATGGACTAAAGCAGGCTCCTCGTGCCTGGCATGCTCGCTTGGTTTCAACACTACGCACTCATGGATTCATTCCTTCGACACGGCTGATACTTCACTGTTCTTGTTCCAGCGACCGAGTGTGACCATGTACCTCGTAGTGTACATGGATCATATTGTCCTGGTGAGCTCCTCTCCGACGGCTGTTGATGCTCTTGTGACTGCACTTGGTCGTGATTTTGCAGTTAAGGATTTGGGCCAGCTTCATTTCTTCCTGGGTATTGAAGTCGCTCATCAGTCTCGTGGCAGTTTGGCTCTCACCCAGAAGAAGTACTCTCTCGATCTCTTGTGCCGTGCTGGTATGCTCAAGTGCAAGACATCGCCTACGCCCATGTCCTCCACTGACAAACTTTCAGCTGCTGATGGTGCTCTTCTATCTCCTGAGGATGCTACTGAGTACAGGAGTATTGTTGGTGGCTTGTAGTATCTGACGATCACGTGACATGATCTCTCTTTTGCGGTTAACAGGGTTTGCCAGTATCTTCATGCATCTACTGATGTATGCTGGTCTGCTATGAAGCGCATACTGCATTATGTGTGTCTCACTGTCTCCTTTGGTCTTCACCTGCACCCCAGTTCCTCCGGAGTTCTTTTTGCATTCTCTGATGCTGATTGGGCTGGGTGTCCAGATGACAGGCGATCTACGGGGGGAAATGCTGTGTTCTTGGGTCCTAATCTGATTACCTGGAGTGCACGCAAGCAAGCCACTGTTTCCCGCAGCAGCACAGAAGCTGAGTACAAGTCGGTTGCCAATGCGTCTGCCGAACTTATATGGATTGAGTCCCTACTTCGAGAGCTAGGAGTTGCTCAGCCACATCCTTCGGTCCTTTGGTGTGACAACATCGGTGCTACGTTTCTGTCATCAAACCCGGTGTTTCATGCACGGACTAAACACATTGAAATTGACTATCATTTTGTGAGGGAACGTGTTGCACAGAAGCTACTACAAGTCAGGTTTATCACTTCAAAAGATCAACTTGCAGACATCTTCACCAAGCCTCTACATTCTTCCATATTTGAGGTCTGTAGGCGCAATCTCAACCTCCTAGATACTTCAGGAGTGAGCTGAGATTGAGGGAAGGTGTTAGACTTCGTATTGTAGCCCTACTGTGTAATCCATACCGTATTGATATAGGACTTGTATGTCATCATTATATATATGTGGTAAGCCACCCCATGAAAGGTTGAGCCAGTTCTCCCAAAACCTACCTTTTACATGTACACAGCCTCGTGTTAGAGAAGATAACGATGGGCTCCATATCACATGCGTTTCTCCCTAACAATCCTATCTCTTCACGGTTAGAACTTTGTGTAGTAGATTCTGTGGCTTGTTTAACCCGTGATCGGATCTAAAGATTAGTTGAGATGTACTAGCTCCCTCGGTAAAATGATAGTATCGCCACGTTTTTGACTACTTGGATATATACACCACACATGCAATGGAATACAATGCGTTGAGCAATTCCCAAAGTATCTGTTTTGACTTGATCCTAGAACCCTAAAAAACCTTACGGTGCTCCTTCTTCCCTCCCCACGATCAGGATCTCCAGCGGATCACCTTCTTGATACTCATTGTATTATTTTTGTCATGAATACCACCAATATACAACAAATTGTAGGTACAATATACACACACATCAACAAAGCTTTGGTATTCATCTGGATACCAAGGACCCGCCCCTGCCTCTCTGTCATGGCGTTCCAGCCAGCTCGACTGCATGGCTGACGCGCTGCAGCGACCAAGAGATGCTCCTCGCCTTCATCAAATGGGTTGAACGATGAGTTTGACAATCGCTTTGCCGCTCTCACCATTAATCCGGCCGGCCTGACCTTCGCACGCACTCGCTTGGATCTTCTCCAAGAAGACCGCCGCCTCTCTAAATGTTTTTCTCCAGCTGTTCGCGATGGCTCCTCTCGCCGGTGCCCCCTGCTCCCCTTGCCCCATGCTTGGCCCCTTAGCCCGCACAGCGCCCTGCTGCTCCTGCACCAGCCGACACTCGCAACAATAGGAACCAGAAGAAGAACATCCCACTCCTCCGGCGCCCTTCATAAACACTGGCTCTTACACCCTATTTAAAACCGGTTCGCTACAGTGAAGCGGGCGTAACAGTTTTCGGTTTGATACAGTACCATGCCGCTACAGTGCATGTCTCTCCACAGTGTTTCGCTAAATGGGCCTGCCGGGTCGGATCGCGCATGTGCGAAGGTGCAGCTGTTTGACGCACGCAGGCGTGATATTCAGGACCACACGTGTTAAACCGAACCCATCACGGCGACATCACACTGCCCTTTAATAGTAGTGATGAAATAGAACAGATAGAAGATCCTCTACCAGCAGTAACATAATGCCAGACCGTATACAATCAGCTACACGTCCAAACTAAACAGCTGGAAGCACCTTTCAAAAGAAAAGAAAAAACTGGAAGAATGTCACGATATGGAGGTGCCAATGGCAGGTATGACTTGGGCGTAGCGAGCTAGGCGAGAGATGAGCAATGCCGGCCAGTCTATCTCCATGGGCACGTCATCCATAGCCATGGGCGATAACGGGCCTGCCGCTTCGCCCCCCGACCCAGTCAGTTTCATTGCTCTAGAACAGGGCCAGTCTCCTCCAATGTCGTCACCTTGTTTCCAGGTTTCTTGGCAGAAGTGTTTTTCTCCCTGTTTAATGTAGTAGCAGAGTAACGAGACAGTCCCACCGACAGCGGCTAGACGATAACAGCCGGTTATAGGTAGAATCGTCGGCGACGGGAACGAGAGCTTTGTCAAGGTGAGGCGCCCGTTCTTGGCACTCACGTCAATGGTGGAAAACTGGAGATAAGCAATGTCGTCATTGTAGGACATGGACGCATAGAGCCAGCTCACCACGCCGTCGCACACGACCGCGTCTTTCCAGTGCCGCCAGCAAAGATCGATGGCTCCCGTGAAGCACTCCGTGTGCGTCGTCCAGCTCGGCTCGTCGGATGTGAGCGTGTGGAGATCGCACTGCAGCTTCTGGGTCTCCGGGTCCTTGAAGTTGTTGACAAGGCCCATGGCCAGCACCTTGAAGAAGCGGGTCGAGTTGTTCGAGGCGTCACAGTCCTCGCCGGTCAGGATGGCGTAGACGTAGCGGGTGAAGGCTGAAGACCTGTTCTCCAGTGGTGGGAGCACGTCGCACGTGCCAATGAGCACGTTGCACGCGGCCAGGCGGATGCTGTCGCTGACGCAGGTGACCGGGGCCAGTCGCACCAGGAGGAAGCCCCCGCGGGCGACGAGCAGCTTGGCGCCGTCCAAGAGGCCGGCCGCGGTGCCGCGGACGAATGAGGTGAGGGACCGGCGGCCAGAGCCGAACGCGGATCCTGCCGTGGGGTCGAACACCGGCGGCGCGCACGGACCGGCCCCGTCCCGGTCATCGTTCTGATCTCCTGCTTGGCACCGTTGCTGGGTGAAGAAGCCGACAAGGACCTCCGGCAAGCGGAGGCCGAGGAACGAGGGGTTAGTGATGAGGTAGCACCACCGCTTGCACGCTGCGGCGCACCGGAACAGGGCGGCGACGTCCATCACGGCCACGCGCGACAGAACCTCGAAGAGCACGTCGTCCGGGAAAGAAATAGGAGGCGCCGGCGTGTCTTCCATCTTCTTTAGCTGTGTGTATGTATGGATACGACCCAGATCAGGTTGGTCAGCGGGACACAACGGCATCAGCGCGACGATCGATCGATCGATGGAGGTAGTACGTGCGTATATATGTAATACAAGAGCATCCATATATCTTCACGTGTCGCACTCTTTTTCTTCTCCTTCTCCGGCTTGGACTCGATCATCTTATAGGAACCATGCGTTGTTAGCTGGAACAGGCTAGGGACCAGGTGACTAAATTTACAATTGGCCAGTGATAGGCGCCTGCCGGCCAGTTGGCGTGCTAGCCGTTGGATGCGCCCCGCATAGCCATCGGATCACGCCGTTCCCCCAACGCTTCTCAACCTCGTCCGCCTTTAGATCTGAAGAAAAGACCGCATGTCCTGCCAGACTGCTGCACGGGCTCCTCCATAACGCATCGTAGCAGGATGGCAGAGTGGTCTGAACTCGGCGTCAGAAGGTGCTGCACGTTGGCCTCAGAGAACATGTCACGCCAAATGTTGCTAGACACGGCACGATCAAGTCGAGCTTTAACATTTGCCCGGCCCGCACGACGGTTATCATAAGTGTAAGGCAGGCCTGCAAAACCGAGATCACCTAAACCACAAACCTCAAGAACATCACGAAAATCAATCATGTGACCTGCTGAGCGTGGTGTTTCAGAGAAATGCTCGAAGCTCCACATGACCTCGTTAAAGTCACCAGCCACGACCCAAGGCATGTCAGCTTGTTGGTGAAGATCACGGAGGAGGGACCACATGTGATGACGGTCCTCCGTCCGTGGCTCACCGTAGACGCAGGTAAGCCTCCAGGGTGGCTCGCCCACCGCCGCAGTCACATATGCATCAATATATCTTTCATTAATATCTTTTACATCGACGATCAACGACTCATGCCAGTACAAAGCAAGACCACCACTACGACCTACGCTATGACAAGCATCAAAACCACTTAACCTAACCTAGCATGGTACCTCTTCATTTTATTTTTTGGCTGCCTAGTTTCACAAAGAAAAACGATACTAGGGGAATGAGCCTGGACTAGACTCACGAGATCACGAACTGTCCGGGGGTTCCCCGCCCCCCGGCAGTTCCAACTTAAAATATTCATTGCTCCTGACGGGGCTCTGTTGGCCCCGTCAGTTCACCGACGGCCGCTGGGTCGGTTGCCTCCATAGTGCTCACCTCCATCTACCTCTCCTGGCTCGTGGACACCCCTCCATCCACAGCATGTATGTCTTGTCCACCCTCCGTTCTTCTTTTCTTGGGTGTACGTGCATAGAGTGGCGGAGCGTGACCAAAATACAAGAGGGGGCCAACTTCATCAAGAAGCACACAATATGCATGAAAAACACACACTAAGTGAGATATGTCTTCTACTTTTCCTATTTTTGAAATCAGCGATTATATCTTGGCAACCAATTTTTTTGTGCAATTTCTTGTTCTATTTGTAGCAGCAAAACTATCTGCAAAAAAATCATCTTCCATTGTGTTGTGCAGCCTTGACTTGATAATCTTAAGCTGGAGAAAAGACACTCGGTTGTTAACGGAGAAAGCATGCTAAGTTGATAATTTTTCATTCATATATGTCACCAGCGCTAGAGCATCAGGAGCTAAAGGAGATTTATGTATTTTCTCATCCCCTTTTCTTCTAGAAAAAGACTGCATCTTCCGGTTGTTTCCCATTGCTACCTAAACAGAAAAATTATAAAGGAAAAATTGTGACAGAGCTGCCATGCAGCTAGGCATTAAAGTTACAGAACATCTCAATTCGTGGTGCTCTGTCGTATGCATGGCTGCAAGGGCTGTAGGCGGTCTGCTGCAAGCCTCCAACCACCGAGAAGCTGACGACTCGGCCGGCAGAAGGGGATAAAAGTTTGTGCATCAGCAGCCGCCGCTGTCGTCACGGGATCAGGTCGCCGACGCCGGACAGGGGTGCATGGAGGGTGGGGATGGGGAACGAGAGAGCTAGCGGAAGCGTAGACTCGCATACGAGAAGAGACGAGGTGCTGGGCCAGAGTAGTAAGTATACCTAGTAAAAAATATCACTTTGGAAAGGGGGGGTCGTAGCCTAGTTTCATCTCCACGACGCTCCACCAGTGGTGCATATATGTTGGCTGCTGTAGCTGCATGTTGTTCCTCAGCCATACCCTTGTTGCAACCTGACTTGGACTTCCTTAGTTCAGCCAACAACTCATCAACAGCTGGGTTACCCGTTGCACGATCAGCAGCATACTCCTCCGCCGCACCCGCCGTCTTCATCTGGTTCCCAAACGCCAGTGTTTGCAGCCGCGGATTGAGGCGCCCAGCAGCCACGGATCCAATTTAACTCGAACGCTGGAGATCACATGGCTGATATAAGGACCATAGGAAGGTGGCGGTGTGAACACAGCAAGCACGAGGTCTTGGTCTTTCAACAACTAGATGATACTCACGTGTTGCTACATGAATTATTTGCAATGTATTTCAGCGAGATTTGGTTAACACCATTAAATCGGTAACAAGATGACTGAAACTGAAAACACATATAATTTGTTGTATCTGATTATTGTAATGTTGAGAAATATTCACTGATTCCAAAAAATGTCCGTGAAAAACATAAAAATGTTTAACAATGTAAAGAATGTTCTTGCTGTTTAGAAAATGCTTAATGCCATTAAACAAGTTAACAATGTGTAATTGGAAAATGTTGCTGTGTATTCAAAAGTGTTCAAAACATGTATTTTTTTTAAAAAAACTAGATCATATGTTCAAAACATGTATTTAACAAACGATAGTAGTGATTCGCAAAAAAAGAAGACAATAGTAGTAATCCTAACAACATTTGATAGTGGTAAATAAACGGAGCAGATGCCTCACGACGCTCTTCTACAATGTGCTGGTCCTACAATGTTACGCGGAGTCCTAGTGGGGCGGCGGAGATGGAGGTGGCGCCGGCGAGTATAACGGGTGCCGATTATAACGACGTGCAGTTGGCGGCGGCGACACTAGCATGGTTACTAGCTAGAATAATTAAAATATAAACAAACAACTTCACATAATATGAAATGACTCAAGTTTACTCAAACCAATGGTTATTTAACCATGTTTTATATTGTTTAGAAACTATTTGGTGCATTTGAAATCCAAATGCAACTTCACGTTCCTGAAATGAAGGTGGTCCTAGCTTTGGATCAACGAAAGTGGGTGGAGGCACCAAAGCCATTGGAGGCGAGACACATTGTTTGTCTCTTTTAAGTTGCGTTGAGAGTTTGAGACGCTTTCAGCTTTATTGGCGTTTACGTTTGTTTTGTTGGGTTCTACGCCATGTTAACGGGGATACACGTGCCATCAGGCCAATTTAAAGACCACAAGCGACAACCTATATCATCGCTAAGTGTCCTCCGGGCTAGTTAGTGAGCCTCCTTGTTTGATCATCCCATCTCATGGGTAAAGGAGATAGCTTCAAACACTGCAGTTAGAGGAACTCCAATAGCTCTTGTATCCCTAAAAAAACTACCATTTACGGGAAGTTGGAGCAAAAAAAAGGCCTCCAACCTTTCCCGTAAACCCGAATTTTTTTACAGGTCCAGTATAATCACCTTCTCGGTCCTTCAAGTTTAGGGAAAGATGACCTACTCGTATAGTTTTGGTGGCCGGATAACTGCATGAAACTTCACGAACGTAACGCCGGACCGCTGTGAGAACGCCCAGCGCCATCGCCGAAGGCCCACATCACAGTGCGGACGCTTCCGCCCCACCTCCTACCCTGCCCACGAGGCCGGCCGCCGTCACCATTGCTCTTGTGTGCCGGACCGCCTTGCGTCGCCGCCACCGCCCTGCCTCATTTCGTATCCTGCATGCGAGGTTTGCCGGCCGCCACCACGCTTTGCTACACTGCCGCACCGTGGGCTGGACCACCCAATGCCGCTGCCACCCCTACCCCGGCTACTGCTCTGCCCGCGAGGCCGTCTGGCCGCCGCCACGCGTCGCCACCACCACCGCCACCATGTGATGCCATCGCCACCACACCTATGCGCCGTCACCACACGCTGCCTTCGCCATGCACCTCCGTCAGTGCGCTGCCACCGCTCACCGTCATGCCTCTATGACTGACTTGCGGGCCCTATGCTTTTATTTGGAGTTTTTAAATTGAAAATGGAAAAGTAAAGATTTTACAGGATGATGATTACGGGAGCTAAGAAAAGTGACCTTCAATAAATTTCACTTAAATTTGACGATCATCCCGTAAAAGTGGTTTTACGGGAATTTTTTAGGGGTTGCAAGTTTGCAACACATAAACGAGTCTGCTTTTGAAAACTGTATTTTTTGAGACGATGGTTTTGAAAACTTTCCCACCACGTAAGTACGTACTGTGGTACGAGCTGGGCCTGAAATCTCGACAAACGAGAAATAAACTGGGCTGTGTACTGTGCCGCGGGCTGGGCCAGTACTCTCACAAGAATTCCGGCCATTCGCTCATAATATAGAAAAGAAGAAGAAATCCGATGAATTTCGAGGCATTGTTCACGAGTATAGGAGCTCGAATTTCGAGGCTCACAATCTCGCTAGGCATGCACTTTCTTTAGAGTTTGGTCGTCATGTTTGGTTAGGCCAACCCGGAGAATTGAATTTTATTCCTGTAAATGTTGGGACAGTTTGAATAAAGCCTGGCGAGAATGTCTCAAAAAAAAATCCGATGAGGTCCCTCGGCCTCCCCAGCGACGGCGACCTCCTCCTCGTCAGCGACAAGTATAGGGTTGCCCCCTCCGTCTCCGAGGGTAACTCCCCACCACCAACCGTTTCCCCTTCCATTGGTAGCTCACCTCACCTGCCGCACCCCCTGCCCCCCGCCTTGCTCTTTAGACACCGCCCCCAATGGGCCACGACGCTCGCCGGCAACACGGCTCGCAGAAAGGGGACGGCTTGGGGAGACCTTGGCCCTTCAAGTTCCGATGATCGCACGGGTGCTGGCGGTGAAGTTAAGTCGAGGTCTATGGAAGGTCAAGGCGGGAGATCCGTCGCCTTCGTCTTCTCCGATTCAGGCGAGCCTTCCTTCCACCTATTGGGGAATGATTACATTGTGGAGCAGAATAGACATTGTAGATTTGCTGTCTTTGATGATTCTTTGACAACACGGAGAAACTATTGGTGAGATCTTGAGATATACAACTATGCCTAGCACACTATCCTGAGTGATACGAGAGTGTCCATGTATTTTTTTTTATCAAATTGGATCCTCCAACATCTTTGCGACAAAACTTCTCAAGACTGATCCACCTCCTTTACCTAAAAAGGGAATCACTCTATTCTAGGAGTAGATGGGAAGTGGTAACTATGCGTACCACACTATCTAGATTTTATCACTCGGAACTATATTGACCCTTCAAGGTTGGCCTGGTAATTATATTTTGCCAAGAGACATTTGTCATCCTGTCAATATACGCCACTTTGTTGTTTAAAAATGATGTCCAGTCCAGTGCTCCAGAGCTTGGAAAGATGAAGTGTCTACAAGAGCTGAAAAGAATGCACCAAAAAAAATAGAGTGTTGCATTTCGAATTAGTGAGTTGGGGAAGTTAACAGAGCTTGATGAAACTAGGATATACCCTTGCGAGCAGAAATCAAAGGTTACAATACTTTAAGCCTTTTTTTATTCAAACTTTATGCCTTCAACGGCTTACTTGTTTTCCTCTTCATGTAAAAAAAAACTGAATTATGAAACATGCTGCCTTTTTGCTTCTGTATGTAGGATTTTCAGTGGACCTACAGGTGAATGCTAGCTGTCTTGATTTTCAGGCCTGAGAAATACATTGTTAGACCTGCGTTGGAAAAAGCCTCTTTCTCTCACCTTGTTCCCAGTGAAGCAAGCTGTTCAAGCAAATGGATACAAGCGAAAAACAGAGGAGAAGCAGAGCAGCACACACAGGTTAGTTTACCAGGCAACAAAAGCCTTCCCTTTTTCTCACTGAACCAGCGAACACGCCGGCTCTGCTCTTTTGATGTCCAGTTACAGAAACCGACACCACTGTGGCCATACCAATGCACGCATACAGCCCGCACTGTACTGCAGTACTTGGATACACAGTCAGTACACTCACTATGTGAATTGATGGCAGCAACACATTCAGCTAACCATCACCTCATTCACTCACAATGCACCAACACATGGACGCCTTCCAGGTTTTAGCAAGATCATATTACAACAGGTTTACACAGCTTACAACCTGCAGGTAAATGCTAACAGTCGTTATTTTCTTCTCTTTTTCCAAAAGAATTGCACGGTGAAGCTGTCTTGTTGATTCTGTGTGTAGGACTTCAGTGGACCTGCTGGTGAAGGATAGCTGTCTTGTGGCTTCTCTTCTAGGTCTTTACAATGTAACAAAAGATAAATAAAATGGGCATACTCAGCAAGTCAGCATGTATGAATTGCGTTGTCGAATGATGTTAGCTGTTAGGCATGAAGTACATAATTGTAACATTTTTTTTTAGAAAAGGGGGATTCCCCGGCCTCTGCATCAGATCGATGCATACGGCCTATATTATTAAAAAAGTAAACAAGGTCTCAACAATGGTCTTACAATAATGGAACAAAAGCAGCGTCTAGCTCACATAGAGCGTCAACTGCAAAGCAGAAACGAGAAAAGCCACAACCGGCTGGCATAAGAACAGATAGGTTAACTAAATGCCTATCCTATTACATGATCGCCATCCAAACCGGTTGAAGATATCCCGCGCTACCCTCTCCCACCGGACAGATCCAGTAACCAAACGCTCCCTGGCCTCCGTCGGAGTGAGTAAGGACCACATACGGATCAGCGCTGTAGCCCGGAATAACACCTGCAAAAAATGAGTATTTGTTGTTCTGTTAAAAACCAAATCATTTCTGCAATTCCAAATTGCCCATAATAACGCACATACTCCTACACGAATGTGTCTGGCTGTTTCGGACTCAATCCCAACAAGCCACGCCCCAAATAACGTGTTGACCGATCTCGGAGGAGTAATATTAAAGGCAATTTGCACGGTGCGCCACAACCCTTGTGCTAACGGGCAGTCAAAAAATAAATGCTTGATAGTCTCATCCCGATCACAGAAACTACACCTAGTAGATCCTGTCCAGTTGCGCTTAACTAGATTGTCCTTTATAAGAATAACTTGTTTATGCACAAACCACATAAACACTTTAATCTTCAAAGGAACCTTAACTTTCCAGACCTCCTTGGAAGTCGGTATCACAGTTGAATTAATGATATCAATGTACATCGATTTTACCGTGAACACCCCAGTTCTAGTTAGCTTCCAATACAACTGGTCGGGCTGACGATTTAGCTGAACTTCCATCAGCCTACAGACCAAGTGAAGCCATGCTTCCCATCGAGGTCCAACAAGCACCCCTCCTAAACTGAATGTTTAGAGGGATAGACTGCATCACCGTGGCCACGAGAGCGTCCCTACGCTGAACAATACGATATAGTGTCGGATATTGTGTAGCCAAAGGCGCGTCACCCAGCCACGTATCCTCCCAGAATCGCGTATCATCTCCATTACCAACAATACATCTCGTTCTGTTAAAGAAAGCGGCTTTAACCCTCATGAGCCCTTTCCAGAATGGCGAATCTGTAGGTCTCATAGTGACCTGGGATAAAGTCTTTGAGTGCAGATATTTACTATGTAGAATCTGCGCCCAAGTTGCCTCTGTCTCAGAAGACAACTTAAACAACCACTTACTAAGCAGGCATCTGTTTTTGACTTCAAGATTTTCAATACCAAGTCCCCCTTGGTCCTTTGGTCTGCAGATAATATCCCATTTGGCCAATCTGTACTTCCTCTTAGACTCATCACTCTGCCAAAAGAAGCGAGAACGATAGAAGTCTAGCCTTTTCCTCACCCCAACTGGGACCTCGAAGAAAGATAAGAGAAACATAGGTAAACTCGTGAGCACCCAGTTAATCAGAATCAACCGGCCTCCATAAGACATGAGTTTTCCTTTCCAACAACTTAGTTTCTTCTCAAATCGATCCTCGATACACTTCCACTCACCATTTGTTAGCTTACGATGGTGTATGGGAATACCAAGATACGTGAAAGGTAGAGCCCCAACTTCACAACCAAACAATTGTGTATATGCTTCTTGTTCGTCTTTGGCTCTACCAAAGCAGAACAACTCACTTTTATGGAAATTAATCTTCAGCCCAGACAATTGTTCGAAAAGGCATAACACTAACTTCATGTTCCTCGCTTTGGCCAAAACGTGTTCCATGAAAATGATTGTATCATCAGCGTATTGCAGGATGGACAAACCACCATCAACTAGATGAGGCACCAATCCCTCCACGTGACCGGCCTCTTTGGCCCTCCCAATCAGGATCGCTAACATATCAACCACAATATTGAACAGAATAGGCGACATAGGTCACCCTGTCTCAAACCCTTGTGCGTTTGGAAATAATGACCTATGTCATCGTTAACTTTAATGCCAACACTGCCTTTTTGCGTGAATGTTTCCACTTGATGTCGCCAGCGCTCATCAAAGCCCTTCATTCGTAAAGCTTGCTGGAGGAACGGCCATTTGACTTTATCATAGGCCTTCTCAAAATCCACTTTGAAAACAACACCATCTAGTTTTTTCGTATAAATTTCATGAAGCGTTTCATGAAGGACCACAACCCCTTCGAGGATGTTCCTATCCGGCATGAAAGCTGTTTGAGAAGGTTGTACTACAGCGTGCGCAATCTGTGTGAGCCTGATCGTCCCAACCTTGGTAAAGATTTTGAAACTGACGTTGAGAAGGCAGATAGGTCGAAATTGCTCAATTCTCACGGCATCTGTTTTCTTAGGCAACAAAGTTATCGTTCCAAAATTAAGTTGGAACAGTTGCAAATGTCCCGAGAACAAATCATGGAACATCGGCATCAGGTCCCCTTTGATAATATGCCAACACTTCTTGTAAAACTCAGCCGGGAAACCATCCGGCCCCGGTGCCTTATTATACTTCATTTTGGCAATAGCCTCGAAAACTTCCTTTTCCGAGAAAGGGGCAGTTAACACATCGTTCTCCACAGCAGTAAGTTGAGGGATATCGCTAACCCTAGACTCATCCAGGGATACACAGTTCTCCTCCGGTGGTCCGAACAAACGTTTGTAGCACTCAGTAATGTAGAGCTTCAGGTTATCCTGGCCGACTATTGTACCCTCATCTTGTTCTAGCTGGAAGATTCTCTTCTTCCGGTGCTTGCCATTGGCTATCATGTGGAAGAACTGAGTGTTCGCATCCCCCTGGACAACTTTTCTCACCTTTGCCCGCAATGCCCACTTTAATTCTTCTTCACGGAGTAACTCCTTCAGCCTCATCTCAACCTCATGCTTAATATGAAGCTCGGTGGGTAAAAGAATCGTAGTTTCTGCTCTTATGTCTAAGGTTTGGATAAGGGAAAGGAGTCGTTCCTTGTCCACCTTATACACTCCACCTAGATGTTTAGCCCACCCACGAAGGAAACTTCTGAGATGCCTAATCTTGTTCTGCCAGCGTTCAAGGGCATTTCTACCTCCTACATCTTTAGCCCATTCTCTGGCAACAAGATCCAAAAATCCTTCTCTTTCAAACCACGCCAGCTCAAAAGAGAATAAATTCTTGTTACCCGAGTAGGTAGCCCCACCAGAATTGAGCAACAGAGGAGTGTGATCAGAAATTTCACGAGATAGAGCCTGAACAGTTACAAAGGGAAACTTCTGTTCCCAAGCAACACTAGCCAGAACCCGATCCAACTTCTCGAAAGTTGGATTTGGCATCGCGTTCGCCCAGGTGAACTTCCTACCTGAAAGCTCAATTTCTCTCAAATCTAAGCTTTCAATAATGGTATTGAACATAAATGACCATCTCCCATCAAAATTGTCATTATTCTTTTCATCGCGTCTTCTAATAATATTAAAATCACACCCAACCAGAATTGGAAGCTGCTCTGACCCGCAAATTCTAACAAGATCTGCCAAAAAGTCAGGTTTGAACTCTGCCTGCGCTGCCCCGTACACCGCCACCAAAGCCCAGTCGAAACCATCATCTTTGGACCGCACCCTGAACTTAACAGCAAAATCCCCCATGACCACACTGCGAACTTCGAGAGAGTCACATCTAACACCAAGTAAGATTCCCCCCGACCTTGCTCTCGGCGGAAGACAATGCCAGTCAAACTCAATGTTGGGAATATGCCCTAGAGGCAATAATAAAAGTATTATTATATTTCAATGTTCATGATAATTGTCTTTTGTTCATGCTATAACTGTATTATCCGGAAATCGTAATACACGTGTGAACACTTAGACCCCAATATGTCCCTAGTGAGCCTCTAGTTGACTAGCCCGTTGTGATCAATAGATAGTCATGGTTTCCTGACTATGGACATTGGATGTCGTTGATAACGGGATCACATCATTAGGAGAATGATGTGATGGACAAGACCCAATCCTAAGCATAGCATTAAAGATCGTATAGTTCGTTTGCTAGAAGCTTTGCTAATGTCAAGTATCTCTTCCTTCGACCATGAGATCGTGTAACTCCCGGTTACCGTAGGAGTGCCTTGGGTGTATCAAACGTCACAACGTAACTGGGTGACTATAAAGGTGCATTACAGGTATCTCCGAAAGTATCTGTTGGGTTGACACGGATCGAGACTGGGATTTGTCACTCCGTATGACGGAGAGGTATCTCCGGGCCCACTCGGTAATGCATCATCATAATGAGCTCAAGTTGACCAAGGTGTTGGCCACGGGATCATGCATTACGGTACGAGTAAAGTGACTTGCCGGTAACGAGACTGAACAAGGTATTGGGATACCGACGATCGAGTGTCGGGCAAGTAACGTACCGATTGACAAAAGGAATTGCATACAGGGTTTGATCGAATCCTCGACATCGTGGTTCAACCGATGAAATCATCGAGGAGCATGTGGGAGCCAACATGGGTATCCAGACCCCGCTGTTGGTTATTGTCCGAGAGTCGTCTCGGTCATGTCTACGTGTCTCCCGAACCCGTAGGGTCTACACACTTAAGGTTCGGTGACGCTAGGGTTAGTAGGAAGTCAAGTATGTGACTACCGAATGTTGTTCGGAGTCCCGGATGAGATCCCGGACGTCACGAGGAGTTTCGGAATGGTCCGGAGGTAAAGAATAATATATAGGAAGTGGTATTTCGGCCATCGGGAAAGTTTCGGGGTTTCTCGGTAATGTACCGGGACCACCGGAAGGGTCCCGGGGGTCCACCGGGTGGGGCCACCTATCCCGGAGGGCCCCATGGGCTGAAGTGGGAGGGTAACCAGCCCATAGTGGGCTGGTGCACCCCCCTAGGCCCACCCCCTGCGCCTAGTGTTGAAACCCTAGGGGTGGGGGGGCGCCCCACTTGGCTTGGGGGGCACTCCACCCCCCTTGGCCGCCGCCCCTCCTGGAGATTGGATCTCCAGGGGCCGGACTCCCCCCAGGGGGCCTCTATAAAGGGGGGGAGGGAGGGGGGCTGCTGTACCCATCTCCAAGGCGCAGCCCCTCCCCTCCCCAACACTTCTCCTCCTCCGTAGGCGCTCGGCGAAGCCCTGTCGGAGTACTGCTTCTCCACCATCACCACGCCGTCGTGCTGCCGGTGGAGCTGTCTTCCTCAACCTCTCCTTCCTCCTTGCTGGATCAAGACGGAGGAGACGTCGCTCGTCCCGTACGTGTGTTGAACGCGGAGGTGCTGTCCGTTCAGCACTTGGACATCGGTGATCTGAATCACGTTCGAGTACGACTCCATCATCACCTTGCAAGCTTCCGCACGCGATCTACAAGTGGTATGTAGATGCAAACTCTCTCCCTTGACTCGTTGCTTAGATGAACTCATAGATGGATCTTGGTGAAACCGTAGGAAAAATTTTAATTTTCTGCAACGTTCTCCAACAGTGGCATCATGAGCTAGGTCTATGCGTAGTTCTCTAATGCACGAGTAGAACACAATTTGTTGTGGGCGTTGATCTTGTCATCTTACTTGCCTCTACTAGTCTTTTCTTGCTCAACGGTATTGTGGGATGAAGCGGCCCGGACCAACCTTACACGTACGCTTACGTGAGACCGGTTCCACCGGCTGACATGCACTAGTTGCATAAGGTGGCTGGCGGGTGTCTGTCTCTCCCACTTTAGTTGGAGCGGATTCGATGAACAAGGCCCTTATGAAGGGTAAATAGAAGTTGACAAAATCACGTTGTGGTGATTTGTAGGTAAGAAAACGTTCTTGCTAGAACCCAATCGCAGCCACGTAAAAGATGCAACAACAATTAGAGGACGTCTAACTTGTTTTTGCAGCGATTGATCATGTGATGTGATATGGCCAGAAGTTGTGATGAATGATGAATTGTGATGTATGAGATCATGTTCTTGTAATAGGACTCACGACTTGCATGTCGATGAGTATGACAACCGGCAGGAGCCATAGGAGTTGTCTTTATTTTTTGTATGACCTGCGTGTCATTGAAGAACGCCATGTAAACTACTTTACTTCATTGCTAAACGCGTTAGTCATAGAAGTAGAAGTAGTCGTTGGCGTGACAACTTCATGAAGACACGATGATGGAGATCATGATGATGGAGATCATGGTGTCAAGCCGGTGACAAGATGATCATGGAGCCTCGAAGATGGAGATCAATGGAGCTTTATGATATTGGCCATATCATGTCACAACTATATAATTGCATGTGATGTTTATTATGCTTTTACATCTTGTTTACTTAGGACGACGGTAGTAAATAAGATGATCCCTTACAAAATTTCAAGAAGTGTTCTCCCCTAACTGTGCACCGTTGCTACAGTTCGTCGCTTCTAAGCACCACGTGATGATCGGGTGTGATGGATTCTTACGTTCACATACAACGGGTGTAAGACAGTTTTACACAGCGAAAACACTTAGGGTTAACTTGACGAGCCTAGCATGTGCAGACATGGCCTCGGAACACGGAGACCGAAAGGTCGAACACGAGTCGTATGGAAGATACGATCAACATGAAGATGTTCACCGACGATGACTAGTCCGTCTCACGTGATGATCGGACACGGGCTAGTCGACTCGGATCGTGTAACACTTAGATGACTAGAGAGATGTCTAATCTAAGTGGGAGTTCATAATTTGATTAGAACTTTATTATCATGAACTTAGTCTAAAACCTTTGCAAATATGTCTTGTAGATCAATGGCCAACGCTAATGTCAACATGAACTTCAACGCGTTCCTAGAGAAAACCAAGCTGAAAGATGATGGCAGCAACTATACGGACTGGGTCCGGAACCTGAGGATCATCCTCATAGCTGCCAGGAAGCAATATGTCCTAGACGAACCGCTAGGTGACGCTTCCGTCCCAGAGAACCAAGACGTTATGAACGCTTGGCAATCTCGTGCTGATGATTACTCCCTCGTTCAGTGCGGCATGCTCTACAGCTTAGAACCGGGGCTCCAAAAGCGTTTTGAGCATCACGGAGCATATGAGATGTTCGAAGAGCTGAAACTAGTTTTCCAAGCTCATGCCCGGGTCGAGAGATATGATGTCTCCGACAAGTTCTACAGTTGTAAGATGGAGGAGAACAGTTCTGTCAATGAGCACATCCTGAAGATGTCTGGGTTGCACAATCGTATGACCCAGTTGAACATTAACCTCCCAGATGAGGCGGTCATTGACAGAATCCTCCAGTCGCTCCCACCAAGCTACAAGAGCTTTGTGATGAACTACAACATGCAGGGGATGGAAAAGACCATTCCTGAAGTGTTCTCGATGCTGAAGTCAGCAGAGGCTGAAATCAAGAAAGAACATCAAGTGTTGATGGTCAAGAAGACCACTAAGTTCAAGAAGGGCAAGGGTAAGAAGAACTTCAAGAAGGACGGCAAAGATGTTGCCGCGCCCGGTAAGCCTGTTGCCGGGAAGAAGTCAAAGAATGGACCCAAGCCTGAGACTGAGTGCTTTTATTGCAAGGGGAAGGGTCACTGGAAGCGGAACTGCCCCAAATACTTAGCGGATAAGAAGGCCGGCAATACCAAAGGTATATTTGATATACATGTAATTGATGTGTACCTTACTAGTACTCGTAGTAACTCTTGGGTATTTGATACCGGTGCCGTTGCTCATATTTGTAACTCACAGCAGGAGCTGCGGAATAAACGGAGACTGGCGAAGGACGAGGTGACGATGCGCGTCGGGAATGGTTCCAGAGTCGATGTGATCGCCGTCGGCACGCTGCCTCTACATTTACCTACGGGATTAGTTTTGAACCTCAATAATTGTTATTTAGTGCCAAGTTTGAGCATGAACATTGTATCTGGATCTCGTTTAATACGAGATGGCTACTCATTTAAGTCTGAGAATAATGGTTGTTCGATTTATATGAGAGATATGTTTTATGGTCATGCTCCGATGGTCAATGGTTTATTCTTAATGAATCTCGAGCGTAATATTACACATGTTCATAGTTTAGATGCCAAAAGATGTAAAGTTGATAACGATAGTCCCACATACTTGTGGCACTGCCGCCTTGGTCACATTGGTGTCAAGCGCATGAAGAAGCTCCATGCTGATGGACTTTTGGAGTCTCTTGATTATGAATCGTTTGACACATGCGAACCATGCCTCTTAGGCAAAATGACCAAGACTCCGTTCTCCGGAACAATGGAACGAGCAACCAACTTGTTGGAAATCATACATACCGATGTGTGCGGTCCAATGAGCGTTGAGGCTCGCGGAGGATATCGTTATGTTCTCACTCTCACTGATGACTTGAGTAGATATGGGTATGTTTACTTAATGAAACACAAGTCTGAGACCTTTGAAAAGTTCAAGGAATTTCAGAGTGAGGTGGAGAATCAACGTGACCGAAAGATAAAGTTCCTACGATCAGATCGTGCAGGAGAATACTTAAGTCACGAGTTTGGCACACACTTAAGGAAATGTGGAATCGTTTCACAACTCACGCCGCCTGGAACACCTCAGCGAAACGGTGTGTCCGAACGTCGTAATCGCACTCTATTGGATATGGTGCGGTCTATGATGTCTCTTACCGATTTACCGCTGTCATTTTGGGGATACGCTCTAGAGACAGCTACATTCACTTTAAATAGGGCACCGTCTAAATCCGTTGAGACGACACCGTATGAATTATGGTTTGGGAAGAAACCTAAGCTGTCGTTTCTAAAAGTTTGGGGATGCGATGCTTATGTCAAGAAACTTCAACCTGAAAAGCTCGAACCCAAGTCGGAAAAATGCGTATTCATAGGATGCCCTAAGGAAACTGTCGGGTATACCTTCTACTTAAGATCCGAAGGCAAGATCTTTGTTGCCAAGAACGGATGCTTTCTGGAAAAAGAGTTTCTCTCGAAAGAAGTAAGTGGGAGGAAAGTAGAACTCGATGAAGTACTACCTCTCGAACGGGAAGGTGGTGCAGCGCAGGAAACCGTTCCTGTGATGCCCACACCAACTGAAGAGGAAAACAATGATGATGATCAAGGTACTTCGGATCAAGTTGCTACTGAACTTCGAAGGTCCACGAGGACACGTTCCGCACCAGAATGGTAAGGCAACCCTGTCATGGAAATCATGTTGTTAGACAACAATGAACCTTCGAACTATGAAGAAGCGATGGCGGGCCCAGATTCCAACAAATGGCTTGAGGCCATGAAATCCGAGATAGAATTCATGTATGAAAACAAAGTATGGACTTTGACAGACTTGCCCGATGATCGGCGAGCGATAGAAAACAAATGGATTTTTAAGAAGAAGACGGACGCGGATGGTAACGTTACCATCTATAAAGCTCGACTTGTCGCTAAGGGTTATCGACAAGTTCAAGGGATTGACTACGACGAGACATTCTCTCCCGTAGCGAAGCTAAAGTCCGTCCGAATCATGTTAGCAATTGCCGCATACTATGATTATGAGATATGGCAGATGGACGTCAAAACGGCATTCCTTAACGGGCATCTTAAGGAAGAACTGTATATGATGCTGCCGGAAGGTTTTGTCGATCCTCAGAACGCTAACAAAGTATGCAAGCTCCAGCGATCCATTTATGGACTGGTGCAAGCATCTCGGAGTTGGAACATTCACTTTGATGAGATGATCAAAGCGTTTGGGTTTATGCAGACTTATGGAGAAGCCTGCGTTTACAAGAAAGTGAGTGGGAGCTCTGTAGCATTTCTCATATTATATGTAGATGACATACACTTGATGGGAAATGATACGAAATTTCTGGACAGCATTAAGACCTACTTGAATAAGTGTTTTTCAATGAAGGACCTTGGAGAAGCTGCTTATATATTAGGCATCAAGATCTATAGAGATAGATCGAGACGCCTCATAGGTCTTTCACAAAGCACATACCTTGATAAGATTTTGAAGAGGTTCAAAATGGATCAGTCCAAGAAGGGGTTCTTGCCTATGTTACAAGGTGTGAGATTGAGCTCAGCTCAGTCACCGACCACGGCGAAAGATAAAGAAGAGATGAGTGTCATCCCCTATGCTTCAGCCATAGGATCTATTATGTATGCCATGCTGTGTACCAGACCCGATGTAAACCTTGCCGTAAGTTTGGTTGCAAGATACCAAAGTAATCCCGGCAAGGAACACTGGACAACGGTCAAGAATATCCTGAAGTACCTAAAAAGGACAAAGGACATGTTTCTCGTTTATGGAGGAGACGAAGAGCTCGTCGTAAAGGGTTACGTCGACGCTAGCTTCGACTCAGATCTGGATGACTCTAAGTCACAAACCGGATATGTATATATGTTGAATGGTGGAGCAGTAAGCTGGTGCAGCTGCAAGCAAAGCGTCCTGGCGGGATCTACGTGTGAAGCGGAGTACATGGCAGCCTCGGAGGCAGTGCATGAAGCGATTTGGGTGAAGGAGTTCATCACCGACCTAGGAGTCATACCAAATGCGTCGGGGCCGATCAAACTCTTCTGTGACAACACTGGAGCTATTGCCCTTGCCAAGGAGCCCAGGTTTCACAAGAAGACCAGGCACATCAAGCGTCGTTTCAACTCCATCCGCGAAAATGTTCAAGATGGAGACATAGAGATTTGCAAAGTGCACACGGATCTGAATGTCGCAGATCCGTTGACTAAACCTCTCTCGCGTGCAAAACATGATCAACACCAGAACTCTATGGGTGTTCGATTCATCACAATGTAACTAGATTGGTGACTCTAGTGCAAGTGGGAGACTGTTGGGAATATGCCCTAGAGGCAATAATAAAAGTACTATTATATTTCAATGTTCATAATAATTGTCTTTTGTTCATGCTATAACTGTATTATCCGGAAATCGTAATACACGTGTGAACACTTAGACCCCAATATGTCCCTAGTGAGCCTCTAGTTGACTAGCCCATTGTGATCAATAGATAGTCATGGTTTCCTGAGTATGGACGTTGGATGTCGTTGATAACGGGATCACATCATTAGGAAAATGATGTGATGGACAAGACCCAATCCTAAGCATAGCATTAAAGATCGTATAGTTCGTTTGCTAGAAGCTTTGCCAATGTCAAGTATCTCTTCCTTCGACCATGAGATCGTGTAACTCCCGGTTACCGTAGGAGTGCCTTGGGTGTATCAAGCGTCACAACGTAACTGGGTGACTATAAAAGTGCATTACAGGTATCTCCGAAAGTATCTGTTGGGTTGACACGGATCGAGACTGGGATTTGTCACTCCGTATGACGGAGAGGTATCTCTGGGCCCACTCGGTAATGCATCATCATAATGAGCTCAAGTTGACCAAGGTGTTGGCCACGAGATCATGCATTACGGTACGAGTAAAGTGACTTGCCGGTAACGAGACTGAACAAGGTATTGGGATACCAACGATCGAGTCTCGGGCAAGTAACGTACCGATTGACAAAAGGAATTGCATACAGGGTTTGATCGAATCCTCGACATCGTGGTTCAACCGATGAAATCATCGAGGAGCATGTGGGAGCCAACATGGGTATCCAGACCCCGCTGTTGGTTATTGCCCGAGAGTCGTCTCGATCATGTCTACGTGTCTCCCGAACCCGTAGGGTCTACACACTTAAGGTTCGGTGACGCTAGGGTTAGTAGGAAGTCAAGTATGTGAATACCGAATGTTGTTCGGAGTCCCGGATGAGATCCCGGACGTCACGAGGAGTTTCGGAATGGTCCGGAGGTAAAGAATAATATATAGGAAGTGGTATTTCGGCCATCGGGAAAGTTTCGGGGTTTCCCGGTAATGTACCGGGACCACCGGAAGGGTCCCGGGGGTCCACCGGGTGGGGCCACCTATCCCGGAGGGCCCCATGGGCTGAAGTGGGAGGGGAACCAGCCCATAGTGGGCTGGTGCGCCCCCCTTGGCCCACCCCCTGCGCCTAGGGTTGAAACCCTAGGGGTGGGGGGGCGCCCCACTTGGCTTGGGGGGCACTCCACCCCCCTTGGCCGCCGCCCCCCTGGAGATTGGATCTCCAGGGGCCGGCCTCCCCCCAGGGGGCCTATATAAAGGGGGGGAGGGAGGGGGGCTGCTGTACCCATCTCCAAGGCGCAGCCCCTCCCCTCCCCAACACTTCTCCTCCTCCGTAGGCGCTCGGCGAAGCCCTGTCGGAGTACTGCTTCTCCACCATCACCACGCCGTCGTGCTGCCGGTGGAGCTGTCTTCCTCAACCTCTCCTTCCTCCTTGGTGGATCAAGACGGAGGAGACGTCGCTCGTCCCGTACGTGTGTTGAACGCGGAGGTGCTGTCCGTTCAGCACTTGGACATCGGTGATCTGAATCACGTTCGAGTACGACTCCATCATCACCTTGCAAGCTTCCGCACGCGATCTACAAGTGGTATGTAGATGCACACTCTCTCCCTTGACTTGTTGCTTAGATGAACTCATAGATGGATCTTGGTGAAACCGTAGGAAAATTTTTAATTTTCTGCAACGTTCTCCAACACTCTATACCCCCCGACAACGTATTGAGAAATTGAGGTGAGAAATTTGCTCTACCCGTTTCCGACAAGGCAATAAAGTCCAATCTATGCTCAATGGATGCCTCCGCAAGGAACCTCCTTTTAGCCAAGTCCTTAAGACCTCTGTTATTCCAAAAGATTCCTCTCATATCTCATCATGAAATTTTTTAGCCGTGCGGATCCTAGCGCTCCTACGGACCGCGGAATCGGGTATATTTTGCGCTTCCACTTGCGCTTAGGGCTGGTCGGGCCCACCCGGTCCAAAATGCCCGTAACCGGGGAAGTATCTACTTCCAACCCGACATTCTCGTCCTCCTGCTCCGGCTCCTGGAGGGGCGGTGCGAGATCATCACAAGAATTATCAAGTATTCGTACTCCCAAGGCATCAATCTCAGAATCGTTCATCGGTTTGACGGCAGCTAAGTTATGAATCACTTCTAAAGCCCTCTCGGCTTCTAGATCAAGCAAATCGTTAACAGAATTAGTAACTTCACCCTCATTACTACCAAGTGAAATTCCTAATTGGTGTGCCTTATCCACAATTTGATCGTGTGAAAAATGCATAATAGTATTGGAAGTATTCACGGGCATACCATTAGTGACATGGACGTCACGAAGCTTTGCCGCCCTCACGGCACAGCGCTGCTGCATGTCGTCAACCTCCGGATAGCCCTGAAGCCGACAACTCATGCGTCGGCCCTCAGCTGCCTGGTCCGGAATCCCGCCAAACAGAATAACCTCCTCCCGCGAGAATTTATCCGGAGAGCGACCGCCTGTCGCTCCCCGAACATCCACCCGGTCGCCATAACCAGGTGAGAGCGCCGAGTCCGCCACTGGGGAGGCAAAGGCCACCTGCCTCCGCCCCCCATTCACTCCGGACCGCCTGTCCGGAGTGCACGTCGAAGTCGCGAACGGGGCGCCCCCCTCGGGCACCGAAGGAGAAGAGAGCCTTGAGGCCGCCTACCCCAAGCCCTCTCGCATGCCCTGTCCAGCCGCCTGCAGTGTCGCCCCAGCAACAGGCGTAGAGGGTGCGGAGGCCACCTGCCCCGGCCCCTCTACCGTGGTCCCGTCGTCTCTCCTGGTAACCTCAACAGGAAGAATAGGAGGTGGGGTCTCCAAAGCACCCTGGCCCGAACCCCCAGATGGGATCGGACCACCCTCCTGCAACACAGCCATGTCACCGCAAACCGAAGAAGGCGAGACCACGATATCCAGCCTCACAACCCCACCAGAACCCTCCACAGCCGAGTCCTCAAAGTCCAACGCCGGTAAAAAGTACTCGAACTCCTCAATAGACTCCACCCGCTCACTCCACAGTCTCGGAGGTGCAGACGCGGGACTGAAGGAACCAAATCTCAAAGTGGTCGACGGCACAGACGCATTAGGCGTCGTCTCTCCTCCTGCTGCCTTACTAGTCGGCTCCGGTCTCTTGGCCATCTCACACACAGAATCATCGGCCGGTTTTTCCTTACCGGCCGTATCATCATCACCCTCGCTCATATCATCGCCAGTGGCAGCCGGAGCCTCGGCAAAGAGGCTATCATCCTAAAATTCAATCTCAAGGCTGTATACCTGACCACGATAAGCCCACTTAACCACGTCTGGCACGAAGTCAATGTCCAGAATGCTGACCAACAGGCAGGCAATCCCATGAGCTCGAGTAAAGGCCATATCCACTCGCTCGGTCTTTCCCACCATGATATCGAGACTAGCAACAACCCTGGCATCCTGCAGTAGCGCAGACGGAGCTCCCGAAAAGTGCAACCAGGCCTGGATAAGGGGTTTACCCTGAGGCTCAACCAGCTTCCACTCGTGGAACTCCAGGATGGCCTCCGTACCTGGAACCTTACACATCCCAAAGCTCAGCAACCTCTGTAAATCCTCCAAAGTTGGAAACTGCACCCTGAATAAGTTGGTCTCCAGCCTGACAAGCTCCCAATGGAAGTCTCCTGGTGCCAGCTCCCGGAGGCGCTGAATAATCTGGGGCTTAGACACTTGACCTCTAGTCACTTTCACCACCCCAGTTGTCGTACTGTGCACCTCTTGAGGAACCTCCCTCTCAGTCGGTGACTCAAAAAACGTGAGCTCAGAAAAGAAGACACCATATGTCATAAGGCTCGGTGTCTACTCCCGCAACAGCGGACAAGCACCAGACTCGTGTGCAGGCTTACCACAAGTATCACATAGAATAGCCACACATTCAGCAATAAAATGGCCCTTATCGCCACATCGATAACAAAGCATTCTTTCCTTTTTCTTGGCAAACTTTGCAGCCCTGTCCATCTCAGTTCTGTCACAAGCCTCCACCGACATAGGCTGGGCCTCGACCGCATCAGGAACCTCCACAGCCGCCAGTTCCATCACCACATCCATCGCCTGGCAAGACGTGTCTGTGTCCTCAGTAATAGCGTCGACCACCGTCTCAATAGTGGTATGATGCTGCCTTGGACGGTACCGACCCCCTTGGCCTCCTCGGCCACCACGATTGCCACAGAAACCGCCTCGGTTATGATGAGCCGGTCCAGAAGCCCCTTCGACAAAACCGCCTGTCGGCCCCAAGAAAGGCCTCTCGGCCGAACCATCGCTCTGCCAGGCATACCCCCGTCCACCACCCGTAGACGAGGATCCCCGGTGGTGTCCATCTCCATACGCATTAAAACCATCGTCACCCCACTGCCCTCTAGGTGCCGAGCGAACATCCGCATTAGCCGAGACCAGAGGTGCCTGTGCCTGCTGCAAAACCGGCGTCGTCGAGTCATTGGCCTGCCTTGCCACAAAGTGCGGCGGTCTAGCTCCCGCCTGGGTCGCCACCGGGCGCTGGCCATGAGCAGCCGGAGGAGGCGGCCTTGGGTTCGGGGCACCCCGGCCCGCGGCAGCTCCATGGGTCGGCATTGGCGGCCTAGGACCACCACGCCCCACCGCAGGCAACATCACCAGCGTGGCAGGCCGAAGTCCAGCGGCAGCAACACCGCGGCCAGCCGGAGCGGCCATATTGGCGCCACCCACTGGCGCTCTTTGGCCGCCGACGACCGGTGCCGCGCGGCCGGTACCAATCCCAGGACGGGGAGGCGGAGGCGCACCACCCCGGCCGGCACCGAGCGGCACCCCCGTGCCGCCGCCTCCCGACCCCGCGAGCGCGCTGCCTCCGCCGCGGCCACCTGCCAGCGACTGCGTTGGCCCTCCGCGGCCCGCAGCGCCCGGAGCAGCGTCGCTGGCAGAGGGGACTCCTCGTCCCGCCATAGTTCTGAGAGGAGGAATGCGCCTGGCGCGCGCACCGCCGCGATCAGAAAAGCTCGGCCGGCGCCCTCCACTGCGAACCCTAGTCGTAATCGATCATCTCCCGATCGCATAAGCGCTCCATGGGGGTGTAGTCGTACGAGCCGGATCGCTTCGGGCCTCATACCCTGTGATTACAAGCCCAATAGCCATCTGGCCCGGTTCACTCAGAACCGGCCCACCCGCAAGCACACCGACATCGCGGCCCACTAACTCATTCAAACGAGCGATCCGTTGATTACGGATCACAGCGACACGGTCGATCGCCGGCGCCGGCACTGGTGCCGCCGACGACCGCCGGTTTTTCTTTCTTTTCACTAACTTCCATGAACTCTCGGTAATATAATCTGACAAAGTCGGTTTTGGAAGACTAACCTAAGGTATCGGCCCCTTCCAAGGCCGGATCGCCGCAGCCGTAGTCCGGTGATGAACTATGCGCCGAACAACCTCGATTTTGTCTTCCGGTCGTAGTCCTTGCCTCGCGCGGATCGTCGACTGGCACAACTCCATCCACAATCGCAGCGACTTCCTCTTCAGAGTAACCCGGATCGAACGCCTCCCAAATAACCGACGACGGCGTCGGCGAGTACTCCGGCGAGTCTCTGGCGCTCTCCGCATCGTCTTCGTCCTCCGCATCTGAATCCGCTAGGGCCCAGAACCTTCCACCGACGCGCCCCGCACCGGAGGCAGACGCCGGCGACAAGGCCGCGGTGGGCGCCGCGGGCGCCGCCCGAGTCGCCTGGGTCGTCCCCCCCCCCCCCCCCCCATCGGATCAGAGCATGTATAGTAGTATAGATTATGCCTTGATCAATGTAACCAGTTCTTGTGGCATAAAGAAGAAATGCTAGTGCATGTTAATTAATTTTAGATGATAAGAGTGCTTGTTACTGTATATTGATGTTCAGTCTTGATTCACTGTGGCAGGATGATTCAGGCATTTGACTTGTTTTATTTTTAGGCACCTTCTCATTGTCTCAGGAGGGTAATTTTAGCAGTATCAGTATTATTATTATTTTGCGGGAAGCAGTATCAGTAGTTGGGGTGTGCGTCCTTGCCGGTTTTAAACTGAGGGCTGTAAATTAAACTAGGGTATAAGTTGAGGATTGAAATGTGCACTTGTCTCTATAAGAAAAGAGTTACATGTTTTTTCTTTGACGCTCAGCGGTGTCTGGTTTTGAAGATCCACCTAACTCCAATGGAATCAAGATGCCACAATGATTTTTTAATTTTGCGGGTACTAATCAATTGATTCGCTAATGGCCTTGGATCTTTGAAAAAGTCCTTCTCAGAGCCGTGAGTTGGTCAGACACGCCAGAATAAAAATAGAACGAATTTTGTAGATAGCTATCATCATTGATATGTTCAAAAGGTGTGTCAGTGACAACAAGTGGGCAGAAAGGTTTCATTAACTTGGCATATGTGCTTCTAACTTTCATCATGCTGATTAGTACTGCACATCTACGTGCCCTTAAATTTAGCAAGAAGAGGTTCTATTGTTAATTGTCCACCTCACTATAGTTTGTCGGATAGTAAAGTTATTCCATCAGTCGTTTGAACTTGGCTGCCTCCTTTGTCTCTCATAGAGATTCTTTTAGTCCACTTACTTGGCTGCCTCCTTTTGTCCCAAATAGAGATTTTTTTTAGTCCACTTGGCTGCTGTTCTCTAAATGGTCCCAGTCATACTCAAACATAGTACATGTTAAATATCCCTTCATTTCACCGGTAAATCAGCACCTAGGTACCTTAGTTTCAACTTTCAAGCATGGAGGAGCCCCTTGTTGACAAGACAGGAGAGGAGAGCTTGGTAGTGATTGAGGTGAAGAAGCAGTTGTACCTTGCCGGGCCTCTCATCGTCGGAAGCCTCCTACAGGATGTGGTCCAAATGATATCTGTCATGTTTGTCGGTCATCTCGGTGAACTCGCTCTCTCGAGTGCCTCCATTGCGACCTCCTTCGCCGGTGTAACTGGCTTCAGCTTGTTGGTATTTTTCTTATCTCTTTCGGAAAAGTTGATTACCCGGCCGCTGCATCGATTGATTGACCGGTGCACGACTTCATCACTTGCATGTACATGTTGGACCTTTTGTACATCCTCATAAACTTCAATGCTTGAACTGAATTTTAGGCCGGCATGGCAAGCAGCTTGGACACGCTATGTGGGCAAGCTTTCGGAGCAAAGCAGCACCATCTTCTTGGCATCTACAAGCAGAGGGCTATCCTTGTGCTCACTCTGGTGAGCGTCGTGGTTGCTGTAATCTGGGGATACACCGGCCAGATCCTTTTGTTGTTTGGCCAGGACCGCGAAATCGCCATGGAAGCAGGGAGCTACATCCGTTGGATGATTCCGTCGTTGTTTGTCTACGGTCCGCTGCAGTGCCACGTCCGGTTCCTGCAGACGCAGAACATGGTCCTCCCGGTGATGCTGAGCTCGGGTGTCACAGCGCTCAACCATATCTTGGTGTGCTGGCTGCTGGTCTACAAGCTTGGCCTGGGCAACAAGGGTGCTGCCTTGGCCAATACAATCTCCTACCTCACCAATGTGTCCATTTTGGCTCTCTACATCAGGATCTCTACATCTTGTAAGAGCACTTGGACGGGGTTGTCGAAGGAGGCATTTCGCGACATC
Organism: Triticum timopheevii; assembly: GCA_963921465.1. NCBI lineage: Eukaryota > Viridiplantae > Streptophyta > Magnoliopsida > Poales > Poaceae > Triticum > Triticum timopheevii. The sequence continues at coordinate 673,892,741 of OY997274.1, forward strand.
CTCGGTTTCTTGAGGCTTGCCGTGCCATCCGCACTTATGGTTTGGTGAGTTTGAGTTCTATGTGCTGCAGTTCAGGTGAAAATTTTGCATCTCCAATTGATCGGTTTAACTAATTTCTTCCTACATATACATGCATTACACGAGCAGCTGGGAGTGGTGGTCATTTGAGCTACTGATACTTGCTTCCGGATTTCTGCCAAATCCTAAGCTCGAGGCATCGGTACTATCAATCAGGTGAATTTCCTTTACTTCCATACTATATAATCAGACTGTTTTTGTTTCTTTTTCTGATAGTAACATAAATGCAGTTGAATTTCGTGCAGTGTAAATACTATCTCGCTGGTATTCAGAGTCCCCTACGGGCTTAGTGCAGCTATAAGGTCAGAATAAACTCGTACCATGCCGATGTTATTGATATATAGAAACTTGTGGCAACTACTTACAAAGCTGGAAGCTGACACGTATCCTTTAATTACGTGTGTATGTAGCACTCGTGTATCTAATGAGCTGGGTGCTGGGCGACCGGACGCTGCCCATTTGGCGACCCAGGTGATCATGGTCCTGGGAATTGTGTCAAGCGTATCGGTTGCTCTTGCAATCATTTTGGTGCGCAATCTATGGGGGTATGCATATAGCAACGACAAGGAAGTGGTGGAATATATCTCCAGAATTATGCCGATTATTGCCGTCGCATTCTTGTTTGATGATATGCAGTGTGTTCTTTCAGGTAGGTAAATACAAATGAGATGCTGCTTATTCACGAAAAGCAAATTATATGGACGAGCCTGTAGTTTTCGTTTTCATATGTGCTGAAAATATATGGTTATTAATTAGCATATATTACAGGTATTGTTAGGGGCTGTGGCCTTCAAAGTATAGGTTCCTATGTCAATCTCAGTGCGTACTACCTAGTGGGCATCCCGGTGGCTCTATGTTTTGCCTTTGTGTACCATCTTGGTGGAGTGGTAATCAGTAGTACTACTTTCCTAATACATGGCCTTTTCATATACTACCACTTAAATAGGTGATAATTTCACTTCTAGTATTTCTCTTTTGACATGAAGAAACTATGATCTAAAATATGTTAGGGGCTGTGGATGGGAATAACTTGCGCGCTTGTCGTTCAGACAGTGTTATTCATGTCTATTACTCTGCGCACCAACTGGGACAAAGAGGTATTACCAAATACTTTCTTTTTTGTTGGCTTCTTAGTCATCTTACTGCATGCATGCCCTATTGTTTTTAATCCGTGTTGTTGCTTAATTTTGTAGGCTCTGAAGGCCAGGGATAGGGTTTCCATTACTTCTCTACCTTTAGACTTGGCGACATCATGACACACACAGGATGCAATGTTTTCTCTGCCAGAGAGTTGTGCGGGGGAATAATGAAACGACTAAGAATTCGTCGTAAAAAGCAGTGCTTCGTCTCCATATCACCATCATGTGCCACTTCTTCACAGAAATAATAAAAATGTTTATTAGCTAGAATCTACCGTATATGTGGGTGGGGGTATTTCCGAGACTAGTTTCTTCACAAGAGAATATAATGGCAAGGAAATTTTCAATGATCGAAAGAACATGGCATCAAAGACAATTCAACGTGGAAAAGAAGTTAATGCCGATAGTGGGAGGTGTTCACTTGTATTTTAGCAAAGCGAGGAAGGGGTAAGATGTTTCTTTTTTGGACTGCTTGAAGGAGAGAGATGCTTCTTTCAAGAGATTAGGGCCCTTTTCCCATGAAAAAGGCCCATCTTCTAGGGTAATTTGATAATAGTGTGTTTTACTTTGCTTATTTACTTTGACATACTCCCTCTGTTCCATAATGTTATGGTTTAAGTTTCAGCTCATTGAAGTTACGTTGAAGTGAAACTAACCATTGAAGTTTATATCATTCTATGCATTCAAAATCTCAATTTGTTTGCCAAACTTTTGAACTGCGAGTAGTAATCTAAGAAAACACATAAATTAAACATATTCATGTTAGTACTATTCAAAGTTCATCCAATTTAGAATTACGGCTATATAGAGACTACCTTAACCGGAAACTTCTTGGGTGCCTCCCATCGATGAAACAAAGAGTAACTAATTTAATTAACATGTACTTCGCCAATTAAATATGCCTAGTGCAAAGCAAAGGTAGAATGGGGCCAAACTCGTCTTACGAATCTCACCACCACTGTGGTCCAGTCCAGCGCATGCACCTTGTGACCTTGAAATGTGCTTTTTCTACCACGTATTTCATGTTTATGTCTAACTTATGTTGAATATATTGAGGTATATATATCTAACCAAGAGAACAGCCTTCTCCAACATGCATCGCACGTCGATCTCACCTTCATGCGTATGGTGCCTTCTCCAATGACACAAAGGCCATGCAACTTGTTCTTTTTCTGTATTATGATAGATTCATAATTTGAATAGTTTAGGACATTTGCATGCTCTTTAAAGTTATACCCTGAGATATTTAAACATAATGTTATTCCGCGTAAAAAGACATATTTCTTGACGAATCTAGTAATATCAAATTGATTTTTGTGATTTGGTAATTTATCATTATTATTATTATTGAAAGGAAAGTTGTAGAAAGCGCTATACAATGTTTTTTTTTCTTTTGAAATAATAAGAATCCAAGTTCAGGTCTATGAGGACTTGATCTTAGGTGGTTACTCATCACAAGAGAATGGTCTGACGAGATGTGTGTACGCGTGATGAGCTTAATGTTCTTTTCTTTCTTATTTACTCCGGGCCAACTTGCTTTCGTGTGACAATTGCACCTAGCACTACCATCCAACGAGGTCAGATCTAGCCGACTTGGCAATGGAGTAATTAATTTAAGTAGGCTCTACTTGGGCTCCTCGCTAGTTAAATATGCCTAGCACAAACCAACGGTAGGATAGGACCAAATACCAATGTTATATTTATTAGTACATATTCACATCACCACCGTCCATCGCATGTATTCATGCCATGGCGGTCCAGTCCAGGGCGTGCACCTAGATTTGAGTTTTCTCTTTTTTGCTACATCATACTTGATGCTTCTATATACCTGGCATCTTTTTTCAACATCAACAGGCGGAACAAAAAACTTTAATTCATTCGAGTAATAGCTATGTTTGAATTGTTAAGTTATTTGTCTATTATCAGTTTTTAACTATTGAGTTGTTTGGCTTGTTGATTGTTGAATTATTCATGCTTAATTTTTATTGTTTAATATCCATACATGGTTTGTCTGCGGACATGTCCGCGGACATATCGAGAAGGATATGTGACACTTAGACATTAGAGATGCCCTAAGAAACATCCCGACGATCATCTCTAGTTGCTGCATGGACTAGCACCTACTCGTTATATTTGAGATGCTAAAGAACAGGCCAGATATGAAATATGTGTGGAGATTTACTATGCACCGGAGCCTCAAATTTGTAGTCACATTGCTGTCAGAAGCTGATCGTAGTGCTAAAATTAGCATAAGCTCATCTGTGCTATATATAGGAATCGAAGTAGGATAGTAAACAGTTACTACTACAACTTCTTTTTGCATGTCATACTCTGGTCTTCTTCCTTAAAAAGTTAATAATTGTATTTTTATTTCTAGCAAGCTCAATCCATTGGTGTTCACATTGATTGTCGCCCGCCCTCCTCGACCTCGAGTGCAGTTTTCTACACAGCTGGCTCCCGGCTCATAGTTCAGTTTCAGATCTACTCCCTCCGCTCCTAAACATAAAACCTTTTAAAGATTTCACTACGGATTACATACGAATGTATATAGTGGAATCTCTAAAAGGTATTGTATTTTTCTTTGCATGGTAATATGTGTCTCATTGGTATCATAAACAACAAAGTACAAGTAACATAAAAGGCGACATGGCAAAACTGAAAAGATAGCAGAACATCTCTGAGCTTGACACCAACGTCCGTCACCTGCCTCCAGCACCACCACAACAGTCATCGAAGAAAAGAATGACGAATCACCGCCTCACCCGAGCTCAACGCAGCTCCATCGCTGATAAGCAGCTTTGCGGACTCCAAGGTGGCTCACCCAAAGTGAAGCCCTTGCCATCAAACTCCAGATCTGACACCCCGCCACGACTAAGACGCCGAAGGAGGAAACTAAACCTGCCATCCACGAACCACGAGCCCAGCACATGTTTCGTCTTCCAGATGTCGTCGATGCGGACCACAATCTGCATCAGCTTCTGAACTACCTCCCAAGCTCCGCGCCAACGATGGAGCAAACGGCGTCGTAACGGCGGAGCGGAGTGGGTAGATTAGTTTAGTAAAATACTACTACCTTTGTACACAAATACACGACGTTCGGAGTAGAAAACATCACCGTCGCATGCATGGACAAAAAGCAAAAGCGACAAAAAAGGGAAAAGAAATGGTGGCACCCTTGAGACGCGGCTGAGCACAAATCGTTTGTAAATTAGCAAATTATTTAGTTAATAATGGACGTGGACAAGCGCAAGTTGTGCCTCCGTGCACTCGTCGCAAGAAAATGGTCTGAGCAGTAGCAGGCCAGTATGCACAATGAATCAACAAACTAACTAAAAAAAAGTACGAGTATGCACGATGAGCTAGATCAATTAATCAACAACTAACTAATTTTCTTTCTTAATTACTCCTGGCTAGTAGCTTGCTTGCTTGTGACTGTTGCAACAAGCGCTACCGTCTAAACGAGGACGGATCAAGGGAACTTGCAACGCAACTTCCTGCTGGATGCCTTCCGTACGTCCTCGGTTCAGTATTGCATAGTGCAAAGCAATGGTAATTAAGATGGGATCAAACTCAATCTTGTCTTTTTGTCACGAACCTCCCCGCCACAATCTGCATCAGCTTCTGCATCACAATCTGCATCAGCTTCTGAACTACCTCCCAAGCTCCGCGCCAACGATGGAGCAAACGCCGTCGCAACGGCGGAGCGGAGCGGGTAGATTAGTTTAGTAAAATACTACTACCTTTGTACACAAATACAGGACGTTCGGAGTAGGAAACATCACCGTCGCATGCATGAAAAAAAAAGCAAAAGCGACAAAAAAGGGAAAAGAAATGGTGGCACCCTTGAGACGCGGCTGAGCACAAATCGTCTGTAAATTAGCAAATTATTTAGTTAATATAATGGATGTGGAGTTGTGGACAAGCGCAAGTTGTGCCTCCGTGCACTCGTCGCAAGAAAATGGTCTCAGCAGTAGCAGGCCAGTATGCACAATCATTCAACAAACTAACTAAGAAATGTACGAATATGCACGATGAGCTAGATTAATTAATCTCCTTGATTGATGTTTCTTTCTAAATTACTCCGGGCTAGTACTCCCTCCGTTTCAAATTACTCGTCGTGGTTTTAGTTTAAATTTAAACTAAAACCACGACGAATAATTTGGGACGGAGGGAGTAGCTTTGCTTGCTTGTGACTGTTGCAACAAGCGCTACCGTGTAAACGAGGACGGATCGAGGGAACTTGCAACGCAACTTCCTGCTGGATGCCTTCCGTACGTCCTCGGTTCAGTATTGCATAGTGCAAAGCAACGGTAATTAAGATGGGATCAAACTCAATCTTGTCTTTTTGTCACGAACCTCCCCGCCACCTCTCACCATCAATCACATGTATCGATGCTACAGTCAGTGGCGGAGCCAGAACTTTTGTGGAGCCTGGGCGAGTTTGAGTCTAATTGTTTAAACTGAAAATAAATATTGGATATTTCGAGGAATTGGATCTTTTCCCCAACTTTTCTTCTAACTTTGATCATTTGCTCCACCCCACCCCCGAGAATGACGGGTACGATGGGGCCGGGGCCACTTGCCATTGAGACAAGCATGGGGCAAATCATCAAATCCCATGTAAAGTGGATATACAACATATAAAATAACACCAAACTTTCGAACGACAAATGCAAATAAATAATGTATATAGTAAAAGTATAAACACATAGCCCTATAAATGTAATTATAAAATAAACTACTCCCTCCAATCAAAACCACGATGCTAATTTTGGATCGGATGGAGTGTAATATATATAGTCGCGCTATTCGTGACCCTGGGTGAGGAATAGTTATTCTTCACCCCCTCTCTATTTTAATATCAATGAACCGTAATTTTACGTTCCGTAAATTTTGTCTTATTGCAGACGTAAAAAGAGAACGTAAGAAAATAAATAATCACCATAAAAAATATTTTATGTTATATAAATTACAAATGTAAAAACATAGTGTAAAATTTACATAAAATGTAATTTATCTGGTCTTCTGAACTTTTTTTTGCCAAATTTTATGCAGCGAATCAATATGACTGTAACTATTTGTATTTGAAACATAATTTATTTCTGAAATGATCGTAAGATTATCTCGGGTGAAGAATAACTTATTCTGCAATCTGGGTGATGAATAGTAACACTAGTCGCGCTATTCGTGACCCTGGGTGAGGAATAGTTATTCTTCACCCCCTCTCTATTTTAATATCAATGAACCGCAATTTTACGTTCCGTAAATTTTGTCTTATTGCAGACGTAAAAAGAGAACGTAAGAAAATAAATAATCACCATAAAAAATATTTTACGTTATATAAATTACAAATGTAAAAACATAGTGTAAAATGTACATAAAATGTAATTTATCTGGTCTTCTGACCTTTTTTTGCCAAATTTTATGCAGTGAATCAATATGACTGTAAGTATTTGTATTTGAAACATAATTTATTTTTGAAATGATCGTAAGATTATCTCGGGTAAAGAATAACTTATTCTGCAATCTGGGTGATGAATAGTAACACTATCGCGCTATTCGTGACCCTGGGTGAGGAATAGTTATTCTTCACCCCCTCTCTATTTTAATATCAATGAACCGTAATTTTACGTTCCGTAAATTTTGTTTTATTGCAGACGTAAAAAGAGAACGTAAGAAAATAAATAATCACCATAAAAAATATTTTATGGTACATAAATTACAAATGTAAAAACATAGTGTAAAATGTACATAAAATGAGTTAGTTGCGGGATGATGTATTATGGAACGAGTAAAGAGACTTGCCAGTAACGAGATTGAACTAGGTATTGAGATACCGACGATCGAATCTCGGGCAAGTAACATACCGATGACAAAGGGAACAACGTATGTTGTTATGCGGTTTGATCGATAAAGATCTTCGTAGAATATGTGGGAGCCAATATGGGCATCCAGGTCCCGCTATTGGTTATTGACCAGAAACGTGTCTCGTCCATGTCTACATAGTTCTCGAACCCGTAGGGTCCGCACACTTAACATTTCGTTGACGATATAGTATTATATGAGTTATGTATGTTGGTAACCGAATGTTGTTCGGAGTCCCGGATGAGATCATGGACATGACGAGGAACTCCAGAATGGTCCGGAGATAAAGTTTGATATATGGGATAATAGTGTTTGATCTTCGGAAGGGTTCCGGATGTTTCCCGAAATGTTTGGGTACGAGAACACGTTATTTGGGCCAAAGGGGAAAACCCACAAGGTTTTTGGAAAGCGCAAAAGGAAGTTTTGCAGAGTCCAGGGGCCAGACGCTAGGGTCCCTGGCGTCTGGGTCCAGACACCGGGAACCCTGGCGTCTGGCCCTGGAGTCCGAGAAGTACTCTTGCCTTTCGGGTGAAACCGACTTTGTGGAGGCTTTTACTCCAAGTTTCGACCCCAAGGCTCAACATATAAATAGAGGGGCAGAGCTAGCACCAAAGACACGTCAAGAAACACCAAGCCGTGTGCCGGCAACCCCATCCCCTCTAGTTTATCCCCCGTCATAGTTTCCATAGTGGTTAGGCGAAGCCCTCCAGAGATTGTTCTTAACCAACACCGTCACCATGCTGTCGTGCTGCCGGAACTCATCTACTTCTTTGCCCGTCTTGCTAGATCGAGAAGGCAAGGACGTCATCGAGCTGAACGTGTGCAGAACTCGGAGGTGCCGTGCGTTCGGTACTTGGATCGGTCGGATCGTGAAGACATACGACTACATCAACCGCGTTGATAAACGCTTCCGCTTAGCGATCTTCAAGGTTATGAAGATACACTCCCCCTCTCGTTGCTATACATCACCATGATCTTGCGTGTGCGTAGGATTTTTTTTTTGAAATTACTACGTTCCCCAACACTTGTCAGGTGGGTCACGAATGGCACCCCGACGAAGTCAGCATGTGGCGGAATGATGTCTCATAATTTGCACACCTCCTCCTCGCTCAACTTCATTCTCTGAGCTACGATGGCATCACCGAGTGGGTCGTCATCATCCTCATAATCTTCTGCTTTGTTGACATAAATCACGGCCAGCTTGGGTCTTTCTGCTCTGACGGAGAAGCTGATCAACTCACCACTGGTGATACACATGTGGGCGATGAAACGGACCCATCCATCTCCTCCGCATGCGTCATCTTTCGTCCTTTCTCGATCTCCATAGTGTAGGGGCCCCCAGGAGCCTCAAAGGACACAGAGGTTCCGGTCAGATTGTTGAATTCTGACCTCACATTGCATGGGACGATCTATGTACAAAAAGCAAAATGATATATACACGATGCATTAATGCCAATAACACTAAAAACAAGATAGTCGTTACTAGTTTCATATAATTTATTACCGCCGCATGAAGAAAACTAGACTCGAAGTAGATGTCGAACAGCGTGCCAGTTGCAAGGCTGCTGGCGCACCTTGACTTGCACCGTCGACATGGTGGTGGTGGTGGCGCCATTTCCCTAAATCAATATGATTAAAGGATTAACGATCCAAAAAGTAAACATAAAGTTTTCAATACACATCAGGTTTTGAATAATATACAAATCAGGTTCACATCATAGAGAATACACATGAGGTTCACATGGCAAGCAAACTAACAACTAAATTGTAGTTCAGTTTAGACAATAACCTAATAGAGATAATGTAACCCAAACAGAGCCTAATAATAAGATAAATGGCATATTGCCATTATTGCGCAAGCAGACAAGCAAAAGTAGTTCAATCCAGGGGGACACTTTATCTATTCCCACATCCAAAAGTTGAACCAGCTTAGAATCTTCCAAAACAGCACGACACAAGATTCACAAAACACAATAAGTAAACATCCATTCCACATTTGGCATCAGATGCGCAATAATTAAAACTATAAAAGACAAACACCCCCCTTTTCGATCAGATACAACTCTCTGTCTATCTGTGTTTTCTTTTTCTGAAATTTACCAAAAATGGGCTCACTAACAACATCAGATGGATAGCGATTTGGGTCCATAGGGGGCTTTGTCAATTTACACCCTGCTCCTTTGCCTAAAGAGGCATTGCAAAATTGACAAAGCCCCCTATGGAGAACAAGGAAGCAAAGTTTATGTACAAAGATTCAGTGCAGAAACAGAATTCACAAATGGCTGAAAATGTAGCCAACATTTTCTACTACAAAATATAAGCACCAGACTAAGAGGTAATACAAGGGAAGAACAATCGCACACATGGACGAAATATAATCATTTTTTTTGAAACGGGTGTTAGCATATATTCAAATGCGCACCATAACAACTTGGCAATTTGAGCATCACCACATACATATACTCTCTTCAACCTGAAAGAGTATCGAATCAAGCATTGATTTTTCCATGACACCACATAACAGTGAGGGCTTCTTGGTCATATCTTTATATGCATCAACAAAGAAGCTACTGGATCAAATTCACACATAGGGTAGCATTCACGACATAACCGTAGTGTCAGGAAAGAACCCCTCTCTAAACCCTAGAACACTAGGCACCGCCGCCGCCACCATTGCTCCAGGGGCAGCAGCCAAGAATTGAAACCCAAGTTTCAATTATATGTGCTAAAAGCCTCTACTTCTCTAGCTACTTCTCTCTACTCTCTCCCAAGTTTCGGCGAGCAACAAAAAGCATCTACTTCTCTCACCTAACCCCTCTCTCTACTCTCTCCCCAATCACGCGAGGAAACAAGCCTGGAACACGTCGCATCAAAGCACGGAGCCACCATGCAATCCCTAAATCCCAAAACATGGTGAGCCGCCGCGGCAAATCGATTGGAGCCTAGCTAGTGTGGCGCGCGCAGGGAGGAGGAGATCGAGGGGGACTTACGGGGCTGGAGCGTCGGAGGAGGCGAGAGGCGACCGCGCGTGGTGGCGGCGCACGGCACCGTCGACGGGGGTGAGGCGGCCGGGGACGAACCCTAACCGCGGCGGCGGCGGCGGGCGGAGGGGATCGATTGTGAGAGTGAGGGGGTGCGGGGGCGCTCGGGCCGGTTTTCTTTTCCTCTAGTAGTAGCACTGGTTAGAGGCCGGCGCTACTGCTAAGCTCACCAGTTGTAGCGCCCGTTCAAAACAAACGCTACAGCTAAGTGGGCTACTGTTTTTGCCCTGGGCCCATGTAACAGTAGCGTGACTCAAGCTAACAAACGCTGCTGTTATATATTAGTAGTAGCGTGTTTTCTGCCCAGCGCTACTGGTAAATACTAGTAGCGTGGGGTCATAAATAGGCGCTACTGGTAAACTTATATCTATAAGCATTTTCCTAGTAGTGTAGGATTATTCTATCTTTTCAGTCTTGTAATGTTGGTGCTTATGTACCTTGTAACCGGATCTTTATTTTACAAATGAGACACGTATTACCATGAAAAAAAAGTAGACTATTACAAAGCCAGATTAATTGCGAAGATCCCATATTCCTAGGGAATAATACCATTCTTTTGAGAGGAACCGTGGAATAATACCTTCCATGGACAGAGCCCAAAGAGGAAGGAGAAAACTCGATCGAGACTGTTAATAAATCTCCATGTCTGTCCTGAGTCTTCCTGGAAAGGAATATGCTCCGCATATCTTGTTCCTACCTACATCCTCTTTTTGACTAAGCTTTACTCCTCCCCCGAAGAATTCTCTCCTTGGTTGCTTTGACCCAAAGTCCACGGCACCTCTCACAAGGACAAATCCTAGTACTGCAAGGATAATATAGTCAGTTCCCAGCTTCCCTCCATGCCAATTGCCATTGCCAACCACGGCAGGCAGCATATGCTTCAAATATTCCCAACTGACCAACCCCCTCCTTCACGCCATAACAATGTGGCGCCTCCCCACAACTCGACCGTATCTCCATTAAAGTAGCTCAGAGCTTGCATTTTTCCGAGCCAGAGCCTAGCCAAGAGGCGAGGTTGCGAGATGAAGTTCGGGAAGAGGCTCAAGAAGCAGGTGGAGGAGAGCCTCCCGGGGTGGAGGGACAAGTTCCTGTCGTACAAGCGCCTCAAGGTGCTCGTCCGACTCGTCTCCGGCTCCTCGCCGCACCGTGCCGTGGCAGAGGCCGCCTTCGTGCGGCTCCTCAACGACGAGGTCGACAGGTTCAACGCCTTCTTCCTCGAGCAGGAGGAAGAGTTCGTTATCCGCCACAGGGTACGTACATAACATGCCTACTGTTGGTGCCTTGGTGGAGAAAATATACTCAAGATGTAACTAAAACAATGTGCAGGAAGTAAGGGAGACGGTGAAGGCAGTGGCCGGCGAGGAGCTGTCAGAAGCGGAGCGTGCGTCGGAGATGAGGAAGGTGAGGAGAAAGATCGTGGATTTGCATGGTGAAATGGTGCTGCTCCTCAACTACAGCGCCGTCAACTACACAGGTCTGTTTCCCCCCTTCTGGCTTGATAATATGGAGTAGTACGGAGTAACATTTTTGGGCACGCTTTGACAAAATTTCTTGAAATTATTTGTTCTTGGTAGTATCTGAAGAAATTCAGAGCTTTACACTAACAGAAAACAGAGTACGCAACAAGCTCTGCTTTAATTTGTCTTACAAAAAAGCAACCGACGTGAATTGTACGATTTAACCTGCAGAGAATATTCTCTATTAAGCCCAATGGGTTGGTCAGTCGTACCATTTCTCCACACGACCAACTGGTCTTATGACTTGGCCAAGATCATTTAACATCTAGTGCTACACGTACGCTGCAGGGCTGGCCAAGATACTGAAGAAGTACGACAAGCGTACGGGCCGGCTGCTCCGGCTGCCCTTCATCGAGGAGGTGCTCAAGCAGCCCTTCTACACGACGGAGCTCATGTCGAGGCTCGTCCGCGAGTGCGAGGAGACCATGAAGGCCGTGTTCGCCGCCGACAACAGTGGCGAACCGTGCACGAGGAAGCGCTGCACCGACACTAAGATGACTCCCATGGCAACGGAGCAGGGCATTTTAAGGAACACCGTCGCGGCGCTGGTGGCCATGAGGGAGCTCCGCAGTGGGAGCTCGACGTATGGACACTTCTCGCTGCCACCCTTGGAAACGGACACCACCTTGACGGAGCATGTGTCCATCCAGGTTGCCGATCTCGTTCAATCTGAGGCACGTGGTGTTGTTTTGAATGCCGCTTACGGGCGCCAGGTTATATGATACGAGTAACTCATCTTGCGGACCTTTTTATGGGTATAACTAGGTCTCAGTCGAGTGTTATAACATGTAAGAAAGGAAAAAGAAAAACTGAAAAGAAAATTTTGCACCGATCTCAATGTAAGGTGTGACGAGTACAACGTCGACTAAGACTTAACCAAGTTCCATTGGACTAAGATTTAGCAAGACCACCTTTTTATTCATTTAAAAAAGACACTAAAAGGTATCTTATACTATTTAATAATTATTAAGTAAAACAGTAGCACATACTGTACCAAGGAAAGACAACTAGACAAAAAAAGACCAACAAAACAAATATAATTACATCAAAAACCCTACTGTCCGTCTTTTCCCTCCGATTTTACACTGCTCGCTGAAGCTTCTATAAGTTTATCATTTCATTGTTTTTATCTATATGATCCTCTGCCACCATTATATATAGTGCCCAGCCGTATACAATCAGCTAGACTTCCAAACAAAACAACAGGTATCATTGTATGACTTAGGCGTAGCGAGCTAGGCGAGACATGAACAATGACGGCCAGTCTGTCTCCATTGGCACGGCTTCCGTAACCATGCCCGAGAACTGCTGGTCTGCCGCTTTGACAAAAGTAAAGAGACTGGTCGCTTGCTTCCTCGTAGTTCAATTGCAGCCTCGTAGTTCAATGCGAGCGATCGATTGATGGACGAGGATTTTTCTTTCGGTATTTGCTAAATCTGAGAAGTATGAAACTTTTGAATGTGGTAACGTGCGTATATATATGTACTATTAGACTTCGTATTGTAGCCCTACTGTGTAATCCATACCGTATTGGTATAAGACTTGTATGTCATCATTATATATACTAACAGAGTGGCCCGCTCGATGCGCGGGCTAGAATCTTTATATTTTTGTTCATTTGTCAACATGTGTGTACCTAAGTTATACTATTAGCTTGCTTCTTTTATTGATATTGCTTGCAAATCAAATATTCGACCGGTAGAAATGGAATGCTTACTGAAGCATATACATAAGTCACTCAACACAAATATTTGTTTAATAAATTATTCCTTTTAGCCATCAATACTTCCTCACTCATTAGTGATAATTAACTCAATACAATAACAATGAATTAAATTTCTCATAAATTTGTCCTTACTTGATGTATCATATATTTTGTTGCATTACAATATTGGGAAGCGACGTAAATGGCTGCAAAGTTAAAGGTGCCTCTCATGTGTCACTTATATCATGATTATTTTCCTTGTAGATGGCTGCAAAGTTAACGATGGCTACAAAGTTAAAGGTGCAAAAGTTTAAGTATTTTTCATTAGGGAAATACATTTGAGACAAGATTCCACTATTAATCACTAACTTGAGCCGCTAGAAAAAAGTCATGGCTAGGAAGCTCACTAAAACCATTGAACCTGCATATTAACAACACCTTAAAACCTATCAAAGAACAACATAAATGTGGAATCTTCAGCATACAAGTTATGTTATGAGCATAACTACTTCTTTTATATCTAAGGATATATGAGAACATAGATCAACAATGTTCTTTGAGTAGCAGATGGTGAAGAACGCATGCTCGTGTTGATATTTCCATAGACCTATAAATGTCCAGTTGGATGCAAATTTAAGTGTGGAAAAGTCTAGACTTCAATCTGTTCTAGATGATCACTCCTAATCACAAATCGTAGCATAGATGCCTAGCTAGATGCCTAGCGAGAGAAACAAAATATAAATGAGTACCATGGGTATGTTTGATGTGGGCCACTCATTACTATCATCTACACAATGTTTAATGCCAGCCAGCTCATTATAACTATTAACACCAAATCTATCTATCTATCTATCAAAATAATGGTCAAAGAGAAAACAATTTGTCACTACTTGGTTACATGAAAACAAACTTCATGTTACACTAAGATCATTCTGCTTAGACCTGCTAGATACGTGTCTACATATGCTAAGTGTAGTGATACACCGATAAACTAAATCAAAATACAAGTTGTGTCTAAATCCCTACATGGTAGCTGGCAGAATTGAAACACCCACTTAAAGTGTAGACATTTTTCTTATTTCCTAACATTGGCGAACAAAGACACAATAGACGGTCTGACCGATGTCATATCTCAGGAAGAAAACAAACTGATTTGGCAAGGGTACATGCTATTCAAGGAAACGCATACTTGTATATTCATACAATTTTAGTTAAAAATAACAGTGCTACATTCATTTGGCATGTTCAACCTCTATCAACATTTTGTTCACTCATGTTTAGTTATATACATACCACAGTATTTCAAGATATAGTTATTTTATGCTTTAAAATCTCTTGTGCACTGCATGGGAATATATATATATATATATATATATATATATATATATATATATATATATATATATATATAAAACTTAAATTACAGTATGGACTCCTTTGATCGAACCGCTAAGTAAATTGATACCTCAATCTGAAATAATGGAGCCATATTTTACACACGGGCACGTAAAAGGAGTAGATGGTACCTCATGAGAGCTAACTACTCCATACTTGTTCAGCTCATGGCCATACTGTATTTACATGATATATTATGCTCTGACTAAGTACTTCACTCCTTGCAATTAGCCTGACTTAAAAATAGTATGAACACTAATATCCTCCAAAAATCTTGTGTCAAATAAGAAATGTAATAATTGTATGATATTATCTTAGAACATGTTATAACTATGCTGACACTGAGTAAAGATGTGACAGCGTATATATCTTCGCAAGTAGTTGTCCATTACAATGTAGATATGCATGTAAATAATTCTGAATTAATTAAAAGGTGGGTAGAAAATGTGCAAGTACTATTATAGAATTATAACATGAGAAAAAAACTGGATGCTACATCTTTGTAAGACATAGTTGCTACTGCAAAGGTCTACCGTGCGGGATGCAGAAGGAAACAAACCCCTGAGAGAGGAAAGCCCGTCGTTAAGAACATGTTTCTCATATCATGTACCCATCTTTGACAAAACACAGAAAACTTCATGGGACAACTAATCATACAAACGCTAGCAAGCATTCATTTTTATAGATTACACTGGGAGAAACTAATGTTACGTTGCAGCAGCACATGCACAAATATAGAACCTTTGCTCCTAGCTAATGTATCAATCATCTCATACAGGCATATATTTGCGGTGTGATGTATAAACATGCAAATTTAAAACCAAGTATTAGAGAAACGACAAATCCATTATTAACTTAAACTGAAGGTGTAATACGCTAAGCTAAGATGCACATGTCCAGCCTTCATGTACGACCACTCATCCTTCATGGTAGTAAAGTGTGCACATAAAGATGTAAAAAGCAAAAGATGTTTGCTTAGAGAATCTAGCAGTATTACACTCACTGTAAATAAGAAAGTTCAGACTTTTGCATGATGCTAATAAATTATCTATGGATGAGCATATCATGCTTCTCCAAAGTATTTAAAATCATCGACAACCCTATTTACTATCATTTTAGAATGGATGGACTTTTTAAAATCCCATCTCGTTCACTTTGAAATTAGTTTTACACTTCTCCTTCGCACTCTACTTCGAGCTAGCTATTGCCAAAGAAAAATTAAGGCAAACAGGGATGCAAGCACCATACACACATGTGTGTGTACTACAGTTCCCTTTGGAGGCTGACCACCGATCCACCGTGAACTTGCATCACAACGTCATCGGTTCTGAACATTATGAGTACCATAAGATTTCGGTGGGGTTAGGGTGGCACGATGCAACTCAAAACGGGCCGGGTTTGGGTCAGCCTACAGAAGCGCTGCAAACCAAGCGTAGACGATGTTGTATAAAAAGATCAATCAGCTTGCGTTAATCAACTATTGATTGAGTCGACTAAAAGATGATTTTGTGCATGTCTACCTGAACGGACGAACATTGTGGTGCCAAAATTACTTCACTCCTTATTGCTGGCTTGAAAGATCGTTATGCACTTTCCTAGCACCGCAGTTGGGGTGTAAAGCATTTTGATGCTGCTGGTCGTCTAAAATAGTTGAAAATGGTATGCCGGCGCCATGATCAATTGATACACTGCAACCATGATCCATATATCCCTCGTTTCTTCTCAAGTATCATGTGTGGTGCCCAACAGTCAACACATAAGAACAAGAAAAGATTAATCAGATACATATATATCAGAAATACATACATGATTTACTCCAGACGAATTAAAAAGGAACCAAAGGTGCTTACATACCAATTTCTAGTTGTGTACGTGTGCATGATGTCTTTAAGGCAGTGTACGTACCAATTTCTATCCCTGGGCTGTGTACATCTTGGCGCAGGGCACCAATGAGCATGCAGGACTGGATCCGATCGATCTGATCTGCTGCGAGCTGCTGCTGATATGCTGGATTTAGGGAACTGTCAGCGTTGGTGCAGCATGTCTCGTAGAGGAGATATGTAATGGCATGCATGCCGAGCAATGGATGATTTAGGGATTCATGTGTGCGGGGGTAGATGTCGTAGGCGTGCATGTGAGATGGGGCAGCAAAATTGAATCCGTACATGCTCATGTGCATGCACTTGGAGGAGTTCGACCTGCAGATGGGCCGAGGGCAGTGAGTCAAATAATAAATTGGCATGTCTTGCAAGGTCTGATTTGAAAGGATGATCAGTTCGATGGATGGATGTATCATGTAGGTGTTTGGTGAAGCAGAGATGGAGAAGTACACCAACCAAATTCTCATTGCATGTTTAGATTAAAAAATCTGGATAGGCAAGTGACATGGGCGCCTTGGCGATAGTGGCTAGAGGAGAGATGGCATGGAGAGGAAGTAGTACCTCCGAGAGGAAGGAGACCGATTAGGTATCTGAACTGTTGCGGCGGCCGTCGGCAGAGGATCAACGTGAGAAAGAAAATAACATGAGTAATGAAGGGGCATGGGCACGCAACTTTTGGGAGAGAATAAGCGTATATGCATGAAATAGATCTATCGTGGGAGAGATGTTTTTTTTTTGACAGCATCATGGTAGAGAAGATAATACAATAGAGTTGTTGACATGTTTTTTTTACGTAATGGCAGTGGTGGGTAATTTTGACAGGAGATGGTATTGTTGGTTTTTTTAGATTTAATGTGGATCCAATGGTTGTGATTTTCTAATGTTCACAATTAAAGGTCAGATGGTACTGATTTTTATGGGATTTCTAGCTTAATTCTCTATTTTCTGGTAATCCCGCAAAGTACTTTTTATATATAAATAGATGTGATAGGCCACCCCATAGAAGGTTGAGCTAGTTCCCCCAAAACCTACGTTTTATACGGTATCGAGTCTAACATAGGTCCTACACCCCACCCCACTGCCGCCGCCGCCGAAACCCTAAACCCTAGGGCCGCGCCGCCGGTGCCATGACTGCTTCTGCCTCGGGCGCCGCCAGCTCCGGTTCGATCCCCACGTCGCTTGCCGCCCTCCTCAACCTACCACCCTATCCCCTGGCTCCGTCGGTGCCCCAGTTCTTCGGCACCACTGATGTTGGCTCCATGTTTTCGGCGCCGATCCCGCTACTGTCGCCCCGCAACCACGGCTCTTTCCGCGCCACCCGCGGCCTCCACCGGCTCCTCCTCGACACTCGCCATCATCCCGGCGGCCTCGGGGGAGGTACTTCCCGCGGTGCCACCCGCGACCTCGTTCCCGGCCCCGCCCGCAGCTACGATGCCACCCGCGGCCTCGCCGTCACCCGTGGCGTCGGTCGCTGCCGTGGTCCCTGTCGTGGCTCCGCCGCCCATCGCTCCTGCTGCTGGCGTCATCACGCCCACCGGGCCGTTCCACTTCAACAATTTGATCGCCATCCGCCTCACGCCGGACAACTACTTGTTCTGGCGCGCCAAGGTCATACCGCTGCTCCGCAGCCGGTCTCTCCTAGGGTTTGTCGATGGTTCACTACGTGTCCTCCGCAGGTCATCCCTACCGTCCACGGCTCGGCCATCAACCAGGAACACCGTATGTGGGTGCAGCAGGATCATGCGATCCTCTCTGACATCCAGGGTTCCCTCGGCGATGGGCTCGCTAGAGTCTGTCTCTTCGCAGCCACCTCCATGGACGTCTGGACGACCCTGGAGCTCACCTTTGCCCAGGTCTCTACCTCCCGCTCGATGGCCCTTAGCAGCGAGCTCGCCGACATCAAGAAGCTGGACTCCTCCGCCACGACCTACTTCAACAAGATGAAGGTGCTGGCGGACACGCTCACCTCTATTGGTCGGCCGCTTAGCGACGAGGAGTTCGCTGGCTTCGTCATCAAAGGCCTCGACGCCGAGTACGACAATCTCGCCGAGGCCGTTCACAACGCCAAGCCAGCGATGCCTCCTCACGAGCTCTACTCACGCCTCCTCTTCACCGAGCAACGCATCGAGGCTCGTCGCTCCTCCGCCAACATCACCGCCCAGCTGGCGGCCTTCTGGGCTTCCCGCGGCCAGCGCCCCCTGCATCGACTCTGGGTGGAGGCCCTAACACTCGGGTGGTGTGCCAGCTGTGTGGTCGTGAACGCCATGTCGCCTCCAAGTGTCACCGCCGTATTCAGAGGAGCTTCCTTGGCATCGGCAACGATGGCAAGGGCAACGAGCGCCAATTTGCCATGGCAGACTTTGGTCCCCCCGCCGCCGCCCCAGCTACCCACATTGCTGCCACCCCGGCTGCCCACATTGCCGCGAAGGGCAAGGACCCGCGGATCGAGCAGGGATACACACCATCCTACCCTGTTGATCCAGCCTAGTACATGGACACCGGCGCCACGGATCACATGACGGACGAGCTCAACAAACTCTCCACCTACCAGCCCTACTACGGGCACGATCATGTTCACACCGCCAATGGTGTAGGTATTGCCCATCTCTCACATTGGCCAAGCATCTCTTTTAACTAGTCATCCCTATAGGGAGCTCCATCTTCGTAATGTTTTACGGGTACCCTCGGTGACTCGTAATCTTTTATTTGTCCCTAAGCTCACCCTTGATAATCATGTCCTATGTGAATTTCACCCTTTTTAATCTTTTTGTTAAGGATTGAGCAACCCAGGACGTTCTGCTTAGTGGCCGGTTGAGCAACGGCTTGTACCGTTTGGAGGATCCATCCGCCCCGTGCGTCTTCAGCGGTGTTCGTGTGTCGCCTTCCTAGTGGCACTCTCGCTTTGGTCACCCTGCCACACCCATCGTTCGCCACATAATCCGCCGCCATGAGCTGCCATTAGTGTCTAGCAATAAAGAGATTTCCGTGTGTGATGCCTGTCAACAAGGCAAGAGTCATTAACTACCTTTTGTTTCATCTACTATAGAAGTAAAGAGTCCTCTTGAAATTGTGTTTTCTGATGTGTGGGGTCCAACACAAACAACTGTTAGTGGTCACAACTATTATGTCAGTTTTGTTGATGCCTATAGTCGCTTCACATGGCCTTATCTTCTTAAGCGCAAATCTGATGTGTTTGATATATTCATTCAATTTTAATTGCATGTTGAACGTCTACTCAAGCATAAAATTATCCATGTTCAGTCAGATTGGGGGGGGGGGGCGAATATCGCAACTTCAACACTTTCTTTAATAAGCTTGGGATCTCTCATCGTTTATCATGCTCACATAGACATCAGTAGAATGGCGTGGTTGAGCGCAAACATTGCCATATAGTTGAGACCGGCCTCACACTTCTTGCTCATGCTTCTATACCTTTTCGTTTTGGAGTGATGCTTTCGCTACCGCGTGTTTTCTCATTATCAGATTACCTACACGTGTTCTTAATATGAGAACTCCTATTGAGCTTCTCTTGGATGAAACTCCTGACTATACCTTTTTTAAGGTGTTCGGGTGTGCCTGCTGGCCTCATCTTCATCCTTATAATGATCGCAAACTTGCGTTTCGCTCCAAAAAGTGTGTGTTCTTAGGGTATAGTTCTCTCCATAAAGGCTACAAGTGTCTCCATGTCCCAACCAATCGAGTCTACATATCTCGGGATGTTGTTTTTTATGAGAACGTCTTCCCCTTTTATGCCATGTCTCAGTCATCCATCAGAGCACCATCTATGCATTCATCTCCTCTTATGCCTGGCCAATTTGAAGACATTGCATATTCACCTGTGTTGTTACCTAATCATGGTGCAGGAACTAGACGTGGAGCTCGCCTGGAACTCCTCCCTGATGGACCCACTACGTCGCCTGTGGCGCACGTCGATCGGCCGGTGCATGTACATGCACCGCCTCCCGCCCTCGACCCCGCCCCAGGAGCCCCGTCTCCAACTGCGACTGGGCCGGAGCCCATGTTGGCTACTGTGACCTCTGAGCAGCCTACGTCGCCTCCTCCTCCCTTGGACTCCCCTCCGCCGTCGCCACCGCCATCCGCGCGGGCGTCCCTGCCGCCTACTTCGCCCGGGTCCGCAGCGGCTCTCACGCCGTTGGGGCCTACGTCGCCTGGCCCGCTGTCGCCCGGTCCGCCGTCACCGGTCCTTCTTCGCCGGAGTCCCCTGGACCGGCCTCGCCTGCTCTGGACGTACCGCCGGCCCCGGTGTTCGCTGCTCCGTGGCATCCACACACACGCAGTCGCAGTGGCATTGTTCGTCCCAAGGAGCGCACCGATGGCACGGTCACATATCTTGCTGCTTGCCTGGCTCATGCAATGGATGATCCTACCGTCTCACCACGCAGTTATCAAGCCACTATGAGTATTCCACATTGGAGGGCTGCTATGGAACAAGAATATCATGCTCTTATGAAGAATAAGACCTGGACACTTGTTCCCCCCTCCGTCTCGCGTCAACATCATTGATTCAAAGTGGGTGTTCAAGGTGAAGAAACATGCAGATGGTTCCATTGAGCGCTACAAAGCGCGTCTCGTGGCTAAGGGATTTAAACAGTGTCAGGGACTGGACTATGAGGATACATTCAGCCCAGTTGTCAAGCCCACCACTATTCGACTTCTTCTGTCTCTGGCAGTTTCTCGTGGATGGTCTCTCCGTCAGCTTGACGTATAGAACGCATTCTTCACGAATTGCTTGAAGAAGAGGTTTACATGAAGCAGCCACCTGGATTTGTTGATCACACTCAACCTTAGCATCTCTGTCGTCTGACGAAGGCTATATATGGACTAAAGCAGGCTCCTCGTGCCTGGCATGCTCGCTTGGTTTCAACACTACGCACTCATGGATTCATTCCTTCGACACGGCTGACACTTCACTGTTCTTGTTCCAGCGACCGAGTGTGACCATGTACCTCGTAGTGTACATGGATCATATTGTCCTGGTGAGCTCCTCTCCGACGGCTGTTGATGCTCTTGTGACTGCACTTGGTCGTGATTTTGCAGTTAAGGATTTGGGCCAGCTTCATTTCTTCCTGGGTATTGAAGTCGCTCATCAGTCTCGTGGCAGTTTGGCTCTCACCCAGAAGAAGTACTCTCTCGATCTCTTGTGCCGTGCTGGTATGCTCAAGTGCAAGACATCGCCTACGCCCATGTCCTCCACTGACAAACTTTCAGCTGCTGATGGTGCTCTTCTATCTCCTGAGGATGCTACTGAGTACAGGAGTATTGTTGGTGGCTTGTAGTATCTGACGATCATGCGACATGATCTCTCTTTTGCGGTTAACAGGGTTTGCCAGTATCTTCATGCACCTACTGATGTATGCTGGTCTGCTATGAAGCGCATACTGCGTTATGTGTGTCTCACTGTCTCCTTTGGTCTTCACCTGCACCCCAGTTCCTCCGGAGTTCTTTTTGCATTCTCTGATGCTGATTGGGCTGGGTGTCCAGATGACAGGCGATCTACGGGGGGAAATGCTGTGTTCTTGGGTCCTAATCTGATTACCTGGAGTGCACGCAAGCAAGCCACTGTTTCCCGCAGCAGCACAGAAGCTGAGTACAAGTCGGTTGCCAATGCGTCTGCCGAACTTATATGGATTGAGTCCCTACTTCGAGAGCTAGGAGTTGCTCAGCCACATCCTTCGGTCCTTTGGTGTGACAACATCGGTGCTACGTTTCTGTCATCAAACCCGGTGTTTCATGCACGGACTAAACACATTGAAATTGACTATCATTTTGTGAGGGAACGTGTTGCACAGAAGCTACTACAAGTCAGGTTTATCACTTCAAAAGATCAACTTGCAGACATCTTCACCAAGCCTCTACATTCTTCCATATTTGAGGTCTGTAGGCGCAATCTCAACCTCCTAGATACTTCAGGAGTGAGCTGAGATTGAGGGAAGGTGTTAGACTTCGTATTGTAGCCCTACTGTGTAATCCATACCATATTGATATAGGACTTGTATGTCATCATTATATATATGTGGTAAGCCACCCCATGAAAGGTTGAGCCAGTTCTCCCAAAACCTACCTTTTACATGTACACAGCCTCGTGTTAGAGAAGATAACGATGGGCTCCATATCACATGCGTTTCTCCCTAACAATCCTATCTCTTCACGGTTAGAACTTTGTGTAGTAGATTCTGTGGCTTGTTTAACCCGTGATCGGATCTAAAGATTAGTTGAGATGTACTAGCTCCCTCGGTAAAATGATAGTATCGCCACGTTTTTGACTACTTGGATATATACACCACGCATGCAATGGAATACAATGCGTTGAGCAATTCCCAAAGTATCTGTTTTGACTTGATCCTAGAACCCTAAAAAACCTTACGGTGCTCCTTCTTCCCTCCCCACGATCAGGATCTCCAGCGGATCACCTTCTTGATACTCATTGTATTATTTTTGTCATGAATACCACCAATATACAACAAATTGTAGGTACAATATACACACACATCAACAAAGCTTTGGTATTCATCTGGATACCAAGGACCCGCCCCTGCCTCTCTGTCATGGCGTTCCAGCCAGCTCGACTGCATGGCTGACGCGCTGCAGCGACCAAGAGATGCTCCTCGCCTTTATCAATGGGTTGAACGATGAGTTCGACAATTGCTTCGCCGCTCTCACCATTAATCCGGCCGGCCTCACCTTCGCACGCACTCGCTCGGCTCTTCTCCAAGAAGACCGCCGCCTCTCTAAATGTTTTTCTCCAGCCGTCCGCGATGGCTCCTCTCTCCGGTGCCCCCTGCCCCCCTTGCCCCATGCTTGGCCCCTTAGCCCGCACAGCGCCCTGCTGCTCCTGCACCAGCCCATACTCGCAACAATAGGAACCAGAAGAAGAACATCTCACTCCTCCGGCACCCTTCATAAACACTGGCTCTTACATCCTATTTAAAACCGGTTAGCTACAGTGAAGCAGGCGCAACAGTTTTCGGTTTGATACAGTACCATGCCGTTACAGTGCACGTCTCTCCACAGTGTTTCACTAAATGGGCCTGCCGAGTCGGATCGCGCATGTGCAAAGGTGCAGCTGTTTGACGCATGCAGGCGTCATATACAGGACCACACGTGTTAAACCCAACCCATCACGGCGACATCACACTGCCCTTTAATAGTAGTGATGAAATAGAACAGATAGAAGATCCTCTACCAGCAGTAACATAATGCCAGACCGTATACAATCAGCTACACGTCCAAACTAAACAGCTGGAAGCACCTTTCAAAAGAAAAGAAAAAACTGGAAGAATGTCACGATATGGAGGTGCCAATGGCAGGTATGACTTGGGCGTAGCGAGCTAGGCGAGAGATGAGCAATGCCGGCCAGTCTATCTCCATGGGCACGTCATCCATAGCCATGGGCGATAACGGGCCTGCCGCTTCGCCCCCCGACCCAGTCAGTTTCATTGCTCTAGAACAGGGCCAGTCTCCTCCAATGTCGTCACCTTGTTTCCAGGTTTCTTGGCAGAAGTGTTTTTCTCCCTGTTTAATGTAGTAGCAGAGTAACGAGACAGTCCCACCGACAGCGGCTAGACGATAACAGCCGGTTATAGGTAGAATCGTCGGCGACGGGAACGAGAGCTTTGTCAAGGTGAGGCGCCCGTTCTTGGCACTCACGTCAATGGTGGAAAACTGGAGATAAGCAATGTCGTCATTGTAGGACATGGACGCATAGAGCCAGCTCACCACGCCGTCGCACACGACCGCGTCTTTCCAGTGCCGCCAGCAAAGATCGATGGCTCCCGTGAAGCACTCCGTGTGCGTCGTCCAGCTCGGCTCGTCGGATGTGAGCGTGTGGAGATCGCACTGCAGCTTCTGGGTCTCCGGGTCCTTGAAGTTGTTGACAAGGCCCATGGCCAGCACCTTGAAGAAGCGGGTCGAGTTGTTCGAGGCGTCACAGTCCTCGCCGGTCAGGATGGCGTAGACGTAGCGGGTGAAGGCTGAAGACCTGTTCTCCAGTGGTGGGAGCACGTCGCACGTGCCAATGAGCACGTTGCACGCGGCCAGGCGGATGCTGTCGCTGACGCAGGTGACCGGGGCCAGTCGCACCAGGAGGAAGCCCCCGCGGGCGACGAGCAGCTTGGCGCCGTCCAAGAGGCCGGCCGCGGTGCCGCGGACGAATGAGGTGAGGGACCGGCGGCCAGAGCCGAACGCGGATCCTGCCGTGGGGTCGAACACCGGCGGCGCGCACGGACCGGCCCCGTCCCGGTCATCGTTCTGATCTCCTGCTTGGCACCGTTGCTGGGTGAAGAAGCCGACAAGGACCTCCGGCAAGCGGAGGCCGAGGAACGAGGGGTTAGTGATGAGGTAGCACCACCGCTTGCACGCTGCGGCACACCGGAACAGGGCGGCGACGTCCATCACGGCCACGCGCGACAGAACCTCGAAGAGCACGTCGTCCGGGAAAGAAATAGGAGGCGCCGGCGTGTCTTCCATCTTCTTTAGCTGTGTGTATGTATGGATACGACCCAGATCAGGTTGGTCAGCGGGACACAACGGCATCAGCGCGACGATCGATCGATCGATGGAGGTAGTACGTGCGTATATATGTAATACAAGAGCATCCATATATCTTCACGTGTCGCACTCTTTTTCTTCTCCTTCTCCGGCTTGGACTCGATCATCTTATAGGAACCATGCGTTGTTAGCTGGAACAGGCTAGGGACCAGGTGACTAAATTTACAATTGGCCAGTGATAGGCGCCTGCCGGCCAGTTGGCGTGCTAGCCGTTGGATGCGCCCCGCATAGCCATCGGATCACGCCGTTCCCCCAACGCTTCTCAACCTCGTCCGCCTTTAGATCTGAAGAAAAGACCGCATGTCCTGCCAGACTGCTGCACGGGCTCCTCCATAACGCATCGTAGCAGGATGGCAGAGTGGTCTGAACTCGGCGTCAGAAGGTGCTGCACGTTGGCCTCAGAGAACATGTCACGCCAAATGTTGCTAGACACGGCACGATCAAGTCGAGCTTTAACATTTGCCCGGCCCGCACGACGGTTATCATAAGTGTAAGGCAGGCCTGCAAAACCGAGATCACCTAAACCACAAACCTCAAGAACATCACGAAAATCAATCATGTGACCTGCTGAGCGTGGTGTTTCAGAGAAATGCTCGAAGCTCCACATGACCTCGTTAAAGTCACCAGCCACGACCCAAGGCATGTCAGCTTGTTGGTGAAGATCACGGAGGAGGGACCACATGTGATGACGGTCCTCCGTCCGTGGCTCACCGTAGACGCAGGTAAGCCTCCAGGGTGGCTCGCCCACCGCCGCAGTCACATATGCATCAATATATCTTTCATTAATATCTTTTACATCGACGATCAACGACTCATGCCAGTACAAAGCAAGACCACCACTACGACCTACGCTATGACAAGCATCAAAACCACTTAACCTAACCTAGCATGGTACCTCTTCATTTTATTTTTTGGCTGCCTAGTTTCACAAAGAAAAACGATACTAGGGGAATGAGCCTGGACTAGACTCACGAGATCACGAACTGTCCGGGGGTTCCCCGCCCCCCGGCAGTTCCAACTTAAAATATTCATTGCTCCTGACGGGGCTCTGTTGGCCCCGTCAGTTCACCGACGGCCGCTGGGTCGGTTGCCTCCATAGTGCTCACCTCCATCTACCTCTCCTGGCTCGTGGACACCCCTCCATCCACAGCATGTATGTCTTGTCCACCCTCCGTTCTTCTTTTCTTGGGTGTACGTGCATAGAGTGGCGGAGCGTGACCAAAATACAAGAGGGGGCCAACTTCATCAAGAAGCACACAATATGCATGAAAAACACACACTAAGTGAGATATGTCTTCTACTTTTCCTATTTTTGAAATCAGCGATTATATCTTGGCAACCAATTTTTTTGTGCAATTTCTTGTTCTATTTGTAGCAGCAAAACTATCTGCAAAAAAATCATCTTCCATTGTGTTGTGCAGCCTTGACTTGATAATCTTAAGCTGGAGAAAAGACACTCGGTTGTTAACGGAGAAAGCATGCTAAGTTGATAATTTTTCATTCATATATGTCACCAGCGCTAGAGCATCAGGAGCTAAAGGAGATTTATGTATTTTCTCATCCCCTTTTCTTCTAGAAAAAGACTGCATCTTCCGGTTGTTTCCCATTGCTACCTAAACAGAAAAATTATAAAGGAAAAATTGTGACAGAGCTGCCATGCAGCTAGGCATTAAAGTTACAGAACATCTCAATTCGTGGTGCTCTGTCGTATGCATGGCTGCAAGGGCTGTAGGCGGTCTGCTGCAAGCCTCCAACCACCGAGAAGCTGACGACTCGGCCGGCAGAAGGGGATAAAAGTTTGTGCATCAGCAGCCGCCGCTGTCGTCACGGGATCAGGTCGCCGACGCCGGACAGGGGTGCATGGAGGGTGGGGATGGGGAACGAGAGAGCTAGCGGAAGCGTAGACTCGCATACGAGAAGAGACGAGGTGCTGGGCCAGAGTAGTAAGTATACCTAGTAAAAAATATCACTTTGGAAAGGGGGGGTCGTAGCCTAGTTTCATCTCCACGACGCTCCACCAGTGGTGCATATATGTTGGCTGCTGTAGCTGCATGTTGTTCCTCAGCCATACCCTTGTTGCAACCTGACTTGGACTTCCTTAGTTCAGCCAACAACTCATCAACAGCTGGGTTACCCGTTGCACGATCAGCAGCATACTCCTCCGCCGCACCCGCCGTCTTCATCTGGTTCCCAAACGCCAGTGTTTGCAGCCGCGGATTGAGGCGCCCAGCAGCCACGGATCCAATTTAACTCGAACGCTGGAGATCACATGGCTGATATAAGGACCATAGGAAGGTGGCGGTGTGAACACAGCAAGCACGAGGTCTTGGTCTTTCAACAACTAGATGATACTCACGTGTTGCTACATGAATTATTTGCAATGTATTTCAGCGAGATTTGGTTAACACCATTAAATCGGTAACAAGATGACTGAAACTGAAAACACATATAATTTGTTGTATCTGATTATTGTAATGTTGAGAAATATTCACTGATTCCAAAAAATGTCCGTGAAAAACATAAAAATGTTTAACAATGTAAAGAATGTTCTTGCTGTTTAGAAAATGCTTAATGCCATTAAACAAGTTAACAATGTGTAATTGGAAAATGTTGCTGTGTATTCAAAAGTGTTCAAAACATGTATTTTTTTTAAAAAAACTAGATCATATGTTCAAAACATGTATTTAACAAACGATAGTAGTGATTCGCAAAAAAAGAAGACAATAGTAGTAATCCTAACAACATTTGATAGTGGTAAATAAACGGAGCAGATGCCTCACGACGCTCTTCTACAATGTGCTGGTCCTACAATGTTACGCGGAGTCCTAGTGGGGCGGCGGAGATGGAGGTGGCGCCGGCGAGTATAATGGGTGCCGATTATAACGACGTGCAGTTGGCGGCGGCGACACTAGCATGGTTACTAGCTAGAATAATTAAAATATAAACAAACAACTTCACATAATATGAAATGACTCAAGTTTACTCAAACCAATGGTTATTTAACCATGTTTTATATTGTTTAGAAACTATTTGGTGCATTTGAAATCCAAATGCAACTTCACGTTCCTGAAATGAAGGTGGTCCTAGCTTTGGATCAACGAAAGTGGGTGGAGGCACCAAAGCCATTGGAGGCGAGACACATTGTTTGTCTCTTTTAAGTTGCGTTGAGAGTTTGAGACGCTTTCAGCTTTATTGGCGTTTACGTTTGTTTTGTTGGGTTCTACGCCATGTTAACGGGGATACACGTGCCATCAGGCCAATTTAAAGACCACAAGCGACAACCTATATCATCGCTAAGTGTCCTCCGGGCTAGTTAGTGAGCCTCCTTGTTTGATCATCCCATCTCATGGGTAAAGGAGATAGCTTCAAACACTGCAGTTAGAGGAACTCCAATAGCTCTTGTATCCCTAAAAAAACTACCATTTACGGGAAGTTGGAGCAAAAAAAAGGCCTCCAACCTTTCCCGTAAACCCGAATTTTTTTACAGGTCCAGTATAATCACCTTCTCGGTCCTTCAAGTTTAGGGAAAGATGACCTACTCGTATAGTTTTGGTGGCCGGATAACTGCATGAAACTTCACGAACGTAACGCCGGACCGCTGTGAGAACGCCCAGCGCCATCGCCGAAGGCCCACATCACAGTGCGGACGCTTCCGCCCCACCTCCTACCCTGCCCACGAGGCCGGCCGCCGTCACCATTGCTCTTGTGTGCCGGACCGCCTTGCGTCGCCGCCACCGCCCTGCCTCATTTCGTATCCTGCATGCGAGGTTTGCCGGCCGCCACCACGCTTTGCTACACTGCCGCACCGTGGGCTGGACCACCCAATGCCGCTGCCACCCCTACCCCGGCTACTGCTCTGCCCGCGAGGCCGTCTGGCCGCCGCCACGCGTCGCCACCACCACCGCCACCATGTGATGCCATCGCCACCACACCTATGCGCCGTCACCACACGCTGCCTTCGCCATGCACCTCCGTCAGTGCGCTGCCACCGCTCACCGTCATGCCTCTATGACTGACTTGCGGGCCCTATGCTTTTATTTGGAGTTTTTAAATTGAAAATGGAAAAGTAAAGATTTTACAGGATGATGATTACGGGAGCTAAGAAAAGTGACCTTCAATAAATTTCACTTAAATTTGACGATCATCCCGTAAAAGTGGTTTTACGGGAATTTTTTAGGGGTTGCAAGTTTGCAACACATAAACGAGTCTGCTTTTGAAAACTGTATTTTTTGAGACGATGGTTTTGAAAACTTTCCCACCACGTAAGTACGTACTGTGGTACGAGCTGGGCCTGAAATCTCGACAAACGAGAAATAAACTGGGCTGTGTACTGTGCCGCGGGCTGGGCCAGTACTCTCACAAGAATTCCGGCCATTCGCTCATAATATAGAAAAGAAGAAGAAATCCGATGAATTTCGAGGCATTGTTCACGAGTATAGGAGCTCGAATTTCGAGGCTCACAATCTCGCTAGGCATGCACTTTCTTTAGAGTTTGGTCGTCATGTTTGGTTAGGCCAACCCGGAGAATTGAATTTTATTCCTGTAAATGTTGGGACAGTTTGAATAAAGCCTGGCGAGAATGTCTCAAAAAAAAATCCGATGAGGTCCCTCGGCCTCCCCAGCGACGGCGACCTCCTCCTCGTCAGCGACAAGTATAGGGTTGCCCCCTCCGTCTCCGAGGGTAACTCCCCACCACCAACCGTTTCCCCTTCCATTGGTAGCTCACCTCACCTGCCGCACCCCCTGCCCCCCGCCTTGCTCTTTAGACACCGCCCCCAATGGGCCACGACGCTCGCCGGCAACACGGCTCGCAGAAAGGGGACGGCTTGGGGAGACCTTGGCCCTTCAAGTTCCGATGATCGCACGGGTGCTGGCGGTGAAGTTAAGTCGAGGTCTATGGAAGGTCAAGGCGGGAGATCCGTCGCCTTCGTCTTCTCCGATTCAGGCGAGCCTTCCTTCCACCTATTGGGGAATGATTACATTGTGGAGCAGAATAGACATTGTAGATTTGCTGTCTTTGATGATTCTTTGACAACACGGAGAAACTATTGGTGAGATCTTGAGATATACAACTATGCCTAGCACACTATCCTGAGTGATACGAGAGTGTCCATGTATTTTTTTTTATCAAATTGGATCCTCCAACATCTTTGCGACAAAACTTCTCAAGACTGATCCACCTCCTTTACCTAAAAAGGGAATCACTCTATTCTAGGAGTAGATGGGAAGTGGTAACTATGCGTACCACACTATCTGGATTTTATCACTCGGAACTATATTGACCCTTCAAGGTTGGCCTGGTAATTATATTTTGCCAAGAGACATTTGTCATCCTGTCAATATACGCCACTTTGTTGTTTAAAAATGATGTCCAGTCCAGTGCTCCAGAGCTTGGAAAGATGAAGTGTCTACAAGAGCTGAAAAGAATGCACCAAAAAAAATAGAGTGTTGCATTTCGAATTAGTGAGTTGGGGAAGTTAACAGAGCTTGATGAAACTAGGATATACCCTTGCGAGCAGAAATCAAAGGTTACAATACTTTAAGCCTTTTTTTATTCAAACTTTATGCCTTCAACGGCTTACTTGTTTTCCTCTTCATGTAAAAAAAAACTGAATTATGAAACATGCTGCCTTTTTGCTTCTGTATGTAGGATTTTCAGTGGACCTACAGGTGAATGCTAGCTGTCTTGATTTTCAGGCCTGAGAAATACATTGTTAGACCTGCGTTGGAAAAAGCCTCTTTCTCTCACCTTGTTCCCAGTGAAGCAAGCTGTTCAAGCAAATGGATACAAGCGAAAAACAGAGAAGCAGAGCAGCACACACAGGTTAGTTTACCAGGCAACAAAAGCCTTCCCTTTTTCTCACTGAACCAGCGAACACGCCGGCTCTGCTCTTTTGATGTCCAGTTACAGAAACCGACACCACTGTGGCCATACCAATGCACGCATACAGCCCGCACTCTACTGCAGTACTTGGATACACAGTCAGTACACTCACTATGTGAATTGATGGCAGCAACACATTCAGCTAACCATCACCTCATTCACTCACAATGCACCAACACATGGACGCCTTCCAGGTTTTAGCAAGATCATATTACAACAGGTTTACACAGCTTACAACCTGCAGGTAAATGCTAACAGTCGTTATTTTCTTCTCTTTTTCCAAAAGAATTGCACGGTGAAGCTGTCTTGTTGATTCTGTATGTAGGACTTCAGTGGACCTGCTGGTGAAGGATAGCTGTCTTGTGGCTTCTCTTCTAGGTCTTTACAATGTAACAAAAGATAAATAAAATGGGCATACTCAGCAAGTCAGCATGTATGAATTGCGTTGTCGAATGATGTTAGCTGTTAGGCATGAAGTACATAATTGTAACATTTTTTTTTTAGAAAAGGGGGATTCCCCGGCCTCTGCATCAGATCGATGCATACGGCCTATATTATTAAAAAAGTAAACAAGGTCTCAACAATGGTCTTACAATAATGGAACAAAAGCAGCATCTAGCTCACATAGAGCGTCAACTGCAAAGCAGAAACGAGAAAAGCCACAACCGGCTGGCATAAGAACAGATAGGTTAACTAAATGCCTATCCTATTACATGATCGCCATCCAAACCGGTTGAAGATATCCCGCGCTACCCTCTCCCACCGGACAGATCCAGTAACCAAACGCTCCCTGGCCTCCGTCGGAGTGAGTAAGGACCACATACGGATCAGCGCTGTAGCCCGGAATAACACCTGCAAAAAATGAGTATTTGTTGTTCTGTTAAAAACCAAATCATTTCTGCAATTCCAAATTGCCCATAATAACGCACATACTCCTACACGAATGTGTCTGGCTGTTTCGGACTCAATCCCAACAAGCCACGCCCCAAATAACGTGTTGACCGATCTCGGAGGAGTAATATTAAAGGCAATTTGCACGGTGCGCCACAACCCTTGTGCTAACGGGCAGTCAAAAAATAAATGCTTGATAGTCTCATCCCGATCACAGAAACTACACCTAGTAGATCCTGTCCAGTTGCGCTTAACTAGATTGTCCTTTATAAGAATAACTTGTTTATGCACAAACCACATAAACACTTTAATCTTCAAAGGAACCTTAACTTTCCAGACCTCCTTGGAAGTCGGTATCACAGTTGAATTAATGATATCAATGTACATCGATTTTACCGTGAACACCCCAGTTCTAGTTAGCTTCCAATACAACTGGTCAGGCTGACGATTTAGCTGAACTTCCATCAGCCTACAGACCAAGTGAAGCCATGCTTCCCATCGAGGTCCAACAAGCACCCCTCCTAAACTGAATGTTTAGAGGGATAGACTGCATCACCGTGGCCACGAGAGCGTCCCTACGCTGAACAATACGATATAGTGTCGGATATTGTGTAGCCAAAGGCGCGTCACCCAGCCACGTATCCTCCCAGAATCGCGTATCATCTCCATTACCAACAATACATCTCGTTCTGTTAAAGAAAGCGGCTTTAACCCTCATGAGCCCTTTCTAGAATGGCGAATCTGTAGGTCTCATAGTGACCTGGGATAAAGTCTTTGAGTGCAGATATTTACTATGTAGAATCTGCGCCCAAGTTGCCTCTGTCTCAGAAGACAACTTAAACAACCACTTACTAAGCAGGCATCTGTTTTTGACTTCAAGATTTTCAATACCAAGTCCCCCTTGGTCCTTTGGTCTGCAGATAATATCCCATTTGGCCAATCTGTACTTCCTCTTAGACTCATCACTCTGCCAAAAGAAGCGAGAACGATAGAAGTCTAGCCTTTTCCTCACCCCAACTGGGACCTCGAAGAAAGATAAGAGAAACATAGGTAAACTCGTGAGCACCCAGTTAATCAGAATCAACCGGCCTCCATAAGACATGATTTTTCCTTTCCAACAACTTAGTTTCTTCTCAAATCGATCCTCGATACACTTCCACTCACCATTTGTTAGCTTACGATGGTGTATGGGAATACCAAGATACGTGAAAGGTAGAGCCCCAACTTCACAACCAAACAATTGTGTATATGCTTCTTGTTCGTCTTTGGCTCTACCAAAGCAGAACAACTCACTTTTATGGAAATTAATCTTCAGCCCAGACAATTGTTCGAAAAGGCATAACACTAACTTCATGTTCCTCGCTTTGGCCAAAACGTGTTCCATGAAAATGATTGTATCATCAGCGTATTGCAGGATGGACAAACCACCATCAACCAGATGAGGCACCAATCCCTCCACGTGACCGGCCTCTTTGGCCCTCCCAATCAGGATCGCTAACATATCAACCACAATATTGAACAGAATAGGCGACATAGGTCACCCTGTCTCAAACCCTTGTGCGTTTGGAAATAATGACCTATGTCATCGTTAACTTTAATGCCAACACTGCCTTTTTGCGTGAATGTTTCCACTTGATGTCGCCAGCGCTCATCAAAGCCCTTCATTCGTAAAGCTTGCTGGAGGAACGGCCATTTGACTTTATCATAGGCCTTCTCAAAATCCACTTTGAAAACAACACCATCTAGTTTTTTCGTATAAATTTCATGAAGCGTTTCATGAAGGACCACAACCCCTTCGAGGATGTTCCTATCCGGCATGAAAGCTGTTTGAGAAGGTTGTACTACAGCGTGCGCAATCTGTGTGAGCCTGATCGTCCCAACCTTGGTAAAGATTTTGAAACTGACGTTGAGAAGGCAGATAGGTCGAAATTGCTCAATTCTCACGGCATCTGTTTTCTTAGGCAACAAAGTTATCGTTCCAAAATTAAGTTGGAACAGTTGCAAATGTCCCGAGAACAAATCATGGAACATCGGCATCAGGTCCCCTTTGATAATATGCCAACACTTCTTGTAAAACTCAGCCGGGAAACCATCCGGCCCCGGTGCCTTATTATACTTCATTTTGGCAATAGCCTCGAAAACTTCCTTTTCCGAGAAAGGGGCAGTTAACACATCGTTCTCCACAGCAGTAAGTTGAGGGATATCGCTAACCCTAGACTCATCCAGGGATACACAGTTCTCCTCCGGTGGTCCGAACAAACGTTTGTAGCACTCAGTAATGTAGAGCTTCAGGTTATCCTGGCCGACTATTGTACCCTCATCTTGTTCTAGCTGGAAGATTCTCTTCTTCCGGTGCTTGCCATTGGCTATCATGTGGAAGAACTGAGTGTTCGCATGCCCCTGGACAACTTTTCTCACCTTTGCCCGCAATGCCCACTTTAATTCTTCTTCACGGAGTAACTCCTTCAGCCTCATCTCAACCTCATGCTTAATATGAAGCTCAGTGGGTAAAAGAATCGTAGTTTCTGCTCTTATGTCTAAGGTTTGGATAAGGGAAAGGAGTCGTTCCTTGTCCACCTTATACACTCCACCTAGATGTTTAGCCCACCCACGAAGGAAACTTCTGAGATGCCTAATCTTGTTCTGCCAGCGTTCAAGGGCATTTCTACCTCCTACATCTTTAGCCCATTCTCTAGCAACAAGATCCAAAAATCCTTCTCTTTCAAACCACGCCAGCTCAAAAGAGAATAAATTCTTGTTACCCGAGTAGGTAGCCCCACCAGAATTGAGCAACAGAGGAGTGTGATCAGAAATTTCGCGAGATAGAGCCTGAACAGTTACAAAGGGAAACTTCTGTTCCCAAGCAACACTAGCCAGAACCCGATCCAACTTCTCGAAAGTTGGATTTGGCATCGCGTTCGCCCAGGTGAACTTCCTACCTGAAAGCTCAATTTCTCTCAAATCTAAGCTTTCAATAATGGTATTGAACATAAATGACCATCTCCCATCAAAATTGTCATTATTCTTTTCATCGCGTCTTCTAATAATATTAAAATCACACCCAACCAGAATTGGAAGCTGCTCTGACCCGCAAATTCTAACAAGATCTGCCAAAAAGTCAGGTTTGAACTCTGCCTGCGCTGCCCCGTACACCGCCACCAAAGCCCAGTCGAAACCATCATCTTTGGACCGCACCCTGAACTTAACAGCAAAATCCCCCATGACCACACTGCGAACTTCGAGAGAGTCACATCTAACACCAAGTAAGATTCCCCCCGACCTTGCTCTCGGCGGAAGACAATGCCAGTCAAACTCAATGTTGGGAATATGCCCTAGAGGCAATAATAAAAGTATTATTATATTTCAATGTTCATGATAATTGTCTTTTGTTCATGCTATAACTGTATTATCCGGAAATCGTAATACACGTGTGAACACTTAGACCCCAATATGTCCCTAGTGAGCCTCTAGTTGACTAGCCCGTTGTGATCAATAGATAGTCATGGTTTCCTGACTATGGACATTGGATGTCGTTGATAACGGGATCACATCATTAGGAGAATGATGTGATGGACAAGACCCAATCCTAAGCATAGCATTAAAGATCGTATAGTTCGTTTGCTAGAAGCTTTGCTAATGTCAAGTATCTCTTCCTTCGACCATGAGATCGTGTAACTCCCGGTTACCGTAGGAGTGCCTTGGGTGTATCAAACGTCACAACGTAACTGGGTGACTATAAAGGTGCATTACAGGTATCTCCGAAAGTATCTGTTGGGTTGACACGGATCGAGACTGGGATTTGTCACTCCGTATGACGGAGAGGTCTCTCTGGGCCCACTCGGTAATGCATCATCATAATGAGCTCAAGTTGACCAAGGTGTTGGCCACGGGATCATGCATTACGGTACGAGTAAAGTGACTTGCCGGTAACGAGACTGAACAAGGTATTGGGATACCGAGGATCGAGTGTCGGGCAAGTAACGTACCGATTGACAAAAGGAATTGCATACAGGGTTTGATCGAATCCTCGACATCGTGGTTCAACCGATGAAATCATCGAGGAGCATGTGGGAGCCAACATGGGTATCCAGACCCCGCTGTTGGTTATTGCCCGAGAGTCGTCTCGGTCATGTCTACGTGTCTCCCGAACCCGTAGGGTCTACACACTTAAGGTTCGGTGACGCTAGGGTTAGTAGGAAGTCAAGTATGTGACTACCGAATGTTGTTCGGAGTCCCGGATGAGATCCCGGACGTCACGAGGAGTTTCGGAATGGTCCGGAGGTAAAGAATAATATATAGGAAGTGGTATTTCGGCCATCGGGAAAGTTTCGGGGTTTCTCGGTAATGTACCGGGACCACCGGAAGGGTCCCGGGGGTCCACCGGGTGGGGCCACCTATCCCGGAGGGCCCCATGGGCTGAAGTGGGAGGGTAACCAGCCCATAGTGGGCTGGTGCGCCCCCCTAGGCCCACCCCCTGCGCCTAGGGTTGAAACCCTAGGGGTGGGGGGGCGCCCCACTTGGCTTGGGGGGCACTCCACCCCCCTTGGCCGCCGCCCCTCCTGGAGATTGGATCTCCAGGGGCCGGACTCCCCCCAGGGGGCCTCTATAAAGGAGGGGAGGGAGGGGGGCTGCTGTACCCATCTCCAAGGCGCAGCCCCTCCCCTCCCCAACACTTCTCCTCCTCCGTAGGCGCTCGGCGAAGCCCTGTCGGAGTACTGCTTCTCCACCATCACCACGCCGTCGTGCTGCCGGTGGAGCTGTCTTCCTCAACCTCTCCTTCCTCCTTGCTGGATCAAGACGGAGGAGACGTCGCTCGTCCCGTACGTGTGTTGAACGCGGAGGTGCTGTCCGTTCAGCACTTGGACATCGGTGATCTGAATCACGTTCGAGTACGACTCCATCATCACCTTGCAAGCTTCCGCACGCGATCTACAAGTGGTATGTAGATGCAAACTCTCTCCCTTGACTCGTTGCTTAGATGAACTCATAGATGGATCTTGGTGAAACCGTAGGAAAATTTTTAATTTTCTGCAACGTTCTCCAACAGTGGCATCATGAGCTAGGTCTATGCGTAGTTCTCTAATGCACGAGTAGAACACAACTTGTTGTGGGCGTTGATCTTGTCATCTTACTTGCCTCTACTAGTCTTTTCTTGCTCAACGGTATTGTGGGATGAAGCGGCCCGGACCAACCTTACACGTACGCTTACGTGAGACCGGTTCCACCGACTGACATGCACTAGTTGCATAAGGTGGCTGGCGGGTGTCTGTCTCTCCCACTTTAGTTGGAGCGGATTCGATGAACAAGGCCCTTATGAAGGGTAAATAGAAGTTGACAAAATCACGTTGTGGTGATTCGTAGGTAAGAAAACGTTCTTGCTAGAACCCAATCGCAGCCACGTAAAAGATGCAACAACAATTAGAGGACGTCTAACTTGTTTTTGCAGCGATTGATCATGTGATGTGATATGGCCAGAAGTTGTGATGAATGATGAATTGTGATGTATGAGATCATGTTCTTGTAATAGGACTCACGACTTGCATGTCGATGAGTATGACAACCGGCAGGAGCCATAGGAGTTGTCTTTATTTTTTGTATGACCTGCGTGTCATTGAAGAACGCCATGTAAACTACTTTACTTCATTGCTAAACGCGTTAGTCATAGAAGTAGAAGTAGTCGTTGGCGTGACAACTTCATGAAGACACGATGATGGAGATCATGATGATGGAGATCATGGTGTCAAGCCGGTGACAAGATGATCATGGAGCCCCGAAGATGGAGATCAATGGAGCTTTATGATATTGGCCATATCATGTCACAACT
The DNA here is from genome assembly GCA_963921465.1 of Triticum timopheevii. Taxonomy (NCBI): domain Eukaryota; kingdom Viridiplantae; phylum Streptophyta; class Magnoliopsida; order Poales; family Poaceae; genus Triticum; species Triticum timopheevii. The sequence continues at coordinate 673,930,528 of OY997274.1, forward strand.
ATATAATTGCATGTGATGTTTATTATGCTTTTACATCTTGTTTACTTAGGACGACGGTAGTAAATAAGATGATCCCTTACAAAATTTCAAGAAGTGTTCTTCCCTAACTGTGCACCGTTGCTACAGTTCGTCGCTTCTAAGCACCACGTGATGATCGGGTGTGATGGATTCTTACGTTCACATACAACGGGTGTAAGACAGTTTTACACAGCGAAAACACTTAGGGTTAACTTGACGAGCCTAGCATGTGCAGACATGGCCTCGGAACACGGAGACCGAAAGGTCGAACACGAGTCGTATGGAAGATACGATCAACATGAAGATGTTCACCGACGATGACTAGTCCGTCTCACGTGATGATCGGACACGGGCTAGTCGACTCGGATCGTGTAACACTTAGATGACTAGAGAGATGTCTAATCTAAGTGGGAGTTCATAATTTGATTAGAACTTTATTATCATGAACTTAGTCTAAAACCTTTGCAAATATGTCTTGTAGATCAATGGCCAACGCTAATGTCAACATGAACTTCAACGCGTTCCTAGAGAAAACCAAGCTGAAAGATGATGGCAGCAACTATACGGACTGGGTCCGGAACCTGAGGATCATCCTCATAGCTGCCAGGAAGCAATATGTCCTAGACGAACCGCTAGGTGACGCTTCCGTCCCAGAGAACCAAGACGTTATGAACGCTTGGCAATCTCGTGCTGATGATTACTCCCTCGTTCAGTGCGGCATGCTCTACAGCTTAGAACCGGGGCTCCAAAAGCGTTTTGAGCATCACGGAGCATATGAGATGTTCGAAGAGCTGAAACTAGTTTTCCAAGCTCATGCCCGGGTCGAGAGATATGATGTCTCCGACAAGTTCTACAGTTGTAAGGTGGAGGAGAACAGTTCTGTCAATGAGCACATCCTGAAGATGTCTGGGTTGCACAATCGTATGACCCAGTTGAACATTAACCTCCCAGATGAGGCGGTCATTGACAGAATCCTCCAGTCGCTCCCACCAAGCTACAAGAGCTTTGTGATGAACTACAACATGCAGGGGATGGAAAAGACCATTCCTGAAGTGTTCTCGATGCTGAAGTCAGCAGAGGCTGAAATCAAGAAAGAACATCAAGTGTTGATGGTCAATAAGACCACTAAGTTCAAGAAGGGCAAGGGTAAGAAGAACTTCAAGAAGGACGGCAAAGATGTTGCCGCGCCCGGTAAGCCTGTTGCCGGGAAGAAGTCAAAGAATGGACCCAAGCCTGAGACTGGGTGCTTTTATTGCAAGGGGAAGGGTCACTGGAAGCGGAACTGCCCCAAATACTTAGCGGATAAGAAGGCCGGCAATACCAAAGGTATATTTGATATACATGTAATTGATGTGTACCTTACTAGTACTCGTAGTAACTCTTGGGTATTTGATACCGGTGCCGTTGCTCATATTTGTAACTCACAGCAGGAGCTGCGGAATAAACGGAGACTGCGAAGGACGAGGTGACGATGCGCGTCGGGAATGGTTCCAGAGTCGATGTGATCGCCGTCGGCACGCTGCCTCTACATTTACCTACGGGATTAGTTTTGAACCTCAATAATTGTTATTTAGTGCCAAGTTTGAGCATGAACATTGTATCTGGATCTCGTTTAATACGAGATGGCTACTCATTTAAGTCTGAGAATAATGGTTGTTCGATTTATATGAGAGATATGTTTTATGGTCATGCTCCGATGGTCAATGGTTTATTCTTAATGAATCTCGAGCGTAATATTACACATGTTCATAGTTTAGATGCCAAAAGATGTAAAGTTGATAACGATAGTCCCACATACTTGTGGCACTGCCGCCTTGGTCACATTGGTGTCAAGCGCATGAAGAAGCTCCATGCTGATGGACTTTTGGAGTCTCTTGATTATGAATCGTTTGACACATGCGAACCATGCCTCTTAGGCAAAATGACCAAGACTCCGTTCTCCGGAACAATGGAACGAGCAACCAACTTGTTGGAAATCATACATACCGATGTGTGCGGTCCAATGAGCGTTGAGGCTCGCGGAGGATATCGTTATGTTCTCACTCTCACTGATGACTTGAGTAGATATGGGTATGTTTACTTAATGAAACACAAGTCTGAGACCTTTGAAAAGTTCAAGGAATTTCAGAGTGAGGTGGAGAATCAATGTGACCGAAAGATAAAGTTCCTACGATCAGATCGTGGAGGAGAATACTTAAGTCACGAGTTTGGCACACACTTAAGGAAATGTGGAATCGTTTCACAACTCACGCCGCCTGGAACACCTCAGCGAAACGGTGTGTCCGAACGTCGTAATCGCACTCTATTGGATATGGTGCGGTCTATGATGTCTCTTACCGATTTACCGCTGTCATTTTGGGGATACGCTCTAGAGACAGCTACATTCACTTTAAATAGGGCACCGTCTAAATCCGTTGAGACGACACCGTATGAATTATGGTTTGGGAAGAAACCTAAGCTGTCGTTTCTAAAAGTTTGGGGATGCGATGCTTATGTCAAGAAACTTCAACCTGAAAAGCTCGAACCCAAGTCGGAAAAATGCGTATTCATAGGATGCCCTAAGGAAACTGTCGGGTATACCTTCTACTTAAGATCCGAAGGCAAGATCTTTGTTGCCAAGAACGGATGCTTTCTGGAAAAAGAGTTTCTCTCGAAAGAAGTAAGTGGGAGGAAAGTAGAACTCGATGAAGTACTACCTCTCGAACGGGAAGGTGGTGCAGCGCAGGAAACCGTTCCTGTGATGCCCACACCAACTGAAGAGGAAAACAATGATGATGATCAAGGTACTTCGGATCAAGTTGCTACTGAACTTCGAAGGTCCACGAGGACACGTTCCGCACCAGAATGGTAAGGCAACCCTGTCATGGAAATCATGTTGTTAGACAACAATGAACCTTCGAACTATGAAGAAGCGATGGCGGGCCCAGATTCCAACAAATGGCTTGAGGCCATGAAATCCGAGATAGAATTCATGTATGAAAACAAAGTATGGACTTTGACAGACTTGCCCGATGATCGGCGAGCGATAGAAAACAAATGGATTTTTAAGAAGAAGACGGACGCGGATGGTAACGTTACCATCTATAAAGCTCGACTTGTCGCTAAGGGTTATCGACAAGTTCAAGGGATTGACTACGACGAGACATTCTCTCCCGTAGCGAAGCTAAAGTCCGTCCGAATCATGTTAGCAATTGCCGCATACTATGATTATGAGATATGGCAGATGGACGTCAAAACGGCATTCCTTAACGGGCATCTTAAGGAAGAACTGTATATGATGCAGCCGGAAGGTTTTGTCGATCCTCAGAACGCTAACAAAGTATGCAAGCTCCAGCGATCCATTTATGGACTGGTGCAAGCATCTCGGAGTTGGAACATTCACTTTGATGAGATGATCAAAGCGTTTGGGTTTATGCAGACTTATGGAGAAGCCTGCGTTTACAAGAAAGTGAGTGGGAGCTCTGTAGCATTTCTCATATTATATGTAGATGACATACACTTGATGGGAAATGATACGAAATTTCTGGACAGCATTAAGACCTACTTGAATAAGTGTTTTTCAATGAAGGACCTTGGAGAAGCTGCTTATATATTAGGCATCAAGATCTATAGAGATAGATCGAGACGCCTCATAGGTCTTTCACAAAGCACATACCTTGATAAGATTTTGAAGAGGTTCAAAATGGATCAGTCCAAGAAGGGGTTCTTGCCTATGTTACAAGGTGTGAGATTGAGCTCAGCTCAGTCACCGACCACGGCAAAAGATAAAGAAGAGATGAGTGTCATCCCCTATGCTTCAGCCATAGGATCTATTATGTATGCCATGCTGTGTACCAGACCCGATGTAAACCTTGCAGTAAGTTTGGTTGCAAGATACCAAAGTAATCCCGGCAAGGAACACTGGACAGCGGTCAAGAATATCCTGAAGTACCTAAAAAGGACAAAGGACATGTTTCTCGTTTATGGAGGAGACGAAGAGCTCGTCGTAAAGGGTTACGTCGACTCTAGCTTCGACTCAGATCTGGATGACTCTAAGTCACAAACCGGATATGTATATATGTTGAATGGTGGAGCAGTAAGCTGGTGCAGCTGCAAGCAAAGCGTCCTGGCGGGATCTACGTGTGAAGCGGAGTACATGGCAGCCTCGGAGGCAGTGCATGAAGCGATTTGGGTGAAGGAGTTCATCACCGACCTAGGAGTCATACCAAATGCGTCGGGGCCGATCAAACTCTTCTGTGACAACACTGGAGCTATTGCCCTTGCCAAGGAGCCCAGGTTTCACAAGAAGACCAGGCACATCAAGCGTCGTTTCAACTCCATCCGCGAAAATGTTCAAGATGGAGACATAGAGATTTGCAAAGTGCACACGGATCTGAATGTCGCAGATCCGTTGACTAAACCTCTCTCGCGTGCAAAACATGATCAACACCAGAACTCTATGGGTGTTCGATTCATCACAATGTAACTAGATTGGTGACTCTAGTGCAAGTGGGAGACTGTTGGGAATATGCCCTAGAGGCAATAATAAAAGTACTATTATATTTCAATGTTCATAATAATTGTCTTTTGTTCATGCTATAACTGTATTATCCGGAAATCGTAATACACGTGTGAACACTTAGACCCCAATATGTCCCTAGTGAGCCTCTAGTTGACTAGCCCATTGTGATCAATAGATAGTCATGGTTTCCTGACTATGGACATTGGATGTCGTAATCGATCATCTCCCGATCGCATAAGCGCTGCATGGGGGTGTAGTCGTACGAGCCGGATCGCTTCGGGCCTCATACCCTGTGATTACAAGCCCAATAGCCATCTGGCCCGGTTCACTCAGAACCGGCCCACCCGCAAGCACACCGACATCGCGGCCCACTAACTCATTCAAACGAGCGATCCGTTGATTACGGATCACAGCGACACGGTCGATCGCCGGCGCCGGCACCGGTGCCGCCGACGACCGCCGGTTTTTCTTTCTTTTCACTAACTTCCATGAACTCTCGGTAATATAATCTGACAAAGTCGGTTTTGGAAGACTAACCTAAGGTATCGGCCCCTTCCAAGGCCGGATCGCCGCAGCCGTAGTCCGGTGATGAACTATGCGCCGAACAACCTCGATTTTGTCTTCCGGTCGTAGTCCTTGCCTCGCGCGGATCGTCGACTGGCACAACTCCATCCACAATCGCAGCGACTTCCTCTTCAGAGTAACCCGGATCGAACGCCTCCCAAATAACCGACGACGGCGTCGGCGAGTACTCCGGCGAGTCTCTGGCGCTCTCCGCATCGTCTTCGTCCTCCGCATCTGAATCCGCTAGGGCCCAGAACCTTCCACCGACGCGCCCCGCACCGGAGGCAGACGCCGGCGACAAGGCCGCGGTGGGCGCCGCGGGCGCCGCCCGAGTCGCCTGGGTCGTCCGCCCCCCCCCCCCCCCCCCCCATCGGATCAGAGCATGTATAGTAGTATAGATTATGCCTTGATCAATGTAACCAGTTCTTGTGGCATAAAGAAGAAATGCTAGTGCATGTTAATTAATTTTAGATGATAAGAGTGCTTGTTACTGTATATTGATGTTCAGTCTTGATTCACTGTGGCAGGATGATTCAGGCATTTGACTTGTTTTATTTTTAGGCACCTTCTCATTGTCTCAGGAGGGTAATTTTAGCAGTATCAGTATTATTATTATTTTGCGGGAAGCAGTATCAGTAGTTGGGGTGTGCGTCCTTGCCGGTTTTAAACTGAGGGCTGTAAATTAAACTAGGGTATAAGTTGAGGATTGAAATGTGCACTTGTCTCTATAAGAAAAGAGTTACATGTTTTTTCTTTGACGCTCAGCGGTGTCTGGTTTTGAAGATCCACCTAACTCCAATGGAATCAAGATGCCACTATGATTTTTTAATTTTGCGGGTACTAATCAATTGATTCGCTAATGGCCTTGGATCTTTGAAAAAGTCCTTCTCAGAGCCGTGAGTTGGTCAGACACGCCAGAATAAAAATAGAACGAATTTTGTAGATAGCTATCATCATTGATATGTTCAAAAGGTGTGTCAGTGACAACAAGTGGGCAGAAAGGTTTCATTAACTTGGCATATGTGCTTCTAACTTTCATCATGCTGATTAGTACTGCACATCTACGTGCCCTTAAATTTAGCAAGAAGAGGTTCTATTGTTAATTGTCCACCTCACTATAGTTTGTCGGATAGTAAAGTTATTCCATCAGTCGTTTGAACTTGGCTGCCTCCTTTGTCTCTCATAGAGATTCTTTTAGTCCACTTACTTGGCTGCCTCCTTTTGTCCCAAATAGAGATTTTTTTTAGTCCACTTGGCTGCTGTTCTCTAAATGGTCCCAGTCATACTCAAACATAGTACATGTTAAATATCCCTTCATTTCACCGGTAAATCAGCACCTAGGTACCTTAGTTTCAACTTTCAAGCATGGAGGAGCCCCTTGTTGACAAGACAGGAGAGGAGAGCTTGGTAGTGATTGAGGTGAAGAAGCAGTTGTACCTTGCCGGGCCTCTCATCGTCGGAAGCCTCCTACAGGATGTGGTCCAAATGATATCTGTCATGTTTGTCGGTCATCTCGGTGAACTCGCTCTCTCGAGTGCCTCCATTGCGACCTCCTTCGCCGGTGTAACTGGCTTCAGCTTGTTGGTATTTTTCTTATCTCTTTCGGAAAAGTTGATTACCCGGCCGCTGCATCGATTGATTGACCGGTGCACGACTTCATCACTTGCATGTACATGTTGGACCTTTTGTACATCCTCATAAACTTCAATGCTTGAACTGAATTTTAGGCCGGCATGGCAAGCAGCTTGGACACGCTATGTGGGCAAGCTTTCGGAGCAAAGCAGCACCATCTTCTTGGCATCTACAAGCAGAGGGCTATCCTTGTGCTCACTCTGGTGAGCGTCGTGGTTGCTGTAATCTGGGGATACACCGGCCAGATCCTTTTGTTGTTTGGCCAGGACCGCGAAATCGCCATGGAAGCAGGGAGCTACATCCGTTGGATGATTCCGTCGTTGTTTGTCTACGGTCCGCTGCAGTGCCACGTCCGGTTCCTGCAGACGCAGAACATGGTCCTCCCGGTGATGCTGAGCTCGGGTGTCACAGCGCTCAAGCATATCTTGGTGTGCTGGCTGCTGGTCTACAAGCTTGGCCTGGGCAACAAGGGTGCTGCCTTGGCCAATACAATCTCCTACCTCACCAATGTGTCCATTTTGGCTCTCTACATCAGGATCTCTACATCTTGTAAGAGCACTTGGACGGGGTTGTCGAAGGAGGCATTTCGCGACATCCTCGGTTTCTTGAGGCTTGCCGTGCCATCCGCACTTATGGTTTGGTGAGTTTGAGTTCTATGTGCTGCAGTTCAGGTGAAAATTTTGCATCTCCAATTGATCGGTTTAACTAATTTCTTCCTACATATACATGCATTACACGAGCAGCTGGGAGTGGTGGTCATTTGAGCTACTGATACTTGCTTCCGGATTTCTGCCAAATCCTAAGCTCGAGGCATCGGTACTATCAATCAGGTGAATTTCCTTTACTTCCATACTATATAATCATACTGTTTTTGTTTCTTTTTCTGATAGTAACATAAATGCAGTTGAATTTCGTGCAGTGTAAATACTATCTCGCTGGTATTCAGAGTCCCCTACGGGCTTAGTGCAGCTATAAGGTCAGAATAAACTCGTACCATGCCGATGTTATTGATATATAGAAACTTGTGGCAACTACTTACAAAGCTGGAAGCTGACACGTATCCTTTAATTACGTGTGTATGTAGCACTCGTGTATCTAATGAGCTGGGTGCTGGGCGACCGGACGCTGCCCATTTGGCGACCCAGGTGATCATGGTCCTGGGAATTGTGTCAAGCGTATCGGTTGCTCTTGCAATCATTTTGGTGCGCAATCTATGGGGGTATGCATATAGCAACGACAAGGAAGTGGTGGAATATATCTCCAGAATTATGCCGATTATTGCCGTCGCATTCTTGTTTGATGATATGCAGTGTGTTCTTTCAGGTAGGTAAATACAAATGAGATGCTGCTTATTCACGAAAAGCAAATTATATGGACGAGCCTGTAGTTTTCGTTTTCATATGTGCTGAAAATATATGGTTATTAATTAGCATATATTACAGGTATTGTTAGGGGCTGTGGCCTTCAAAGTATAGGTTCCTATGTCAATCTCAGTGCGTACTACCTAGTGGGCATCCCGGTGGCTCTATGTTTTGCCTTTGTGTACCATCTTGGTGGAGTGGTAATCAGTAGTACTACTTTCCTAATACATGGCCTTTTCATATACTACCACTTAAATAGGTGATAATTTCACTTCTAGTATTTCTCTTTTGACATGAAGAAACTATGATCTAAAATATGTTAGGGGCTGTGGATGGGAATAACTTGCGCGCTTGTCGTTCAGACGGTGTTATTCATGTCTATTACTCTGCGCACCAACTGGGACAAAGAGGTATTACCAAATACTTTCTTTTTTGTTGGCTTCTTAGTCATCTTACTGCATGCATGCCCTATTGTTTTTAATCCGTGTTGTTGCTTAATTTTGTAGGCTCTGAAGGCATGGGATAGGGTTTCCATTACTTCTCTACCTTTAGACTTGGCGACATCATGACACACACAGGATGCAATGTTTTCTCTGCCAGAGAGTTGTGCGGGGGAATAATGAAACGACTAAGAATTCGTCGTAAAAAGCAGTGCTTCGTCTCCATATCACCATCATGTGCCACTTCTTCACAGAAATAATAAAAATGTTTATTAGCTAGAATCTACCGTATATGTGGGTGGGGGTATTTCCGAGACTAGTTTCTTCACAAGAGAATATAATGGCAAGGAAATTTTCAATGATCGAAAGAACATGGCATCAAAGACAATTCAACGTGGAAAAGAAGTTAATGCCGATAGTGGGAGGTGTTCACTTGTATTTTAGCAAAGCGAGGAAGGGGTAAGATGTTTCTTTTTTGGACTGCTTGAAGGAGAGAGATGCTTCTTTCAAGAGATTAGGGCCCTTTTCCCATGAAAAAGGCCCATCTTCTAGGGTAATTTGATAATAGTGTGTTTTACTTTGCTTATTTACTTTGACATACTCCCTCTGTTCCATAATGTTATGGTTTAAGTTTCAGCTCATTGAAGTTACGTTGAAGTGAAACTAACCATTGAAGTTTATATCATTCTATGCATTCAAAATCTCAATTTGTTTGCCAAACTTTTGAACTGCGAGTAGTAATCTAAGAAAACACATAAATTAAACATATTCATGTTAGTACTATTCAAAGTTCATCCAATTTAGAATTACGGCTATATAGAGACTACCTTAACCGGAAACTTCTTGGGTGCCTCCCATCGATGAAACAAAGAGTAACTAATTTAATTAACATGTACTTCGCCAATTAAATATGCCTAGTGCAAAGCAAAGGTAGAATGGGGCCAAACTCGTCTTACGAATCTCACCACCACTGTGGTCCAGTCCAGCGCATGCACCTTGTGACCTTGAAATGTGCTTTTTCTACCTCGTATTTCATGTTTATGTCTAACTTATGTTGAATATATTGAGGTATATATATCTAACCAAGAGAACAGCCTTCTCCAACATGCATCGCACGTCGATCTCACCTTCATGCGTATGGTGCCTTCTCCAATGACACAAAGGCCATGCAACTTGTTCTTTTTCTGTATTATGATAGATTCATAATTTGAATAGTTTAGGACATTTGCATGCTCTTTAAAGTTATACCCTGAGATATTTAAACATAATGTTATTCCGCGTAAAAAGACATATTTCTTGACGAATCTAGTAATATCAAATTGATTTTTGTGATTTGGTAATTTATCATTATTATTATTATTGAAAGGAAAGTTGTAGAAAGCGCTATACAATGTTTTTTTTTCTTTTGAAATAATAAGAATCCAAGTTCAGGTCTATGAGGACTTGATCTTAGGTGGTTACTCATCACAAGAGAATGGTCTGACGAGATGTGTGTACGCGTGATGAGCTTAATGTTCTTTTCTTTCTTATTTACTCCGGGCCAACTTGCTTTCGTGTGACAATTGCACCTAGCACTACCATCCAACGAGGTCAGATCTAGCCGACTTGGCAATGGAGTAATTAATTTAAGTAGGCTCTACTTGGGCTCCTCGCTAGTTAAATATGCCTAGCACAAACCAACGGTAGGATAGGACCAAATACCAATGTTATATTTATTAGTACATATTCACATCACCACCGTCCATCGCATGTATTCATGCCATGGCGGTCCAGTCCAGGGCGTGCACCTAGATTTGAGTTTTCTCTTTTTTGCTACATCATACTTGATGCTTCTATATACCTGGCATCTTTTTTCAACATCAACAGGCGGAACAAAAAACTTTAATTCATTCGAGTAATAGCTATGTTTGAATTGTTAAGTTATTTGTCTATTATCAGTTTTTAACTATTGAGTTGTTTGGCTTGTTGATTGTTGAATTATTCATGCTTAATTTTTATTGTTTAATATCCATACATGGTTTGTCTGCGGACATGTCCGCGGACATATCGAGAAGGATATGTGACACTTAGACATTAGAGATGCCCTAAGAAACATCCCGACGATCATCTCTAGTTGCTGCATGGACTAGCACCTACTCGTTATATTTGAGATGCTAAAGAACAGGCCAGATATGAAATATGTGTGGAGATTTACTATGCACCGGAGCCTCAAATTTGTAGTCACATTGCTGTCAGAAGCTGATCGTAGTGCTAAAATTAGCATAAGCTCATCTGTGCTATATATAGGAATCGAAGTAGGATAGTAAACAGTTACTACTACAACTTCTTTTTGCATGTCATACTCTGGTCTTCTTCCTTAAAAAGTTAATAATTGTATTTTTATTTCTAGCAAGCTCAATCCATTGGTGTTCACATTGATTGTCGCCCGCCCTCCTCGACCTCGAGTGCAGTTTTCTACACAGCTGGCTCCCGGCTCATAGTTCAGTTTCAGATCTACTCCCTCCGCTCCTAAACATAAAACCTTTTAAAGATTTCACTACGGATTACATACGAATGTATATAGTGGAATCTCTAAAAGGTATTGTATTTTTCTTTGCATGGTAATATGTGTCTCATTGGTATCATAAACAACAAAGTACAAGTAACATAAAAGGCGACATGGCAAAACTGAAAAGATAGCAGAACATCTCTGAGCTTGACACCAACGTCCGTCACCTGCCTCCAGCACCACCACAACAGTCATCGAAGAAAAGAATGACGAATCACCGCCTCACCCGAGCTCAACGCAGCTCCATCGCTGATAAGCAGCTTTGCGGACTCCAAGGTGGCTCACCCAAAGTGAAGCCCTTGCCATCAAACTCCAGATCTGACACCCCGCCACGACTAAGACGCCGAAGGAGGAAACTAAACCTGCCATCCACGAACCACGAGCCCAGCACATGTTTCGTCTTCCAGATGTCGTCGATGCGGACCACAATCTGCATCAGCTTCTGAACTACCTCCCAAGCTCCGCGCCAACGATGGAGCAAACGGCGTCGTAACGGCGGAGCGGAGTGGGTAGATTAGTTTAGTAAAATACTACTACCTTTGTACACAAATACACGACGTTCGGAGTAGAAAACATCACCGTCGCATGCATGGACAAAAAGCAAAAGCGACAAAAAAGGGAAAAGAAATGGTGGCACCCTTGAGACGCGGCTGAGCACAAATCGTTTGTAAATTAGCAAATTATTTAGTTAATAATGGACGTGGACAAGCGCAAGTTGTGCCTCCGTGCACTCGTCGCAAGAAAATGGTCTGAGCAGTAGCAGGCCAGTATGCACAATGAATCAACAAACTAACTAAAAAAAAGTACGAGTATGCACGATGAGCTAGATCAATTAATCAACAACTAACTAATTTTCTTTCTTAATTACTCCTGGCTAGTAGCTTGCTTGCTTGTGACTGTTGCAACAAGCGCTACCGTCTAAACGAGGACGGATCAAGGGAACTTGCAACGCAACTTCCTGCTGGATGCCTTCCGTACGTCCTCGGTTCAGTATTGCATAGTGCAAAGCAACGGTAATTAAGATGGGATCAAACTCAATCTTGTCTTTTTGTCACGAACCTCCCCGCCACAATCTGCATCAGCTTCTGCATCACAATCTGCATCAGCTTCTGAACTACCTCCCAAGCTCCGCGCCAACGATGGAGCAAACGCCGTCGCAACGGCGGAGCGGAGCGGGTAGATTAGTTTAGTAAAATACTACTACCTTTGTACACAAATACAGAACGTTCGGAGTAGGAAACATCACCGTCGCATGCATCAAAAAAAAAAGCAAAAGCGACAAAAAAGGGAAAAGAAATGGTGGCACCCTTGAGACGCGGCTGAGCACAAATCGTCTGTAAATTAGCAAATTATTTAGTTAATATAATGGATGTGGAGTTGTGGACAAGCGCAAGTTGTGCCTCCGTGCACTCGTCGCAAGAAAATGGTCTCAGCAGTAGCAGGCCAGTATGCACAATCATTCAACAAACTAACTAAGAAATGTACGAATATGCACGATGAGCTAGATTAATTAATCTCCTTGATTGATGTTTCTTTCTAAATTACTCCGGGCTAGTACTCCCTCCGTTTCAAATTACTCGTCGTGGTTTTAGTTTAAATTTAAACTAAAACCACGACGAATAATTTGGGACGGAGGGAGTAGCTTTGCTTGCTTGTGACTGTTGCAACAAGCGCTACCGTGTAAACGAGGACGGATCGAGGGAACTTGCAACGCAACTTCCTGCTGGATGCCTTCCGTACGTCCTCGGTTCAGTATTGCATAGTGCAAAGCAACGGTAATTAAGATGGGATCAAACTCAATCTTGTCTTTTTGTCACGAACCTCCCCGCCACCTCTCACCATCAATCACATGTATCGATGCTACAGTCAATGGCGGAGCCAGAACTTTTGTGGAGCCTGGGCGAGTTTGAGTCTAATTGTTTAAACTGAAAATAAATATTGGATATTTCGAGGAATTGGATCTTTTCCCCAACTTTTCTTCTAACTTTGATCATTTGCTCCACCCCACCCCCGAGAATGACGGGTACGATGGGGCCGGGGCCACTTGCCATTGAGACAAGCATGGGGCAAATCATCAAATCCCATGTAAAGTGGATATACAACATATAAAATAACACCAAACTTTCGAACGACAAATGCAAATAAATAATGTATATAGTAAAAGTATAAACACATAGCCCTATAAATGTAATTATAAAATAAACTACTCCCTCCAATCAAAACCACGATGCTAATTTTGGATCGGATGGAGTGTAATATATATAGTCGCGCTATTCGTGACCCTGGGTGAGGAATAGTTATTCTTCACCCCCTCTCTATTTTAATATCAATGAACCGTAATTTTACGTTCCGTAAATTTTGTCTTATTGCAGACGTAAAAAGAGAACGTAAGAAAATAAATAATCACCATAAAAAATATTTTATGTTATATAAATTACAAATGTAAAAACATAGTGTAAAATTTACATAAAATGTAATTTATCTGGTCTTCTGAACTTTTTTTGCCAAATTTTATGCAGCGAATCAATATGACTGTAACTATTTGTATTTGAAACATAATTTATTTCTGAAATGATCGTAAGATTATCTCGGGTGAAGAATAACTTATTCTGCAATCTGGGTGATGAATAGTAACACTAGTCGCGCTATTCGTGACCCTGGGTGAGGAATAGTTATTCTTCACCCCCTCTCTATTTTAATATCAATGAACCGCAATTTTACGTTCCGTAAATTTTGTCTTATTGCAGACGTAAAAAGAGAACGTAAGAAAATAAATAATCACCATAAAAAATATTTTACGTTATATAAATTACAAATGTAAAAACATAGTGTAAAATGTACATAAAATGTAATTTATCTGGTCTTCTGACCTTTTTTTGCCAAATTTTATGCAGTGAATCAATATGACTGTAAGTATTTGTATTTGAAACATAATTTATTTCTGAAATGATCGTAAGATTATCTCGGGTAAAGAATAACTTATTCTGCAATCTGGGTGATGAATAGTAACACTATCGCGCTATTCGTGACCCTGGGTGAGGAATAGTTATTCTTCACCCCCTCTCTATTTTAATATCAATGAACCGTAATTTTACGTTCCGTAAATTTTGTTTTATTGCAGACGTAAAAAGAGAACGTAAGAAAATAAATAATCATCATAAAAAATATTTTATGGTACATAAATTACAAATGTAAAAACATAGTGTAAAATGTACATAAAATGAGTTAGTTGCGGGATGATGTATTATGGAACGAGTAAAGAGACTTGGCAGTAACGAGATTGAACTAGGTATTGAGATACCGACGATCGAATCTCGGGCAAGTAACATACCGATGACAAAGGGAACAACGTATGTTGTTATGCGGTTTGATCGATAAAGATCTTCGTAGAATATGTGGGAGCCAATATGGGCATCCAGGTCCCGCTATTGGTTATTGACCAGAAACGTGTCTCGTTCATGTCTACATAGTTCTCGAACCCGTAGGGTCCGCACACTTAACATTTCGTTGACGATATAGTATTATATGAGTTATGTATGTTGGTAACCGAATGTTGTTCGGAGTCCCGGATGAGATCATGGACATGACGAGGAACTCCAGAATGGTCCGGAGATAAAGTTTGATATATGGGATAATAGTGTTTGATCTTCGGAAGGGTTCCGGATGTTTCCCGAAATGTTTGGGTACGAGAACACGTTATTTGGGCCAAAGGGGAAAACCCACAAGGTTTTTGGAAAGCGCAAAAGGAAGTTTTGCAGAGTTCAGGGGCCAGACGCTAGGGTCCCTGGCGTCTGGGTCCAGACACCGGGAACCCTGGCGTCTGGCCCTGGAGTCCGAGAAGTACTCTTGCCTTTCGGGTGAAACCGACTTTGTGGAGGCTTTTACTCCAAGTTTCGACCCCAAGGCTCAACATATAAATAGAGGGGCAGAGCTAGCACCAAAGACACGTCAAGAAACACCAAGCCGTGTGCCGGCAACCCCATCCCCTCTAGTTTATCCCCCGTCATAGTTTCCATAGTGGTTAGGCGAAGCCCTGCAGAGATTGTTCTTAACCAACACCGTCACCATGCTGTCGTGCTGCCGGAACTCATCTACTTCTTTGCCCGTCTTGCTAGATCGAGAAGGCAAGGACGTCATCGAGCTGAACGTGTGCAGAACTCGGAGGTGCCATGCGTTCGGTACTTGGATCGGTCGGATCGTGAAGACATACGACTACATCAACCGCGTTGATAAACGCTTCCGCTTAGCGATCTTCAAGGTTATGAAGATACACTCCCCCTCTCGTTGCTATACATCACCATGATCTTGCATGTGCGTAGGATTTTTTTTTGAAATTACTACGTTCCCCAACACTTGTCAGGTGGGTCACGAATGGCACCCCGACGAAGTCAGCACGTGGCGGAATGATGTCTCATAATTTGCACACCTCCTCCTCGCTCAACTTCATTCTCTGAGCTACGATGGCATCACCGAGTGGGTCGTCATCATCCTCATAATCTTCTGCTTTGTTGACATAAATCACGGCCAGCTTGGGTCTTTCTGCTCTGACGGAGAAGCTGATCAACTCACCACTGGTGATACACATGTGGGCGATGAAACGGACCCATCCATCTCCTCCGCATGCGTCATCTTTCGTCCTTTCTCGATCTCCATAGTGTAGGGGCCCCCAGGAGCCTCAAAGGACACAGAGGTTCCGGTCAGATTGTTGAATTCTGACCTCACATTGCATGGGACGATCTATGTACAAAAAGCAAAATGATATATACACGATGCATTAATGCCAATAACACTAAAAACAAGATAGTCGTTACTAGTTTCATATAATTTATTACCGCCGCATGAAGAAAACTAGACTCGAAGTAGCTGTCGAACAGCGTGCCAGTTGCAAGGCTGCTGGCGCACCTTGACTTGCACCGTCGACATGGTGGTGGTGGTGGCGCCATTTCCCTAAATCGATATGATTAAAGGATTAACGATCCAAAAAGTAAACATAAAGTTTTCAATACACATCAGGTTTTGAATAATATACAAATCAGGTTCACATCATAGAGAATACACATGAGGTTCACATGGCAAGCAAACTAACAACTAAATTGTAGTTCAGTTTAGACAATAACCTAATAGAGATAATGTAACCCAAACAGAGCCTAATAATAAGATAAATGGCATATTGCCATTATTGCGCAAGCAGACAAGCAAAAGTAGTTCAATCCAGGGGGACACTTTATCTATTCCCACATCCAAAAGTTGAACCAGCTTAGAATCTTCCAAAACAGCACGACACAAGATTCACAAAACACAATAAGTAAACATCCATTCCACATTTGGCATCAGATGCACAATAATTAAAACTATAAAAGACAAACACCCCCCTTTTCGATCAGATACAACTCTCTGTCTATCTGTGTTTTCTTTTTCTGAAATTTACCAAAAATGGGCTCACTAACAGCATCAGATGGATAGCGATTTGGGTCCATAGGGGACTTTGTCAATTTACACCCTGCTCCTTTGCCTAAAGAGGCATTGCAAAATTGACAAAGCCCCCTATGGAGAACAAGGAAGCAAAGTTTATGTACAAAGATTCAGTGCAGAAACAGAATTCACAAATGGCTGAAAATGTAGCCAACATTTTCTACTACAAAATATAAGCACCAGACTAAGAGGTAATACAAGGGAAGAACAATCGCACACATGGACGAAATATAATCATTTTTTTTGAAACGGGTGTTAGCATATATTCAAATGCACACCATAACAACTTGGCAATTTGAGCATCACCACATACATATACTCTCTTCAACCTGAAAGAGTATCGAATCAAGCATTGATTTTTCCATGACACCACATAACAGTGAGGGCTTCTTGGTCATATCTTTATATGCATCAACAAAGAAGCTACTGGATCAAATTCACACATAGGGTAGCATTCACCACATAACCGTAGTGTCAGGAAAGAACCCCTCTCTAAACCCTAGAACACTAGGCACCGCCGCCGCCACCATTGCTCCAGGGGCAGCAGCCAAGAATTGAAACCCAAGTTTCAATTATATGTGCTAAAAGCCTCTACTTCTCTAGCTACTTCTCTCTACTCTCTCCCAAGTTTCGGCGAGCAACAAAAAGCATCTACTTCTCTCACCTAACCCCTCTCTCTACTCTCTCCCCAATCACGCGAGGAAACAAGCCTGGAACACGTCGCATCAAAGCACGGAGCCACCATGCAATCCCTAAATCCCAAAACATGGTGAGCCGCCGCGGCAAATCGATTGGAGCCTAGCTAGTGTGGCGCGCGCAGGGAGGAGGAGATCGAGGGGGACTTACGGGGCTGGAGCGTCGGAGGAGGCGAGAGGCGACCGCGCGTGGTGGCGGCGCACGGCACCGTCGACGGGGGTGAGGCGGCCGGGGACGAACCCTAACCGCGGCGGCGGCGGCGGGCGGAGGGGATCGATTGTGAGAGTGAGGGGGTGCGGGGGCGCTCGGGCCGGTTTTCTTTTCCTCTAGTAGTAGCACTGGTTAGAGGCCGGCGCTACTGCTAAGCTCACCAGTTGTAGCGCCCGTTCAAAACAAACGCTACAGCTAAGTGTGCTACTGTTTTTGCCCTGGGCCCATGTAACAGTAGCGTGACTCAAGCTAACAAACGCTGCTGTTATATATTAGTAGTAGCGTGTTTTCTGCCCAGCGCTACTGGTAAATACTAGTAGCGTGGGGTCATAAATAGGCGCTACTGGTAAACTTATATCTATAAGCATTTTCCTAGTAGTGTAGGATTATTCTATCTTTTCAGTCTTGTAATGTTGGTGCTTATGTACCTTGTAACCGGATCTTTATTTTACAAATGAGACACGTATTACCATGAAAAAAAAGTAGACTATTACAAAGCCAGATTAATTGCGAAGATCCCATATTCCTAGGGAATAATACCATTCTTTTGAGAGGAACCGTGGAATAATACCTTCCATGGACAGAGCCCAAAGAGGAAGGAGAAAACTCGATCGAGACTGTTAATAAATCTCCATGTCTGTCCTGAGTCTTCCTGGAAAGGAATATGCTCCGCATATCTTGTTCCTACCTACATCCTCTTTTTGACTAAGCTTTACTCCTCCCCCGAAGAATTCTCTCCTTGGTTGCTTTGACCCAAAGTCCACGGCACCTCTCACAAGGACAAATCCTAGTACTGCAAGGATAATATAGTCAGTTCCCAGCTTCCCTCCATGCCAATTGCCATTGCCAACCACGGCAGGCAGCATATGCTTCAAATATTCCCAACTGACCAACCCCCTCCTTCACGCCATAACAATGTGGCGCCTCCCCACAACTCGACCGTATCTCCATTAAAGTAGCTCAGAGCTTGCATTTTTCCGAGCCAGAGCCTAGCCAAGAGGCGAGGTTGCGAGATGAAGTTCGGGAAGAGGCTCAAGAAGCAGGTGGAGGAGAGCCTCCCGGGGTGGAGGGACAAGTTCCTGTCGTACAAGCGCCTCAAGGTGCTCGTCCGACTCGTCTCCGGCTCCTCGCCGCACCGTGCCGTGGCAGAGGCCGCCTTCGTGCGGCTCCTCAACGACGAGGTCGACAGGTTCAACGCCTTCTTCCTCGAGCAGGAGGAAGAGTTCGTTATCCGCCACAGGGTACGTACATAACATGCCTACTGTTGGTGCCTTGGTGGAGAAAATATACTCAAGATGTAACTAAAACAATGTGCAGGAAGTAAGGGAGACGGTGAAGGCAGTGGCCGGCGAGGAGCTGTCAGAAGCGGAGCGTGCGTCGGAGATGAGGAAGGTGAGGAGAAAGATCGTGGATTTGCATGGTGAAATGGTGCTGCTCCTCAACTACAGCGCCGTCAACTACACAGGTCTGTTTCCCCCCTTCTGGCTTGATAATATGGAGTAGTACGGAGTAACATTTTTGGGCACGCTTTGACAAAATTTCTTGAAATTATTTGTTCTTGGTAGTATCTGAAGAAATTCAGAGCTTTACACTAACAGAAAACAGAGTACGCAACAAGCTCTGCTTTAATTTGTCTTACAAAAAAGCAACCGACGTGAATTGTACGATTTAACCTGCAGAGAATATTCTCTATTAAGCCCAATGGGTTGGTCAGTCGTACCATTTCTCCACACGACCAACTGGTCTTATGACTTGGCCAAGATCATTTAACATCTAGTGCTACACGTACGCTGCAGGGCTGGCCAAGATACTGAAGAAGTACGACAAGCGTACGGGGCGGCTGCTCCGGCTGCCCTTCATCGAGGAGGTGCTCAAGCAGCCCTTCTACACGACGGAGCTCATGTCGAGGCTCGTCCGCGAGTGCGAGGAGACCATGAAGGCCGTGTTCGCCGCCGACAACAGTGGCGAACCGTGCACGAGGAAGCGCTGCACCGACACTAAGATGACTCCCATGGCAACGGAGCAGGGCATTTTAAGGAACACCGTCGCGGCGCTGGTGGCCATGAGGGAGCTCCGCAGTGGGAGCTCGACGTATGGACACTTCTCGCTGCCACCCTTGGAAACGGACACCACCTTGACGGAGCATGTGTCCATCCAGGTTGCCGATCTCGTTCAATCTGAGGCACGTGGTGTTGTTTTGAATGCCGCTTACGGGCGCCAGGTTATATGATACGAGTAACTCATCTTGCGGACCTTTTTATGGGTATAACTAGGTCTCAGTCGAGTGTTATAACATGTAAGAAAGGAAAAAGAAAAACTGAAAAGAAAATTTTGCACCGATCTCAATGTAAGGTGTGACGAGTACAACGTCGACTAAGACTTAACCAAGTTCCATTGGACTAAGATTTAGCAAGACCACCTTTTTATTCATTTAAAAAAGACACTAAAAGGTATCTTATACTATTTGATAATTATTAAGTAAAACAGTAGCACATACTGTACCAAGGAAAGACAACTAGACAAAAAAAGACCAACAAAACAAATATAATTACATCAAAAACCCTACTGTCCGTCTTTTCCCTCCGATTTTACACTGCTCGCTGAAGCTTCTATAAGTTTATCATTTCATTGTTTTTATCTATATGATCCTCTGCCACCATTATATATAGTGCCCAGCCGTATACAATCAGCTAGACTTCCAAACAAAACAACAGGTATCATTGTATGACTTAGGCGTAGCGAGCTAGGCGAGACATGAACAATGACGGCCAGTCTGTCTCCATTGGCACGGCTTCCGTAACCATGCCCGAGAACTGCTGGTCTGCCGCTTTGACAAAAGTAAAGAGACTGGTCGCTTGCTTCCTCGTAGTTCAATTGCAGCCTCGTAGTTCAATGCGAGCGATCGATTGATGGACGAGGATTTTTCTTTCGGTATTTGCTAAATCTGAGAAGTATGAAACTTTTGAATGTGGTAACGTGCGTATATATATGTACTATTAGACTTCGTATTGTAGCCCTACTGTGTAATCCATACCGTATTGGTATAAGACTTGTATGTCATCATTATATATACTAACAGAGTGGCCCGCTCGATGCGCGGGCTAGAATCTTTATATTTTTGTTCATTTGTCAACATGTGTGTACCTAAGTTATACTATTAGCTTGCTTCTTTTATTGATATTGCTTGCAAATCAAATATTCGACCGGTAGAAATGGAATGCTTACTGAAGCATATACATAAGTCACTCAACACAAATATTTGTTTAATAAATTATTCCTTTTAGCCATCAATACTTCCTCACTCATTAGTGATAATTAACTCAATACAATAACAATGAATTAAATTTCTCATAAATTTGTCCTTACTTGATGTATCAAATATTTTGTTGCATTACAATATTGGGAAGCGACGTAAATGGCTGCAAAGTTAAAGGTGCCTCTCATGTGTCACTTATATCATGATTATTTTCCTTGTAGATGGCTGCAAAGTTAACGATGGCTACAAAGTTAAAGGTGCAAAAGTTTAAGTATTTTTCATTAGGGAAATACATTTGAGACGAGATTCCACTATTAATCACTAACTTGAGCCGCTAGAAAAAAGTCATGGCTAGGAAGCTCACTAAAACCATTGAACCTGCATATTAACAACACCTTAAAACCTATCAAAGAACAACATAAATGTGGAATCTTCAGCATACAAGTTATGTTATGAGCATAACTACTTCTTTTATATCTAAGGATATATGAGAACATAGATCAACAATGTTCTTTGAGTAGCAGATGGTGAAGAATGCATGCTCGTGTTGATATTTCCATAGACCTATAAATGTCCAGTTGGATGCAAATTTAAGTGTGGAAAAGTCTAGACTTCAATCTGTTCTAGATGATCACTCCTAATTCACAAATCGTAGCATAGATGCCTAGCTAGATGCCTAGCGAGAGAAACAAAATATAAATGAGTACCATGGGTATGTTTGATGTGGGCCACTCATTACTATCATCTACACAATGTTTAATGCCAGCCAGCTCATTATAACTATTAACACCAAATCTATCTATCTATCTATCAAAATAATGGTCAAAGAGAAAACAATTTGTCACTACTTGGTTACATGAAAACAAACTTCATGTTACACTAAGATCATTCCGCTTAGACCTGCTAGATACGTGTCTACATATGCTAAGTGTAGTGATACACCGATAAACTAAATCAAAATACAAGTTGTGTCTAAATCCCTACATGGTAGCTGGCAGAATTGAAACACCCACTTAAAGTGTAGACATTTTTCTTATTTCCTAACATTGGCGAACAAAGACACAATAGACGGTCTGACCGATGTCATATCTCAGGAAGAAAACAAACTGATTTGGCAAGGGTACATGCTATTCAAGGAAACGCATACTTGTATATTCATACAATTTTAGTTAAAAATAACAGTGCTACATTCATTTGGCATGTTCAACCTCTATCAACATTTTGTTCACTCATGTTTAGTTATATACATACCACAGTATTTCAAGATATAGTTATTTTATGCTTTAAAATCTCTTGTGCACTGCATGGGAATATATATATATATATATATATATATATATATATATATATATATATATATATATATATATATATATATATATATATATATATAACTTAAATTACAGTATGGACTCCTTTGATCGAACCGCTAAGTAAATTGATACCTCAATCTGAAATAATGGAGCCATATTTTACACACGGGCACGTAAAAGGAGGAGATGGTACCTCATGAGAGCTAACTACTCCATACTTGTTCAGCTCATGGCCATACTGTATTTACATGATATATTATGCTCTGACTAAGTACTTCACTCCTTGCAATTAGCCTGACTTAAAAATAGTATGAACACTAATATCCTCCAAAAATCTTGTGTCAAATAAGAAATGTAATAATTGTATGATATTATCTTAGAACATGTTATAACTATGCTGACACTGAGTAAAGATGTGACAGCGTATATATCTTCGCAAGTAGTTGTCCATTACAATGTAGATATGCATGTAAATAATTCTGAATTAATTAAAAGGTGGGTAGAAAATGTGCAAGTACTATTATAGAATTATAACATGAGAAAAAAACTGGATGCTACATCTTTGTAAGACATAGTTGCTACTGCAAAGGTCTACCGTGCGGGATGCAGAAGGAAACAAACCCCTGAGAGAGGAAAGCCCGTCGTTAAGAACATGTTTCTCATATCATGTACCCATCTTTGACAAAACACAGAAAACTTCATGGGACAACTAATCATACAAACGCTAGCAAGCATTCATTTTTATAGATTACACTGGGAGAAACTAATGTTACGTTGCAGCAGCACATGCACAAATATAGAACCTTTGCTCCTAGCTAATGTATCAATCATCTCATACAGGCTTATATTTGCGGTGTGATGTATAAACATGCAAATTTAAAACCAAGTATTAGAGAAACGACAAATCCATTATTAACTTAAACTGAAGGTGTAATACGCTAAGCTAAGATGCACATGTCCAGCCTTCATGTACGACCACTCATCCTTCATGGTAGTAAAGTGTGCACATAAAGATGTAAAAAGCAAAAGATGTTTGCTTAGAGAATCTAGCAGTATTACACTCACTGTAAATAAGTAAGTTCAGACTTTTGCATGATGCTAATAAATTATCTATGGATGAGCATATCATGCTTCTCCAAAGTATTTAAAATCATCGACAACCCTATTTACTATCATTTTAGAATGGATGGACTTTTTAAAATCCCATCTCGTTCACTTTGAAATTAGTTTTACACTTCTCCTTCGCACTCTACTTCGAGCTAGCTATTGCCAAAGAAAAATTAAGGCAAACAGGGATGCAAGCACCATACACACATGTGTGTGTACTACAGTTCCCTTTGGAGGCTGACCACCGATCCACCGTGAACTTGCATCACAACGTCATCGGTTCTGAACATTATGAGTACCATAAGATTTCGGTGGGGTTAGGGTGGCACGATGCAACTCAAAACGGGCCGGGTTTGGGTCAGCCTACAGAAGCGCTGCAAACCAAGCGTAGACGATGTTGTATAAAAAGATCAATCAGCTTGCGTTAATCAACTATTGATTGAGTCGACTAAAAGATGATTTTGTGCATGTCTACCTGAACGGACGAACATTGTGGTGCCAAAATTACTTCACTCCTTATTGCTGGCTTGAAAGATCGTTATGCACTTTCCTAGCACCGCAGTTGGGGTGTAAAGCATTTTGATGCTGCTGGTCGTCTAAAATAGTTGAAAATGGTATGCGGGCGCCATGATCAATTGATACACTGCAACCATGATCCATATATCCCTCGTTTCTTCTCAAGTATCATGTGTGGTGCCCAACAGTCAACACATAAGAACAAGAAAAGATTAATCAGATACATATATATCAGAAATACATACATGATTTACTCCAGACGAATTAAAAAGGAACCAAAGGTGCTTACATACCAATTTCTAGTTGTGTACGTGTGCATGATGTCTTTAAGGCAGTGTACGTACCAATTTCTATCCCTGGGCTGTGTACATCTTGGCGCAGGGCACCAATGAGCATGCAGGACTGGATCCGATCGATCTGATCTGCTGCGAGCTGCTGCTGATATGTTGGATTTAGGGAACTGTCAGCGTTGGTGCAGCATGTCTCGTAGAGGAGATATGTAATGGCATGCATGCCGAGCAATGGATGATTTAGGGATTCATGTGTGCGGGGGTAGATGTCGTAGGCGTGCATGTCAGATGGGGCAGCAAAATTGAATCCGTACATGCTCATGTGCATGCACTGGGAGGAGTTCGACCTGCAGATGGGCCGAGGGCAGTGAGTCAAATAATAAATTGGCATGTCTTGCAAGGTCTGATTTGAAAGGATGATCAGTTCGATGGATGGATGTATCATGTAGGTGTTTGGTGAAGCAGAGATGGAGAAGTACACCAACCAAATTCTCATTGCATGTTTAGATTAAAAAATCTGGATAGGCAAGTGACATGGGCGCCTTGGCGATAGTGGCTAGAGGAGAGATGGCATGGAGAGGAAGTAGTACCTCCGAGAGGAAGGAGACCGATTAGGTATCTGAACTGTTGCGGCGGCCGTCGGCAGAGGATCAACGTGAGAAAGAAAATAACATGAGTAATGAAGGGGCATGGGCACGCAACTTTTGGGAGAGAATAAGCGTATATGCATGAAATAGATCTATCGTGGGAGAGATGTTTTTTTTTTTGACAGCATCATGGTAGAGAAGATAATACAATAGAGTTGTTGACATGTTTTTTTTACGTAATGGCAGTGGTGGGTAATTTTGACAGGAGATGGTATTGTTGGTTTTTTTAGATTTAATGTGGATCCAATGGTTGTGATTTTCTAATGTTCACAATTAAAGGTCAGATGGTACTGATTTTTATGGGATTTCTAGCTTAATTCTCTATTTTCTGGTAATCCCGCAAAGTACTTTTTATATATAAATAGATGTGATAGGCCACCCCATAGAAGGTTGAGCTAGTTCCCCCAAAACCTACGTTTTATACGGTATCGAGTCTAACATAGGTCCTACACCCCACCCCACTGCCGCCGCCGCCGAAACCCTAAACCCTAGGGCCGCGCCGCCGGTGCCATGACTGCTTCTGCCTCGGGCGCCGCCAGCTCCGGTTCGATCCCCGCGTCGCTTGCCGCCCTCCTCAACCTACCACCCTATCCCCTGGCTCCGTCGGTGCCCCAGTTCTTCGGCACCACTGATGTTGGCTCCATGTTTTCGGCGCCGATCCCGCTACTGTCGCCCCGCAACCACGGCTCTTTCCGCGCCACCCGCGGCCTCCACTGGCTCCTCCTCGACACTCGCCATCATCCCGGCGGCCTCGGGGGAGGTACTTCCCGCGGTGCCACCCGCGACCTCGTTCCCGGCCCCGCCCGCAGCTACGATGCCACCCGCGGCCTCGCCGTCACCCGTGGCGTCGGTCGCTGCCGTGGTCCCTGTCGTGGCTCCGCCGCCCATCGCTCCTGCTGCTGGCGTCATCACGCCCACCGGGCCGTTCCACTTCAACAATTTGATCGCCATCCGCCTCACGCCGGACAACTACTTGTTCTGGCGCGCCAAGGTCATACCGCTGCTCCGCAGCCGGTCTCTCCTAGGGTTTGTCGATGGTTCACTACGTGTCCTCCGCAGGTCATCCCTACCGTCCACGGCTCGGCCATCAACCAGGAACACCGTATGTGGGTGCAGCAGGATCATGCGATCCTCTCTGCCATCCAGGGTTCCCTCGGCGATGGGCTCGCTAGAGTCTGTCTCTTCGCAGCCACCTCCATGGACGTCTGGACGACCCTGGAGCTCACCTTTGCCCAGGTCTCTACCTCCCGCTCGATGGCCCTTAGCAGCGAGCTCGCCGACATCAAGAAGCTGGACTCCTCCGCCACGACCTACTTCAACAAGATGAAGGTGTTGGCGGACACGCTCACCTCTATTGGTCGGCCGCTTAGCGACGAGGAGTTCGCTGGCTTCGTCATCAAAGGCCTCGACGCCGAGTACGACAATCTCGCCGAGGCCGTTCACAACGCCAAGCCAGCGATGCCTCCTCACGAGCTCTACTCACGCCTCCTCTTCACCGAGCAACGCATCGAGGCTCGTCGCTCCTCCGCCAACATCACCGCCCAGCTGGCGGCCTTCTGGGCTTCCCGCGGCTAGCGCCCCCTGCATCGACTCTGGGTGGAGGCCCTAACACTCGGGTGGTGTGCCAGCTGTGTGGTCGTGAACGCCATGTCGCCTCCAAGTGTCACCGCCGTATTCAGAGGAGCTTCCTTGGCATCGGCAACGATGGAAAGGGCAACGAGCGCCAATTTGCCATGGCAGACTTTGGTCCCCCCGCCGCCGCCCCAGCTACCCACATTGCTGCCACCCCGGCTGCCCACATTGCCGCGAAGGGCAAGGACCCGCGGATCGAGCAGGGATACACACCATCCTACCCTGTTGATCCAGCCTAGTACATGGACACCGGCGCCACGGATCACATGACGGACGAGCTCAACAAACTCTCCACCTACCAGCCCTACTACGGGCACGATCATGTTCACACCGCCAATGGTGTAGGTATTGCCCATCTCTCACATTGGCCAAGCATCTCTTTTAACTAGTCATCCCTATAGGGAGCTCCATCTTCGTAATGTTTTACGGGTACCCTCGGTGACTCGTAATCTTTTATTTGTCCCTAAGCTCACCCTTGATAATCATGTCCTATGTGAATTTCACCCTTTTTAATCTTTTTGTTAAGGATTGAGCAACCCAGGACGTTCTGCTTAGTGGCCGGTTGAGCAACGGCTTGTACCGTTTGGAGGATCCATCCGCCCCGTGCGTCTTCAGCGGTGTTCGTGTGTCGCGTTCCTAGTGGCACTCTCGCTTTGGTCACCCTGCCACACCCATCGTTCGCCACATAATCCGCCGCCATGAGCTGCCATTAGTGTCTAGCAATAAAGAGATGTCCGTGTGTGATGCCTGTCAACAAGGCAAGAGTCATTAACTACCTTTTGTTTCATCTACTATAGAAGTAAAGAGTCCTCTTGAAATTGTGTTTTCTGATGTGTGGGGTCCAACACAAACAACTGTTAGTGGTCACAACTATTATGTCAGTTTTGTTGATGCCTATAGTCGCTTCACATGGCCTTATCTTCTTAAGCGCAAATCTGATGTGTTTGATATATTCATTCAGTTTTAATTGCATGTTGAACGTCTACTCAAGCATAAAATTATCCATGTTCAGTCAGATTGGGGGGGGGGGGCGAATATCGCAACTTCAACACTTTCTTTAATAAGCTTGGGATCTCTCATCGTTTATCATGCTCACATAGACATCAGTAGAATGGCGTGGTTGAGCGCAAACATTGCCATATAGTTGAGACCGGCCTCACACTTCTTGCTCATGCTTCTATACCTTTTCGTTTTGGAGTGATGCTTTTGCTACCGCGTGTTTTCTCATTATCAGATTACCTACACGTGTTCTTAATATGAGAACTCCTATTGAGCTTCTCTTGGATGAAACTCCTGACTATACCTTTTTTAAGGTGTTCGGGTGTGCCTGCTGGCCTCATCTTCGTCCTTATAATGATCGCAAACTTGCGTTTCGCTCCAAAAAGTGTGTGTTCTTAGGGTATAGTTCTCTCCATAAAGGCTACAAGTGTCTCCATGTCCCAACCAATCGAGTCTACATATCTCGGGATGTTGTTTTTTATGAGAACGTCTTCCCCTTTTATGCCATGTCTCAGTCATCCATCAGAGCACCATCTATGCATTCATCTCCTCTTATGCCTGGCCAGTTTGAAGACATTGCATATTCACCTGTGTTGTTACCTAATCATGGTGCAGGAACTAGACGTGGAGCTCGCCTGGAACTCCTCCCTGATGGACCCACTACGTCGCCTGTGGCGCACGTCGATCGGCCGGTGCATGTACATGCACCGCCTCCCGCCCTCGACCCCGCCCCAGGAGCCCCGTCTCCAACTGCGACTGGCCCGGAGCCCATGTTGGCTACTACGACCTCTGAGCAGCCTACGTCGCCTCCTCCTCCCTTGGACTCCCCTCCGCCGTCGCCACCGCCATCCGCGCGGGCGTCCCTGCCGCCTACTTCGCCCGGGTCCGCAGCGGCTCTCACGCCGTTGGGGCCTACGTCGCCTGGCCCGCTGTCGCCCGGTCCGCCGTCACCGGTCCTTCTTCGCCGGAGTCCCCTGGACCGGCCTCGCCTGCTCTGGACGTACCGCCGGCCCCGGTGTTCGCTGCTCCGTGGCATCCACACACACGCAGTCGCAGTGGCATTGTTCGTCCCAAGGAGCGCACCGATGGCACGGTCACATATCTTGCTGCTTGCCTGGCTCATGCAATGGATGATCCAACCGTCTCACCACGCAGTTATCAAGCCACTATGAGTATTCCACATTGGAGGGCTGCTATGGAACAAGAATATCATGCTCTTATGAAGAATAAGACCTGAACACTTGTTCCCCCCTCCGTCTCGCGTCAACATCATTGATTCAAAGTGGGTGTTCAAGGTGAAGAAACATGCAGATGGTTCCATTGAGCGCTACAAAGCGCGTCTCGTGGCTAAGGGATTTAAACAGTGTCAGGGACTGGACTATGAGGATACATTCAGCCCAGTTGTCAAGCCCACCACTATTCGACTTCTTCTGTCTCTGGCAGTTTCTCGTGGATGGTCTCTCCGTCAGCTTGACGTATAGAACGCATTCTTCACGAATTGCTTGAAGAAGAGGTTTACATGAAGCAGCCACCTGGATTTGTTGATCACACTCAACCTTAGCATCTCTGTCGTCTGACGAAGGCTATATATGGACTAAAGCAGGCTCCTCGTGCCTGGCATGCTCGCTTGGTTTCAACACTACGCACTCATGGATTCATTCCTTCGACACGGCTGATACTTCACTGTTCTTGTTCCAGCGACCGAGTGTGACCATGTACCTCGTAGTGTACATGGATCATATTGTCCTGGTGAGCTCCTCTCCGACGGCTGTTGATGCTCTTGTGACTGCACTTGGTCGTGATTTTGCAGTTAAGGATTTGGGCCAGCTTCATTTCTTCCTGGGTATTGAAGTCGCTCATCAGTCTCGTGGCAGTTTGGCTCTCACCCAGAAGAAGTACTCTCTCGATCTCTTGTGCCGTGCTGGTATGCTCAAGTGCAAGACATCGCCTACGCCCATGTCCTCCACTGACAAACTTTCAGCTGCTGACGGTGCTCTTCTATCTCCTGAGGATGCTACTGAGTACAGGAGTATTGTTGGTGGCTTGTAGTATCTGACAATCACGCGACATGATCTCTCTTTTGCGGTTAACAGGGTTTGCCAGTATCTTCATGCACCTACTAATGTATGCTGGTCTGCTATGAAGCGCATACTGCATTATGTGCGTCTCACTGTCTCCTTTGGTCTTCACCTGCACCCCAGTTCCTCCGGAGTTCTTTTTGCATTCTCTGATGCTGATTGGGCTGGGTGTCCAGATGACAGGCGATCTACGGGGGGAAATGCTGTGTTCTTGGGTCCTAATCTGATTACCTGGAGTGCACGCAAGCAAGCCACTGTTTCCCGCAGCAGCACAGAAGCTAAGTACAAGTCGGTTGCCAATGCGTCTGCCGAACTTATATGGATTGAGTCCCTACTTCGAGAGCTAGGAGTTGCTCAGCCACATCCTTCGGTCCTTTGGTGTGACAACATCGGTGCTACGTTTCTGTCATCAAACCCGGTGTTTCATGCACGGACTAAACACATTGAAATTGACTATCATTTTGTGAGGGAACGTGTTGCACAGAAGCTACTACAAGTCAGGTTTATCACTTCAAAAGATCAACTTGCAGACATCTTCACCAAGCCTCTACATTCTTCCATATTTGAGGTCTGTAGGCGCAATCTCAACCTCCTAGATACTTCAGGAGTGAGCTGAGATTGAGGGAAGGTGTTAGACTTCGTATTGTAGCCCTACTGTGTAATCCATACCGTATTGATATAGGACTTGTATGTCATCATTATATATATGTGGTAAGCCACCCCATGAAAGGTTGAGCCAGTTCTCCCAAAACCTACCTTTTACATGTACACAGCCTCGTGTTAGAGAAGATAACGATGGGCTCCATATCACATGCGTTTCTCCCTAACAATCCTATCTCTTCACGGTTAGAAATTTGTGTAGTAGATTCTGTGGCTTGTTTAACCCGTGATCGGATCTAAATATTACTTGAGATGTACTAGCTCCCTCGGTAAAATGATAGTATCGCTACGTTTTTGACTACTTGGATATATACACCACGCATGCAATGGAATACAATGCGTTGAGCAATTCCCAAAGTATCTGTTTTGACTTGATCCTAGAAACATAAAAAACCTTACGGTGCTCCTTCTTCCCTCCCCACGATCAGGATCTCCAGCGGATCACCTTCTTGATACTCATTGTATTATTTTTGTCATGAATACCACCAATATACAACAAATTGTAGGTACAATATACACACACATCAACAAAGCTTTGGTATTCATCTGGATACCAAGGACCCGCCCCTGCCTCTCTGTCATGGCGTTCCAGCCAGCTCGACTGCATGGCTGACGCGCTGCAGCGACCAAGAGATGCTCCTCGCCTTTATCAATGGGTTGAACGATGAGTTCGACAATTGCTTCGCCGCTCTCACCATTAATCCGGCCGGCCTCACCTTCGCACGCACTCGCTCGGCTCTTCTCCAAGAAGACCGCCGCCTCTCTAAATGTTTTTCTCCAGCCGTCCGCGATGGCTCCTCTCTCCGGTGCCCCCTGCCCCCCTTGCCCCATGCTTGGCCCCTTAGCCCGCACAGCGCCCTGCTGCTCCTGCACCAGCCCATACTCGCAACAATAGGAACCAGAAGAAGAACATCTCACTCCTCCGGCACCCTTCATAAACACTGGCTCTTACATCCTATTTAAAACCGGTTAGCTACAGTGAAGCAGGCGCAACAGTTTTCGGTTTGATACAGTACCATGCCGTTACAGTGCACGTCTCTCCACAGTGTTTCACTAAATGGGCCTGCCGAGTCGGATCGCGCATGTGCAAAGGTGCAGCTGTTTGACGCATGCAGGCGTCATATACAGGACCACACGTGTTAAACCCAACCCATCACGGCGACATCACACTGCCCTTTAATAGTAGTGATGAAATAGAACAGATAGAAGATCCTCTACCAGCAGTAACATAATGCCAGACCGTATACAATCAGCTACACGTCCAAACTAAACAGCTGGAAGCACCTTTCAAAAGAAAAGAAAAAACTGGAAGAATGTCACGATATGGAGGTGCCAATGGCAGGTATGACTTGGGCGTAGCGAGCTAGGCGAGAGATGAGCAATGCCGGCCAGTCTATCTCCATGGGCACGTCATCCATAGCCATGGGCGATAACGGGCCTGCCGCTTCGCCCCCCGACCCAGTCAGTTTCATTGCTCTAGAACAGGGCCAGTCTCCTCCAATGTCGTCACCTTGTTTCCAGGTTTCTTGGCAGAAGTGTTTTTCTCCCTGTTTAATGTAGTAGCAGAGCCCGTTCTCGGCACTCGCGTCAAGGTGAGGTTTCTTGACCCAGTCAGTTTCATTGCTCTAGACCATAACAGCCGGTTATAGGTAGAATCGTCGGCGACGGGAACGAGAGCTTTGTCAAGGTGAGGTGCCCGTTCTCGGCACTCGCGTCAATGGTGGAAAACTGGAGATAATTGATGTCGTCATTGTAGGACATGGACGCATATAGCCAACTTACCACGCCGTCGCACACTACCGCGTCATTCCAGTGCTGCCAGCAAAGATCGATGGCTCCCGTGAAGCACTCCGTGTGCGTCGTCCAGCTCGGCTCGTCGGCTGTGATTGTGTGGAGATCGCACTGCAGCTTCTCGGTCTCCGGGTCCTTGAAGTTGTTGACAAGGCCCATGGCCAGCACCTTGAAGAAGCGGGTCGAGTTGTTCGAGGCGTCACAGTCCTCGCCGGTCAGGATGGCGTAGACGTAGCGGGTGAAGGCTGAAGACCTGTTCTCCAGTGGTGGGAGCACGTCGCACGTGCCAGTGAGCACGTTGCACGCGGCCAGGAGGATGCTGTCGCTAACGCAGGTGACCGTGGTCAGTCGCACCAGGAGGAAGCCGCCGCGGGCGACGAGCGGCTTGGCGCCGTCCAAGAGGCCGGCCGCGGTGCCGCGGACGAATGAGGTGAGGAACCGGCGGCCCGAGCCGAACGCGGATCCTGCCGTGGGGTCGAACACCGGCGGCGCGCACCGGCCGGCCCCGTCCCGGTCATCGTTCTGATCTCCTGCTTGGCACCGTTGCTGGGTGAAGAAGCCGACAAGGACCTCCGGCAAGCGGAGGCCGAGGAACGAGGGGTTAGTGATGAGGTAGCACCACCGCTTGCACCCTGCGGCGCACCGGAACAGGGCGGCGACGTCCATCACGGCCACGCGCGACAGAACCTCGAAGAGCACGTCGTCCGGGAAAGAAATAGGAGGCGCCGGCGTGTCTTCCATCTTCTTTAGCTGTGTGTATGTATGGATACGACCCAGATCAGGTTGGTCAGCGGGACACAACGGCATCAGCGCGACGATCGATCGATCGATGGAGGTAGTACGTGCGTATATATGTAATACAAGAGCATGCATGTATCTTCACGTGTCGCACTCTTTTTCTTCTCCTTCTCCGGCTTGGACTCGATCATCTTATAGGAACCATGCGTTGTTAGCTGGAACAGGCTAGGGACCAGGTGACTAAATTTACAATTGGCCAGTGATAGGCGCCTGCCGGCCAGTCGGCGCGCTAGCCGTTGGATGCGCCCCGCATAGCCATCGGATCACGCCGTTCCCCCAACGCTTCTCAACCTCGTCCGCCTTTAGATCTGAAGAAAAGACCGCATGTCCTGCCAGACTGCTGCACGGGCTCCTCCATAACGCATCGTAGCAGGATGGCAGAGTGGTCTGAACTCGGCGTCAGAAGGTGCTGCACGTTGGCCTCAGAGAACATGTCACGCCAAATGTTGCTAGACACGGCACGATCAAGTCGAGCTTTAACATTTGCCCGGCCCGCACGACGGTTATCATAAGTGTAAGGCAGGCCTGCAAAACCGAGATCACCGAAACCACAAATCTCAAGAACATCACGAAAATCAATCATGTGACCTGCTGAGCGTGGTGTTTCAGAGAAATGCTCGAAGCTCCACATGACCTCGTTAAAGTCACCAGCCACGACCCAAGGCATGTCAGCTTGTTGGTGAAGATCACGGAGGAGGGACCACATGTGATGACGGGCCTCCGTCCGCGGCTCACCGTAGACGCAGGTAAGCCTCCAGGGTGGCTCGCCCACCGCCGCAGTCACATATGCATCAATATATCTTTCATTAATATCTTTTACATCGACGATCAACGACTCATGCCAGTACAAAGCAAGACCACCACTACGACCTACGCTATCACAAGCATCAAAACCACTTAAGCCTAACCTAGCACGATACCTCTTCATTTTATTTTTTCGCTGCCTAGTTTCACAAAGAAAAACGATACTAGGGGAATGAGCCTGGACTAGACTCACGAGATCACGAATTGTCCGGGGGTTCCCCGCCCCCCGGCAGTTCCAACTTAAAATATTCATTGCTCCTGACGGGGCTCTGTTGGCCCCGTCAGTTCACCGACAGCCGCTGGGTCGGTTGCCTCCATAGTGCTCACCTCAATCTATGTCTCCTGGCTCGTGGACGCCCCTCCATCCACAGCATGTATGTCTTGTCCGCCCTCCGTTCTTTTTTTGGGTGTACGTGCATATATGTTGGCTGCTGTAGCTGCATGTTGTTCCTCAGCCATACCCTTGTTGCAACCTGACTTGGACTTTCTTAGTTCAGCCAACAACTCATCAACAGCTGGGTTACCCGTTGCACGATCAGCAGCATACTCCTCCGCCGCACCCGCCGTCTTCATCTGGTTCCCAAACGCCAGTGTTTGCAGCCGCGGATTGAGGCGCCCAGCAGCCACGGATCCAATTTAACTCGAACGCTGAGGTCACATGGCTGATATAAGGACCATAGGAAGGTGGCGGTGTGAACACAGCAAGCACGAGGTCTTGGTCTTTCAACAACTAGATGATACTCACGTGTTGCTACATGAATTATCTGCAATATATTTCAGCGAGATTTGGTTAACACCATTAAATCGGTAACAGGATAACTGAAACTGAAAACACATATAATTTGTTGTATCTGATTATTGCAATGTTGAGAAATATTCACTGATTCCAAAAAATGTCCGTGAAAAACATAAAAATGTTTAACAATGTAAAAAATGTTCTTGCTGTTTAGAAAATGCTTAATGCCATTAAACAAGTTAACAATGTGTAATTGGAAAATGTTGCTGTGTATTCAAAAGTGTTCAAAACATGTATTTAAAATAATCTAGATCATATGTTCAAAACATGTATTTAACAAACGATAGTAGTGATTCGCAAAGAAAGAAGACAATAGTAGTAATCCTAACAACATTTGATAGTGGTAAATAAACGGAGCAGATGCCTCACGACGCTCTTCTACAATGTGCTGGTCCTGCGATGTTACGCGGAGTCCTAGTGGGGCGGCAGAGATGGAGGTGGCGCCGGCGACTATAACGGGTGCCGATTATAACGACGTGCAGTTGGCGGCGGCGACACTAGCATGGTTACTAGCTAGAATAATTAAAATATAAACAAACAACTTCACATAATATGAATTGACTCAAGTTTACTCAAACCAATGGTTATTTAACCATGTTTTATATTGTTTAGAAACTATTTGGTGCATTTGAAATCCAAATGCAACTTCACGTTCCTGAAATGAAGGTGGTCCTAGCTTTGGATCAATGAAAGTGGGTGGAGGCACCAAAGCCATTGGAGGCGAGACACATTGTTTGTCTCTTTTAAGTTGCGTTGAGAGTTTGAGACCCTTTCAGCTTTATTGGCGTTTACGTTTGTTTTGTTGGGTTCTACGCCATGTTAACGGGGATACACGTGCCATCAGGCCAATTTAAAGACCACAAGCGACAACCTATATCATCGCTAAGGCTGGTCATAGTGAAGAGTAACTTAGACTAGTAACATGCATATATTACTAGTCTATGTTACTACCTTCATAGTGGGTAGTACTCCCTCTTTTCCGGTTTATAGGGCTCAATTCAAAAATCTCACCAATCAAGGTAGATGATAAGTGGTGGAATAATTTTTATAGTTTGCAAAACCACTCAATTAATGCGCTTGTTTTCCTCAAACAATTGTATTTACTAATGCATTAATTGCAGTGCATGCATGCATAAAGCACATGCATTGGTCAATTTTCTTTTAATACTTACATGCAATGATTTAATGCACCTTGAAATCTGAACATGTGACGAGGAACAACCAAATTGAGCCCTATAAAATGGGAAAACTAAAATTTTGAGATAAGCCTTATAAACCGGAAAGGAGGGAGTATTATATATGTGGTAACATAGATGCCTTCATTTATTACTTTGTAGACTCATTTTGCATTGGGAAGCGCTATGTGATGGTAACATATTATGTTACTCTATTTGCCTCTCTCCTCATTAACTACTTGCCACCTCATCATTTTTGCTTATGTGACAACTAAGTTACTACCTATGTTACTCCCACTATGACCAGCCTAAGTGTCCTCCCGGCTAGTTAGTGAGCCTCCTTGTTTGATCATCCCATCTCATGGGTAAAGGAGATAGCTTCAAACACTGCAGTTAGAGGAACTCCAATAGCTCTTGTATCCCTAAAAAAAACTACCATTTACAGGAAGTTGGAGCAAGGCGGTGAATCGATACCTGTCCCGAGATCCCCCTCTCCTCTCGCGACCGCGTCGCCCCCGCGGGCGAGCGGTCGCGCCTCCAGCGCCCCCTTCCCGAGCCCCCCCTCCCCTCTCTCCTTGCCGCTGTCGCTGGCGTCCGGCCGGGCCTGGCCCGGGCGGTGCTGGCGGCGGCGGCCTCTGGCCTTTCCCCTCGCGGGTCGCTCCGACGCGGGGCGGGGCGGCGCTGCGGGGTGCTCCCAGGCGGCGGCGGTCCGGCGCGTCGGCGGTGCTCTCCGGCGTGGTGGCGGGGGATCTTCTGGGCGGCGGCGCTGCCGTTGGCGGCGGGGTGGCGCGGCGATGCAATCTGGCGGCACCCGCTCGGCCCAGATCTAGGCCCTTCGGGCCCCATCTGGGTCTGGGCGGGCCGGCGGCGGGGAGGGTCGTCGGTGTGGCTTCCGGGAGGCAGGGGAGCGGCGATGAGCGGGTGGATGCTGGCGGCGCTGGTGCCGCCCTGCTGCAGCGTGGCCGGCGGGGCTTTACGGGCCCAAATCGGGCCTGGCCGGGCCAGGGGTGGCCTGGTATGCCCTGCTGCTGCGTCCGGACGGCGACCGCGACGGTGCCGGAGGCTTGGGCCTCCCGCACGACTGCGGTGGAGGTAGTTCCCTCCCGCGTGGTTCCGGTGCTGTTGCTCCTGTCGCCTCGTGTGTCTCTCTCCTTACTCTTGGCCTCGTGGTGGTGATCTCGGTGAGGCGGCGTGGGTGGCGTCAAGACCGCGGTGGCGCATGCTGGTGGGCGGCGAGGTGGCCGGTTGGCTTCGGCCTGGTTGGGCGGTGGGGCTTGGAGTGCGGGAGAAATCCCTTGCCGGCTCTCTTTCGGCTCCGATGCGGTGACACTTACGGTTGCCACCATCCCTTCTTGGAGGGTGTTGGATGTATCCATCCCCCACTTCCTTTCGCGTGCCGGGGGAAACCCTAGGACATGTCCGGGCAGCAGCGTCGTCGATGTCGCATCCCTTGCTGGAGGTGCTGCTTGGTACGCGGCGGGTCGGAGTCTGGGTCTGTGGTGGATCAATTTCGGAGGGCGCAGCGGTGGCGGGTCATCCGCGCTTTGTCGAGCTGCCGTTGTTGGCATTTCTTTCTTCTTCTTTGTCCTTTCTCTTTCTTTTGGGCTTGTTGCGCTTCTCGCCCGAGCACTCCTCTGTATCGGTGTTGGTTTCTTTGTAATACAAAGCGGGGAAGCCCTTTTTCGGTAAGTTGGAGCAAAAAAAAAGGCCTCCAACCTTTCCCGTAAACCCGAATTTTTTTACAGGGTCCAGTATAATCACCTTCTCAGTCCTTCAAGTTTAGGGAAAGATGACTTACTCGTATAGTTTTGGTGGCCGGATAACTGCATGAAACTTCACGAACGTAACGCCGGACCGCTGTGAGAACGCCCAGCGCCATCGCCGAAGGCCCACATCACCGTGCGGACGCTCCTGCCCCGCCTCCTACCCTGCCCACGAGGCCGGCCGCCGTCACCATTGCTCTTGTGTGCCGGACCGCCTTGCGTCGCCGCCACCGCCATGAGCTGCGCCACCGCCCTGCCTCATTTCGTATCCTGCAAGCGAGGTTTGCCGGCCGCCACCACGCTTTGCTACACTGCCGCACCATGGGCTGGACCGCCCAATGCCGCTGCCACCCCTGCCCCGGCTACTGCTCTACCCGCAAGGCCGTCTGGCCGCCGCCACGTGTCGCCACCACCGCCGCCACCATGTGATGCCATCGCCACCACACCTATGCGCCGTCACCACACGCTGCCTTCGCCATGCACCTCCGTCGGTGCGCTGCCACCGCTCACCGTCATGCCTCTATGACTGACTTGCGGGCCCTATGCTTTTATTTGGAGTTTTTAAATTGAAAATGGAAAAGTAAAGATTTTACAGGATGATGATTACGGGAGCTAAGAAAAGTGACCTTCAATAAATTCCCTTAAATTTGACAATCATCCCGTAAAAGTGGTTTTACGGGAATTTTTTAGGGGTTGCAAGTTTGCAACACATAAACGAGTCTGCTTTTGAAAACTGAATTTTTTGAGACGATGGTTTTGAAAACTTTCCCACCACGTAAGTACGTACTGTGGTACGAGCTGGGCCTGAAATCTCGACGAACGAGAAATAAACTGGGCTGTGTACTGTGCCGCGGGCTGGGCCAGTACTCTCACAAGAATTCCGACCATTCGTTCATAATATAGAAAAGAAGAAGAAATCCGATGAATTTCGAGGCATTGTTCACGAGTATAGGAGCTCGAATTTCGAGGCTCACAATCTCGCTAGGCATACACTTTCTTTAGGGTTTGGTCACCATGTTTGGTTAGGCCAACCCGGAGAATTGAATTTTATTCCTGTAAATGTTGGGACAGTTTGAATAAAGCCTGGCGAGAATGTCTCAAAAACAAAATCCGATGAGGTCCCTCGGCCTCCCCAGCGACGGCGACCTCCTCCTCGCCAACGACAAGTATAGGGTTCCCTCCTCCGTCTCCGAGGGTAACTCCCCACCACCAACCGTTTCCCCTTCCATCGGTAGCTCACCTCATCTGCCGCACCCCCTGCCCCCCGCCTTGCTCTTTAGACACCGCCCCCAATGAGCCACGACGCTCGCCGGCAACACGGCTCGCAGAAAATGGACGGCTTGGGGAGACCTTGGCCCTTCAAGTTCCGATGATCGCACAGGTGCTGGCGGTGAAGTTAAGTCGAGGTCTATGGAAGGTCAAGGCGGGAGATCCGTCGCCTTCGTCTTCTCCAATTCAGGCGAGCCTTCCTTCCACCTATTGGGGAATGATTACATTGTGGAGCAGAATAGACATTGTAGATTTGCTGTCTTTGATGATTCTTTGACAACACGGAGAAACTATTGGTGAGATCTTGAGATATACAACTATGCCTAGCACACTATCCCGAGTGATACGAGAGTGTCCATGTATTTTTTTTTTATCAAATTGGATCCTCCAACATCTTTGCGACGAAACTTCTCAAGACTGATCCACCTCCTTTACCTAAAAAGGGAATCACTCTATTCTAGGAGTAGATGGGAAGTGGTAACTATGCGTACCACACTATCTGGATTTTATCACTCAAAACTATATTGACCCTTCAAGGTTGGCCTGGTAATTATATTTTGCCAAGAGACATTTGTCATCCTGTCAATATACGCCACTTTGTTGTTTAAAAATGATGTCCAGTCCAGTGCTCCAGAGCATGGAAAGATGAAGTGTCTACAAGAGCTGAAAAGAATGCACCAAAAAAAATAGAGTGTTGCATTTCGAATTAGTGAGTTGGGGAAGTTAACAGAGCTTGATGAAACTAGCATATACCCTTGCGAGCAGAAATCAAAGGTTACAACACTTTAAGCCTTTTTTATTCAAACTTTATGCCTTCAACGGCTTACTTGTTTTCCTCTTCATGTAAAAAAAAAACTGAATTATGAAACATGCTGCCTTTTTGCTTCTGTATGTAGGATTTTCAGTGGACCTACAGGTGAATGCTAGCTGTCTTGATTTTCAGGCCTGAGAAATACATTGTTAGACCTGCGTTGGAAAAAGCCTCTTTCTCTCACCTTGTTCCCAGTGAAGCAAGCTGTTCAAGCAAATGGATACAAGCGAAAAACAGAGGAGAAGCAGAGCAGCACACACAGGTTAGTTTACCAGGCAACAAAAGCCTTCCCTTTTTCTCACTGAACCAGCGAACACGCCGGCTCTGCTCTTTTGATGTCCAGTTACAGAAACCGACACCACTGTGGCCATACCAATGCACGCATACAGCCCGCACTGT
Organism: Triticum timopheevii; assembly: GCA_963921465.1. Lineage (NCBI taxonomy): Eukaryota > Viridiplantae > Streptophyta > Magnoliopsida > Poales > Poaceae > Triticum > Triticum timopheevii. The sequence continues at coordinate 673,970,074 of OY997274.1, forward strand.
ACTGCAGTACTTGGATACACAGTCAGTACACTCACTATGTGAATTGATGGCAGCAACACATTCAGCTAACCATCACCTCATTCACTCACAATGCACCAACACATGGACGCCTTCCAGGTTTTAGCAAGATCATATTACAACAGGTTTACACAGCTTACAACCTGCAGGTGAATGCTAACAGTCGTTATTTTCTTCTCTTTTTCCAAAAGAATTGCACGGTGAAGCTGTCTTGTTGATTCTGTATGTAGGACTTCAGTGGACCTGCTGGTGAAGGATAGCTGTCTTGTGGCTTCTCTTCTAGGGCTTTACAATGTAACAAAAGATAAATAAAATGGGCATACTCAGCAAGTCAGCATGTATGAATTGCATTGTCGAATGATGTTAGCTGTTAGGCATGAAGTACATAATTGTAACATTTTTTTTAGAAAAGGGGGATTCCCCGGCCTCTGCATCAGATCGATGCATACGGCCTATATTATTAAAAAAGTAAACAAGGTCTCAACAATGGTCTTACAATAATGGAACAAAAGCAGCATCTAGCTCACATAGAGCGTCAACTGCAAAGCAGAAACGAGAAAAGCCACAACCGGCTGGCATAAGAACAGATAGGTTAACTAAATGCCTATCCTATTACATGATCGCCATCCAAACCGGTTGAAGATATCCCGCGCTACCCTCTCCCACCGGACAGATCCAGTAACCAAACGCTCCCTGGCCTCCGTTGGAGTGAGTAAGGACCACATACGGATCAGCGCTGTAGCCCGGAATAACACCTGCAAAAAATGAGTATTTGTTGTTCTGTTAAAAACCAAATCATTTCTGCAATTCCAAATTGCCCATAATACGCACATACTCCTAACGAATGTGTCTGGCTGTTTCGGACTCAATCCCAACAAGCCACGCCCCAAATAACGTGTTGACCGATCTCGGAGGAGTAATATTAAAGGCAATTTGCACGGTGCGCCACAACCCTTGTGCTAACGGGCATTCAAAAAATAAATGCTTGATAGTCTCATCCCGATCACAGAAACTACACCTAGTAGATCCTGTCCAGTTGCGCTTAACTAGATTGTCCTTTGTAAGAATAACTTGTTTATGCACAAACCACATAAACACTTTAATCTTCAAAGGAACCTTAACTTTCCAGACCTCCTTGGAAGTCGGTATCACAGTTGAATTAATGATATCAATGTACATCGATTTTACCGTGAACACCCTAGTTCTAGTTAGCTTCCAATACAACTGGTCGGGCTGAGGATTTAGCTGAACTTCCATCAGCCTACGGAACAAGTGAAGCCATGCTTCCCATCGAGGTCCAACAAGCACCCCTCCTAAACTGAATGTTTAGAGGGATAGACTGCATCACCGTGGCCACGAGAGCGTCCCTACGCTGAACAATACGATATAGTGTCGGATATTGTGTAGCCAAAGGCGCGTCACCCAGCCACGTATCCTCCCAGAATCGCGTATCATCTCCATTACCAACAATACATCTCGTTCTGTTAAAGAAAGCGGCTTTAACCCTCATGAGCCCTTTCCAGAACGGCGAATCTGTAGGTCTCATAGTGACCTGGGATAAAGTCTTTGAGTGCAGATATTTACTACGTAGAATCTGCGCCCAAGTTGCCTCTGTCTCAGAAGACAACTTAAACAGCCACTTACGAAGCAGGCATCTGTTTTTGACTTCAAGATTTTCAATACCAAGTCCCCCTTGGTCCTTTGGTCTGCAGATAATATCCCATTTGGCCAATCTGTACTTCCTCTTAGACTCATCACTCTGCCAAAAGAAGCGAGAACGATAGAAGTCTAGCCTTTTCCTCACCCCAACTGGGACCTCGAAGAAAGATAAGAGAACATAGGTAAACTCGTGAGCACCCAGTTAATCAGAATCAACCGGCCTCCATAAGACATGAGTTTTCCTTTCCAACAACTTAGTTTCTTCTCAAATCGATCCTCGATACACTTCCACTCACCATTTGTTAGCTTACGATGGTGTATGAGAATACCAAGATACGTGAAAGGTAGAGCCCCAACTTCACAACCAAACAATTGTGTATATGCTTCTTGTTCATCTTTGGCTCTACCAAAGCAGAACAACTCACTTTTATGGAAATTAATCTTCAGCCCAGACAATTGTTCGAAAAGGCATAACACTAACTTCATGTTCCTCGCTTTGGCCAAATCGTGTTCCATGAAAATGATTGTATCATCAGCGTATTGCAGGATGGACAAACCACCATCAACCATATGAGGCACCAATCCCTCCACCTGACCGGCCTCTTTGGCCCTCCCAATCAGGATCGCTAACATATCAACCACAATATTGAACAGAATAGGCGACATAGGGTCACCCTGTCTCAAACCCTTGTGCGTTTGGAAATAATGACCTATGTCATCGTTAACTTTAATGCCAACACTGCGTTTTTGCGTGAATGTTTCCACTTGATGTCGCCAGCGCTCATCAAAGCCCTTCATTCGTAAAGCTTGCTGGAGGAACGGCCATTTGACTTTATCATAGGCCTTCTCGAAATCCACTTTGAAAACAACACAATCTAGTTTTTTGTATGAATTTCATGAAGCGTTTCATGAAGGACCACAACTCCTTCGAGGATGTTCCTATCCGGCATGAAAGCCGTTTGAGAAGGTTGTACTACAGCGTGCGCAATCTGTGTGAGCCTGATCGTCCCAACCTTGGTAAAGATTTTGAAACTGACGTTGAGAAGGCAGATAGGCCGAAATTGCTCAATTCTCACGGCATCTGTTTTCTTAGGCAACAAAGTTATCGTTCCAAAATTAAGTTGGAACAGCTGCAAATGTCCCGAGAACAAATCATGAAACATCGGCATCATGTCCCCTTTGATAATATGCCAACACTTCTTGTAAAACTCAGCCGGGAAACCATCCGGCCCCGGTGCCTTATTACACTTCATTTTGGCAATAGCCTCGAAAACTTCCTTTTCCGAGAAAGGGGCAGTTAATACATCGTTCTCCACAGCAGTAAGTTGAGGGATATCGCTAACCCTAGACTCATCCAGGGATACACAGTTCTCCTCTGGTGGTCCGAACAAACGTTTGTAGTACTCAGTAATGTAGAGCTTCAAGTTATCCTGGCCGACTATTGTACCCTCATCTTGTTCTAGCTGGAAGATTCTCTTCTTTCGGTGCTTGCCATTGGCAATCATGTGGAAGAACTGAGAGTTCGCATCCCCCTGGACAACTTTTCTCACCTTTGCCCGCAATGCCCACTTTAATTCTTCTTCACAGAGTAACTCCTTCAGCCTCATCTCAGCCTCATGCTTAATATGAAGCTCGGTGGGTAACAGAATCGTAGTTTCTGCTCTTATGTCTAAGGTTTGGATAAGGGAAAGGAGTCGTTCCTTGTCCACCTTATACACTCCACCTAGATGTTTAGCCCACCCACGAAGGAAACTTCTGAGATGCCTAATCTTGTTCTGCCAGCGTTCAATGGGCATTTCTACCTCCTACATCTTTAGCCCATTCTCTGGCAACAAGATCCAAAAATCCTTCTCTTTCAAACCACGCCAGCTCAAAAGAGAATAAATTCTTATTACCCGAGTAGGTAGCCCCACCAGAATCGAGCAATAGAGGAGTGTGATCAGAAATTTCGCGAGATAGAGCCTGAACAGTTACAAAGGGAAACTTCTGTTCCCAAGCAACACTAGCCAGAACCCGATCCAACTTCTCGAAAGTTGGATTTGGCATCGCGTTCGCCCAGGTGAACTTCCTACCTGAAAGCTCAATTTCTCTCAAATCTAAGCTTTCAATAATGGTATTGAACATAAATGACCATCTCCCATCAAAATTGTCATTATTCTTTTCATCGCGTCTTCTAATAATATTAAAATCACCCCCAACCAGAATTGGAAGCTGCTCAGACCCGCAAATTCTAACAAGATCTGCCAAAAAGTCAGGTTTGAACTCTGCCTGCGCTGCCCCGTACACCGCCACCAAAGCCCAGTCGAAACCATCATCTTTGGACCGCACCCTGAACTTAACAGCAAAATCCCCCATGACCACACTGCGAACTTCGAGAGAGTCACATCTAACACCAAGTAAGATTCCCCCCGACCTTCCTCTCGGCGGAAGACAATGCCAGTCAAACTCAATACCACCCGACAACGTATTGAGAAATTGAGGTGAGAAATTTGCTCTACCCATTTCCGGCAAGGCAATAAATTCCAATCTATGCTCAATGGATGCCTCCGCAAGGAACCTCCTTTTAGCTAAGTCCTTAAGAGCTCTGCTATTCCAAAAGATTCCTCTCATATCTCATCATGAAATTTTTTTAGCCGTGCGGATCCTAGCGCTCCTACGGACCGCGGACATCGGGTATATTTTGCGCTTCCACTTGCGCTTAGGGCTGGTCGGGCCCACCCAGTCCAAAATGCCCGTAACCGGGGAAGTATCTACTTCCAACCCGACATTCTCGTCCTCCTCCTCCGGCTCCTAGAGGGGCGGTGCGAGATCATCACAAAAATTATCAAGTATTCGTACTCCCAAGGCATCAATCTCAGAATCGTTCATCGGTTTGACGGCAGCTAAGTTACGAATCACTTCTAAAGCCCTCTCGGCTTCTAGATCAAGCAAATCGTTAACAGAATTAGTAACTTCACCCTCATTACTACCAAGTGAAATTCCTAATTGGTGTGCCTTATCCACAATTTGATCGTGTGAAAAATGCATAATAGTATTGGAAGTATTCACGGACATACCAGTAGTGACCTGGACGTCACGAAGCTTTGCCGCCCTCACGGCACAGCGCTGCTGCATGTCGTCAACCTCCGGATAGCCCTGAAGCAGACAACTCATGCGTCGGCCCTCAGCTGCCTGGTCCGGAATCCCGCCAAACAGAATAACCTCCTCCCGCGAGAATTTATCCGGAGAGCGACCGCCTGTCGCTCCCCGAACATCCACCCGGTCGCCATAACCAGGTGAGAGCGCCGAGTCCGCCACTGGGGAGGCAAAGGCCACCTGCCTCCGCCCCCCATCCACTCCGGACCGCCTGTCCGGAGTGCACGTTGAAGTCGCGAACGGGGCGCCCCCCTCGGGCACCGAAGGAGAAGAGAGCCTTGAGGCCGCCTGCCCCAAGCCCTCTCGCAGACCCTGTCCAGCCGCCTGCAGTGTCGCCCCAGCAACAGGCGTAGAGGGTGCGGAGGCCACCTGCCCCGGCCCCCCTACCGTGGTCCCGTCGTCTCTCCTGGTAACCTCAACAGGAAGAATAGGAGGTGGGGTCTCCAAAGCACCCTGGCCCGAACCCCCAGATGGGATCGGACCACCCTCCTGCAACACAGCCACGTCACCGCAAACCGAAGAAGGCGAGACCATGATATCCAGCCTCGCAACCCCACCAGAACCCTCCACAGCCGAGTCCTCAAAGTCCAACGCCGGTAAAAAGTACTCGAACTCCTCAATAGACTCCACCCGCTCACTCCACAGTCTCAGAGGTGCAGACGCGGGACCGAAGGAACCAAATCTCAAAGTGGTCGATGGCACAGACGCATTAGGCGCCGTCTCTCCTCCTGCTGCCTTACTAGTCGGCTCCGGTCTCTTGGCCATCTCACACACAGAATCATCGGCCGGTTTTTCCTTACCGGCCGTATCATCATCACCCCCGCTCATATCATCGCCAGTGGCAGCCGGAGCCTCGGCAAAGAGGCTATCATCCTCAAATTCAATCTCAAGGTTGTATACCTGACCACGATAAGCCCACTTAACCACGTCTGGCACGAAGTCAATGTCCAGAATGCTGACCAACAGGCCGGCAATCCCATGAGCTCGAGTAAAGGCCATATCCACTCGCTCGGTCTTTCCCACCATGATACCGAGACTAGCAACAACCCTGGCATCCTGCAGTAGCGCAGACGGAGCTCCCGAAAAGCGCAACCAGGCCTGGATAAGGGGTTTACCCTAAGGCTCAACCAGCTTCCACTCGTGGAACTCAAGGATGGCCTCCGTACCTGGAACCTTACACATCCCAAAACTCAGCAACCTCTGTAAATCCTCCACAGTTGGAAACTGCACCCTGAATAAGTTGGTCTCCAGCCTGACAAGCTCCCAATGGAAGTCTCCTGGTGCCAGCTCCCGGAGGCGCTGAATAATCTGGGCCTCAGACACTTGACCTCTAGTCACTTTCACCACCCCAGTTGTCGTACTGTGCACCTCTTGAGGAACCTCCCTCTCAGTCGGTGACTCAAAAAACGTGAGCTCAGAACAGAAGACACCATATGTCATAAGGCTCGGTGTCTGCTCCCGCAACAGCGGACAAGCACCAGACTCGTGTGCAGGCTTACCACAAGTATCACATAGAATAGCCACACATTCAGCAATAAAATGGCCCTTATCGCCACATCGATAACAAAGCATTCTTTCCTTTTTCTTGGCAAACTTTGCAGCCCTGTCCATCTCAGTTCTGTCAGAAGCCTCCACCGACATAGGCTGGGCCTCGACCGCATCAGGAACCTCCACAGCCGCCAGTTCCATCACCACGTCCATCGCCTGGCAAGACGTGTCTGTGTCCTCAGTAATAGCGTCGACCACCGTCTCAATAGTGGTATGATGCTGCCTTGGACGGTACCGACCCCCTCGGCCTCCTCGGCCACCATGATTGCCACGAAAACCGCCTCGGTTACGATGAGCCGGTCCAGAAGCCCCTTCGACAAAACCGCCTGTCGGTCCCAAGAAAGGCCTCTCAGCCGAACCATCGCTCTACCAGGCACACCCCCGTCCACCACCCGTAGACGAGGATCCCCGGTGGTGTCCATCTCCATACGCATTAAAACCATCGTCACCCCACTGCCCTCTAGGTGCCGAGCGAACATCCGCATTAGCCGAGACCAGAGGTGCCTGTGCCTGCTGCAAAACCGGCGTCGTCGAGTCATTGGCCTGCCTTGCCACAAAGTGCGGCGGTCTAGCTCCCGCCTGGGTCGCCACCGGGCGCTGGCCATGAGCAGCCGGAGGAGGCGGCCTTGGGTTCGGGGCACCCCGGCCCGCGGCAGCTCCATGTGTCGGCATTGGTGGCCTAGGACCACCACGCCCCGCTGCAGGCAACATCACCGGCGCGGCAGGCCGAAGTCCAGCGGCAGCAACACCGCGGCCAGCCGGAGCGGCCATATTGGCGCCACCCACTGGCGCTCTTTGGCCGCCGACGACCGGTGCCGCGCGGCCGGTACCAATCCCAGGACGCGGAGGCGGAGGCGCACCACCCCGGCCGGCACCGAGCGGCACCCCCGCGCCACCGCCTCCCGACCCCGCGAGCGCGCCGCCTCCGCCGCGGCCACCTGCCAGCAACTGCGTTGGCCCTCCGCGGTCCGCAGCGCCCGGAGCAGCGTCGCTGGCAGAGGGGACTCCTCGTCCCGCCATAGTTCTGAGAGGAGGAATGCGCCTGGCGCGCGCACCGCCACGATCAGAGAAGCTCGGCCGGCGCCCTCCACTGCGAACCCTAGTCGTAATCGATCGTCTCCCGATCGCATAATCGCTGCATGGGGGTGTAGTCGTACGAGCCGGATCGCTTCGGGCCTCATACCCTGCAATTACAAGCCCAATAGCCATCTGGCCCGGTTCACTCAGAACCGGCCCACCCGCAAGCACACCGACATCGCGGCCCACTAACTCATTCAAACGAGCGATCCGCTGATTACGGATCACAGCGACACGGTCGATCGCCGGCGCCGGCACCGGTGCCGCCGACGACCGCCGGTTTTTCTTTCTTTTCACTAACTTCCATGAACTCTCAGTAATATAATCTGACAAAGTCGGTTTTGGAAGACTAACCTAAGGTATCGGCCCCTTCCAAGGCCGGATCGCCGCAGCCGTAGTCCGGCGATGAACTATGTGCCGAACAACCTCGATTTTGTCTTCCGGTCGTAGTCCTTGCCTCGCCGGATCGTCGACTGGCACAACTCCATCCACAATCGCAGCGACTTCCTCTTCAGAGTAACCCAGATCGAACGCCTCCCAAATAATCGACGACGGCATCGGCGAGTACTCCGGCGAGTCTCCGGCGCTCTCCGCATCGTCTTCGTCCTCCGCATCTGACTCCGCTAGGGCCCAGAACCTTCCACCGATGCGCCCCGCACCGGAAGCAGACGCCGGCGACAAGGCCGCGGTGGGCGCCGCGGGCGCCGCCCGAGTCGCCTGGGTCGTCCGCCCCCCCATCGGATCAGAGCATGTATAGTAGTATAGATTATGCCTTGATCAATGTAACCAGTTCTTGTGGCATAAAGAAGAAATGCTAGTGCATGTTAATTAATTTTAGATGATAAGAGTGCTTGTTACTGTATATTGATGTTCAGTCTTGATTCACTGTGGCAGGATGATTCAGGCATTTGACTTGTTTTATTTTTAGGCACCTTCTCATTGTCTCAGGAGGGTAATTTTAGCAGTATCAGTATTATTATTATTTTGCGGGAAGCAGTATCAGTAGTTGGGGTGTGCGTCCTTGCCGGTTTTAAACTGAGGGCTGTAAATTAAACTAGGGTATAAGTTGAGGATTGAAATGTGCACTTGTCTCTATAAGAAAAGAGTTACATGTTTTTTCTTTGACGCTCAGCGGTGTCTGGTTTTGAAGATCCACCTAACTCCAATGGAATCAAGATGCCACTATGATTTTTTTAATTTTGCGGGTACTAATCAATTGATTCGCTAATGGCCTTGGATCTTTGAAAATGTCCTTCTCAGAGCACGTGAATTGGTCAGACGCGCCAGAATAAAAATAGAACAAATTTTGTAGATAGCTATCATCATTGATGTGTTCAAAAGGTGTGTCAGTGACAACAAGTGGGCAAAAAGGTTTCATTAACTTGGCATATGTGCTTCTAACTTCCATCATGCTGATTAGTATTGCACATCTACGTGCCCTTTAATTTAGCAAGAAGAGGATCTATTGTTAAATGCTAATCTTGTTCTGCTCGAGCTGTCGAGCATGTATTGTTAATTGTCCACCTCACTATAGTTTGTCGGATAGTAAAGTTATTCCATCAGTCGTTTGAACTTGGCTGCGTCCTTTGTCTCTCATAGAGATTCTTTTAGTCCACTTACTTGGCTGCCACCTTTTGTCTCAAATAGAGATTCTTTTTGTCCACTTGACTAATGTTCTCTGAATGGTTCCAGTCATGCTCAAACATAGTACATGTTAAATTTCCCTTCATCTCACCGGTAAATCAGCACCTAGGTACCTTAGTTTCAACTTTCAAGCATGGAGGAGCCCCTTGTTGGCAAGACAGGAGAGGAGAGCCTGGTAGTGATTGAGGTGAAGAAGCAGTTGTACCTTGCCGGGCCTCTCATCGTCGGAAGCCTCCTACAGGATGTGGTCCAAATGATATCCGTCATGTTTGTGGGTCATCTCGGCGAACTCGCTCTCTCGAGTGCCTCCATCGCAACCTCCTTCGCCGGTGTAACTGGCTTCAGCTTGTTGGTATTTTTCTTATCTCTTTCGGAAAAGTTGATTACCCGGCCTTTGCATCGATTGATTGACCGGTGCACGACTTCATCACTTGCATGTACATGTTGGACCTCTTGTACATCCTCATAAACTTCAATGCTTGAACTGAATTTTAGGCCGGCATGGCAAGCAGCTTGGACACGCTATGTGGGCAAGCTTTCGGAGCAAAGCAGCACCATCTTCTTGGCATCTACAAGCAGAGGGCTATCCTTGTGCTCACTCTGGTGAGCGTCGTGGTTGCTGTAATCTGGGGATACACCGGCCAGATCCTTTTGTTGTTTGGCCAGGACCGCGAAATCGCCATGGAAGCAGGGAGCTACATCCGTTGGATGATTCCGTCGTTGTTTGTCTACGGTCCGCTGCAGTGCCACGTCCGGTTCCTGCAGACGCAGAACATGGTCCTCCCGGTGATGCTGAGCTCGGGTGTCACAGCGCTCAACCATATCTTGGTGTGCTGGCTGCTGGTCTACAAGCTTGGCCTGGGCAACAAGGGTGCTGCCTTGGCCAATACAATCTCCTACCTCACCAATGTGTCCATTTTGGCTCTCTACATCAGGATCTCTACATCTTGTAAGAGCACTTGGACGGGGTTGTCGAAGGAGGCATTTCGCGACATCCTCGGTTTCTTGAGGCTTGCCGTGCCATCCGCACTTATGGTTTGGTGAGTTTGAGTTCTATGTGCTGCAGTTCAGGTGAAAATTTTGCATCTCCAATTGATCGGTTTAACTAATTTCTTCCTACATATACATGCATTACACGAGCAGCTGGGAGTGGTGGTCATTTGAGCTACTGATACTTGCTTCCGGATTTCTGCCAAATCCTAAGCTCGAGGCATCGGTACTATCAATCAGGTGAATTTCCTTTACTTCCATACTATATAATCAGACTGTTTTTGTTTCTTTTTCTGATAGTAACATAAATGCAGTTGAATTTCGTGCAGTGTAAATACTATCTCGCTGGTATTCAGAGTCCCCTACGGGCTTAGTGCAGCTATAAGGTCAGAATAAACTCGTACCATGCCGATGTTATTGATATATAGAAACTTGTGGCAACTACTTACAAAGCTGGAAGCTGACACGTATCCTTTAATTACGTGTGTATGTAGCACTCGTGTATCTAATGAGCTGGGTGCTGGGCGACCGGACGCTGCCCATTTGGCGACCCAGGTGATCATGGTCCTGGGAATTGTGTCAAGCGTATCGGTTGCTCTTGCAATCATTTTGGTGCGCAATCTATGGGGGTATGCATATAGCAACGACAAGGAAGTGGTGGAATATATCTCCAGAATTATGCCGATTATTGCCGTGGCATTCTTGTTTGATGATATGCAGTGTGTTCTTTCAGGTAGGTAAATACAAATGAGATGCTGCTTATTCACGAAAAGCAAATTATATGGACGAGCCTGTAGTTTTCGTTTTCATATGTGCTGAAAATATATGGTTATTAATTAGCATATATTACAGGTATTGTTAGGGGCTGTGGCCTTCAAAGTATAGGTTCCTATGTCAATCTCAGTGCGTACTACCTAGTGGGCATCCCGGTGGCTCTATGTTTTGCCTTTGTGTACCATCTTGGTGGAGTGGTAATCAGTAGTACTACTTTCCTAATACATGGCCTTTTCATATACTACCACTTAAATAGGTGATAATTTCACTTCTAGTATTTCTCTTTTGACATGAAGAAACTATGATCTAAAATATGTTAGGGGTTGTGGATGGGAATAACTTGCGCGCTTGTCGTTCAGACGGTGTTATTCATGTCTATTACTCTGCGCACCAACTGGGACAAAGAGGTATTACCAAATACTTTCTTTTTTGTTGGCTTCTTAGTCATCTTACTGCATGCATGCCCTATTGTTTTTAATCCGTGTTGTTGCTTAATTTTGTAGGCTCTGAAGGCCAGGGATAGGGTTTCCATTACTTCTCTACCTTTAGACTTGGCGACATCATGACACACACAGGATGCAATGTTTTCTCTGCCAGAGAGTTGTGCGGGGGAATAATGAAACGACTAAGAATTCGTCGTAAAAAGCAGTGCTTCGTCTCCATATCACCATCATGTGCCACTTCTTCACAGAAATAATAAAAATGTTTATTAGCTAGAATCTACCGTATATGTGGGTGGGGGTATTTCCGAGACTAGTTTCTTCACAAGAGAATATAATGGCAAGGAAATTTTCAATGATCGAAAGAACATGGCATCAAAGACAATTCAACGTGGAAAAGAAGTTAATGCCGATAGTGGGAGGTGTTCACTTGTATTTTAGCAAAGCGAGGAAGGGGTAAGATGTTTCTTTTTTGGACTGCTTGAAGGAGAGAGATGCTTCTTTCAAGAGATTAGGGCCCTTTTCCCATGAAAAAGGCCCATCTTCTAGGGTAATTTGATAATAGTGTGTTTTACTTTGCTTATTTACTTTGACATACTCCCTCTGTTCCATAATGTTATGGTTTAAGTTTCAGCTCATTGAAGTTACGTTGAAGTGAAACTAACCATTGAAGTTTATATCATTCTATGCATTCAAAATCTCAATTTGTTTGCCAAACTTTTGAACTGCGAGTAGTAATCTAAGAAAACACATAAATTAAACATATTCATGTTAGTACTATTCAAAGTTCATCCAATTTAGAATTACGGCTATATAGAGACTACCTTAACCGGAAACTTCTTGGGTGCCTCCCATCGATGAAACAAAGAGTAACTAATTTAATTAACATGTACTTCGCCAATTAAATATGCCTAGTGCAAAGCAAAGGTAGAATGGGGCCAAACTCGTCTTACGAATCTCACCACCACTGTGGTCCAGTCCAGCGCATGCACCTTGTGACCTTGAAATATGCTTTTCTACCTCATATTTCTTGTTTATGTTTAACTTGTATTGAATATATTGAGGTATGTATCTAACCGAGAGATCAGCCTTCTCCAGCATGCATCGTCGATCTCACCTTCATGCATATGGTGCCTTCTCCAATGACACAAAGGCCATGCAACTTGTTCTTTTTCTGTATTATGATAGATTCACAATTTGAATAGTTTAGGACATTTGCATGCTCTTTAAAGTTATACCCTGAGGTATTTGAGCACAATGTTATTCCGCGTAAGAAGACATATTTCTTGACGAATCTATTAATATCAAATTGATTTTTGTGATTTGGTAATTTATCGTTATTATTATTATTGAAAGGAAAGTTGTAGAAAGCGCTATACAACGTTTTTTTTTCTTTTGAAATAATAAGAATCCAAGTTCAGGTCTATGAGGACTTGATCTTAGGTGGTTACTAATCACAAGAGAATGGTCTGACGAGATGTGTGTATGCGTGATGAGCTTAATGTTCTTTTCTTTCTTATTTACCCCGGGCCAACTTGCTTTCGTGTGACCATTGCACTTAGCACTACCATCCAACAAGGTCAGATCTAGCCGACTTGGCAATGGAGTAATTAATTTAAGTAGGCTCTACTTGGGCTCCTCCATAGTTAAATATGCCTAGCACAAAGCAACGGTAGGATAGGACCAACTACCAATCTTATACTCCCTCCGTCCAGAAATGCTTGTCATCAAAATGAATAGAAGGGGATGTATCTAGATGTATATTAGTTCTAGATACATCCTTTTTTATCCATTTTGATGACAAGTATTTTCGGACAGAGGGGCATTTATTACATATTCTCATCACCACCGTCCATCATATGTATTCATGCCATGGCGATCCAGTCCAGCACGTGCACCTAGGTTTGAGTTTTCTCCTTTTTTGCTACATCATACTTGATGTTTCTATATACCTGGCATCTTTTTTCAACATCAACACGCGGAACAAAAAACTTCGATTCATTCAAGTAATAGCTATGTTTGAATTGTTAAATTATTTGTCTATCATCAGTTTTTAACTATTGAGTTGTTTGGCTTGTTGATTTTTGAATTATTTGTGCTTATTTTTATTGTTTAATATCCAGACATGGTTTGTCTGCGGACATGTCCGGGGACATATCGAGAAGGATATGTGACACTTAGACATTAGAGATGCCCTAAGAAACTCCCCGACGATCTTCTCTAGTTGCTGCATGGCACTAGCACCTACTCGTTATATTTGAGATGCTAAAGAACATGCCAGATATGAAATATGTGTGAAGATTTACTATGCACCGGAGCCTCAAATTTGTAGTCACATTGTTGTCGGAAGCTGATCGTAGTGCTAAAATTAGCATAAGCTCATCTGTGCTATATATAGGAATCGAAGTAGGATAGTAAACAGTTACTACTACAACTTCTTTCGACTCAATGCATGTCACTACTCTGGTCTTCTTCCTTAGAAAGTTAATAATTGTATTTTTATTTCTAGCAAGCTCAATCCATCGGTGTTCGCATTGATTGTCGCCTGCCCTCCTCGACCTCGAGTGCAGTTTTCTACACTAGCTCCCGGCTCGTAGTTCAGTTTCAGATGTACTCCCTCCGCTCCTAAATATAAAACCTTTTAGAGATTTCACTATCGACTACTTACGAATGTATATAGTGGAATCTCTAAAAGGTCGTGTATTTTTCTTTGCATGGTAATACGTGTCTCATTGGTATCATAAAGAACAAAGTACAAGTAACATAAAAACCGACATGGCAAAACTGAAAAGATAGCAGAACATCACTGAGTTTGACACCAACGTCGTCACCTGCCTCCGGCACCACCACAGCAGCCACCAAAGAAAAGAATGACGAATCACCACCTCACCCAAGCTCGACGCGGCTCCATCGCCGATAAGCAGCTTTGCGAACCTCCAAGGTGGCTCACCCTAAGTGAAGCCCTTGCCGTTGAATTGAACGAATCAGACCAGGGCAACACCCCGGACACGCCATTGAACTCTAGATCTGACACCCCACCACGACTAAGACGCCGAAGGAGAAAACTAAACCTGCCATCCATGAACCACGAACCCAGCACATGTTTCGTCTTCCAGATGTCGTCGATACGGACCACAATCTGCATCAGCTCCTGAACTACCTCCCAAGCTCTGCGCCGACGATGGAGCAAACGCCGTCGCAACGGCGGAGCGGAGGGAGTAGATTAGTTTAGCAAAATACTACTACCTTTGTACACAAATACACGACGTTGGGTGTAGAAAACATCACCGTCGCATGCATGGACAAAAAGCAAGAGCGACAAAAAACGGAAAAGAAATGGTGGCACCCTTGAGACGCGGTTGAGCACAAATTTGTAAATTAGTAAATTATTTAGTTAATAATGGACGTGGACAAGCGCAAGTTGTGCCTCCGTGCACTCGTCGCAAGAAAATGGTCTGAGCAGTAGCAGGCCAGTATGCACAATGAATCAACAAACTAACTAAAAAAAAGTACGAGTATGCACGATGAGCTAGATCAATTAATCAACAAACTAACTAATTTTCTTTCTTAATTACTCCTGGCTAGTAGCTTGCTTGCTTGTGACTGTTGCAACAAGCGCTACCGTGTAAACGAGGACGGATCAAGGGAACTTGCAACGCAACTTCCTGCTGGATGCCTTCGGTACGTCCTCGGTTCAGTATTGCATAGTGCAAAGCAACGGTAATTAAGATGGGATCAAACTCAATCTTGTCTTTTTGTCACGAACCTCCCCGCCACCTCTCACCATCAATCACATGTATCGATGCTACAGTTTGTTAGACTGTATATACGCCTCTGTATATCTGTATTGTAATCTGTATCGTACCCCTTGGGTACTTCTATATAATGAGACAGCCACACCCCGGATTAGGGGTGTCGAGCAGTTCCCAAACCATATGTTTTACATGGTATCAGTTTAGGGTTACGATGTCTTCCGCTGCCGCCGTCGCCGCCGCCGCCGCCGCCGCCGCGCCGACCGCTCCTCCCGTTCCCGACGTCGCCTCCGCGCCGCCCCATGCGCCGGCCCCTGCCGTCGCGCCCTCGTCGCCGTTCCTGGCCTCCCAGCCCCTGGCCGCGGTCTCGGCGTGGTGGAACACCCAGCCGCCCGCGGGGTCTCCGATCGGATCGGGCGCCGCCCACGGTGACCTCCCTCCGCTGCCATCCTCTGGTGGCCCATCGCCCTCGACCTCTACGGGTGCCCCACCAGCGCCGCCGCCCTTCCAGGGCCAGCCGCCAGCGTACGGCACCGCCCCTGCACCAACCTATGGCGCTGCCGCTGCATCACCATATGCCGCCCCGCACCCGTACTCGGGTCCGGCCTATGGCCCTTCGTGGTATGGCGCCCCTGCTCCGGGTGCTCCGCCACCGCCGCCGGCCGCCTGGCCGATGGCTCCCTACGGCGTGCTGCCGCAGCAGCCCTACGGGGCGCCGACGCGCCCCCAACCATATGCGGCGCCGCCTTCGCTTCCCTACGGGGCCGCGCCTCCTCCGTCGCCAGGGGACCCGTACTCAGGTGCCCCTGGCTATGGTGCGCCATTGGCCATCGCGCCACCTCACGAGATGGATCCGGGTATGGGTCCCTATGCGCCAGCGCCACAGGATCGTGCTTCACCGCCATCGCCGTTTTATTTCTCGCACCTGCTGCCAGTGAAGCTCGGGACGGACAACTACCTGTCGTGGCGTGCGCAGGTCCTGCCTCTCCTCCGCAGTCGTTACCTGGAGGGTTATGTTGATGGGTCCATCCCGTGCCCACCTCCTCACCATCCGGCATATCACACGTGGGTGGCACAGGATCAGGCCATTCTCTCAGCCATCCAGTCCTCGCTCACGCCGAGTGTTTCGTCGATGGTCATCTTCGCCGCCACGTCCAGGGAGGCGTGGGCGGCCCTCCACACCAGTTTCGCCTCCCAGTCTCAGGCGCGTGCGCACTCTATACGCACCGAGCTCGGCGAGACCAAACTTGGCGATCTCAGCATCACGGAGTACTTCAACAAGATGACGAGCCTCGCAGACACTCTGGCCTCTGTTGGTCAGCCACTTCTGGACGCAGACTTCACCACCTTTGTGCTCAACGGGCTCGATGATGATTATGATAATCTCATTGAGAACGTCCATGGTCGAGATGATACACTTCCGCATCGTGAGCTCTATGCGCGCCTTCTTGGGCGTGAGCAGCGCATTAAGGCGCGCCGTGTCTCCCCCCAGCTTCGTCTCCACCAACACCGCCACACGTGGCAAACCTCAGAAGCCGGCCCCATCAGGTGGAAAACCACCGGCTTCCCCGTCACAGGCCTCGCGGGGCAATGCGCCGACTATCACAGGAGGGAGTCGCCCAGTTGCTTGCTGTTCCAGTTGCGGCGCTCCTCAGGCTTGTCAGCTTTGTGGCATAGACCGTCACCTCGCCTCTCGTTGCCACCGACGCTACAAGCAAGACTTCCTTGGCCTTGGCAACAATGGCAAAGGGAATGATAAGCAGGCTGCAGCTGCGGTGACCGGACACGACCACGGGCGGACCCAGTCGTACTCTCTTGATCCGGCGTGGTACATGGATACAGGCGCGACGAATCACCTCACCAGCGAGATGGACAAGCTCTCCGTTCAGGAACCGTATCGTGGACATGATCAGGTGCACACCGCCAATGGAGCAGGTATGCGCATCTCCCATGTTGGTCAGGCATCACTTCTTGCACACAATTTTCGCAAACTGCAACTTTCTAACGTCCTTCGAGTTCCCTCTGCTACGCGTAGTTTGTTGTCTATTCCTCAACTTACTCGTGATAATAATGTCCTTGCTGAGTTTCACCCTTTTCGTTTCTTTATCAAGGATCGGGACACGAGGGCCGTTCTGCTTAGTGGTCGTCTTCGCCATGGCTTATATGCACTTGACGCACCGTCTGCATCTCCTACGTCGTCTTCTCCTCAGGTGTTCAGTGGTGTTCATGTGTCACCTACGCACTGGCATGCGCGCCTTGGACACTCTGCTGCTCCTATAGTTAGTCATGTTCTGCATCGCCATGAACTGCCAGTTGTGTCCAATAAAAGTGCTGAAACTGTTTGTGATGCCTGTCAGCAGGGCAAGAGTCACCAACTACCATTTTTAGAGTCTAGTCGTGTTGTGAAACATCCTCTTGAGCTTGTGTTTTCTGATGTGTGGGGTCATGCCCAAACATCCATTAGTGGTCACAATTACTATGTCAGTTTCATTGATGCTTACAGTCGGTTTACTTGGCTATATCTTATCAAGCACAAATCTGATGTGTTTAATGTTTTTATTCAGTTCCAAGCACATGTTGAGCGTCTCCTTAAGCATAAGATTATTCATGTTCAATCCGATTGGGGGGGTGAATATCACAACCTCAACTCGTTTTTTAATAAGCTTGGGATTTCGCATTGTGTGTCTTGTTCTCATACACATCAGCAAAACGGCACCGCTGAACGTAAGCATCGTCATCTTGTAGAGACTGGCCTCACTTTACTAGCTCATGCCTCCGTTCCGTTTCGGTTCTGGAGTGATGCTTTCTCCACCGCCTGTTTCTTGATAAATAGGCTTCCCTCACGACTACTGAAAATGAAAACCCCTCTTGAACTCTTGCTCGGTGATATTCCAGACTAAACGTTTCTCAAAGTGTTTGGATGTGCATGTTGGCCGCACTTACGGCCTTACAACAAGCGTAAATTAGAGTTTCGGTCTAAGAAGTGCGTTTTCCTTGGGTACAGTTCTCTTCACAAAGGGTACAAGTGTCTTCATGTTCCCACCAATCGTGTCTACATTTCTCGTGACGTCGTGTTTGATGAGAATGTGTTCCCGTTTCGTGCTCTTCCGAACCACTCTATCACTACTTTACCACCTGTGCACTCCGCTACACCTTCACCTGACCAATTTGTGGATGTTGCAAATGCTCCTGTGTTGCTTCCTAACCATGCTGCAGGTATTGGACGCGGTGCTCGCCTTGAACTCCTGGATGATGAGATTCTCGACGACACTCGTGATGGCCGCGATGATCCTGTGCATGGCCCATGCATGGCGGGTCCTACCCGTCAGCCCGATGCTTCCACTGCCGCCCCGCGGGCATCGGCGGTGCCCGCGGCTGCACCCGTCTCGGCCGCTCCCCTGGCCGGGTCGCCCACCTCCACGCCCGGGTCGCCAGGCCCGTCGCCCGGCTCGCCCGCGCCTGCGCCTGGGTCGCCCGCCTCTGCACCCGGGTCGCCCGCCCCGTCGACCGGGTCACCCGGTCCAGCGCCTGGCTCGCCTGTCAGGACACAGGAGCTGCCCTCGTCGGGCCCAGCAGACACGGCAGCTGCGCCGGCCAGCCCCGCCTCGGCAGTGTCGTCTGATGCTGAGTCTGCTGACTCTGGCTCGGCCACGACGCCTTCGTTGCCTGCGACCAGCCCCGTGGTGCCAGCACCGCACGCTGTGGTTCATCATCGACCGCACACACGCAGCCGGTCTGGTATTTTTTGTCCTAAGGAACGCAAAGACGGGACGGTGGCGTGGCTTGCTGCATGTGTGGCTCATGCTGCTGCGGATCCCACGGCAGAGCCGCGTCATTTTCAGGCTGCACTGGGTATTCCTCACTGGCGTGCTGCGATGGAGCAGGAATTTCAGGCCTTACTGAAAAATGGTACTTGGCAGCTTGTTCCTCCGGTCTCTGGCGTCAACATCATTGACTCCAAGTGGGTGTTTAAGGTCAAACGTCATGCAGATGGTTCTATTGAGCGCTACAAGGCACGACTGGTTGCCAAGGGTTTCAAGCAGAGGTATGGTCTTGATTATGAAGACACTTTCAGTCCGGTTATCAAGCCTACTACTATTCGTATTCTGCTGTCTCTTGCCGTTACTCGTGGTTGGTCGCTTCGTCAGCTTGATGTGCAGAATGCTTTCCTCCATGGAATTCTGGAGGAAGAGGTTTATATGCATCAACCACCCGGTTTTGTTGATCCTACGCGGCCGCATCATCTCTGTCGTCTAGTCAAAGCGTTGTATGGACTTAAACAGGCGCCTCGTGCATGGCATGCTCGTCTTGGTTCTGCACTCCGGGCTCTTGGGTTTATTCCCTCAACTGCTGACACGTCACTGTTTCTCCTTCAGCGTCCTGAGGTGACGATGTATCTTTTAGTATATGTTGATGATATCATCCTTGTCAGTTCCTCCAATGTTGCTGCGGATCGCCTTGTGTCTGCATTGGGTGAGGAATTTGCTGTCAAAGATTTGGGTGCTTTGCATTATTTTCTTGGATTGGAGGTGTCACGGTCTTCTGCTGGTTTGACTTTAAGTCAGAAAAAGTACTCCATGGATTTGCTGGGCCGTGCTGGGATGCTCCAATGCAAACATGCTATCACTCCGATGTCTGCCACTGACCGGTTGTCTGCCCTTGATGGAGATCTTCTTTCCACTGATGACGCCACTGAGTATCGCAGCCTTGTTGGGGGTCTGCAGTATCTCACTATCACCAGACCTGATGTCTCTTATGCAGTCAACCGTGTGTGCCAGTATCTGCATGCACCTCGTACCACTCATCTCTCGGCAGTTAAGCGCATCCTGCGTTATGTTTCCTCTACTGCTTCGTATGGTCTGCTCCTTCAGTCTGCACCGTCTTGTGACCTTTCGGCGTTCTCTGATGCGGATTGGGCTGGCAGTCCTGATGATCGGCGATCCACGGGGGGATATGCAGTGTTCTTTGGTCCTAACCTGATCGCCTGGAATGCACGCAAGCAAGCCACCGTGTCTCGTAGCAGTACTGAAGCTGAGTATAAAGCTGTTGCTGATGCTACCGCTGAGATCATATGGGTACAGTCTTTGTTGCGAGAGCTGAGAGTTTCTCCAGCTCATCCTCCAGTTTTGTGGTGTGATAACATCGGCGCTACATACCTTTCATCTAATCCGGTGTTTCATGCTAGGACAAAACACATCGAGGTTGACTATCACTTTGTTCGGGAACGTGTTGCACAGAGACTGCTTTGTATCAAGTTCATCTCATCCAAAGATCAACTTGCTGACATCTTCACGAAGCCTCTTCCACAACCACAGTTTGTAGGCTGTAGGCGCAATCTTAACTTGCTTTGTACTTCAGGCTACAGTTAAGATTGAGGGAGGGTGTTAGACTGTATATACGCCTCTGTATATCTGTATTGTAATCTGTATCGTACCCCTTGGGTACTTCTATATAATGAGACAGCCACACCCCGGATTAGGGGTGTCGAGCAGTTCCCAAACCATATGTTTTACACAGTTGTCCTGTTCAGCGCATGCGTGCACCTTGATTGCAGTTTTTTTTTGGTGTCCTTTTTGTTTTATTACCTCTTACTTTCATGTTCTTGTCTAACGGCTCAAAAGACCTCGCGTGCAGAGGATGCCGTGGAGGACTGCGCTGATCGGAGCCCAAACCCTAGCCGCCGGACTCCTCCCTCCGTCGCTGTCGGAGGATGCCACCGGGCTAAGCCTGGTGGCCGGCGGTGGTGGCGGAGGATCCCCTCCCTACTGTGATGGAGGAGGTAGGGCGGACCTCATCCCGCGAGGAGGCGCGGCCTATTTGGATGTGGGCGGCGATGCGGCTTTGTCCGGGCGATGGTGTGGTCAGCTAGTGGTAGGCCGGTGGCAGCGGCGTGCACAGGATGTCATGGAGGACCGGGCTGGTCGGGCCGGGTACATGCGGTGGTGGCCCCCGGCCATGGCCTAGCCAGGGTGGTCGCCTCACTGCGCCGTGGCGGCGGCCCAGGGCGGTGGCGGACGGTGATGCCCAAATCGTCCTCGGCGTCATAGCTTGGCGCAGATTTGGTACAATTGTGTGAACCAGCCTTTACAGTCTACCATGACCCCAAGCCTGCTACCCTGGCATTGTCCTAGTGAACAAACTTGTTGGACAACAAACCCATGGTGCCTGCGGCGAAGCCCATGTGCTAGTAGCATGAGAACCATTTCAACTATCGTCACATTGGCTGGCCCTTTGTGCAGTTGGCTTGGCCTCTCTTCCGCTTAATGAAATCGCAGCTCTCTTGCGCTCTTTCAAAAAAAAAAAACCTATCGTCACATTGGGTGCTGCCCTAGCTTCCGACACACTTGGTCAAACAATGGGGTGCTCCTCTATGAGCACACGATGGACCTTGGCCGTGAACGCCAAGATCCCTTACTCTTCCCGTAGGATATGATGCATCAGCATCTCTCTTACTGCTCGATGCCGCCTGCTGTCCAAATCAGACATCGGCGATGGCGAACTCACCCCGTGACGGCCCACCCCACAAACGGCGACGAAGGCGAGCCCGCTATCATAGGCCAGAGTCTATTCGACCACCGATCACAAGTGAATCGTCCCCTCCACTCTCTCACAAGACCGAGCTCCCACATCGCGAGCTAGGTTGAAATCTATGGCACACTGTCATCAGTGTCACTGTTGTACTCACAACTACATCTCCGCATGCACCAGCCCACCAATGGCCAGCAGCGTCAACACCAACGCATCTGACGCAGCACTCCACATCTCCCACTAATTCTGGATCTCATCGGGTAACTCTGTATGCAGCGCGGTCTGCATGTCCGGACAATTGATGTAGTAGATGCTGTGATAGTCCTTGCACGGAACATACGCGATGGAGTATGGCATGCCACTGCAGTGTGTTACGGGTCGATCTGGGAGGAGGAAGGGGAGGATTTGAGATCTGGAGCAGAGAGGGGAAGTGGTAGGTAGGAGAAGGTGAGGGAAGATCAGCTTCCTCTCGTTTCATTCATTTGTTTACTTTCTCGATGCCGCTACAGGAGTCTCAGCCACCCACATATAGTACTCACGCTACACACGCCACCTCCCAACAACCTGGCGCGGTCGCACGCACTCACACGGCTTACTAGCCACTCGTCTCTGATGAATCGGCCCCACTGGGTATCTGCCGCGTCGTGTCATCGCTCTGGTGGGTCACAGTTGTGACATTCTCCCCCTGTTGCGTTCTGGCTTGCCCCCAAGCCAGTGAAGTTGGAAAACGGTGCTGCAAGTCTTCCGGGTCCTCCCATGTAGCCATGGAAGGGGGCAATTCTGACCACAGGACGAAGAGACGCGATTGCTCACCTGCCGCGGTAGTCACCATTCGTTCAGCCAGAATCTTCAATGGGGTGTGTTCTGTTTGCAGAATGTCGCTGTCGGAGGGCAAAGCTTCCTCGGCTGGAATGTCACATCCCAGGGCCTGTTTGAGCTGCGACACGTGAACCACCGGGTGGATCTTGCTGGTGGCTGGTAACTTCAACTTGTACGCCACTTTTCCCACCAGAGCTTCGATCTTGTAGGGCCCATAGTATCTGAATGCCAACTTCTGGAATGGACGCTGAGCCACCGAAGTTTGGATGAATGGTTGAAGCTGGAGAAAAACCAAATCCCCCACCGCAAACTCCCGGTCCGTGCGCTTTTTATCTGCCTGTGCTTTCATCCTATCCTGTGCGCGCTTCAACTGCTGTTGCAAGAGTTCCATCATGATCTCCCTTTCCTTGAGCCAAGTCGACAAGTCTGGTACAGTGATTGGTTCCAATTTCTCGACTCCGAACTCCCGAGGCAGTGTCCCGTAGACCACTTCATATGGGTTCCTCCCCAGAGCTGAGTGGAAGGTCGTGTTATACCAGTACTCGGCCAGAAACAGCCAACGGCACCAGTTGCGAGGGCAGGAGTGAACGGAGCATCTCAGATATGTCTCCAAACACTGATTGACTCGTTCCGTCTGGCCATCCGTTTGCGGGTGATACGACGAGCTCATGCGGAGTTGTGTCTGTGACAGTCGGAACATCTCTTGCCACAATGCACTGGTGAAGATTCTATCCCGGTCCGAAATCAGCGCCAGGGGCAAGCCATGCAGGCGGAAGATCTGCTGCATATATGTCATTGCTACTGTCAGTGCAGTGTACGGATGCTTCATGGGCACGAAGTGTTCGTATTTGGAGAATTTATCCACCACCACCAGAATCACATCAAACCCTCCTGATTTGGGCAGACCCTCGATGAAATCAAGTGACACCACTGCTCAGGGACGTTTCAGAATTGGGAGCGGTTGTAGCAGTCCGGCTGGCGAGACACGCTCCGTTTTTGCTTTCTGACAAGTGACACAGTGACGGACAAACTCCTTGACCATCTGCGTCAGATTCTTCCAAGCGAACAGCCGACGGACTCGATGATAGGTAGCATGAAATCCAGAATTCCCCCCGGTAGCGCTGTCATGGAGAGCCCTGATCAGGTTGTTTTGGATCTCCACATCATTGCCGATCCAAATGCGCCTTTGGAATTTGATGACACCATCCTGGAGGGTAAACCCATCCTCATCCTGGGAGCTGAGCGCCAAACGTGACAGTAGCTGCTGCGCTTTCTCATCCTGATTGTAACTGGCTATGACCGCTTCCAGCCATGCCGGGCAACAGACTGCAATAGCTGCTAACTCTGCTGTGCCATCGTGGCTGCGTCTCGAGAGTGCATCAGCCGCCTTGTTGGAGACCCCAGCCTTATACTGAATTCTAAATTGCAGCCCCACTAACTTCGTGAATGCTCGCTGCTGCACTGGTGTCTTCAGTCGTTGGTCAGTCAAGTTCAACAAACTCTTCTGATCCATGCGGATCAAGAACTCTGTATGTTGCAGGTATGGGCGCCACCGATCCACTGCGAGGAGTAAGGCATGGTCAGATACGCCACGGGATGCGAATTCTGCATTAACACCGCACCGATTCCCTTTGCACCCGCATCAGTTTCCACGACGAATGGCTTGGAGAAATCAGGCAGAGCCAGCACGGGTGCTTCAATCAATGCTCGTTTCAGGGCCTGAAATGCTTCCTCCGCAGTCGGTGTCCAAACAAACAAGGAGTTCTTCTTGAGGAGATCCATGAGTGGACGACTGAGAATCCCAAAGTTCTTGACAAATTTGCGATAGTAACCTGCTAGTCCTAGAAATCCTCTCAAATGCTTCACCGTCTGTGGTTGTGGCCAAGTTTTTACTGTCTGTATATGTTCTTCCAGAGTAGCCACGCCTTCTCCACTGATCTTGTGTCCCAAGTAGCTAATGCTGTTTTGTGCGAATGAGCATTTCGAGCGTTTGGCAAAGAGTTCGTTTTCCTTCAGGAGCTGTAGCACTTGACGCAACAACCTTAGATGCGCACTGTATGTGCGAGTGTGGATCAGGATATCATCCATGAAGACAAGGACTCCATGGCGTACGAGGGGTGCAAAGACAATATTCATGCCATTCTGAAATGTTGGGGGACCTCCAGTTACACCATATGGCAAAACCCTGAATTGATAGTGCCCTTGATGGGTTTTGAATGCAGTTTTCTCTTCATCCTGCTCCACTAATCTGATTTGGTGATAACCCGCTCGTAGATCAAGCTTGGAGAACCAGTGAGATCCCGAGAGTTCATCGAGCAATTCATCTATTACTGGCAGGGGGTTGTTGGGGAACGTAGTAATTTCAAAAAATTTCCTACGCACACACAAGATCATGGTGATGTATAGCAACGAGAGGGGAGAGTGTTGTCTACATACCCTTGTAGACCCGAAGCGGAAGCGATCACAACGTAGAGGAAGTAGTCGTACGTTCTCCTCGCGATCCGACCGATCCTGGCGCCGTTACTCCGGCGCCCCCGAGTTCTTGACACACGTACAGCTCGATGACGTCCCTCGTACTCCGATCCAGCCGAGTGTCGAGGGAGAGTTTCGTCAGCACGACGGCGTGGTGACGATCTTGATGTTTCACCGGCACAGGGCTTCGCCTAAGCTTCGCGACGGTATGACCGAGGTGGAATATGGTGGAGGGGGGCACCGCACACGGCTAAGGAACGATCCGTAGATCAAACTTGTGTGTTCTAGGGTGCCCCCCTGCCCCCGTATATAAAGGAGGGAGGGGGAGGTGCGGCCGGCCCAAGGGGGGCGCGCCGGAGGAGTCCTACTCCCACCGGGAGTAGGACTCCCCCCCTTTCCTAGTTGGAATAGGATTGGGGGAGGGGGAAGAGGAAAGGGGGGCGCCGCCCCCCCCCCCCCTCCTTGTCCTATTCGGACTGGGGGGGGGAGGGGGCGCGCGGCCACCCCTGGCCAGCCCCTCCTCTTCTCCCTCGAGGCCCACTAAGGCCCATTTACCTCCCGGGGGGTTCCGGTAACCTCCCGGTACTCCGGTAAATTCCTGTTTTCACCCGGAACCATTCCGAACTCCAAACATAGGCTTCCAATATATCAATCTTTATGTCTCGACCATTTCGAGACTCCTCGTCATGTCCGTGATCACATCCGGGACTCCGAACTTCTTCGGTACATCAAAATACATAAACTCATAATAACTGTCATTGAAACCTTAAGCGTGCGGACCCTACGGTTCGAGAACAATGTAGACATGACCTAGAACTATTCTCGGTCAATAACCAACAGCGGGACCTAGATGCCCATATTGGTTCCTACATATTCTACGAAGATCTTTATCGGTCAGACCGCATAACAACATACGTTGTTCCCTTTGTCATCGGTATGTTACTTGCCCGAGATTCGATCGTCGGTATCCAATACCTAGTTCAATCTCGTTACCGGCAAGTCTCTTTACTCGTTCTGTAATACATCATCTCACAGCTAACTCATTAGTTGTAATGCTTGCAAGGCTTAAGTGATGTGTATTACCGAGAGGGCCCAGAGATACCTCTCCGACTATCGGAGTGACAAAACCTAATCTCGAAATACGCCAACCCAACATCTGCCTTTGGAGACACCTGTAGTACTCCTTTATAATCACCCAGTTACGTTGTGACGTTTGGTAGCACCCAAAGTGTTCCTCCGGCAAACGGGAGTTGCATAATCTCATAGTTATAGGAACATGTATAAGTCATGAAGGAAGCAATAGCAACATACTAAACGATCGTGTGCTAAGCTAACGGAATGGGTCATGTCAATCAGATCATTCAACTAATGATGTGACCTTGTTAATCAAATAACAACTCCTTGTTCATGGTTAGGAAACATAACCATCTTTGATTAACAAGCTAGTCAAGTAGAGGCATACTAGTGACACTCTGTTTGTCTATATATTCACACATGTATTATGTTTCCGGTTAATACAATTCTAGCATGAATAATAAACATTTATCATGATATGAGGAAATATATAATAACTTTATTATTGCCTCTAGGGCATATTTCCTTCAGTCTCCCACTTGCACTAGAGTCAATAATCTAGATCACATTACCATGTGATTAACATCGATAGTTCACATCATCATGTGATTAACACCCATAGTTCACATCGCCATGTGACCAACACCCAAAGGGTTTACTAGATTCAGTAATCTAGTTCACATCGCTATGTGATTAACACCCAAAGAGTACTAAGGTGTGATCATGTTTTGCTTGTGAGAGAGTCTTAGTCAACGGGTCTTTCACATTCAGATCCGTTATGTATTTTGCAATTTTTCTATGTCTACAATGCTCTGCACGAAGCTACTCTAGCTAATTTCTCCCACTTTCAATATGTATCTAGATCGAGACTTAGAGTCATCCAGATCAGTGTCAAGACTTGCATCGACGTAACCCTTTACGACGAACCTTTTTTCACTTCCATAATCGAGAAACATATCCTTATTCCACTAAGGATAATTTTGACTGCTGTCCATTGATCTACTCCTAGATCACTATTGTACTCCCTTGCCAAACTCAGTGCAGGGTATACAATAGATCTTGGACACAGCATGGCATACTTTATAGAACCTATGGCCAAGGCATAGGGAATGACTTTCATTCTCTTTCTATCTTCTGCCGTGGTCGGGTTTTGAGTCTTACTCAATTTCACACCTTGTAACACAGGCAAGAACTCTTTCTTTGACTGTTCCATTTTGAACTACTTCAAAATCTTGTCAAGGTATGTACTCATTGAAAAAACTTATCAAGCATCTTGATCTATCTCTATAGATTTTGATGCTCAATATGTAAGCAGCTTCACCGAGGTCTTTCTTTGAAAAACTCCTTTCAAACACTCCTTTATGCTTTGCAGAATAATTCTACATTATTTCCGATCTACAATATGTCATTCACATATACTTATCAGAAATGCTGTAGTGCTCCCACTCACTTTCTTGTAAATACAGGCTTCACCGTAAGTCTGTATAAAACTATATGCTTTGATCAACTCATCAAAGCGTATATTCCAACTCCGAGATGCTTGCACCAGTCCATAGATGGATCGCTGGAGCTTGCACACTTTGTTAGCTCCCTTTGGATCGAAAAAACCTTCTGGTTGCATCATATACAACTCTTCCTCCAGAAAACCATTCAGGAATGCAGTTTTTACATCCATTTGCCAAATTTCATAAATTGTGGCAATTGCTAACATGATTCGGACAGACTTAAGCATCGCTACAGTT
Organism: Triticum timopheevii; assembly: GCA_963921465.1. NCBI lineage: Eukaryota > Viridiplantae > Streptophyta > Magnoliopsida > Poales > Poaceae > Triticum > Triticum timopheevii. Next base: position 673,997,746 of record OY997274.1, read on the forward strand.
GAGAAAATCTCATTGTAGTCAACATCTTGAACTTTGTCGAAAACCTTTTTGCAACAAGTCGAGTTTTGTAGATAGTAACACTACTATCAACGTCCGTCTTCCTCTTGAAGATCCATTTATTTTCTATGGTTTGCCGATCATCGGGCAAATCCATCAAAGTCCATACTTTGTTCTCATACATGGATCATATCTCAGATTTCATGGCCTCAAACCATTTTGCGGAATCTGGGCTCATCATCGCTTCCTCATAGTTCGTAGGTTTGTCATGGTCAAGTAACATGACCTCCAGAACAGGATTACCGTACCACTCTGGTGCGGATCTCACTCTGTTTTACCTACGAGGTTCGGTAGTAACTTGATCTGAAGTTTTACGATTATCATCATTAACTTCCTCACTAATTGGTGTAGGTGTCACGGGAACCAATTTCTGTGATGAACTACTTTCCAATAAGGGAGCTAGTACTGTTACCTCATCAAGTTTCTACTTTCCTCCCACTCACTTCTTTCGAGAGAAACTCCTTCTCTAGAAAGGATCCATCTTAAGCAACGTATATCTTGCCTTCGGATCTGTGATAGAAGGTGTACCCAACAATTTCCTTTGGGTATTCTATGAAGACGCACTTCTCCGATTTGGGTTCGAGCTTATCAGGATGAAACTTTTTCACATAAGCATCGCATCCCCAAACTTTAAGAAACGACAACTTTGGTTTCTTGCTAAACCATAGTTCATATAGTGTCGTCTCAATGGATTTAGATGGTGCCCTATTTAACGTGAATGCAGTTGTCTCTAATGCATGATCCCAAAACGACATTGGTAAATCGGTAAGAAACATCATAGATTGTACTATATCCAATAAAGTACGGTTATGACGTTCGGACACACCATTATGATCTGGTGTTCCAGGTGGCATGAATTTGTGAAACTATTCCACATTGTTTTAATTGAAGACCAAACTCGTAACTTAAATATTTGTCCCTGCGATCAAATCGTAGAAACCTTATTTTCTTGTCACGATGATTTTTCCACTTCACTCTGAAATTCTTTGAATCCTTTCAACTATTTCAGACTTATGTTTCATCAAGTAGATATACCCATATCTGCTCGAATCATCTGTGAAGGTCAGAAAATAATGATACTTGTCGGGAGCCTTAATATTCATCGGACCACATACATCAGTATGTATGATTTCCAACAAATCTGTTGCTCGCTCCAATGTTCCGGAGAACGGCGTTTTAGTCATCTTGCTCAAGAGGCATGATTCGCAAGCATCAAGTGATTCATAATCAAGTGATTCCAAAATCCCATCAGCATGGAGTTTCTTCATGCGCTTTACACCAATATGACCTAAACGGCAGTGCCACAAATAAGTTGCACTATCATTATTAACTTTGCATCTTTTGGTTTCGATATTATGAATATGTGTATCACTACGATCGAGATCCAATGAACCATTTTCATTGGGTGTGTAACCATATAAGGTTTTATTCATGTAAACAGAATAATAGTTTATTCTCTTACTTAAATGAATAACCGTATTGCAAAAAACACGATCAGATCATATTCATGCTCAACGCAAACACCAAATAACATTTATTTAGGTTCAACACTAATCCCGAAAGTATAGGGAGTGTGCGATGATGATTATAACAATCTTGAAACTCCTTTCAACACACATCGTCACTTCACCCTTAACTAGTTTCTGTTTATTCTGCAACTCCCGTTTCGAGTTACTACTCTTAGCAACTGAACCAGTACCAAATACCGAGGGGTTGATATAAACACTAGTAAAGTACACATCAATAACATGTATATCAAATATACCTTTGTTTATTTTGCCATCCTTCTTATCCGCCAAATACTTGGGGTAGTTCTGCTTCCAGTGACCAGTCCCTTTGCAGTAGAAGCACTTAGTCTCAGGCTTAGGTCCAGACTTGGGCTTCTTCACTTGAGCAGCAACTTGCTTGCCGTTCTTCTTGAAGTTCCCTTCTATCCCTTTGCCCTTTTCTTGAAACTAGTGGTCTTGTTAATCATCAACACTTGATGTTCTTTCTTGAATTCTACCTTCATCGATTTCATCATCATGAAAAACTCGGGAATCATTTTCATCATCCCTTGCATACTATAGTTCATCACGAAGTTCTACTAACTTGGTGATGGTGACTAGAGAATTATGTCAATCGATATCTTATCTGGAAGATTAACTCCCACTTGATTCAAGCGATTGAAGTACCCAGACAATCTGAGCACATGCTCACTAGTTGAGCGATTCTCCTCCATCTTTTAGCTATAAAACTTGTTGAAGATTTCATATCTCTCAACTCGGGTATTTGCTTGAAATATTAACTTCAATTCCTGGAACATCTCATATGGTCCATGATGTTCAAAACATCTTTGAAGTCCCGATTCTAAGCTGTTAAGCATGGTGCACTTAAACTATCAAGTAGTCATCATATTGAGCTAGCCAAACGTTCATAACGTTTGCATCTGCTCCTGCAATAGGTCTGTCACCTAGCGGTGCATTAAGGACATAATTCTTCTGTGCAGCAATGAGGATAAACCTCCGATCACGAATCGAATCCGCATCATTGCTACTAACATATTTCAACACAATTTTCTCTAGGAACATATCAAAAAACAAACATATGAAAGCAACAACGCGAGCTATTGATCTACAAAATAATTTGCAAAATACTACCAGGACTAAGTTCATGATAAATTTAAGTTCAGTTAATCATATTACTTAAGAACTCCCACTTAGACAGACATCTCTCTAGTCATCTAAGTGATCACGTGATCCAAATCAACTAAACCATAATCGATCATCACGTGAGATGGAGTAGTTTTCAATGGTGAACATCTTATGTTGATCATATCTACTATATGATTCACGCTCGACCTTTCGGTCTCCGTGTTCCGAGGCCATATCTGCATATGCTAGGCTCGTCAAGTTTAACCTGAGTATTCCGCGTGTGCAAAACTGTCTTGCACCCGTTGTAGATGGACGTAGAGCTTATCACACCCGATCATCACGTGGTGTCTGGGCACGACGAACTTTGGCAACGGTGCATACTCAGGGAGAACACTTCTTGATAATTTAGTGAGAGATCATCTTATAATGCTACCGTCAATCAAAGCAAGATAAGATGCATAAAAGATAAACATCACATGCAAATCAATATAAGTGATATGATATGGTCATCATCATCTTGTGCTTCGTGATCTCCATCTCTGCAGCACCATCATGATCACCATCGTCACCGGCGCGACACCTTGATCCCCATCGTAGCATCGTTGTCGTCTCGCCAATCTTATGCTTCTACGACTATCGCTACCGCTTAGTGATAAAGTAAAGCATTACAGGGCGATTGCATTTCATACAATAAAGCGACAACCATATGGCTCCTGCCAGTTGCCGATAACTTCGGTTACAAAACATGATCATCTCATACAATAAAATATAGCATCACGTCTTGACCATATCACATCACAACATGCCCTGCAAAAACAAGTTAGACGTCCTCTACTTTGTTGTTGCAAATTTTACGTGGCTGCTACGGGCTTTAGCAAGAACCGTTCTTACCTACGCATAAAAACCACAACGATAGTTTGTCAAATAGACTCCGTTTTAACCTTCACAAGGACCGGGCGTAGCCACACTCGGTTCAACTAAAGTGAGAGAGACAGACACCCGCCAGTCACCTTTAAGCAACGAGTGCTCGTAGCGGTGAAACCAGTCTCGCGTAAGCGTACGCGTAATGTCGGTCCGGGCCGCTTCATCTCACAATACCGCTGAACCAAAGTATGACATGCTGGTAGGTAGTATGACTTATATCGTCCACAACTCACTTGTGTTCTACTCGTGCATATAACATCAACGCATAAAACCTAGGCTCGGATGCCACTGTTGGGGAACGTAGTAATTTCAAAAAATTTCCTACGCACACACAAGATCATGGTGATGTATAGCAACGAGAGGGGAGAGTGTTGTCTACATACCCTTGTAGACCCGAAGCGGAAGCGATCACAACGTAGAGGAAGTAGTCGTACGTTCTCCTCGCGATCCGACCGATCCCGGCGCCGTTACTCCGGCGCCCCCGAGTTCTTGACACACGTACAGCTCGATGACGTCCCTCGTACTCCGATCCAGCCGAGTGTCGAGGGAGAGTTTCGTCAGCACGACGGCGTGGTGACGATCTTGATGTTTCACCGGCACAGGGCTTCGCCTAAGCTTCGCGACGGTATGACCGAGGTGGAATATGGTGGAGGGGGGCACCGCACACGGCTAAGGAATGATCCGTAGATCAAACTTGTGTGTTCTAGGGTGCCCCCCTGCCCCCGTATATAAAGGAGGGAGGGGGGAGGTGCGGCCGGCCCAAGGGGGGAGCGCCGGAGGAGTCCTACTCCCACCGGGAGTAGGACTCCCCCCCTTTCCTAGTTGGAATAGGATTGGGGGAGGGGGAAGAGGAAAGGGGGGCGCCGCCCCCCCTCCTTGTCCTATTCGGACTGGGGGGGGGGGGGAGGGGGCGCGCGGCCACCCCTGGCCAGCCCCTCCTCTTCTCCCTCGAGGCCCACTAAGGCCCATTTACCTCCCGGGGGGTTCCGGTAACCTCCCGGTACTCCGGTAAATTCCTGTTTTCACCCGGAACCATTCCGAACTCCAAACATAGGCTTCCAATATATCAATCTTTATGTCTCGACCATTTCGAGACTCCTCGTCATGTCCGTGATCACATCCGGGACTCCGAACTTCTTCGGTACATCAAAATACATAAACTCATAATAACTGTCATCGAAACCTTAAGCGTGCGGACCCTACGGTTCGAGAACAATGTAGACATGACCTAGAACTATTCTCGGTCAATAACCAACAGCGGGACCTGGATGCCCATATTGGTTCCTACATATTCTACGAAGATCTTTATCGGTCAGACCGCATAACAACATACGTTGTTCCCTTTGTCATCGGTATGTTACTTGCCCGAGATTCGATCGTCGGTATCCAATACCTAGTTCAATCTCGTTACCAGCAAGTCTCTTTACTCGTTCTGTAATACATCATCTCACAGCTAACTCATTAGTTGTAATGCTTGCAAGGCTTAAGTGATGTGTATTACCGAGAGGGCCCAGAGATACCTCTCCGACTATCGGAGTGACAAAACCTAATCTCGAAATACGCCAACCCAACATCTGCCTTTGGAGACACCTGTAGTACTCCTTTATAATCACCCAGTTACGTTGTGACGTTTGGTAGCACCCAAAGTGTTCCTCCGGCAAATGGGAGTTGCATAATCTCATAGTTATAGGAACATGTATAAGTCATGAAGGAAGCAATAGCAACATACTAAACGATCGTGTGCTAAGCTAACGGAATGGGTCATGTCAATCAGATCATTCAACTAATGATGTGACCTTGTTAATCAAATAACAACTCCTTGTTCATGGTTAGGAAACATAACCATCTTTGATTAACAAGCTAGTCAAGTAGAGGCATACTAGTGACACTCTGTTTGTCTATATATTCACACATGTATTATGTTTCCGGTTAATACAATTCTAGCATGAATAATAAACATTTATCATGATATGAGGAAATATATAATAACTTTATTATTGCCTCTAGGGCATATTTCCTTCAGGGGTAGGTGTTCTTGATCGTGATCATGTTCAGGTGCCGGAAGTCGACGCAGAACCGCCATGTCTGATCCTTCTTTTTGACTAACAGCACGGGGGAGGAGAAAGGACTGGTACTGGGCACAATCAACCCAGCTTTCAACATTTCTTTTACTTGTTCCTCAATTTCAGTTTTCTGTTCCGGAGTGTACCGATATGGTCTGATGTTCACCGGCTTCGCCCCAGGAATCAGAGGAATGGAGTGATCCCACGACCTGTGTTACGTCAGCTGCTTCGGTTCTGAGAACTGTAAGTGCATCTAGTGCCCCTTAGTGATTTTGGTGTATTGAAGACTTATAGGTTAAGTAACTGATGCGTTTGTGAGTGTACACAGGTCTATAAGTCTATGAGGAGTTTGATATTTACAGAGAAAGTCGACCCCTAAAAATGAAGTTCTTCGACTGAAGACTTTGATATTCTGAAGACTTTCTGAAGACTTTGAAAGTGAAGAAATTGGTGTGACCATGAAGACTTGATATTCATTCGAGGAATATGAAGCTTGAAGACTTTTGTTTTCGTAGTTTCATTTTCTCTTTCTTGAGTCATAGGAAACACCGTACTGTTAAAGGGGGTCGAGGAAATACTAAGGAAAAATTTCCATGTGATGCTCAACTCAAAATCCTACACCTACCAATCCCTTCGAGTGAAGCCATTGGAAATCTCATACAGTTCAGTCAAATTCTTCAGTGACAGAGACGCAGTTCTTCTGGTCACTGATGACTTTGCTCTGACTGAGGAGTTAGGAATTCGCTAGTGCGAATTGCCTACACAGTGAGGAACATGATAGCCTTGAGGACTTTGAAAGTCAAATTTCCGACCGTTGCTGTGCTGCGCGCCGGCGGACCAAAATATCTTATCCACCTAACGGTCATATCATTTAAGGGCATTTATGTCTTATCATGTCGGGCTGCTCCCTAGGCTATAAATAGCCGCCCCCTACAACCACTAGTTGGTTGGCTGCTCTGAGAGAACTTGACACTTGTCATTTGAGAGCAGCCCATCCTCCGAGGACTTTGAGCGAAAATCATCAAGTGAGGAAAATCCCAAAACCAAACCCCCACAAAAACCCCAAGTGATTGAGCATCACTGAAGAAATTGATCCTGCGTGGATCCGACGCTTGTTACCTTTGAAGACTGTGCTTCTTCCAGACGGTTAGGCGTCAAGGTCTAGAGCATCCAAGAGGAATTGTGGATCGCCGAGTGACCAAGTCTGTGAAGGTTTGGAAGTCACCTGAAGACTTACCACGAGTGATTGGACGAGGCCTGCGTGGTCTTAGTTCAAGGAGAATACGGTGAGGACTGGGTGTCCTGAGTTGCGGCTCAGAGACTGGGTGTCCGGGACTGTGTGTCCTCGAGTTTAAATACTCAGCCGCTCCAACCAGACGTACAACTGAGACAGCAGTTGGAACTGGTTTACCAAATCATTGTCTTCACCAACTGACTGGTTCTATTTCCTCAACTCATCCATTTCCTCATTCTGTGTTGCATGTTGTTCATATCTGTGCTTGAAGACTTTGACTGAAGACTTTCACAAATTCCTCAGTTCAATTTCTTCAGTCTGTTTGTCTTCATCTTGTTATCCTGTGATTACGCTTCCTGTACTCTGTTCTAGTCTTCATTTCATCATGCTGACTATGTGTGTAATATGTTATGTTTAACTCTGAGTACATATTCCGCTGCAAATAGTTCTTCGCTAAGGAATTTCCTCACCGGCAAATTCCTCAGTGAAGAATTTCATAAAAATCGCCTATTCACCCCCCCTCTAGTCGATATAACGCACTTTCAATTGGTATCAGAGCAAGGTACTCCCTTGTTCTGTGTGATTTTGGTTTAACCACCTGGAGTTCTAGTTATGTCGACCGCAGGTATGATCAAGGTCTCAGCTGGGTGTCCTACCTTTGATGGAACGGACTACTCCTACTGGAAGAACAAGATGCGGATGCATCTTGAGGCAATTGATAATGATCTCTGGTATGTTGTGGAAAATGGCGTCCCCGCTGTCACTGAAACACTGACCGCTACCGATGTGAAGAGATTCAAACAACTTGACTCTCAAGCGAAGAATATCATCTGTGGCCATCTGAGCAAAGGACAGTGAGGGAGTCCTGGACTAGGGGGTGTCCGGATAGCCGGACTATCAATATCCGCCGGACTCCCAGACTACGAAGATAGAAGATTGAAGACTCCGGCTCGTGTCCGGAAGGTACTTTCCTTGGCGTGGAAGGCAAGCTTGGCGATACGGATATGTAGATCTCCTACCATTGTAACCGACTTTGTGTAACCCTAGCCTCTCCGGTGTCTATATAAACCGGAGGGCTTTAGTCCGTAGGACAACATTACATCTCAATAATCATACCGTAGGCTAGCTTCTAGGGTTTAGCCTCCTTGATCTCGTGGTAGATCTACTCTTGTACTACCCATATCATCAATATTAATCAAGCAGGACGTAGGGTATTACCTCCATCGAGAGGGCCTGAACCTGGGTAAAAACATTGTGTCCCTCGTCTCCTGTTACCATCCGCCTAGACGCATAGTTCGGGACCCCCTACCCGAGATCCGCCGGTTTTGACACCGACATTGGTGCTTTCATTGAGAGTTCCTCTGTGTCGTCGCCGATAGAGCGGATGCCTTTACCCGTCTTCAAGGACGGTGTTTTCACCGGAGGGGCTTTGGCCGCCGGTCAAACAATCCGGCTGGGTGGCTTTCTTATGACCGCCTGTCCGGCCGCCGCTTTGGCAATGACTTCTCAAGTCATCAAAAGCAATCTTCGCGTCAGCCCTAAAGCTGCCGAACAATTAGATCCAATTGAGCTCTCGTCTGTTAACGAGCTCTTGGATCGCATCGCCGCCCTGGGAGTCGCAACGGACTACAATCAGATCGGGCTTAAAACCGATCTGAGAGAGATTAACCTTCCCCAGGCTACTCACCTCATCGAAGTGGTAGAAGAACAATTCGGCAATTCGTTGCCGTTGTTGAAAACAATCTGTGTCCGGATTCCCGAACCCTCCATGTCGGATTCCCGCGGAGGAACGGACCCTGATCGAGCATTGAACCTAAAATCATGCGTCGCTCCGAACTCGCTGGGCTGTCCCCAGCAAATCAAGCTTCCGAATCCGGAAGTCCCTCGGCCTTTGAGACCAAAGATGAGCAGGGATCCGGATTTTACTCCACCCACCCGCCCAGACATATGCGACCTATCTCTAATTCGGCAAGAGCCCTCAGAAACAGTACATCATTACTGGGCCAGATTCCTCCTGGTTATGGACAGGATAAAGGACTGCCGAGAGGAAAACACAATCTCAATCTTCTGCAATAACTGCACGGACAAGGGAATCCTGAACGCCATTGATTGTCGCAAGATTACGCGATTTTCCGATCTGGCGTCCATAGTACGAAAGTACTGTGCGATGGAAAGTTTCCAGAAAACTGAAAATCAATTTTGGGATAATCCGGCCCCAAGCCGAGCCCGCAGCAAGAGGGCGCCTCACAATCAGGCCCCAAATGCAAAATCCAAAAAGCAAAAACCCAGCAAGAGAAACGGAACCGTACTGGAGGGATGGCTCAACGGCCCCTGGAAACTTCATAATCCAGGGGGAGCTGTCCCAACACACAGCCTTCGAGCATGTTGGATACTACGGCAGGTGGCCAAAAGTGGCGAAGAGCTTCTAGCTCCGGAAAACCACTCCAACAATACCAGCACGGTCTCAACAGTCTTCGAGACTTTCGCATCAAATAATATGCGAAAACGAACAATCCGCGAACTCGGCGAAGTCTACCAAGTAGCAACGGCAAATCCATGGAGCGACACAGCTATCACCTTTAGTGCCAGCGACGAGCCCACATCTCGAACTACCAGAGCCCCAGCCGCACTGGTACTTAGTCCCATAGTGGACGGCTTTCGACTGACAAAGGTCCTCATGGACGGCGGCAGCGGACTAAACCTCATTTACGAGGAAACCCTGCGAAAAATGGAAATCGATTGGAGCCGTATTGAGCGAAGCAGCACAACCTTCAGGGGAATAATACCTAGCCGGGAAGCACGCTGCACCGGAAAAATCACACTCGATGTGGTGTTCGGCTCTCCGGACAATTACAGATCCGAAGAGGTCACGTTCCAGGTGGCCCCGTTCAGCAGCGGCTATCACGCCATATTAGGACGAGAGGCATTCACAATCTTCCAAGCAATACCTCATTACGGGTACATGAAGCTCAAAATGCCTGGGCCCAGCGGAATAATCACTCTCGTTAGTGATCCGGACACAGCACTCCGCGCCGAAAACAAGACAGCCGCACTAGCCCTGGAAGCACTATCCGAAGCCTTAGCGGCAGAGGAACTCACTGCGCTGCGCTCTACGGTAAACAGGGACGATGTGATACTTGATAAAAGATCCAAGTCCACCTCCTTCAAACCAGCAGATGAGATAGTTAAATTTCAGGTCCACCCAACAGACCCAACAAAGACGGCCTCCATCGGGGCACAGTTGAACCCCGAAGTTGACGCCGCACTACGCGATTTCCTTCGGGAAAATTGGGACATCTTCGCCTGGCACCCTTCTGACATGCCCGGAATCCCTCGCAGGTTGGCAGAGCACAGCCTAAACATCCTAAAAGGATTCAAGCCAGTCAAACAGGCTCTTGGACAATTTTCCGAGCCCAAGAGACAGGCAATGGGAGAAGAGCTAGCCAAGTTATTGGAAGCCGGATTCATTAGAGACATTAAACATCCAGACTGGCTAGCAAATTTGGTGATGGTACCAAAGAAAGATAAATCCTGGCGCCTCTGTGTCGACTTCAAAGACCTCAATAAGGCTTGCCCAAAGGATCCTTTCCCCCTCCCCCGCATCGATCAAATTATCGACGCCACGGCAGGACACGACTCGTTGTGCTTCCTGGACGCATACTCCGGCTATCATCAAATCAAGATGGCGGAAGCAGATCAAGCCGCAACGGCATTTATTACTCCATACGGACCATTCTGCTTCAACACGATGCCCTTCGGACTCAAAAACGCCGGCGCAACATATCAGCGCATGATTCAAACATGTCTGGCTACCGAGATAGGCAAAACAGTCGAGGCATACGTAGACGACGTAGTCGTCAAAACAAAACACGTCGAAACTTTAGTAGACGATTTGAGGCTCACATTCGACAACCTTAGAGCATATGACATCAAGATGAATCCGGAAAAATGTGTTTTCGGTGTACCAGGCGGAAAGCTGCTGGGCTTCATCGTATCCGGTAGAGGAATTGAAGCAAATCCAGCCAAAATCTGGGCTCTGTCGCAGTTGGATATTCCAAAAGACCTCAAGCAAATACAAAAGTTAACAGGATGCGTGGCTGCCCTAAGCCGTTTTATCTCCCGTCTAGGAGAGAAGGCGTTGCCCCTTTATCGCCTCCTATAGCGAACCGAACACTTCGAGTGGACGGATGCCGCCACTGCCGGACTCGAGGAAATAAAAGCCATATTGGCAACAAATCCGGTCCTGGCTGCGCCCACTCTGGGCGAACCAATGTTGTTATACATCGCTGCAACACATCAAGTTGTAAGCGCTGTCCTCGTCGTCGAACGCGCAACATAAGGGCATAAATTCCCTCTTCAAAAACCAGTGTATTACGTATCCACTGTGTTAACCCCCTGCCAATCCCGTTACCCGCACTATCAAAAGATAGCATACGCGGTGTTCATGGCGTCTCGGAAGCTCAGGCACTACTTCCAAGAGTGTTCGATAACAGTGGCTTCTGAAGTGCCACTCAATGACATTATAAATAACCGCGACGAAACGGGCAAGATTGCAAAATGGGCCATTGAGCTCTTGCCATTCGACATATCCTACAAACCTCGACGAGCCATAAAGTCACAAGTTTTGGCTGACTTCGTCGCCGAATGGACTGAAGCCGAACTACCTAAAGAGTACGGCGCATACTCCAATTGGACTATGCACTTCGACGGCTCCAAAATGTTGGCCGGACTGGGGGCTGGCGTCGTACTGACGTCCCCCACCGGAGATACAGTCCAGTACGTACTTCAAATAATGTACACGGACTCCAACAACGCAGCCGAATACGAGGCCCTGTTACATGGTCTCCGGATGGCAGTCTCCATGGGCATCCAACGCCTAGAGGTGCGCGGGGATTCAAACCTTGCAATATCCCAAATAAATGGAGACTTTGATGCCAAGGATCCGAAAATGGCAGCATATCGTAATGCTGTCCTGAAAATGTCAGCTCGGTTTGAAGGACTCGAATTCCATCAGATAGCCCGAGATAATAACCAAGCGGCCGACGTCCTGGCACGCATCGGTGCGAAACGTGATACTGTCCCTCCAAATATCTTCCTGGAACGGCTCTTCAAGCCATCCGTACTATGGGAAGAGGAGTCCGGTAGCGATAAACCGGAGAAAGCCGCACCAACTGGTGATTCAGCAGACGACATAACACCATCCGCCCACGACATAATGGCAGTAATCGCCGCGTGGACAGAACCTTTCCTAGCCTACTTACTTAGGCAGGAGCTCCTCGAAGACCAAAATGAGGCCCGCTGCATAGTCCGGCGATCGAAGGCCTACAAGGTCCATGAGGGAGAACTTTATAAGAAAAGTACTACCGGAGTCCTTCAAAGGTGTATCTCTGAAGAAGAAGGGCGAAACCTCCTGGCTGAAATACATGCCGGACTAGGCGGACACCACGCAGCAGCCCGGGCCCTGGTAGGAAAGGCATTCCGTACAGGATTTTATTGGCCGACGGCTCGGGCAGACGCGCAGGACTTGGTCCAGCGATGCGTTGGTTGCCAGCTCTTTGCTAATCAGAGCCATATGCCACCCACCGCCCTCAAAACCATACCCATTACCTGGCCGTTCGCGGTCTGGGGGCTTGACATGGTCGGACCCCTTAAAGGGGGAACCCACAAGAAAAAATACCTGTTGGTCATGGTGGATAAGTTCACCAAATGGATAGAGGCCAAACTGGTCAAAATGGCAGAGTCCGGACCAGTGATAGACTTTATATCAGAGGTGGTACACCGTTACGGAGTCCCCCACAGCATCATCACCGACAACGGCACAAACTTCACGGCCGATGAGGTCAAGTCATGGTGCAAAAATATGGGCATTATGCTCGACTATGCGTCAGTCTATCACCCTCAAACCAACGGTCAAGTGGAAAGAGCAAACGGTCTAATAATGAGCGGCATCAAACCCAGATTGGTGAGGTCACTCGCCAAATCGGATACCCAATGGGTCGAGGAGCTCGACTCCGTACTCTGGGGGCTGCGGACAATGCCTAACCGTACTACCGGATTCACACCATTTTTCATGGTATACGGCGCAGAGGCAGTTTTGCCCTGCGACATTATTCATGACTCACCTCGGGTGCGCATGTATGAGGAAAGAGAAGCCGAGCTAGATCGGCAGGACAGCTTGGACACATTGGAGGAAGAACGTGACATCGCGAAGGCTCGTTCCGCATTTTATCAGCAGCAGGCCCAAAGATATCAAAGCAGAGAAGTACGGGCCAAGACCTATAACGTTGGCGAACTAGTTCTACGCCTGCCGGACAAGAAAAAGGACAAGCTCAAGCCCAGATGGGAAGACCCCTTCATTATCGATCAAGTACTGACCGGCGGAGCGTACCGTCTACGAAATGCGTCGGACAACCGACTCGAGCCGAACCCATGGAACGCAGCCCGACTACGACGATTCTATGCCTAGCGCCGGACTAAGAGTTCGTCCCCTTCCCCCGTCCAACCTTTTACATTTCGGCTGTCCTCTTTTTCTCTTTTTTCCTTCTAAATTAATAATCCCCTCGGGGTATATTTTCGCATTTTTTGCATACATACGATGTGCCATCAGCACTCGTTATTCCTGGGGGCTTCTTTTACAGAAGCTCAACTATACGGGTTTTATACCCAACACATGTGTCACGCTTCCACATGTACCTTTTACTCGCCATTATATGCATCGATATGACTTAAGTTTTGGCCAAGCTGGGTTGCCTGGCTCCTGTGCTTACCCCTACGTTCCCGATTGTTCGGCTAGGTGGTAAAGGGAGCACCTCTGCGATTGTTACTGCCGGGTCAGCCGGATGTGTACCTCAGACTGGGTGAAGCCGAAAGCTAGCGTTCTTAAGGGAATATTCGGTCGGTGATTTAAAAGATGACTTTTTACCTATTTTTCTTTTTTCCATCTGCCCCCAGATGTTTTACTGCTTTCTTTGCAGTCCGGCAATGCACTTTAGGGCATGCCTCCCCAGCGAAAGGAACCCTTAACGGAACTATTCTCCCTGGAAGATGTTTCTTACTAACCATGTAATATAACATAACTAGTTGGGCACTTGTCTGATAAAGCACTAATGACCCCTACGCCTGGTCTCCATGCATACCACGGTTATTTGTTAAACCAAAAAGGTATTCGGACACACTCCGGACTCTAGGGTCCCGAGGTCGAAGCGAAAAGGTCGGCAAAGACAAACGATCTACAATCCAGCTAGAAGGCATTTCACATGTCAATTTTAAGGATAACATACATTGTCAAATCTATTGATTGTATTCCTCCTCAATCCCGTCTAACAGGCTGTCCAGTTTACAGTCCCGTTGGGAATATTTAGCAGCCAGTTCCACCTGGCCGTACACTAAACTCACAGGGATCTCCTTCCCATCGGGCCCCACCGGTCCAACTTCGGCCATATGGTTGGGATCTGCCTTCTTGTACCGCGTCTTCACCATGGCCCAAGCCTCCCTGGCACCTTGGCGGAAAGCCGAAACCTTCCACAAACGGAAGCGCTGCCGCACTCCCCGTAGCTTCTCCGCAAGCTCCCCAAGGCCCTCGGGCGGGGCGAGGGATGGCCATAAGGCCTGTACGGCGCCACTCATTGCCTGCCGAACTCGTTCGAACAGCTGCAACAGTTCGGGAAGTTGATCACCCATTGATATGGGCATCTCCTCCGCAGGATGGCCCGTGAGTATACCTACAAGACATATTATGTCAAATCACTTCCTCGCCGAACTCTTCTTACTTAGCGAGTTCGCTCAAGCACTTACTATAGATGCCGCGACGAAGCCGTTGATTCTCCTTGATGGAGCCGGACAGCTCGGCCTGTGCGCCTTTTAGCTCTTCTCCGAGCTTGGCGTTGGCGTCTTGGAGCTTGTTCCTTTCCTGCTGAACTCTGTTCAGCACATTCTCGCCGGCCTTTAGCTGGCGCAGTAGCGCTTGCCTGTCCGGCTCTTGTTCGGCGGTGCCTACAGTGTCGTTATTAGACTCGCGCCCATGCCGCACAGCACTTATATTAATTTATACAAATGTTTTACCAGGAGGGGTCTTTCCGTCTCCTCATGTGGCAGCAAGTGCAGCCTCAAGTTGGGCCTTGCAATCTTGCAGCTCCCGAGACAGCTGGGCGTTCTTCTCGTTAAGAGCCTGAACTTTCAAATGATCCTTAAATCAGTTAACATAACTAATTTAAGTCTCAGGGGCTACTGGTGTATACAACCATTAAAATATCTTTACCCGTATGTCTTTAACATACTGCTCCGTGGCCCTGGTAAAACCATTTTGAGCAGCCCGGAGATGCGCGTCCCCTGCGTTGAAGGCATCCAATGCCTCAGGGGAAAATCACGCCTCTTGAAAAACTGTCCGGCGGCGTCTATGATTCATAGCGCTCTCTACCTCTGACTTGGTGGCGGACAGTCTGTCGGTATCCTCCGTTGGAGTAGGATCCGGTTCGCGTCTTGCGCCTGCCGCCCCCTCCAGTCCAGGCGCTGGAGCCCGGCTGGAATTGGTGGGATCGGCAACTCCTGTGCTCGCAGTCTGGCGAGCGCTTTTTCTTCTGTAAAAATCATGAGCGTTTAAAAGTTTCCTTGGAACGTTGCTCAAAAGAATCAACACAAGCCATACCTCTGCGGCGACGATTCCGCCCGCACAGCGCTCCTCTTCCTCCTGCTAGTTCGGACCGACCTCTGTAGGTCGGCCGCCGCAGGCTCGGCTCCCGGCCGTAAAGGCGCTTCCTGCAAAAAGCCATCGTTCGCGAATGTCAGAAGTAGCCAAGGATAAGATAACGGTGTCCGGACTTCGGTCTTGGTCACCTGGGATGCCAAATTCAGCCCGGGGTAGTCCGCCGTAATATAATGGCGACCAAAGCATCATCAATGCTTAGCTGGTGATACACCCCGTCGATTAGCTCCACCCCGATGTTCGGATCCTCTTCGGAGACCGGACCCAGGGATCCTTCCGGATCCTCGGGTTGTGGAGCAGGACTCACCATGTCCTCCACCGTCCGACGTAGACTCTGCGCCGAAGACATAAGGTAAGAAGCTTAAACTTCGAAAACACGGGTAGAACCCTTCGAGGTGTTCGCTTACCCATCCTCTGGGGTAGTTCATGGAAAACCCCTCCAGAGGGTTCGGGCGAAGGAAGTCCACCTTCTCCCCCTTGTACAGACCGGACAGGATCTTCACCAGATCCTCGGTCGATTCCGGCCCTTTACGGCCGTGTCGGGTGGCATCGTCCTCCCCATTGAAATCCCACATGGGGTGGCCTCTGTATTGCAGCGGCTGCAGCCCCCGCTTGATGCACGTCGCCATGACTCCAATCATGGTCAGGCCGGAATGAGCCATTAATCTTATTCGGCCCATCAAGTAATGGACGCTCTTGTCTTCCTCCAAACGAGGGCTCCGCGGGCGCCAGCTGAGGCGTTTCTTCAAGGGAGCAGCATCAAACTCCGGGAGGCCAATCCGGACTGGGTCAGGCAACGGAGCGTCTACGATATAAAACCACTCCGAGGGCCAGTCTTCGGACGCCCTCTTGGGGGTGCCGGATAGGTATCCGGTCCCAGCGATGCGCCATATTTCGGCGCCGCCCACTTGATATATGGTCCCCTGGTAAGAACGGGGCATGAGGCAGAACAGCCTCTTCCACAATGCGAAATGGGGCTCGATGCCCAGGAATAGCTCACAAAGAGCTACATAGCCCGCGATGTGCAGCACAGATGCGGGCGTGAGGTGGTGGAGCTGGAGTCCGTAGAACTTCAGGAGCCCGCGGAGGAAAGGATGTATTGGAAATCCAAGCCCCCTTATTAGATAGGGGACGAAACACACCCGCTCCCCCTTGTTGGGGCTTGGGGTGTCCTCCGCCTGCCTCCCACCTCGATAAGTAACCAGTCCGGCTCGGACCGGAACCATGAAGGCCGGAGGAAGCAATCCCTCCGTCTGGAGCTTTACTAGCTCGTTGTGCGGAATAGAGCACCTCCTCCAATCCCCCGGCGATGGGCTGGGAGCGCGTGAGGAAGAGCCGCGTTGACGATCCATGGTGGAATGGATTTCAGGGTCAGAGGCGCTTCGATGGAGTATACGCGGGAGGAAGATGGTGCGGTTTGGATCTGGATCCCTTCCCCTTTAATAGGCGGGTGACCCGCACGATTGAGGGGTAAAATGTAAAGAGCTCCCTTGCTTTTCGCATTCGTGCGACGCGTGGAAGATGGACATAATTTGGTGTAGAAGCCAAGAAGCACATTATTCGAGGTGAAGCCGGACACTGTTCGGCAGGAACATGGAATTTGAAGGGAGAACCCGCCTTGCAATGCCGAAGACTACAAGCACGCTGGACTTATCGTCATTGAAGCCTGGTTCGGGGGCTACTGAGGGAGTCCTGGACTAGGGGGTGTCCGGATAGCCGGACTATCAATATCCGCCGGACTCCCAGACTACGAAGATTGAAGATTGAAGACTCCGGCTCGTGTCCGGAAGGTACTTTCCTTGGCATGGAAGGCAAGCTTGGCGATACGGATATGTAGATCTCCTACCATTGTAACCGACTCTGTGTAACCCTAGCCTCTCCGGTGTCTATATAAACCGGAGGGCTTTAGTCCGTAGGACAACATTACATCTCAACAATCATACCGTAGGCTAGCTTCTAGGGTTTAGCCTCCTTGATCTCGTGGTAGATCTACTCTTGTACTACCCATATCATCAATATTAATCAAGCAGGACGTAGGGTATTACCTCCATCGAGAGGGCCAGAACCTGGGTAAAAACATTGTGTCCCTCGTCTCCTGTTACCATCCGCCTAGACGCATAGTTCGGGACCCCCTACCCGAGATCCGCCGGTTTTGACACCGACAGACAGTATGGAAGAGTGAGTGCTTTGGAAACTGCTAAGCTTATCTGGGATAGGCTGTCCAAAGTAAATGAAGGAGTCTCAACTCAGCGTGACTCTCGAGTTGATGTTCTTCGGAATCTCTTCAACCGCTTCAAAAGACTCGACAACGAAAATGTCCAACAAACCTTCGATCGCCTCACTGACATCTCAAATGAGCTTCAAGCCCTCGGTGCCACTGACATCACTGACCATGAAGTAGTGAAGAAACTGCTGAGATCACTTGATTCCTCATTTGATACTCTGGGACTGATGATACAAGAGCGTGCTGGCTACAAGTCACTTGATCCTGCTGATATCCTCGAAAGGCTTAACACTCACGAGTTCCAGCTTGCTGAAAAGAGAGATCTCTATGGCTCAAACTATGGCAAACCACGTTCCCTGAAGGCTAAGGTTGTGTCTGACTCTGAATGTGAGGATTCTGGTTGTAGCCTTGGTGATCCTGAAGAACTGAGCCAGGATCTAGCTTTGCTTGTGAAGAAATTCCAGAAGTTCACAAGACGTGGTCACTTTGGAAAACCCTCAAGAGGAAATGATTCTTCATCCAGTGACTACAAGAGAAGACTTTGCCACAAATGCAAGAAGACTGGTCACTATATTCAAGATTGTCCTCAGTGGGAAAAGGAAATGAAGAAGAAGAAATACAAGGACTACAGTTCTGATGAAATGAAGAAGAAGAAGAAATCATCAAAATCTTCGTCTTCAAAATCATCAAAGTCTTCATCTCACAAGAAGGGCAGCTCCAAGAAAGCTCGGGCATTCATTGGCAAGGAAATGGACTCTGAAGCTGAATCTGAGGAAAATGATGAAGAGGAGGAGTCTGAAGAATCTAAGTCTGGTGTGGCGAGTCTGGCCGTTGCTACTGCTTTCGTCAGCAAGTCCATCTTCAACACTGAAGAAACTGATTCCACCGACAAGCCTGATGAAGATAATGATGGCTACGCTCCCACCTATTGCTTCATGGCAAAAACAGCTAAGGTACTCAAATACAACTCCTCTGATTCTAGTGAAAATGAATCTGATGAGGATCTTAAGCCTAGCTACTCTAAACTTGCTAAAATTGCTGTGAGACAACAACGGGCTCTTGAAAAGGTTCAAAACATGCTAGATAAAAGTGATGATATGTTGGGTGAAGAAATGGATCGCACTAAAGCCCTGACTGAAAATATTCAGAGACTTCAGTCTAAGTATGATAACCTTCAAGGTCATCATAATTCTCTCTTGTCTGATCATGAGAAACTTTCTTATGAATTTCTTCAAGAAAAGCAAGACAATGAGAAGCTTTCTCTTGAAGCTATTCAAAGAAAGGCAGATCTTGAAAAGCTAAGAGTATGTTATGAAGATCTTCAGAAGGAGCGCGATTCATTACTAGCTCAACAAATCAGCGCTTCTCAGGAAGAATTTATTCCTCCATGCTTAAAGTGCATTGAACGTGAATCTGCTAATTCTTCACCTGAATGTTCAAATGCTTCAAATGTTACAAATTCTTCATCTGCCTCTGCTATCACTAATTCCTCATCTGAGGACTTTGCTAGTATCACTGACAATGCAGGGCTGAAGGAATTGTACATGACAGGCATGTACAAAAGCCTCAAAGGGCATCAGACACTTTGTGATGTGCTCAAAAAGTAGATCCTCAACAGAAACCCTAGGAAAGAGGGTATTGCCTTTGAGAGGAAACTGAATGCCGATGGAACATATTGGAAGCCTGAGCAGTATCCCAAAACCTCATGGGTTGCTGCAAAAGGACCTCCAGTTGATCCATCTAACTTATCTGGCTTTACATGTGAATCTCCTCATTCTTCTGATGAGTCATTTGACTCTAACTATAAACTGTTCAAAAATCAGAATGGTGAAGTATTTGCTAGATATGTTGGCACTAACTGCAGGAACGGTTCCCCTATGAAGAAAATCTGGGTTCCCAAAAGCTGTGTTGAAAGTCTTCAGGTGAATGTCCTCATGACACCACCTGTGAAGAACAGGAACCCCAGATCAAATTCTTCATATGGACCAAACTCTTCATATGGATCCAAATCCTCATATGGACCAAATTCTTCACGAGGATCAAATTCCTCAACTGGATCAAAGTCCTCATATGATTATCACCATGCTAACAAATCTGTCTCGCATGGTAAAGCTAAGGGCTATGAATATGTGCATTATTCTTCAAACCATTATGTTCATAAGTCCTCAAAGAATTACTCTGCTTATTCATATGCTTACCCTAACCCTTCCTATGCTAAGCGAAATGGTTTGGCATCTTTGCCTCCTTTCTCACATGGTGCTCGCAGGATGATGAACTCTTTGCCACCCCTCCAGATGTGGGTGGTGAAGAAAAAGAACTAATCTCTTCTGCACGGTCAGGTCTCCAGACGTGCTCAAACGTCTGAAGAATTTGCTGGGGACCTGACAAAATGCCTGAAAGGACGCAGGCGAATCATGATGAAATGAACTTTCATTTCACACGTCCTCATACTGCCATATCTGTTTACTGCTTGATGAAATTCATCTGATGAACTTGATATCATATTCTTCACTGATGAAGCATATGAGATTGTAAGTTACACTAATTCATCTGCAGGATGATCAACCCAAAACCACTGAATGGGTCCTCGATAGTGGATGTACAAATCACATGACTGGTGACAAGAATCTATTGATGAATGCTCCTTTATCACCGTCACCTCTGAAGCATATCATATTTGCTGACAAAGGCAAAAGTCAGGTATTGGGTCTTGGTAAGGTTGCTATCTCTAAGGATAAGCACATGGACAAAGTCATGCTTGTTGAGTCCTTAGGATACAATCTCATGTCAGTCTTAATGCTTTGTGATCTTGATATGGTTGTTGTCTTTGGCAAATATCGCTGTGGTGTGATTATGGAAGCTGACAATTCCAAAGTCTTCGAAGGCTTTAGGAGAGGAGATCTGTATATTGTTGATTTCTCTACAAGACCACAACCTGCCACGTGTCTACTTGGAAAAGCTTCAGAAGGCTGGCTATGGCATCGACGACTTGGTCATGCAGGCATGAGGAATTTGAACACGCTTGCGAAGAAGAAGCATGTCATTGGCATTGAGAATGTCAAATTCCTCAAGGATCACTTATGCGGAGCATGTGAAGCCGGAAAAATGACCAAGGCCAAGCATCCAGCGAAGACTATCATGACCACTACCCGTCCATTCGAATTGCTTCACATGGACCTCTTCGGACCTAATCATTATTCAGCAGTCACTAATGAAGTGCAGGAAGTCTTCAAACGATTTTCCTCGAGGGCTTCAACCAACTTTGGTGTGAAGATCAAGCATATTAGAAGTGACAATGGAACTGAGTTCAAGAATTCTGGTCTTGATGCCTATCTTGATGAACTTAGTATTACTCATGAATTATCTGCTCCTTATACTCCTCAGCAGAATGGCGTCGTGGAGCGCAAGAACAGAACTCTTGTTGAGATGGCTCGCACTATGCTTGATGAATACAAAATGCCTCAGCGTTTTTGGATTGATGCAATTGATACTGCATGCCACATCATCAACAGAGTATATCTTCACAAATTCTTCAAGAAGACTGCATATGAACTCCTCACTGACAAGAAACCCAATGTGAGTTATTTCAAAGTCTTCGGTGCTAAATGTTGGATTAGAGATCCTCATCACAACTCTAAATTTGCACCGAAAGCACATGAAGGTTTTATGCTTGGTTACGGAAAGGACTCGCACACCTACAGAGTCTTCAACATTGTTCTTCACAAGATTGTTGACACTGTAGATGTGCGGTTCGATGAAACTAATGGCTCGCAAAGAGAGCACCTACCTTCTGTGTTAGATGAACCAGCACCTGAGGATGCTATCAAGCTCAAGGCAACTGAGGATGTCATTCCTACTGAAGAATCTGCTGAAGAATTCATTCCTGTTCGTGAAGAACGTCGAGCTGATGCACCTGAAGAACATGATGAGGAAAATGGTGCTGAAGAAAATGCTGATCAAAATCCTCAGCGACAACCAACTCATCCACGCGTTGCAAAAGAAGTGCAAGTGGAGAAAATCATCGATGACATTAGCGCACCAGGTCCTCTCACCCGCTCAAAAGCTTCACACTTATCTAACTTTTGTGGGCACTATGCTTTTGTCTCTATCTCAGAGCCCACTAAGGTAGATGAAGCATTTCTGGAGCCGGAGTGGATTCAGGCTATGCAAGAAGAATTACATCAGTTCGAGCTGAACAATGTCTGGGAATTGGTGAATCGCCCAGATCCTCGCAAGCATAATATCAATGGCACAAAGTGGATCTACCGCCTTGTGGTGAGGAATGGCCTTGTGGTGAGGAATAAGGCACGACTAGTAGCTCAAGGCTACACACAGGTTGAAGGAATTGATTTCGATGAAACTTTTGCACCTGTTGCTAGACTTGAAGCTATTCGCATTTTACTTGCCTATGCTAACCATCATGATATCATCTTATATCAAATGGATGTGAAAAGTGCATTCCTCAATGGTAAGCTTGAGGAAGAAGTATATGTTGCTCAACCCCCAGGTTTTGAAGATCCCAAGAATCCTGACAAAGTCTTCAGACTAAATAAGGCTCTCTATGGCCTCAAGCAAGACCCTCGGGCGTGGTATGACACACTGAAGGAATTCTTCGTGAAGAATGGCTTCACACCCGGTTCACTTGACCCTACTCTATTTACTAAATCATATGATGGTGAACTGTTTGTGTGCCAAATATATGTTGATGATATTATCTTTGGCTATACTAACCAACGATATAGTGATGAATTTGCCTATATGATGAGTGAAGAATATCAAATGTCTATGATGGGAGAGTTGAAATTCTTCTTAGGTCTTCAAATTCGTCAGCAGCGCAATGGCATATTCATATCTCAGGAGAAATACCTCAAAGATGTACTGAGGAAATTCGGCATGCAAGATTGCAAAGGCGTCAAAATTCCTATGCCCACAAATGGCCATCTATGCACTGATGAAAATGGTATTGACTTCGATCACAAGGTATACCGCTCCATGATTGGTTCTTTATTGTACTTATGTGCATCTAGGCCAGATATAATGCTTAGTGTTTGCATGTGTGCCCGATTTCAAGCTGCACCGAAGGAATCACACCATAAGGTTGTGAAGCATATTCTTCGATATCTAGCTCACACACCAACACTAGGATTATGGTACCCCAAGGGCTCTGCTTTTGATCTCATTGGATATTCTGACTCTGACTATGCTGGTGATCGTGTGGACCGCAAGTCAACATCTAGCACGTGTCATTTCCTCGGACGATCTTTGGTCTGTTGGTCCTCGAAGAAACAGAATTGTGTATCACTGTCTACTGCTGAAGCTGAATACATTGCTGCTGGGTCATGCTGTGCTCAACTGCTTTGGATGAAGCAAACCCTCAAGGACTATGGCGTCAACGTGAAGAATGTGCCTCTCCTCTGCAACAACGAGAGTGCCATCAAGATTGCTCACAACCCAGTTCAGCACTCAAAGACTAAACACATCCAGATTCGTCATCATTTTCTTCGTGATCATGTGCTGAAGGGCGATATCTCCATCGAGCATGTGAAGACTGAAGAACAGCTAGCTGATATCTTCACTAAGCCCTTGGATGAGAAGAGATTTAGCAAATTGCGGTGTGAGCTAAATATCTTAGAATCTTCGAATGTTCTTTGAAAAGGACACACATCCTAACCCTTATGCATAATTGATGACTTAGATGTGCAACGCATGAAGAAACGTTGTTCCTCAATCAATGAAGAATAACACTCTAAGTGTGAAGAAACGAATGAAGAATTTGATTCTCAGAACCCTACGACAATTGTACGCGGTGTCTGAAATTCATCATTCTTATACGGTGGGCTACGCCACCACAAAAGTTGAAAATCTTCAATTTGAGTTTTTCCTCATTTTTGAAATTCCTCATTTTTTCAAATTCTTCAACTTTGCAAAATCTTCAGTATTTCCGTCGTCTTTCTTCATTGGCTATATATATATATAAGTTTATGTCCTCTACAGCATTCACTTATTGCTATTTCTTCAAGTTGCGATTTCTGCTAAGTGAATGTGATCGGACCCTTCCTCTCTATGCTATACTCAATCCAATCTATTCACAAATTCTTCATGTGCGTTCTGATTGAAACTCGTTCAAAGTCTTCACTGGTCCTTGACAGCTGAAGAAATTGCGAACGAAACTTTTAAACAAATCTTATCCAAGTTTTTGGTTTTACCGCTCAAACCGTTCCGCATCCCACGATGTATTAGTTTAATCACCCACGATCTTACACGATCTCATCTGCACAGTACGTGGGTGACACACGTCGCGTGAAGGAGAAAGGGAAGGGGCATGTTCGTCCAAAATCTTTGGGCGAACAGTTTTTTACCGTGGCTATAAATACCCCTTTACCCTCCTCACTTCATTTACTCCGCTCGATCGCTGTCTCTCGCTCGAGTTCTCCTCAAACCCTAGCGCCGCCGCTACTCCATCGCCGCCGGTGAGGAAAAGCTTCACTGCCTCGACCTCATCGCCGTCGTACTCGCGCCGGTCGCGGAAATCTTCACTCCGCCGCCGCCGTAGCTGTCTCCCTCTACCAAGTTAGGGCGTGGGAGATCTAACGTGACGAACTTCACTACAGTTCATCTCTGTTCGTCGTGTTCTTCAGTTCGGGTAATTAAAAGTCACTTTTATTACTCGCGATGATTCTTAAATCTTTCTGAAAATCCTCAAAGGTGTTTTTGCTCTTCAAATCTTCACATATGAACACCTCGCACACTGTATGTTCTTGATTTATCTTCCTAAGCATTCGTTTCTTCAAGATTCCTCAATTGTGCGGATTTTCAATCTGTACAACTCTGGAACCTAAGACGAAACGCTTAGTGAAATTCCTCAAGGCTCAACTGGTCAAATTCCTCAAAACTTGTTCTTTTGAAAAATCTTCTGAGAACGCATATGACCTCTCCAAATTCCTCGCACCTACACTCTGTTCACAGGTACTCATGTCCGCTGCTGAATCACTAGGTTCTCATCAACTTAACTCATTTGCAGCGTTCCTCGAAGAAAAACTGCATACGTCTTCAGAGTGCTCTATTGTTCAAATTCCTCACCTGAAGAAAATGGTAGAAGGCAAGAGACCGCAGAAGGGAGGAAAGAAACCGAAAGTCATGACTGCTTTTGAAATTCCTGAGGAAATATACAAATACTACTGCACACCTGATGAATCCAAGTTTGGCAAGGAGACCAAGAACCAACGCAAAGTGCGCATACAGAGCATAGAAAGGAGATGGGCACGAGAATGGCGAGAATACCGCTATGTCACTCCCAAGTACATGAGGAAATTCGCTTTAAATCCTCCATGCCCAAGAGCTCCTATGGCACCTGGCCAAATCGCTGATCCCACCAGCATCAAGCGTGGTGAAGACTTTCCTGAAGAATGGTCCAGGCGCCAAGCCAAATTGGCAAGACAGGCCAAGGAGGCAGTGAGGAAATTCAATGAGGATACTGCTGCTGCTGCTGCTGCTGAGCCCTCAGTCAAGCCGAGGAAATCAATGCCAAAGAAGCCTGCACGCAAGCCAAGTGCTTCACCGTCAGCGCCCTCACGGCCCAGTTCCTCAGTCGCGCCCTCACGGCAAATTCCTCAGACTGCTGCTGCTCATTCAAAATCCTCAGCAGCTCCCTCCAAGTCCTCAACACCTGTGCATCTTGCTACTTGTCAAAGGACTCAAGGATTCTCCATTGCTTCTGGTGTTTCAGCAAGTTCCTCAGCTGCACCAATGTCCTCAACAGGCCCCACTCTGCTGAAGACAAAAGCAACAGCTGGATGTGGTCCTCGGCCAAGTCCAAAGAAGAAACAGGCTGCATTCAACGTTCCCTCTGATGATGAAGCCTCTGATGAAGAACTTGAAGAAATCATCAGGGACAGACTGACCAAGGCCGCTAGAGCCAAAAGAACAAGTGTGCCTCTGCTTTTGGATCCGAAGAAGATCCTTGACTTCATTGACTTGTGGCATCAGGATCCACACACTCCTATTCCGGATCTGCCACTGACTCCTGGTCAAAGTCATATGCTGAACCATTTCATCTCTGAAGAGAAATGGAAATTTGAAAAGGCTCGTGAATTAAAAAGAGCCAAAGCCAGAAAGGAGAAGCTTCTGAGGAAGAACATCATCAACTTGACTCCTGAAGAACTTCTCAAAGCACAATCTGAAATTCAAGCCCTCAGCAAGGATTGTGATGCTTACAATGCTGACTGGCAAGGAGCCAAGGTGAGATTCGTCACTCTGACGAAGAAAATGTCAACTGTTGCAGCTCCATCGCAACAAGAAAATCCTCAGGCTGAAGAATCTGCTCAGCCTGCTGAAGAACATGCCAGCACTGCTGATGACTTTCAGCGTGCTGATGAAAACACAAGTTCCAGGGCTGATGACTCCATTCCAGCTGCTGAAGAAATTCCCAGGGCATCCACTAGTGATGCGCCTGAAGAATCTGAAGGAAACAGGGCAACTGCACCAGTTGCGCCTGATGAAACTGTACCACTATCCTCAGCTCCTCCTGCGCCAACACCAACTCCAATTCTTCCTTCTGCCTATGAAGTGAAGAAGACAAAGGCTGCAGAACGAGCTACAGTGAAGAAAAGGAAGGCATCAGCTGCGTCAAATTCTTCGGCTGCGAAGAAAATGAAGCCAATGACCAGCTCGATTGAAAATCATATTGATGCCATTCCCATCTCCTCCATGTCGTCCAAGGAAATTGTTCCCTTTGGAGAAGAATACACGATCCCAAGCGGATCTGATGAAGAAAATCAATTTGTTGCTACTTCAGAACAACTTGATGAAGAAATTGAAGTGGAAGCTTTCCCTTCAACTCCTGTTGCTTCCTCACCCGTGCCTCAGTTCACAGCTGAAGAGGCAGGTGTTGAGGAAATTGAAAAAGAAGATGAAGACGTGGATATTGGGAGCACTACACCTGTGATGAACGATGACTTTTGGGAAAGTCAGCATCCCAATACTCCTCTCTTCACTCCGCTTCAACAAGTTCCTCGGTCCCCTGCTACAACTGTTCAAATGGGCTCTGAAGAAACTCATCCCACATCGTCTGTCAACGAAGAGATTCCAGCCACTAGCGCTGAAGAACCCACTGCTGATCCTCAAATTGCACAAGGAGCGGAAACAGAAATTCCTCAGCCTGAAGAACCTGAGATCGCGATTCCTGAGGTTGTGCTTCAAATCACTGATATTCCTCTGCCCAAGCCAAAGAATCCGTTCTCAAGCAAGCAAAAATTCAAGGCTGAAGATTTCTTTTCTGAGCATGTGTTCTTCACTGCTTATAATCCCTATGACTCTGCTCGAATGAGGAAAAGACGCTTCTGGACTCCAACACAAGCAAATTTCTATTCCTCAGTGCTATTTGACAAGGACAAGATCTTCGACCATGAGCATATTCCTCATGTGGATATGGAATCACTACCATGCTTCGAGCCAGTACTCCGTGTTCTTCATGATGCAGGGCTGCTGAATTTCTGCACTGATATATGTGACTGGAATGAAGAACTCATTCTTCAGTTCTATGTCACCCTGCACATCACCGGAGATGCTGAAGACATCAACTCATGGGTTCTGGATTGGATGACTGAAAATACTCACTACAAGGCACCAGCAACTGAATTGCTTCGTGCCCTTCCTCTTGATCCTCCCCATGAATCTGCTCGTTGCCTCTACAATGACCGTGAACTGTCTGATCACTTTATGCAAGTGCTTATGAAGCCATTGAAGCCTGGCCAAGCCCCTCGAACCAAATTCCTCGTCAAGGATTTGTTGTATGTGCCTCGGACTGTCTATAGAATCTTGACGAAGAGAATGAGTCCAATCAAAGGCCACGACTCAAATGAAGAAGATGTCGTTGGCATCATGAAGAACATGCTTTTCAATATCATTCATGGCGTTCCTGTCAACTTCCATGATTTCTTCATGAGGACTCTGGCCAACGTTGCAATGTCACCTTTTGAGCTGAAACCATATGCGCCTTGGATCATGAGATTCATAAGGGCAAGATCTTCACTGAACTACAAGGCTGACACTCTGAACCATGGCAGCTTCCTGCCGCCCATTGAAGTCCTCAAGCGACCAATTTCATCATCTGATGACAAGGGCAAGGCAGCAGCTGTAATTGATGAAGGCACTCGTCCATTGGATGGTCAGTTTCGCAAGGCTGCATCTTACTCCACCAATGACGATTCTGCAACGCATGATACTGCCGCAAATACCTCAACCAAGCAACAGCCTCAAGCCACAGCACCCAGGGTGATGAATGATCGTGAATTACTCCTCAGTCTTCATCAGAAGGTTGATCGCAATCAGAAATGGGTGAAGCGCCAATTTGCTGCAATTCTTCACAACATGACCTCAACGCATAATGCAGTGAAGAAAAACCAGTACTACCTTCATGAAACCCTCAACCGCACCTGGGCTGTTCTGAATCATGTCTATTCCGCGGAAGAATTGAATACTATGGGTCTTCAGGAAGCTTATGACTGGTCTGCACCACCTCCGAAGAAATTCAAGAGAGTCAAAGTTCCTGATTTGGTGGCCAGCTCTTATTCTTCCTCGCGTGAAACTGATGAATATGAGGATTTAGACGACACTGCGGCAGGCCCTACTTCAACATCCAACCCCGACACTGCTGGCGCTCCTCCATCAACTTGAATATCTTCAGGGGCGTTAGTCCTCAATTTCGATCCTTTTGGTCATTTGATGACAAAAGGGGGAGAAATCTGAGTTAGTCTTCAAGCCGGTTTATACTATGGGCGTTTTTATTAAGTTACAACTCTCGTTCTTCTGAAACTTTTATTGGATCGAGTTGTAATCTTAAATCCGATGGTGCCCTGATACTTTTGATCGTGCATTGTGCTGACTTTGCACTGTGCTCTAATACTTTTGATCGTGCTTCTGATGCTCTGATTTTGATACGTGTTATGCTCTGATGCTTTTGAAGCACTAAGCTCTGAATGTGATATTTGAGCTCTGATACTTGTGATGTGATATTCCGCATGCTCATTCCTAGTCAATACTATTGCATGCATGCTGAATCTCATCAGGCACCATATTTCATCATGCATTTCAAATTCTTCATAGCATATATATCAAATGCGTGTATGGATTACAAGATATAGGGGGAGATCTCCATGATTCAAATCTTCAAATGTGCATTGCCTCAACAGAAAATTCCTCATTATGCACATATTCAGGGGGAGTTCTTCTATATCTTGCAATCAAATTCCTCATTATCATTATTTACACTTCATATGTTTATCCCTGTTGAAAACTTAACCTATGTTGTCATCAATCACCAAAAAGGGGGAGATTGTAAGTGCATCTAGTGCCCCTTAGTGATTTTGGTGTATTGAAGACTTATAGGTTAAGTAACTGATGCGTTTGTGAGTGTACACAGGTCTATAAGTCTATGAGGAGTTTGATATTTACAGAGAAAGTCGACCCCTAAAAATGAAGTTCTTCGACTGAAGACTTTGATATTCTGAAGACTTTCTGAAGACTTTGAAAGTGAAGAAATTGGTGTGACCATGAAGACTTGATATTCATTCGAGGAATATGAAGCGTGAAGACTTTTGTTTTCGTAGTTTCATTTTCTCTTTCTTGAGTCATAGGAAACACCGTACTGTTAAAGGGGGTCGAGGAAATACTAAGGAAAAATTTCCATGTGATGCTCAACTCAAAATCCTACACCTACCAATCCCTTCGAGTGAAGCCATTGGAAATCTCATACAGTTCAGTCAAATTCTTCAGTGACAGAGACGCAATTCTTCTGGTCAGTGATGACTTTGCTCTGACTGAGGAGTTAGGAATTCGCTAGTGCGAATTGCCTACACAGTGAGGAACATGATAGCCCTGAGGACTTTGAAAGTCAAATTTCCGACCGTTGCTGTGCTGCGCGCCGGCGGACCAAAATATCTTATCCACCTAACGGTCATATCATTTAAGGGCATTTATGTCTTATCATGTCGGGCTGCTCCCTAGGCTATAAATAGCCGCCCCCTACAACCACTAGTTGGTTGGCTGCTCTGAGAGAACTTGACACTTGTCATTTGAGAGCAACCCATCCTCCGAGGACTTTGAGCGAAAATCATCAAGTGAGGAAAATCCCAAAACCAAACCCCCACAAAAACCCCAAGTGATTGAGCATCACTGAAGAAATTGATCCTGCGTGGATCCGACGCTTGTTACCTTTGAAGACTGTGCTTCTTCCAGACGGTTAGGCGTCAAGGTCTAGAGCATCCAAGAGGAATTGTGGATCGCCGAGTGACCAAGTCTGTGAAGGTTTGGAAGTCACCTGAAGACTTACCACGAGTGATTGGACGAGGCCTGCGTGGTCTTAGTTCAAGGAGAATAAGGTGAGGACTGGGTGTCCTGAGTTGCGGCTCAGAGACTGGGTGTCCGGGACTGTGTGTCCTCGAGTTTAAATACTCAGCCGCTCCAACCAGACGTACAACTGAGACAGCAGTTGGAACTGGTTTACCAAATCATTGTCTTCACCAACTGACTGGTTCTATTTCCTCAACTCATCCATTTCCTCATTCTGTGTTGCATGTTGTTTATATCTGTGCTTGAAGACTTTGACTGAAGACTTTCACCAATTCCTCAGTTCAATTTCCTCAGTCTGTTTGTCTTCATCTTGTTATCCTGTGATTATGCTTCCTGTACTCTGTTCTAGTCTTCATTTCATCATGCTGACTATGTGTGTAATCTGTTATGTTTACCTCTGAGTACATATTCCGCTGCAAATAGTTGTTCGCTAAGGAATTTCCTCACCGGCAAATTCCTCAGTGAAGAATTTCATAAAAATCGCCTATTCACCCCCCCCCCCCTAGTCGATATAACGCACTTTCAAGAACACCACTTGAAACTGATCTAAGATTTCCATAACTTCTGGTGGAATACAGCGTCAGGCCCCTTTGTCTCCTTTGCAGGCTATCTCATCATCAGCTTCTAACATCTGAAGTTGGTCCATCGATATCTGAGGCACTGGCTGCAATCTCCCTTGTACACCCTGAAGCATTATCAGCTAGTCGCGGTGTGTGAACTGTAGCTACTTCTGCTCCCAATCAACCCACATCGGACCACATTGTTGCAGCCAATCCATACCCACTACCATATCGTAACATCCCAAAGATAGAACTCGCAGGTTTGACTCGAATGTATGCCCCTGAGTCTGCCATTGACAAGCCGGAACGACCCCAGTGCACTGAAGCACACCTCCATCTGCTATCTTGACTGACATTCCTTGGGTTGGCCGGACTCGGTCAGGCAACCGGCTGGCCACAGCTTCACTGATAAAACTATGCGAACTACCAGAATCCACAAGCACGAGCACTTCCTTGCCCGCGATCCTGCCCACTAACCTGACAGTGTGTGGAGTGGTTTGCCCTGTAGTAGCCACCTTGGAGATCGACATCAGAACCTCCTCGTCCAAGTCATCTTCAGGAAGAAGAGGGAGTGGATCATTTGCCTGAAGGAGATCCAACAGCTCTTCCACCACGTGGAGCTGTACCGTAGCAGCGCATTGGTGGCCTTGCCCCCACCGTTCACCGCACTTGAAGCACAGGCCGCGGGCACGGCGGTAATTGCGGAGCGCTGCGACTCGGTCGTCCCCGCGCCCTTGTCGTTCCAGAGCGTTGGCTGCGTCCAGGCCACGCTTGTCATCCGCCGCCGCGGGAAGCCCCTGTTGGAGAGGTCGCGCGGGCGGAGCTCCCAATGCCAGCAGTGGTCGTGCTTGCTGTCGAACGGCCGGTACTTCTTGCCGCCTGAATTCACGCTGGGGAAGGGCCTCCACTAGCTCCTCCTGTAATGCAGCAAGAGAAAAGGCAGAGTCCAAATCCTTCGGTTGATGTAATAGCACCCCCATGCAAATTTCATGCTTAAGCCCTTCAAGAAATTGCGTAGTGAAAAAGACAGAATCAAACAAAGAATTATGAGCCAAGAGTTGGTGCATAATTTCCTCGAATTGCGTCATGTAGGCATGGACTGTGCCTGTTTGACGCAGAGTACGAAACTGCCGCAACTGCATTTGGTACTGCTCCCGACCAAATTTGCCCCGCAATGCTTCACACAAGGCCTCCCAAGTGAAGGATGCCCTCTGCGATTCTTGCAACTGCAACCAGCGGGCTGCAGTGCCGGTGAAGTGGAGCGTCGCTACGCGCACCCACAACTCCGGTTGCACACCATACACAGCAAAATACTTCTCGCACTTACTCTGCCAAAATTGGGGGTTGTCGCCGTCGAACGAAGGAAAATCCAACTTCGGCAGGGCCCAATTGTGCGAGGAAAACTGCCTATGGTCGGGCTCTCTCCCCCCATCTACCACCTCCACTGCCGTGTGTGGAAATAAGGAAGAAGACGGACTACTGCACGCACCGTTGGCCGGAGGCGGCGCTAGGGTGGTGACCACCCCAGGTGCCAGACCCCCGGATTCGTAGATGACGCCGTGGCCACTTGGCCCGTGGTGCCCCGTGTTGGCCGCTGGAAGCGACGCGACTGGCTGCACCACCGGATCTGGTGTCGCGGCCGCTGGATCGGCGAGCACTGTCTGGAGCGCGATCCGGCCCACCTGCGTGCGGAGCTCGTCGAGCTGGTCCTGCAGATTGGTCACGGCGGGGCGCCAGAGCTCGAGGGAGGCCTGAATGGCCTCGAGCTTGGCGTCGTTGGCCGCGCGGTTGGCGTTGACGCTCTGGATCAGGGTCGCAAGTTGCTCCTCCATGGCCGCGGTGCGAAGGGTTTGCTTGGTAGTGTATCGCGGCTTCCGCAGATATTCCGGTGGCTCCAGATCGGCGCCTGACCTCTGATACCAAGTTGTTACGGGTCGATCTGGGAGGAGGAAGGGGAGGATTTGAGATCTGGAGTAGAGAGGGGAAGTGGTAGGTAGGAGAAGGTGAGGGAAGATCAGCTTCCTCTCGTTTCATTCATTTGTTTACTTTCTCGATGCCGCTACAGGAGCCTCAGCCACCCACATATAGTACTCACGCTACACACGCCACCGCCCAACAACCTGGCACGGTCGCACGCACTCGCACGGCTTACTAGCCACTCGTCTCTGATGAATCGGCCCCACTGGGTATCTGCAGCGTCGTGTCATCGCTCTGGTGGGTCACAGTTGTGACACAGTGCAACTTCCCAACCGGCACGCTACTATCGACGAGTGTTGCGAGTGGGGCGCGGAGACTGCCGCGAACAACAAAACCAATTATTTATTTCATGAGGAAGTTATAAATATCATTTGGTATTGTCTATTTTGGCAATAGGCTGTATACCAATTGTGAACCCTAGAAATGTTTGATGGACACAAGTTCTTAAACTGCCTATATTATGTGGAGTATAGGCAACCGATTTCTCATCACGGAACAACCATCTTCTATCCCTATCAATTTGTAAGTATCTATGAGGCATGGGTTTCACCTTTTGATTCGGGTGGTTTTTCTGTTCATGTGTTTTAAACAACTGGATCATTATTTCGTAAAAGTTATCCAAATATTTTTTTTTGTAAAAGTATTCGAATCATTTTACAAAGTTGTTTTTACTATGGAAGCTTTTTATTGATTCCTCATATTGCATCAGGAAATAGAAATATCATATAAAAACAAAATTATTTTCCACTAAATCATTTATAGGAGCACACAATTGAATGACAAATCAGAGCCCCGTTCCTCACGCCCATGGCCAGTGCGGCACCTCGACCTGCGCTTCCGCTTCCCGTTCGTCATCGATCTGCGGTTGCGCTCACGTGCAGATGAGACAACCAACGGTGGGTCGCAGCAATTTCCTTCCATCGAGTCAATGCAAGTCACTCTGTTAATCTGTTCTAAAAAATGCTGCACCTTTGCTCGTGTGCTTAGTTGCTTCCACATGGACTGTCGTCCCCCTCGCGTTCCTGATTCATTTGTATACTGCTTTGGCTTGTGCTCCAGTTTTAGATCTAGCTAGCTTAGTACTAGTACTACAAACTTTACTACAGTAATTATGAGTTAACTGAAGAGGATGACAAGTGCAGGAGTACAGAGAAGATCCTCTTTGCAAACAAGATGTACTAATGGAAAATGGCATAGTCTAGACGTGGATCTGTAACTACTCATGCTGTGTGTGTACACCCACTCTGATTGTCCAGACACTAAACAGGAAGTAGAACTGAAAACCATTGTATAGCCCCGTTCCTCATGCCATGGCAGGCACCTCGAGCTGTGGCTCCCCATCCCGTTCATCATCGATCGCCTCACACGCGCGCGTGCAGATGAAACAAGGCATTAGCAATGGCCGGTGGCAGCGATCTCCATCGAGTCAATGCAGCTGGTCACTCTGCTCTTCTTCCTTGAAAATTCTGCACCTTTTTACCCCGGACGTGCTTACGTGCTTTCACATGGATGTCCTCGAGTTCCTGGTTCATTTCTTGTAGTACCGGCCCGGCTCTTGCTTCAATTTCAGATCTAGCTTTCGAAAAGGGGCTATATTAATATCGCGATGATACCAAATACACCCAGCCTGTGCACCATCAAGATCAAAGACACCCAGGATGCACACAGCCAAGAACAAAATAAACAAGAGAGAAAAAAAAACCATCGCGGTGTATAACCACTCACAACAGAAGCACTCTAACCACCTCCGAATACAACATGTATTACATATTAGGCTCTCCAAAAGCAATGCCTCCAAGAAGGAAACAAAGTACAAGCGTTGTCGTCGCCCGATCGAAGGCCTTGAGTTTTCACTCCGGAGAAAGACCAAGTATCCAAAACAATGCCTTCAGAAAGGCCAATGCTAGGTACAACCAACGAAGGCCAGACCTTGGGTTTTCACCACGGTACTCGAGGAGCACCACCAAAAATGCAGTCCACAAGTGTTGCCACCCCCGCTTGCCAAGGCTGCTGCTGCAATTCGTCACACCCGACTAAAAGTGAAACTTCACTAATTACTACAGTAGTTAAGTGAAGATGATCAACAGCGTAAGAGGAGATGACCCAACTGAAGTTGATCCTGTAATTTCCATCGAGTCAATGCAGGTCACTTTGTTCTTCTTCCTTCAAAATTCTGCATCTTTGTGTCCCATGCTTACCCACTACCTTTCACATGGATTGTCGACCCCGTCAGAGTTTTATACTGGCCTGGCTCGTGCTTCAGTTTCATATCTACCTAGCTTACTGGCCCAAAACTTTACTTGTTACTATCAGTTAACTGGAGAGGTTCACACGCTCTGTGCGTGCAGATCTGTGCTATAAAGGGGTCTATCCATCAACCCATCAGGGAAACACAACTGAAAAGCTAGCCCAGCTTGCTCACACAACCTATCATACGAATGGATGGTGATGTAATCTCCGGAATCCGGATAGGATCTAACCCACCTTAGGCTGGACAAATTTATTATTGCTGCCAAATGATGTTTATTTTGTTGGAATTAACCACGATGAGTAGTTCAAATCGTGCGACACGCACCTGTTGCCATAAAATCGCTACGTGTGTTCTCGGCGACTTGTGCTAGTTCAAATCGTTGATTCCGGCGGCGTTGCCTAGATCGTAGCTAGCCATCACATAAGCATGCACCTGCTAGCCAGCCTGCTTGCTATCTTAGCCTAGTTCTGTACGTACAGTTTGCGTACGGCTGGAAAGTACTCGGCCGGCTCGACAAACAGGAGTGCTCTTGACGGAAAGAACTCGTCTACGAGCGACGTATAGAGGGTCTGTGCTAACAATTGGTATCAGAGCTTGGTTTGTCGGTCGTGATCTTCGGAAAGCACTCGAAGGATCATGTCGAACACAGGCAAGGAGATCATGACGGCGGCAGCGGGAGCACTGATGCCGATGGTGGGGGGATCACAATTTCCCCGTCTGGATCGAGAGGACTACGCACTATGGGCGATGAACATGGAGGTCGCGATGGAGGGAGCTGAGTTCTGGGAAGCCGTCGACCCTGGCAGCGCCGAGTACGCGAAGGGCGCGGCGAAGTACCGGAAGGATCGTCAGGCGTTAACGGCGACCTACTCCGCCATGCCGAAGGATGTGCTGCAACACCTCGTCGGAAAGAACTCGGCGAAGGAGCCATGGGAGACCATCAAGATCCTACACCAGGGTCATGACCGTGTCAAGGAAGTACACCTTCAGTCCCTGATGAGAAGCTACGAGTGCCTGAAGATGGATGAAAGTGAGACGGTTGATCAGTTTGCCTCCCGTCTCAAGACCCTCGTCAACGGCATACGCAGCTATGGTTCAACCCTAGAAGAAGTTGCGATCGTCCGACGATTTTTGCGCGCAGCGCCGGCACGCTACATCCAGATCGTCACGTCGATCGAACAATGTCTCGACCTAAAGACTCTCACGGTCGAGGATCTCGTCGGAAGGTTCAAGGCCCACGACGAGAGAATTCGTCTCAGCTTCGGCGACGCAGAGGCAAGTGAGCACCTGATGCTGACAAAGGCGCAATGGATCGCCATGTCAAAAGAAAAGCAAGGCGGATCCACGAGCGGTGGCAAGAAGAAGGGGAAAGGGAAGCAGCGCTCGGCGAGAAAGAACTTCGCCGACTCGGACGACGAGGATGCGCCTGCACCACCGAGCAGGAAGTTTGATATCAGAAAAGTGAGGTGTCATAAGTGTGGCCTCCTCGGTCACTTCAAGGCTAACTGTGAGGAAGAAACGAAGCAGCGGGCTCTCATTGCCAAGGAAGGAGACGACGGGGATATGATGCTGATGTGCGAGCTAGTGGACGAGGAGGATCCAGATGATCTTGGTCAGCTGGACACGGGTCCGGTCAGTGCATCTGCGCCATTAAACCCAGGCGATGTTGTGGCACCAGAAGACCATGACACAAGGCGTGATGGTGTGGTCATGCCGGTAAAACCAGGCGAATTCGTGGCGCCAGAAGTCCATGACACAAGGCGTGATGGTGTGGTCGCGCTAAACGACGGCGAAGACGTGGTGCCAGAAGTCCACGACGCAATGTGTGATGATGTGATCACACTAGAAGATGGCGAAAACGTGTTTCCAGAAGAACACGTCGCAGGGTGTGATAAAGTGGTTGCGCAGAAAATTGGCGAATACGTGTCACCAGAAGAACATACGAGGCAAGATGCATCACCAGTAGCTGCTGGGTTGCATGCGAGCGGAGATGCAACGGGTGACGTGCCCCAAGGCACCAGCAGCTCGCTAGGCAATGCACAGGCAGGTGGCTGCACTAGCTGGCCATATGGGCCAGGATCTACCCAGCGCAACAGCAGCATGTACAAGCAGTGTACATCAGCTCCACTAGGAAGATCGCCACCACGTGGGTTTCTAGTGATGGATGGGCTAGATGGTGTGCAACGTTCAGGAAAAAGAGACGGGCAAGAGGAATATAGCAGCCCAGCAAGTAGCAGTGCAGCTGTTGCAGGCTCTACGAGTGGTTCTAAGCACCCAGGAAGCGGACCAAGAGGTCCAGAAACGCCAGCAACGGGAGGTTTGGCAACTCCAGAAAAAGTGGCATCGCCTCTGACAGTACAAGAGACGATGGAACAGCCACCGAAACCAGTACGCATGCGACGCGTATTGGATCTCTCTTCAGAAGCAGGGCTTCAGAAAAATTCGGGGAAGATGAAAAGTAAAGGGCAACAAAGTTTGCACATCGAGGAACCGGAAATTTTTGAAGATGCAAATATGGAGGAGTGTTGGCGTCGTGCTATGGATGAAGAGTTGTGGTCGATCCGAGACAACAAAGTATGGGAACTCGGGATCTTCCCAACGGACATAATGCCATAGAGCTCAAGTGGGTGTACAAAGTCAAGAAGGATGCCGAAGGGTACTTGGTGAAGCATAAAGTAATGCTCGTGGCTAAACCAAACGTGCAAGAGCAAGATGTGGACTTCAAAGAAGTGTTCGCTCCAGTTGACAAGATGAACTCGGTGAGTCTACTTATAGCTCTCGCAGCTCAAGAATCTTGGAGGATACATCATATGGATGTGAACTCCACGTTGTTGACTGGGGAGTTAGAAGAAGAGTTGTATGTGAAGCAACCACCGGGGTACATCCAAGAAGGAGAGGAGCACAAGGTATTGAAGCTACACAAGGCATTGTATGGGCTACGACAAGCTCCTCGGGCATGGAACATCAAGCTTGATCGTACATTGATTTCTCTTGGATTTGAGAAAGCCCCACTAGAGCATGCTATGTACAAGCGAGGTGAAGGCAAGGATCGTCTCTTAGTGGGCATCTATGTGGATGATCTATTGATAACTGGAGCAGACGAAGAGGTGATTGCAAACTTCAAGCTACAAATGGAGGAGCTATTCAAGATGACTGATCTAGGGCTCTTGAGTTACTACCTTGGGATTGAGGTACAGCAAAAGCCGGAGGCGATCACAATATGCCAGGAGGCATATGCAAAGAAGGTACTTGAAAGCTGTGGCATGAAAGATTGCAAACCAAGTCATGTTCCGATGAAGCCTCGTCTTATGCTAAGCAAGAAAAGTGAAGCACCCGCGGTTGATGCAACGGAGTATAGAAGTGTGGTCCGAAAGCTAAGGTATCTCATGAATACAAGACCGGACTTGACCTATTCCGTTGGCATGGTGAGTCGCTTCATGGAAGCGCCCACGATGGAGCATTGGGCAGCTGTGGAAAATATACTCAGGTACATCAAAGGGACAACAAACTTCGGTTGTGTCTATTTGAGAAAGAAGAAGAAGGAGATGGTGGAGCTACTTGGCTACAGTGATAGCGACATGGCAGGAGATGTGGACGACCGTAAAAGTATGTCGGGCGTGGCATATTTCTTGGGAGGAAGCATAGTGAGCTGGCTATCACAAAAACAGAAGGTGGTCGCATTATCATCTCGTGAAGCAGAGTATATTGCAGCTACGACCGCGGTGTGTCAAGGCGTGTGCCTTGGAAGGCTACTCGGTGACCTCACAGGTAAGGAACCGGAACGTGTGGTGCTCAATGTTGATGACAACTCTACAATATCTCTGTGGATGAATCTGGTGCATCATGCTCGATGCAAGCACATCGGTACGAGGTATCGATACCTAAGGGAGTGTGTGGACGGCAGAAGTTCGTGAAGATGCGGCGAAGGATCGGTGTTCAAGCTGTTTGAGGCTGGCTTCACAGAGCAGCGATAACTGCCGGCTTCCAACGGTGTTCAAGCTGTGAAGTGAGGACATCGTGTTAAGGGGGGTGATTGTTGGAATTAACCACAATGAGTAGTCCTAGTCCGGTTTGGACAGGAGCAAGTCACCATGTAGTATACTAGGATTAGAACTTGTAGCCGTGTAGGTTTGCTTGTGTTTGATCCTAGCTGCTATATATACGTAGGTATACCCCTGTAACTTGAACTCAGATCAAAAGGAATAAAACACATGTGCGACACGCACCTGTTGCCATAAAATCGCTACGTGTGTTCTCGGCGACTTGTGCTAGTTCAAATCGTTGGTTCCGGCGGCGTTGCCTAGATCGGAGCTAGCCATCACATAAGCATCCACCTGCTAGCCAGCCTGCTTGCTAGCTTAGCCTAGTTCTGTACGTACAGTTTGCGTACGGCCGGAAAGTACTCGGCCGGCTCGACAAGCAGGAGTGCTCTTGACGGAAAGAACTCGTCTACGAGCGACGTATAGAGGGTCTGTGCTAACATATTTTTGGCTGCATTGAACTTGTTGGGTGTGTTTATCATGCTATGCTGAGGCTAGACATTTCTTCGATATGGTTGTATCATCTTGATATATCAATTCAATGAAACGTCCTTTATCAAAAGAATGAAAAAAAAAAAGTCCAATGAGCCTCCGCAAACCTCCCCACTTTATTCATGACCTCGAATGCCTGGTTTGTTTTCAGATCTAGATTAGTTTTGTAAAATACTAATCGCATGCATGGACAAAAGGCAAAAGCGACAAGAAATTGAAAAGAAATGATGCAACACTCTAGATACGCTTGAACACGAACTATTTGTAATTAGCAAATTATCTAGTTAATGGAAGAGGACAATCACAAGTTGTGTCTCGGTGCACTCATCACAAGAAAATGGTCTGAACAATGCCAAGCCATTATGCACAAGAGGGCAAACTAAAAAAATGTATGCATGATCAGCTCGACTAATTAATCTCCATGATTGATGTTTTTCCTTTAATTACACCTGGCTAGTACTAGCTTCCTTGCTTGTGACTGTTGCAGCAAGGGCTACCGTTAACGAGGACGGATTGAGTGGACTTGCAGCGCAACTTCCGCTAGATACCTACCATGCATCCTCAGTTCAATATTTCCCTACTAGTGGAAAGCAACGGTAAGATAGGATCAAACTCAGATCATGTCCTTTTGTCACGAACCTCACACCACCACCGTCCATCGCATCGATCGATGCTATGGTGGTCCAGTTCAGCACATGGGTGCACCTAG
Source organism: Triticum timopheevii (assembly GCA_963921465.1). NCBI lineage: Eukaryota > Viridiplantae > Streptophyta > Magnoliopsida > Poales > Poaceae > Triticum > Triticum timopheevii. The sequence goes on from OY997274.1 coordinate 674,037,959, forward strand.
ATTCGAGTTTTCTAGTTTCTTTTTTGTTTTCCTGCATCGTACTTTTATGTTTACGTCTAACCGAGGGAGCATCTTTTTTTCAAGCGCCCATGTAAGAACCTGTCCTCCAATGCAGAGACGCCTAAGGAAAGAAAAAAAAACACAGCATCAAGCGCCCATGTAAGAACCTGTCCTCCAATGCGATTAGTAATTCTGAGACGCTTAGCTGGTTTAAAAGAAACACCTAAGCGCCCGGGGTCTTGTTATGCAGCGGCGCCAAGGATTTAACCAGGAATCACATCCATGCTGGCACAAAGGCTGTGAATTCTATCCATATTAATTGACCCTTAAATAGATACATTTAGCACTATTGGGGGTAACGAGGGAAAGCCATTGCAGACGAGAACTACTACTAGCCATTTACGTAGTTCTAGGTCATCGATTTGAGCAATTAAATATGTATTATATGTTATGAAAAGTATATCACTAAATTTCTACAAGGATGTAGTTTCTAAATATATATTTTTTATCACATATAATACATATTTAGATAGTTAAATCGTCAACCTAGAAATACGCGAATGACTTATTCACCGAGACGGAGGTAGTACCACTCATTCGCTATCATTGTGGTGCGTAGCCATGGGATGTGTGTAAGAAATTGTTTGAATATTCTTATAGCCAGTAATTTTACTAACATCTAGATGAATTTTACAAAATGTACACGCCCAAAGAAAATGATTTTACATTTTAAAGATTACAAACAGGAAACTAAAACAGCATGCGAGAAAGTGGGAATGACAGATCAGGGCCACCAGGGGGTCCACTAGTCACATGAGGAGATGAAACGAAAGGTCGGACTCGCTTGACTGAAGGCACACCCTCTTCATCTTCCTCCCCGGTTCCGGCCGGAGTTGAAGTTCCCGGCTGGCGCCGGCAGCACCCCATTCCTCACGCCAGGGCCGGTACCGCAAGCACCTCGATCTGCGCCTCCCATCCCCGTTCTTCATCGATCACATCCCCGGCCTCACGCGCGCCCGTGCAGATGAAACAAGGCAAGGCATCAGCAACGGTCGGTCGCAGCGATTTCCATCGAGTCAATGCAGGTCGCTCTGCTCTTCTTCCTTCAAAATTCTGCAGCTTTTTGTCCCGTGCTTAGTTCCTGGTTGATTTCTTATATTGGTCGGCTCTTGCTTCAATTTCAGATGTAGCTAGGTTACCAGTACGAAACTTCACTAATTACTGCTCTAGTAGTTAACTGAAGATGATCACTCCTTAAAAAATCTGCATCTTTTCGTCCCATGCTTACCCAATAACTGTCGACCCCATCGAGTTCCTAATTCATTTTTTGTACTGGCCTGGCTCGTACTTCAATTTCAGATCTAGCTAGCTTACTGGCACAAAACTTTACTTGTTACTATCAGTTAATTGGAGAGGTTCACACAGCCATATCTATGCGTACATATCTGTGCTATAAAAGGGTCCATCCATCAAGCCACCAGGAACACAAACAACCGAACAGCTAGCTTTGCTTGCTCACACAACCTCTCACACATACCACCAACCACCACAGTTAACCCTGCCTGCCGGGGCGCCGGAGGAGATGGAGGCGGCGATCGGCGCGGCAAATGGGCTCATTGGCAGCGTGCTGAACCACCTGTCCAATGAGTTCGTGGAGGCGTTTGTTGCCAGCTCCCAGCTCGACCTCAACTCGGAGAAGATGAAGGAGGATCTCCTGCTCACGCAGGGGCTGCTGCACGAGGCCCAAAGGAGGGGCGTGAGCGACAACCCTGGTCTCCAGGGGTTGTTGCAGAAGCTCAGCGCCAAGGCCGACCAGGCCGAGGACGCACTGGATGAGCTCCACTACTTCATCATCCAGGACCAGCTCGACGGCACCCACTACGCGATGGCAGACCTGGGTGATGACCTCCGAGGTCATGCTCGCCACGGTCGCCATGCTCTTCGCCACACCGTCGGTAACTGCTTTTCATGCTTTTCTTGTTCGCGCATGAAAGATGATGATGGTGTTGCTGCTGCTGTCATTACTGACAAGGACAACCCACCCAATGCAATTCTGAACCCTGGTAGTGATGATAATGATGGTCCAGTTTCTAAGTTGCCATTTGACAGAGTTGCCATTTCCAAGAAAATCAAGTCAGTGATAGAGGAAACACAATCCCTTTGTAACCGTGTCTCCCAGTTGCTCCACATAATTCCTCACCATAGCACCACCACTACAATCACCCAAAGACACCGTATCACAGGGTCGACCATTGTCCAAGATACATTGTATGGGAGGAGAGATATTTTTGAGAAAACTGTAGGTGATATCCTCACTACTGCCACAGAGCAGTGTGAGCCCCTTTCTGTTGTTCCTATAGTTGGTCCAGGGGGTGTTGGAAAGACAACTTTCACCCAACACCTGTATAATGATAAGAGGGTAAAAGAGCACTTTGCTGTTAGGGTTTGGGTATGTGTATCAACTGATTTTGATGAGCTTAGACTCAGCCAGCAGATCCTTAACAGCATAGAAGGAAGCAACTCTCCAAATCAGGCAACAAGCTTAGATCTGCTCCAAATATCCATAGCAGAGAAACTCAAGTCTAAAAGGTTTTTAATTGTCCTTGATGATATATGGGAATGCAGTAGTGAGGGATGGAAAAAATTGTTAGCTCCATTCATGAAGGGGGAAGCCAAGGGTAACATGGTTCTTGTCACAACTAGATTTCCAACAAAGGCTGAAATGGTGAAAACAACCAACCCAATAGCACTGCAAGGTATAGAATTTGATGAATTTTTCAAGTTCTTTAAAGCATTAATATTTGAGGGAAACACACTTGAGTATTACCAAGAAGAATTTGATGGTCTTGCAAGAGATATTGCAAATAAATTGAAAGGTTCACCGCTAGCAGCCAGAACAGTTGGTCGGTTATTGAGGAAGGAATTTTCTCGGGAACATTGGATGGGAGTTCTTGAAAACAAGGAGTGGCTAGAACAAAAAAATAGTGATGACATTATGCCATCCTTGAGAATTAGCTATGATTACCTTCCTTTTCATCTAAAAAAATGTTTTTCATATTTTTCCTTGTACCCTGAAGATTATTGGTTTAGGAATTTAGATATTACATATATTTGGATTGCACTAGGGGTAATAGAAACAGATGAGAATTATATTGAAGAATTTGTAGATAATGGTTTTCTTGTAAAGGAAGTGGACCGTGATAACAAACCATACTATGTAATGCATGATTTATTACATGAACTATCTCGGAGTGTTTCATCACAAGAGTGCCTCAACATATGTAGTTCAAATTTTAGAGTTGATGACATCCCACAAACTGTTCGACACGTATCTCTCACAATGGAAGATAGATTTGAAGGGGCTGTTAGGGAAGAAATGATTAAATTGAGGAGCAAGATCGACATTTGCAATTTGAGAGCTTTGATGATTTTTAGAAAATATGAAGAAACAATTGACGGATTTTTGAAAGATATTTTTAAGGAAATAGAGGGTCTTCGTGTCCTACATATAGTAGCAAAATCTCGAAAATCTTTGCCACTCAACTTTTCAAAACTTATCCACCTCCGATACCTAAAAATTAAGATACCATTTTCGTGCAAATGGCCAGAGGCGACTTTGCCTAGTACACTATCCAGATTTTATCACTTAAAATTCTTAGACCTTAAAAGCTTTGGTAGATATAATAAATTACCTAATGACATTAGCCGCCTTATCAATTTACGCTATCTTTTTGTTGAGGAAGGAATTCAATCCAATGTTCCTGGGATCGGAAAGATGAAATGCTTGCTGGAGCTAAAAAGGTTTTGTGTTAAAAAAGAGAGTGTTGGATTTGAACTGAGAGAGTTGGGGGAACTCACAAAGCTTGGAGGAGAACTCTGCATACATAATCTTGAGAAGGTGGCAACCAGGGAAGAGGCTACACAAGCCAAGCTTGTGTGTAAAAGAGATTTGAAAGAGTTGAGGTTAGTTTGGGGTACAGAATCTTGGAGCACGGAGTCTGATGTTCTCGATGCTCTTCGGCCACACCATAATCTTGGAGCACTTAGCATTATAAATCATGGTGGTATGACTGGTCCTAGTTGGTTGTGTGGTGACATTAGCATCAAAAGGCTGGGGTCTCTCCACCTAGAGGGCGTGTCTTGGGGGACCCTTCCGCCATTTGGGCAGCTATTGCATCTCACCTCACTCTCCTTGATCAGGATTTCTGTACTTCATGAGATCAGACCTGGCTTTGGTGGTGTTACAGATGAAAGTTTTGTGTGTTTGAAGCGGATCGTTCTTGATAGATTACCTGAATTAATCGAGTGGGTTGGGGGAGCTAATACCCATTGTTTTTCAAGGCTTGAATACATCAGTTGCAAAGATTGTCCCAATCTCTGCACGGTGCCCTTTCTGGAGTGCTCTGTCTCTTATCCCAATCTTCTGCGTTTTTCCATTGAATATTGTCCAAAGTTGTCTCTGCCCCCCATGCCTCACACATCCACGCTGACATATTGTCACGTGGCACTTCCTTCTAGAAAGCTTACTTATTTCCTGAAGTTGGGGCATATATCTATTGACGGGTATACTGGTGGGCTGGCCTTGCATAACTTGCATAATGTAGAGGTAGCAGAAATTTGTAATGTGTCAGCCTTTGCACTGACGGAGCTCAATAAACTGAAATCCCTAGCAATGCTAGATTTCTACAGATGCAGCATCACGTGCCATGGACTGCAGGATCTCATGTGCCTCAAATCAGTTATAGTAAGGGATTGTCCCAACTTCTTCCGGTGGCCCGTCCAAGCAGTTCACACCATCAGGCCTTTGCCCGCTTCCCTCAAGAAACTTGAGATTTTCAGAGAGTCAGGCATGCAGTCAATGGCTATGCTCTCAAACATCACTTGTCTGACCAGTCTAGAACTAGTGGACTGTGAGAATTTAACAGTGGATGGGTTTAATCCTCTCATCACAGCCAACCTTGACAGATTGGCGGTCTATAACAAAGGAAATTGTCTTAGCCGTTCCATAGCAGCAGATCTGTTCTCGGAAGTGGTGGCAGCAAGGACCAACCTATCATTGCCTGCGGGATCCTTCCGATTGAGTTGGCTTCAAGTGGATTGCAGCTCAGCGGTGCTTGTTGCTCCCATCTGCAGCCTCCTCGCCGCTACCCTCCAAATTTTAAAATTCAGTCATGATCAGCGGGCAGAAAGCTTCACGGGAGAGGAAGATAGAGCTCTTCAGCTCCTCACCTCCCTTGATAACATCGGTTTTTGGAATTGCCCGAATGTGATGGCCCTTCCTCAGGGGTTATACAGCCTTCCTTCTCTTCAGGAACTACATGTCGGTGATTGTCCTCAAATCAGATCTCTGCCCAAGGGCCCCTTCCCCACTTCACTTAAGACACTACACGTAAAAGATTGCAGTCCCGAGGTAAAAGAGCAAATCCAGAAATTAAAGGGAACAATCCCAGGTGTTCGGGTGGAGGATTACTGAGTAACACAAGGTAACAACACGCCTCCTGCTATCTATCTAGCATGTTTCCCTTTTTTTTCTTCTTATATACTGTACGAGGAAAGGAAATATCTCCCACGATTTTCTACTGTTTTGTACTACTAACTACAATAACTTGTTGCAGTATAAAAAAACTAACAACTTGTGAAATCTGACAGGTGGCTTAATTGCCGGCACAGCTGCTCGTTTGAACCTCATTGTGCACATAAGTCGTCAAACTTTTCGGCCTACTCTTACAGACATAGAAGACTGTAGATCAACATCTTGCTCAGGATTAATGCAAGTCATGTCACAGTTCCACACATCAGTCAGTCAATCCACTTGCCGGCCGGTTAATTGGTAAAGTGCACGCAGAACCAACCAGCACTTGTACTTATTCCGGTGTGCATATCAGTTATACACCGTGCAGTTACCTGACCATATATATCTTCGTTTTCTATTTCTACACAGCTGTGGTACTAGAGCACAAAGGTACTACTTGAGATGGAGCAGGAGTACTACAGTTTGGACTGCTAACAGCAAAACCTGCGTGCTGAATTTTGAAGATCAAGAAGACACTATATCGATATATAGACTTGAAGGTGAGTGCCTGCTTATATATTTTTCATTCATGGTTAGATACAGTATCATTTGGAAATTGGGTTTGTCTGAGCATTTATATGTAGTTTTTCTGACCTCACGTTCTTTACTACTATGGTTCTGCAGAATAATTAGGACCGACAGTGGATTAGCGCCTCCAACCAAACAATAACATTAACTACTTGACATTAACAAAAGTATCATCAAGAAGCAGCTGTGCAGTTCTACTAGCATCATTTCAAAGGTCAGTCGATCACACTTTCCCTCTCTTTTTTTTCGTATTTTTAGTTTAGCATTCTCAGCAGTGCAGTCTGCTTGTTGCTCCAGTCTGCAGTTTACTTGACACTAGCTACTATCCACACATGGTCGAAAGCCTGACGGAAGAGAAAGAGAAAAATGCTTCGAATGCATATGGTGTAAGCAGCACACCTTCTTTGCTCCTTTTTTGGTGGCATAATCCAACCATGTTTCCTCACACTTACTTGAAATCTCAGTGATTAAACATGTACATTTTGTGCAATATTCAAACAGGTACCACCAACTGACAATTGCATGCTGTGTGGATTGTGGAGATTGCATTTATGGTGATGTTTCAGTGACCAGCATTCTTCAAAGTTCCATTTCCTACTTAGTAGGTTCACCAACTGACAACACAAAGTAATGAATTATATCAACGGGGAGTTCCCTAACCTTGCTAATTTTCTGACCTTACACTCATTACCTTGATTCTGCAGAACCATGTCGGCCAACTGTCATTTTTTTCTGATGGAATTCAGAACTTGGCTGTTGCATCCAAACTATGTTAACAGTAATGGAAACATGTGTCTTGCTGTCCTGAAGGAGCTGCACAATTCTCCATAGAGACCATCTATCAGAAATGGTCAGTTGGTCAGTTCTTTCCCTTCTTTTACAAAGCCAAAAATAATAGTAGAACCCTACTAATTAAGGCACTGATTTTTTGCAGGCTATTCACTGATGCATGCATTGGCTTCCCTGTGACTGCACATCCCGTGTTTCAGTTTCGCAAGGCTAACATTTGGGTGGGGAAGAGCATCTCATCTTCTGGTATGTTTTACTTGCTGTATAAATACAGTGCATGCAACACCCTTCTTTTGCTCCACTTTGTTGGTTTAATAAAAAAAGAATGTTTGCTTAGCCTTTTTTTCGGAATATGTTCCAATGCTAATTAAAACACGTTTCATGCAACATTGGAATAGGTTGATTATTGGCTCATACAGTTCGTGCTACTCCGGACAGTCGACTACATCCTCATCCTATGCGGTTTTGATATATGGTGATGTTTCACTGTCAACCTTCAGAGTTTCAGATCCAGTTTAGCAGGTTCACCTGCCGACCAACGACTGAAAGTAATGACCGAGAAACTATATCCATGATGATGAATTGAAATCCATTACCTTGTTTATCATTTTCCGAGTCTTAGATCCGTTACCCTGTTTCTGCAGAACAATTCACATGCCACAGTGATTTTTTGCAAGTTGGTCGGTATTCAGAAGCAACCACATAGCAGTGAGCCTCAGTATAGGTGTCTCGACGGAGAGCTGCGCAGTTGTGCATGATCGACCATTTCATAGGTAACTGATGGCATCAAGTGGTAGTTAAAGAAGTTACATTTCAAACTGTGGGTGTGGCATGATGGACGATGATTCAGGTTTTTGGCAGTACTGATTCGTTTCATGTATTATATATTGCAGGCCTGCCCCCCTCCCTGTGGATGATTCAAGACTGGATAGCAGTGCAGCGCCTCCTCCACTAGCTCCTGCCCCGGCCGGTGTCATCTCGTCTGCTCTGGCCACATTTAGCGTTGAGGCAGCACATGTTCCCGGGGCGCTCACCGCCGCCGGCTCACTCCATCTTCCTCCTCCTCCCTCCCTCATTGTTAGTGTACACGCTACATAGTTTGTTACCTGCAGCTACCTTGTCAAACCCCACCTCCACTTCTTAATTCCTCCTCTCATCGATCATCATGCCAGACCCACCAACGGGATCAGCATGGCCACAACTTGGCAAAATGGTGCATGTTTCTGCAGTGTTGATCACTAGTATATCGATTCTTCCCTACTGTATAATTATACTTACTTAGGAGGCTGGAGACTGTTAATGCAGTTCAGTTCCAGCAAGCAAGTTCAAGTGTGTTGTGATGCTGCTTCAGACTGGACAGCAAGCTGCGAGACTTGGAGCATTAATTGCTTTTGCTTGTTGTTCATACATGTAATTACCACTACTATTAAGAAGCAGCCGACTTTGAACAAAGTGCACTGTTTTAATTGTAGGATTGTGTTTTGTGTATGCATGATAAAGCATCATCTCTGAGCAGTGTAATGTTGAGTGTGCCTGGCTGACAAAAGAATTTAACATTTCGCGTAATTCAGAGGAAAAGACCAGCGCTTATTTTACTGAAAGCTTTACAAGATCCACAAAACTCGGGCGCCTCTCTTCCGGGGTGAATGTGCTCATCTCTGACCACGCACGGTCCACCGCGAGCGACATGACAATGGAATAAACATCATCCGAAGCATTGCATATTACACGAGAAAAACTTAAGCACTAAGCCACCATGCAGACCTTCAAGGGATAGTTAAACATAGGCCACCACAGTATGATAGATCACACAACCAAGACAGCCCCTGTTAGTCAAGTGCCCTTTTTTTTTGGCGTCAGTAAATTTTTTGAACTGTTGGATCACCATCCAACGGACATGATACTGCGTGCATGGCTCGGCCATCCCTCTAAATCTCACTTTGGTGCTGTAAAGGTGAGCTAGGTTTAACGCGGGATTCTACTCTCCTTGATGTGTTGTCCTGGTGTCAGTCAAGTTGAACAGCCTTGTTTACACCAGAATAAATAATACTCCCTTCTCCCTGAATTAAATACATATGAGACAATCATTTTAACATGGTCCCTCTTAATTACCTCCTCTTTTCACATAAGAGGTAAGAGTATAAAATAGATCCGAGCCGTTGATCACATTAATTAGTGGCTTGATTAACTCTTACCTTCTTACCTCATATGTAAAAAGAGGGGGTAAGAGGGACCATGTTAAAACTTGCCCAATTTGATATGGACTATGGAGGTAATTTCATTTGATCGTGTTATAGAAAAATCAATCAGTGATTGGATGGTTAGGCGGGTGGTGTTAATCACTCCATCAGGGATTATACCTATCCTTAGGTTTGACACTTTGGTGTCTCATTAATGTGGATTATGTCTATGTTGTAACAAAAAAAGTTTTAAAAAAAATGGAGCACTCGTGCTTATCAACTTCATAAAGGAATGAGATAAACAGGATAAAAATATGGAAAACGAATAATAACTTTTTAGAAAGTATGGTTTTAGGTCCTAGTTTTGCTGGAATTAAGTTGCCTGAATTTCAAATTTCGGTTACTCAATTTTGATTGGAACCAAAGAAGAAGGTGTGGTGGAGCACCAAGGTCGCTGACAATGACCCCGGGCGAGCGAAGCCAGGAATAGGAGCGTCGGCAAGGCCTTAGGAGGAACGAGACGTAGCTGGTGGTAGTCACATAGGCGAGCTCGGAATTTTATGGTTAGGGGTATGGGGGGGAGGAGTGCAGGATTGCGCGGAAAATCTGGTGATATGTCAGTTCACAGGGATGGTATGTGCAAGTCAAGTCGTTGGCCGCGTCAGCCTGATGATAGTCTCTAATCTCCAATGGTTCATCAAGTCTGTCACCAAAAGCTAAAGTTCCATCCCAGCCACCCACAAATCGATCAAGTCTTGGTATTTAATTCTTGAGTCCTTGGCTCGTTGCTAACCACCCTCACAAAGCTGTCTCTACCTCTGGCCTAATACGAATTCGATTGCTGCCGCACTCAACTTCACACCTACTGTACTCTTTAGAACGAAGCGTCTGGGTCGCAAGCCCAGAGACATCGCTCCGCTCATTTATGAGGCTTCCTCACGGAAGCGCTGGAAGGTGCAGGAGGCCCTCAAGGAGAGCGCGTGGATTCTCAAAATCAGGCCGCCTACACCGGCCTCCATTGAGCATGTTTCACAATTCTTCACCCTATGGACGCTGCTCCAAGAGGTCCACCTTGATGAGCTTGCCGATGATGACATCCTTTGGAAGCACACGGCTTCCGGGAACTACTCCGCCGCCTCCGCGTACAAGGCGCAGTTTTTGGGCTTGGTCCTCTCCCCCATGGACCAAATGGTTTGGAAGGTTTGGGCCCCTCCGAAAGTCAAGTTCTTTGCTTGGCTCGCGCTTCAAGATAGGATCTGGACTGCAGACAGATTGCAGAGGCGAGGCTGGCCAAACTGTGGCCCTTGTCCCTTGTGCAGAGGGGTGCAGGAATGCGGTCCCCATCTATTCTTCAGATGCCGCTTCACCCTCAGGCTCTGGAACATGGTGATTCAGAAGCTCCGCATCCACGACGTGGACACGTCCACATGGCACTTCTACGACTCCATCAAGGAATGGTGGACGAATTTGAGCACCGAGGGCACCGCCAACCGAAAAGCGAAGGCTTCGATAACCATGTTGGTTTCATGAATGATCTGGAATGAGCGTAATGCAAGGGTGTTTAGACATAAGAGTGCCCCTCCGCATGTCTTGCTAAACAATGTGATCGAAGAGTCCAACCTTTGGGTTAAAGCCGGGGCGAAAAATTTAGGGTCTTTCTTATTGGGAGAGTAATTGCCATGCCGTTTTTTGGCACTGTGTTGTAACAAACTCTTTCTCCTCATTTAATATATGAGGCAAATCTTTTGCCTCCGTTTCAAAAAAAAAGAACGAAGCGTCGAGGATGCAACACAAATCACTGTGTCTCAGCACCTAATTAACATGCCCAATAACAGAGAAGAAAAATGTGCCGCATATGGTTGGTCTCGGGCCAGGCCCGTGCGCTCGCTGCCGCCGGCGCCTGCCAGCTCCCTCCTTATTGTCACCGTACATTCTTACTCAGTCCGTGTCTGCACCTAGCTAACTCAAACGCCATGTCCACACTTGTCTGCTGAGCTTCGGCCAGCATCTCTGAGCTACTTAGCGTCCTGTTGCATGTAGGATCTCTCTTCTTCAAAGGACCACCACAGTAAATCAAATGGATGGACAGGATCCGCGTCTGCAGAACTTGGCACACGAGAGTTAGTTAGGGGCATGTTTCTGTATGATGATGATGACCGGCTCTGGCAAATCATACACATGCTTCTGTCTGTACCTTTGATCAGTAAATCTGTTCTTCATACTGTGATTACAGCCCAGTTCCGGGCAAAAAGCTCAAGCGTTGGAATGCTGCTACTTCAGACTGGACAGTTCATTCTACCTTAGCTTGCTAACTCTGACGAACCTGAAGCAGCATTGCTTGCTTTTCAGATATGTAGTTACTATTTACAGTTTGCTGCACACTTCAATTATTAGTCCATTCTTGGATTCTGCGTAGTACGATAAAGAGCACACTCGGGCCCTCTGCAACGGCAGGTAGATCACAAAAAAGCAGCAAAGTAAAATAAATAGGAAGGGCGTTAGACAACAATATGTTTGCCGTGAATTGCCCCATGGGCTGCACCTCTATTTAATTTGATAGACCTTGTACAACAAGGATACAATCAATCTGATACTAATCAGATCGTAGACTACCATACACAGCAGATTACAATTGCTACGTAATATCTCCATCATAATTACATGAGATATGACTGATACTATTCTATGTACGTTAACATTCCCCCTCAATCTCAACCGGCCACAAGGTTGAGAGTGTATCGCAATTTCTCCAGCATGATCTTTGTAGCAGGTTTAGTGAAGGCGTCTGCTACTTGATCACCAGAAGACACAAAACATACATTCAATGCTCCTTGTGCCACTTTCTCTCTGACGAAGTGGAAATCCACCTCAATATGCTTCGTCCTTGCATGGAACATTGGATTTGCAGTTAAGTATGTGGCACCTAAATTATCACACCATAAAATTGGTGGTCGCGGCAGAGGTACTCCCAGGTCTCTAAGCACAGATTGCACCCATGTGACTTCAGCTGCACCATTTGCAAGGGCCTTGTACTCCGCCTCGATACTAGATCGTGACACTGTTGGCTGTTTTCTAGCACTCCAAGAAATCAAATTGGGTCCTAGGAACACTAGTGCAGAACAGGGCATTAGCACCGGTTCGTAAGGACCTATAGTGCCGGTTACATAACCGGCACTAATTTGTGGTCACTAAAGGCCCCCCCCCCCCCTTTAGCACCGGTTCAGCATGAACCGGTGCTAAAGGGCAACCACGTGGCACTAGCTGGCTCCGGGGGCCTGGAGCCCTTTAGTACCGGTTGGTAACACCAACCGGTACTATAAGGTTTGGAGGGTTTTTGGTTTTATGATTTCTTTTTCATTTAATTTTGTGTTTCCATTTTAGTTCTTTTTCGTTTGCTGGTATTTTACGATACTACACATTGTACACGTGGTTGCCCTATATATATATATATATATATATATATATATATATATATATAATTTCTAGTAGAACCAATCATGCATATATATATCACATCAATGTCTCACAAATTAAACCACCATATTAATTAATTCACACATACACACATGTACAGATATATACAATTTCTCCTACATATGAATGTTGCCTTCGGAGCCAGTCTAATTGGTGCCTTCGGAGCACGATGACAATTGAAAGTTGTTTTCATTGGGGCGGTAGCGGGTAATAGAATTCTCCATTCGGATTTATGACCTCGTCGAGCAAAAATCCCGCTATTTCCTCTTGAAGTGCTTCTACGCGCTCCGTTTCTATGAGCTTCTCCCGCACCTCTTTGAACTGTTAAGAAGGAGATCAATATGCATGTGTATTAGTTGTGTGACTAGCTAGATATCGATAATGGTGTAAAAATTGAGAATAGTGTTCTGACAAGCGTACCCATTGCTGTCTTTGAGATCTGCTCCTTTCGGACGCCATCATGCGAATATTCTCGCAAACGCAGAATGCACACAGATCAGTACCCTGCGCCTGCTTCAGGGCCTTTACGAGAATGGAATTTGATCAGATAAAAATTAATCAAGCATGATAATTAAAGAGATGGCAGCTAGCTAGCTAGCTAGCTAGTACTACTTAATTACTTACCTTGGGTCGAAACCATTCAAGCTTTTGTTTCCATTCGCCGGGCGTGACGCTGATGAATCTTGCCCAAGCCCTGCCCGCCGACAAAGAAAATGAATAAAGGGGTTATTAAATAGTTCATATCATGAAATGACGAACTAAATAGGCCGAGATATATAGTTAATAATGATTGAAATTACCTGTTGACTATCCCATACAAGATGTTAAAGTCAGTTTTTTTAGACTAGTGAGTCCAGTACTTCAACTGTTCCGGCGTCAACTTTAATGATACACAAGACCCAGTGAAATCTGCATATGCACACACGTTTACATGTCTTAATTAAGCGGGCATATGTTAGCAAAAACATGTAGCTATAGCTAGTAGGCAAAAACAGAGAATTTGTAGTACAAGACAGTGTGACTCACCCAAAGTGGTAAGGAAGTAGTATATCTTCATTGTATTTGAGGCGCTTCAAGAACTCTAGCATGTTGTCCTCTACTTCCTTTGCATGATGTTCATTTATCGTCCATGTGAATTGATTAACGGTGTTTGGGTCAATGAACCCAAGGCCATAGCGTCCACCTTTTCTCATTTCATATATCTTCATCCTGCATAATACCACAGAAAAGAATATATATATAGTGAGTATAATTACAGGTAATGATTGATCTCAAAGATCACTACAGCTAGCTTGAGACTTAAATTATAGAAAGAAATCACTTACAGACAATAGCAACTGACGATAGATTTGTCGAGTGCTTCCTTATTGTATAACTGAAACAGTTCTAAATACTCAACGGACCCAGCTTTCTCATGGTTGTAATGGTCCTCCTTGACATTCACCATGAGGGACACTCGATCTGAAATCTTGGTCATGTTCATGTACCATTGATGCAATTCATACATTCTCGTTGAGAGGTTCTTGACCTTGTCTGGCGCGACCAAAGGTTGGCCCCGGACATATTGCCGTTTTACTTCATCCTCTCTAAGCAAAGGCATGGGCTCGATCTCGAGGAGTTGTCCAACAGTGATGTTGAGAACTTCAGCCTGCATTATATGCTCCTCCGTTATTACCACATTGCCCACCTCGGGAACATACACTGTTTGCCCACAATAATATTGGGGGGCGTACTGTCACCTGTTGTTGGCACAACAAGCGAGGGGATCGATTGCGCCGCCTGTTCTCCCAGCTGGGGAATGGTTTTCCCGCATTTTTTGGCAGCTGCTTCTTGTTTGCTCGATCCCGATGTAGACGTGCTCGCCTCCCTTTGTAGACGTGCTCGATTTAACTTCCTGATGTGGCGCTCATAGTCTGTGTCAACAGGCTTGGAAGTTGGTGGTTGAGCCATACGAATGAAGTGGTCAATCGTTTCCTCAGGCACTTTCTCCCTTGGCGGCGGTGGCGGTTTCGGTGCAAAATGGGCTTCCACCTCGGCCTTCGATATGGCTGTGATTTCCTCCTCGGACTTGTCATAAGACCTCTGCGGAAGAGGCTTCAGGCTTGGACCATATTTATACCGCTTGCCTCCGCCTGTATTTCCAGCTGTACTACCTCGACTCATACGGCTACGCACCAGAGCTGCGGGGTGTCTCTGCGATTGCTGAGGCGGCGGAGATGGCTGACGGGACTGAGTTGGACGAGGAGGAGGAGTGGCCTGAGGTTGTGCCGGACTTGGAGGAGGAGTGGACGTCTGACGCTGTGGCGGACTTGGAGGATTGTCCTGACACTTTGCCGGACTTGGAGGAGGAGGATTGTCCTGACACTTAGGCGGACTTGGAGGAGCGGGAGTCTGCTGACTCGGTGGCGGACTTCGACGAGGACTCGGGTGACGCGGTGTCGGTGGCCTTGGAAAGATGATGCAATCCTTTTTCCATAGGATGATACGATGTTTGGCCTCTCCGAGAAAGCGCTCGCCGTCACCTCCAGCAATGTCAAGCTGTAGCCCCGAATATGGTGGGTCCACCACCTCATCAACCAAGACACGAGCATAGCCCGCTGGAATCGGGTTGCAATGGAAGGTTGCCTCGGGGGGATTTGTGAAAGCACAGTCGTCCGCCACCTTCATGGATATGTTCTTCATTTTGACGTGTAGCTCGCAGTTAGTGTTCTCCGTGATGTCATCCACGGGGCATCTACCCAGCATTGCGTCATCCGGGACGGAACCCACGCTGCCTCTCGGCATGGATGGGCCGGTGCTATCCAATGCTGGATCATCTGCTAGCTGCTGCAGCTGCTGAGACCCCCTTTGATGGGTAAGTGAGTCGATCTGCTCCTGCTGCTGCTGGAATTTGACTGCCAATTCCGCTTGACTTGCTTCTAGGCCTTGAAGGCGTTCATAGTCCCGCTTCCTCTGCTCCTCCTCCATCTTCCTCTTCTTCTCCTCCGCAATCTTCTTTCTCGCACGGGTTCTGTAGTCGGTGTTCCAGTCTGAAAACCCCTCATACCACGGAATAGCGCCCTTGCCTCGTGTTCTTGCCGGGTGTTCAGGATTTCCCAGGGCACGCGTAAGCTCGTCGTTATCTCTGTTGGGCTGGAACACCCCCGTTCGTGCCTCTTCTATTGCAACAAGTATCGCATCATCGGCTCCATTCAGACTTGCCCTCGTCGAAACTTTTCCTGTCTCCCGGTCCAACTCCCCCCCATGCGCATAGAACCAAGTCCTGACCCTGGCGGGCTAGCTCTTAGTAACCGGAGTGACACCTGCATCCTCCATCTCTTTCTCAGACTTATCCCACTTAGGCATTGCCACCGCATAGCCACCTGGCCCCAGCTTATGGAACTTATCCTTCTTTTCGGCATTCTTCTTGTTTATTCTCGACCGTTCCTTAGCTAATTCCGAATCCTTGAATTTCACGAAATCGGCCCAATGATCACGTTGGTTCTCCAGTGTTCCCTTGAATACTGGATTCTTCCTTCCTCCGCTGACGTACTTGTTCCATTCACCATTCTTATAGTTCTTGAATGCATTCGCCATCATCTTAAGAGCAGCCTCTTTGACTTTCTGCACATCTGCTTCTGTGAAATGATCTGGTAGGGTAAAATGTTCCATGAGAGTATCCCAAAGCAGATCTTTTTGATTCTTGTCGACATAAGTAACATCTGGACGTGGCTTTGCTGACGCCCTCCATTCTTGAAGTTTGATCGGGAGTTGGTCCTTCACAAGAACTCCGCACTGACGAACGAACTTGTTCCCAATCTTCTTAGGCGCTATTGGTTTGCCAGTACGGTCGCATGCCTCGATATTGTACTTTACGCCCGGCTTCAACTTTTTGTTCGGGCCTCGTTTCGTCCTTTTTTCTGAAGATTTGCTCGATCCGGATGGCTGAAAGAACAAAGATCGATTCGTTAATATATCTTCAAGTCATTTAAAACATGTGATGATCACCAGATGCCTGCTTATATAAATATATATATACCTCGTCGGTGTTTGTTGTTTCAGGATCATGTTCTTCGTCATCGTCATAATCATTCATGACTTCGTCGTGATCGAATATCATATCACCCTCTCCGGTGTTGTTTAGAAATTCGGAGCCGTCATAATCTTCTTCATTTTGATTATCATCTGCCCCGCGTATCATATCGAACATGGTCTGTTCTCCCTCTCTGTCGATATTGTCTGCCATAGCTTTTGTTTAACTAATCCAAAAGAAATATAAAACAATTTAGTATTCAAATCTCGAATAATAGATATAATCTCGAATACATCGTCCAGAATAATAGATATAATCTCGAATATATCGTCCAGAATAATAGATATAATCTCGAATACATCATCCAGAATAATAGATATAATCTCGAATACATCGTCCAGAATAATAGATATAATCTCGAATACATCGTCCAGAATAATAGATATAATCTCGAATACATCGTCTGGCTCCGAAGAATATTAGCTAATAAAGATCTAATACTACAGAAGAATCTAGGACACTCGCGGTTCCTCCGGCGCGGGCAGTGGACACCCAAAGAGAAGGAACCCTCACAGGATCATAGCTGAAGTGAGATCCCCGAAGATACTGCCACGTATTGGAGAACCTGCCGCCCTCTAACGCAACCATGTAGCGATGGACGTGCTCGTCCTCCTCCCTGACACGGCGACGTACCACCTCCGGCGGGGCCGGGTCCCTCCGCACCGAAACTGGCCCACGCGAACGCCACCAAACGAGATCAGGGTCGACGACTGGACCCGCGGTCGGGTTCCTCGTCAAGCGGCGCGCCCCTCCAAGCAGCACCTCCCAGTGCTAGCCCGGCGGAGCCCAGTCCCGGACATGGGTCGGCTGGACGTCGTCGCGGACGGGTCGACGGCGAGGATGCGAGCCGGGCATCGTCGAGAACAAATACTAGCTATATGCCCGCAAAAAGTAACATTTTTTTAATGATTGGATTTTGATAACTAAAATTTCTAACATTTCTATATATATAACTAACATTTCTATAACATTTCTAACAATGCTATATATAACTAACATTTCTATAACATTTCTAATATTTAGAACTAAAAAACAGAAAAAAATTATAACATTTCTATATATATAACTAACATTTTTATAACTATTTCTATAACTAAAAAACAGAAAAATTTCTAACAATTCTAACTTTTTTATAACTATATATTTCTATAACTAAAAAACAGAAAAATTTCTACAATTTCAAACATTTCTAACAAATCTAACAATTCTAACATTTCTAACTATTTCTAAAAAACAGAAAAATTTCTACAATTTCAAACATTTCTAACAAATCTAACAATTTCAAACATTTCTAACAATTCTAACAATTCTAACAATGTATGTGTGTGTGTGCGCGCTCACCGGCTGGCTAGGCGAGAGGCGACGGGGGGCGCGCGGCGACGGGGACGGCGACGGGCGCGGCGACGACGGGGCGGCGACGACGGGGACGGGGACGTACGGGCCGGGGCGGCGACGGGGGCGGCGACGGGGACGGGGCGGCGACGACGGGGACGGGGCGGCGACGACGGGGACGGGGCGGCGACGGGGGCGGCGATGACGGGGCGGCGACGGGGGTGGCGACGACGGGGTCGGGGCGGCGACGGGGGCGGCGACGGTGCAGAGGAGAAGAAGCAGAGGGAGATGAGAAACTGACGAAATTTTTAAGTGTTTAGTTATATAGAAGGCACCTTTAGTACCGGTTGGTGCCACCAACCGGTACTAAAGGTCTGTTTTGGCCAGGCCAAGCGGCGGGAAGCGACCCCCTTTAGTACCGGGTCGTGGCACAAACCGGTACTAAAGGCCCCCCCTTTAGTACCGGTTTGTGCCATGACCCGGTACTAAAGGGGGTGCGCTGGCGCCGGTGCGGTGCGGCAAGTTTAGTCCCACCTCGCTAGTCGAGGGGCTACCGCACTGGTTTATAAGCCCCAGTGCGGTAGCTCTCTCGAGCTCCTCTCCTATTCAGGCCTACTGGGCGTACCTGTCCTCCTCGCCTTGTGGGCCTACTGGGCCTTCGCGGGCCTGCATCCTGGCCCAATGAAAGGTTGTATCGCTGGTCGTATGCAGGCCGCTTTGGCCCAGTAGGCGGGCTTTTTTGCTTTATTTTTTTTGTTTTATTTATTTTTGAGTTGTTTTTTGTTGTATTTAGAGTTTCTTTGTGAATATTTTTGCTTTAGGTACAAAAAATTACAAACTTTCTCTTAGTGCCGGTAGATTTCAAATTTGAATAGTTTAAATTTTGAATTATTTGAAATTTGTGTGAATCACTAGTTTGTGAATAACTTAACTTTGAAAAAAGTTTTTCCAGTGATTCTTTTTTCTTATGTTCAATATTAGTGTGTTTTATCATTATATTCAATTTAGTAATGCTTAGGTTATTTAAAAACTGAAATGTCTTTGTAACAGTTCAGTTTTCGTTGGAAACCCTGGTACTTCGAAAGAGATTGTCCATTTTGTACACGAAGTGCATCCAGTTTTTGTCGTAACCCTCTCTACTTTCTTGCACATGCTATTTATATGAAATTATGATACCATGCCAACTTTCAACCTTTTCTGAGTTCATTTGAATTGCTTTTCAATTTCAGGGTCATTTAGCTGGAAAAAAAATCAGTAAATGCATGAAAAGTATTTGGTTGCACATAAAATTTCTTCATGTTTCAAATGCCAAAACACATAACAACCCTAACTATTACAGACATTCCCTCCTGGGTGTGAAACACAGAAGAAAGTGATGATAGTGAAGCCGATCACATCCCAGATCTTTGGGTGTGAAACTTTTTCTTCGCGTGTGTCCCTTTGCGCCGTAACCATGGAAAATTTTCATCATTTAACGGGATGCTCGGGTCAATATTCACTGTGAATGGAGCAATTTCATCAAATTTTTCATAATCTTCTGACTTGTCTGTCTTGTCATCCACTCCCATGATGTTTCTCTTCCCAGAAAGAACTATGTGCCGCTTTGGCTCATCGTACGATGATTTCGCTTCCTTATCTTTTCTTTTTCTTGGCTTGGTAGACATGTCCTTCACATAGAAAACCTGTGCCACATCATTGGCTAGGACGAATGGTTCGTCTGCATACGCAAGATTGTTGAGATCCACTGTTGTCATTCCGTACTGCGGGTCTTCCGTTACCCCGCCTCGTGTCATATTGACCCATTTGCACCGAAACAAAGGGACCTTTAAACCACGTCGATAGTCAAGTTCCCATATGTCCTGTATATAACCATAATATGTTTCCTTTCCCGTCTTGGTTTCTGCATCAAAGCGGACACCACTGTTTTGGTTGGTGCTCTTCTTATCTTGGGCAATCATGTAAAATGTATTACCATTTATCTCGTACCCTTTGAAAGTCATTATATTCGAAGATGGTAACTGGGACAGCAAGTACAGGTCATCTTCAATAGAGGTGGCATGCATGGTACGTGTCTGCAACCAGTTGGCGAAACTCCTGGTTTGTTCACGTGTAATCCACTCATCAGACCGCTCCGGGTGTTTGGAGCGTAGCAAATTCTTGTGTTCATCCATATACGGAGCCACCAAGGTGGAATTCTGTAGAACTGTGTAGTGTGCTTCAGTGAGAGAATGTCCGTCCATACATATTATTTGTTCCCCTCCTAGCGTGCCTTTTCCATCCAGTCTGCCCTTATGCCGCGATTCAGGAACACCAATCGGCTTAAGGTCAGGAATAAAGTCAATACAAAACTCAATGACCTCCTCATTTTGATGGCCCTTGGAGATGCTTCCTTCTGGCCTAGCACGGTTATGAACATATTTCTTTAAGACTCCCATGAACCTTTCAAAGGGGAACATATTGTGTAGAAATACAGGACCCAAAACGTTAATCTCTTCGCATAGGTGAACTAGGACGTGCGTCATGATGTTGAAGAAGGATGGTGGGAACACCAACTCGAAACTGACAAGACATTGCACCAAATCATTCTGTAACCTTGGTATGATTTCTGGATCGATTACCTTCTGAGGGATTGCATTGAGAAATGCACATAGCTTCACAATGGCTAATCGAACGTTTTCCGGTAGAAGCTCCCTCAATGCAACCGGAAGCAGTTGCGTCATAATCACGTGGCAGTCATGAGACTTTAGGTTCTGGAACTTTTTCTCTGCCATGTTTATTATTCCCTTTATATTCGACGAGAAGCCAGACGGTACCTTAATACTGAGCAGGCATTCAAAGAAGATTTCCTTCTCTTCTTTGGTAAGAGCGTAGCTTGCATGAACCTGATGTATGCCATCTTCTCCGTGCATACGTTGCTGGTCCTCCCGTGCCTCAGGTGTATCTTTTCTCTTCCCATACACGCCCAAGAAGCCAAGCAGGGTCACGCAAAGATTCTTCGTGACGTGCATCACGTCGATTGCGGAGCGGACCTCTAGGTCTTTCCAATATGGCAGGTCCCAAAATATAGATTTCTTCTTCCACATGGGTGCGCGTCCGTCCGCGTCCTTCGGAACAGGTTGTCCGCCAGGACCCTTTCCAAATATCACCTTCAAATCCTTGACCATATCATGTACATCAGCACCAGTACGATGGCGAGGCTTCGTCCGGTGATCCGCCTCACCTTTGAAATGCTTGCCTTTCTTTCTTACGGGATGCCTGCTCGGAAGAAATCGACGATGTCCCAGGTACACATTCTTCTTACAACTATTCAAATATATACTGTCGGTATCATCCAAACAGTGCGTGCATCCGCGGTATCCCTTGTTTGTCTGTCCTGAAAGGTTACTGAGAGCAGGCCAATCATTGATGGTCACGAACAGCAATGCCTTGAGGTCAAATTCTTCCCCCATGTGCTCATCCCACGCACGTACACCTGTTCCATTCCACAGCTGTAAGAGTTCTTCAACTAATGGCCTTAGGTACACATCAATGTCGTTGCCGGGTTGCTTAGGGCCTTGGATGAGCACTGGCATCATAATGAACTTCCACGTCATGCACAACCAAGGAGGAAGGTTATACAAACATAGAGTCACAGGCCAGGTGCTATGGTTGCTGCTCTGCTCCCCAAAAGGATTAATGCCATCTGCGCTTAGACCAAACCATACGCTCCTTGCGTCATCTGCAAACTCCTTCCCGTACTTTCTTTCGATTTTTCTCCACTGCGACCCGTCAGCGGGTACTCTCAACTTTCCGTCTTTCTTACGGTCTTCTCTGTGCCATCTCATCGCCTTGGCATGCTCTTTGTTTTGGAACAAACGTTTCAACCGTGGTATTATATGAGAATACCACATCACCTTGGCAGGAATCTTCTTCCTGGGGCGCTCGCCCTCGACATCACCAGGCTCATCGTGGCTGATCTTATAGCGCAATGCACCACATACCGGGCAAGCGTTCAAATCCTCGTACTCACCACGGTACAGGATGCAATCATTAGGGCATGCATGTATCTTTTGCACCTCTAACCCTAGAGGGCAGACAGCCTTCTTTGCTTCGTACGTACTCTCGGGCAATTCGTTGTCCTTTGGAAGCATATCCTTTATCATTACCAGCAACTTTCCAAATCCCTTGTCAGATACACCATTCTCTGCCTTCCATTGCAGCAATTCCAGTGTGGTGCCCAGCTTTTTCTTGTCACCTACGCAATTCGGGTACAACAATTTTTTGTGATCCTCTAACATGCACTGCAACTTCTTCTTCTCCAAATCACTTGCGCAGTTTCTCTTTGCATCGGCAATGGCCCGACCTAGATCATCAACGGGCTCATCTGATGCCTCTTCTTCAGCTTCTTCCCGCATTGCCGGCTCAGCTTCTTCCCGCATTACCGGCTCAGCTTCTTCCCCCATTGTTGTATCGTCGTATTCAGGGAACCCATGGCCAGGATAGCTGTTGTCGTCCTCTTCTTCTTCATTGTCTTCCATCATAACCCCTCTTTCTCCGTGCTTGGTCCAAACATTATAGTGGGGCATGAAACCGGACTCAAACAGGTGGACGTGAATGGTTCTTGACGTAGAGTAATTGTGACCATTCTTACAGACACCACATGGACAAGGCATAAAACCATCCGCCCGCTTGTTTGCCTCAGCCGCAAGCAGAAAAGTATGCACGCCCTCAACGAACTGGGGTGAGCATCGGTCATCGTACATCCATTGCCGGCTCATCTTCATTACACAACACCGAATAGACCAAATTAATACAAGTTCATACATAAAGTTCATACAACACTTGAATGCAACAAACAAATAACTCTCTAGCTAAAGCATTTAAATGCAACAACAAATGCGATCAAGATCGCAACTAAGGTAACAATTGATCCAACAGCATAATGATACCAAGCCTCACTATCGATGGCATATTTTCTAATCTTTCTATTCTTCAAGCGCATTTTCTCCATCTTGATCTTGTGATCATCGACGACATTGGCAACATGCAACTCCAATTCCATCTTCTCCCCCTCAATTATTTTCAATTTTTCTTTCAAGTACTCGTTTTCTCTTTCAACTAAATTTAACCTCTCGACAATAGGGTCGGTTGGAATTTCCGGTTCACATACCTCCTAGATAAAAATATCTATGTCAACTTGATGGGCATAATTTGTCATAAACACGAAATGCAACTAATAGTTTTAAAAGAGAATATACCACATCCGAATCATAACAAGGACGAGGGCCGACGGGGACGGATATCAAAACCATGGCACTATGTATAACAAACAACGTACGGGTAAGATAATTATTACATGATTAACTATATATCCAAATCACACAAACATCAATTTTTTATATAAAATTACATGAACAAGAGGCTCACCACAAGGTGGTGCCGGTGACGGGACGGTGCGGGCGATCGACGGTGGTTACGACGGAGATTTAGAAGGCACTAAGTAAACCACACCTACATATGCAAACTAAGTGTTATTTTTGACCTCAAATTGCATATAAATCAAATACTAGCACATATATATATATATCCTCCCAAATTACTAAACTCACAAATTAGTAACTATATAAAGCATTGCAAGAGCTAATCTAGCAATGAGAGATGAAAGGACAAAGTTGCTAACCTTTGTGATCATTTGAATGGATGGGGGCCTTCAAATCTTGACAAATTTTGGGCAAAATGTGTGATGAGCTCGAGAGGAAGAGGGGAAGAACAGAGAGGAGAGGGGAAAGGGGAAGAACAGAGCGAGCTCGGGTGGACGAAGGGTTTATGTAGGACGACCTTTAGTACCGGTTCGTGCCAAGAACCGGTCCTAAAGGTGCTGGAGGGGGCCCAGACTGACAACATCCTGCCACCACTCTCATTAGTACCGGTTCGTGGCACAAACCGGTGCTAAAGGTTAGCCACGAACCGGTACTAATGAGAGCGGCCTGGCTAGCCGTTGGAACCGGCACTAATGTATACATTAGTGCCGGCTCTAATACAAACCGGCACTAATGTGCTTCACATTTGACCCTTTTTCTACTAGTGGAAGACCACAAAACCACCTGTGGAGCGTCTGTCATCGGCACATCCCGCCCAGTCAGCATTAATGAAAACACTCAGAAGCGTGGAGTGTGATTGACGAATCTGGAGACCAGTAGCCACAGTACCTTTAACATATCTTAGTATGCGCTTGACAGCCTCCCAATGCACATCAGTGGGTTTGGACAGATATTGGCACACTTTGTTTACAGCAAAAGAAATATCTGGGCGGGTAAGCGTGAGATACTGCAACCCTCCGACAATACTGTGATAGCTGAAGGCATCATCACCATTGAGAGGAGTGCCAAGAGCTGCTGCCAACTTATCTGTGACGGACATGGGAGAAACCGCCTTGCAATTCTCCATATGTGCACGGTGAAGTAGGTCATTGGCATACTTACGCTGAGAGAGCACCATCCCCCCTGAATTGTAGGTGGCTTCAATCCCAAGGAAGTAAGTGAGACGACCTAGATCCTTGAAAGGAAAAGACCCGGCAAGAGTGCGAAGCAGTCGATCCACCGCTTTAGAACAGGAGCTAGCAATGACAATATCATCAACATAAACAAGCATGTAAATGACCACACCCCCTTTCCGAAAAATGAAGAGGGAAGTGTCAGCCTTAGAGGACTGAAAACCAAGTTGATGTAGTCGATCACTGAGGCGGGAGGGAGACTGTTTCAGCCCATAGATTGACTTCCGAAGCTTGCACACATGATGAGGGTAGCGAGGATCCTCAAAGCCCGGTGGCTGCTGCATATACACCTCCTCATCAAGAAGACCATGGAGGAATGCATTGCTCACATCAAGTTGTCGCAAACACCAACCCTGTGAAACAGTGAGTGAGAGCACAAGGCGAACAGTAGCTGGTTTGACAACTGGACTAAACGTGTTGAGATAGTCAACACCATACTGCTGAGTGAACCCGCGAGCGACCAGGCGGGCTTTGTACTTGTCAAGAGAGCCATCAGAATGTTGCTTGACTTTGAAAATCCACTTACAGCTGACAATGTTGGTGCCGGAAGGACGTGGAACAAGCGACCACGCCGCGGTGTGCTGAAGGGCCGAAAACTCCTCTTGCATAGCGGCTTTCCATGCAGGATCAACGAGCGCCTGTCGGTACGTAGCTGGAGCGGCCACAACAGCACTGAAACCACGACGATAAGGGTTGTACCGGACAGTGCCATCAGTGGGGATTTTCGGGCGTTGTATGTTGTTCGGAAGACGCGTGCGTGTCCGCTCAACGGGGGGAGCCGCAGACCGAGCCGGCTGCAAGGCAGGAGGTGATGGAGGAGCGGCCGCCGGAGAGACTGACGGCGAGG
Organism: Triticum timopheevii; assembly: GCA_963921465.1. Classification (NCBI taxonomy): domain Eukaryota; kingdom Viridiplantae; phylum Streptophyta; class Magnoliopsida; order Poales; family Poaceae; genus Triticum; species Triticum timopheevii. The sequence goes on from OY997274.1 coordinate 674,063,285, forward strand.
CCGGTGGTGATGCAGAGGCACTCGTCGGAGAGGCCGTTGGCGAGGCTAATGGTGATGGAGGAGCGCCCGCTGAAGACGCCGGCGCGTCTGGTCCGGCATCGACGCGCGCAGAGGTGTCAAGTGCAGGTGATGTACGCGCTGATGGTGAGGCCGGCTCGTCTATCTGGTTAGTACATGGCGTAGACATGGTAGAGGCCGGAGTCGGCCCACCTGATGGAGAAGCACCACAGCCGGGGCCTGCTGCTGGACGTGTGGCACATGATGGCTGGGTGCATGGCGTTGCAGCATGCACGTCGCTATGGCCCTGTACAGCGCTCGTAGATACATGTCGTTCCTCTGTATCTGCAGGACACAAGTCAGGAAACAAAACGACAAGTTGTAGTTTCTCACATTAGCATCCTAAACTACTGGCTCATTGGAAGGAAACGATACAGGAGGATTTAAGCGAGACAAGTCGGGACACGCACTAGTCACAAAGGGAAAAACATTTTCATCGAAGACGACATCGCGGGAGATATAGATGCGACCAGTGGACTTGTCAAGACACTTATAACCTTTAAGGAACGGACTATATCCGAGAAAAACGCACATCTTGGAGCGGAACTCAAATTTTCGGGAGTTGTATTTACGTAGACTAGGCCAACACGCACATCCAAATATACGAAGAAAAGAGTAATCGGGCGTGATCTGAAGAAGATGTGTGAGTGGTGGCATATTTTGAAGGGTCCGGCTGGGCATGCGGTTAATCAAATAACAGGCGGTAAGAAAAGCTTCATCCCAATAACACAAAGGAAGATTGGAGTGAGCGAGGAGAGCAAGCCCAGTTTCAACCAGGTGCCGGTGCTTCCGTTCAGCTATACCATTTTGTTGGGATGTATGTGGACAGGATATGCGATGAGAAATACCGACACGCTGAAAAAATTTATGCAAGCGGTGGTATTCACCCCCCAATCAGATTGAACCGCACGGATTTTTGCATTGAGGAGTCGTTCGACATGGGCCTGAAAATTATAGAAAACTTGTTCGACATCAAATTTATGTTTAAGAAGATAAATCCACGTAAAATGGCTAAAGTCATCAACAAAGCTAACATAAAACTTAAAACCTCCAGAGGAGGCGAGGGCAGGACCCCACACATCGGTATGAATAAGCTCAAGTGATTTCGATGAAACACGGGATGAATTATTGTAAGGTAATTGATGACTTTTGGCACGTTTACATGCATCACAAACGAAAGTATCATGACTCGATGAACAAGGGAGTTTATTTGACCGAACGACGGACTCAACTACATTATTTGATGGGTGACCCAAACGATGATGCCACTGACTCGATGAAGAACGGACTCCGGAGAGAGCTCGACGTGATGATGACAACGACGGCCGACCATATGGGATGGGGTAGAGGCCATTGCGACTTCTACCGAGAAGAAGGACCCTCGTGATTTTGTCCTTCACACAAAAGAAAAAATGGTGAAATTCCACAAACACTTGGTTTTTCCGAAACAAGACGATAAACAGAAAGAAGATGTTTGTGAATTTCAGGGACGTGCAGAACATTTTTAAGGTGGATGGGATCACTAGAGCCAGCAAGTTTAATATGACCAATATGAGAAATTTCCAAACCTGCACCATTTGCAACTTGAACTTGATCCTTTCCACCATAGCGCTCGTGCAGCGTCAAGCGGTCGAGGTCGTTGGTGAGGTGGTCAGTGGCACCGGTGTCGAGGTACCAATTGTTGTCGCGATGGCCGTATGTGGCCATGTTGCCGCTGCGGTCATTGTAGCGATCGCGACAATCGGTGGCGTAGTGCCCCTCCTCGCGGCATATTTGGCACCTTGGAGGACGACGGTTTCTGCCGCCGCCGCCGCTGTGACGGCCACCGTTGTTGCCACGGTTGCCATTGGAACCATAGCGGCCACCATTGCCACCACTCCTGTTTCCATGGCCACCATGGCCACCATTGCTGTTCCGGTTGCCGTTGCGGGAACCGGAGCCATTGCCGTGGCGCACGACGTTGTTGGCTGATGAAGAGAAGTCGCCGCTGTTCGCGGCATGCTGCTCCTGACACGCCTCGAAGCTGAGAAGGTAGGCATAAAAATCGGAGAGACTTACTTCTCCTGTGAAGATGGAGAGCGCAGTCATGAGGGGGTCATATTCCTGACCCAGCCCACCGATTATGTGCCTGATGATCTCGTCATCGGACAGTACCTTGCCGACGGTGGCCAGTGCGTCGGCATAGCCTGTCATCCTGTGGAAGAATTCTGTCGCCGACATGTCCTTCTTCTTCGTCTCCGACAGCTGCGTATGGAGTTGGCGCACACTGGCCTGATTCTGGGCAGCGAACATAGCGCAGATGGCAGTCCAAACGGCCGCCGTGGAGGTCGCTCGCGTCATCTGGGCGAGCACTTCCTCCGTCATGGAGGACAGGAGCGCGCCGAGCACGGCCTGGTCGGTCCTCCTCCATGGCTCGTACTCAGTGTTGGGCACGGAGCACGCAGCATCGCCGGTGCCCTCGGTGATCGTCTTCGGCGGCGCTGGGACGGAGCCGTCAAGGTAGCCGAACAGGCCGGCGCCGGTGAGGTTTGGGACAACCTGCGCCTTCCATAGCAGGAAGTTGGCGCGGGTGAGCCGGACGGTAATGAGGCCGGCAAGCGACGACATGGTAGCAGTGTGGCCGGAGACGAGCCGGTCGACGGTGGTGGTGACGAGTGCGCCGGAGGTGGTGCCAGCCATGTCATGGAGAGATGGGATCGAGGCTATGTTACGACGTCAGACAACAATATGTTTGCCGTGAATTGCCCCATGGGTTGCACCTCTATTTAATTTGATAGACCTTGTACAACAAGGATACAATCAATGTGATACTAATCAGATCGTAGACTACCATACACAGCAGATTACAATTGCTACGTCATATCTCCATCATAATTACATGAGATATGACTGATACTATTCTATGTACGTTAACACGTGCATGCCTCTAGTGCCCGTCATCCCCACGCTGTAAGATTACGAGGGTGTTTGGTTACAGGGACTTATTGGTGTAGGGACTTAAAAAATTCCCTTTAAATCCCATCTAAACCAAACAGGAGGGACTTTTAGGGACTTAAAGTGGGCATTTGGGACTTATAAAATAAGATTCTCAAGGAGAGTCTTATAGGAACTTACAGTTGTAATATGGTCTTTTAGTCCATGTTAAGTCTCAGGAACCAAACAGATAGGGAATTTTTAGGGACTTGGGACTTATAAGTTGGGACTAAAAAAAGTCCTAGGACTTATGAACCAAACATGGCCTACATAGCATGCAAAGATTCTTACATCGGTCAGGCTGCTCCACGGACTGAAGTGTGCGGACTGGTTTAGGCGGGGTGCAATGGCTGGCTGGTGTGAAGAATAATTCTTCACCCTGGATGACGAATAGTCGATCCCAATATAAGTGCATATTGTGTATACAAAGATTTTCATTGTGTATATCGAAATGTTAGCCACTTCTTTATATGTCTGTACGCATTTCAAAACATGTTCATGATACTAAAAAATGTTGTCATGTATTAAAGACATGTTTATCATGCATTTTAAAATGTTATCCATTCTTTATAAGTCTTCGCCCATTTTCAAAAATGCTCACGCAATTAAAATAATGTTTTCATGTATTAAAGGTCATCTTGTATTACAAAAATGCTCACGCAAACTCAAATGTCCATCATGAATTTTAAAGGTCATCTTGTATTCAGAGTGTATTCAGAGTGTATTCAGAGTGAACCAAACTCAAATGCTACCTTAATAAATGTCCATCATGAATTTTAAAGGTCATCTTGTATTACAAAAAGGATTGTCATTTATTAAGTACATGTTCTGAGTGTATTTAAAGACTTGGTAATCATGTGTTAAAAATTACTCCCTCCATCCCATAATATAGGAGCGTTTTTGACACTAGTATAGTGCCAAAAACGCTCTTATATTATGAGATGGAGGGACTATTTATTAAAACTTGTACATCTTTGAAATTTGTATTTGCCCAAAATAGGTAAAAGAGAAAAGATAGAAGACCCCAAAAAGTTAAAGAGGAAAAAATAAAAAAAGGAAAACAAAATAAAAAGCAAAATTGAAAAGCAGAAGAAAACCCCAAAGAAACCCGCTGTAGAAAGGAGAAGAGAAGAAAGGTAGAAAATTCAATAAAACGACCGTTAAAATCTGCTCAGAGTAACGCCGGCCCGCGTGGGCGCACCCTGAGGCGAGCATGTGTTAATCGTTCATTTACGCATTCGGAAAAAAATTTGCTTATTTACGCATTCGAAAAAAAATAGTTCATTTAGGCGCCCAGAGAGAGACGTCCAATTTCTAAACCGGCGAATCGTCATATACAGCGTGTTTTCGTCCGTTGCTGCCCTGCTGCTAGACGGGTTCATCTTCGTGTTCGTCTTGGTAGTCTTCTTTCGTGTCTGTCTATGTGTTGGCTATCTAGCACATACAGTACTACCGAGATGCATGCTAGTTCGGATTCCTTCGTGTTCGTGTTGTCTATCCATGTACGTAAAAATGTTGTCTCCACCCATCACAACTTCTTTTGTGGTGTTTTGAAGCTAACAATAATAAAATAGATCAGTTTGGAACCTCCGCAGCTAATATTTTACATGGGTCTGTCTATATGTCATCTAGATGTGAGATATTATCTCACATCTAACATGACACCACCCTATATGTGACCCCTTCTGTTGACATCTAACTAAACGCCTGTTGTATTGTTTGTTTGTTATGAAAATTTAAATCGTGACGCCAGCCGCAGGGCGCTGCAATTTGTCTGTGCGTGCTGTCGCATTTTGTGTGCCTATACTACTGCATGCATGTGTGAGCTACAGTGAGTGAGCAATGCGCGACAACGCTCAGTTACAGTGCGCTGCAATTCCTTGGCGAGGAGCTAAAGTAGCTGCATTATTAAACAGTGACTAGTTTGCCCAATTTACCTTTTGCTACAGTAGCTCATTAGCTATATATTTTTTCTACTGCCTTGTTGGGCATTACACTACCACCTCTCAATCTGAATGCATCTCAAAGCTGGCTTTCTATTATACAAGATACAAAATGATGGCTTAGGTTGTGCTTGCCGGTTTAACTATGTCGAACTGTCATTTTTACATGTGATTGTTAAAAATGATTTGTTGTGATTTACTAGTTTAACTATGCCGAGTTGTCATAATTTTACAAGCGATTGCCAAAAAATAATATGTTGTGCTTGCCAGTTTCAAATACGTGGAGAGTTCATTTTTACACACAATCGCCAAAAATGATTTCATTGTGCTTGCTAGTTCAATAATGTCGAGTTGTCATATTTACACGCAATTAAATGAATATATATCAATTAAGTTATTTATTGCCAAGCAAGTGTTTACTAATATGATACCAGCTACGAGTTGAGGGTGCACTTACAACTATGATGAAAAGAAACTACGAAACCAGTTGCGAGTTGAAGTGTGGACTTTCAACTGGGACAACAACAAAACTATGAGCCCATTTGTGAATCGATGGTGTACTTGCAACTGGGACAACTACGAAACTATGAACCCAATTGCTAGTCAAGGATGAAATTGCAACTGGGATGAACAAACTATGGGCCTAACTAAGAGTTAAGGGCGGACTTGCATCTGGGAAAACTACACCAAATGACGATACCATTTGCAAGTCGATGGTGGACATGCAATTGAGACAACAACAAACTAAGAACCCAGTTGCGAGTGGAACATGGACTTGCAACTCGGATGAAAAACAAAATACATGTCCATTTGCATGTCGAGAATGGGCTTGCAATTGGGATAAAATACAAGCCCATTTACGAGTTGAGGGTGGACTTGCAACTGGGACAACTACGAAACTACGGGCCCAATTGCGAGCCAAAGGTCCGCTTGCACCTGGCATGAAATAAAACTATATGGGCCTAGTTGCGACTCAAGTGCGGACTTGCAACTGGGATGAGAAACAAAACACATGCTCCAGTTGCGAGTTGAAGGTGGGCCTGCAAGTCGAACAACTACTAGCCCAGTTGCGACTCAAGGATGGACTTGCAACTGGGACAACACCTGGGATGAAATAAACTATATGCCCAGTTGCGAATGAAGGGTGGACTTGCAATTTGGAGACTTGCAATTGGGATGAACAATAAAACACAGACTCCAATTACCAGTCGAGGGTTGGCTTGCAGCTAGGACAACTACGAGCCCATTTGCGAGTCGAGGGTGAACATGCAAAATAGGACAACTACGAAACTACGAGCCCATTTGTGAGTCTAGGGTGGGCTTGCAACTAGGATAACTACGAAACTACGAGCCCCGTTGCGAGTCAAGGGTCAATTTGCAACTGAGATGAAACAAGCTATGGGCCTAGTTGTAAGTCAAGGATAGACTTGCAACTGAGATAAAAAAACAAAACACACGCTCCAGTTGCGAGTCGATGGTGGGATTGCAAGTCGAATAATGATGGACTTGCAACTAGGATAAAAGACAAAACAGATGCCAAGTTGCGAGTCAACGATGGTCTTGCAACTGGGACATAACAAACAACACGCGTAGTTGCGAGTTGAGGGTGGACTTGTAACTAGGACAACAAAAACTATGAGCTTAGTTGTGAGTCGAAGGTGGACTTGCAACTGAGATGAAAAATAAAAAAACATGTCCAGTTGCGAGTCGAGGGTGGACTTGCAATTGGGACAAACCACAAAACTGTGGACCTAGTTGCAAGTCGAGGGTGGACTTGCAACTGAGACATCAACAGAACTATGATCCCAGTTGTGAGTCGAGGATGGACTTTCAATCAAGACAACCATGAAACAATGAGGCCAATTGCGAGTCAAGAGGCAACTTGCAACTTGGATAAAAGCAAACTACAATCTCGGTTGCGAGTCGAAGGGTGGACTTGCATCTAGGTTAAACAATAAAGCACATGCCTAGTTGCGAGTCGAGGGTGTGCCTGCAACTGGAAGAACTATGAGCCCAGATGCGAGTCGATTATGGACTTCTAACTGGAACAATTAGGAAACTACAAGTCAAGTTGCGAGTCAAGAGTCGACTTGCAACTGGGTTCAAACAACCTACAGGTCCAGACGAGTCAAAAGTGGACTTGCAACTGGATGAAAGACAAAACACGGGCCTACTTGTGAGTCAAGGGTGAGCTTGCAACTAAGATAAAACAAACTACGACCTAGTTGCGAGTCGTGGGTGGACTTGTAACTAGAACAAAAAAATTGGGCTTAGTTACGAGTCGAGGTTGGACTTGCAACTGAGACAAAGAAAACAAAAAATTGAACATGTTTGATGATGGATATACAATTAACATAGACATTTAAGAAAAACGACACAAACAAAATAATTCTGTACAAAAATAGGGTTTATAAATTTGAAATGAATAAATAAAAAGGAAAACTGCAGAAACAAAAAGGAGGCTTAGCTAGTGTGCTTTTAGTAGGGTGCGTAGACTAAAGAAGAAGAAAAACAGGTGGACACGTATAACAAACAAAGGGACACATCTCATATGGCCAAAAGTCCGACAAAGAAAATCTGGCCGACAATGGCACAGGCGCAGCTAGCTACGCGGACGAAATGTATACTAATCAAAAGCTAATGCAAAGGCACAGGCCGAAAAAACAAACAAGGGCTCGGCCCGCCGCTAGCAACGACCTGGACACGGGCCGCGAGCGCGCGCGCCAGCCAGACACATTCCTTTGCACGAATCTTAAGAGACAAGATCCAATGGTTCTAGGATTAGATGTGAGATAGCTATTTCACATCTAGATGTGAAATAGCAAAGCTGATTTTACATACGTGTGTTGTCCTAATGCATGCTAACTCCCCGATCATAATGTGTTGCTTCTGTCTGTTCTCCCGCTGCATATATAATCACTGACCCAGTAGATAGATCACAAGAAACCAAGTAACCAACTAAGCAAGGAAAATATACATGGAGTTGGGGCTAGAGCAGGAGCTGGAGAGCAGCGTGATGGGCCCAATCGTGGAGGCCAGCCTTGTCCTGGAGAAGCTGCCGGCCGCACTTCTGCTGTGCGGCGTCCTCGAGGCATCCGGGGCGCTGTGGCTGCTTGTCTACCGGGGTCCCGGCGGCATCTTCCTCCAAGGTGGCAAGGTGGCCTTCTATTCCTACTACGCCATTCTCATTGTCCTGGTGCTCTTTGGGTGCGGAGAGGCCTGCGCTGGCCTCTGGGTGAACAAACATCCACGTGACCGGCGAGCCGTCGGGAGGACCGTCCTATGGTGCTCCATCCTGCCTCTCGTCCTTGTCGCGGGCCTCGGAAGTTTTGCATGCGCCATCCCTAAATAAATAGTTCCCGCCTTTATACGTTGCTTTTTTGTATTAATTATGTGGTAGTATATTTTAAAGTTTGGATTTGGTATTACGAATAGAATTTCTGTTGGCATGTATATGTATTTGTGTGATTGATAAGACATATTTGTGAGAATGAATGGAGTGCTTGAATATGAAATAAAATAGAGAGGACGTTAAAGAAAGGAAATTGAAATGAGGAGGACCTTAATTATTTTTTTTGAGACAAGGACCTTCATTTTGTTGTTGTTGTTGAGGTTTTGCTCATGGTCATAGCCCAGCCCATTTACACAGACGTGCAGGCCTTTCAAGCTTTTGGCCCAGCCCGTTGCAGTTTTTGTATATAAACCAGGCTGGAGATGAGCTGCCGTCTCCCCTGCAGAGTATTTTGCTTTGCTTCCTCCGTCCGTCCACTCCACGCCACGGCCGGCCGCTCACGAGCTCTTCTGCCGGATCTGCCGATAAAGGCCGCCGGGATCGGGTGGCTAGCGCAAGAGATCCTCTATGATGCGGCCAACGTGGTCGACGACCTCGACTACCACAGGCTCCAACAGGGTAAGCCTGCTTTCTTCCTGCGGATTACTTCAGTTGTGAGTCTCTGTTACAAAAATACAGTTAAAATGGAACTCAAACAGACCTCGGTCCTTTACCTTATTGGTCAATATAATTCAAAGCGCATTAAAATTAGAAATAGCTGATGCTGATGCCGGTGCCGCTGTGAAATGTTTCAATTTAGCTAGATTTCAGTCAGCTGACTTTTCGAGTTCGGATCAGGAGAAAAAGCTGGGGGTGGGGGGGGGGGGGGGGTAGAGGGATGGCCGGGGCGGCGGAAGACCGGCGGTGGGGGGTCGTGGCGTGCGGGAGGAAGAAGAACACCCGAGCGATCTTTCTTTGGGGAAAGCTGTTGGGAGGAGGAAGACACAATCTGAGCCGTTCGTTTCCTATCCAACGCTTCATATTCACCCAGGCCAAATCGACTTATTCAAACGAGATTCAGTCATCTCCTCCTAGCCAGTCCTGAAATGTTTTGCTCAGCTCGCACGAGTTAGTGTTCCCCTCCAGGTGTTGGCGCTTGTGCAGTCTGGATGGGTGCTGGATATTGGGTATTTTGCTTGCGACATCTTTTTGGGATGCCTGAGGGTGCGCAATATCTGCTGCCTTTCTTTCAGTAGTTTTAGTTTTACTTGTCTTTCCGTAGTTGCCAGCTTTGATCGGTGTCCTGTTAGCAAATCAGATGGTTACTCTTAATGGAAATCGGAAGGAAAGGCCCTTCTTTTACTAAAAAAAAAAAGTTTTCTGCTGAAACACTTCATGTACCGTTGATCTGAGTTAGAATTTATCGGGGCTTCTTTCTTTAGGTAGTCATGTAGAAATAGAGAGTCGATGCCGCTGTGAAATCTAGTTTTGTTCATGTTTTGGTCAGTTCATTGTCATACGAGTTACTAGCGTTTTGTTGAAATGATTCATGTTCTGTTTAGTTTCCCCCTATGAAGCACCGATACTGCGACACCAGTATGATGATACAGGATACGGCAGTAGAAACATCGATACGACAAGTATGTATAAGTAATAATTAATAAAATGACATGTAATAAATACAAACATGATAGAATGTGTGAGATGAGATCAAAATACTGCCCCATTAGTTACCCCACCAAGTGAAGATTGGTTTGCTGTCATACCACTCCCTGCAGATGCCATATCGTATTTCCCTCCCTAGCAGTAGACAGTAGCAGCAAAGTAGCAAAATCAGCCATTTATCCCACCAGAATCAACAAGCAGAGGAACATGTGTATAGATTGTAGAAGAATAGATGTATAAATCGAAGTGATAGCCTCCTTTGTCACCTATTTCTCTCAGCGATGGCCGATGAAAGGTATCAAGCACACAGTGTAGTAATACTAGTCTACTACTTACTACAGAAGTACGGAAGCCAGCAAGCAGCCAAGCAATAAGCAGCAAGCACACAAGGCGCCAAGCCACCCCAGGCGGTGGAGACAGCGGCTGCGGCGGCACTCCGGAGTCGCCCTCGATCCTTAATCCCTGCTGCGGTCGAACAGAGTGCAAGAGAGGAAGGTTAGGGTTAGTGGTTGCAGGCTATTGGTCCTCGCTCGGGACCGTATTGGCATTTTTTTCTTTTCTTTTTAAATCAAAAAAGGGGATACTGAAAGTATTATTTCACCGAACCTATAAACTTTTGGCATGGTTTTGTTTCTAAACGTAAAAGAGAAGGGAATTTCAGCTCATGCGACCATGCTAACACTTCTCTTATTTTTGGCACAGCTACTTCGACATCAATGGACGATACTGATATACCACCAACAAGTAGCAGTCGTGGGAAGAGGCAACGGTCCATGGCATGGGACCATTTTGTGGTTACAAGAGATGGTAATGGAAACCCTGTGAAGGCAGAATGTAAATACTGTCACACGGTAGTTCAATGTAAAACTACAAATGGGACAGGGGTTTTGAGCAGGCATATCAAGAGTGCTGGTTGTAGGGAAAACCAACCGCAAGACCCTTCCTTAAGGTACGATTTACCGACTATGGCAGTTCTACCTTTCTAATTAATAAAAGCTAGAATTTACTCGTTTCTGCATCCATGTGTATCACTTCTCAGCAAACGACTTGCTTAAGAACCTTCTCTTCCTTTCTTTCTTATTGTAGCATGGTCAATGCTACTGGAAATGATATGGCTGTTGCAGTTGGTAATCCATTAAGCAGAAAAAGGATGAGAACTGATCACGAGTCAACACAAGTCACAACAGATAACACATACCTGTGGAACAAGGACGGATTTTCCAACAGGCTACGACAAATAATTAGTCAATTGGAGGGCATCCAAGGGGATGTGAGAGGGGTTCTCGACATACTTGGGTTAGACTCTGCTGCAACTACAGATCGTCGTCAGAGTACAACATCTGATCCATGCCGAAGAACATCAAGTCTTGCTCAAAGAAAAGTGTACGGGAGAGCTACAGAGAAGAAATTTATAATCAAGCTGATAAGAGAACACAAATTAGCTGGTGGTGCCACTGTTCTGCCTATTGTAGGCATCGGAGGAGTTGGGAAGACAGCTTTTGCCCAACTCGTATACAATGATCCTGCTGTGGAAAATCAATTTGACCACAGGATATGGATTTGGGTGTCTAAAAACTTTGATGAAGTGAGACTCACAAGGGAGATGTTAAATTTTGTGTCCCAGGACACACATGAAGGACTTTGCAGCTTCGCCAAGCTTCAGGAGGTCTTGAAGAGTAATATCAAATCAAAAAGGGTTCTAGTTGTTTTAGATGATGTCTGGGATGATAGAAACGACTGCCGATGGGACCAGCTATTGGCTCCTTTTAAGTCTGATGGTGCACACAACAATTTGATACTCGTGACAACTAGAAAACCGTCTTTTGCTAAAAGGAGAGGAACAGTGGAGCCAATTAAGTTAGGTGCGTTGGAAAAGGATGATTTCTGGTTACTGTTTAAAGCATGTGCATTTGGTGATGAGAACTACGAAGAGCAAGAAACTCTATGTGACATAGGACAACAAATAGCACAAACGTTAAAGGGAAACCCATTAGCAGCACAAACTGCAGGAGCACTATTAAGGGAGCATCTTACCGTTGAACATTGGACTAGCAATCTGAGGAATGAATATTGGAAATCCCTGCAACTCACTAATGGCATCATGCCGGCTTTGAAGCTTTGCTATGAAGAGTTGCCCTTCCATTTACAGCAGTGCTTCTCATATTGTTCTATATTCCCATACAATTACCAGTTTGCCGGTGAGGAATTAGTTCATATGTGGGTTTCACAGGGATTTGTGAAGCGTGATCGTTCAAGTGAGAGTTTGGAGGAGATAGGACGATCCTATCTAACTGAATTGGTAAACCTCGGTTTCTTTGAGCAGGTTAAAGAAAATGTAGAAGTCCTCTCTTCAAGCAGAAAAACTTCCTATGCCATCAGTGATCTTATGCATGATTTTGGACGGGTTATTTCAAGAACAGAGTGTGCAACAATAGATGGCATATATTGCAATGAAACTTTGCCAACTGTACACCATTTGTCAATACTAACTGCTTCCGTATATCTTATGGATGATCATACCGGCAACATATCTTGTAGTGAGAAGTTTGAAGAAAAATTATGAGGTGCATTTACATCAGTGAAGAAATTGAGGACACTGGTGTTAATTGGGCAGTATGACTCTTTCTTCTTCAAAGCCTTCCAAGAAGTATTCCAAAAGGAATATCATTTGCGAGTGATGCATTTGTCTGCAACATCTGTTGATTTGCATTCCTTCCTGTGTAGTTGGGTAAATCGTACGCATCTCTAGTATCTAAAACTTCAAGACGGTTATGTTGAGCTTGAACGCCTCAAGTTTCGCGCAAGTTTTTCCATCAGTTATTAGGTGGTTCTCTTATCTCTTTACACACAATTCATATAGAGAACTGCGGAGAATGTTGTATAATTCAATCTTTGGAAAGGTTTCCGTTCCTTTCAAGGTTGAAGTTGAGCAACGTGCGAGAAGTAAGAAATGTATTTGTTCCATCACTGGAGGAGCTAGTTTTAGTTGAAATGCCAGATTTGGAGAGCTGTATCTGTGCTTCTCTGGGAGATCTGAACTCTAGTTTAAGGGTACTGGAGATCCGAAGTTGCCATGCACTCAAGACGTTTGATTTTCTTGACAAACATCATAGCTTTGAAATGGAGAAGAATTCATGGTTGCCCAGTCTTAGGAAATTCATTGTTTGCGATTGTCCTCACTTGGAAGTATTGATCCCTCTTTGGCCTTCAGCCACATTTTCTGAAATTTTAATCAGCAGAGTTTCAATGTTTCTGATGATGGAAGGATTTTCCATTGAAACATTCGAAATTAGGCCAAATAGACTTTTGGGTGAGTTTTCTGGTGAGATGAGACTGGATGACAAAATCTTGGCATTCCATAATCTGAGGGACCTCAAACACTTGGAAATAAAAGGCTGCCTGAATTTGGTGTCTATATCACTAATAAGTTTTTCTCATCTCGTATCTCTAGAGAGTTTGAGCATAGTAAACTGAACAAAACTCTTTTCTACAGATGTTGTGCCAGTGCACAGAGTCACCCATGAAGACGTCGTAGCTGCAGATTATAATGCCCTCGGATCTCTTGAAAGTCTCAGTATTATTTCATGTGGCATAACCGGGAAGTGGTTATCTCTGATACTACGACATGCACCAAGCGTGAAGGAATTGACGTTAAAGTTCTGTCCGAAGCTGACACGGTTACAGATTGAAGAGGAAGGAAATAGTCAGTCGAATCTTATCGCAGCCTCGGAGGCTTCATCATCAGGATATCAAAATGATTTGTCAGCAAGCTCCGCTCAAGATGGATTGTGGTGCATTCCATTAAATGTCACCTCCTCTCTCAAAAAGATAACTATTTGGGAATGCCCCGGTTTAATCTTCGATGTGTGCAGGGAAGGCTTCGCTGGATTTACCTCCCTTGAGAATCTAAAAATCCGGGAATGCCCCGAGCTGTTCTCATCTTTGGTGCATGGAAGATTGCTCCTCCTGCGATCACTTGAAGAAATTGCCATTGACCAGTATTCCCAGGAAACCCTGCAGCCCTGCTTTCTGAATAACCATACATGCCTCAAACATTTAGCAGTAGGTTATAGCCAAAGTCTGAATTCTCTAATGTTGCACTCCTGCACGTCTTTGGAAGATTTGACAATTAGATCATGCACATCGCTCGCCGCATTACACGGCATAGAATCACTTGGAACCCTCAGGTCTTTGGAATTACATAGAACCTCAAGTCTGGAATTTCTACAGCTGGAATCCTTCATTCTGCTGGAAGATCTGCATATTGTACACTCTACTTCTCTCGTCACACTAGTGGGCTTGCGGTCCCTCGTGAACCTCAAGCATTTGGAAGTAGTCAGATCCCCTACCACGTTTGGAGAGAGTTATGAGCTAGTAGGTGGAATTTTCCCTAGATTGGAAAGCCTTGAAATTGATGATTTGTCTCGCCTTACCACGTCATTCCACAGGGGTCTCACCTGCCTCCAACGACTACAACTATATCTTCTGAAAGAAAAGAGACTAACAGATGATCAAGAGATAGCGCTTCTGCTCCACAGGTCCCTGCAGCATCTTGAATTTTTGAATTGTGCGCACCTCGTAGATCTTCCGGCGGGGCTGCACAGCCTTCCTTCCCTCAAGACGTTGAAGATCCGATGGTGTCCAGGCATCTCAGAGCTGCCGAAGGAGGGCCTCCCACCCTCGCTGGAAGAGCTAGAGATCAACGATTGCCAAAGCAAGCTGTCAAAAAAGTGCAAATTGCTAGCAACAAGCAAGCTAAAGGTCAATATTAATGGGCGCTATGTGAACTGATTACCAGGTGTCATTCTAAGGTATAGTTCTAAGTTGTACCATATACCATGTTCTTTTACGAGTTAACAGAATAATCGTACTACTATAAGCTATACTAGAGTGAGTGCCCAGGCTATATACTTCGAAGTCAGTTCTGCGGCTCCATATACCATCATTCAGGTGTTACCCTCCCTAGCTATTCACTGATGCATGCATTGGCTTCTTGTTTTTCACAAATCATAAGATTAACAATTGGTGCGGAGGAGCAGTTCATCTTCTGCTATGTTCATCTCCGAGTAGTTTTGGATGATAAGAGTTTTGTATTTTACTTCCTGTATATGGTGTAGGCAACACACCTTCTTTTCTCCATTTTTGTTGGTTTAAATCAAGAATGTTTGCTTAGCCTTCTTTCTGAATATACGTTAATGCTAATTAAAAATACGTTTTGTGCAACATTGGAACAGGTTGATTATTTGCTCACAGGACATGCTACACCCAACCGCTGACTACATCTTGTGCAGATTTGATGCATGGTAATGTTTCACTGTCAACTTCACAGTTTCGGTTCCAGTTTAGCAGGCTCATCCATTGACCAGATGACTTGAAATAGACCGAGCAATTATATCCATGATGATGACTTCAGTTACCTTGTTCATCATTTTCTGTGTCTTAGATCCGTTACTCTGTTTCTGAAGAAGGATTCGCATCCAACAGTGAATTATTACAAGTGAAGTTGGTTGGTATTCAGAAGTAACCACTTAGCAGTGGGCCTGTGTCTTGGCCTTGTTAGTATACGGAGAGCTGCGCAGTTGTGCATAGTTAACCATTTCAGAGGTAATTGATGACATCAAGTGGTGGTTAAAAGAGTTTTAAACTGATTACCCGGTGTCTTCCTAAGGTATACTTCTAAGTTCTACCATATGTCAAGTTATTTATCAAGTCTCTCAAAAACAAAAGTTATTTATCAAGTCAAGACAAATATTTGCAATTGTAAGTTATGTTGTTTCTCCTGGTTCGTCTGTCAGAGAACAGAAGTTTCAAGCAAAGTTGTTACATGTATTTTTTTTTTATGAAATACTTGGGTTTCTTATGCTAGCTTCTGCACAGGTATGGTTTCCCTTCACGACCCCATGGCTAGTTTACTGAATATGGTGTCTCTGTAAATTTTCTTCTGAACTTGTTGGCATCTCATAGCAACCAAGCAGCACATGGTCAACAGGTAGGCCTATACGTTTAGTTGTTTATCATCCATGTCTTGTTCCGAACGGAAGACGATGAATGCTTTTTTTCTTTTCCTCGACTGCAGAAGGGAAGGGAACTGAGAGGATAGATCCAGAGATGCATAATGCTCTGTTCATTAGGAGTTGGTGCAAAGAAGCCTTTCCAGAAATTCCTTGCTAGCTACGGCCAGAAAAAATGCTCTGGATCTGCCTTAACGCACTAGGGACATCAGACCACCAGCTCCAATTTGATGGACTAGAAATGGCTGATGCGGCGCCGAAGAAAACAAAAGAGGAGCGTTACGCAGTGGATCCTCTGATTTGCTCGCTCTAGCCGCTTCATTCTTCTTTTGTTCATCCATCAAGCAGCAGTGCACTCTCACATGGCATTTCCTTTTTGTGTGTTGAGCGAGCCAAGTGTTATTTGGTCAATCGGAATTGTGTAAGCATAGAAGACAGAACTAATCCGGTCTATTCAAGCATGAAAAGTCAGCATTCTTCTCAATGTCTCTTATCTGCATTCGTTGACAAAGGCAGATGGTAATTACTCAAGGAAAAGAGAGAGAGGCGAGATATGGCTTCTGCTATGGTTCAATGGATCTACTTTCCTACATATCTCTGCCGTCAGTCAGAGAGGCTGTACCTGTACTGGTATGTATCTTGTAGGAACACGGGATGGCATCATAGCTGTATTTTTGAGGCCCCTCTTGCCAAAAACTTGCCGTCTTTTAACAGACCATCATTCGCATTTGGACTGCACTCTGTACTAGTGCTTGTTAAGTTGCTTAATTCAACCAATGAAAAACGAGGTTTGTTGCTGAGTTGTTCTTGCGGAACTGAAGTTCATGCTTTCTGAACCAAGGGCATCTGAAGCTTTCTGCTATAGGTTCAGCATGAGCAGCAGTTGTCTTCTTGTGAGACATCGGCTAGTTTTGCCACCTAATTTCGGGCTGAAAAGGGAACTGAAACTCAGGCCATGACAGTAGAATGGAGTATCAGCCAATTCAGTTGCGCACGCGTTGGCTGGCTCTCTAGTCACTCGACACTTTTTTTTTCTTTTTTCTTTTTTTTTCTTTTTTCGAAAAGGGGTGGTCCCCGGCCTCTGCATCAGCATGATGCATACGGCCATCTTATTAATAAAAAGGTTCAACAAAGTCTCAAAGTCTACGCAATAAAAGAAAAAAGAGATAAAGGCTTACACAGAACCAAAAGGCTAGATACACAAACTAGCCAAAAAAGATAAACCACAACCGGTTGGCTCGAAAATAGACAGGTAAACTAATTGCCTATCCTATTACATGACCGCCATCCAAACCGGTTGAAGATATCCCGAGCTACCGTCTCCCATCGATGTGCAACAATAGATGGTATATATTGCAATAAAATATTGCCAACTGTACATCATCTGTCAATACTAACAGATTCTGTATATCTTATGGATGATCAGACCGACAACATATCTCGTAGTGAGAAGTTTGAAGAAAAAATATGAATTGCATGTACATCAGTGAAAACCTTGAGGACATTGGTGTTAATTGGGCAGTATGACTCTTTCTTCTTCAAAGTCTTCAAAGAAGTATTCCAAAAGGAACATCATTTGCGAGTGGTTCATTTGTCTGCAACATCCGCTGATTCGCATTCCTTCATATGTAGTTGGGTAAATCATACACATCTCCGGTATCTAAAACTTGAGGGCGTTCATGTTGAGCTGGGTTCACAGTCTCAAGTTAAGAGCAAGTTTTCCCATCAAATATTAGATGGTAGGCTTACCTCTCTGCAGATAATTCATCTAGAGAACTGTGGACAGGGCTGGATACTTCCATGTCTGGAAAGGTTTCCGTTTCTTACAAGGTTGAAGTTGAGCAACATGCGGGAAGTAAGTGAAGTATCAGTTCCGTCATTGGAGGAGCTAGTTTTAGTAGAGATGCCAGAGTTGGAGAATTGTGTCTGCACTTCTCTGGGAGATATGAACTCAATTTAAGGGTACTGGAGATCCGAGGTTGCCCTGGACTTAAGATGTTTAATTTTCTTGAGAAACATTATATCTTCAAAATGGAGAAGAATGCATGGTTGCCCAGTCTTGCAAATTAAATTCATAATCTGCGATTGTCCTCACTTGCAAGTATTGGCCCCTCTTCGGCCTTCAGCCACATTTTCTGAATTTTTAGTCAGCAGAGTTTCAACGTTTCTCACGATGGACGGATTTTCCATGGAAACATTCAAAATTAGGCCAAATAGTCTTTTGGGTGAGTTTTCTGGTGAGATGAGACTTGATAAAAAAATCTTGGCATTCCATAATCCGAGGGACCTCAAACACTTGGAAATAAAAGGCTGCCAAAATCTGACATATATTTCCCTAATAAGTTTTTTTCAGTTTGTATTTTTAGAGAGCTTGAGAATAGAAAACTGCACAAAACTCTTCTCTTCAAACATTGTTTCAGCACACACACATGAAGCCATGATAGCTGTAGATTATAATGCCGTGGAATAACGGGGAAATGGCTATCTCTGATGCTTCGACATGCGCCGGCAATGAAGGAATCGGTGATCAAGGACTGCCCAGAGTTGACACAGTTGCGGACTGAAGGGGGAGGAAACAGTAAGTCAAATCTTACCGCAGGCTCGACAGATTCATCGTCAGGATATCTAAATGATTTGTCGGCAAGCTCAACTCAAGATGGATTGTGGTGCATTCCATTAAATATCACCTCCTCTCTCAAAAAGTTAACTATTTATAATTGCCCTCATCTAATATTTGAGGGGGGCAGGAAAGGCTTCACTGGATTTACCTCCCTTGAGTTTGTAAGAATTGAGGAATGCCCTGTACTGCTGCTCTCGTCTTTGGTGCATGGAAGATTGCTCCTCCCGCAATTACTAGAAGAAATCGAAATCGGTGATTATTACCAGGAAACCCTGCAGCCCTGCTTTCTGAATAACCATACCAGCCTAAAAAAATTAGCAGTGCGTTGTAGCCAAAGTTTGAATTCTCAAATGCTGCACTCCTGCACGTCCTTGGAAGTTTTGACAATTGCAGCATGCGGATCGCTCAGCACATTACACGGCATGGGATCTCTTGGAACCCTCAGGTCTTTAGCATTATACTAGATCATTGATGGCGCGCGTTGCTGTGCCCGTCCATTTTTACAATATAATGATAGGAATTATGTAAATATGTGAGGACAAAAAGCATGAAAGTAATATTTACATGAACATATATGGTTGAGTTTAGTTTGTGTTGGTTCAAAAATTAACAGTAGTGAAACCATATTGGAGCTCGACATTGGTTGCATTATCATTTCCCAATATTTGAGGCAAAAGAGAAGTGCACCCCTGAAACTACATATGCCTACAACATGAAGGCACTTGTAGAAATAGTAGTAGAAACATCGTGACATGTTATGTCTCAAACCCACTTTATCATCCACAAATATTTTCGATAGAGCTAAAAATTCACCAGATCATGCATATTCTTCCCTAAGAAATCCTAGTAGTAAGAATTTAAGTCCAGCAAATATTTGAAAAGAAAGGTAGGACACAGTCAAATATAATAGTTTCAATCATTCTGAATCGCATGGGAAAAACAAAGATACAACGGTACTTGTTCAATCATCCCAAATCGCATGGAAATTGAATAATTGAGTTTCATTTTCATTGTCTATGAATAGTTTGAGAAAACTTTCAGGGAGAGAACACAATATTCCAGGTATGCTTCTTCTCCAAAGTTTTGTAGCAGATACCTCAGTTGAAATATCTTTCTCTACAAAAGATTTATTTCTATAAGGTGAAGCCATGCCCTAAAATTATTATACCAACTATGTAGAAGTGACATAAACAAAGAACATAGAAAAGGGGAGAAAGGCAAAGTAAAAGAATTGGCAATCAACCTTCTTATACCTTTTTTGTTTGTGTTGCAGATTATCAACACACATGTGCTGAAAACACGTTCAGATTTTCCATAGTATGCAGTGTAAGATTATATACTGATGAGTTGACACCATGTCCGAGTCTAAATCTGAATGGGACTATTTAACTATGTTATCTGCGACTTCTCTTCATTCGACTGAGGCACGTCAACTTCATCGACAAAGCTCTGAACTGAAGATAATATGGCAGACCACAAATCAACTACGCCATAATGTTAATTGTCTGGGAAATTAAAATTAATATAGGGAATCAAGTAGTGAAGGTACCCATGAATCAATTGGAGATATTACGGACATAATTTTAATTTCCATGGAAGAAATCACAAACACAATTAAAATTACATATGTCATCATTGTTTAGAGAATCAAGAGATCTGAGTATGAACGCACAAAACAGATACTCATGCAGTTCTTAAGAGTATGCAAGAGTGTGATTAGAATGATAGGCTAATTGGACACAAAAAGAAAGAAAATGACAGTAGAATTATTGTATTACTTGACATCGATCAGTGGCACAGAAGTACCTACTAAAGTGGGATGCATGTCCATGCTTTCAGCCTGAGAAGATCATATTTTTATTGTTCTGAAGTGCTAGTTGTCAAAATAAATACTACAAACAACTACCCAAGCCAGAAAATCACATCCCAAACTTTTCAAATCAATTGTTGGATCAGAAATCCTGAAATTCTTGAACAATATAAGGATCAATGGAGTCTATTGATGAACCATCTGTCCTTAATTGGAAGGTCTTGTGTTCCCTATTTCAGGTCCAAATGCTGAATATAGGACATATTAGTACTGCTATAAATATATATGGCCTAATGGGCATCCCTAGCCGATATGTTTGGTGAGTTGATGCGGATGATGTGAGACCGAAATACTGTCTTTCAGATGACCTTTTACCAGCACGTGCAGCATTAGGGGCACCATTGCCGACAACCATGCTTCAGGAAACATCAGAGTAGTAAAAATTACTGATATATAGCCCGCAACAATCCTCCAAACCAACAGATCAGAACCAGTCCGTGGCATTTGTAGTCCTTGTTGCCTGGACCCCCTCTTTGGCTGGATCGGCTCCCCTCGCGCGCCTCGGCCGATGCGCGTATCGCGCTGGATTCCCTCGTGCACCTGCCCTCTGGATCACTTCGCGTCGTCTCGGAGGTGATTTCCTACCCTGGTGGCCGACGGCTCCCTCACTATCACCGGCGAGTGCGTGAGGCACTGCAAATCGGCCCCACCCCCTTAGGTAGTACCTGGAACGCTGGCGTGGGATTCATCGCGGCAACCTCGCGGAGGCATCATCCTCGGTGTCACAGGTGTGCCTACAGCAGATTAAGGGCGCGGCCTGGCGAGACTGCAGTTGCTAGGGTTTCTGCCGGCGGCGCCGGGGGTGGGTGCAGAGGATCTGGCAGAGTAGAGACATCGGATGAAGCAGTTATGAAAGGATTCGTCTGAGCGATCGGGAGATTGAGAAACAAAGGCAGAGGTCGCTTGGTTTCGTTCGTACCTTGAGTAAAGAAGTTGAGTCCTCCGCCCCAACCCTGCTAGCTCGCTGCCAAGTCATCTGCTGAGTACCGCCGCCGCCGCCACCGCAAGTCCTTTGTCGCCGCTAGCCCTCAGGCCCGTTACTCCTCCTTCCATCACCGCCATCAGATCAGGAGAGACGACGCCTATTCCCCATCAGATCAGGAGAGACGACGCCTATTCCCTCGAGCGCTGGATCCCTCGCGCGGCTGGCATCCGCTAGATCCCCTCGACCGCCGGTTCCCTCGCTAGCGGATCGAACATCGCTAACCTGGCCGCCACACGCAGGAGTGGTTCCGGTTGAGGGAAGGAGCAGCGATGGGAAGAGGAGACGTCTCGCACATCTGCTCTTTTTCCCGATGGGCCGTGCTTGCCCCAGGTCCAGGTGCTGCGCGTGAGAGAGCTCGTCTCTCAGCCTCCACGCACGATTACAGGCCTGGTAGGCCCAATTTAATCCCAGAAGGCGAAAAAAGCCACCAGAGCAGCGGCCCAAAACGGGTTAGCGCTCGTTAGGATCAAACGGAACGACTCGCGATGCGGTTAAGAGACAATCGGACGACAGAAAATGACCACAAGTGACAATCCAACGGCCACGAATGCTAATAGCTTGAGAGGGCAGGAAAAGTGCTCAGTTATAATATATTTAAATAGGAACTCAAGTTTAGAATTTCTACAGCCTGAATCCTTCAGGATGCTGGAAGATTTGAACATTACAAGCTGTAATTCGCTCATCGCACTAGAGGGCTTGCGGTCTCTCGTGAACCTCAGGCATTTGACAGTCTTCAGTCAACCTGCCTGGGATGTTACAACGTTTGGAGAGAGTTATGAGCTAACAGATATAATTTTCCCTAGACTGGAAAGTCTTACTATCAGTGATTTGTCTCGCCTTACCACGTCATTCTGCAATGGCCTCACCATCCTCCAACGCCTACAACTAAAGTTTTTGGAAGAGGCGAGGCTCACAGATGAGCAAGAAACAGCACTTCTGCTCCACAGGTCCTTGCAAGATCTCCATTTTTTTCTATTGTGGCGGTCTCGTATATCTTCCTACGGGGCTTCACAGACTTTCTACCCTCGAGACATTGAAGATCGAATGTTGTAGCCGCATCTCACGGGTGCAGAAGGAGGGTCTCCCACCCTCACAGGAAGAGCTGGAGATCATATATCGCAGCAAAAAGCTGTCAAAACAATGCAGATTGCTAGAAACAAGCAAGCTAAATGTCAAAATTGATGACCGCCCGCCATGGACCAGGAACTAATTCCATGATGGATTGCTGGGAGGGACGTCTAATACGGCATAGACAGGAAGAGACTGTGTTTCTTGTGCGTCTTAGTGTTTTGAGCTGTTTGGCGAAAGGAGAGGGCTCGCGTCTTGGCCAATAAAATCACGCCAATTCTGCGAGTCGTCCATCAGCTTAAGGGTGATGCTGGGTTCTGGTTTAGGAAGCTTTAGGTCCCCTTGTGTTGGCCATTTTTTTCAATGTAGTTTGTGCATGGCTTCCTGGTCGTCCCTACTCGTTGCTGCTGAATGAAGGGAGTAAACCAATGTGATCTCTGTGACTCTGTCCACTAAATTGTGCTGTAATTAATCAATGTGTTCTTTTCCCTAAATCATGTTGTAATTATATTCAGCGAAAAAAGAGTGGGGCGACATCGCTTTTGCTATTGTTCAAATGAATGTACTTTCCTACATATCTCTGCCGTTAGAAAGAGAACCTGCAAAGTACGTATCTTGTAGGAACATGGGATGGCATCATAGCTGTATTTTTGAGGCCCCTCTTGCCAAAAACTTGCCGTCTTTTAACAGACCGGCATTCGCATTTGGACTGCACTCTGTACTAGTGCTTGTTAAGTTGCTTAATTCAACCAATGAAAATGAGGTTTGTTGCTGAGTTGTTCTTGCGGAACTGAAGTTCATGCTTTCTGAACCAAGGGCATCTGAAGCTTTCTGCTATAGGTTCAGCATGAGCAGCAGTTGTCTTCTTGTGAGACATCGGCTAGTTTTGCCACCTAATTTCGGGCTGAAAAGGGAACTGAAACTCAGGCCATGACAGTAGAATGGAGTATCAGCCAATTCAGTTGCGCACGCGTTGGCTGGCTCTCTAGTCACTCGACACTTTGGGTGGGATATATCATTCTGTCTTCTGGTATGTTCATTAAATCACCCAAGCTTTTCTAGCCGATAAGAGTGCTTGTTAATGTATATGGCACCTTTGCCTCATTCGTGTTGGTATAATTCAACGATGTTTTCCCTTTGCCTTTTATGTTCCTAAATATCTCAATGCTGAAACATGTCTATTATTATCTGCTCATGGCATTGGGCAGATTGTGAAGATGTCATTAAAAGGTGATGTTTAACTTACCAGCATCCTTCGGAGTTTCAGTTCCACATGAATGAACAATAACAGTAACTAAATCATCTTTTTTGGTTCTTGCTGTCGCGACTTCGCATAACATGCAGGTCATCTGCTCTTGCCTTGTACGCCTTGTACGCACAATAAGAGCTCACATCGAGTTTTTTTTTGTTTTTGTTTTTGACAATGATTCATATCGAGTATTTATTTTTTCCTTTTCTGTTTTTGACAATGATTTTTTTTTGAAAGAAAAGGTGGCTGAGTGCCGACCTTATATTTC
Organism: Triticum timopheevii; assembly: GCA_963921465.1. Classification (NCBI taxonomy): domain Eukaryota; kingdom Viridiplantae; phylum Streptophyta; class Magnoliopsida; order Poales; family Poaceae; genus Triticum; species Triticum timopheevii. The sequence goes on from OY997274.1 coordinate 674,087,265, forward strand.
AAAGCAGGTTACAAACCTGTGGTAGTACATGGTACGTGTTACATAACCTTGTGAGATGCACCCAGGTGCAAGGTCACAATCCAAGGAAAAAAGGAGGGGGGGAGGAGGAAAGAAAGAAAAGATACCCGTCATATCGAATACATTTTTTTAGGGGTATCACATCGAGTGCGTGCAACGAAATGTACCCGTTTCGACTGGGCTTGACAGTACTACGCACAGATGGGCTGGGCTGATCACATTCACAAGAATCCCTGACCCGCGACACGTTGCGGGCTCTCGGTAGGCCGGCATCCAGTCCCAACCCCGGCGACGGCGAGCATCGCATCGCCCTTGGTTAACTCGCTGGTTCAAGTCCTGACTCCACCGCTCGCCGTCCCTCCGTCGGCAACTTGCCTGCATCCGCCCCTTGCTTTGTAGGCGTCGGTCCGGGACATGCACGGCTAATGACCGGAGCAGCTCGCCGAAGGCACGGTGCGCAGGGGATGGCGAGGCGAGCTAGCCCCCGTTTGAGTTCCCCACCACCTCTCACTAATGCATAGGGTGTGGATGGTTCGAAATCCATGGAGGAGGTCTCGCCTTGGCCTTCTCCGACTCCGGCCGACCACGACCAGTGGCCCCTTTTGTCAGATCCAGGTGAGCCTGCTACCTACATTTTTCACCATCAGTTAGTTCTGCTGATGATACTCGAATGCATCAGGCATCAGCGGACATTTGGTTGTTGGTCCACTAGATCTATCAAACCAACACGGCTAGCAAACAAGTAAACTGAACTCGATCCCACTAATCGCACCGCACAAACCACCAGCTAACCCCACCGGCGCTTTAGGATTAGGAGATGGAGACGAGAAGGTCTCCATCCTGTTGGTCTCTGTTTTGCTACACGATTCACAAATAATTAAGCCTTTTCCAGCTCTGGTCGCTGTCGATGAGCTGAGCATCGCCGTGAAGGCAAGATCCCAACGTCCACAAGGATCCAACACCAAGGGCAAAGCAGCATCATAAGCCATCATTTTCTTCTTTGTTTCATAATAATTCCACATTCACCTGCCACCGAGGGCTGCCTGCTTGGAGTGTTCTGGATGGAATCTGGACTAGATTCATGGCTAGCAGCGACACTGGTTACTTAGCCTCACAAAAGGAAAACCATGTACGTATTGTGGAGTAAGAGCTTAATTTCTGAGTAGGTGAGCTAGTATTCACAATCGGATCAGAATGAGAAGATGGTGTCGGTCCTCATGGTTTTCAACATTCACAAGGATCAGAATGAGCTAAATAATTGAGCATCGCCATACTGGCAAGGTCTCGACATTCACAAGGATCCAACCCAAGGGTAAAGCAGCAGCATCAGCGATCGTTTTCTTCCTTTTTTTCTAGGATTTCCGCATTCACATGCCAATGATGGCTACTTGCTTGGAGTGTTCTGGACTAGCTTCATGGCTACCAACAAACTAAAGGTGGTTACTTAGCCACAAAAATAATATCTTTGGTGGGCCCATGGGTGTACGGCCGTGCGACGGCACAGACCCCCAATTTTCAGGGGCCTCCAATCTACCTCGCGCGATAGCGATTGCTGACCCGGATTGATCCCTCACCCAAGACACAAGGCCTGAGATGGCACGATCAACCATGCTAGCAGGGCCCTGGAGGTGGAACCGTGGAGGATGGCTCGATGGACAAGTCGTCTAGACGCCATGCTCGGCTGACAGATCGTCTTCCGCGGGTCCGCACAATCTGCTAGCAGTAGTAGAAGTTGGCAAGGACCTGCATTCCATCAGTGTCAGCTCCACAGTCCTAGTAGCACTATTGATTGTTTGCCGTTTGTTTTTCATCTTTTATCTAGAGTTTAATGTTCCATGATCAAGGCATATCTTCTACAAATTGATCTAAAAAATTAATATAGGTCCACTTTTTATAGATATAGGCCCGTTTTAGAGTTTGCCACAAGGCCTCGGTCTTTTGGTAGTACAATAATTCTAAGACCTCACCATGGAGTTGTGTCACGTTCATCTCTGGTCTCACTCACTGTCCACCTAATTAATCTCATGTTGGCCAACTCCCTTAGCCTCAACCACAATCACCTTCGTTCCATTGGCGGTAACAACCTTGTTAATATTCATGTTCTTACTAGCGCTGGAATGGTAGTAGTTAGCCATGATCGTCATTGCATCCAAATTCCTGAAGTGGCATACTTGTTGCCTACTCCTATGCCTAACTGTTTCTCCATGGAGTATGGACAATTGCATTATGTTTTACAGGAAGGAGATGATACATACTTTTGACCAAGAAGGCCCTGAACCTGAACAAATAGATGAAGAAGAACTAGCCACCGACGAAGAGGGGGAGCAACCCCAAGAGCAGCAACAATAAGAAGCCTACACCACCTATTCGGACCTTTATAATCTCTTGGGCTCTATCGGTGATATGCTTAACCTCATCGAGTCTCTTTGAGACTCATCCTACATGAGATCAAGCTTTTCCAACAAGAGCCAACGATGGGATCCTGACCAACCGCCAAAATGATCCCATCGGTTTGGCATTGAAAAAGCTTAAGCTTGGGGGAGGTCATTGATGACCCACAAGTATAGGGGATCAATCGTAGTCCTTTCGATAAGTAAGAGTCTCAAATTCAACAAGGAGTAGAAGAAAATGATAAGCGGTTTTCAGCAAGGTATTTTCTGCAAGTACTGAAGTAGCGGTAACAAACAGTTTTGTAGCAAGGCAATTTGTAACAATTAACAAGTAGCAATAGTAACAAAAGTGCAGCAAGGTGACCCAATCATTTTTATAGCAAAGGACATGCCGGGAAGTTCTCTTATAGTAAGCAAAGCGTTCTCAAGGACACATGGGAATTATCATCTAGTCACGCTCATCGTGTTTAGTTGATTCGCGTTCGTTACTTTGATAATTTGATATGTGGGTGGACCGGTGCTAGGGTGTTGTTCTTACTTGAACAAGCAACCCTCTTATGATTACCGCCTCTTGCGAGCATCCGCAACTACAAAAAAATTTTAAGACAAGTTGAACAATAGCATGAAACATATGGATCCAAACCAGCCCCTTACGGAATAATGCATAAATTAGGGTTTAAACTTCTGTCACTCTCGCAACCCGTTATCGACTTATTTCTCCCTAATGCCTCCCTTAGGCCCAAGGATGGTGAAGAGTCATATAGTCTATGTTCACATGACAACATTAAAGGAAAAACGACATACATATCAACAAAATATCAAACAAATACTAACTTCACATGATTACTTACTACAAGACTTATTCCATGTTCTCAAGAACAAAAGTAACTACTCACAAATCATATTCATGTTCAAGATCAGAGGTGTGTTGAATATGCTTAAGGATCTGAACATTTAATCTTCCACCAAGTAAACCAACTAGCATTAACTACATGGTGTAATCAACACTACTAGCAATCCACATGTACCAATATGAGGTTATGGGACAAACATTGAATACGAGAGATGAACTAGGGTTTGAGATGACATGGTGCCGATGAAGATGTTAATTAAGATTGGTCCTCCCATGGTGAGAGGATCATTGGTGATGTCGACGGCTTCGATTTCCCCCACCCGGAGGGAAGAATCCTCGGCGGAATCGCTCCGCCGAAGAGCAAAAGTGCTCCTGCCAGGTTCCGCTTTCGAGAAGGTGGTGCTTCGTCCCGAAAGTTTACTTCTGTTTTTTCTTAGGCAAATAGCAGCATATAGGAGAAGATGGGCCCCAGAGGCCTGCTAGTAGAGCCACGACCTCACCAGGCGCGCCCTTGGGGCCGTCCCCTGAGCTCGTGACTCTCTTATGGTCCCCCTCATTGTATTTCTTCCGACAATATTTTTTTATATATTTCAAAATAATTCTCCGTAGGTCATTTGGAGCTGTTGGGAGTATCTATATTTGGTGTAGCTTTTTCAGGACCAGAATTCAAGCTACCGGCAATCTTCCTCTTCATGTTAAACTTGCAAAATAAAAAAGAAAAGACATTAGAATAGCATCATAAAGTGAAATAATGACCCAAAACAGAATAAATAATAATAGAAAAACACGATGCAAAATGGACGTATCAACTCCCCCAAGCTTAGACCTCGCTTGTTCTCAAGCGAATACCTAACTCGATATTAATGACCACATGCATATATAGAGAGAGGTGTCGATAAAACAAAATACTGACATTAAAGCATCATGGTCATTATCGTACAACAATATATTCTCACAAAACTTCTCATGATTAAGTAACAATTCATTCATATGATAAAGTATGAACTATAATCTTCATTAAGAACTAACAAACTATTATCTCAGTCATTGAAACAATTATAGTTTATCATAATTTCAAAAAGAGTTTATGTAAGAGATTTGTTTAGCAAGTTCACATACTCAACTATCATTTACTCTTCCATGATTGTTGACACTCACGGTATATTTATGGAGCAGAGTTTTAGTCAAACACATAGGAAGATGCGGGTTTATAATTTTTACCTCCCAGCTTACTTATTTTGGGGATAATGTCAACAATAATAGCTCATGATTACCTACATCCAACTATATATGGCTCATAATTTTTACCTCCCAACTTACTTATCTTGAGGATATATGCCTGAATCTTTCCCTACAACATGATGCTTGCCAAGTGGAGAATAAATAAGAATGGAATATGGATGAACATTATTGACTCTTGCATAAAAGTAAGTACAGAAAAAGTAAAAGATATGCCCTTTGCAGAGGGAAGCACAAGTTGTTATGCGCTTTTCATTTTCTGGATGTGCAAGCTCTTAACGGAAAGGAACATTACTTTATATTGCCCCTTGTGGTAGCAACCCTTATTATGCAGTCCGTCATTTTTATTTATATACAATCACAAGACCTTACAAAGCTTATTTTTCCTTATAATAAAATATCATACATATTTAGGAGCAATTTTTATTGCTTTTTGCATCGATGACAACTTACTTGAAGGATCTCATTCATAGCGATTTGAAAGATGAAACAACAGCTGTGAATCATGCGCCATAGCGATTTGATACGTCGTGATGGGTACATCAGTCGGTTTGCCTTCTTTGTTGGCGAGCTTGGGTTCCGTGAGCTGATGATCGGGGGTTGAGGTGTTGATCAGCTGGGCTCCTCGGATGGTGGCTAGTGCCTGCGCACGCCACACTAGGTAGTTTCCATGATACAGCTTCTTGGCGATAGGGATGAGCGCAGGTGCGGCGGTGGCGGAGGTGCTAGAGCAATCCATGACTAAATTAAGGTGGATGTGAGAGAGGAAATTAGGCTCTGAGTACCATGAAAGAATTGATGGAAACCTATGCCTCTGATAGGGACGCGCTGCGTGTTAAATAGATAAGAGAGTTACAGAGATTCAGTAGTTAGGTGGTTCCATGGAGTGATCCTCAATCCTAACGACCTCAGCTACCTGGTTACAACAAACTCACGCAACGCCTAAACTATCGGATAGGTATATATACGCCGTATATACATGCACAATACTTTCTAACACTGCGATCTTCTAATTTTCGAGTAGGTGTGATGTGGTGTACCTGCCCTCTCTAAAATCCGTATGTAATCTCTGCCTTTGACAGGGAAACATTTGGCTTTTGGACCTTTTTATGAAAATTCAGGTGGGAAACCTCCGCATGCGCGTGCGCCGGGATCGTTCAAGCGGAGGGGTGCAGTCGTCTCGTTATTAACTCTGACAACCTGGAGGTTATTGAAACGACAAAGATGAGTGGTCATTATGTGGGGGCGGCGGCGGCGGTTTTTGACTATTGCTATCATCTTGTTTGTGATTTCACTATAGCTTGTTTCGAACATTATAATAGGGACACAAATAAAGTTGCTGGCAAGCTATACAGTACCCAACCTTATATAATATTGTACAACATGATGAGGATCACGTAGCTACATTATTACATTCGGTGCCCCTAAATATCCAGTTCAGGAGATCTTTAGTTGGAGAGCATTGGAGTTCCTGGATACACTTGGTGTGGAGGTTGATGGACATTCAACTCTCCGACCAACCTGATTCCTTTCACTGGACATTAAATGGAAGTGGTGTGTTTACGGTCAAATCTATGTATATGGATCTAATTACTACTGGCCCAATCCCGAGATCGATACATATTTTAAAAGTTAAGGTTCCCTTGCGTATCATTTTCATGTGGTTTGTCCACAAGCAAGTGATCCTTATCAAAAAATAATTTATTAAAGTGACGCTAGGTAGGTAGTGCATGATGTTGTTTTTGTGATCACGACGAAACAATACAACACCTCTTCATAGATTGCCCTCTCGTGAAATTACTTTGGTGAAGCATTCATATAACCTTTAACATTATTCCTTCAGTTGGCATTGAAGCGTTATTTGGAACGTGGCTAGCTGGAGTAGACCATATTACTATGTCTCGTATTCGGATTGGAATATATGCACTTATTTGGGCTATATGAAACTGCAGGAATGATTTGAACTTTTACAAACAACACATTTTAACTTTCTTCCAGGTTATCTTTAGAGCTACCGCATGGATCCGTACATGGTCCGTACTCACTCCTACGTGTTGAGTATATTGTGTACGTGTATATGTGTGTGTAGGGCCCACCTCCTGTTTTCCTTGTATAGTTGAGGTTGTGGCCCACCTCTGTACTTATATATACGTGCCTGGTGCACCGATCAATACATTGCGATTGCACAGCCATAACTTGTCCTTCTACATGGTATCTATCGCAGCAAGATCCTAACCCTAGCCGCCGCCGCCGCCGCGCCTCCGCGCCGCCGCCGCCGCCGCCACCGCTGCCTCACGCCGCCGTCACCAGCCGCCACCGCCGCCGCCCTCCCCTAGGCCGCCGCCGCCCCTGGTCACCGCCGCCTTCGCCCGCCCGCCCCGCCCGCCGCCGCCGCCGCCTCCTGTCCCGAGGCCGCCGCCGCCGCCGCACCGCTTCCGCTCCCTCCCTTCCCCGCGCCGCACCTCTCTCCCCTCCCCACCCGCGCCGCCCACCCCCCCTCCCAACCCGCGCCGCTCCCTCTCCCTCTCTATAACCCACGCCGCGCACCCCCCTGCAACCCGCGCCGCGCCCCAACCGGACCACCGCCGCCATCATGAGCTCCTCCTCCTCTACCGTCTCCAACCTGTTCGCCGGCCCCGACGTCACCCTCGTCCGCGACCTCAACATCCATGAGCGCGTCCCGGTCAAGCTTGACCACACCACCGCCTCCTACTCCGCGTGGAAGCGGTATTTTTCGCTCGTGTTCCGTGAGTACCTTCTTCACGGCCATGTGGAAGGCACCGTGGCATCATTCGCTGTTTCTACCTCACCATCTCTAGCGACATCTTCCACATCGTGGTGAACGACGAGGACGACGCCTATGCGGTCTGGACCAAGCTCAATGGCCTCTTCACTGACAATCGGCTGCAGCGCAAGGTCCTCCTCTATGGTGAGTTTTACGGGTGCCAGCAACTTGACTCGTCCATCGATGATTTTTGCATGCGTCTCAAGAAGCTCGCCGATGAGCTCCGTGATCTGGGGGAGAAGATCGGCGACGAGCTCCTCATCAGCACCCTCTCCGGCGGCCTCAACGAGGACTTCGGGAACGCCGCCTCCAACCTCACCCTCATCCCGGAGCCCACCTTTGGCAAGGTGGTCGCGTACCTCAAGCTGGAGGAACGCCGGATGCGGGCGGCCAGGACGCGCGCCACCCACACCGCCCTCATTGCCGGCACACGTGGGGGTTCGACCCCGCCACCGTCTCGCCTGACGCCGCCCCCGCAGGCGGCGCCCGCCTTCCCGCCGGGCTTCCCGCCCGCCCCACCTGCCCCCTTTCCGCCGCCCCAGCCGGCAGGGAGGCGGCGGCGGCGGTGCTCAGGGAGGAGCGCCACGCCAGCAGCAGCCGGCTCCTCAGCCGGCGGCCCCGTGGTACGCCGGTCAGAACCCGTGGACTGACGTCATCCACGCCTATTCCATGCCGGTTCCACGGGCTCCTACTCCGGGCCTTCTCGGCACCCGGCCTCCATCACACCAGGCGTATTACGCCGCGCCGCAGCCCTATATGGCGCCCTACGGGCAGCAGCCGCCGCCAGGTGGGCCGCCGCTGCTGCCCCTGACGTCTGCGCCATCTCTTCCGCCGGCGCCGTGGGACCCGGCTCTCCTGGCGGCTCTCCACACCGCCCCCTCCCCGTCCGGCTACACCGGCGGCGGCGATTGGTACATGGACAGTGGCGCCACCGCTCATATGGCGGCGTACCCCGGTAACCTCCATACTGCTCACCCTGTCCACACCTCCAACCGCATCACCGTCGGTGACGGTTCTTCTCTTCCTATCACCCATATTGGACATACATATTTTCCGTCTAACTCCACTCCTATATCCATGTCTAATATTCTTGTTTCTCCTGATCTTATTAAAAATCTTGTTTCCGTTCGTTCTCTTACACGTGAAAATCCGGTGACCGTTGAATTTGACGAATGTGGTTTTTCTGTTAAGGACGCTCGCACGCTGTTGGTGTGCCACTGATGTGACAGCCCCGACGAGCTCTACCCGGTTCGCTCCGCCGCCTCCACCACTTCCACCGCCCCTGTTGCTCTCGCCACCGGAGTGGATCTCTGGCATGCTCGCTTGGGTCATCCTAATCATGCCACCCTTCGCCACATACTTTGGAGTTTTTCTTTCACGTGTAATAAGAACGAGGATCACTCGTGTCATGCATCCCGCCTTGGCAAACATGCTCGTCTTCCGTTTAAGGCTTCTTCCTTTGTTGCATCGTACCCGTTTGAGTTGATTCATAGTGATGTTTGGACATCTCCTGTTGCAAGTAATACGGGCTTTCTTTATTACCTTGTCATCCTTGATGATTTTTCGCATTATGTGTGGACCTTCCCGTTGCGCCGCAAGTCGGACGTTATCTCCACTCTTGTCGGTTTCTACTCTTATGTCCGTACGCAGTTTGGCCGGCCCATTCTTGCGTTGCAGACAGACAACGGGAAGGAATTTGACAACACCGCTGTCCGCGATCTTCTCGCCACACATGGCACGATTTTTCGTCTCACTTGCCCGTACACCTCGCAGCAGAACGGTCGTGCTGAGCGCATCTTCGCACTCTTAATGACTACGTTCGGACTCTTCTCTTTCACGCCAATGTGCCCCCGCGCTTTTGGCCTGACGCTCTAGCCACCGCTTCCCTCCTCATAAACATCCGTCCATGTCGTACTCGCGGGAACTTTACACCTCACCACCTTCTCTTCGGTGCACCCCCCTCTTATGAAGGGCTTCGCATTTTCGGCTGCCTGTGCTACCCTAGCATCGCTGCCACTGCGCCTCATAAGCTCGCACCCCGCTCCGTCGCCTGCATCTTTCTCGGCTACCCACCTAACACTAAGGGCTACCGCTGCTACGATCCAGTCTCTCACCGTGTTTTCACCTCCCGACACGTTTACTTTGATGAGATGGTCTTCCCGTTTCAGCAGCAGGCAGCCCTCGTCGTCTCGTCACCGTCAGGTGGACGAGCACGCCTGGTTCGTGGACCGCCTCCGGGCTTTGGCGGTCCACGGGCCCTACTGCCGGCGCCCTCCACGGCCGGCCCTGCCGTTGCGGCCGGCGCCCCGCCTTCACCCGCCGCCCCCGACTCGGGCGCCGCGGGGTCGGGCGCCTCCTTCGCCGCCCCGACGCCAGCCGTCTCGTCGGCCGCCTCGACGGCCTCGCCGCCAGCCGCCTCACCGGCCGCCTCGCCGGCCTCGCCGCCGGCCGCCTCGCCGGCTCTATCGCCGGCCGCGACGCCGGCTGTGACGCCGGCCCCCTCGCCGGCCGCCTCGCCGGCCCCGGTGGCCCCGTCTGGTCCTGTCACCCGTGCTCGCGCCGGCATTCACTGCCCGAGCCTCCGGTACTCGCGTGACGAGTACGTCCTCGCCGCCTCTGCCACGGAGCCGTCACCCATTCCTGCGTCCGCCCGCGCCGCCCTCCGTGATCCTCACTGGCTTGCGGCGATGCAGGAAGAATTTGACGCTCTCCAACGGAACCGCACCTGGACTCTGGTTCCCCGGCCTCCTCGCGCCAACGTCATCACCGGCAAGTGGGTCTTCCGTCATAAGACCCGCTCAGACGGTTCACTTGAGCGCTACAAGGCTCGCTGGGTGGTCCGCGGTTTCCGCCAGCGCGCTGGAGTTGATTTCACGGAGACGTTCGCCCCGGTTGTCAAACCGGGCACGATCCGCACTGTCCTCCAGCTCGCCGTTTCTCGCGGCTGTCCTGTTCACCAGATGGATGTCTCCAACGCCTTCCTCCACGGCCATCTTGAGGAGCAGGTGTTTTGTGAGCAACCCACCGGTTTCGTCGACGCCTCATTCCCCGGCCATGTGTGCCTGCTGTCGCGCTCTCTTTACGGGCTCAAGCAGGCACCCCGCGCCTGGTACCAGCGGATCGCCGGGTTTCTTCAGACACTGGGCTTCAGCGTCACTCGCTCGGACGCCTCACTGTTTGTCTATCGCCACGGTGACACGACTGCATATTTGCTGCTTTACGTCGACGACATCATCCTGACAGCCTCCTCCGCAGCCGTTCTTCAGCAGATTACTCTACGGCTGCGTGACGAGTTCGCTATCAAGGACCTGGGTGCTCTCCATTATTTCCTTGGCATTGAGGTCGTTCGGCGTCCGGACGGTTTCTTTCTTCATCAACAGAAGTATGCCCATGAGCTTCTTGAGCGCGCTGGCATGCTCAACTGCCATCCGGTTGCTACTCCTGTTGACACGAAGGCCAAGGTTTCTGCTCTTGAGGGTTCGCCTGCGTCGGATGCTCCATTCTACCGGTCTATTATCGGCGCTCTACAGTACTTGACTCACACCAGACCGGATCTTCAGTATGTTGTCCAGCAGGTGTGTCTCCACATGCACGCCCCTCGTGACTCTCACTGGACTCTCGTGAAGCGGATCCTTCGCTACATCCGCGGCACGAAGTCCCTTGGGTTGACACTCACGGCGTCCACTTCTCTGGAGATGCTGGCTTACTCCGATGCAGACTGGCCCGGCTGCCCCGACACTCGTCGGTCCACCTCTGGCTACTGCGTCTACCTCGGTCCTTCCCTCGTCTCGTGGTCGTCCAAGCGACAACCCACGGTTTCGCGCTCTAGCGCGGAGGCTGAGTACCGAGCTGTGGCCAACGCTATCGCCGAGTGCACCTGGCTTCGACAGTTACTTCAGGAGCTACATCACGATGTCTCCCAGGCTACAGTTGTCTACTGCGACAACGTCTCTGCGGTGTACCTCTCCGCCAACCCCGTTCATCATCGCCGGACGAAACACATCGAGCTGGACATTCACTTTGTGCGCGAGCAGGTGGCTCTTGGACGCATGCGGCTTCTCCATGTGCCGACTGCTCAGCAGTTCGCTGATGTGATGACGAAGGGACTGCCGACTTCCACCTTTGAGGAGTTTCGTTCCAGTCTCTGCGTCACTGGCGCCGCTTCGACTGCGGGGGGGTGTTGAGTATATTGTGTACGTGTATATGTGTGTGTAGGGCCCACCTCCTGTTTTCCTTGTATAGTTGAGGTTGTGGCCCACCTCTGTACTTATATATACGTGCCTGGTGCACCGATTAATACATTGCGATTGCACAGCCATAACTTGTCCTTCTACACTACGGACTCCAGGGAGCATTTGGTTACTGGGTGCAACCAGTGAGAGATGGAAGCAAGGGGTATCTCCAATATAGTAGGATAGGCGTTAAGTGATCTTGTCCTATTATCCTGCCGGTTGTGGCATTGAGTTTTTCTTTCTTTTTTGCTCCGTTCGCGAACTATATTGGATCTAAGGCTATGTTTTCGCTCGAACTTTTTAAGAATATGGCCGCATGTATTTTTCGGATGCAGAGGCCGGGGGCAAGCCTCAAAAAAAATGCTTGCTAGGTTGGCAAGATTTTCTTTAACGTTGGACTGGTTTGAGGAACCTCAAACTGAAATTGTAGTACCTCTCTTCATAAAGGATGTAACTATTATTTCCAATGAATAAAGTCTTGGGTGTTTTGTTTTGTTTTTTAAAGCGGAGGGGTGCTGTCCAGCAAAAACTGTGTCGGTGTGGAGAAAAACCAGATCGCAGGGCAGTAGATTGACTTGAGCCAGCTTGTCGCATGTCGGTCGGCGGTGAGCATGCTTTCGTTTCGGCTGGCCAGTAATTTCCCCGTCCGTTCATAATCCAGAAAGATACATACATCCTGGTAGATAGATCATGGTGGTTGCGCAATCATTTCGGCTGGGCACCTACGTTCACGCAAGGCTTATTTTAGTGAGATGGAAGCCCGAGCATCGAATTGTACGAGTATATAAGAACCCCAGGACCATAGCAGAGTTGCTTATATACACAACATATCATGGCGCCCACCTGGTCTTCAACCCTCCCACCCCTTGTTGTATCCTCCGTCTGCGCAAACTTCGCCACAACGTCGACGCGGTTAGGCCGCCGGAGAATGCCGAGCATGCGGCCCTCACAAGGCATGCAGATGAACGGCCTTCACTTGTTTTAGTTTCTTACTCGTTTCTGGCATTTCCCTGGAGTCTTTTCATACACTACTATAGTTATGAGTTTTGCCGCTTTTACTTGATGAAAAATTCAGGTGGCCAGCCTCCTCTCCTCCCGAGAGATCAGCTGAAAAGGAAACGTATCGTGGCGCATGTCCAAAAGGAAACTGGGAACGATGTGATGGTCAGCACGGAGGGATTGCTCCAGGCTCAGCTTGAGCTCTACCACCACGCCATGGCGTACGTCAAGTCTGCGGCCCTTAGGGCTGCCGCGGAGGTGCCGCCACCTTGTCCGACATCGCCACCGAGACCGGCATCCAGCCGACGAAGGTTTCCCACCTTCGTCGGCTCATGCACGCCCTTACCATCGTTGGCATCTTCCTCGTCGAAGAAGGCCCCAACGGTGAAGCCGCAGACGTGCACTACAAGCTCACCCCGGTCTCCCGCCTCCTGGTGGAGGAGGACAGCTCGTGCACCCAGTCTCCCATCGTGCGTGTACTTGTGGACCCGCTGTCTTTGACCGCACTCTGCAGCATAGTGGAGTGGTTTACTGATGAGAGGGCATCTTCCATGACACTCTTCGAGGTGGCGCACGGGTGCACGCGGGAGGAGATGACGGCGAAGAAGGGCACGCGTGGCATGTTCAACGTTGGCATGATCTCCGATAGCCGCCCCCTCATGGAGACCATCATCAAGGATCACTCCAACATCTTTGAGGGCGTGAGCTCTCTCGTTGATGCCGGCGGTGCCCATGGTGCCACGGCGGAAGCCATCGCCAAGGCGTTCCCCCACATCAAGTGCACCGTGCTTGACCTCCCACACGCGATTGCGGGGGCACCTGACATCAGCAATGTGGAGTTTGTTGCTGGCGATTTGTTTGAGTACGTGCCACCCGTAGATGTTGTTCTACTCAAGGTACACACAGGACACGACATCTTTTTTTACTTCAGTTTTTTTTTTCCGTGTGGTTTTTTTCCCTCAGTTATTACATATATGTTGAACGAGACGTCTTCTTCCTCTTTCCAGTGGGTTTTGTGCTTGTGGCAGGATGAAGATGCAGTCAAGGTACTACGACGGTGTAAAGAAGTAATAACCAGTAGAGGTGCCGGAGGAAAGGTGATAATCGTTGATGTCGTGATAGACTTTGGGATGTCACCGGATGATGTTCTGCTTAGGGAGGCGCAGGTTCTGTTTGATGTTCAGATGATGCGCGTTGACGGGGGTGAACGAGATGAGCAGCAGTGGAGGAAGATTTTTCTTGAAGCCGGATTCAAGGACTATAAGATCACTCCAATGGCAGGGTTTCGATCCATCATTGAAGTCTACCCTTGAATGTTCGCCCACCCTGATAGAAATAAAGCCGGATGTATGGTTTGATATGGTTCCTGCTTCGAATAATGTCTTGCATTAACAAACAGTTTAGACTTTTCCGTAATATTTGTCAATACTATTTGAAGTGTTCCATGTCTGCGTTTTTTATAAAGTTAGGAAATCAGAAATAGTGTTTTGTCCATAACACAATCAGATAATTTCCTTTCTGGAAAGCAAACACAGTCAGCCGTCTGTGCTAGTTTTCTGTGATGTGTTGGGAAATAAAAGTGCTGGGCTGTTTCAGCCCAGGCAGTACACTAAATTTGTTCGGTTCTGTTTGTTGCGGTAGTGGAATAGCCTGTTGGGGGCACGTGTGTAGCGATTTTCTTCCAACATTTTTTTCGGTTTATCCTAGCGTTGACAAGGGAAGGAGGAGGAAGTACCATCTTCACCAATTCCCCTTTAATGCTAAATATACCTGAATATTATACCACTAGATGAAATTAATGTTTCAGTTATGGGCATTGAAATTTGGATGACTAGTACTATGGTGGTTCCTTTACACGGGTATGAGCGATTTGCCACACTAGTAATACAAAAGCTAATTTCATGGTTGTAATGTTTAGAAAACTTTATTTTAATCCACATCAATAAATGGTATTTCACCGGCGTCATGTGAATAGCGATGAAATAGTTCGTTGAATCTTATTTTCATACACTTGACGCTCGAACACTTTACTTTCTTTCCTAGCTTACTTATGTGGACGCCATTTTTAAATTGGGCAAGACACTTTTTGATAGAATTTTTTATTAGTAAGTAGAACAAAATATGGGTTACCCAAGATTTATAAAAAAAATACTTCATCCATCTCAAAATGCTAAGTGATATTTGAATTCTGGAAGCCATACTTTCTTAAGTTTGATCAAGTTTATAGGAAAAATATTAGTATCTATAATACCACACCAATACTAATAGACTTGTCATAAAATATATTTTTAAAGTCTATGTAGTTGCTATTGTAGAGGTTGATATTTTTTCTACAAATTAGCCAAACTAGTCGTCAACTCGTGCACCTGCATGGGCTAGCAATTTTAATATTAGATGTAATAAAGTTTATAGAGATTCGAAATGTCAAACAACAATTTGCATATGTTGATATAGGTTATTATTATCACACATGCACATAGGTTGCAATGAAGTTACATTGCTTTGACTGTTTTTATCTAATTATGTCATAGCGATCCACGTCAGATTTATGGCCAATATGTGGACATATGGATGTCCTACTTATCAAGGTTACATAAGGGTATATGTGTTATGTTGGTAGAAAACATGGTTACAAACCTAGAAGTTGTTGCATGTATCATGTACTCGTGATGTAAACATTTCTAGAAGGTATAAAGAGGAAGTGCCCAATTGCAGCATATATATTACTTTCTTATTAAGCCAAAAAAAGCCAGACATCTTCTTTTTTGCCACGGAAGCATGGTAGAATTAAAAACACTTTGTTTCTATATATATAGAATGATGGATACATACATGAACGACCTTTTATCAACATACGCCATGTCGTAGCGAATAATATACATATTTTAAAAAGAGGCAGTTGTATATTCTCATTATACTATAAGCACCATAGATTATTATGATTATAAGATCTTATATGTACCAATTTTTTAAGAATATCTCTTATGATGAACATGTATGGGAAAATTCTAATATTTTCTATCCATACTATACATATGTATATCACATAGACAATCATGTTTATATGGGAGGGACAATAGTGGTTGTAGAAAAACGGTACTGTTTATATGAGATCTTTATGGCGCATGATACAATCAAATTCTTTTTTTAATAATTTAGTGATTTATAAGTATATAATGATGTTTTAATAGCTATTATTTTTCCTTTTTATTAAGATAAAAAATACATATACATACTATATATGACAATCTACACCTCCAAAGAATCAGGTTAATCCTTTTTATACAGGATTAAGTGGCCATGTACAGGAGTCGAGGTGGATATTTTCCTTTTTTTCTAGGATGAGATGTCGTTCCTTTCTTACGTTTGATCTGTTTCTTTTTTCTTTCCACCGGTGGAGTTTTTACGGAAAGAAGCTATCCTTTTTCATATAATGAACCATCTATAAGAGGATGATTTCCTACTTTCCTTTCACCAACACTAGTAGACATGCACGTGCAACGCACGTATCATAATCTACAATAAAAACATCTATTTGAGTATATTTTCCCTTATAGCGAGTTTTTTACCAACCCATTCAAATCTGTCTTATGCTCAGTGATATGAGCGCGCGTGTAACATACGACCCAGAAACATGTCTTCATATAACATTGATGATCACATAATTCTATTATAATTTGTTACATAGTTTAAAAAGCACAACTAAACACCATTATCTTTTGGAGGTCCATTTATTGATACGATCTATGGTGCTTCATCCGATGGATGGGATATTGGTTTAACTTGGTTCCCTTCGTACTTTAAAATATATATCAAAAACTTCGTCCTCAACTTCATCTCCTTCATACTTTAAAATATGAACTATCATACCGATGAACAAAGTTACTCTATTAAGTCATCGTTTGTTGGAGTGACAGTCGGTGAAAGGATAAATGATTGTGAGATGAGCTCAACTTCGGCTGATATGTTCGATGTTTTGAGGTGGGGGAGGGGGTCTATCAAGAATCATACAATCATTGGGGTCTGTGTTGTTTCCGTCATCTTTCAAGTCTTGATTTCTTGTATTATCATCATTTTATTCTTAGTCCACTAAAATGACAGGTAGTTTTGTTCTAAAATATGTCATATGATCCTATAAAATAGTAATCAGAGTTAGTTAGTTTTGAAATAGTGATACTTCAAGTATAATGATACAGAACAGAAAATATCTGTATAGGAGTATCAGACAACATATCTCCGGTGAAGTACTTCATAAAATTTATATTAGTTTACAAGAGGGAGTATTTCATAAAATTTACCATCCACGCACCACAAGATGACCTACAGGATTACAAAACATAAAATATATTCAGTTTTATTTAATTTTTATAGATATTTATAAAAAAACTTTTCAAACCATCAACTGATCATGACTTTAACAAGCCGTGATGATTAAAAAAATGGCACCCAAAATCGAACATGCCCTATAAAAGAAAAGTATTTTTCTAGAAGATGAAAGAAAATTGGTTTGGACAACGCCACAGTCACTCACAATCCTTCTCTGGACATTGCTAGTATATACTGTAGTTGTACTAAAAAAAGTCAAGTCATTCCACCGCCCCTGTCTTTTCTCCTCCCTTCCCTAATCTTCCATGGTCGCCAGATCCCTCCCTCCACTGCCGGCGCTCCCTGTAAGGCTGCCCCTCCCCTTCGTCACCCACGCCGACGGACGTGCATGCCCCTGCTCCACCTCACTCCTTCGAATTCGGCCATCGAAGTGCTCGAGGAGGCGGTCGAGCTTGGCATGCTCGCCGGCGACGCCGGCCCCTTACCGCACATGCCGGACTGTTTACCTCTCAGGCGGGCGGCGCACGCCGACCCCAGGAAGAGAGAAGCGGAGATTTTGTGCCGGCTTCTTGCTCAGCTGGGGATTTGAAGAGGACGGTCGTGGCCATGGCCTTGGAGGAGGTAGAAGTTCCCGTCCCCACGGAGAAGCTGTCCATGGATCCAAATCTGTAAGCAGAAAGAAAAGAACCTGATCTTGGATTTCTTCACTTGCACTATTCAGAGTCATCCTAATCCACCATACGTTCCCTTATTCAACTGGATGACCGCAGAGACGGGGGAAGGCAGGGTGGCCACCGGGAGCTTCAACCTTCCCACCTACATGCACAGGCATGTTTGGTAAGCGGCGGCACCTGTTAAATCTGTTTAGCAACTATGAAGTGTTGTGCTAATATTGGAACAGGCTGAGAATCAGAACAAACAGATTACATATTACCCCAATCTCTTGTTTCATACGTACAGAGCTTGCGAAGGATGAGTTGCAGCAGCGAGGGTAGTCGGTGCTGGGTTGTTACTGCCTTACTGGATACATGTCCCTGGTGAACCGATGCTAACAAGAAGAAGGTACTATGCGGAACTGGAAATGTGTATGGGTTTGTGTTAACACCACATTCTCATGACCGAATTCGCAATTTGGGGCTGCTCATGACCTCTTGCCGTCTGCTCACCGGATTCGCCTCTGCGAATTGGCATGTTGAAGCTCATCTTTCGTGATGGTTGATCCATGCATAATAACCTGATTTTTCATGTTATCAGTACATGCGTACTATTTGATTTTCTCTGTCACATAAGGTACTTTCAGTTCGGACGATGTGTTCATTTGATGGGCACATCCTTGTGTTCTTGATACGGGTAATGCAGAAAGGTCATCAGCGTACCTTGACCATTCTCTCAAGAGTTAAAAATTCTTCTGTGCAAGGACGGCTTAGCTGATCAAGGTATATGACAATGATTTTTGTTGTTGCAACACAGTAGTGTCTTCTCTCACATTGTTGGATCACCATGTATGAGTACTACGACACTGTATATAAATCAGTTGTTTACGACTTGCGTTTTGTCTCAGGAAGTGTCAAGGTAATGCTGCTATGTGGTTCTGACCTGCTCGGGTCATTCAGCAAGCCAGGGGTTTGGATTCCAGATCAGGTACAAAACTTGAACACTTTTTTGGTACCGAAAGGGGATGGGAGCAACAAGTCTGAATCAAAGAGTATGTTTTGAATCTTTGTTGCATTGCACGATATTTTTATTGTTCTAAGAAATTCATGTAGTTGTATATGGAACATTTCTTTGATGTGATGGTCGGGCATAGTTGTTTACTAAATCATACTTCTAGATTACCTTTGTCGGCAACTCTAAATATTTCTTAGATGGCTTACCACAAGCATTAGTCCTGCAAAAACATATATTCTAAACCGGTTCATGATAGATCAGCAAAATCTTGTTGATGCTCTCACCTATTAGGATATGCACATGAAAAAAAAAAGATATGCCAAAGTTGCGTAGTTCCAACAAACAGACATTCAAATGCACCATTTTGTACTCAGGAAGCAGGAAGTGCGACTTCTTTAGTTTTCAGAATTAGAATGGATCACGTGTACTCCAGATGTTTTCAGTTTAAATAATCATGCACATTCTCAATCATCATGTGTGCAAAAGTGGGTTTATTCAGATTTATACAATTCATTGTAACATCCTGGAACTGGATAGATGCTATATTACTTTGTAGAACGATTGTGTTGGTGGTCATGTTGATGGAACTTGACATAGTAAAGTCACTTTCCTGTATTTACTTGATATTGTAAAGGCAATTTGGAACACAAATCCAGTTTCATTATTCTCATATAGTCAGTATGTAAAATGATCGGATTATAGCATTTTGCTGTGCAACTGTTTATTATTTAGAACTCTATTATCAAAAATCTAATCATGAGTAATGCTGCAACAGTCAAAGGAAGAAGTCGAACCTGAAGAAGTCCTCGGAAGAATCACAGCTGCGTGTGCCCGGCTGGTTCAGGGGACGCGACAGGCGATGGCGCCCTGCCCCGGCGGGCGTGTGCGCGGCGGCGTGGGTGCCAGTGCAGGGCGGGCGCGGCGGTGCGGGTGCTGGGGCAGGCTCTCTCCTGGGCACTGACAATCTCGCAGGACGGATGCCCATGTAACGACGTTCCCCTGCGTCAAGCAGCCGCATAGTCTCAAAGATTGGGCCGCACGCTTGTCGGCAATCCAGGACGCGGACCTCAGACAAGAATTCTTTCGCATCCAGTCGGAGTTTGCGGAAATCACCCATCAAGATGTCCTTCGTACCTCGGGGCAGTTCTACCTCAGATATCAACCGTCCAACAGTGTGATAGAAACAACGCTACAAATGCAGGCTGACAACGCCCGCGATTTCATGACCATCACGAAAGATGGCGGCTTCATCCACGCTCCGGTCCCTAAGTCGAGTCGAAAGTAGTGATGCTATGTAGTTCTGAAATATCGATTAGCTCATGTTGTAATTAAACTTTAATGAACTTGTATGTCTCTTTGGTTTGGACAATCGTTCAACTTATATGTAATCGATGCTATTTATTAGTAGGACCATGAATCGTGCTATTAATGTGTTGTTTTTCTCTTCCGATCCTTTTGTTGCATACTTATCTATTTCTTATGTATTGTCTGTGAATTGCTACTAACGTTTTGTTTGGCTAGTGTATAGAGATGCCATCGTATGTCGTGTACAAGGGTAAGGTTCCTGGAGTCTACACCGTTTCAGCGGTAACAGTTACAAAGGATACACCACTAGGGCGGAGGCGGAAGCTAGATACGCGCGCTATCTAGCGGGAGAGAGGAGGGAGCGGTGGAGGAACCGGATGAAGATCAGTTTCATCGCGATGATGCTTATCGTGGTGACCGCAGCTCTCTTCTATGTGATGCTAGTTTAGATGATCGATATCGACTTGTAATGTGAAGACAAACTCGCTACTCGCGGTCTCGAGACTTGTAATGTTCTAACTTTGTTCGGTCTTTTGAATTCGGAGACTAATATGATGAATTGTATTCGGAGACTAATCTTCTATTGTATTTGATAAATCTGCTGTTTATATGTTGTGTTGTCTATATTCTATGCAGTAATATATTTTGTAACCTGTGCAAATATAAGAAAAGAAAAAAAAATTCCTAATATTCATACTAGTGGCGCACCACACTGCACTTTAGTGGCGCACTGCAATAAACACACTAGTGGTGCATTATCTAGAAGTGCGCCATTAGTAACCCAGAGCACAAGGTAAATATGGCCCCCTGGGAGGCATAGTAATGGCGCACCCTTTGACATACTAATGACGCACCCTGGTGCGCCACTATTGTCTGGTATACTAATGGCGCACCGGGGGTGCGCCATTAGTATTAGTTACTAGTGGCGTGATGATAGTGGCGCAGCTGTAGTGCGCCATTAATGGCCAAAACAGGTGCGCCACTAATTAGCCTTGTCCTAGTAGTGCTGCTCTGAGGATGGACCGTGGGAAGATGGAGGTGACGGCCCTTGCAGCGTGCGGTGCTCACTCGGAGTATGCCAGACCGGTATGGGACCCAATCCAGATAGTGGCTTGGATGGGACACCGGGCTTTAGATGTTTGGCTTTGGTGCGATGTCTGTTTGGTATAGGCCCGGACATTCGGCACGCCTTCAATCTTCATCAAGGGGATAGGAGTAGCAATAACGTTGCCAAGATGATGGCTTCAGGCTTATTGATGTATCACCTTGTATGGTCTTTCTGAATAATTAATAATATAACTGCATGCATCGTCTAGATGCAGAAGCCGGGGGTGCATCCTCCTTTTCTAAAAAGAAAGAAGACCCTTCACTACTAAGGTTCTGTCGGGTTTCTCACAAGGTGGTTGGTCTCTTTAGGTGCTGACGATCGAATTCTTTTTATCACTGGCCCCCTCAACCCGAAAATGCTACGTCTTACTACCTTCGTTTCTAAAGATAAGTCCTTTTAGATATTTGACATACAGATGTATATAGATATATTTTAAAATATAGATTCACTCATTTTACTTCGTATGTATTCACATTAATTTTTTTTAAAAGACTTGTATTTAGGAACGAAGGGAATACCATGTAATATGAGCCCACGTCATGCACATGACTTACTTCCGCCAACAGACGAGCACATCTGCCTATTTGACGCACCCACAAATTTAGGCTGATCCCTGGCCGTTGAAGGCACTTTTTCTCTCGCGTGGGCTCTTACTGGGCCGGTTCGGTTTGTCCTGAGGCCGAATCCTTAAGCATCTGATTCATTGACATTCTCGAACGTTGGATGAAGAACGAATGAACATGATTCTGCTCCGTGTATTCGTAGCCCCACCCAGGCAGCCACTTTCCTCCCACCCACACCCCGGACCCCTCAGGTCTAGCGATGGCAACGGCTGGCCAAGCACCTCATGCGAAGTGTGGCCGCTGAGATCGCTGCCCTTCTAGATCGACTCTCCAAACCTCTCACCAAAGAAGGATCATGGCGAATGGCGGCGGCCTGAGTCACTTCCTCCATCATCTACATGTAACATGTCTGTGTACATATCCTCCTGTGCATCCCCTATTTTCTACGAATCGCTTACTTGATCTGGTCTCCGAGATGGTTAAATCGAAGAAGAAGAAGAGGAGAGGCTGAGCATGTGCGTCACTGCCGTGCAGGAAGAGGTGCCCTCGTAGGTTGCCGCGGCCGAAGGCGACCACAAGAGAAACCTCGAGGAGATGAGGTGAACGGCGCCGCGGACAACGCCAACCGACTGCGCGTGGAAACCAACGTGCAGGTTATTCTCTCCAGCACCCCACCCCTCTATATCCAAGACATGGTACTGTTGATGACCATTCTCAACATATGGGCAGGGACAACGTGAACCTGCAAAACCAAATAAGAGAATGGGCATGTACACTATTATGATTTGTCATGTGCTGATGAAATTTGCAACCCAAATTTATTAAATTTATGAGTTGGCGATGCTCTGGGCCGCGATGGCCAGATGATGCGCATCGGCAACTGGACCGTGGCACTAGGATAGGGCAGGTCGACACTCCTTTTATCTCTCTACTTGTCAGCCTCTCGAATGTCCTGGAAGGATTTAGGGATCGATATTTTGTTGTCGTGCTAGCGATTATCTCTCTCACCCATCGCTCCAACCTTTTTCTGCAGTGAGCAATGGTCGACGACAAGGGCGACATCCACAACCAAGGAGGAGCCAGGTACCAGGAAATTAGCAATCAGGAAAGCTTCATCGAGCATGCTGGTGGTTAGAAGTTCATGCATGGATCGAGCCATGTAATAGTTAGTTTTGATTAGCATATGTATTAGACTGCCATGAGTTTTATTGGTCCTATATTTTTGTCGGTTCAGCGCATGTCTTAGCTTGGTCCCGGTTGCGTACTTGTGGTGTGCTTTCTACCACTGGTTTGACGATGGGTTTATGCTTAACTATTTTATTCAACGTCATGGATGTGTTTTGTTCCCTGTTTTGAATCTTTCTAATTCTTGGGCGTATGTGTGCATGTATATGTTTTTGGTATTATCTGTTAAAATATTCATTTGGAGTAAAATGAAATACCTATAAATTTAGTTAATTTGCATATCCTCATATCTAATTTCTTATGTTTCAAAAATTGGAAGTTATGAGGTAATTGCGCTACAGCCAACTAGAGGCATAATGTTGTCAGCTGCCACAAGAGCCAAAGTTGGTCGGGCGGTGCTTCTGTAGGTTCTCCCAGCCAATGACGATTAAATGAAGCTACAAAACCAGCCTGCTCCGTCTACGGATGCGGCAACCATCAATGGACAGAAAATCCTATTCTTGAGCCTTGAGTTCTGTCCTCTCCCAGCTTGCACTCATGACTGGCCGGAGAGCAACTACCGCATTCATGGTAGGAGATATTGGTTCATGGTTGGCGTTCTCTATTTGTCAATCTTGAATTTGAATATTTGATTATTTGGTAATGATGCTCACACCGTTATTGATCTCCCAGGTTTCATCAAAGCTTTCACCCTTCCGATTCTTCTTCAGGTAACTCTGAGTGCTCAATGCAATTATACAGTGAAGAGGGACTGGTAACTAAATTATTGTTTGTTCTGCCACTCCAGAATATTGCAGCGTAATAGTGTTGCTGCACTATTTCTGGCATGTCTCTACATTGCCATGGGATGCCTAGGGAAAACTCTCAGTTATCTAACAAACTAAAGTGGTTCTAGAGGAATTTTTTGTCACCATAATAATTTTTTAGCTATCCACGGGAACGTTTTGGTTGTTGCTCGGATGGTTTCTAAGTTATCTTTGTTGTTTCTGAACAGTATGTTCGTCTGCTCTTTACAATGCCTCCAAATTCTGGTAGTACTATAAAATGTTTGCTTACATTAAGCAATACTTATAAATACACAATTCTTTCCTCAAAGACTATCCCAAATATTAGTGATATACATTTTGTTTATATGCAAAATTGATGGAATTTGCTTTAGAAGGTGTTCACAATGCTTATTAATTGTTTCTACAACCTATTCTACATCACTATCTGATTTGAATGTTACATGCTCGCTTTTTCCTGAAGGCATTTCCCTTACTCCCTCCGTTTCAGTTTACAAGTCCTGCGCGTATACCTAGGTTGCCAATTTTATCACTTTAATATGAACTATATAACACAAAAATTATACCGTTGGAAAATAGAACATCTGAAGTTTATAGTGGTATATTTTTTGTGATATATGACTTGTATTAGGTTGATCAAATTGACGACCTAAGGGTACACACGCACGCCCTGTAAACTGAGAGAGAGGGAGTACTATATATATGAGACACTGCATGTATAATTAATGAGAAGTAGTTGCCTGTTATATATGAAATGTAAGGCATGCCGTCCTTTGGGAGGTCTGTGAAGATTTCGTTGATGCACTATGTATACAATCTATAATGGCAATTTATGTCAACTGTTGCACGATTATTTGTGCTGCAGCTTATTTTCATCTTGACAATACTGATTTGTTGTATTTACTAAGTGTAGATTGTTTTGTTGTCATGCCAAAGCCAATTTGTGCATGTCAACTTTTTTTTACTGAATATATAAAATATTTATCTCCATTACTAACTAATAAGATACTTATGTTTATGAAAAATTTATGTTTCATGTGTGAGCATCGATATACTTATTGCACAAATACACGGGTGCGGCAACACACACCGTCAATGATCTAGTACAACATATTGAGATAATAAAAGCAAAAGCACCACACGTGATTGTTAGCCGGATCAGAAATCACCATAGCTAGCTCGCTTTCTATAGCACAAGCTCAACTGGCTCTATAGCACAACTAATTATAGCTTTCTATGGGATATGATTGGTAGCTATTGCTTACCTGCGGATATAATGGATAGGATTGGTTCTAGAGCACAATTAGCTCGCTTTCTTGGTCGCTCACGATGACCGCTGCTGCAGGCCCCGCTTCTTGTTCTTCGAGATCCTTGGGTAAAACTGTGAAACAAAGAAAAAAGAATGAGCAATATTAATTTGCATTGTTGGGTCATAGAAGAGAATTAAGCTAGCTAATTATGTCAAAGTGCACAAAAGCCTCGCTGCGTAAAAGACTTACGATGTTGATGCCAGTGAAGGATGGGGCGGTTGGGATGGCAGGCCAAAGCGAGCTCCAGCATATCAACCGAATTTTGCACTGGCAAGCAGTTCTCGTCAAACCAAAGAAAAACTGTGACTTCCTGGAGAGATGGGAGGTGTCGCATGTCGACAACCAGCACAACACTGGCAATGTGTGACGCTCTGGCAAAGAAGCTAAGGTATTCTAGCCTGGGCATGGATCCTCGTGGAAACATAGATGGCCCCGACTCAAAATCATGGAACACGCACTGCCTCATGAAAGGGAATGCATCATCGCCAATGATGTACCTTTTGACTGTAATGTATTGGGTTGTGGTGGTTTCCATGCTTTTGGTAATTCCTAGCATGAGTGAACGAAGAGCTGGCAATTTACCAAGTATCTGAATTTTGACCTCAAGACTCACTCTATCCACTTCTATATACAAGTAGGACAGAACGGGAAACTATGATGAATTAATCAATTTAGGCAATGTCGAGGTACAACCAAGAAACACAAAGGTGTGGAGGTGGGGAGGAGGCCCCCAGCTGTCCCAGCTGACATCGAACCTTGCATTCCAAAAATAAGAAATAGTTAGATTATGCAAATTCCGCAGATTGTCTTGGGATGCCAACAAAGAATTGCACACACTCTCATCTTCGCCCTTCCACAAGAGGCCAAGCACCCTCAGCTCCATCAACTTCCCTAGCTCTTTCTCAATCGCATTAGCACCACCCAGCTTCACTCTCCATAGCCCTTCTAAAGAAACCAAGTTCCTATCCCAACTGGCAATCTCATTTCCCTGTCAACATGTAGGCACATTAAATGTCCTAACCGAATAACACTTGATGGCACCTCCATAGATCTATGTGTTCTTAAGTCTAGTGTTGGCAAACATTGTAGCTTTCCTATATTTCTGCAGGGAGAACGCTAACAAATGTACCTTGTAGTCCTAGGTACCTTAAGTGTAATAAATTCTCGACATATCTAAGATTAGTCAGGTGGCTTGAAAGGTTACAACCTTCTAAAGACAATAATCCAGTACATGCAGAAGTTGGAAGCTTGAAAGAGTCAGTATGAGATCTGCATCGCTTCCAAAGACAATAAGAGACCTCATCTTTGACAACTTTGTGGCATCGGTCCAATAGGTGGTGAGCTTTGACATGCTATTTGGATGGGATAGCCTTTGGACCATGCTATCTGGATTATTTTTGCTTTGCTTAGTACCATCCAATATAGCAACAAAATTTTCTTGACTTGATAAGGAGCATATGAGATCATGTACCATATCATGTATGCGACAATTTCCCATCCTACCATCAACATTAACATCTGCTGGCTGAATCAAGCTTCCGTTTATCAGTTCACTGAAGTATATCTCCCCGAGTTCAAATAGTCTAATTTCTTGTGCTCCACCTTGGATAAAGCTTCAGCTATCCACCTCCATATCAAATGGTCTCTATTTATCCCACAATCTTCTGGGAATATACTGAGATATAAGAAACAAGTCCTCAGATGACAAGGTAGAACGTAATAACTAAAGGATAATACAAGGTAGATCGTAATAATTAAAGGATAATATTCTCTGCATATCCTTCACAGTACCACCTTCTGCAAGTCCATGGCCAATAGACCTGAGTATGTTGTCCCATTGATACTTTGGCTTTATTTGTTGATCATTACCGCCTAACAGACTAGCTATAGTAATGATGGCTAGTGGTACGCCACCACATTTCTGCAAAATTTCCCTAGACACTTGTTCCAATTCATCTGGACATTCACTTTCTTGAGGGGATATTCTTTTGTAGAAAAGCCTTTTGGAGTCATCATTATCAAGAGCTCTCATCTTATGAACAATATCATCACTAGACGGGCAACATGCTTGAGCGACACTGATTATCCGAGTTGTCGTTATTAGCGAAAGCACACTTGATAATTTCCCATGCATCTTCACCCCATATGTCATCAATCACGATTAAGTACCTGTGTGATTTTCTAGAGCATTAGTTCACGTACCAGGTTTCTATTCGTCTACCCACTCTGTCCCCAAATAGTTGGCGTACAAATTGAGTGAACAAGTCAATGCTTTCTATGTTGACCAATTAATTCATACCTCTTATCCAGAAGAAACACTTTCAGTTTGTCGATGAGCTGTTTGTTGTCCCTGACAGCTTCATTGTTATTTGCAAACTTTTCATTGTCAAAGCCATACAAATTGAAACTCTCTCAAGCGGTCTAGCCGCACCAGGTCAGCAAACGTAGATATACTACAAAGGTGAGCAGTGTACGTTATTAGCAAAATAAAGTATGGACATGTAGTACATCACCAAATTGACAACCTTGATCCGTATAATTATTTATTAGATGTATATACCGTCACATATAACATTCCTTTGTGAGGAGATAATAGATTAAAAAAAGTGTCTACATGTTTTCTCCTAATAGGATCAAAACCCTTCATTCGCAGAGCTTGTTGTAAGAAATGTTATTTAACATCATCGCACACCTAGACAAACTAAAACTCTCTTAAGCGATCAAGCCGCACCAGGTCAGCAAACATAGATATACTACAAAGTTGAGCAGTGTACGTTATTAGCATAATAAAGTATGGACATGTAGTACATCACCAAATTGACAACCTTGATTTGTATAATCATTTATTAGACGTATATACTACGTCACATATGACATTCCTTCTTGAGGAGATAATATGTAGTTACACACAGATGCACTGCATCTTATTTGGCAGTAGACACGAGCCATGCACATATATATACTAGATCAATGACATAGAAATCGATCTTTCTCATCCTGAATTGCCGCTACTTTATGAGGGCGTAGACGGTATCCTTTGCGATACCGCATAACCCAACGTTTCCATCACGTCCTTTGCGCATGTAGATGTAGCCTTGATCTCCCCATGTCTGTCCCCACGAGTTCTTGACTATCCAGTACTGCACATTGTCCCTAGTGATCCCAAAACCCACCACCACAACTTCGTGGTTCAGAGTTGTACCACATGGCCCCTTGTAGATGCCATTCGCAAAGTGCTGCATAGATAGATGATCCGCATCAATGGCAACAACCACTGGTGTCTTCAGCACGGCCAATGCCAACGCATATTCATTTGTTGGCACTTTCACTATGTCGGTGATATTGGCCAGACGGAATAAACTCTTTTTGATCCCGCAAACTCCTCTCTCTCTTGCCAGATATGGGTACTCAGACTCTGTGACGATGCCTTCCTTTCCTTTTATCCACTCAAATGCTTTCTTGGCGTACCCACCCTTGCATCCTTTGTTTAGATCGTCGCAGTCTACTAGTTCCTGCTCAGATAAATCAAATAGGTTCCCTGTCTTTATTTTCATCTGACCTTCGAGCGCCGCCACTGTAGCGAATGCCCAGCATGATCCTGTGGTACATAACGGTTTTAGCCTTGGTCAGATAGCTCACACATACGCGCGCGCACACACATAAACACTCATATAAAAATATGAGTTAAATACACCACAGGTGTCTCAACTTGTCCGGCGCGGTCACTTTGGTGCCTAAACTTGTAAAATACGCAAAATTGGTGCTATAACTTGTTCGAGTGTTCAAATACTGTGCCTCCATCTGTATCTGGGCGTATGCACTGCCCACATGGCGTGCCACCATGGCATTGGACCACATGTCAATGGATGTGAGTGGAGCGTGCTGGTTGTTTTACAGTAAACTCCATCTACTTTAACTGAATTTTGTAAAAGCACCTTGCATTTTATTTAAATATGACGAATTGCATTGATCGCACCTATCAGATCGGGTTCCCATGTGGATAAAATAGTACTAAAAAGAAAAAAAGGTGCACCGGCTCGATTTGAAACAAGTACCTGAGCAGACAGTGCGTGCACATGTGCTGATAGTAGTGGTATGAGCAGTATGGAAATAGATTCCTATTTATAAAAAGAGTGATACTGTATGACATAATAAATAGAAAGAAAAAAATAAGTTGCCTTGCCGGAAGTTGAATCCAGGAGCTCAGAATGGCGTCTTGTGGGCCCGCACAAGGTTTCCTTTCATTTATTTTTCCAATTTCATGATTAGTTTATTATAACTTTTCCCATTTCTAAAGAAATAGTATAAGAAAATACTACAACCCCCATTAACTTAAAGAAGTGTTAGTGCATTTGAAAAAAAAATATTCAACATACTTTTGGAAATTCTCACATGTATGAAGAAATTGTAGACGTGTTTTTGAAAAATATTTGTCATTCTTTCCAAAAAATTACAGCATCTATTTCATAAAATGTTGAACATGTAAGAAAAATTTATTGTGTAAAATTATTCTTACATTTATACAGAAACTTTTAACATATTTATAGAATTTACTGTTTTTACACAATCATTTTTAATACACATTGAAAATTTTCAAATTAAAACATTACATAATATTTGAAAATTTACACAATATTTTATAATATATGTTGAACTGTTCAAATCCACATAAATTTAGAAAAAGTTCAATTTACCTCTTCGAACTAGACAATAATAAAAATAGAATAAGGATTTATGATAATTTATTGTATTTTGTATTGGAAATTTTGCATATCATAAAACCAAACAGCAATGAAAAAATATAATGGAAATTGCAGAGTGGTAGGTAGACTATATTACTCCCAGCTAACAGTTGTTCAGAAAGTATTCATCATCCCAGTGGCTAGTGTACATAGCATTAAAACTGCAGGTACCAAGATCAAAACCCTCAATGACTGTTTTTCCCCCTTACTAGCATAAGAGAGGGCGTTTTTTTATCACATTTAATTAAACCTTAGGGTCCTTCCAAAAAATAACTTGCACGCACCTCGCCAGCGCAGGCGACGCTCACACACACTGATATGTGGGGCAGCCGCCGGCTGTCATACCACGTGTACAACAGATATGGCGGCATACATGCGAAGGCACCGTATATACACCATGCAACAAGTTATAGCACCACTTTTGTGTACTTTACAAGTTGAGGCACCAAAGTGACCCGTGGTGTATTTAACTCTAAAAATATGTACACAAGTAGTTTTGTATCAACATGTTCCTAGACACACTAATCGGAGTCGTTGGTTTGACTTGACAACCATTTAGTTAATGGTTCCATTGACTAAACTAACATTTCTTTATGATGATAATGGTGTTGAGCATATATAATATTTATAATTAATAAAACTCAAAAAATTCTCAAATGTTTAAGAATTGGTAAAATCGATACTGGTGTCCGTGGACGCGAAATCTTACGCTACCGCCAGACATAGCACGCGCGTCTAGCCAATCAAACTGTGCTCGCATGTCATGCTGGTTGAGTCGGCTGAGATACTGGCACTTCGCAATGGTTTCATATTCGCAGCCAATCTTGGTTGCACCAGGACTGTCGTAGAAATGGACTGGTTGCAGGCTGTGGAAGCTATCTGGATGGATTATTTATCTGGTGCAGGATGTGGCGGTAATTTCTGGATGAATGAATGCAACTAACAAAAGAATTCCAAGTCTGTTTCTCCTAACACTATAAGTGCGGAGCCAACAAAGTGTCAGATTCACTAGCTAAAACATCATTGAGCCTTAGACCTTCAATAGTATGGGATTCAAATACCCCTAATTTTATCCTCATCATCTGCTGTAAATGGCTTGGCTATTTTACGATGATAAGTCTTATTGCTATAAAAAAAGGGTGCCCATCCCACCCAAAGGTAAAATCTAGGATAATTATGGTAAAAATCCCCAAATAGGTCTGACCCATGTATGAGTGCTTGCTACCCTGCCGTTAACCAGCCCTGAGGGTTCTAGGCTCCTGGCCCATACCCACAAATTTCATAGTGGATATCAAACAAGCGGTAACACCATATTTATTTATAGTAAAAATACAATATGATTATTTTATGAGAGTTCTTCATGGCAGCAGTAATAACGTGGTAATCAATAGTAAGAATACATTTGCTCTTTTTTAGCCCGATCACGAGTTTCCCTATCCTGTATTGGTTATGATGTTAGCTTTAGGAGGCCATTGTGATGCGTAACCAGTCGTAGTAGATTACGGCTCTTTTGTTCTTGCAACTGGTTTTGTCGTAAACAAACAAATCTACTTTTTTCATCTTTTTTTCCATGTGCATGGGTGTAATTGTGTGAGGATAGTTTTTCCCCACAGCTTCTATTTGTCGCTTCTATACATGTGATTATTTGAACTGCAAACCCCCGTGTTGGAAGTAGTAAGCGTTCTAGCCTCTCTTTTTTTGCGGGAAAGCGTTCTAGCTTTTTGGATAGAGTAGCCAATAGTAATATATTTTAGTTGAATTTAATAATTTGACGCATAGAGAACACAAATACACGTTACAAGTTATCTTTCTTTATCTGAAAATATTATTACTTAAAGTAATAAATTATGCATTTTCTAGTTTATTATCGCGACTACATTCAATGGTTGCTTGAATTGCTAGAATAATTTCTAGAATGAAACACTCTGACGCCAAGTTGTTATGTACATTACGATGGGTAACACTGGTCACCAAATTTATTTTTTAATCTTAGGAAATCAGTACTACTTAAACTACCATATCTACTACTCCCTACAAGATTATTATGCAAGCTAAAAAAGCTTGCAAAATGATCATATATTATGGGACGAATAGATTTATATTTATATTCCTAAAAAGTTCTTTGGCGGGCATCGCAAGACTTATATCTTTGGGCTAATAGATGTTCAAATATGGATCACAAACAAGTTCTAATTGAATGGGGAATCATGTAGTCCTGGCAAGATGTAACATAGTTGTTTTTTGATATTTTTTCCTTCTCCGATCCCCCACCCCCTGTAAATATTCCTTGTTAAACTTAAAATTAATAAATGTGTTCAGGCTGGCTTTGCCCACCGTAGTACCCTCAAAACAAACAAAAAATATTGCTAGAAAAGATTACTACAATTAAACTATTTTATGCAAAACCATCCGTTCTTATCCTAATAAAATGATAAATTGTTACGAAACCACAAAAATTGTAACTACTACACTGTACATCTCATAAAAGATACTTCACTTTAAACAATTACAATGAAAGCATAAGTATTTACATCGTTTAATGTCTGTACAAGTTATTCGATATCTAAATCAACCAACTATCGCTCAAAAGAATATCATTTACTACTAAGTAATAATTTGACTATCACTGTGATATACACATTCTATTTTATTATCAAAGAAATGATTCTACTCTTAAATTTAGGAAACACATTATGGCATGCACTATTTCCCACTACATTTACGAGAACATGTTCTTTTAGTATGTAAAGTTTGCAGTATTACGATTGTCTAGAAGCGCGGTACATGTAGTCCATTATTTTTCATTACATTATTTTTTGACGTTTAATGGAAGGCACTCGGGCATGCTAATCACTAAAGTCTGGACTCAGCAACAATAATTTCCAATGGTTACAATGTTTTTTAGGTATTTTATGTACAAGTGGAAGGCATGTTTCTTGAATGATTAATACCGGTCCATATGCCAACAGTGGTTTACATCTCATGGGTGAGTGCCTATGTGTGAAGTCCACTCCATCTCAGATTTTGGATGCCTTTTTTCCTTACTTGAAGTTATACATAAACCTACAAATGTCATAGGTATGCATATATTGATATGTAAGCTACCTCCAAATTCTAGTTGTATGTGTCATAGATTTTCTACAATTGAACACATTTTTAATGAAAATTAAGTATATTATTATCCAGCTAATACCACTCTTCTAGATTTTGTTAGTTTTTTCATGTTCGCCTAACAACATTCAACAAAAATCTACTGATGGAATTTAATGCAACACATGCCTCAGAGCACGTATAGTTTCTGTAAAAGGTATTCATCATTTCTTTTGATTTAATTAAATCTAATTATATATCCTCAGATCTTACCCTAGTTTAGACATATAGAACTGTTGCATGTAAATATTTAAAGAAAGAAATAATGTTTCATTTTCCAGTATCAAGTCTTACCCGAATGGATAGCTTTATTTTAGAATCAGTAAAATTAGTCAATGGAATAAAGTTCAAGGGTGTAAAATTATTGAATAGAGTTTAATCATATGACCAATTTAAGTGGAATTGTATTCCTTCATTCCCTCAAAATCCAAAGATGTACAATTAGTATATATTAGCACATTGGCCCTCGCAAATGAGAGGTCATTTGTTCTGGTGTGTTTAATTTTTTTAAAATAAATTATGGTTCCATACATATTCATATTATTGACTCTAAATAATAAAATATGGCCATAGAAAATGCTACAGTAAACAAATTCACTTGTGGACACATCTTTAATAAGTGGGCGAAAATCATTATGGCATTACCAAGAACATCATATTGCTGACCAAATGTATCACGTTTTCATGATATTAGATCACTGATAAAATTGAAGTTAATGTCGTCGTCTATATTTTAATTTTAAAATATTTTTAGATTAGTAGGTGCATTAAAACTCAGATGGCTGGTTGTTGATATTAGATAAATGTCTTAAAAAACATGTATGTTGTGATACAAATAATAGTGAGGGTTATCGAAGCAATGGCCAAATGTTGCTTAGCCACATGTTTTTAAGACCTATCAAATATGTTAGTACAATTGTGAAGTTATCATTCTCGTATGTTAATAATAAGGTTGATCGTATGAATGTGATAATGAAAATATGTTGGTTCTTGGGTGTAGCTCTGATTTTACTTCATTGTTCATTGTGGGACTTTCTTGCAATGTTATATTTTTTATTGGTTGTCATTTATGTTTTGAAGATATAGAAATATGGTGTTGTATATATAAAACAACGACGCATTATAAAACCATTTGAATATTTAGATAATATTTAGAACGGAATAGAATAATAAAGTGAATATAATAATAATTTATTCTCTTTAGTAGGTTCGAGAAACAAGCAGCGAGAAAATTTTACAATGGTTGTTTCCTCCCATTTACTCTATCAAATTTGGAAATTGTAACCTCCACCCTATTTAAGTGATGTTTAGGACATGGACATGCTACAAGATGCAACTTTCACCATGATTTTTGTAAAGTGGATATGTTTATAGAATATTTTAAAGATGAAAATGACATATTTATTTTTACATTTAATGATATAAACTGCTCTTGGTAATCTATTTATATCTGATGGCCAATGCTAGAAAAAAGTCTGGCTATAATGTTTTCGAAGAATCATTGGTTTTGAAACATTGTAGCATATTTTTCTCTATTTTCCGTAATTATCTCCTGACGGTCCACACTCTTTTGTCTAGTTATTTAGTGCTCTCACTCACATGTAATGTTGTGTCATGTAACTTGCTAACTTGACCAGTATTGTACATAGCCATCGATTCTACTACATATTTGACCCACGTTATCTTTTCCAATCCCATGGCACAACAAAACAATCGAGTCGTGGGTATAATATTTATTCAGTCGAGAGTGCATGAGAATTAAATTAGTGATTTCGTGCTCATTCAGTTTTAAGACTTCAGTTTCAGCGAACAACAATGCTTCACTGATGCTCGATGGTACCTTACATATCGTCTACGTAATATAACATTAGGGAAAATGCTACGTGCGTTAGTTCGTATATGCACGAAGTTCATCGGTTTTGGATTGTCATGGCATAAAATGTTTAAATTATGATTGGCATGTATGTTGTCTCATGTCCATCTAATGACATGTCTGTCAGGTGATATATAATTTTGAGGATAAGATGAATCAACCAATAGTACATTTATGTGAATTTTTCTTCCTGGGTAAGGTTATATATGCCTTGTCTGTGATTTTATTATAGTACAGTTACGGAGAACTTTCTTAAGGTAAAAGTTATGAAGATATAGTGACCATTATTGTAGGGTTCACCAAATTGGTAAACATATTGTTTCTTTTGTGTTTGACAGCTTCTGTCATTATTTTTTTTTATTTTTTATTGTGTTGTTGCTTATGTTATATTTGTAGTTAGATTTATTGTGTTCTTTATCTACTGCCTTCAATCCACTTCCGCTTCACTTATAGGATCGATTACGGTAAAAAGAAAAGGGTCCACTAGAATATTGTTACTCATGGATGAGTTAGAAGGAATATTTCTATTTCACGCCAGGCATGGTAAATTTACTGTAATGACTTCTTTAACTTTGAAAATAGATATGCCGACTATGTGGCCATATGGACCCGAACGTTAGTCTAAATGAATACATTGAAATTTGTAAAGATTGTGTTCTTTTGCTGTGTCTTTCTAGTACCACCTCAGATCAATATTACTTGTCTTACATTTGTCTAGATACGGATCCATATTTACTGTAAATGGTTTTTCTTTCAGAAGTTTGGTATAGTTTATGTATTGTACTATAATAAGTAATTGGTAATATGACTATCTTTAATTTTAGTTTTTTGTACATCTATTCATGTTGATATATAAACAAGCTTATTATACTTTATATCTAGCCTGCATGCCTTTTCCCTCTCACGACCTAGTATGTTGTCGTTAATTAGCCATGTGAGTTGTGAGGGCACATGTCTATCTTTATTGGCAGGAGTCAGGGCATGCATCTTTTTGCGTATTTAGTACCTATCAATGCTAAATCTCAAACACATAAATTATGAATCGAAGTATTGAAATAGATCTTATGATGTGAATCAATGTGGTTGCTCGAGAGGCAGCCCGTATTATGCTTTTAGCTAGCACTCCCTCAGTCCGAAAAAGGTTGTCCCAATTTTGTCCCTTAAATGGATCTATGTTGCACTAACTTGATGCTAGATACATCCATTTGAGGAAGAATCTTTTTCGGATGAAGGGCGTACGCACATAACAGATACTAATATTAGACAAATATAGTATGCACACTTACCACACTTGCTTTGGTCTTTAACAGGTGTAACAACACCTTTATCTCTCCAATCAAAACTATCAGGAAGATCTGGCCCATCCTTCACTCTTCATTATTTCATGAACCTCATGGACGTCCCCGGCGAGAGTACTTAATGTTTGTTTGATAATTAATAGCATCGCATGCAATGAACTAACCACTGCATGTCGTGTTTGGTAGTCTCAAGTCATTGAAAGCATGCACGGCCCACATCTCTTATTGGTTGATATGTCACGAAACAAGAAACGATGTGGGAGTTAATGTACATGCCTAAATGTTTCGGGATTATTTGATTTTCGTAAGGTGACTTATACACCTAGACGGAGGGAGTATACAAACTTACCACAATAACGGCCGTTCTTGCTTTGCTCTTTAACAGGTGTAACAGCGCCTCTATCTCTCCAATCAAAATTATTAGGAAGACGTGGCCCATCCTTGACCTTCATTGTTTCATGCCCCTCATGGACGTCCCCGGCGAGAGTAGTGATGATTGGGTCATCAACAACTGCATCATGATCACGGATAAAGCTACGACCAAAATACCTGGCCGCGAACTCCTCGTTGGAGAGGTCAGTGAACGCGTTCTCTCCGAGCTTGTAGCCGAGGCTAGCGTTCATGTTCATGGCCTCGATGTACTCCACGTTGCGGCGGTACACCTCGAACCGGCGCAGCTTCTCGCCGGCAGTGGGGTATGACCGGTTGTGCATGGCCATCCACCGGTGGAACCTGCCGAGCATCAGCATGTCATGGTTCTCGGCCATGGCGGCCGACGACAAAGGCGGCGGCATGGTGCACAGGATCACCAAGAGGGCAAGAGGCAACAAGCGGAAATAGGAAGCCATGCGTGCTGATGTGGACAAACGAGAACCACGCGAGGAACACGAGGAGTCGAGGACGAGTGTCGAGTGCCACGTAATCGTGCGCTCCGGTTGCTGCGTGCGCGCGCTCCGCTTATCTCAGTAAAAATCCTGCCAGCCATCGTAAGGAAATTAAACGGTTACTGGCTGGGAAAAACCACTCCTCCACCTCTCCCATGCGTGATCGTAAAACAACTAATATTGATGGTAATCTTGTTACCGGCTCCAACGAACCATTACCTCACCACTTCATCATTCTAGTAAAGTTGCCTATTGAAATTAGTAATCCTGTTACTGCCTTCTACTGTACTAGTCCTCCTTTTAATCGGTATGGTAATCCAGTTACTAGGCTATCACAGACAAAATAATTCTTTGTAACACGTATGTAGTAAACATGTTACTGTCTATCACCCTGCCTCGCCCATGCGTGATCGTAAAATAACTAATATTTATGGTGATCTAGTTACCGGCTACAACACACCATTTCTCCACTCCTTAATCGTTCTGGTATAGTAGCCTAGTGCAAATAGTAATCTGCTTATACTATGTTCAAAAAAAATAGTAATCTTTTTACTGTCTGCCATTATACTGTTCCTACCTTTAATCGGTACAGTTGCCATGTTGCCACAGACAAAATAATTCATAGTAACACATGTATTGAGTATAGTAATCTTATTACTTGCTATCACCAAATAGTATCACGCACCAATGAGTCACACGCAAAAGTAATGGGCCAGAAGATAAGCAGTTTCTTGCAATGACCAAGAAGTTTCCCCAACCCCCGCGTCGCCCGAGCCGGGCGACTCGGGGGAAACCCTAGCCGCCGCAGGCTCGTTCCCCGCCTCCAGCCCACCCCCGCGTCGCCATCAACGGAAGGCCGGCCGGCTAAGCCGCGCCGGGCACTGGGATGACGACGGTGGGGCCGTTCCTCTCCGTTCCTCTCCTCCAACCCTCTCCCTCCCCTCCCCCCCCCCCCCCCCCGGTCCGGATTTGGTGCTTGCGGCGGCGGCGGCGGCCTCCACCGGCGGTGCATGCATCCCTCCCCGGCGGCTCCGGCGTGCTGGTGGCCCTGGTGCACCCCCCCACCCACCCCGGCTTCGAGTCCGTCCGGCAGCTCCGTCTGGCCCTTAATCTGGGGGTCCACTCTGGCTGGTTCTCGTGCTCTCTGGTCGACCCCGTGGCGGCAGGGCGCACCCTGCTATCCGTGTCTCCTCCTCCTCCGACCGCCAACCCCCCCCCCCCCCCTTCGAGCTCCGGGTCGGCCTCCTCGGGAGGCTGCGTTGGAGGTGGCTGGTTGCGCCCGGTGGTGGCGGCTTCTGGCCGCGCGTCATTCGGATTTTGGTTGTGCGCGAGTTCCCCACATCTTCCACCTGGCAAGGGCGGCTTTAGCCCGGTGGCCATGGGCCTGCGTCTCCTCCTGTGCTCCTGGCCTGCCGGCGCGGCTTCGAACTCGGCGCGCCCCGGGAGCTGCGTTTTCCGGCTCCCTTGGCTAGCTGGTTCTTCGGCATCTCTGCGTCACCACCATCCTGTTGGTACCTTGGTTGGCCATCCATCCTGGTGCATCTTCGCCTCCGGCACGCTTCGGGAGCTGCATCCCCTTCCGGCTCCTTGGGCATGCCGGTGTCCCTGCTGCTCCGGTCATGGTGTCCTTGATCTGTGCCCCTTTCCAGATCATGGCTCGTCCGGGGCTCCGACCACCATCGCATCCCGCCACCTTTCACTCCGCTCAACCGCGCAATCTCGTCCTCCTCTGTAGCTCGCGCGTCCAGCGGCGTCTGGTGCCTCCTTTGTTGTCGGGTGCGGCTCCCCTTCCTGCAGTCGCTGCTCCGGCGTAGGCCCAACTGCCTCATATCCGATATGTGCTCCAATGCTTGGGATTGCTCGGAATTTGGCCAGGGCGAAATCCCTGCAGCTTATGCTGGCAGCAGCGACATCTGGGGATGCTGTCTCCTTCTTGAAGGCGCTACCATGGCCATTTTCTGGGCCCCTCTTCGAGCTTCGAGGGAAACCCTAGGTCTGGTTTTCCGGACCGGACAACGACGGCGTCTCGGTGTCGTTCTCCTTCGTGAAGGTGTTGTCTTGTTTTGCTCATGGCATCCTCGGTGCTAGTTCTGGAGCTGTGTGTAGTTTTGTTGTTAGTTGGAGAGCTTCTCTGGTAGGAAAGTTTAGCTGTGTTATTCTTTGCTTGGGTCGAGCATTATATTTTTCATCTTTCCGATTTGGGCATCATGTTCACGCCCCTTCGCGTTCGTGTCATGTGTTGTACCATCACCTCATGTACTCATTCTATCTTCTTCTATCAATGAAATGATACGCATGCTATGCGTATTCCCCCCAAAAAAAGTAATGGGCCAAACCAGTTTTACTACTAGTTAGTATCGATTTACTATCATACTTGACATCAATCCCTCGTAAAGAAATCCGCTTTGGTTACGTTTACGGTTGATTCCTGAGATGTCTTGGCTTGGGTGGGTTAACTGAAGAGCGACACTTCCAATATAATTCACGGGGGCAAAATAACGATGGCATAATGAGAAATGAAAATAGGTTTTCGCCTCACTTTATAAATAAAGCAACAATCAAAGAAGCCGGAGAGGCAAGATGGTGAGGTAGCCCTTTTATAAAATAGATCCTGACTCCTGAGGTATTCGACACATGCAGAACGCACGTGACTATAAGCTACCAGCTACAAACGCCCGAAAAAGCAAACACCCCCATACTGCAACCTAACACACCTAAGCTCCAAATAATGCCCCCAAGAGAGAGGACAGCGTAGATCGTCGCCGCTGCTGAGCCCACACCGGACAAAGGTCTTCACCCGGAGCCCTGACATGGAGAGAAGAACCACAACAATGTTTCCAACAAGAGCGCCGCACCCATGGGTGTCACTGTTGTCAGTGCCAAGGCACGGAGCTTTCGCTCGGCAACTCACCTGTGCCGCCACGAGGCCGCTAGGAAGAGCGCGGCGATGTTAGATCTCCATAACTGGATCAGAATGCCGCCCCTCCGAGCTACCCGCCCGCACCACCTCATGTTGCCAACACAACCCGAGAGGAGAGCCACCACCACTACAATGATGCTCGCCGAAGAGCAACCATGCGGACCACCATCCGGGCCCGTCGCTCCGACATCCCTGTAGCGAGATACCTACGGTGGTCATATCGCAACGCACGCAACCACGATAGGAAGAGTAATGTCACTCCATCTAGTCCTAGGTTGGCATCAGGCCCCGAATCTGGGCAGGGTCCTCCACCTGCGTCCCCAGCCAATGCCCAATGGACTGGGTGGGGGGCAACTCCAAGACCGCCACCAGAGAGCCAACCCCTAACCCATGGCTAGGCAAACTCAAATGACGCCATGTCCATGGTCACCGGCGCCACTCCGTGCATTGACGCAACGCTAACACGACCACTGCTCCTGGTAGGCAAACAGATCCCGGTGTTTGACACAAGAAATGATAAAAATAACATGGGTTATTATATTATTATCTCTCGACGCACCAGGGGAAATAAAATGTTGCGGGTGTGCCAGTGTACTAAGTACACAAATAAGCATAGGGAAACATGCACTTTATTAATCTCTCATTGGAGAAACAAAAATACAAGATCCTTTTACATATGCGCTCTGTGACCTACTAGAGTGGCCTGCCTTCCTATACTGATTGCAGTCTCTTGGTTCCCGGGCCTCGGAAAGCTCCTGGTTAATTACTCCTGCGATTACTCCGCGAGACACCTCCGATTAAGTTGTGCGGTTGTCTTCGTCATCTTCGCTTTGCGTTCTCCATGCATGTGTGGGCAACGGCAGAGCCCGTGTCCTTGTCGGTACACGCGATGCTGAAGACGTGGCTTTTGTGCTAGCCACACCCGCCCTCGCCGTCGCGCCTCGTCGATCTTGATGGTGTTGATGTAGTTTGTGTTGTAGTAGCATGGGTCCTGCTCGGCTCTGACTTCTTGATGATCGTTAGCTTTGTCGAGGTATGCAAGGGGTAATCCTCGCGGGAGTACCTTTTAGGTGGAGACCAGCGTCGGTGTAAAACGTCGCACAATCACATCAGCATAACCGGTGTGGCTGGCACCTCGTCTCAGTTGGACGCCGAGTGTTCGGCCATCTGCCAAGACAAAGTGTGCCGCATCATAGGGCCGTAGAAAGGGCGTTGTAGAGGACGGTCGCCTTGGGCTGGTGCTACGCCAAAGGGTGGCCTGACCACCGGCAACGTCATCAACCTGTATGCCGAGTACTGTACACCAATGGCCTGTTTGCTATGATGGGTGCGCCTCCCTTGATCGAATGCCAAGTTTATTATAGTTCGCTTTATCAGGGGGCACCGCCTGGCGAACTTGTGAAGACATGATCGTAGTGGTTGTGTTGTCTGGTCTCAGCTGGACACCGTATTAGGTGGTCTGGACAAGGGCGCCTCCTCACAAGGTCGAGAAAGGTGGTGTTGTGGAGGCCGCGTCGCCTTGGGTGGGTGAAACACCAAAAGGGTGACATGTACGCCGGCAACGCCATGGACCTGTACACCAGGACCTATACGCCATGACGCGTCTCTCGAAGGAGGGACCGGTCTTGGGCTGCATCATCATGAGTCTCTGGTTCTGCCAATGTCGTCGCCTCCGACAAAGGGTGGCAAAAGACATGTACGTCGGTGACCTGATCGCCATGGACCTGTTCGTCGTGGTCTTGTGCATCGAAGAGACCTGTTCGCCATGGCCTTGTCTTGGGCTAAGTTGTCGCGAGCTCCAGTTCCTCCACGCCGTCTCCTCCGGTAAGCAAGACCACCGACCTGTTCGCCGCGATCGCGATGCCAAAGACCTGCGCATCGGAGAGTCCTATTCACCATGGACTTGACTCGGGCTACATCGTCGCGAGCATCTGTTCCACCGCGACGTTCCCTCCTGGAAGCATGATGCAAAACCTGTACGTCGGTGTCCCGTTCGCCACGAACCTGGTCACCAAGGACCTGTTTGCCGTGGTCCTATGTGCTGACATGGTAAAACTCTAGATGAGCAAGAGGCCGGGCTACATTGTTGGCGAGCTCCGGCTGCTCCCGAGTCATGTCCAACTAGTACCATGATGCACGAAGATGAAAGGCTCGGTGTAGACAAGTTCCGACCGTGTTAGTGTAGTCTCCTTGTCTGGCGGCATCGTCCGCGATCTCCATTGCACCATGTACGAGAAGACCGCCACATCGTCCTCGGACATATCCGCCCGGCGCGTCGTCCACTATCTCGATTGTACCTGGTACATGGAGAAAATACTAAGGTAACATAGAGAGAGAAAATGGCATGCTAGCTCATGAAATCAAGATGTATCGCTCCATTATCGCCGCCGTTGTGGACGTATGTGTGAGGGTGCCACCGTGCTCCTCCTTGGTTCACGTGTCGTGGCCATGCATGCGTCATCCATGAGCGCGTCTCCCTCCATCTGATACATAGCTTGCACGCCGCCGCCGCATGTAAAATAGGTTGGAAGCGTTGAACCGTTTGTCTCGGGCCGCATTGATATATATTGGGCACATGCCTTGGCGTACAAGAAGTGGAGATCGATCGTGAGACAGGATCGATCACTACTGAGAGGTTTATAGAGGAGACACGAGTGGAGAAGAGATAGAGAAGAATTACAAGTTAAGCAGAACTCCTATCTCTATGCAATTCTAACACTCCCCCTCAATCTTAACCTTATGAAACTTCGCCATGTTTAAGCTTGTACTTAAACTCATCTAACCACCTCATAGTAAGAGCTTGTGTAAAACCATCGGCGAGTTGATCTCCTGTGGGGATGAACCGAATCTCAAGCAGCTTTCGAGCTACCCTTTCTCTGAGAAAATGGAAATCAACTTCAATGTGCTTTGTACGTGCATGAAATACATGATTGGCTCAGAGATAGGTTGCACCAGTGTTGTCACACCATAGTCCTGCAGCTTGTGGAGCCTTAATTCCAAGCTTGTAGAGTAATGTTCGTATCCACATTACTTCAGCTGTAGGATTTGCCAAAGCTTTATATTCAGCCTCAGTGCTCGATCTTGAGAAATTAGCCTGCTTTCTTGCACTCCATAACACAAGATTTGTTCCCAGAAACACATTAAAGCCACCTGTAAATCTTCTATCATCAACACAACCTGCCCAGTCTGCATCAGAATATGCAGTAACAAGCATAGAAGAGGACTTGGTAATCTGAAGTCCAAGTCCTTCTGAAAACTTGAGATACCTTAAAACTCTCTTGATTGCGGTCCAATGAGTAGTGCTAGGTGCATGTAGATATTGACATACCTTGTTCACAGAATAAGAAATATCAGAACGTGTAAGTGTCAAATATTGTAAAGCACCTACAATACTCCTGTAATTTGTTGCATCCTCTAATCCAAGTGCTTATCCACTTTCTACTGTAAGCTTTTCTGAGGTGGAAATTGGTGTACTTATAGGCTTACAGTTTTCCAATCCAGCTCTCCTGAGTATATCTGTGGTTTATTTTCCCTGTGTGAGAAGTATACCATCTTTTATCCTTTTTACCTCTATACCAAGAAAATAGTGAAGATCACCTAAGTCCTTGAGAGCAAACTCCAACTTTAGATCCTTAAGCAAACAAGTGGTAGCATCTGAACTTGAGCTAGCAACAATTATATCATCAACATAAAAAAGCACACATAGAGTGACATTGCCTATATTGTAAAAGAATATATAGTGAGGTATCTGCCTTGGATGCTGTGAACCCAAGTTGTTCTAATTGCATGCTCAATCTAGAATACCAAGCTCTTGGGGCCTGTTTTAAACAATACAAAGCTTTATCCAACTTACAGACATAATGTGGTGTGCTTTGGTCCTCATATCCTGGAGCCTGCCGCATGAACACTTCTTCCTCAACAACACCACGAAGAAACGTGTTCTGAACATCTTGCTGTCTTTGAATCCAACCTTTGGAAATAGCAATAGAAAATACAAGTAGAATACTAGCTGATTTAACGACAGGACTGAAAGTATCTTCATAATCAATTCCAAACCGCTGTGTAAAACCTTTGGCAACCAATCTAGCTTTGTATCTGTCTATACTCCCATCACACTTTTTCTTTATCTTGTAAGCCCACTTGCAATCAATGATATTGTTACCATGCTTTGGTGGTACTAAATGCCAAGTTTTATTTTTCATTAGTGCATTATATTCACTATCCATAGCTTCCTTCCAAACTTTATGAGCAAGAGCATCATGCAAATGAGTTGGTTGAGTTGGTTCACCGGCAGTAGTAAGAAAGGCACGGTTAGTTTTATCATACCTTACCGATCCATCAATATATTCCTCTTCCTTGACAATACCTGACTGAGATCTCGTATGCCGACGAGGAAGCGTAGAAACTTGTGCAGATGTTGCTATAGTCATAGAAAATCCTGGTGTAGCAGATTCTGTAGCAGGGTGATCAGTCGCGGAAGATCCAGCTGAGTCATCAGCGGAACCCTCATTTGAGGAGGA
The DNA here is from genome assembly GCA_963921465.1 of Triticum timopheevii. NCBI lineage: Eukaryota > Viridiplantae > Streptophyta > Magnoliopsida > Poales > Poaceae > Triticum > Triticum timopheevii. The sequence goes on from OY997274.1 coordinate 674,131,418, forward strand.
AAACGCACCAGGCGAGGTGTTAATCATCCTCGTGATCGGCGCACCAGCCGGATTACGCCGTGTGTCACACTCTAGGTGGTGCGGGCGGAGTCACGCAGCATACCAACGGCACTGGGACCAGGCCTTGTCCCGCTGACGGCTGCAGCCTCGGCCTGTGAAACAGTGTCGCCAGGCGATTCGCCCCTACCCACGCACGTACCTTTTCTGGCACCCGAGCCTGGGCCTGTGGGCTCCGCCCGAGCAGGGCTGTCAGCTGATACGTCTGCATCGTATCTACTTTTCCAACTCTTTTGCCCTTGTTTTGGACTCTAATTTGCATGATTTGAATGGAACTAACCCGGACTGACGTTGTTTTCAGCAGAATTGCCATGGTGATATTTTTGTGCAGAAATAAAAGTTCTTCGAATGACCTGAAACTTCACGGAGAATATTTGTGGAATAAATAAAAAATATTGGCGAAAGAATCAATAGAGGGGGACCCACCTCCTGTCCACAAGGTGGGGGCGCGCCCTACCCCTAGGGCACCCCCTAGCTTGTGGGTTCCACGAAGATCCACCGACCTCAACTCCAACTCTGTATATTCACGTTCGGGGAGAAAAAAATCAGAGAGAAGGATTCATCGCATTTTACGATATGGAGCCGCCGCCAACTCCTTCTTCTTCCTCGGGAGGGCAGATCTGGACTCTGGGTGCCATTATTTCAGATCTGAGCCTATTATGTTTTCATGAGTATACTTCTGTTCTTGAACCTATCTTGCAAGTTATAGTCACCTACTGCGTGTTATGATCCGGCAACCCCTGAGTGACAATAGTCAGGACACTTCCCGATGATGACCGTAGTTTGAGGAGTTCATGTATTCACTAAGTGCTCATGCTTTGGTCCGGTTCTCTATAAAAAGGGGGCCTTAATATCCCTTAGTTTCCATTAGGACCTCCCTGCCACGGGAGGGTAGGACAAAAGATGTCATGCAAGTTCTTTTCCATAAGCACGTATGACTATATTCGTTATACATGCCTACATTATATAGATAAATTGGAACTAGTTATGTGTCGCCCTTGGTTATAACTCTTGCATGATGAATGCCATTCGGCATAATTATCCATCATTGATCCAGTGCCTATGAGTTCATTTCAAATTGATCTTTGCTAAGTTACTTTACCATTGCCACTATTACGATTGCTACGAAACTGCTACTGTTACTTTTGCCACTGTTACTGTTACTTCCATACTATCCATCATTGATCCATTGCCTATGAGTTCATTTCATATTGATCTTTGCTAAGTTACTTTTCCATTGCCACTATTACGATTGCTACGAAACTGCTACTATTACTTTTGCCACCGTTACCGTTACTTCCATACTACTTTGCTACTAAATACTTTGCTTCAGATATTAAGTCTTTCAGGTGTGGTTGAATTGACAACTCAGCTGCTAATACTGAGAATATTCTTTGGCTCCCCTTCTGTCGAATCAATAAATTTGGGTTGAATACTCTACCCTCGAAAACTGTTGCGATCCCCTATACTTGTGGGTTATCAAGACCTTTTTTTGGCACCATTGCCGGGGAGCATAGCTCTATTCTCTGAGTCACTTGGGATTTATACCTAAACCAAGATCTATCCCTCAACTATGAGGGGAGGTAGGGAACTTCCATCTAGCTCTGCACTTGATTCACCTTCTGTTTTGAGTAAACTTGCGACACCTACACCTGCTATTGATTATGATATGTTGCGTGTTATTGCTGATGCCACTTCTGCTATGCATGATTGAAAGGATCGATATAGTTGACTAGAGGGGGGTGAATAGGCAACTAACAATTTTTAGCTTTTCTTTACCAAATAAAACTTTGCACCAAAGTAGGTTGTCTAGATATGCAACTAAGTGAGCAACCTATATGACGCAACAACAATAAGAACACAAGCAAGCAAGGGATAGATCACAATAAAAACTTGCACAAGTAAAGGTAAGAAATAACCAAGATTGGAACCGATGAAGACGAGGATGTGTTACCGAAGTTCCTTCCCTTTGAGGGGAAGTACGTCTCCGTTGGAGCGGTGTGGAGGCACAATGCTCCCCAAGAAGCCACTAGGGCCATCGTATTCTCCTCATGCCCTCACACAATGCGAGATGCCGTGATTCCACTATTGGTTCCATTGGAGGCGGCGACCGAACCTTTACAAACAAGGTTGGGGCAATCTCCACAACTTAATTGGAGGCTCCCAACGACACCACGAAGCTTCACCATGATGGACTATGGTTCCGAGGTGACCTCAACCGTCTAGGGTGCTCAAACACCCAAGAGTAACAAGATCCGCAAGGGATTAGTGGGGGAATCAAATTTCTCTGGGTGGAAGTGTAGATCGGGACCTTCTGAACCAATCCCTAGAAAATCAACAAGGTTGATTGGCTAGGGAGAGAGATCGGGGGAAAATGAAGCTTGGAGCAACAATGGAGCTTGGGGATGGAAGAGGTAAGTGTTCTTGGAGAAGAAGACCCTTTATATAGTAGAAGAACAAATCCAACCGTTATCCACCAACTCAGGCTGTGTAGCATGGTACTACCTCGCCGGGGACGCGGTACTACCGCAAGGGCACACTGTACTACCTCTAGCCACCATGGTACTACCGCCCGTGCAGCAGAAACTAGAGCAACCCTGATGCGATGAAGCTGAGGGCGGTAGAACCGCTGGCGCGGTACTACCGCTCCCCCTTGCTGTACTACCGCAAGGCAGGGATAGTCCAGAATTTGGGAAGGCACGGACATATAAAAATACATCTATGGCAACTTCCGCTGAGTTGGGATCTATGCAAATATCCGACACAGCAGTACAACAAGCCAGGAGCGGTACTATCGCGCGGGGCACGGATGTAAAAAATTACATCCGCCCCTATTGCCGCGCATGATGTTGAGCCTGGCCAGGGCACACGGTACTACCGCGCTGGAGGCGCGGTACTACCACATAGGGCGCAGATGTAAAAAAATTACATCTGCCCCTACTACCGCAACAGCTGCAGCGCCTAACCTGAGACCATAGTACTACCGCTCCAAGAAGCGGTACTACCGTGGGCGCTTGCGATACTACTGCGCCAGAGGCCGGTACTACCGCAAGGGCCTGCGGTACTACCGCTCCAAGGAGCAGTATTACCGCATGCCCAAGATCAGCAATGACGCCATTTTGCATAGACAAGAAAAGACGGAGGATGCTCCATAGAGCCAAAGGAAAGTGGTGCAAATGGAGTAGACGTATACGTGATGATTCCACCCAAACCTTTCCAAAGCGGACCCCCTCTTACTAGTACGGTTTTCCTACAACTCAAACCCACCGAAAAGAAACGTAGAGAAACGCGGTCTTGAATAGTCTTCGAGGGGCACCAAATCGTCTTGTGCCTAGTCATGATATATCTTAAATACTTAATGCACATGATTAGTCCTCAAATGCATTGTCATCAATCACCAAAACAACTAAGGGATAATTTTGCCCTTACAATCTCCCCCTTTTTGGTGGATTGATGACAATATGTGATTTGCACATAGGAGTATAAAGATAGGCACCAGCAAACCCACCATCTATAAAATATAGACGGTCTCCCCCTAGATGTGTGCACTCTAGAGATGTGCTTTGGACAGCATGGCACACATACTAGGATCAATACTCTCCCTATATTTTATAGACAAGGCATCCTTGCAATAGTAAAATGAACATAAAGTAAGTAGGCAAGATGATGGATATAACTAAGTAACGAAGACATAAAGATAAGCAGGAGTGCATATGTCTTACACCATACGGTAGAACTTAGTCTCACAGGCACAAACCAGACCAAAGCAAGGCAACCGAATTTCAACAGACCGAAAGCAAAGCGACCCGATGAAACACACGACACACGACACACAAATCCTACACTCTCTCCCCCTTTGGCATCGAGACGCCAAAAAGGCAGAGAGGACACCTACCACCCAAGTGGTGGCTCAAGCGCAGTAGTCACTTGCACGCTCCTCGTCAGACTCGGCAGCTAGGATAGGCTCCTCCTCAGAATCAGTCCACTTGAAGCCCTGTTTAGTCATCCATTCGGCCTTTGGAGTGATGTGCTTCTCGGATTCGCTGGAAACTTCCTCTCCAAAAGTCCTCAATATCCTCTAGTCGCGGAGGCGAGCCTCCTTGGAGGCAACATGAGTCCGGTACTGCCCCTTTGCTTGCATGCAGAACAAGGCCTTCATCTTGGCCTTTAGCTTCTTAGCCCAAGAGGACTCAGTAGAGGGAGGAGCATACCCAGAAGAAGTGCCTCATCCGCTGCCTCCTCCTCAATCTCATCCTCATCAATATTCATCCTAGCAGCCTCTACCTCAGCACGAGTGGTGTTGTTAGCCCATTGAGGTTTGACGCGGAGCTTGATGGGCTCATGACGAATCCAGCCTGGAGCTTAAAACTCATCATTGGGAAAGAGCTTCTCCCAAATCTTGGAGATCAAGTGAAACAGGTAAGGCCCATTGATAGGGACCTTACGGTTGAAGACGGAAAACTGGAGCTCACACCACATGATATGTGAGACATCAAGTGGTTGAGTCTGAGCCTGACGAGTATCCTCACAAATGAGCATCATATCAACAAGGTAAGCATGCATCTGGCCCAAGTCACCAATGCGCGGGAAAAGGGTGTTGCGGAAGATCCGATGCATGATGTCAAGGAAGGGGTTCAGCACCCACACCTTCTTCGTGCTAGGAAGAGTCTTCTCAACAAGGAAGGGCATGAGCTTGTTCTTGTTTGCAGACTAAAAGTTGGCATGAGGGCGAACTCCAACTGGCATATCGAGCCCCGCATCTGGAACTCGAAGCAACTCCATGAAATCCTTCCATGTAGCAGTCATCCGTTGACCATTGGTCATCCATGTCATGGTCCTTGCTTCTTCGAGATCGAAGTGGAACGAAGCAAAGAACTGAGCCACAATTTCTGGATCAAAGTCCATGTGAAAGGTAAGCATGTGCTCAATGTCGAGCTACTCCACCAGATCCAAGGCCTCTCCAAAATAGCCACGGTGCTTGTCCAGCCTCATATGATTCATGTCTATCTAGTGAACTTCCACGTAGATGTTCTGCTTGGCCTTGATCATATCCAGATAGATAAGGTTTTGCTGCTTGGTCCAGAACAGATCATTGCCTCTAAAGTTAGCATGGGGATTGACATATGGGTTGATCTTCCTTCAAACAATGAACTCGGCCAGAGGCATCTCATCCAAGCCCATGACGGGCTCCTTCTGCTTGGTGGCGTTGTGCGTGGTTCTACGTTGGGAGGGATTGGAGCCCTATGCAGCTTCATCTTGGTTGTGCAGCCGCTTTGACCTTGTGTCATGGCTGGGATTCGAGCGATGAACATGGGAACCGGAGCCACCACCTAGACACAAAGCACAAGAACACACACGAAAGGCAAGAAGGGTCAATGCAAATGCCAAGGCTAGAGCCAAAAGAAACAAATAAGCAAGAGTTTTGGACAGAAAAAAGTGCAAGATGTATCTACGATAGTACCGGGATGCTGTACGGATGTAAAAAATTACATCCGCACCAGCCGCGGTAGTATCGTTCCGGGGTGGCACGGTAGTAATGCGCTTGGAGAGGAAGTAATTTTTTACTTCCGCGCTCAAAGCGGTAGTACCGCACCAAGAAGCGGAAGTACCACGCGGAGCTAGCAACGAGCGAGGGTGCGGTAGTACCGCTCCATGAGGAGCGGTAGTACCGCACGGACAAAAAATCGCTACAGGAGCCGCGGATCTGGATCTAGAACATCCGCAAATCTAGATCGGTACTGCTGTTGATCAACCTGAACTATTTTGACAATCCAAAAAGCATGCTTACTACACTACCACTCTCCTACAAATCCCTCTTGCACAGATTTAGCCAAAAATCTCATGAACACGCATGCATCTCCCCAAGACCTTAGAAGAACAAGAGCAGAAGAAAAAACATAGAACTTATGGAAAAACCTTGGTCCATGGTAAGGGGGCGAGGTGGGGAACGATCCCACCGGTCGGAATCCGAGGAGAGCGGCCGGAGACGGAGATCCAGCGAGGGCCTCCGGCGCCGTTCTTGGGCAGGAGAGAGAGAGAGAGAGAGAGAGAGAGAGAGAGAGAGAGAGAGAGAGAGAGAGAGAGAGAGAGAGAGAGAGAGACGGGATGGGGAAGAGAGATGAATGGGTATGGGGGAGTTAGAACTCCCCCTGCCCCGCTCTTAACCCCCACCCGCTCGGGTGGGCGCGGTAGTACCGCTGTCATTGCGGTAGTACCGCCCGGGCGGAAGTTCCGCACGCTGGGCAGTAGTACCACTCTTCCAGCGGCAGTAAAAAATTATTGCCGCGATGGAAGCGGTAGTACCGTGCTCCTGGGAAGCAACTGTGCACTCACAGAGCAAACAACCCCTGCGTTAGTACTGTGGGTCGCCACGGAAGTACCGTAACCCCGAGAAAATGCAAGTTTTACCGAGAGGAAAATGGCATTTGCCAGACACCCTTCAAGACACCGAACAACTAAGAGGCAAGCACTAACGACAACACAAACATGGCACAAAGAAAAAGGCAAAAGACAACTAAGACCAAAACACTAACCACAACTCTCAGGAGGAGAGGGCGGTGGCCGAAGCCACCTATGTATGAGTCACTTGGTATGGCACCGCGAAGAATTATCCTTGGGCCCATGACCGAGACTCGTCTTTGAAGCACAAGTACCACAAAAATGGCTAATTTGAAAGAGTTTTACCAATTTATGCATAATGGGGGGAGGGAAAGTTCATTGAGAGAACAACACTCCCCCTATGTCCATGCCTACACCTAGATAGGATAGTATGATGAGTATGGTGAGGTGTGCAAGGGTTCAAACCACTCAAGAAATCTTGCTTCATCCAAGGGCTTCGTGCAAATATCTGCAAGGTTATCATGAGTGTTGACATACTTGAGCTTGATCGCCCCTTGCCTAATATGATCCCGGATGAAGTGATACCGAATCTCAATATGCTTCATCTTGAAGTGTTGCACCGGGTTGAGAGATATCTTGATGGCACTTTCATTGTCACATCAAAGAGGCACTTCGTCACAAATGACGCCGTAATCCTTCAAAGTTTGCCTCAGCCATAGAAGTTGAGCACAACAACTACCGGCAGCCACATACTCCGCTTCAGTGGACGAGAGAGATACACAACTTTGCTTCTTAGAAGACCAACTCACTACATAGCAACCAAGCAATTGGCACCCTCCGGAGGTGGACTTCCTATCCACTTTATCTCCTGCCCAATCTGAATCTCTATAGCCCAAAAGATCAAAGTTGGCTCCTCTTGGGTACCATAAGCCAAAGTTTGGGGTATGAGCCAAATATTGAAAGATTTGCTTGACTGCCACAAAGTGTCTTTCCTTAGGTGCGGCTTGAAACCGTGCACAAATTCCCACACTCAACATGATATCCGGTCTAGATGCACAAAGGTAAAGCAAGGAGCCAATCATGGAGCGATATACCTTTTGATCCACCGGTTTACCATTGGGATCAATATCAAGTTGGCACTTCGTGGGCATTGGAGTGGAAGCCGGCTTGATATCACTTAGCTTGAATCTCGTTAGCATGTCTTGGGTGTATTTGTCTTGGTTGATGAAGGTTCCTTCTCTTCTTTGTTTGACTTCGAATCCAAGGAAAAACTTCAACTCTCCCATCGAAGACATCTTGAACTTAGAGGTCATGAGAGCGGCAAATTCTTCATTGAAAGCTTTGTTAGGGTAACCAAAGATAATATCATCAACATATAGTTGGCATACAAACAACTCCCCTTTGACCTTCTTAGTAAAAAGAGTGGCGTTGATTTTCCCAACATCAAAACCACGATCTTGCAACAACTTGGTAAGGTGGTCATACGATGCACGTGGGGCTTGTTTAAGGCCATATAGAGCCTTATCGAGTTGGTACACATGATCGGGGAAGTAGGGATCCTCGAACCCGGGGGGTTGCTTGACATACACCAACTCATTAATAGGACCATTAAGAAAAGCACTCTTCACATCCATTTGTTGGAGGTTAAAGTTATGATGAGAAGCATAAGCGATCAACGAACGAATGGATTATTCAAGGTGAGCAACAGGAGCAAAGGTTTCACCGCAGTCGATACCCTTTACTTGGGAGTAGCCTTGTGCTACCAATCTTGCCTTGTTGCGAACTATTGTCCCATGAGCATCTTGCTTGTTCTTGAATATCCACTTGGTTCAAATGACAGTGTGTTTCCCCATTGGCCTTGGCACCAATCTCCACACCTTGTTGTACTCGAAATTGTTGAGTTCTTCATGCATGGCATTGAGCCAATCCGGGTCTTCGAGCGCCTCATAGACCTTTTGGGGTTCAAAACAAGAGACAAACTCGTGATGTTCACAATAGTGTGCAAATTGTCTACGAGTGCTTAACCCCCTTTTGAATGCTTCCAAGCACATTCTTCATGAGATGACCCTTGGTGGAGAGCTTGGATGTAATCTTGGTGGCACGATGCTCCAATTCCTCCTCGGAGGTGAGTCGAGGAGCCACTACAAGAAATATGTCAACTAGTGACCTTCTCTCAGTGACCCCGGCTGAATTGGTCGTAAATCCACGGTCATTTCGCTTGGAAGGGCTCAAACTCTGAAATTGCCTTACACCAAATGGTCATAAAGCAGACAAGAGTGGTCAACGACCTTCTTTCTACCTGATTACGACCAATATAAATGGTCATGAGGTTGTGAACGTGGATGCATTGGTACTTAAGGTGTCGCTCAAGGTGGGCTTGGGCCTCGGTGTAACGAGGCCACCTTCTTTTTAAAAAAAAAATATGTGTGCCATGTAGGCCTCGGCCCATCCAGGAAGAAATGTGTGATGCCCTCATATTACTCAAAAAGAACATATATTCGGCCCAACGAAAATGGGAAAATAACAAGTTTTTCATTAGAATGGGAAAATAATGAACTCCTTCGTGAATCTTGCTATATGGTTTAGCAATTACAAAACTAAACATGTAATTCAAAAAAATGTTAATGTTAATACGTATTTCAAAAAATGTAATCACGTGTTTAAAAAACTAAATGTGTGCACTTGAAAAGTTTCATGCATATAAAAAATGGTAATCATAAATAATATTAGATATGTATAAAAAAGTTTCATGTGTATGCAAAAATAATCATCAGTACGTATATATGAAAAATTTACAATATATATATATATATATGGAAAAGTAGATAACAAAACAAGATTTTCTAAAAATGTTAATCATGTATTTAAATTTTTCTAACCAATATCAACAATGTTTTATATGTATACAAAAATGTACAATGTGTAAAAACAAATATAGACATCAAAACCTATTTATGAAAAGATACTTTTTTTATTGGGAATACATGAAATTATGTTAATCATGTACTTGAAAAAAATTAAACATATATAAACAATATGTACAATGTGTCTTAAAAAATGTAGACATGTGTTCAAAATATTAGACATCAAACTATTTATTAAAAATGTTAATGATGTAACTAAAAACCATTTAATATCTATAAAAAATGTTTCTAGTGTACACAAACTTGTTCATAAAATGTGGTCTAATATTCTTGAAAAATGGAGAAATTTTCTTACAACAAATATTTGTTAGGTTCTTCACAAAAAAACTCAATTTGAGAACTCAAAAAATGGAAAATGAATATGCGGAAATTTGTCTTTTTCACGAGAGGTGGATCAAAAACTTTTTACACGCAACCATTTGGTCAATTGTGCATTAAATATGGCCTAGTATTTTAGAAACTTGATTTGGTCCAATTTTGTAACAATTATTTGATAGGTTCTTCACACAAAAACTCATTTTGGACGCTCGAAAAATGAAAAACGATTTTTTCGTCCAAAGAAAATAAAAACTTTCCTTAGGCAACATTGTTTGCCATTCCAATATGCACCTTTGTGCACAATATGAGATCATCTGAACAAACTATTCCATGAAAATTTGGCCATAAGATTGATCATTTGCCTTGAAAGCCGTTGATCTCCACACATGCTAGCTCGTTTCTGAGAACATTTTTTTAATATTTGCCGTATTACAAGTTTATTATTTTTCCTGATAACTTGGCCACATATAATGACACAATGCGAAGGTTTTCCATTTATTTGTTTTTTTTTTATTTTTTATGCCTGTTTCAAAATGCGGTCAAAACGGCGGGCATGACCGTTGCTAGCTAGTGGGTCAATCTTGGAAAGATTTTGGTGTTTCTTTGATTAAATAGATACTTTTGTACCTGAAAATGATTTTTGGTAAAAATAAATAGCAAACTATAAGGCAGCTACAGTTCAAATTTAACCCATTTCCTTCTAAATCGGCGGAAATTTGTCTTTTTCACGAGAGGTAGATAAAAACTTTTGACACCCAATAATTTTGTCAATTGTGCATTAAATATGGCCTAATATTATGGAAAATTTATTTGGTCCAATTTTGCAAAAAATATATGGTAGATCCTTCACAAAAAACTCATTTTGGGCATTCAAAAAATGGAAAATGAATTTTTCGTCCAAAGAAAATGAAAACTCCCTTAGGCAACATTGTTTCCCATTCTAAGATGCACCCTTGTGCACAATATGAGATCATTTGAACAAATATGCCATGAATTTGGCCATAAGATTGATCATTGGGCTTGAAAGCCATGAATCTTCAGACATGATAGCAACTTAATTTGTTGTTTGCTCCTATGTGGCTCTATTGTTTGCTCCTATGTGGCTCTGTTGTTTGCTCCTATGTGGCTCTGTTGGACTCATGCTCTGCTCCTACACCAGCAGCATGATTGGTTCTATATACACTAGCAGCAGTAGCTCATGTACATGTAATTGGACTCCCAGGGTGTTGTTCTTGTAAATTCTTCCATGTATTTCTCTTTTTGCTGGTGCTACTACACATGTTAGATTGTTAGCTGTACTTGTTTCCATCTCAAATTACTTATCTTCTTGAACATATGCCTGATGCTTGGTGCATGTAGGATGTGCTCCGTGTGGATATCTATGCATTTGTTAAGATTTTTGTAGCACATGCTATGGCCTCAAAGATTGTTCATTTTATTTTCATTCATACATGAGCACAGTTTTTTATTGCCGTTAAGGGGTGAATTGATTTGATCGTTAATATGTGGTTGGATGTGATGTTTTGCAGGTTGAAGGCACTAAGGTGTTGGAGACGTGCATGTACGTGTTGACCGTTTTATCTGTAGAGTGCTATACTGTGATTGGTGTAATATTGTATGGTTATATTGTGATTGGTGGAATGTAATAAACTTCATTGGTACATTGGTGATTTGGCTGTTATTTGAATATATTTAAAATGTGTTCTCTGATTGGTATATCATTGAGTTACAAGTTGTGAAAAATTAAAACCTGATGTTTGGGACCTAGTGCCTAGAAGAATCTGACAATGTGCATCCAGTTGACTACAATAATCTGAAAATTGAATGTAACAAAAAAACAAAGCCTGGAAATAAAAAATATATAGAATGTGAAAAGGCTGCACCTTAGAAAGCAAAAAAGGCTGAACCAATGGCCCAAGCCCATGTAGCTAGTAAAAAACAACAGGAAAAAATACATTAAAAAGGCCGAATTGTTGGGCTCGGCCCATGTAAAACGCCGAAATCGGACCGGGCTGATTCTTGTGCCACATCAGCTTGCCACGCTGGATGCCTACGTGGCCTGAGGAGGTTGCTAGTGACCACAAATTTGGTCGAAGAACCAACGACCTTTTACATATCACAGAGAAGGTCACTAATTTCAGTTAAGGACCGCCAGCTTTTGACCTTCTGTTTTTGGTCACAAAAAGGTCGCAAATGAAAAACTATGACCTTTCAGCGGCCAATAGTGAGGGTCACAAGATGACATATTTCTTGTAGTGAGCGGTCATTTGATCATCTTGAGCGTCGTCTTGAGCTCCTTCTTAATCTTGAGGAACCTCTTGATCTTGAACTTGCTCGGAGGAGAGAACTTGACCTTGGGCATCATTTGGTGTTTCAACACCGTCTTGAGATTGATCTTGCCCTTGGTCTTGTTCATGAGGTTGAGGGACTTCACTTTGTTCTTCGGAAGCGTGTGGGCCTTGGGTTGGTGATGGCTCCACTTGAGTGGAGCGTTGTCCTTCTCCTTCTGCCACAAAGGGTTCCTCAGTGGGTAGGATAGAACCAACTCCCATTCTTCTTATGGCTTGAGGAGGAATTTCATCACCTACATCACAAGTGCCACATTGCTCCACATGGGAGCCGTTATTCTCATCAAACTCTACGTTACACGTCTCCTCAATAAGTCCCGTGGACTTATTGAGGACATGATAAGCATGAGAGTTTGTAGCATAACCAACAAATATGCCCTCAAAAGCTCTATCCTCAAATTTATACAACCAAACACCTTTCTTGAGAATGGAACAATTTACACGCGAACACTCGAAAGTACTTGAGGTTGGGCTTGTTACCGGTGAGTATCTCATATGGATTCTTGTTCAAGCCTTTGCGGAGATAGAGCCGATTTGATGCATGACACGCGGTTTTGATGACTTCGGCCCAAAAGTTGTGTGGAGACTTGAACTCCGCCATCATGGTCCTTGCCGCATACATCAACGTCCGGTTCTTCCTCTCCGCTACACCATTTTGTTGAGGGGTGTATGGTGCGGAATATTGATGCTTGATCCCCTCATCACTAAGAAATTCATCCAAGCTGTAGTTCTTGAACTCGGTGCCGTTGTCACTCCTTATTGTCAAGATCTTTGCATCATGTTGACGTTGAGCTTCATTTGCAAAGTCGATGCTGGTTTGTTGAGTCTCACTCTTCCTCTTCAAGAAATATACCCAAGTGTATCTTGAATAATCATCCACAATCACCAAGGAATACTTTATACCCCCAAGACTATCAAAGGATGGATGCCCAAAGAGATCCATGTGAAGGAGCTCCAAGGGTCTCTTCGAGTAGATGATAGTCGTGGGAGGGTGAGCCTTCTCATGTAGCTTTCCTTCGATACAAGCACTGCAAGCACGATCATTGGCAAAACTAACATTTGTTAGTCCACGGACATGGTCCCCCTTGAGGAGAATTTGCAAAGATCTCATATTGACATGGGCTAAACGGCGATGCCAAAGCCATCCCACATCAACTTTAGCCACTAGGCATGTCGCGGTCTTAGTGGTCACTCCAAAAAGTTTATCACATCAATACCATTCTTGACATGCCCAACAAAGGCTACTTTAAGAGTCTTGCTCCACAAGAGGGCCACGGAATCAATATCAAAGAAAGTGGCAAAGCCCATGAGTCCAAGTTGACGAACGGAAAGTAAATTGTATGCAAGGGACTCAACAAGCATGACTTTCTCGATCCCGAGATCATGAGAAATGACAACCTTGCCAAGTCCCAATACCTTAGAGGACGAGGCATCACCCCACTTGACATTGGTGGGCATAGATGGAATCTTGTGAATGTCCACCACCAAGTCCTTGCTTCCGGTCATATGATTTGTGGCTCCACTATCGAGCAACCATGATCCCCCACCGGAAGCAAACACCTACAAGAGATCAATGCTTGGTTTTAGGTACCCATTTTGTAATGGGTCCTTGGATGTTAGTAACAAGGGTCTTAGGAACCCAAATAGACCATTCAATTTACTCATAAGGAGAACCAACAAATTTAGCATAAACATGTCCATCACTAGCACGGCATAACACATAAGAAGGGTTAAAGTCGTCGGCTTTGTTGGAAGGAGTAGCATTGCCCTTCTTGGCATCACCATCCTTCCCATTGTTCTTCTTCTTCTCCTTAGGATCACCCTCTCCCTCCTTCACAAACGTTGGCTTGAGAGGAGGGGGTCGTTTTGTCTTGTCATTATTCTTCTTGTTCTTGGATTTGGGTGCGAACCCAATCCCTTCCTTGGCCACAACTTCCTTTTGATTGCTCAAAAGGTCATTGAGGTTCTTCTCCCCTTGTATACACGACACAAGGCCTTTCTCAAGTTGCTTCTTCAACTTTGCATTCTCCTCAACAAGATGCACATGCTCACAACAAGGGTTATTCGTATTTGCATTATCAATTAGAACCATATGAGGAAAAGTGGCTTTCTCCTTGGTTAGCTTCACTTGGAGTTGATCATGAGACTCCTTGAGGCTTGCATGAGAACCCTTCAAGACCTTGTGGGCCTTGTCGAGTAAATCAAACTCCTCCTTGAGTCTAGCATGGTCAACCCCAAGTTCGGCCTTCTCGGAGCTTAGCACATGAGACACAACAAGAGCATGATCAAGATCTTTCTTTAATTTAGCATGGTCATCGTTGTGTGGCTCCTCAAGAGCCAAACGATGCACACGCTCTTCCTCAAGAGCATCAGGAAGACCCGGTATCTCATCGGCATAGTCACGACTATGACCTTCCATCTTAGAGATGGTTTCTTCATGAGCCTCGATCATGTCATTGGCTTCACCAAGTTGTTCCAAGAGAGAAATGAAGTGCTTGTTAGATTTGCCCTTGAGCTTACTCATAAAAGACTCAAATTCATTCACCTCCTCATTAGACCCCTCACTTTTATCAATGCAATCCGTCATGGAGGGAGTATTAATGATGCTGGTTTTGATGTTGGGGGTTACCTTGTTGGTGGCTTTAGCCACGAGGCACTTGGCGATGATGTTCTCGTTGGGTGAGTCGAAGAGGGATACCGTGGAGTAGTGGCAATGGCAATGGAGGCCATGGTCACGGCATCACTATCGTCATCATCATTGTCGGGGATATACCCTGCGGTATGACCCGATCGGAAATATGACCCGGTTGGGATTGGATGTTTCATTGGTGACCTGGCAGACTATAAGCCGGCAGACACAGTCATGTAACCTGGCAGACACAGTCATGTAACCCGGCAGACACAGTCATGTAAGCCGGACATTTAAGACGGTAGATGTTAAGCCAGACGGTAAGCCAGATGGTAAGCCAGATGGTAATTCAGATCGCAAGCCAGATCGTAAGCCAGATGGTAAGTCAGATCGTAAGCCAGACCGTAAATCAGATTATAAGCTAGATTGTAAGAAGCCCAAGACGTTAAGAAGCCCATGGAGAGAAGTCCGTGATAAGAAGCCAGAATAGTTTAAGTCTTAGTCCGAGATGGACTCTACATGTAACCCGCCCCTTCAACTTATATAAGGAGGGACAGGGCACCCCAAGAGGGGAACAAGCAAGAAGAAACAATCTCTAGGGCTAGACACAAAGAGCCGTCTTACCGGCGACTCCCTCGTGATTATAATGAGATCTAGCCACAAACAACATGTAGGGTTATTACCGGATGATGTTTCCCGGGGCCCAAACTGTCTAAATCCTTGTCTTATGTTGCGTCTTTCGATTCCGCCCAACCCCTCTCAGGCTACCACATGGATGCGTTGGCCTCTCGCGACTAAGTCCTCACACTAAGGACATCTGCCCAGACAATTCCACGACAGTTGGCGCCCACCGTGAGACCTGCGCACGGTGGTGATGAGTTTTTGGAGGGATCACTTCAAGTGATCGAGAAGCACGCAATTGGTTGGATGAGG
Organism: Triticum timopheevii; assembly: GCA_963921465.1. Taxonomy (NCBI): domain Eukaryota; kingdom Viridiplantae; phylum Streptophyta; class Magnoliopsida; order Poales; family Poaceae; genus Triticum; species Triticum timopheevii. The sequence goes on from OY997274.1 coordinate 674,146,966, forward strand.
AAGGACTAGTGCGAAACAACCGCGCGCGGTAACCCGGCATGGAATCAATCTTGGAAAGAGCCGGCGAACTCATTAGAAGCTTGATTAATTTTGGAGCGGGCAGTATAAATTTTGAGTTCAGAAGGAAAAGAAATTAGGGTTGTTGTCTGCCCGTCGACCGCCGCCGTATGTGTGATCCGTCAGATTGCAATTTCTGTAGATTCAATGGTAGGGACTGAGCTAGTCAGCTAGCCCATACTAGAATTATCAAATACTAGTACTCATCATATCAAGCTACGGAGCTTGATCCCCGCTTCCTATGTACGTGTAAACCAAAGAATCTATCAAGTTCTACTGGTACGAGTCGGAGCTGAGAAACAATCAAGAAAGGAAAAGTTAAAAGAATAAAAAAGGACCGGAGGCCACGACCCCGAGTCGCCGCGAGGTCAAAGCCAACATGGCTTCGTGTCACTCCTCCGCGAGCCGCCTGGCCTCCATGAGCCGCCGTCACCGTGCTTGAGCCGTCCGGCACGCCTTGGCCATCTTGGCAGCCGATTCCCCGTCCGTTTCTGCCGTGCCGCGTGATCCGCTAGCGCCGTTTCTTCTGCGTTGTGTCGCCGGGTCACCTCTGCGCGGAGCCGCCGTTGTGGCCGCCTCGTTCTGCTTCTCCGAGGCCTCCTCAAGCTGTTACTCAGGAGAGGCTTGCTACCTCACCACGCGGCATGGCTGCGACCCGCCCGCGCCAGGCCAGTTTCACCTTTTGCTATGAGCCGCTGCTGTTCCGTTCGACGCCTCCGCTTCTGCCGGATCGCTGAGCCGCCACCGCGTCACGATCCGCCTCCGTTGTAGATGGTGTCCGGCCGCTACCACGCTGAGTCGTCGTGGCCTCTCCTCGCCCCCGGGCGGGTCCATCCTGTCGTTGCTGAGCCGCCGTGGCTCTCGCGCTGCCCCGTGCCACCGCAGCTCGCGTTAAGCCGCTGGTCCCCTCCACGTGCAGTCGCCGCTTCCGAGCTACCCGGTTCCACATCCGCGCCCCATGCTAGCTCTGACCCGCCGATGTGGTGTTACTCGGCTTTCTGAGAAAGTTCAAATCGCCAGTTCTGCCCTGTTTATGCAGGGCCAGAAATCTGCTTTCCAGGTTAAGCAAAGTGCTAATACGGAGTCAGACATCGGAACAACTTGAAAAAGATTTTATCTGTGAACAACGGATAAAGTGAAATTCTCTGTGATGAACCCTGGAGATCTGAAGTTGATATGACTAAGGAGATTCTTACTTTGACTGAAGGTGCCCGTAAGAGCAGAAGGCTTGAAAAAGAACTCCACGGTGCTCACTGCTTTGCTTCGGTTGATGAATTGTGCAAAAAGAGCAGTACAACCTTGGTTAAAGGTTTCTGAAGTGCCATCAACCAGCAAGTACCAAACGTAGGGATTAAAAATTGCGGGAGGGTCCAGTGTATGGGAATTATTGTGAGCCGCCGCGGTCACCGTTTCAGCTGCGGCCCTGCGCCAAGCTGCTCATACAGCCGCCTTGCCTCTGCCGGCACAGCGCCTCAAGTCGCCGCCTCGGCCTTATTCAGAACCGCTGGCCTTGTTCTGCTTCACTAAATACCCTCACCCTCGCAGCTTCGTTTGCTGCAAGCCGCCTTGTCTCTGCCGGGGAGGGCCTAAATCGCCATTGAAATTACTGGAGGTTATTTTATAGACGTTATATACGGATCATCTGCTGTCCGGAAAAGTCAGGTGATATCAATCCAAGTTTATTTTCATAACACATATTGTTTTCATCAGAGAATAACTACTTTGGTCTGTATATTTTTTATGTGCAGGACAAGGATTCATTATAAGGGTGGTGTCATACTATGCCTATGGAGTGTGCGTTAGCATCATCACACACCGGCATCCACGTCCGCTTGTTGTGGAACGGGTGTGTGCAAGCCGCCGCCCGTGCAGCTTGATCTACATCAACTCGCTAGGACCGCACCAGCGATTGACTCATCCGTCTACACCGACTTATAATGTCACGGCTGGCTCATCTGTGCGCTCCCGCAGCCGACCCGCCCACAAGTGATTTCGCTTCACCGTGGTGATCATCAACTCCGCAGTGGATAATCTCTGGCCTGACATATCAGGTGAAGTTCATCCACTACATTTTTATATCACATATTGTTTTCTTTAAAAGAGTGATTACTCTGGCTTGCAAGCTTTCTAATGCAGGACAAATTGCCTACTGCAAAAGGGACCAAAGAGAGTCTGTTGCAAAGCACAACTCAAACATAGGTACCCTGCTTCAAATGATCATTTGGGGGCTGGATCGTATTCGAATCATAGTTTAACCCCTTTTGGTCCGACTCTGATCGTATTCGAATCAGAGTCGTTAAAAAATGTCTCAAGGTCATTTGGGGGCTTCCTATTCAAGCATAGGTCATATTCGAAGCAAAGAGAACATAGCTATAGATACCCTTTTGATCGGCACAATGCCAAACTCACTAGGGGGCTTCTTGATCATATTCGAATCATAGCTTAACCCCTTTTGGGTCCGACTTTGATTGTATTCGAATCAGAGTCGTTAAAAAACACTCAAGGTTATTTGGGGGCTTCCTGTTCAAACATAGGTCGTATTCGAAACAAAAAGAACATAGCTGTCGGTACCCTCTTGATCGGCATTATGCCAAACTCACTAGGGGGCTTCTTGATCGTATTCGAATCATAGCTTAACCCCTTTTGGGTCCGACTTTGATCGTATTCGAATCATAGTCGTTAAAAAACTCTCAAGGTCATTTGGGGGCTTCCTGTTCAAACATAGGTCGTATTCGAACCAAAGAGAACATAGCTGCCGATACCCTCTTGATCGGCGCAACGCCAAAGCCACTGGGGGCTATATGATCGTATTCGAATCCTAGCTTAACCCCTTTGGAAGGGTTTATTAATCGTGTTCGAATCAGAAGCCTTAATTTTCTTTCTATTTGGCTTAAGTTTTTTGGAATCAATCTTTGGGTTTGTCTTGAGACTTTTTTGTTCAGATCTAAGTTTAAAGTGTGGTTTAAATTTAACCTGGCTTGGCTTTGTACGATAAGTCGCCAGTATATGAAAATCATCATACATTTGGAAGTGATTGGCTTCTAAGATTTGGGTTATCACCCTTATTGCATAGGTATCCTAAACCGGCAGTATGATTCAATATCACAGGAACCGGTTTTCCAAAACGGATTATATTATTCAAATCTTTAATAGACAACATGGCTGGATTTTTATTATGGTTATCAATAGCCAATATTATGATGGAGGTCTTCAAAGCCGCTTCAGCGCAATGGTTATTATTTTATCAATGGACATGATTTATTTCTAGAATGGAGGGAATAGTCCCGGGTAGCTGCAGGCTTACGACCCGGCACTTGGGGGCTACATTATTAAAATTGAGATTACATCAAATATGCAAGTCCCATATCACTGCCAGCATGCACCATGGCACTTGGTATCATCGTATTCAGGGAACCCATGGCCAAGATAGCTATCGTCGTCCTCTTCTTCTTCATTGTGTTCCATCATAACCCCTCTTTCTCCATGCTTGGTCCAAACATTATAGTGGGGCATGAAACCAGAATCAAACAGGTGGATGTGAATGGTTCTTGAGTTAGAGTAATTGTGATCATTCATACAGCCAGCACATGGACAAGGCATAAAACCATCCGCCCGCTTGTTTGCCTGAGCCGCAATCAGAAAATTATGCACGCCATCAACGAACTGGGTAGAGCATCGGTCATCGTACATCCATTGCCGGCTCATCTTCATTACACACCACCGAATAGACCAAATTAATACAAGTTCATACATAAAGTTCATACAACACTTAAATGCAACATACAAATAACTCTCTAGCTATAGCATTTGAATGCAACAACAAATGCGATCAAGATCGCAACTAAGGTAACAATTGATCCAACAGCATAATGATACCAAGCCTCACTATCAATGGCATATTTTCTAATCTTTCTAATCTTCAACCGCATTTTCTTCAGCTTGATCTTGTTATCGTCGACGACATCGACAACATGCAACTCCAATTCCATCTTCTCCCCCTCAATTATTTTCAACTTTTCTTTCAAATACTCGTTTTCTCTTTCAACTAAATTTAACCTCTCGACAATAGGGTCAGTTGGAATTTCCGATTCACATACCTCCTAGATAAAAATATCTATGTCAACTTGATGGGCATAATTTGTCATAAACACGGAATGCAACAAATAGTTTTAAAAGAGAATATACCACATCCGAATCATAACACGGACGAGGGCCGACGAGGACGGATGTCAAAACCATGGCACTATGTATAACAAACAACGTACGGATAAGATAATCATACAAGTAACTATATGTCTAAATCACACAAACATGATTCTTTTATATAAAAAAGATAAGAACAAGAGGCTCACCACAAGGTGGTGCCGGCGAGGGGTCGGTGTGGACGATCGACAGTGGTTATGACGGAGACGGGAAGGCACTAAGTAAACCACACCTACATATGCAAACTAAGAGTTATTTTCAGCTCAAATTGCATATAAATCAAATAAACTACCACATATAATTCCTCTCAAATTACTAAAACCCACAAATTAATCACTATATAAAGCATTGCAAGAGCTAATCTAGCAATGAGAGATGAAAGGACAAAGTTGCTAACCTTTGTGATCACTTGAATGGATGGGGGCCTTCAAATCTTGACAAAATTTGGGCAAATTGTGTGATGAGCTCGAGGAAAGAGGGGAAGAACAGAGAGCAGAGGGGAAAGGGGGAAGAACAGAGCGAGTTCGATCGCGGGTGGACAAAGGATTTATATATAGGATGACCTTTACTACAGGTTCGTGGCACGAACCGGTACTAAAGGTGCTGGAGTGGCCCCAGTCTGACAACATCCTGCCACCACTCTCTTTAGTATCGGTTCGTGGCACGAACCGGTGCTAAAAGTTTGGCACGAATCGGTACTACTGAGAGCGGCCCGCCTAGCCGTTGGAACCGGTACTAATGGTCACATTAGTGCCGGCTCAAATACAAACTGGGACTAATGAGCTGAACATTAGATCCTTTTTCTACTAGTGTATGCTTCTATTGTTGTATGTGAACACGTTCAGACATGTCCAAGGACATTTGGCTTAGTTTGGACACATAGTTTTTCAAAAACCAGGGTAATTGAAAACCACAGTATTCTGATGCGTGGGCATGGAAAACTGTGGTTTCTTGAAACCATGTTTTTCTTAGTTTTACCAAAACTGCCCATGTGTTTGGCAGATGCAATTCTACTATAGTTTTGATGATAGTTACCCCTGAGTGGAAGCTGAAACTAACCTAGCTACACGGCAGGACTAATTAGCGTCTACCAATGCCCAACTAAATGCTATGATCTGTGTCAGACTGACTTATCATTTGCCTGTCTATCCCTGCCTCCTGCACTTCTGGGAAGTATATGAACGTCACCTAATCTAGCAAATATTAACAGAGTGAGCAGCCAGCCTTAAATTGCTTGATTAATTTAACCAGAAGGCACACGATTGATCAAGATCATGTTGCAACTTATGTTCATTAACTCAACCGCATGCATCTGATCCTATCTGACGTAGACAGCAACCTCAACTGCGTCTCTTGGATGCTCTCTCTCCGTTCTGTTTAGAAAAAAGAGGTCCAGACCTCTTTTTTAGAAACAGCAAAAAAACATAGTTTTTCCGGAAATGTTAACGCCCACACGTGTGGGCGTTTGCACATCGCCCACACGCCTCCATCACCACTCATTTTGCCACGTATGAATAGATGACATCAGCAGAATTTTTTTTGGTTTTTGGCTTAAAAATGTTGTATCTCCTAAATAAAAAAGCGAATTAAAAATCCGTTTTCACCATTAAATCCGTCTCGACGAGATCTTCAAAACTAGACCCCATGTTGATATGTTTCGACAAAAATTTTTTTTGCCAGAAGTTGCCACGATGTTTACACTGCAGTTGCCATAGGGCTTAAACTAAAGTTGCCATGTGGCAATTTTAGTTTGTAAATCATGGCAATTTTAGTATTTTGATGATGGCAACTCCAGTACTTTGACCATGAAAATTATTTTTTGTATGAACCATGGCAATTTTACGTGCATGTATCATGGCAATTTTAGTTTATGGTTCATGGCAAGTCTAGTTTCTTAATTCCCCGTTTTATGAATGTCAAAATTTACTTTTAAATGTAGAAGAAAATAGCTGAAACATATCATGGCGACTTCGGTGTAAACATCATGGCAATTCATATGCAATAGACATGGCAACTTTTAATCCAAATTTTTTTTTCATCAAAACATATCAACATGGGATCTAGTTTCGAAGATCTCATCGCGAGGGATTTAATGGTGAAAACAGATTTTCAATCGGATTTTTCGTTTAAGAGATAAAACATTTTAAAAAACTGAAAATCCAAAAAGATTTCTGCATGCATGCATGCGATGACGTGGCAATCTGTTTACATTAAAGACGTGTGGCGCATCTCCCTTCCTGCCACACGTGTGGCAGTTAGCGCGACACTAGTTTTTGGAATACTGCAATTTACAAAACCTATGTTTTTGCTTCATCCAAACATCTCAAAGTATTTAATACCAACGTTTTTTTCAGAAACCATGGTATTTCCAAAAAACCGCAAAAATACTTTGCAAACAAACGCGTGAGATTGAATGGCCTTTGCCCCTGTCATTGTCCATGGATACGTCCAAACGTGTTTTTGGACATTTGATTAGATCCGGTTTAATGATCCGTGTTTAAATTTAGAACATCATTTTGACTCTCTTTTTTTTGTTATAGCCAAATACGTGAGTGCTGCACATAAATATCATCAAGCCAAAATGTTTGCACAAAAAAAAAGTTTGCCCAATTCTAAAAAAAAGCCAAACTGTTTGCACAAATTGATCACAGCGAGCATCAGCTGTACATTTTTGTTCTGAGAGAGATATTTTGAGTTATTTTGTGTGTGGATGCAACGCATAAAGGACACGTGGCCTACAGCCAGAAGAGAACTGGGCCACGTGCTCCTTCATAGGCGGTTGTCATTGGGTCAGTCAGTTAGCCGGGCTGGGCCAGGGCCGGACGGACTTCCCGGTGAGGTCCTCATCCTCTCTCCGCCGACAGGTCGTCCTGGTTCACATGGGGCGACGCTACCATGCTCCGTTGGGTGCCATAGTTATTCGCAAGACCTTGTCTTCACCCGGGCCGACGGAGATCTTCTCCAGATCCGATCGGCATTGTCGGAAAGACGTTGTCTTCGTCCCCATTGGAAAGGGCGGGGGGATCGATGGCCTTCATCTTCTCGGAGTCCAGTATCCGGTGGATCGATCCGGATCCGGGTGAGGGTGAGTGAGCCTACCTTCCATCCTTCTTACTCCCTCCATTTTTGTATACAAGGCCACAAACTCGGATTACAGGTACCAATGTAAAATTTAATGCCTGATGTACAACTCAACTTTTCTTCTTGTTTACTGGGATCATTAATACTCCACATACATATGCAAAGAAACTGAGTGGAGGAAGTAGCTGATTGTCATTATGACTGCATGCATGCAAGTATTAAACAGGTTGTTAGTACGAGAAAATATCATTAACTTTGCCTCGATTACTGTTGGTGGCCTTGTATAGATGCAAAATGTATATTTCATAGTGGCCTTGTATATAAAAATGGGGGAGTACATTTTTTAGATTTACGAGCACAGAGAGATTCTGTCATCGTGCCGGGTGTTCCATCCATTGTAGTGAACGGAGGCTCGACGTGGCTGTCCGTCCGTCCAGGGAAGAAAACAGAGTGGCTCTCATGTCTGCATAAATAATCGAAGCATTGACTCGGCCAATTCACCGATCGATTTGGTATACTACTTTTATTTAACGCACTTTGTTGCTAACTACTCCTACACATCCATGGACATGGCTGTTTCCAGCTCCGGGCCTCATCATGTCAACTAATCGGCTTATGAGCGTTGACATTTACTTTCTGTCGGTTAGAAAGAAAGCAACTTCTTGGAAGCCTCCGTGGGTGCACTCTATGAGGTCAATCATTTGGCCTAGTGGCCTTTCAAATAGTTCGAGGGGCACTTTCGAATTAACAATGTTGTCACGTACACCTCATCTTTGTAGCTTTCTGTTGAAGCAGATACTATTAAATCAGCCAAGCTTACGACTTGTCCTTGATGCGCACCATGACCATGTTCATGAGGTTCACGCCGGCTTATGTAATTGTATTATTAATTTGTCAAATCGGCTAGGCACATAACTAGAGCTCTCTATAATAGGATCCAACAGGGGCTTTTCCCAACCACTCACATACAAACCAACACAATTTTCATACCATAACCCCCCCCCCCCCCTCCCCCCCCCACACACACACACACACAAACCAAATACCTAAGCCGGTTCCCGGTGCCGGAGGAGATGGAGGTGGCCATTGGCGCCGCAAGCGGGCTCATTAGCAGCGTGCTGAATCAGTTGTCTAATGAGTTCGTGCAGGCGTATGTTGCCAGCGCCGAGCTTGGCCTCAACTCCCAGAAGATCAAAGATGATCTGATGCTCACGCAAGGGCTGCTGCACGAGGCCCAGAGGAGCGGCGTGATCGACAACCCTGGTCTGCAGGGGCTGCTAGTCAGGCTCAGCGCCAAGGCAGACGAGGCTGAGGACGCGCTAGATGAGCTCCACTACTTCATCATCCAGGACCAGCTCGACGGCACCTTGTACACGGTGCCAGATCTGGGTGATGGCCCCCGTAGTCATGCTCGCCACGGCCGCCATGCTCTTCGCCACACTGTCGGTAACTGCCTTGCATGCTTGTCTTGTTTGCCTATGAAAGATGTTGATGATGGTGATGTTGCTGTTACTCATAATCCACACATCGCAAACAAGCCTAACAATGGTGGTAATGATGGTCCAATTGATACTCTGCAATTTGATAGAGTGACCATGTCCAAGAAAATTAAATCAGTGATAGAGCAAATGCACTCCCTATGCGAGTCTGTCTCCAAGTTGCTCAACATAATTCCAAACCATAGAAGCACCGCAGTCACCATCTTTAAACGGCCTGTCACAGGATCAACCATTGCACAAGATACATTGTATGGGAGGAGAACCATTTTTGAGAAAACTATAGAAGACATCACCTGTGGTACATATCATAGTGAAACCCTTCCTGTTCTTCCTATAGTTGGCCCAGGGGGTATTGGAAAGACAACTTTCACCCAACACTTGTATAATGATAGAAGAACCAAAGACCACTTCACTATTAGGGTTTGGGTCTGTGTGTCAATTGATTTTGATGTGCTTAAGCTCACACAACAAATCCATGATTGCATACCTGCAACCGAAAGAGAAGAGAGCAGCACTGCCAATGGAACAAGAAATTTAGACAAGCTTCAGATATCCATTGCACATAGAATGAAGTCCAAAAGGTTTTTAATCGTCTTGGATGATATATGGAAGTGTGATAGTGATGCTGAGTGGAGCAACTTCTTACTTCCATTTACAAAGGGGGAAACCAAAGGCAGTATCATTCTTGTAACCACTCGATTTCCAAAAATAGAAGAAAGGGTTAAGAAAGCAACTATTACAGTAAACATTCAAGGTTTGGAGCAACAGGAGTTCTTGGACTTCTTCCAAGCATGTGTATTTGGTGAAAACAAACCCAACCAGCAATACAATGATTTAATTGATATTGGAATGAAGATTGCACAGAAATTAAAGGGCTCACCACTACCAGCCAAAACTGTTGCTCGATTATTGAAGAAAGACCTTTCTTGGAAACATTGGAGTAAAGTACTTGATAACAGTGAGTGGAAAAATCAAACAAATGACGATGATATCATGCCAGCCCTCAAAATTAGCTATGAGTACCTTCCTTTCCACCTAAAACAATGTTTTCCATATTTTGCCCTTTTCCCTGAAGATCACAGGTTTAAATTTTTAGAAATTACTTGCTTTTGGGCTGCAATAGGCATCATAGACTCTAGCTGCAAAAATAAGAATTACTTGGAGGAACTAGTGGAAAATGGTTTTCTCATGCGTGAAGCTGATTATGGTTTGGAGGGTCAATGTTATTTAATGCATGATTTATTGCATGACCTATCTCGGAGTGTTTCATCACAAGAATGTGCCAATATAAGTAGTTTGAGTTTTAGCGCTAACAACATCCCACAATCTATCAAACACTTGTCCATCACCATAGAGGATAGATATGATGCTAATTTTAGCAAAGAAATGGCTAAACTTGAGAGCAGGATAAATATGAGAAACTTGCGGACTTTGATGATTTTCAGAGAATACGTAGAAAGAGTTGCTGAGATTTTGAAAGCTACATTTAAGGAAGTAGAGGGTCTCCGTGTGCTATTTGTAGTAATGAACTCTTCAGACTCTATGCCAAAAAACTTCTCAAAACTTCTCCACCTCCGATACCTTAAAATTAAATCGCCCAGACGATTAAAAGTGAGTTTGCCTAGCACACTATCAAGATTTTATCACTTGATATTCTTAGACCTTTCAGATTGGCACGGTTGTTCTAATTTGCCTAAATACATTAGCCGCCTTGTGAATTTACACCATTTCATTGCTAATCATGAACTGCACTCCAATGTTCCTGAGGTTGGAAAGATAGAGCATCTAGAGGAGCTAAAAGAATTCCATGTTAAGAAAGAGAGTGTTGGGTTTGAGCTCGAACAGTTGGGGAAATTGACAAATCTTAGAGGAGAACTCTGCATATATAATCTTGAAAAGGTTGCAACCAAGGAAGAGGCTAATAAAGCTAATTTGGTTTCCAAGAGGAGTCTGGAAAGATTGACACTTGTTTGGCATAGAGTGGAACTTGCTGCATATGCTGCTGATGTTGTTGATGGTCTCCAACCACATGAGAATCTCAGAGAACTTGCTGTTATAGACTATGGTGGTTCCCTTGGTCCTCCTGGCTGGCTTTGCCGTGACATAACCATTAAACATTTGGAGTCTCTCACTTTAAATTGTGTTTCTTGGGGTACTCTTCCACCTTTTGGGCAGATACCACATCTGAAGATACTACGGTTGTCAAATATCGCCAGTGTGCGTCTTATAGGACCTGACCTCAGTTTCATGCACTTGAAGGAAGTTGAGTTTGAATACATGCCAGATCTTGAAGAGTGGGTTGTGGGACCTGATTGTCATTTGTTTCCAATGCTTGAAAGCATCAACTGCAGTAAGTGTCCCAATTTGCTCGCACTGCCCTTTTTGTCTGAGTGCCTTGTGCCTTGTACACAAGATATACAGCCCCGGTATCCTAGTCTGTGTAGATTTTCTGTCATTGGATGCCTGCAGTTGTCCCTGCCACCCATGCCTCACATTTCCACAATAGCCTTTGTTCATATTGGTGATTGTCCTGGGTCTATGCGTTATATGAAAAATAATTTGGAATTGGAGAGCTACAGCGGTGCATTAGCCTTCAACAATATGGGCAATGTAGAGCGTGTGGAATTTAGGAGGGGATCAAAAATTCCATGGACAGACCTCCAAAAGCTCACCTCCCTCAGGGTACTTGAGATTTCTGAAGACTCAAGCATGCAGTCAATGGCTCTCCTCTCAACCCTCGCGCCTCTCTCCCATCTAAGGCTAGTCAATTGCAGGAATCTAACAGTGGAAGGGTTCAATCCTGTTATCACAGTGAACCTCAAGAGGTTGATGGTCTATAATAGAGAGCATAGTGTAACCTGATCTATAGCCGCGGATCTTCTATCAGAGTTGGTGGTGGCTAGCAGGACCAAACTACTATTGCCACCTGCGGCGGGCTGCTTCCAGCTGGAACGGCTTAATGTGGATTGCATCTCAGCGGTGCTTATTGCTCCCATCTGCACCCTCCTCGCCACTACCCTCAAGGAATTATATTTCTGTAACGATGCGCGGGTGGAAAGCTTTGCGGAAGAGGAAGATAAAGCGCTTCAGCTCCTCACCTCCCTCCAGGACCTAGAATTTCACAAATGCCGGGGTCTGCCGTCCCTCCCTCAAAGGCTGCACAGCCTTCCTTCTCTCAGGGAACTAAGAGTCTATTTCTGCCCCGAAATCCGATCGCTGCCCAAGGGAGGCCTCCCTGCTTCACTGCAAAACATACATGTGGATGATTGCAGCGACGAGCTACAAGAGGAAATCAAGCACCTACAAGGCAACGAAAAATAGACCCAGATTTACAGGTGAAGTCCCAAGTCCTAACGCAATGTAAGAAGAGTTTTTTTTTTTCCTTTCTTCTCTGAAGGAAGTTCATCTCTCTATTTTTACTTTTATAGTCTTAACTTGTGAAATCTGGCAGGTGACAGATTAATTCTCTTCGATTGGAATGTGTATTCATGTAAGCTGTAAGTCCTGGATGCAAGTCATGTGACGTGTGCACATAGACGGTCCATCTGCCGGTTAGTATGTGTATATGTATGATTCCATTCACATTGCAATTAAACAGCCACTTTACATGACACGGCATATATCATTCTCATGCTTCTGCTGTTCTGCATCTCACACATACATCACGTCATTGTATATAATTCTTATATGGCTTCCTTTTCTATACAGATTTAGCAGCTCCCCACCAGTGCGTTTCATATTGCACTGGGCGTACTCGTAATTGAAATGGTGCGCTGCAGATTGCATGTAGCAGCTGCATGCGTGCCTGGTAAATTTTGAAGAACAAGGCGACACCCAATTGATGGACCTGGAGGTAAATGTCTTTCTGCAGTAGTTCCTATGTGTGCCTTTTCTAATTTGGATTAACCATCGTTATGGAAATGCTGCAGGCCTTAGATCATACAGTTTTTGTTACTTGGATTCTGCAGAACAATTCACAGACCAAGAGTGAAATTTAGAAGTTGGCAACTTGGCGTTCAAAGCTTGGTCGTTCCATCCAAACAACAATGTGTAGACAGAGAGCTGCGCGGTTGTGTGTAATCGACCATTTTGAAGTTAGTTAGTTTAATTACTTCCTCTCGTGGTGATTCATTACGCGATTAAACAAGTTACATATTTACATGTGGGTGTGGCATGATGTATCAAGATTCAGGTTTTCTGTGCTGATCCGTTTCATCACGCAGGCGTGTCACCCTCTTGACGAACCCTGAGGAAGGAGAGCTATGGTTCAAGGTTCACAACAGGGCGTTGGGCGCCACCCAGCCTCCTCTGTTTTCAGCTTCTCCGCTCTCTCCGTCGCTGTCTCTTTCCCGCCTCCACGACCGCCTTCTCCACTCCGCGCATCTGCTCTGGCCATACTTGGTGCCGCCGCACCGACAATGTGTGTCCGTTGTCTTCCACAGGAGACCACCTCCTCCTCTCCCGCACCTGCTCCCCTGTCCTGATTTCGCTCCGCCGCCACGTCGTGCGCGCTCTGTCGCCAGCTCCCCCACCCATTTCATCTTCCTCCACCACCTCCATGTTAGTTACTGTACATGATCTGACTTGGTCCTTGTGCACGGTACAGTGTTTGTTAGCTGCTCTTGGCTACTCAACTTCGCATCCTGCAAATTTTTTTCCAACAAAGTAGCATCCTGTACATGTACATAAACACTCCCTCATGGGATCAGCATTCCACACGAGACACAATGACGATGACGGCAGCCTTGGAAGATCAGTACATCATTTCTTCCTGCTGTAAGCTTAATTAGAAGGCTGGAATTTGATGATTGCGACCTACTTCCAGCAAGCAATTACCCCAGGAAAAGTTTCTTGTGTTGTAACTTTTTTTTTGCAGGCAATTTAGAGAGCTTTATTCATAAAAAGCAGTCCTAGGACAGTCAGCCAACAGGCTGGTCACTAGGAAGCTTGGAGTATCATTGAGCCAGCACTCAGTCACATTCAATGTGCAAGCACGCTTAGCACAGAGATGAGCTGGGATATTTGCTGTCCTCATTACATGTTGAATCTCAAAAAGGGAAAAATCTCTAGCTAGCTCTCCAATTTCATCTAAGATCGGAGCCACAATCGAACGTGTATTGTGGCGCGTGTTCCAGAGTGACACCACCTCTAGACAATCAGTTTCTATTATCACATGCGTAAAACCCCTCAGTTTGGCAAACTTGACACCTTCATGTATAGCAATAGCTTCCATGATGAAAGGGTCCGAGATTCCTGGCTGAGGTTTGCACCATGCCGCAAGCAAAGAAGTATTTGTGCGAGCAACGCCTCCACCTCCTCCTCAGCCTTCTTCAAAGTTCAGTGCTCCGTCCGTTGAGATCTTGATGATGCCTTGCTTCGGTGGTCGCCAGCCGTGGCCTGGTAATACCACCGGCTCCTTCCTGGGTAGCTCAAGGATTGCCATCACTTCTCTCGTACGTCTTGCTGTAGTCACCGGATCAAGAGCTGCGCCATCATGCTTCACCCGATTCCTAGAATGCCAAATGTTCCACATGATGGTGATAATGATGGGCCGATCTTTGTCTGTGATCCGCTGATCACATAAGATATCCCTCGCCCAAGTGGCAGGGTTTAAACTTGGAAGATTAATCTGGAACCATGCCCTCGCTGCATCCCAAAAACCAGCAGCGTGCACACAATGAATCAACGCGTGTTTCAAATCTTCTCCCATTGTATGACAGATTTTGCATCCATCAACTTCTGCTATATGTCGCCGCTTGAGTGTGGTCTCGTCAGGAAGGATTCCTCGGAGAACCCTCCACCAGAAGACACGCACTTTAGGAACAACATTGAGCTTCCACAGAGCTTTCCACATCTGTTTTTCTTCATTTGAAGTTTCCGTAACCGTTCCTTCCTCGAGAGCCGCACTCTCTTTCTGAGTCATAAGAATACGGTACGCCGATTTGACAGTGTACAAGCCTGATCGCTCAAACGCCCACGCAAGGGAATCCGCACGGCCGTTCATGCTTAAAGGAATATTAAGAATTGCCTGTGCATCAGTCGCAATGAACGTGTCATAAACCAACTGCTCATTCCATCTACCAATCTGTGGATCCAGTAAATCTGCAACTCTGTCAACAGTGGTGTTGGCTGGTCTCACCATCGGTTTCATAGAGCTCGTTCCTGGTATCCATTTATCGTCCCAAACTGAGATGGAAGTTCCATCTCCAACTCGCTTTATAAGACCAGCATCAAGTGTTTCTCTTCCTGCAATAATTGCCCGCCAAGTAGCCGACGCTGATCGGGGGCATGTTGCTTGCATGAAGTCGGTGTCAGGGTAATATCTACCTTTCATCACTCTTGCACACAAGGAATCCGGCTTCGTCATAAAACGCCATCCATGTTTCCTAGTAGTGCAAGGTTAAACTGATGCAAATCTCGGAATCCCACTCCACCCTTGCATTTTGGTGTCGCAAGATTTTGCCAGGATACCCAGTGCATTGATTTCTTGTCAAGAGAACTACTCCAAAAGTATTTTGCCATAGGAGTAGTCAGACTCTTACATACCTTCTTGGTTAAGAGGAAAGTACTCATCGGATAGGTCGGGATTGCTTGCACAACTGATTTCAACAAGGTTTCTCTACCTGCGCAAGCCAGGAGCTTCTCAGACCACCCTTGTATTTTTCCTTTCACCTTATCACTGACATACTCAAAGGTGCTGCTAGTGATCCTCCCCACCGCAGTGGGTAGACCCAAATATCTCTCATTGAAAGCCTCTACCTGTATGTCCAAAACCCTTTTAAGGGTATTTTTCAAAGCACTCGGAGTGTTAGTACTAAAAAATATGGCACTTTTATCTCGATTCACACTTTGTCCCGAGGCGGCCCCATAAACTTGAAGGATTGTGTTTAGGCGCACTGCACTATCTTCATTTGCACTGATAAAGATTAAACTGTCATCAGCAAACAAAAGATGGCTAACCCATGTAGCTCTATAGCTTACTCTGATCCCCCTGTCAATCCATCCCACATTGTAAAATTTGAGTAAGGAGGAAAAACCTTCTGCACAAAGCAGGAAAAGATAGGGGAAAACCGGATCGCCTTGCCGAAGCCCTTTGGAAGGTGTAAAGTACGGCAAGAGATCGCCATTTACTCTCACTGTAAACCTGACTGAAGTGACCCATTTCATAATTAGCCTGACAAAGGCCATGTCATATCCCAACTTCAGCAGAACTGCCTCAAGATAACTCCATTCGACTCAATCATAGGCCTTCATCATATCGAGTTTGACAGCACACGAGAAGTTTTTCCCTTTTTTCCTTCGTCTCATCGTGTGAACAGTCTCATAAGCTACCAGAACATTATCAATAATGAGACGTCCCGGTACAAATGCACTTTGTTCTTCACTAATTACCTCATCCAGATCATCTCTTATTCGGTTTGCCACCGCCTTAGCTGCAATTTTGTATGGTACCTGACAGAGAGCAATCGGACGGTACTGTGTAATTGACTGAGGGTGTCGTACCTTCGGGATAAGTGTTATAGAAGTATCATTGAGCCCCACCGGTAATTCGCCTCCATTCAAAAAATTAAGCACAGCCTGAGTCACATCCTCGCCAACAAGTGCCCAGTGTCGCTGAAAGAACCCAGCTGTGAAGCCGTCTACTCCAGGAGCCTTTGAAGGCGCCATCTGGAATAACGCTTTTCGTACCTCTGCTGGTGTAAAAGGTTTTGTAAGTTATTCATCTCCTGAGAGATTTTGACAGGAACATACTGAAGAAGCCCACTAGGATCAACCGATCCTTGGGAAGTATACAAATTTTGGTAGAAAGACTGCCCTTCTACCTTGTCTTCACTTTCATTCATGCAAAAAGAGCCATCTGGACGCATTAGGCCCTGAATTTTGTTGATCCTTTTCCTTTGAGCTGCCTGAGCATGAAAATATCCTGTGTTACGGTTGCCATCTCGAAGCCAAGGAACCCGCGAGCGCTGGCGAGCCCAAATCTCTTCTCGATGTAATGCTTCACGTAGCTTTTGGGCAACACTCCTTTCCTCGTCATTGGGGCCACGTCCAACTGAACGCATCCGGAGTTTGTCCAAACGTTTCTGCAACTGACGAACTTTGCGAGTTAAACCCCCAAACTCCTTTATACCCCACGGTTCAAGTACCCCTTGAAGGTGTTTTAGGGAATCAGCGAGGCCTTGGAGGCCGAGGGAGCGTGTTCGGCCTCTCCACATGTCTGCCACCATTCGATCATAGTCAATGTGTGTTTGCCAAACATTTTCGTACCTGAACTGTTTGGTTGACCTGGGACGAACGGAGTGAGGAGCACGTATTTCAGCAACCACAAAACAGTGATCAGACTCGATCGAACTCAAATGTCGCACTCTGATGTGTTGAAACCTTTGCCGAAATTCCTCATTAGCAAATGCTCTGTTGAGCCTTGCTTTTACATTAGCCTCTCCAGACTGTTGGTTGTCCCATGTATATGCTGTGCCGGGCCAACCTAAATCCTGGAAGACAATATCATCTATAACTTCTCGGAACGCTCTCATTTGTGCCTCAGGTCGAAGCGATCTGCTGAAATGCTCACAAGCGTACATCGTTTCGTTGAAGTCTCCCATTCAAAGCCATGCCTCATGCAGCAAAGCATGCAACGTACGCAAAGAGAGCCAGCTATTGTGTCTATCTGTTGCTCTAGGCGCTCCATAAAAACCGGTGAAACGCCACACCGGTGAGTTCATATCTTTATTCTGCACCAAAACATCTATATGAGAGGTGCTATAATTCCTCAGTGGAGACGGGCATGGAGTGTTGCAGCTGCTAAACTGTTGGAACGACGGGGTGCCGATGATCACACAACACCCCATCCAGCCCAACCACAACTTCACCTACCAGTTCGACGTCGCCGGGCAGGTAGGCACCCTGTGGTGGCATGCTCATGACGCCTTCCTCCGGGCAACCGTGCACGGCGCTTTGGTCATATGGCCCAGAGACGGCACAGGCTCCTATCCATTTCCTAAGCCTCACATAGAGATCCCAATTATCATAGGTTTGATTTTCCACGAATGAATGAATAATATCAACATGCATTTGATGACCGTTTAAGATATGGGCATCTTCTATGTATGAGAGTTTCTTAACTGAGCTGCTCTTGTCGTGCCAGGGGAGTGGTGGGAGAAGGACCTTGCACAGTTGGACAAGAACTTTAGTAACGGTTACCTTGATGATTTCTCTAGTGGGTCCACAATCAACGGCAAGCTTGGAGATCTCTTCAATTGCTCCGGTAATCAACAGTATTTTTGTCTTATACTCCCTACCGCCTTAGGCCATCCGGGTCAAAATCTCCCCACAAGTGTGCTCCCAATATTTTCTTGCGTTTTCATCCATTGTGGTTGGATTCATGAACATGGTAGCATGATCCTCCGCCTTCAATTTTCTCTCTTCAGACGCCAACTTGGTCTTCCATTTCTCATCCTCCAACATCTTGATCTCATTCCATTTTGTCATCATCTCTTGTCCATGTTCAGCCGCCAACACCTTCTTGGCCTCAATCATGGCAACAAATTCTTTTTTGTATTTGCTACCGTATGCATTCCTCTTCTTTCTCTTTTTTGTAATTTGGTTCCCTTCAAGTCTATTGTTGGCCTCTTCATCCACCTCGTCGTCTTCCTCAACGGATATGCTCAACCTTGATCTCTTTGGAGTGGTCTCTGCAACTCTTTAAATCCACTCCTGGTATTTGCAAAGCTCTTTATAGCAATGATGCAACGCGAACGGCTTGTGGCCGAATTCTTGTTCCCATACTTGAAAAGTTTTTTTGGATGTATGGGCCATACTCCGTGACATGCATACCGCTCGGTGGTGCATGATTCACTTAATTGATGCATCATGACCATCAGTTACATTGGTCATGAATGGTGCACCAAAGATGCCCAAGAGACCCTTGCGTATGGCTTGATTATACCTCCTATGAGTTTTTGTAGTACTCTGCAATTCTCTCCCCAAGCATAGCCTTGGTTTGATCCATTTCAACCGTTGCATTCATGGAGATATTCATCCAAGCATAGCATAGAGCCACATATTCAACTTGATTGTTGTTGTGAGTTTGTGACCTTGATGACCGCTTGCTTCGGTCACCTCCCCAAGTTCATCTTTGTTGGCCACCTCCTCTACGGCCAACTCCTCTTCTTCCATCTCTCTTCTGCCACCTCCTTTTCTTCGGCCACCAAGTTGAATCATAATTGAGATCATCTAGTCCCACCCTACCCAAGGGCCCCAAAGATGACAAAAATTCCGACGTGTTCATCTCCATTCCACGACAACAAACCCACAAAACCCCATCATCATCTTCCACCAACAAGCACCGTCAAATTCATTGGCTCAAATGTAAAAGATGTTTTTGTTACCTTGTTGGCATTTCCTCCAGCACTTGACGGCCGCGACTCTCCTTGCCGGCTGTGTCATCCGGACGCACCGGAGCAGCAGCCATAGGAATGGCCGGAGATGATGCATGAGGCGTCAGATGTGGATGGGGGCCCGGAGTGGCCTTCTTCTTATTTTACTTTGCGGCCTCCTTGGCGAGGGCCGTCCCCATAGCTGTCGATTTTCCATCTCTCTTGCCGCCGGAGAGGGCGGCTAACCATCGCCCAAGAGGAAGTGGCCACCCCTGTGGTCGGTATTTGTGGCCGATGCAACTTTTTTATGCCCAACCTCTTCTTTGGCCGAGGTGGCGGCACGGGGTGCTTTCCGGCGGTGACAAGCCGACGGCGGTGGCCAGCGGGGTGGATATCCATTCCGGTGATGGGACGAGTCATCAGTGGCGACGGAGGCGCGTGGGGGCGACAACTGCGGGAAGATGCAATCGCGAGGGCAGGAGAAAGAGGCACACAACTTTTGCCTGTCCGTGCAACCGCCGAGTATATTCCGGCGGTTTTGAGGGGATTTTCGGCGGAGGAGTAAAAATTACACCCCTTTATAGATTTTTGGTGATCGACTAGGTTCACTAAAGGAGTAAAATCGAAAATATAGTCCCAATCGCGAGGGTAGGAGAAAGAGGCACACAACTTTTGCATGTCCGCGCAACCGCCAAGTATATTCAGGCAGTTTTGAGGGGATTTTTGGTGGAGGAGTAAAATTACACTCCTTTATAGATTTTTGGTGATCGACTAGGTTCACTAGAGGAGTAAAATCGAAAATATACTCCCTAATAGACTTTTAGGGGATCGGCTAGAGTTGACCTTGGTCCTAAATAAGTGTCGTTTTGAAGTTGTCTTATTTCATTGAACCAGTTGAAACTTTAGTTAGCGATTCACTTATTATATATTGGGCTTGGATATTTCAACATGGTACACGTAAAATTTGTCTTCAAATATATAGTTTTGTAAAGTTTCTTTGACTTGTTTGATGTCAATACATCTACCTTTTTTGGGATTGTTTATACTTATAGCTACAAACTTGATTATAAGAGCATCTCAATAGTTCTAGTATTCATAAAATAACCACCATTTCCGAGAAGTTGGGCCAAAAAAATTCCACAACAATTGTCGTAACCATGCAATTTTTTTACGGGATCCTGTAAATTCTCGTAAACTCCCTAGACAGATGGCCTTTGCCATAAAATCTAAGTGCCACAAGAGTCCACTATGCCACCACCGCGCCGCCGCCGCCAACCATCGTCGTTCATGGTCCGCCGTCGCGTGAGTTCACCATCGCTATCATGCCACTGCCGAGAACCACTTGTAGTAGAAGTTTATAGGAACTGAGGAAAGACCTCACCTAGGAAATTCCACTAAATTATATAACCACTTTTATTAGTACTCCCTCTGTTCCTAAATATAAGTCTTTTAGATATTTCAATAAGGACTACATATGCTAAAAAGACTTATATTTAGAAACGGAGGGGGTAGTTTTTTACATGAGCTAATGAAAATGCTTTAAACATAGAATTGTTTCACCCGCTATAAAACATGGAATAGTTTGACTTAGGGCAAACTCAGAAGTCCTGTAGTCCAAAAACTCAAGTATATTAATGGCAAGACGATGTTGATTACACCCGCTCTGCAACAACACGATATCAATAATGTATATAGTCTATGCTCGTTGAAAAAGGATTTCTAGCTACTTTACTGAATGCAGTGGTTCTTCAACTCTGAATTGAAGGCGTGTTGGAAGATGGCTACGTGCTGGACGTGGAGCCCGGCAAGACGTACCTCCTGCGATTAATCAACGCGGCGCTCTTCTCCGAGTACTTCCTCAAGATCGCCGGCCACAAGTTCATGGTGGTCGCCAGCGATGCCAACTACGTCAACCCCTACACCACGGACGTCATCGTGATCGCCCCAGGTGAGACGGTGGACGCCATTGTCATTGCTGACGCCGCCCCCGGCAGGTACTACATGGTCGCGCTGCCCATCCAGGCGCCTCCGCCCGACCTGCAGACGCCCGAGTACACCACCAGAGGGATGGTTGAGTACCAATGAAAAAAATAGCGCGCTATAGCGTCGCTAATAGCACGCTATAGCATATAGAGAATTGTCTCGCTAAATAAATCAATGTACAATGCCTCGCTAATAGCACGTTATAGCGCGCTATAGCACGCTAATAGCATATTTTCAGGGGCGACGCTATTTTCTGTAGCGCGCTATTTTTTTCATTGTTGAGTACAGCAGCGTCAATACCTCAAGGCGTGACCATGTGCCTGCCGTTGCGCCTGAGATGCCTAACCAGCATGGCACGATCAAGTCTTTCTACTTCCACGGCAACCTGAGCAGCCTTCGCCAAGAGGTGCCGGTGCGTGCCGACGAGCACCTCTTCATCACGCTCGGCTTGGGCTCCATCTGCCGGCGAGACGGCCAGTCCTGCAACAGGGAGGGCAATCTGGAGAGCATGCTGGTGGCCAACATGAACAACATCTCCTTCCATCTCCCGGCTGCGATGACTACTCCGTTCCTCGAAGCGCACTACTACGGCTGCGCCCCCGCCGGCACGGGCACGACGGAGCTTGCTGACCGGCCGCCAAGGGCGTTTAACTACACCGACGGTGCCCTTATCACGTTCGGGCCCGAGGAGATGCTGCTGGAGCCGACGTCCAGGGCAACTGTGGTGCGCCGGTTCAGGCACGGCACCGCGGTGGACGTGGTGTTCCAAGGCACGGCGATGCTGCAGGGCGATTCCAACCCGATGCACCTTCACGGCCATGACATGTTCGTGCTCGCGCAGGGGCTCGGCAACTACGACGCTGCCAGGGATTCGGCGAGGTACAACCTAGTGAACCCGCCGAGGAAGAACACCGTCCTCGTCCCTAGTCTTGGGTGGGCAGCCGTTCGATTCGTGGCAGACAATCCAGGTGCGTATTAGAGTGATTTTGCTTGTGCTGCGTGCGTCCCTCTTAGGTGTCATGAAAACAGTAAATTCTCTTTGGATATCCAGTGAAACGGAAAAGGGAAAATAGAGCATCTTGTTTTTATCTATTGAATATCCAAAATAGGGCAATGACAGAATCGTTTTGCAGATCGGAAACGTTTTGCAGACCTGGATTTCCAAATAGGGCAATGACAAAATGATTCTGTGACCACCAATTTACATGAAAAATGTGACGGTTTGACTAAACGAAACTACCCACATATTAGTAAAGTGGGTTTCATGTAATACTATATTTCCTGAAAAGAATTCTATGAGACCAGGTCTCACGGGTTAGCAGGTGAGACCCATACTGATGGATGACACGTGGCATTCACAAATAATAAAGCATCTACCCCCTCCCCCCCCCCCCCCCCACCCCACTTGAAATCAGGGGGGAAGAGATTAGATACTTTGTGATTTGTGAATGTCACGTGTCATCCATCAGAGCGGGTCTCACCTGCTAACTGTGAGACCTGGTCTCATATAATTTCTTTCCATATTTCCTATATAATATATTTTATGTATGGTTGGGTCAAAGTTTGAAAAATTATTTCTTGAACAATTAAAAATCAAGTGAAGACTACACTTAATTGATGGTTTTTCTTGGGTATTTATTGAACAATTAAAAATAGAGTCAAGTTTTAATTTAATTGGTAGTTTTCCTTGTGTATGTACTCATAAATTTTCCTTAGTTGGATACGGAAGATAGACTCCAAAGAACTAATGCATGGTTGTTTCGTATGCCACACAGGAACATGGCTCATACATTGCCACTATGAGTTCCATTTGTCGATGGGCATGGCTGCAGTATTCATTGTAGAGGATGGGCCAACAGTGGATACGTCCCTCCCTCCACCGCCTCGGTATTTCTTGGACGCGTCGACTTTCGTGAGCACCAGCTCCTCCTCTGCCGGGCAGCAGCTCTTCAATTCTGTCTCTGCACACTCCACGACACTTATTAATAATACTAGTCGTCAACCCGTGCATTCGCACGGGTTGGTGATCTAAAATTTTCTATCAATCTGTATTTTGAAAAAATATGTCTTTTTTATAAGGACCACTATACTTGAAAGATATTCTAAGAATATGCCTGTAGAGTCACAACGATTTTCATAAGAATGTATGCATATAGGTTAAATGAAATCATCATGTAACATCACCAAGCTAAAATGCTAATGACATAGAATCACGATATATTGCTAAATATTCTCTAATATGAAGATACAATCATGTGTGAATAATTTCCGTAATTGTTGTTTATTGTGTAGAGACGCCCAATATCTTGCTTATTTTCTGATGCATAGAGTATATGACTTTTTATACTTGTAACTACTCAACGAAAATTGAACAATAAAAATTCTAGATAGTCTTGCAATTTTATTTCCATTTCCCAAATTATTTCTCGTTTACGCTAATATATCTAGAATGATATCTTGAGGCAATTCTAAGACTCAAACTATAGAACATTAGAATTTCTATGTGACACCTAATATTAAATGGCACACATAAACTTCTCTAAATTCTATTACTAATATATATATAGAAGTTTTGAAAAAGGTCAAGTTATTATATGTAGTAACTTAAAATGTTTTGACAAGCCGTTTCATAACAGTAACTTCTAATACTTTGTGAACATTTATGTTACGAATATCAAACATGAAATTAAATAGTATTGTTTATTATGACCATATATGAAAAATCGTCCTTAAATATTTTACTTTAAATATGATATTTTTCATCCTGTAGTAAGTAATTAGCCTTTCGTCCAACTCCTACAACGAATGTGCAGATAAATAGGCGGTTCTAGAAATCCATATTGACTAATGACTGTGAAAATCTGACCATTTAATTGAATGCTGAAGAGAAGAAGATATGGGTCGTGATAAAAAGTGTAGAGTTTCAAAAGCTTGGTTAAAACATGCAGTGGTGGCCTTTGGAGAGCCAAAGGTAGGTAAAAAGCTACTTACTTAATTGACGAAGTCTATACATAATAAATCGATGGGCATCCTCTAGAATCATAATAAATCGTTAGAGGATGAAGGTGAAACAATATGGTCGATTCATTTGTTCATAACTATACATTAATTTTGCATTCGAAGTCTAGATCCTAATAGTGATGTCAAAGTTGCCAAAAGAATACTACTTTTGTTGTGGGAAATTATTTGTCGGGCCAAGAGAAAAGACTGATATTTAGAAATCCCAAACCCAGTAGCCATTCAAACATGGTACCGGCAATAGGAAAACAATGTGCAACCCAAAGGAAATTAGCTAGTGACACATACCAGCTGAGAAACGCCTCACCCACATGTGAGAAAATGAAGGAAATATAGGCCTGAAGGAAATTATTCAAAATATTTAACATGATATATGTGCATGCACACTGGTCTAAAAAAATGAAACAAACAGAAGAAGTAATGCAAAAACAATGTTTTTTGCTCAAAATGTCAAAAGAGTGGTGCAATAAAGCAAACCTCTGGTTGGGCAAGCGCTCACACGATTGAGGCTAGCCATTATTGTGACGCTGATTCAAATATCCTTCCCAGGCTGAAAATCTGACTACTGCCATGTAAATAGGAAGCAAAATGCTGAAGCATGTAAAGAGCCTGAGCAAAATTTCCTTTCAATGGTGGAGGCCCGATCATCTCTTGTAGACGATTACTTTGTGCTGACTGCATGCTCACATCAAATCGGCCATGTTATTTCTGGCCGTTCATGGACTCATGGACATGCACCTACAGGCTAGCTTGATTCAACCAAGTACATCACAAGTCTATGTCAAAGAATTTGTGACATCATGTGCGTGTCTTTTCCCAAATAGACCGAAGGGATTAGCATAATATACCTCCGTCTCAATGCGGAATCAATCCAGCAGCCTGCTATCTTCTTTACATTCATGTTTCTACCTTATAATTTCAGCTGCTGTCAACATCGATCGGCTAGGGAATAATCGAGCTATCCTGCCCGAAGGCACCCCGCTGCAGCTTTTCATCTCCTACCAACACCAATCGGCAAGGAAGTAATCTAGCTGCATAAGTGCACCACCTCAACCTACCTCCTTCAGCTTGAGACGGATGATGGATATTTTCCCATGGAAGAAGAGAGACTCGTTGGATTATTTTTTTCATGGGAGAAGAGAGCGTTGATGAGAGGGAATAGATCTTGGAGAATAGTTAGATAGAAATCATGGAGATTGATGCCGTGGAGCTCTAGGTAGTTGGAGATTGAGATGTGAGTTTTTCTCCTTCTACTGATCGAGACGTGAAAAGAGGCGTGCAGTTTGTAG
The DNA here is from genome assembly GCA_963921465.1 of Triticum timopheevii. NCBI lineage: Eukaryota > Viridiplantae > Streptophyta > Magnoliopsida > Poales > Poaceae > Triticum > Triticum timopheevii. The sequence continues at coordinate 674,172,472 of OY997274.1, forward strand.
ATAAATTGGTATAGAAGGTTTTTTTATTTCTATTTTTTGACCGACCAACATTATGGGCCTTGGGCGTTTTCTATGGGAGTTTTTTACTTTTATTTTTCAACCAAAAAAGATTATGGGCTTTGATTTTTTACTGAATAGATTTATGGTTTTGAGAGAGAGAGAGAGAGAGAGAGGTGCTTTATGGGGCTTGACTTTTTTTCTAATGATTCTATGGTTTTGAGAGAGAGAGAGAGAGAGAGAGAGAGAGAGATGCGTGAGAAAGAAAGAAAAGAGATGTGAGAGCGTAAGCCAGCCCAAAAAAATACGTGAGAGTTGTGAGTCCGTAGGAGTACTCCTATTTTCATAACCAAGAAAAGAGACAGGGAGTTGTAGATAGATTGTGGGAGAAGCTTTTTAAGTCATTTTTCTTATTTAACAGATCGTTTGAGAGTTTTTTTAGAGACACGTGAGAGATTGGGTCATGGGAGAGAGATAAGTTAGTTTTTTTATTGGAGAGATAAATGAGACGTGGAGTAGGATACCTGAGTTTTTTTCTATGAGCCGATCTACACCGTAATAATTCTCGGTCCCACCTGATTAACAGCTCGTAAAAATCTAATTAACGTGGGAATTTCTAGGAAGTGCCAAATTAGTATTGAAAAGGTATAGATAGATAGATAGATAGATAGATAGATAGATAGATTGATTCCAATAAGGCTGCTCATAGTGGATAGCATCATAAGTCAGTAGTACTATTAATATATTAGTATCTTCACGATATTAATATATTCCCTTATCGAAAAATAATTCAGTACTATGCATATGATGTATGATACTATCTCCGTATTGCATAGTACTCCCTCCTTTCCGGTTTATAAGACTTAATTTGAAAATCTCTTCAACCAAGATAGATGATCAATGATGGAATTAATTTCATAGTTTGCAAAAGTACTTAATTAGTATGCTCTTTTTTTCAAAAAGTTATGTATATCGATGCATTATATACAACACATGCATACATGACCACTAAACCCTAGTAAAAAAATGGCTTTAAGTCGCTACAACCCCTGCATACATTATATTTGACCACCTTCGATTCTCCCTAAATCCGGCGATGTCCCTCACCGTCGCTCATGGGCCAGGCTCCCCCTCAGTGCACTCGTCCTATATTCCTCCTTGGCGACGTCCTCGACGCCACTGCACGCGTCCCTGTGGTAACTCTAGTCGACGCAAATTGCCGGCGCAGCTCGCTCGCCTCTATTTCCAGAGGTCACTACTCCTCATCGCTGCTTCTGCCTTCCGGCTCGGGCATGGATCTAAAACAAGCTGTGGTGTAGGGTGCTGCTCCCTTCTCTCGGTGGTGGTCGGCAGTGGAGACGGGCCCGAGGGGAGAGGAGCATGGGGTGGAGCTCCGGCCGTGTTCCTCAACTGCCAATTGGATCCCGCGCGTGCGGCTGGTTCTTGTGGCTCGCGAAGCCTTGGGCGGCGATGGTGCTCCTTTTGGACTTATTTTGGTGCCCGGCGTGCTTTGGTTGCCCCGCGTGCGTTTGTCTGCAGTTGCGTGCGTGCTTGGCTCGTGTGCATGTATGTGTGTGGTTCGTGCGTTTATCTACCCGAACTGTCTGGGCATTGGCCGGATGATCCGGGTAGGTACCCATGTGATATGAATACATCGTGGCGGTTGCGGGTGGCTGGACGTCCGGGTTGGTGTCCGGATGTTCGGGCGGTGGCAGGATAATCCAGACTGGAGTTTGAATTTTTCGGGCTGGCAGCTGGATCATCCGGGCAAGTGCAGACTTGTCTGTCTTTCCTTCTCCTCGTTTTGCTCCAGTCCATGCCTGGTCTTCCTCCTTAGCTATTCCATGGATGTTTTTATGGTACCTGAGTATGCAAAGTGTTTCCATGGATGTTTTCATGTCTCATGGGAATGTACATGAAGCTTAAAGAGAAGAAAAACAGCCTAAGTTTTGATAGCCTTGGGAAAGATGGAGGATCATGAACCCAAATACAACTGTTAACACAACACTCTCACCCAAGGTGTGTGCAACAAAATTAGCCTCTCGAGGACATTAGATCTCGGTTGCTCCCCACCCCCCCCCCCCACCCCCCCCCCTCCTGCGGTGCCGACCACCCCCTGGTCCAGCGGCGGCGGATCCGGCCCCGCGCGCCTCCCCCGCCATCTTCGGCCGCCGTGGAGTCCCCCCTCCTCGCGCGCCTCCACCCCCTCTTCCCGCGACCCCGGGATTCTCCCCGGCGATTCTTGGGTTCCCCACCACCAGCTGCCGCTCCAACCTGTTGGACGGCGGCGTGGCCGGTTGCGGGGGCGCCTGCGGCCTGCCTCTCGTGCAGGCGTCCCCCTCATCTCCGGCGGCCCTGCCGCCCCACCCCTGAGCCACGGTGACGGCCCTCGCGTGGAGGCGGCGATGCATCTGTGGTAGTGGCGAGCACACGGCTTCTCGCGGCGGGTCCTTGCCGGCGCTGTTTCGGTCCCGGCAGCCTTGGGTCCGCGTCTCTCCGGTGTCCCTTGCTGATGGCGTCTTCCGGGCAGCTTCGGCCTCAGCGACCAGGTAGCTGCGTCCCCTCAAGCTCACCTGGATCGCAGACTCCCGGCGGCTAAGGCCACGACAGCTTGGATCTGTGTCCTTCCAGTCCTAGCCCCCCGCTTGGTTCGCCACGTCGCCCTCCCTACCCTAGACACCTCAAAGCATCTCCCTTTGCCAGATCCAATGCTCGCGAGTTCGGTGGCGGTGCCATCCTTCGTCGGCAAGTGCAGCCTCGCCAACCCCGTTCAGTCTTGGTGGTTTCGACCAACGTTGGCCTTTCATCTATGATTCCAGATTCGGCGGCTGTGGGATCGCTTTGCTTCAGGCCAGGGAGAGATCCCTGCTCGGTTTGCCAGTGCTGGCAGCGATGGCGCCTGTGGGTGTCGTTTCCTTCTTGGAGGCGCTGTCAAGGCCTTCAGCTGCGCCCCTCTTCGAGCTTAGGGGAAACCCTAGGTCCGGGTCCCTCAGACCGGATAGTGACGGCGTCTCGGCGTCGTCTTCCTTCCTGCAGGCACTATCTTCTCGCTCGTGGTGTCCCCGGTTTTGGCTCGGGCGGTGTTGGAGCTCTCGTTGGTTTGGCATCACCGCTTTTGGTTCGGGTTTGGTAGGATTAGCTGTGATGTATCCTCTATTCGGGCCGAGCATCCCTTGTCTCTCTGCTCTGGGCACCATGTTCACACCTGCTTGCGTTTGTGTCATGTGTTGTACCCCATGTACTCATTCTACTCCTTCTATCAATGGAAAGATACGCAACTTTGCGTATTCGCGAAAAAACAAAATTAGCCTCTCTTCGTCTCTTGGACAGAACAAAAACTCTAGTTTAACAAAAGAAGAGACTTGAATACAGATATCCCGCTCTATTGGCACATCACCACTTATTTTGCTACTAGTTAAATTTACTGATCTAAATTTCCCTATCTAACTTATAAACCCAACCAGAGTCCAGAGGTACCAAGTAAAAACTTCAAAAAAAAAAACTTGTTCAACTCACTCTTTTAACTGTGATACATGCGATTATTTTTCTATGTTTCAGACCTTTTCCTTATTCACACGTCATTGCATCAATTTCTTGTAAATCTACTCCTCACTAGACGTTGGTTAATCCAGATCGCTGGAGTCAACCTCGAGTCCACGCTTTCCTACTTGTATATAATTGTGGATAGAGTGAGGCCGGAGGTCGACATTCAGATCCTTGGCAAATTGGCTGCCCTTCGATCTCTCCGGCTGGAAACCACCAAAACAAGTAGAGGAAGAAGAGGGTCCTGCCACAGTGATCACCGCGAACGACTGAGTACCAATCCTCAATTCAGATCCGCAGGTAAGCAGCAGCTACCAGCCCTTCCCGTCCACAACTGAATTTGCTCTCCTGAACTTGATTTCTGCTCTGGCTGATGATCATGTGCATTGCTTTTGTCTTTATTTTCGCCACGTGTTGTATAGGCAGATGAGCTCATGGAAGCAAGTCATATGTATTAGGTGGGCTGATATATGAGTACTATATACCATTTATTTCTTGGGGTTTTACAGAAATGGTTCGGTTATAAAATGGGTCTGTCGTCAGCACCTACTGGTGTTACAAGTTACAACCACCTTATAAGAAACCCGACATAGCCTGTGTAGTATGTACAAATGAAAAAAAAATCTTTTCCATACATGAAAATTACATACCCCCTGAATGTCTGTCTAGTGGCTTATTGCTTGATTAGTTTGTATGGTTAGTCATGTGTCCTGTTGTCTAGGGACAGAGCTCTGCAACACCTGAAGATGTGTTTGACTTTTTTTTTTGCGGGGAAAGATGTGTTTGACTTGTGGGTGCATGTGTGTGTACCTTCAGTTAGTTTATTACTCCCTCCGTCCTAAAATTCTTGTCTTAAATTTCTCTAAATACGAATGTATTAAGTCATGTTTTAGTATTAGATACATCCGTATCTAGACAAATCTAAGACAAGAACTTTGGGACGGAGGGAGTAGTATATAAATGAAATTACGGAGCTCGCTGCTAGGCAATTGGCCGGGATCACATCTCATCACTGTGTGATATGCAACGCTTTGGAGACAAATTTTATTTCGGTGTCCTGTCGCTCGCTTTGTATGGTGCGTGGTCAGAGATGCTTCAGAGCCCCGGAACATTTGTGTCAAAAAAGAGCCCAGGAAAAATAATTGTTTAGAAATTTAAAAATAATTCTAGAATGGAAAAAAGTTCTAGAAATTGATTTTTTCTCAAATGTTAAAAAAGTTTCCAATTCCAAAATTTTCATGATTTCTAAATTATCTCGATTTTTCTGAAAACGTTCTTTTATTTTACAAAAAATTCAAATTTTGAAACATGTTAATAAAAAAGTGTGAATACTATTAAAACTTTGTGAAGATTTCGTAAAGTTCTAAAAAGTTATTGGAATTTGTGAACTTTATCTTTTTTAGAAATGAGAACATTTTTGGGAATTCCATAATATATTTTATAAAAAATAATAAGAGATAAAAGCTTGTAATACCAGTAAAGAAAACAAAAACCAAATAGTAATCTTCTAGAAGCTTCGTAAAACTAGAAAACCAGACCTTGTTTGAAAAATGAATGCAATGCTAATCTCTAGAACTTGTGCCTCAGACCATGTTTGCAAGGCTGGAATTTGATTATTGCAATTCCAGCTCCAACTAGCAAGCATGCGAAGAACTTCTAGTCCTGTTGTAACTGCTGCTTGCTTCAGTCAGGACAAGCTATAGCTTGTTAACCCTGCGGCCTTGTATAATGAAAGGTGGTTGGTAAAAATAAAATGAGTTTTTCTTAAGCACGAGTGCTTACCTCTATAGTAGGGGTGTCTAATTAAGCGTCTCCCGTCGTGTTTCCCCCACAGGTCGTCTGGCGAGGAAGCAGGCAGTGCTACATGCCGTGAATCCCCCTTTCTCGCTCACTCGGTGTGCAGTTGGGAAGAGGAATGGGCACCAGGGTCCACGTGGGAAGGATATCCATGAATCCTTTCTAGTCTTATCTCTCCCAAGCGAACTATCGCCCAACATTGACGTGTCAGGGAAAGTGAACTAAAATCCGTGCAAAGCGGCTGGGCGACATCAAGGAACTTTTGAAGGGGTTGTCACATATTTGGCACTGCGCCAAGTATGATTTCCGTAGAACAAAAGAGAAAAACACTAATAAATGAAAAGACAAAATATTATAGGATAGATAGAGAACATCGCCTTCCTCTGAGCCGCTCATAGCAAAAAAGAAGTACTAAAATAGCAAATTATTAGAACAAAATATGAAAAAAATATTAATAAAAAGACAAAATATTAGAGGAAAGAGCTTCCATTGAGCCACCGAAAGCGGAAAAATAGAGCACTAAAATTGCGAAATATTAGGAAAAGAAAAAAGAAAAAAGAAGAGGCAAAATATTAGTGGACTGTTAGATGGCATTGCCTTCCTCTGAGCCATCGAAAGCCAAAAAAATAGAGCACTAAAATTAAAAAATATTGCAGGAAAATAGTAAGGTATGAAAGAAAAGGCAACATATCATTCCTATGAGCCGTTGAAAAGAAAAAATATCAGTACAAAAAAGGAAAAAAAGGCTGACATTGCATGTCATTTCTAACCCCCAACACACAGTGAGGGTGACCTAGGGGTAAGCGGCCGATAGGACAGGCCCGGCCAGAAGTACGTAGCGAAAGCTCTTTGCCTCAGCAGAGCTAATGAATGAGATTTGCGTCCTCGGCGATGGAGAACTCAGCACCGGAGCTATTTAAGCCGCGTAGTGCCTTCTTAGCCGAGCAGTGTGGTACTACTAAACATCGGAATAGCTAGCAGGCGCTGCGGTTAGTTCGTTCCTAGACTGGGCCGTCGTCATCTTCGGCCCACCAGCTAGGCGGGCCCTCAATCAGTTAAAGTGTGAATCTCCTCTCATAAAAAAAAGAAAGTTAAAGCTACTGCTCTCGGTTGGGCCGACACAGGAAACGAGCAGCGAACGCAAAGCTCGCAAAAATAGGTCTCGAACCCACGAGCTTGGATTTCACGTACGTGCCACACTAGCCACTCCAGCTACCATACCGTTATTAAGCAGTCACAGGGGCAAAAACATACTCCCTCCGTCCAGAAATACTTGTCGGAGAAATGGATAAAAATGGTTGCATCTAAAACTAAAATATGTCTAGATACATCCATTCCTCCGACAAGTATTTCCGGACAGAGGGAGTAATAAACAACGAGGTCCAAGCTTTCTTCTGAGATGGATTTCTTGGAGACAGCAGACGAAGAAAGGCTTGCAATCTCCTTTGCCTTTACAGCCCATGTTTTGTTTTGTTTACCTACATAGATTCGAAGATAAACTTGCTTATAGCTGCGCAAAAAACAAATTACAGCTTGAAGAACAGCATGATTCCAGACGGTGGGTGTGGATCTGTGGGCTTGTGCAGGCGTGCTCAGCCCAGCACATCTGGTTCTTGCGATTTGTCTCACGTACGAGCTGTTTTGGTCGCGGAAGCTGGTTGACATGCGGTTTGGAATTGAAGATTGGGACGATGAACAGTGTGTTTGGCTTGTCGTGTCAAAACTAAAGGACATCAACACATAATTACACACAATCTTTTCGTCTCCCTTCCACAAAAGGCGAAGCACCCTCAGCTCCACCAGCTTCCCTCAGCACCTGATACTATTAAATATGCTTATCTCGATGAAAAGAAGATATATCATGTTATTATTAGTGCTAACCTTTCAGAGCATGAAGAAGAGAAATTATTGAAAACTCTGAAGAAACACCGTGCTGCTATTGGATATACTCTTGATTATCTTAAGGGCATTAGTCTCACTCTATGTCAGCACAAAATAAAACTGGAGAAAGATGCTAAACCAGTTGTTGATCATCAACGACGGTTAAATCCTAAAATGAAAGAAGTGGTAAAAAATGAAATACTAAAGCTTCTGGAGGCAGGTATAATTTATCCTATTGCCGATAGTCAGTGGGTAAGTCCTATTCATTGTGTCCCTAAGAAAGGAGGTATTACTGTTGTTCCTAATGATAAGGATGAATTGATCCCATAAAGAATTGTTACAGGTTATAAAATGGTAATTGATTTCCGCAAATTAAATAAAGCTATTAGAAAAGATCATTACCCTCAACCTTTTATTGATCAAGTGCTACCAAGACTATCCAAACATACACATTTTTGCTTTCTAGATGGTTATTCTGGTTTATCTCAAATACCTGTGTCAAAAGAGGATCAAGAAAAGACCACTTTTACTTGCCCTTTTCGGTACTTTTGCTTATAGACATATGCCTTTTGGTTTATGCAATGCACCTGCTACCTTTTAAAGATGTATGACTGCTATATTGTCTGACTTTTGTGAAAAGATTGTTGAGGTTTTCATGGATGATTTCTCCGTTTACGGAACTTCTTTTGATGATTGCTTAAGCAACCTTGATCGAGTTTTGCAGAGATGTGAAGAAACTAATCTTGTCTTGAATTGGAAGAAGCGCCATTTTATGGTTAATGAAGGTATTGTCTTGGGGCATAAAATTTCTGAAAGAGGTATTGAAGTTGATAAAGCTAAAGTAGATGCTATTGAAAAGATGTCGTGTCGTAAAGACATCAAAGGTATAAGAAGTTTCCTTAGTCATGCTGGTTTCTATAGGAGGTTTATTAAAGACTTCTCTAAAATTTCTAGGCCTCTGAATAATCTCTTGCAAAAAGATGTTCCTTTTGTTTTTGATGATGATTGTGTAGATGCATTTGAAATACTTAAGAAGGCCTTGATTTCTGCACCTATTGTTCAGCCACCTCATTGGAATTTACCCTTTGAAATTATGTGTGATGCTAATGATTATGTTGTTGGTGCTGTTATAGGACAAATAGTTGATAAATTAAATGTTATCCAATATGCTAGTAAAAATCTAGACAGTGCTCAGAGAAATTACGCTACTACTGAAAACGAATTTTTAGCAGTCGTATTTGCTTATGATAAGTTCAGACCATATATTGTTGATTCCAAAGTAACTGTTCACACTGATCATGCTGCTATTAAATGTCTTATGAAAAAGAAAGATGCTAAACCTAGACTAATTAGATGGGTTCTCTTACTACAGGAATTTGATTTGCATATTATTGATAAAAAGGGAGATGAGAACCCCGTTAGAGACAACTTGTCTAGGTTAGAAAATGTTCTTGATGACCCACTACCTATTGATGATAGCTTTCCTGATGAACAATTAGCTATCATATATGCCTCTCATATTGCTCCATGGTATGCTGATTATGCTAACTAGTCATCAACCCGTGCATCTGCACGGGCTAGCACTTCTAATATTAAATTCTCCTCTGGTCCCTTTTACTCCGCATATAAGATTTGTCAGAAGTAAAATTTCATAAAGTTTGACCAACTTTATTGAAAAAGATTCATAATGCAAAATCAATATTATTAGATGTGCAATGAGTTTAATTTTCAGGTTGTATAACTTTGGTATTATAGATGTTGATATCTTTCATATAAATATGGTCAAAGATATGATCTTTGAATTCAGACAAATCTTATATACGGTCTAAAGACGATCATTTGGAGTAGTAGTACAATTGCTAGTAGTAGAACATGATACTGTAGCAAAAAATGATTTCTACATTTTTTAATTATTTTAAGGACCATCTGTTATTTGTATTTCATGTTCTTGTATTAATCAATAAATTCTTAAAGAAAATGTTTTATGATTTGCTGGGTATTGTGTGATAGATAATTTAGATTTCAAGATATTCTTTGTACCAAAAAAATCTTCGAAGAATTTGTTTTATGATCAATGTGCTTGAACATTTACAGTACTTTCTATCCCTATCACACATATGTATATCACATACATAATCATATGTTTATATGAGATCTTTGTGTTGCATGGTACATGAAGATTACTGTAGAAATTTATGTGTATTAAAGATAGTTTAATAGCTATATTTTTTTTCTTATCGGGCTAAAATGGAAACATGCATCGACGTACTATATGCGCAAATAATAAGCATTAGCAATCTGCAATGTGAAGAAAGATGTGAATCCACATGTAATTCATCAATCACAAGTATGCATGCATGTCAGTCAAAGTAGTTTATTTTTCGAGAGAATAGTATTCTGTGCGTTTATAATAATAATCACCACCGAGCTAATTTAGCATATAGACTAAACTTGAACGACACCATTACATTGCATCCATGACATCGGATGCAACCACCGCCCGATAGTGTACATGGGGAGCACGTCCAGCCTCTCCATCCAATATAATTTATCTTTGTCACACAAGAAGTGCTCATCGAATTCCAATGCTAACAATTAATTAGCAAGGATGATCGGCCTTCCCCTGCAGAACTGCATGCTCCCTTGTTCGGTGTCATGTAGCCGCCAGTCTCGACCAGTTCCACATCCGTGGTTGACAAACTTTGGCTTCAATTTCCCTTGAAAAAAATATACTGATCCACAAAACATGGGAGGTATTCAAAGTAATCTAGAAAAATAAATTGTATGTATGATAAGGGCAAAACCCAGCCGGTGGTACACTTGGTGAAGGGAGCTCCTCATCTCTTCCTGGCTTTCGGGCTCCTTTGTGGTTCGCCGATGGCCATGCAGGTGGGAGAGCAGACTCAGTATGAAAAATTGCCACCGCCGACCATAGGGAGGAGAGCAAGATCGAAGCAGAGGAGGAGACAACGGCCATACAGAGGAGACCACGCAGATTTTAATCGAGGAAATACTTGATTGACGGAGCCATGGAGGCTTATTATAATTTCATGGGCAATCAGCTGGATATCAAAATTCCTTATGAACAAGAGAAGGCTTTCCGTGTTTTGTGAATGGACATGGGGCTTTCCTTTTTTTCAATTGACGTGAGCTTTTTTTTTGAGAATTACTTGAGTCTTATCTTGTTTTTTCTTTTTTAGACGTCAGGCTTTCCTTTTTTTTTTGAGAAACGTTGGACGTGTCGCATGTGCTTTTTTCTTATAAGACGGAATGATTAGCGTTATGCAATTTTTCCTTTAGTCCTGAATCATAAGTTTTAGAATATAAGGGTTAATTGATTTTGTTTATGTCGATTAATGGATTCTTATTTTAATTTCACGGGCAATCAACCGGATTGTGGATTCTTTTCCTTTTCATCGTTGGATTTGTTTTGGTATTTTAGTATCGTTAGAATTTTTAATGGACGATTTCCTTCTTTTTTTTGTGGGAACAAATAGATGCTTTCCTTGTTTTCCTTACGGGAGCATTTTCTTGTTTGTCCGTTTTTATTATTTCAGTGGCAATCAGCCGGATCGTGGATTTGTTTCCTTTCTACCGTTGGATTTGTTTTGGTACTTTATCGTTAGCGTTTTAAACGGCAACTTTTCTTCCTAATTTGTGTGAACGGGTGGAGTTTTTTTACGTGAGGATATCCTTGTTTGTTTCTTTTTGACGTGAGGCTTTTTTTTTGCGGGTAGAGCTTTTTTTTTACCTGAGGATATCCTGTTTCTTTTTTAAGTGAGGCTTTTCTTTTGCGGGTGGACTTTGTTTGTTTCGTTTGACTATAAGTTGGACGTGTCAGGTGCGTTTTTCATAGGATTGGATCATCTGCGTTACACAAGTTGTCTTTTCGTCCTGGTTGTAAATTTTATAATCTAACGATTTAATTAATCTTGATGATGTGGATTAATGAGAGATCAAGAAAGGTGCCTCCAATTATTAAATATAAGATTACATTGTTGCTAAATTTATACCACCTAGTTTCACATGCCAACAAAAGAAAATATTTTTTCTATGATTTACGACATTACTTTTGGGATGACTGATACATCTCCAACGTATCTATAATTTATGAAGTATTCATGCCATGTTTACAATAATTTTATATGGTTTTGGTACGATTTGCATGAAACTAACCCGGACTGACGCTGTTTTCGGCAGAACTACCGTGGTGTTGTTTTTTCTGCAGAAATGGAAGTTCCCCAAACACCGCAAAATTTTTTGTGGATTTTTTATGGACCAGAAGAGAACCATTGGGCCAGAGCAGCACCTGGGGGGTGCCCCGAGGGGGGCACAACCCCCAGGCGCGCCATGGTGGGTTGTGCCCACCTTGGTGGCCTCCCGTACCCTTCTTCGCTCTATAAATTCCCAAATATTCCGAAAACCGTCGGGGAGACCCTAGATCGGAAGTTCCGTCGCCGCAAGCGTCTGTAGCCACTGAAAACCAATCGGGACCCCGTTCCGGCACCCTGCCGGAGGGGGGAATCATCACCGGTGGCCATCTTCATCATCCTGGCGGCCACCACGATGAGGAGGGAGTAGTCCACCCTCGGGGCTGAGGGTTTGTACCAGTAGCTATGTGTTTAATCTCTCTCGCGCGCGATCTTGAGATGTCACGATCTTGATGTATCATGGGCTTTGTTAACATAGATGGATCATATGATGTTTCTCCCCTCTCTACACATGTTGTGATGAATTGAGTCTTTACCCTTTGAAATTTTGCCTTGTCGGATTGAATATTCAGATCTGAGAACACATGATATATGTATTGCATATGAATACCTGTGGTGACAATGAGGTATTATTTTGATTCACATGATATATGTTATGGCACTCAACTTGCAGATTACAGACGTGACTTTGGGGTAATCTATGCATAGGGGTTGATGCATGTTTTTATTATCTTTTCTCCGATAGAAACTTTGGGGTCTTCTTGTAGTTCTTTGTGTGGATTGAGTATTATGAATCTGAAATTGTTTGATAGATATCGTATAATTAACTCATGGGTACTCGCGGAGACATTGGGGTATCTAGGTGACATTACAGTTGGTTGATATGCATCATATGATGTTATTTTAGTACGAACTCTTGATTATATCGATCTGAAAGAATAGCTTGCTGTTATTTTAGTATGAACTCTAGGATAGATTGATCAGAAAGAATAGCTTGGAGGTGGTTTCATACCCTACAAACAATTTCTATCTTTTGTTCTCCGCTAATAGGAACTCGGGAGTGATTCTTTATTGCACTTTGAGGGATAATCATATGATCCAACTATGTTAGCATTGTTGAGAGATTGCAGTAGTGAAAGTATACACCCTAGGCCTCATTTTCCATTTTTGCAATACCGTTTGTGCTCCTTTTTTGCTATTTACTACCTTGCTATTTTTTATTGTTCGCACTACAAAAACTCATATCTACTATCCATACTACACTTTTATCACCATCTCTTTGCCGAACTAGTGCACCTATACAATTTGCTATTGTATTGGGTGTGTTGGGGACACAAGATATTTCTTGTATTTGATTGTAGGGTTGCTTGAGAGAGACTATCTTCATCCTACGTCTCCCGCGGATTGATAAACCTTAGGTTATCCACTTAAGGAAAAATTGCTGTTGTCCTACAAAACTATGCGCTTCGAGGCCCAACACGTGTCTACAATATTAAAGTTGTGTGTAGACATCAAAGACCCACATCTCTATCAAGAAGGAGTAGATAGTGTTATTAGACGTTGTGTATCTGAGCATGAACAGGAACAGATCCTACACAAGTGTCACTCCGAGGCTTACAGACGACATCACGCTGGAGATAGAACTGCACATAAGGTATTGCAATCCGGTTTTTATTGGCCTACTCTTTTCAAAGATGCCCGTAAGTTTGTCTTGTCTTGCGATGAATGTCAAAGAATTGGTAATATTAGTAGACGTCAAGAAATGCCTATGAATTATTCACTTGTTATTGAACCATTTGATGTCTGGGGTTGATTATATGGGACATTTTCCTTCCTCTAACGGATATACACATATTTTAGTTGTTGTTGATTACATTACTAAGTGGGTAGAATCTATTCCAACTAGTAGTGCCGATCATAACACTTCTATTAAGATGCTCAAAGAAGTTATTTTCCCGAGGTTTGAAGTCCCTAGATATTTAATGACTGATGGTGGTTCACATTTTATTCATGGTGCTTTTCGTAAAATGCTTGCTAAGTATGATGTTAATCATAGAATTCCATCTCCATATCATCCTCAGTCTAGTGGTCAAGTAGAATTGAGTAATAGAGAAATTAAATTGATTTTGCAAAAGACTGTTAATAGATCTAGAAAGAATTGGTCCAAGAAACTTGATGATGCATTATGGGCTTATAGAAGTGCTTATAAAAATCCTATGGGTATGTCTCCATATAAAATGGTTTATGGAAAAGCTTGTCACTTACCTCTTGAACTAGAACATAAGGCATATTGGGCTATTAGAGAGCTCAATTATGATTTCAAACTTGCCGGTGATAAGAGGTTATTTGACATTAGCTCTCTTGATGAATGGAGAACCCAAGCCTATGAGAATGCCAAGTTGTTTAAAGAAAAGGTTAAAATATGGCATGACAAAAGGATACAAAAGCGTGAGTTTAATGTAGGTGATTATGTTTTGCTATACAACTCTCGTTTAAGATTGTTTGCAGTAAAACTTCTCTCTAAATGGGAAGGTCCTTACTTTATCGAAGAGGTCTATCGTTCCGGTGCCATAAAAATCAACAACGCCGAAGGCACAAATCTGAAGGTGGTAAATGATCAAACAATCAAGCATTATATCTCAGGTAATCCCATAAATGTTGAAACCAATGTTATTAACACCGTAACCCCGGAGGAATACATAAGGGACACTTTCCAGAACGTTTCAGACTTCGAAAAGGAATAGGTATGTTGTACGTTAAGTAAACCAACTCCAAAACTGTTCAAATAGCATTTTTTTCTATGTTTTGAAATATTTAAAAAATAGGATAATTAAAAGTAGTCCGAGAGAGACACGAGGTATCCACGAGGGTGGAGGGTACACCCTACCCCATGGGCGCGCCCCCTGCCTCGTGGCCACCTCGTCTGCTCTCCAGACTCCGTTTTCTTGCACGATACTTCTTTTGGTCGGTAAAATTCATTACATAATTTTCCGAAGGTTTTGACCATCGTACCACCACAAAATCCTCTGTTTTGTTTTGAGCTGTTTCTATAACAGATTTAGAGCAATATGTCGTCCCAGGATTCGGAGGGAGAAAGCTATGTGGCTGATTACCTTGCAGACCCCCAAAGTCTACGGCGACTCGGAGCATTGTGGTTGGACCACGGAGGAAGAAGAATACTATGATCCTAAGGGAAAGGAGGAGACAAGCTCAGATGAAGATGAAGTCCCACTACCTCAACCTAGGGACATGGACGTGGAGTTTAAAAGGTCAAGTCTTCCTGATAGAGCAAAGAAACCTAAGATCGACTTTATCCCTTTTCGTCTCTTGTAGGAAAACAAACAAGAACTATGTAAAAAGATACTAAGTCTTGAATAGGAGATCGATGATTTAAGCTAGGGATCAGAATTCTATCCTCAAGCGCAAGCTAAGGAAGAAGCCTACTACATCAACAACTCCATCATCACCACCTCTGAAGAAAGAGACATAAATACATGGCTATGGGCACTCCCCTTGGCAACTGCCAAGATTGGGGGAGGTGGCCCCATATCGTATCACCATCATACTTCTATCTTTACCATTTTACTTAGTTTGATCATTTTGGTTATATCTTGATCTAGTGTAATAAAGTTTTAGTATGATCTAGCTTTGAGTTTTGTTTTGATCTCTATCTATGTAATCGAGTCCGTGAGTTATATATAATAAAGAGTAGTTTTGAGTTGTGGGCTTTCGCTATCTTGATATGATCTTAAGGGAATTAAAGAAAAAATAAAAATAAATAAAAATATCATATTGATCTTATGAAGAGTAATGACTTCACATATAAAGGGTATGATGAATAAAAGTTGTTGAGAGTTGACAAACATAGTTTTGGACATCATTTCAATTAATGAAAAGTAATAAAGAAAGAGAGGTTTTCACATATAAATATACTATCTTGGACATTTTCTATGATTTTGAGCACTCATCAAAATATGACATGCTAAAAATTTGACGTTGGACAAGGAAGTCAACGTAATGGGTTATGTTTTCTTATATCCGAATAAGTTATATTGGCATGGATCATCCAACATGTTGAGCTTGACTTCCCCCCTCATGCTAGCCAAACTCTTTGCACCAAGTAGAGATACTACTTGTGCTTCCAAACATCCCTAAACCCAGTTTTGCCATGAGAGTCCACCATACCTATGTATGGATTGATTAAGATCCTTCAAGTAAGTTGTCATTGGTGCAAGCAATAAAAGTTGCTCTCTGAATATGTATGATCTATTAGTGTGAAGAAAATCAGCTTTATACGAGCTTGTGATATGGAAGAAATAAAAGCGACAGACTACATAACAAAGGTCCCTATCACAAGTGGCAATATAAACTGACATTTTGTTGAATTAAGATTTTGTGCATCCAACCATAAAAGCGCATGACAACCTATGGTTCCCTCTGCGAAGGGCCTATCTTTTATTTTTACCTTCTACCTTCATACAAGAGTCATGGTGATCTTCACCATCCCTTTTTACACTTTATCCTTTGGCAAGCACTATGTGCTGGAAAGATCCTGATATATATATCCACTTTGATGTAGGTTTTCATAAAGTATTATTGTTGACATTACCCTTGAGGTAAAAGGTTGGGAGGCGAAACCATAAGCCCCTATCTTTCTCAGTGTCCGATTGAAACTTTGTACCCATAAGTAACGCATGAGTGTTAGCAATTGTGAAAGATTAGATGATAGTTGAGTATGTGGACCTGCTGAAAAGCTCTTATATTGACTCTTTTTGATGTTATGATAAATTACAATTGCTTCAATGACTGAGATCATAGTTTCTTAGTTTTCAATGAAATTTCTGATTCATACTTTACCTTGTGAATGGATTATTACTTTAGCATAATAAATCATATGACAATATATGTTGATGTTCTAAAGATGATCATGATGCCCTCATGTCCATATTTTACTTTATCGACACCTCTATCTCTAAACATGTGGACATATTTTTCGATATCAGCTTTCGCTTGAGGACAAGCGAGGTCTAAGCTTGGGGAAGTTGATATGTCCATTTTGGATCATGCTTTTATATCAATATTTATTGCATTATGGGCTGTTACTACACATTATATCACAATACTTATGCCATTTCTCTCTTATTTTATAAGGTTTAAATGAAGAGGGAGAATGCCGGCAGCTGGAATTCTGGACTGGAAAAGGAGCAAATATTATACACCTATTCTGCACAACTCCAAAAGTCCTGAAACTTCACAGAGACCAGTTTTGGAATATATTAAAAATATTGGGCGAAGAAAGCACCAGAGGGAGCCACCGGTCATCCACGAGGGTGGAGGGCGCGCCCCCTGCCTCATGGACCCCCTGGCAGGCCCCCGATGTCCATCTTATGCTATATGGTGTCTTTCACCCTGGAAAAAATCATAGAGAAGCTTTCGGGATGAAGCGCCGCCGTCTCGAGGCGGAACCTGGGCAGGACCAATCTAGGGCTCCGGGGGAGCTGTTCTGCCAGGGAAACATCCCTCCGGGAGGGGGAAATCACCGCCATCCTCATCACCATCGATCCTCTCATCGAGAGGGGGTCAATCTTCATCAACATCTTCACCAGCACCATCTCCTCTCAAACCCTAGTTCATCTCTTGTATCCGATCTTTGTCTCAAAACCTCAGATTGGTACCTGTGGGTTTCTAATAGTGTTGATTACTCCATGTAGTTGATGCTAGTTGGTTTATTCGGTGGAAGATCATATGTTCAGATCCTTAATGCTATTCAATACCCCTCTTGTTATAAGTAATCATGTGAATTTGGTATTCGTTCGATACTTTGATGAGATGTATGTTGTCTCTCCTCTAGTGGTGTTATGTGAACGTCGACTACATGACACTTCACCATGATTTGGGCCTAGGGGAAGGCAATGGGAAGTAATAAGTAGATGACGGGTTGCTAGAGTGACAGAAGCTTAAACCCTAGTTTATGTGTTGCTTCGTAAGGGGCTGATTTGGATCCATATGTTTCATGATATGGTTATGCTTACCTTAATTCTTCTTTCATAGTTGTGGATGCTTGCGAGAGGGGTTAATCATAAATGGGAGGCTTGTCCAAGTAAGGACAACACCCAAGCACCGGTCCACCCACATATCAAATTATCAAAGTAACGAACGCGAATCATATGAGCATGACGAAAACTAGCTTGACGATAATTTCCATGTGTCCTCGGGAGCGCTTTGCTTTATATAAGAGTTCGTCCAGGCTTGTCCTTTGCTACAAAAAGGATTGGCCACCTTGCTGCACCTTAGTTACTTTTGTTTTACTTGTACCCGTTATGGATTACCTTATCACAAAACTATTTATTACCGATAATTTCAGTGCTTGCAGAGAATACCTTACTGAAAACCGCTTGTCATTTCCTTCTGCTCCTTGTTGGGTTCGACATTCTTACTTATCGAAAGGACTACGATAGATCCCTTATACTTGTGGGTCATCATCGACACTATCATCTCGATCTGAAGGAAAGCCATCGAGCCGCTTCAGCTACGTGGAGGGACTTGCATTGGCCACGAGTGATATAGTTGAATCCAGCGGACCTTGAGTAGGAGGTCCCGAGCATGTAGCCTTGGCTCGATGGTAATAGGACAATGATGGGACACGATGTTTACCCTGGTTCGGGCCCTCTCAAAGAGGTAAAACCCTACGTCATGCTTTGTTGTATTGATTGTGGATGGGTTACAGGGTCCAAGATTATCTACCTCAAGATTTTATGTGAATGAATCTACCTGTATGGGCAAAAAACCCTCGGCTTATATGGGCACCGAGGGTACCTAGGGTTACACATAGGTCGATAGTATCCAAAGATAAACATGCTGAATATTGTATTCATGCCTTGGAGTATGCGCCAAATTTTCGAAGGACTCCATCTTGATTATGTCATGGAGCCTTGCAAATGTAGCCCACTGTTGCTCTTTTGGGGATCCTCGGCCTAGGCCATGCCGGGGAGCCAACTTGGTGAGTACCCCCTATCCATGACACCATCGCCAAGGTCACAGCCAGCCCTTAAAGCAAAGCAAAATGAAAAATAGGAAAAATGTAGAAAACCGATGACAAAAATAAAAAAAAAGGAAAAAAAAAAGAAAAAACTACCGTGAAAAACCGGACCTACATGAACCTATAGCGTGTAGTGAACCAAACCTCGCTGCTGGGGCTGGCCCGCTAGACACCGCCCTTAGGTGATTCTTACTAGGAATTGACACGGGCAACATATAGCCATGGAAGATGAGTACACTCCAAGAAATACATGCAAGTCCCATTTGGAACAAAAGGCCTCCACGTTGCCTTGCAAGCCAAGATTAGACGGCATCACACCTGTGTCACCACTTAACACTTTTTCCACCTCATTGGCAATGGTCAATCTCCTCTGATCACAATGCGTTCGAACATTATCAATCCCGAGGTAGTGATTTTGGCTGCGCACACCTGTCAATGAACCACACCTACGCAAGATAATAATTAAAATTTGAAAAGAATTAGGTCCATCTATCTATCATAGTGAGAAGGAATTTGAATGATATTGCGTCGTTGGCTTAGCTATGTCGGTCTCTCTGAATTGAACATTATTTGTGAAATATCCAAAGCAAACTTAAAATACCAGCAATTGCAAAAATTAAAAATTCTCACTGATAATATCTGCAACATTATCTCTATTCTCTATTCCCTGTAAGCAGAAGAAGCGCGCACACAACAAAAAATTGCTTCTGATAATTGTACGTAATTTCAGTGTAAGCATCACCGCAAGTAGGTATCGTCCTCAGTGGACCAGCATCACAAATAGCAGTTCTTCCTTTGTGTCAAGCTTACACGCACGCACACCCAGAGATCTGGGAGCCACAACGCCTCTGGTTTGCTCTTCGTCGCCACTGCACCCAGCGCATGAACGGACTCGTCCAAGGCGCTGTCCGCCTCCTCCACCGCATCACCCTTCCTGTTCTGCATCTTGCAATTCTTGATTAGTACTCTGTCAATGTAGTCTGCACCCCTGCACAAAGAAAAAACGTAGTCTGCACCCGGAGATCTCATAGTCGTGGGGTCTTGTTCTACAGCTATTCTCCTATTCTTGATTAGTAATCTGCCGACGTGGTCTGCACTAGGAATTCTTGATTAGTAATCTACAGTTATTCTCCCGTTCTTCTGCATCTTGCAGCCGTGCTAAATGATATGTATAATATATAGTAGAGGCACTCTAAATTTCACATAGATTAACATTCGAGCAAGGGTTCCAAAGAAAAACTAAGTAATTTTGAACTCACTGTCAAATCTATGAAGCACAATCTTCCATTTTCATTGTTCAGTATCAAGTACCAGAACCTAAAAATGAAATGACTGGACTCACAAATCCAACTGTTTTCTGTAGATCAACAACTCAGATGTATCCCATCTCTGAAATACTGTGGCCTGTCCTGAAAAGTAAAGCATGTGTGGTATTTGCTCTGTTCATAATTAAGTGTCTTGTTACATTCTTGACTTCAATAAAGGGATAAATGCAATCATATGAGGTGGCTGTCCAGCGCCCTGGGGGCGGTGGTTCCCGTTTTTCTCCGGCATCATCGTCGTCCATACCGTCGATGTCTTCGGAGTCGAAATCAAGCATGTCGGTTGAGTCGTCGACAGTGGCTATTAAGTGGGTGCTGGGTGGGTAACGAATTCCTTCGTCGTCTGCTTCCCACTCAAGCCGGACATAGTTCGGCCAAGAGTTTCCCGACAGGGAGAGAGATTTTAATGAGTTAAGCACGTAGCCCAAGGGTGAGTGCTGAAAAATATCCGCGGAGCCAAACTCCGTGATTGGTGCCCAGCTAGGTACAATGGGTACGGATGTACGCGGTTCGGATCCTATGCCTGGAGACGGGTCCGAGGGTCCAACAACACAGACCTCCTTGGAAGTGAGATCTGTGTTCGGCTCCATTGCCGCTGAGTGTGTGGCCTCCGTGGCAGGGTCCATCCACCTGTCCCCGGATGGCGCGATCTGCTCTGGATTTGAAGCCGGGGCAGCTGCAGGTGTGATCTCCCGAATACCGTCTGATGGTAGATCTAAGTCATGCTCACCGCGACCGTAAGGCGCACCTGTCATGGGCTCGAATCCGTCCAAGATCAAGTCTCCGCGGATGTCGACAGTGTGGTTCAGGCTTCCAAACCTGACCTGATGGCTAGGGGCGTAGCTATCGATCTGCTCCAGATGGCAAAGCGAGTTGGCCCGCAGTGCGAAGCCACCGAACATGAAGATCTGTCCGGGGAGGAAAACCTCACCCTGGACCGCATCATTATTGATGATCGAAGGGGCCATCAAGCCTTATGATGACGACACAGTGGAACTCTCAATGAAATCACCAATGTCGGTGTCAAAACCGACGAATCTCGGGTAGGGGTCCCGAAATGTGCGCCTAAGGCTAATGGTAACAGGAGGCGGTGGCGCAATGTTTACCCAGGTTCGGGCCCTCTCTATGGAGGTAATACCCTACTTCCTGCTTGATTGATCTTGATGATATGAGTATTACAAGAGTTGATCTACCACGAGATCATAGAGGTTAAACCCTAGAAGCTAGACTATGGTTATGATTGTTGTTGTCCTACGGACTAAACCCTCCGGTTTATATAGACACTGGAGAGGGGCTAGGGTTACACAGAAGGAAATCTACATATCCGAATTGCCAAGCTTGCCTTCCACGCAAAGAAGAGTCCCACCCGGACACGGGACGAAGTCTTCAATCTTGTATCTTCATAGTCCAACATTCCAGCATAAGTATATAGTCCGGCTGTCTGAGGACCCACTAATCCAGGACTCCCTCACCGCCCCCGGGGCGGTCGGCCTCCATGACCGCCGCCGGGGGCCGCGCCGCCCGTACCTAGGGTTCGTCCGCCGGTCGTGTTGATCGGCTGCCCTAGCGAGTCTTTCCCCCAAGCCTTGCTCCAGTGTTTTCTCTCTCCCGCCGGTCATCTTGATCGCGCAGTTTCTTTTTGGTTTTTCGATCTATTCTTGATCGGTTTGTGTCGCCCACCGCCACCGTCGACCCCGAGCGCCTCTACTCTAAACCCGGCGCGACCAGTTTGCCTCTCCTCCGACCCGGTGGCCACGCACGCCGAGCCGGCCCGTCAGGGCCATACGCCATCCGCGCGTCAGTCCGCCCGTCGCACACGGACCGTCACCGCTCTGCTTCGACCGGGACACCTGCATCGCCCCGACCCGGCGGCCTCGCGCCATGCGACATCTAATCATAGTCGTCGCTCATGCGCCGGCCCGCCCATTGATCCACATCACCCGCCTTTGCCGCGTCTGCACGGCGGCACGGCGGTGTACCTCGCCGGCCTCGTTCTCGGCTGCGTGGGGACGGCTGCGTCATGCTCATCGGCTGCCCCAACTCGGGCGCCACTACTCCGTTGATCGCTCGGGCCTCGCTGCCCGGGCACCTACGTTGCTTTGGCAGGCCGGGTGCCGGTGCTGACAAGCTCATCCGCAGTACGTCCCACGTCGTCCGTCCTCGCCGGCTTCATCTCGGACTCCGCCGCCATCACGCCTCCACCGAGCGGTGTCCCCGACCTCGCGCGCGATCGGCTTCATCAACCGCTCGCCGCCGCGACCGGCCTCATCTACGCGGCGTGACCGACCTAGCCCGTCGGTTACACGCGCCTCCGCAGGTCCCGTGAAGTTCGTCCCCGAGTTCAGCGCGCCTCTGCACCGATCGAGCATCGGGCGGCCGCTGCGTCACCCCATCGGGCCGCAGCGCCGCCGCACTCCTCGCGGCTGCATCGACTCGTGCATCGCCCCTTTGGGCCGTAGTGTCGCGATACGCGGTCCTCGCCGCCGCCCCGAGGCCGTCCCGCGGTTGCACCGACTCGTGAACCGCCGTTGTGTGGCCCCTTCGGGCCGCAGCGTCGCGGCCCGTGGTCCCCGCCGCCACCCAGAGGTCTTCCCGCCATCGCCCCGACCCGCCTACCACCACTGCGTCGCCACTTCGGGCCGTAGCGCCACTGCCCGCGGTCCGCTCCGCCGTCACCGTGCGTTGACCTCCGGTGGTATGTGTCGCGCCGTCTTCCTTGGCGCAGGAACGCCATCGTCCGCGCCAGTCTTCGTCACGCTGTCAGGGTTCTTTGCCTACTTTGAGCACCGCCGCCGCACTCCTAACCTAGCCACCACCGCCGTCAAGCCGCCGCCGCCGCTCTCCTAACCTAGCCACCACCGCCGTCAGGCCGCCGCCGCCGCTCTTCTTTGGCCGCAGCCGCCGCTACCTTCGTAGCCGCCATCGCAGCCCGTCCACCCCCTTTGTCTTCGTCCAAGCACCAGCCGTCGCCAGCGTCGCCGTCATCTACCCCGACCACTTCGTCTACTCAGACCACCATTGGTGACATCGGCCCCACGCCGATGGACGCCGCAATCGTCGTCGAGTTCTTCTCTGCTGGCTCCTCCGACTTCTCCGACATGGCGTACAGCTCGTGCAGATCCCTCGTCTACGCATGCCCGGTGCTGGCAAGACCGATGCGTGCCTTCATCCACGACGTGTCCCCGGGCTTGGCAAGCCTGGAAGGCGCTTCGTCAACTTCGTCTTCGTCCGTCTATACATGCCCGGTGCTGGCAACACCGGTGCGTGCCTTCGTCCACAATGTGTCACCGGGCTTGGCAAACCCGCTGAGACGCGTCGTCAACAACATTTTCTTCCCGGCGCACACCTACTTCGACACCACCGCGCCCATGCTAACTCGGTGCCCCCTTGCGCCCGCGGCTCCAGGGCGACTTCCTCGACACCGGCTACCCCGACTCGACATCGACCACGGCATTCTTTGCACGGCTACCTCGACCACGGCTCCACCACCCATGCTCTCGGCTACATCAACAAACGGCACAAAAGGCTACCGCTTGCTTGAGCAACCTCGTCGGTTTCCACTCCAGCCACGACTCCGCGATGCGTCTACCGTTACGACTGTGGGGTGGTGTCCATCGGCTTGCCTTCGGATTCTTCTTCAGTCTTACCATCTGCGCCGCTACCATTGTGACTGCGGAGGGATGTTGAGTATAATGTATATTAGGAAGTATAGGATAGACTAGGATTTGCGAAAATTCGTTTCTAAGCCCGGGCTCAGATGATCCCGAAATCCACACCACTGCCTCGCATGGAGATTTGCGCCATCCAGTGTTTTTTACTGTCGTATCTCCCCTTTTTTAGTCTGCCGCTGGAGCGCAATGATTGCGACGGCGCGTTGCGTTGGAGAGGCGGATCAGGCAGCAGTTCGATGGCTCGGCATTGTTTCTGAGCCAGCCTGAGCCGTGCACGCGGACCGGACTCACAAATGCATCCCCCATCCTCTGGTCCTCCACATCCAGACGAACTCAAGAAAAAATCCCCATCGCGTACCTGCTAACCCTTTTTCACTCCGGCCGGCGACCGCCATGTCCGATGCGTCTTCCTCCTCTTTCTCTGTCTCGGAAGAGTTTCTTCTCCCTTTCATCCCTTGTCCTTTTTTGCGGAGCAGAGCTTGAGACCAATGTCGCAAGGACGGAAAACAGGGCAGTAGCAGGAGCAGGACATCGCGTCTACATGTGTGTCCAGTGCGATGTAAGTAGATCTGTATTATTCACTCACACGCAGTTTATTTCTGATCACTTCTTCCCACTTAAGATGTGCAGCTGACATTTAGATCTGAAAATTTTCAGTTTTGTTGCTTGTCTTCCGAGCGCAGATCACTTCCAAGCACTAAGATATTTTTGCGTGCGCTCTCTATATGCATGCGCAGGCACGGCAGTGTCGCTTCTTCGACTTCGAGACTGCCTAGTGAGAAGGATGGACCAAATCATTAGGATTGTTCGTGCTCAGCAGGAAGCCGGCGGGCACGGAAACGCGCAGTTGTTCGGGGTTCCTACCTACTGCAAACCATGCATGGCAGATATCTCCCGCTCCGAACCAAGCCCAGATCCAGTCAAACGCGCAGACGGAGCCAGCTTTGGTCAACCAAATCATTAGGATTGCAGGCGCTCGTAGCCGCAGCTATTCTGCTTAATGTGCTAATATCATGCTTAATGTGCCTGTTCTGCTGTTTGCTGTTGCTATTTAATTTGGTTCGGTCAATTAGTTGTTCAAAAAAGAAAATGTCAAGTTGTGAAATTTCTGTAGGGTGGCACCTTCTACCTGCATGTTTCCCCAGTATTAGTACTTTTTTTTAGGGATCCCCAGTATCAGTACTAAAACTATAGTGTTATGTAATGGTCTATCAGATGTTAACGAAAAGGTTTGTGTCACGTAATTAACTGGCGCTCGTTGAGAATGAACCAGGAAAGGGGGTGGGGGCACCGGTTTGCCCGGATGTGTGCACGTGCGTCGCACGCACGTTCGATAAACGATTGAGCCGTTTGCCCTCCGTTAACTCTGATCCGCGGCTCGGCTGTAATACTGATTATTTGGTCCCACCAATACGATCTGGCCCCACATAAGAACAACTGTTTCCTACCGTATTTCCCGGTACGTTCCTTTTCTAGCGCTTGTTGTCAGACGAGTCAGGCCCAATTGTTCGGATCCCGAACCTCGAATGGACGCCGCTGATTTCGGGACCAGCTGGGCTCGGGCACCAAATCGCCTCGTCCATCTAGGATTTGTTCCCTTGTACTACACTTCAAGTTGGTTATTGTACTCCTATATACTCCCTCCGTTTTAAAATAGATGACCCAACTTTGTACTAAAGTAGTACAAAATTGGGTCATCTATTTTGGAACGGAGGGAGTATATGCCCACAAGGCTCAAGCAATATAAAAAAGAACTATTCCACCAAACCTCTCTCCCTTCTAACATTAGGGATTGCTTGCAGTTAGCCAGTTGGAACGTGGAGGAGAGCCTCCCGGGGTGGAGGGACAAGTTCCTGGCGTACAAGCTCCTCAAGGTGCTCGTCCGACTCGTCTCGGGCTACACGCCGCACCGTGCCGTGGCGGAGGCCGCCTTCGTGTGGCTCCTTAACGACAAGGTCGACAGGTTCAACGCCTTCTTCCTGGAGAAGAAGGAGGTATTAAGGTACCTACTGGTGATTGAGAAAATATAATGAAACAGTGCAGTAACCTGTAACAGATGTAATTAAAACAATGTGCAGGAAGTAAGGGAGACGGTGAAGGCCGTGGCCAGTGAGGAGCCGTTGGAGGCGGAGCGTGCAGTGCAGATGAGGAAGGTGAGGAGGGAGATCGTGGATTTGCACGGGGAGATGGTGCTGCTACTCAACTACAGCGCCGTCAACTACACAGGTTTGTTTCATCTCCTCTGGCTTGACAATGACAATATGGAGGCTCTTTTCTAGTAGGGAGTAACATTTTTGGGCACGCTTTGACAAAAAGGAAATTTGCAAGGTTCTTGAAATTGTTAGTTCGTGGTAGTATCGGAAGAAATTCAGAGCTTTACACAAACAGAAAACAGAGTACGCAACAAGCTCTGCTTTAATTTTCTCATAAAAAAAAAGCAACTATCGTGAATTGTACGCTTCGACCTGCAGAGACTGTCTCTATTCAGACCAGTCGTAGCTTTTCTCCATAGGACCAACTGGTCTTATTATGACTTGGCCAAGATCATTGAACATTTAGAGCTACACGCTGCAGATGTGAAGAACATTATGGCTCTAGACTAGTACCACTCTACTAGTATCCTGAACCGGCTCCACTCATCTTCGATCACCATTAGAATCATTATAGTATCAGACCTTATTCTATGATGCTTCCTTGGCGGCAATACATTTCCTCGCACACTAGCACTCTTGTAACAAATCGCTTTGATGGCCTTTGAGTAATTTATTCGGGTAAGGATCCCCTCTCTCATAGGTGATTTTTTTTCAAATTTTATTATTAAAAAAACCACATTTGTGCATGGGAAGGACGACGGTCCGAATGGGATGCTCCGAAAATTTGATGCAAGAGTAGACTATTACAAAGCCAGATTAATTGCGAAGATCCCATATTCCCATGGAATAATACCTTCATTGAACAGAGCTCAAAAGAGGAAGGAGAAAAGGCATAAATCTCCATGTCTGTCCTGAGTCCTCCTAGAATGGAATATGCTCCGCATATCTTCTTCTTACCCACATCCTCTTTTTGACTGAGCTTTACTCCTCCCCCGAAGAATTTTCTTCTCTTCTTGGTTGCTTTGACCCAAAGTCCACCGTACCTCTCACAGGACACATCCTAGTACTGTATCTGTATGGATAATATAGTCAGTTCCCAGCTTCCCTCCATGCCATTGCCAACCACGGCAGGCAGCATATGCTTCAAATATTCCCAACTGACCAACCCCCTCCTTCACGCCATAACTCGATCGTATCTCCATTAAAGTAGCCCAGAGCTTGCATTTTTGCGAGCGAAGCCAGGAGTCGAGGTTGGGAGATGAAGTTCGGGAAGAGGCTTAAGAAGCAGGTGGAGGAGAGCCTCCCTGGGTGGAGGGACAAGTTCCTGGCGTATAAGCGCCTCAAGGTGCTCGTCCGACTCATCTCCGGCTCCTCGCCGCACCGTGCCACGGCGGAGGCTGCTTTCGTGCGGCTCCTCGACGACGAGGTAGACAGGTTCAACTCCTTCTTCCTCGAGCAGGAGGAAGAGTTCATCATCCGCCACAGGGTACGTACATAACATACACACTGATACTGAAGATGTGTTCAAAATAAATATATACTGAAGAAGTAATCAAAACAATGTGCAGGAAATAAGGGAGACGGTGAAGGCGGTGGCCGGCGAGGAGCCGTTGGAGGCGGAGCGTGCGGTGGAGATGAGGAAGGTGAGGAGAGAGATCGTGGATTTGCACGGTGAAATGGTGCTGCTCCTCAACTATAGTGCCGTCAACTACACAGGTTTGTTTCATCTCTTCTGGCTTGACAATGGCAATATAGAGGCTCTTTTCTAGGGTAACATTTTTGGGCACGCTTTGACAAAAAAGAAATTCGGAAGGTTATTGAAATTGTAAATTTGTGGTAGTATCTGAAGAAATTAAGGGCTTTACATGAAAAGAAAACAGAGCACAAAATGCAACTATCGTGAATTGTACGCGTCGACCTGCAGAGACACTACTCAGCCCAATGGGTTGGTCAGTCGTAGCTTTTCTCCAGGCGACCATGACTTAGCCAAGATTATTGATCTCGAGCTACACGGACGCTGCAGGACTGGCCAAGATCCTGAAGAAGTACGACAAGCGTACGGGGCGGCTGCTCCGGCTGCCCTTCATTGAAGTGGTGCTCAAGCAGCCCTTCTACACCACGGAGCTAATGTCGAGGCTCGTCCGCGAGTGCGAGGAGACCATGGAGGCCGTGTTCGCCTCTGACAACAGTGGTGAGCCGTGCACGAGGAAGCGCTGCACCGACACTGAGATGACTCCCATGTCAACAGAGCAGGGCATCCTTAGGAACACCCTCGCGGCGCTGGTGGCCATGAGGGAGCTCCGGAGCGGGAGCTCCACGTATGGGCACTTCTCGCTGCCACCGTTGGCAGAGGAGGCCACCTTGACGAAGCATGTGTCCATCGAGGTTGCCGATCTTGTTCAATACGAGGCGCGTGGTGTTGCTCGGGTGGTTTGACAGTAGGTAAGATTAATTATATCTATACATATGAGTTACTCTTCATCGGCGGCAGTTACTGTTTTGTCGCGTTGGTCTTATGGTACCTTAGCACGACGACTTCTTGACTGTCTACTACAACAAGTTTTGACCGGCTCCGGCGAGGAAGGGGCAATGACGGCGGCGTGCCTTCGGCTTGCTTCAGTGCTTGTAGTCGTCGCTAGGTTGTCTATATGGATCTGGATGTAATTTTGTTATTTCTGTTGTTCGTTGTACTGCCATGATTGAAAATGAACAGATAAAAAAATTCTCGGAAAAAAATTGTAGCTATACATATGTTTCGATGGCCGCTTACTGGCGCTAGATTATATGATATGACTAACTCATATTGTGGATTTTTTATGGGTATGGCTAGCTCTCAGTCAAATAGTCAAATGATATAACATGTAAGGAAAAAGCCGAAAAGAAAATTTTGCGCGGATCTCAGCGTAAGATTTCACAGTACAGCGTCGCTTGAGACTTAACCAAGTCTCGTTCGACTATGATTCAGTAAGACTGTCTTTTTATTCATTTAGAAAAAACACTCAAAGGCATCTTATACTATTTGATAATTACTAAAGGAAAATAGTAGCATGTACTGTACCAAGTGTTAGAATATAATTGTGTTTAAGATAGAGGTAGGAGTTAGAGATAGAATAGGTTTAACATGTACGACTTGCCCTCTACTCCAAGTCTCTCTCCCTCACAATGTATTCTATATATACCCCATATGAAGGTCGGATCAATACAATAGAAACAACAGAATATTCATCCATCCTATATTTTCCACATGGTATCAGAGCGGTTTGTCCAACGACGCCGATCCTAGGACCTCCACCACTTCCGCAGCTCGCCGCCCCCGGGGAGATTAATCTCTCCCGGGGGCGCGGCACCCGATCAATCAAAGATTGGATCGGTTCTCTAGTTTAGATTAGATCAATCTCAAAATTCCATCTAGTAGATTTTTTTTAGCCACCGAATAATTCGACGACCTCAATTTCTGGTGACAAGCTGGGAAGGGAACGCACGCCAGATCACGGGAGGGCGTAGTTCCGGCGGCGAGTTCCATCGAGTTCCATCGCGTACGAGTGCGCGGATCTCCCGACGACGCGGAAAGCAACTTCGACACAGCATCGACAGATGCATGGCCTCTATGCCCGAGCGTCTATGGATATCGATCTACCCGAGGCCGATGGTTCTAGCACGCCTAGAGCTGCTTCGATCCAGCGATGCACAACAGGTAATGCAATCAGGCACTCCATCATCATCCGTCCCGCAGGTGCAGGCAGTCATGGGGTTGGCTCCAATCAAGCGTATGCGTACGCGGCTACGCAAGGCGCTGCTCCATGCGACCGGCTTCACGACGCCACACACGCAGGCCAGGAGGGCCAGCCAAGAGCGGCGCGCCCTTCACTTTGAGCCACCGACGACTTCAGCCCGACATCTCCTGGACGATGACACGCACTCTTCCCGCCGCAGCGTGCATCAAGATAGGATCACGCTCCTCCCTCCGCAGCCCGCGCTGACGATGGACACTCGCCATCTCCGAGCAAGCAGCATCTCCGGGCGCAACGAGCGACAGCGACGATCCCACCGATCCATGCATGCTTTTGTGCAGCAAGGAGAAACTGATCCAGCTTCATCGACCCGACCGACACCATCTGCACGACGAGCGACTACACAGAGACACGCCATGACATCAAGCTGTACATCTACATCACGCCCAAGAAAAAAAACTTCGTCGAGGGCATCTACCAGAAGGAGACATCAACATGCACCATCCACACCCCAAGCCGATGTGGACAGTGATGCAATTCTTCTTCGACTTATCTAGCGCGACACAGCATCGACACATCATCGTCAGGGTCTTCATCAACATGGTCTTCACCAACATCATCATCGACACACACAACATCATCATCGACACACCGCCGCCGCCTCGTCCACAAGATGGACAACTAGCGTCCTCTGACAGATTTTTCTGCAAGACGCGACCTCGACGACGGCAATGATCGCGTCACGACGACGGCACCGACCGCGTCATCCACGACGACACGACTACATTGACATGGCGTCACCATAGTGACGACCCCTACGTGGCCACACGGTTCTGGCAAAACCGATGTGTGCTCGATGGGTTTCCTCCGGTCTTGGCAAAACCGGTGGACTCATTGCCGACGGCACCCTCTGACATCCGCAAGGTGCATCATCCACGTCTGCAGCTCCGTCATAGCGCATTTTTGCGCCTCCGGCTTTGTGCGGCTTCATCATCCACGACGACTACACCATCGACCATGACTACCGCGACCACGGCTATATTGCAATGATTGGCTACCTCGACATCGACATTAATGGCTACGTCTACAGCAACTCATCGGCAACAACTTCAGTCAACAGCGTTCGCGTCGTCACTAGCGTCCTCGCCACTCCCGCTGTGACTGCGGGAGGGAAGAGAGGAGAGACAAGGAAGGCACCAGAAGGGGATGCAGTCACCGCCCTAGGTGTCGACCCATTAGAGATGCATTTGATGATGGCGCAGTGGAGAAGACGACGAAAGCGCAAGACTACAAATTCAGTCGCAATCGTCCGCTTCACTCCCGCTACGACTGAGGGGGAATGTTAGAATATAATTGTGTTTAAGATAGAGGTAGGAGTTAGAGATAGAATAGGTTTAACATGTACGACTTGCCCTCTACTCCAAGTCTCTCTCCCTCACAATGTATTCTATATATACCCCATATGAGGGTCGGATCAATACAATAAAAACAACAGAATATTCATCCATCCTATATTTTCCACACCAAGGAAAGACGACTACACGCAAAAAGACCAACAAAACAAATCTAATTACATCGAAAACCCCACTGTATGTCTTTTCCCTTTGATTGTACACTGCTCGCCCAAGCTTCAAACTTTTACTGAATGGAAATAAACACCTGCAAACACTAGATTATATATATGTTTTGATGGCCACTAACCTGCTCCAGATTATGTTACGAGTAACGCATATTGCAGACTTTTTATTTACTAGCAAACATGCATGTGTATTCCAACGAAAAAATGGTGCTCCACTACCTAATAAGCATGCCTCAAAGTCCCCATCCCACAGTCCGCGTCCTCTATTTCATCAGCGTCCCATCCGCCTCCTTTCTGCCCTTGCCAAAGATGGCAACAATGTCCACTTGATCACAAGTGTTTAGACATGATCATTAAACGTGATGAACTCAGCCATGACACATATCATTAAACCGCGGCAGCGTAAGGGGATATTTTAAACTAATTTCTCGATGTGGCCACCCTCACTACCTTAATTCGCTCGCTTTTGACCGTGAACTTGTTACATGGGAATGAGAGGGTCAGTCTTCCTCGTGTCTGCGCATGCCACCTCCCCAACCTTTCCAACACGCATGCTCGCAACTAATATGTTATATGTACTAAAAAGACACATTCGGTGGCTATTAATAGTGAATGTTAGCTAAGAAAATATTATCTGACTATTTACTGTCCGGCATATGAACTTACCGGCATATATTAATATGGAGATTTAAGATTGCTAACAGGACCCGCCACCCAGTAGCAATAACAACATACTTTAACATGCAGCACGCCGTCCTGAGGAGAAAACGAGCAATCTGAATGATCATGAAAACATCAATAACCGTGCTACTATGACGGGCTCAAGCCTGATTTCCACAAAATCTTGCACCCCATACATGACTAACAAACATCCTCGTGTTGTATTTTTCTGCTGCCAGATCTGTAGAACGACCAGTGTTGGCCGTTATGGGATGAGTGCAAGGAAGAATTCTCCGTCCACGAGTTGCAATCTCAAGTGGCCATCCTATAATTCATTGGCAAGGATGAAACTAAGTGCTTCATGTTATGAAACATGAAAATAAGAAACAAAATCAAGAATAATTCAACCGGTTTTTTACGTAGAAAAAACCCGGTAGACAATGGAAGACAGGAGGACAGGACTAGCAACAGCCATGGCACACCCTTAATCTCATATGTGTGTGTGCGCGCGGTTTTTTTTTTTTTTTTGCTTTATAATTTCAATCTCTCAGACTTAAGGAAAACACATGTATTAGTGTGATTTTACCCCTGCTATCAAAGGTTTGACTCAGTTGGTTTCCCTCATATTTGATTCCTGGCTCGCCACTACCGTGGCGTGGATGAAAATCGTGGGCACTTAACAGTCACTCACAATCAATTGTCGATGTTTGTCAATAGGCAAATATATTTATCAATAAAACGCATGTATAAGTTTGTCATTTCGTTGTTCTTATCCATATGATCCTCTACTACCGATATATATATAGTGACCAGCCATATACAATCAGCTACACTTCCAAACGAAACAACTGGTATCATTTTATGGCTTACGCGTAGCGAGCTAGGCGAGACATGAAGAATGTCGGCCAGTCTATCTCCATGGGCACGGCTTTCGTAACCATGCCCGAGAACTGCTTGTCTGCCGCTTCGACAAAAGTAAGAGACTGGTCGGTTGTTTTCTCATAGTTCAGTTGCAGCCTCGAGTTAATGATGAGTTTCCCGCTCTTCTCTCCAGACCAAAAGCTGCGAACTGGATAGATGGAGTACTTCTTATGTGGTGGTTTTAGCTTTGTTACCCTAGTGCGGACGTGTGTACTGTCATCTCCTTGGGCCCAGGTTTCTACGTAGTCGTAGATGCCTTCTATATGAACTCCTGTAACGTGGAAGCAAAACAACAAGACCTTCCCGTCGACCGTGGAAAGATATGTGGGCGAAGGTAGAATTGTCGTCGGCGGGAACGAGAGCTTTGTTAAGGCGAGGTGCCCGCCCTCGGCGCTCACATCAATGGTGGAAAGCTGGGACCTGCCATTGTGGTCTATGTATGTGAAGAGCCAGTGCGCCACGCCGCCGCACACCACCGCCACTGTCAGGTAATCAGCTGCACCAGAATGTTCAGAAGTTCAGTTAGTTCAGTTAGTTAGCTGAATAAAATTCAGTCTGTCAGCGTGTGTGTGTGCACGTACAGATGCAGTAGTTTTCAGGTTAGTTGGTAGCGGCTTTGTAGCTCGCCCGATGCAGCGCCATGGGATGGCATGGATCACGCAGATCGTGGCGAGCATGTAGGGTTCAATCACGACGAGCATCGTGGGATGGCGCGATCTGTAGGCTCGTTCGTGGGCGACCATTTCTCCCTCTTTTTCAGCAGCTTGTTGGTGAGCTAGCCTAATAACAGAAATCCCGAAAAGCTGCTCGGCAGTTCGCAACGCAAGTTTCAATCTTCCACCTCTCTTCCTCCCTTCCTCTCTCTCGTTCGGTTGCCGGTGATCTGCAACAACAAGCGGCATCAGAGCCTCGGTGGTGTTCGATCCATCCTGGGCGCCGGCGGTGTTTGATCCGTCGGAGAGATGGCCGGCAGTGACGAAGAGAAGGCGAAGAAGGAGCTCGAGGAAGAACAGGCCAAGGCGGAGGCCGCGGCACTTGGTACATCCCTGACCCGTCTCTCTACCGAGGAGGGCTCGGGGGTGCGCGTCGTTGAGCGCGTCGTGCACAGCGGCGGCGGCGGCGGGCCCCCGATGATGCTCACGCGCACGAACTACTCCGACTGGGCGATGATCACTAAACTGCAGTTGCAGGCTGATGATCTCTGGCGTGTGGTGGAAACGGGGCAAGGCTCGGATCGCGACGACCGGCGCGCCATGATCGCCCTCCTCAAGGGGGTGCCACCGGAGCTCATGCGGATCCTGGGCGCCAAGGCCACAGCCAAGGAGGTGGGATACCCTGAAGACCATGCGCGTCGGCGTCGAGCACGTGCGCGAGGCCAAGGCGCAGACTCGCCGCTCGGAATACGAGGCGCTCCGGTACAAGGACGGCGAGGGGATCGAGTCGTATGTCATGCGACTCAGGACCATCATCGACGAGCTGCAGGCGCTCGGCGACCCCGTGGACGAGCACAAAGTTGTCCTCAAGGTGCTCCGCACCGTGCCGCGCCCGTACAGAGAGATGGCCGTGGCGATCGAGTCACTTGTCGATACCAGGAAACTCTCCCTCGAGGAACTCTATGGCCGGCTTCTCGTCGTCGAGGAGCGCGAGCGTGAGGAGACACCGGCGCCCGGGGCGCAGCTGCTGTACACCATCGATCAGTGGCGTGCGCATGAGAAACTGCTCGATCAGAATAGCGCGTCCTCGGGCTCCAGTGCAGGGCGTGGACGCGGAAACGGCAAGCCAAAGAACTTCCACGGTGGGGGCGGTCGTGGCCAGAGCACTGGCCGCGGCAACGGCGGGCCGGCGACACCCAAGCGGAAGGGAAACTGCCGCTACTGTGGCACACCAGGCCACTGGGCGAAGGAGTGCCGCAAGAAGGAGCGGGAGCAGCGCGAGCAGCAGGATCAGCAAGCGAATGTCGCACAGGTGGAGGTTGAGCAGCCTGGCTTGCTCCTCGCCACCTGCGCGGTGGAGATCGCAACGAGCATGGTGGGCGGCATACGCGAGCACGTCACAGACATCTTCCTCAATGAAGCTCGCGTGGTGCCCGTCGCCACCAATGACGACCGCTGGTACTTGGATACTGGTGCTAGCAATCACATGACGGGGCGTCGTGACATGCTGTCGCAGGTGGACGAATCCGTTCGTGGCACGGTGCGTTTCGGCGACGGCTCCGTCGTACAGATCTGCGGGCGCGGCGTAGTGACGTTCTCGTGCAAGAACAGAGAGCACCGCGCGCTCTCGGATGTGTACTTCATTCCCCAACTGCGGACGAGCATTGTAAGCCTCGGGCAGCTCGGCGAGCACGGATGCAAGTCCGTGATCGAGGATGGCGTGCTCTGTCTCTACGAAAGGCAGCGCGTTCTGCTGGCGCGGGTGCAGCGGACGAGCAACCGGCTCTACGCCGTGGCTCTGAACTTGGCTGCGCCGGTGTGTCTCCTGGCGCATGGAGGGGACGAAGCGTGGTGATGGCATGGACGCTTCGGACACCTCCATTTCCGTGCGCTGCATGACCTGGGCGCGAAGGGGATGGTGCACGGCATGCCGACGATCCAGCACGTCGAGCAGTTCTGCGAAGGATGCACGCTCGGAAAGATGCACCGCACGCCGTTCCCGCGCGCGTCTGGATATCGCGCGGCGCAGGGGCTCGAGCTTGTCCACGGCGACCTCTGCGGCCCCATCACGCCGGCGACTACGTCCGGTAACAAATATTTCCTACTCATTGTTGATGATCACAGCAGATACATGTGGCTGGAAGTGCTCAGGAGCAAGGACGAGGCGTTCAAGTTCTTCAGAAAGATCAAGGCATCCGCGGAGACACAGTGTGGTGCGAAGCTCAGGGCGTTCCGCACCGACCGTGGCAGCGAGTTCAACTCGAACGAGTTCACCGTGTACTGTGAGGAGCTCGGGATCCTGAGGAACACGACGACGCCGTACTCCCACAGCAAAATGATGTCGTCAAGCGTCGCAACCAGTCTGTGGTCGAGATGGCCCGTAGCTTCATGAAAAGCATGGGGGTGCCGAGCACGTTCTGGGGCGAGGCAGTGCGTACGGCGGTGCACATCCTCAACCGATCACCGACAAGGAGCCTCCAGGGCATGACACCCTACGAGGCGTGGCAGAAGAAGAAGCCGACGGTCGACTACTTCCGCACTTTCGGCTGTGTTGCACACGTCAAACTCGTCGGCCCCGGCGTAACAAAACTGGCGGACAGGTCGCGGCCTGGCATCTTCCTGGGCTACGAGGCGGGCACCAAGGGCTATCGGGTGTATGACCCGGTCGGCAAGCGTCTGTACATCACCCGCGACGTGCGCTTCGAAGAAGACCGGCGGTGGGACTGGAGTAAGGACGGTGGCGAATCGGAGCGCGCTCAGCAGTTCACCGTCGTGTACTCGGACGCGGGCGCGCCCACAACCACGACCTACTCCGTGTCCCCGGAGCCGGCATCGCCACCTGGAACGCCCACAACACCAACTGTGCCAGCTTCGCCGCTTACTCCAAGCACTTCGCGGACGCCCTCGTCTGGTGGAACCACCGCGGACACGCCGAGCGCGTCGAGCACGTCGGCCTCGGCAGACCCAAGCCCGTCCACACCGGCCAACCCCTACGACTCAGATGACGGGTGGGTAACTCCACCCACTGGCGAGGATTTCGACACTGAGGGGGTGCCCGTCCGATGGAAATCAATGGAGTACGTCATCGACCACGCGCCGGCGAGCACTCTGGAGTACAGCGGGCTCTGTCTCTCTGCAGCAGAGGAGCCCGTGTCTGTGCAGGAGGCTCTGGACGAACCTGCTTGGCGCAGCGCGATGGAGGCGGAGATGGAGTCGATCCGTTCCAACGACACTTGGATTCCTGCCACGCTGCCCGCCGGTCACCGCGCCATTGGATTGAAGTGGGTCTTCAAGGTCAAGCGCGATCCAGACGGTAAGATCATAAAGCACAAGGCTCGTTTGGTCGCGAAGGGATATGCACAGCGGCAGGGTGTGGATTTTGATGAAGTTTTCGCACCTGTCGCTCGTCTGGAGACAGTGCGGCTACTACTGGCCGTGGCGGCTCATCGGAGCTGGGGTGTACATCACATGGATGTGCGCTCCGCATTCCTCAATGGAGATCTCCAGGAAGAGGTGTATGTTCACCAGCCTGCAGGTTTTGTCGACAGCAACAACACACACTGCGTGCTCAAGCTGCAGAAGGCTCTGTATGGTCTTCGTCAGGCTCCTCGCGCATGGAATGCAAAGCTGGACATCACACTCCATGCACTAGGTTTCAAACGGTGCCAGCTCGATCATGCATTGTATAGGCGGGAGGACAAGGATGGTTTTTTGCTGGTTGGGGTGTATGTGGATGATCTGATAATCACAGGCACAGAGGAAGCAGCCATTGAACACTTCAAGAAACAGATGCAGGAACTCTTTCAGATGACTGATCTGGGTCTCCTCAGTTATTACCTGGGAATTGAGGTGAAACAAGAAGCTGATGGGATCACAGTGTGTCAGTCAAGCTATGCGGCAAAGATCTTGGAGGAAGCAGGAATGAGTGACTGCAACTCTTGCAGCACGCCCATGGAAAATCGCCTGAAACTGAAGAAAAACAGTGGACAAGTTCAGGACGCAGCAGAGTATCGCAGTGTGATCGGGAGCTTGAGATATCTGGTGAATACCAGACCTGATATCGCGTATGCAGTGGGGATTGTCAGCAGATTCATGGAATCACCAGGCAAAGAGCACTGGGTCGCAGTGAAGCAGATTCTGCGGTACATCAAAGGCACTCTTGGCTACGGATGCATTTTCAGAAAAGGGGAAAGGGAAGTGTTGGTGGGCTTCAGCGACAGTGATCATGCTGGAGATATCAATGATCGCAAGAGCACCACCGGAGTTGTTTTCTTCCTTGGATCGAGCGTGGTTACTTGGTCTTCACAGAAGCAGAAGATAGTAGCACTGTCATCGTGCGAGGCAAAGTATATAGCAGGAGCAACGGCTGCTACCCAGGCTGTGTGGTTGAGCAGGTTGCTAGCAGAGATGCTCGGCGAAGATGTTCAGAAAGTGAGGCTGAAGATCGACAACAAGTCAGCCATTGAGCTCAGCAAAAACCCAGTCCATCATGAGCGGAGCAAACATATTGATCTAAGGTATCATTATATTCGAGAGTGTGTTGAGCTGGGTAGAGTGGATGTTGAGCACGTACGAACGGGTGATCAAGTCGCAGATGTTCTCACCAAGTCACTGGGCAGGACTCAATTCAGTGAGCTACGAAGCAGGCTTGGGGTCACTCAGATGCAGCAGATTAGGGGGTGATTTGTCAGGTAATCAGCTGCACCAGAATGTTTAGAAGTTCAGTTAGTTCAGTTAGTTAGCTGAATAAAATTCAGTCTGTCAGCGTGTGTGTGTGCACGTACAGATGCAGTAGTTTTCAGGTTAGTTGGTAGCGGCTTTGTAGCTCGCCCGATGCAGCGCCATGGGATGGCATGGATCACGCAGATCGTGGCGAGCATGTAGGGTTCAATCACGACGAGCATCGTGGGATGGCGCGATCTGTAGGCTCGTTCGTGGGCGACCATTTCTCCCTCTTTTTCAGCAGCTCGTTGGTGAGCTAGCCTAATAACAGAAACCCCGAAAAGCTGCTCGGCAGTTCGCAGCGCAAGTTTCAGTCTTCCACCTCTCTTCCTCCCTTCCTCTCTCTCGTTCGGTTGCCGGTGATCTGCAACAACAGCCACCGTGTCTGGGCAGTACTGCCAGCCGATCCCAAAGTCATCGTTGAAGCACTCAATGCGTGTCGTCCAGGTTGTCGGCTCATGGGACGTAAGCATGCGCAGGTCGCAATGCAGCTTCTTCCGGTCGTAGACGTTGATGCTCATGGCTAGCACCTTGAAGAGGCTGCTCGAGGAGCCGCAGTCCTCGCCGGTCAGGACGGCGTAGTTCATGCTGGCCGACGACATGTTCTCCAGCGGGGGGAGAACGTCGCACGTGCCGGAGAGCGGGTTGCACACGGCCAGGCGGATGCTGTTGGCACCGCCGTAGATGACCTGGCCCAAGCGCAAGAGGAGGAAGCACTCGCGGGCTGCTAGCGGCCTCGCGCCGTCCAAAAGGCCGGCTGCGGTACCTCGGACAAAGAAGGTGAGGAACCGGCGGCTCGTGCCGAGCACGGACCGCGGCACGGGGACGAACACCGGCGGCAAGCACGGGTCTGCCCAGTCCTTGTACCGCTGCTGGGTAACGAAGCCGATGAGGGCAGACGAGTGGGTCGTGTCCTCTGGCCAAGGGCGGTGGAGGAAGGAAGGGTCGGTGACAAGGCCGCACCACCGCTTGCATGCCGCGGCGCACCGGAACAGCGTGACAACGTCGGCAATGGCCACGCGCACCAAGACCTCGAGGAGCAAGTCGTCCGGGAGCAATGGCACGTCGTCCACCATGGTCTCCATCTTTAGCTGTGAAGTATGTATGCGATCTCCGCGGGGTACTTCGAGCGATCGGTCGATGGAGAGGTTGTTTGTGCGTATATATATGTACCCAACATCCATCTTCTCGTGTCAGGCTCGTTTTCTTTTCAATCTCCAGCATTTTTTAGGCTACCTCGACGGGGATTTTCCTTTTCTTCAGTATTTGGTAAATCTAAGAAGCCTGGAAATTATGTATGTGGTTACTTCCGTATGTGTCACACAAGATAACATGGAGTCCGTATCGCATGCGCTTCTGCCTAGCAATCCTATCTCTTTCTCTTCACGATTAGACCTTTGAATAGATTATGTAGCTTGTTTAAACCGTGATATGATTTAGAGATTAGCTGAGATGTACTTTTTCATACTATTGAAGTGTCAAAAAAGTCTTATATTAAATTGCAGAGGTACTTGGATATATATATATACCGCTCATGCAATTGTATACGAAATCACTAGTTGAGGAGTACTCCTTACGAAGATCACTCCAACTCCCCAGGTTGGGACATGTGGCGCGGCGCGCCACTTGTCGCAACCTGGGAGTCTTTTTTTCTTAGATCCGTTTATTCAAATTGTTTTATCTCTTAAACCGTGCGTCCAAATCTTGAACCGCTTTCGCCGTTGGATTCCTCACGTCGAGATCTTCAAAACTAGATCCCATGTTGATAGGTTTTGACGAATTTTTTTCTCACAAAAATAACGAACGAAAAAACCGAACCAGGAGCACGGGTTTTTTCTCTTTCCGAAAGAGGCACGCCCGTGCCTCTCGCGGAAGCAAAATCATGACTCTCGCGAAAGGAAAAAAAAAGAAGAGAAAACGTGTTTTTTTTGTCTGTTTCGGAGGAGGCACGGCCATGACTCTCGCAAAGCAGAATCGTGCCTCTCACGGAAGCAAAACCATGACTCGCGCGAAAGAAAAGAAGCATCCAGAGTGCGACACGTGGCGAATGGCAGAGAGCGCGCTAAGTGGCGCTGATCGTTGTGAGGCTCCCGAAGGAGCGCTCGTTAATTAGTTGCTCTCAATTGTATACAATGCGCCGACCAATTCCCAGAGGATCAGTTTTGGCTCGATCCTATAACTAAGGGCATCTCCACTGGTCCATAATATATTTTTTCCAAACAAGGAGATCAATCCGCGGGCATGCATGTGGGAGCCGGCAATCCAACGCTGCGCGGATACATTTCGAGCCGGGTTTCAACCAACCGGATAAAATTCATACAAACACGATGGATTTTTAATATAAACCAGAGCACATTCATTATAATTCGGACAATTTTCATTACGTTTCGAACATTTAGGACAAAAATATGCAGCCTGACCATAAACCTATCCTGTGACGACGGTCGTTGTCCACTTCCTTTGTACCCTGCATCGACGACCACGTCCTCCATCTGTCGTCAACATGGACGGAGGCGGGGTTTAAGACCCGTGAAGTGGAGGTGCGGTCTTCGGCGAGGAAGAGTAGAACATGGGAGACGGACCGGCCCACTCGGGACACAATGGCCTGCCGCCTCCCATGCCCTACTCATCCTCGAAGCAGTCTATGACCTGTCCATCGCCAGGGTCAGTGGACATGAGGTCGATCATGGACGTGGCGGTCCTTCACTGTCCACCTGCCACATGCGCCCCCAAAAGTCGGACGGCGGCGCGTAGGACACGCAACTGGCGGCATTGGAGTCTTGGACCGCCTGCGTCGCCAGCGTGTGTACGGCCGCGTCTGCATCCGGCTACGCCGGCTCTGCGTTGCGAGCGGCGCCTTAAGCGCACGCGGCCTTGTAGAGCCACCACAACGAAGTTCTTTTTCGCCATGGTCATGCGGCCATGGCCGCCTAACTTGCCGGCTAGTTGTAGATTTATTTTGTATGATTTGAATGAAACTAACTAGGACTGACGTTTTAGCATAAGTACCTTACTGTGGTTTTTTATACAGAAATGATTTTTCAAAATTAGATGAAGTTTTACGAAGATATTTTCTGAAATAAATATAAAATACTGATGCATAGAATTACTATCTCGCTCCGTATTTATTAGACAAAAGACCACTTTGGCAGGACCAAAGCACTGCCAAAATGATGTGTGTGAAAATTAGAGCTCAAACTGGCCAATCAGCTGGCTTCAGTCCAGCTCATGGTAAACAGAAAATAATGAGATTTTAGCTCCCAACGTCCAAAGATTAACTACACGCCCAAGAAATGAGGCACAGCATGACCACGGCGGCCATGGCCACACCAATGACCTGCGTTTGCCAAAGATTAACGACGTGCATCCAAACCTCATCACTACGCATGGGAAACAAGGCGTGCAGCCCGGGATTAGGAGAAGGCAAGCGTAGGTCATTGGTGCAAGCTTAGCTCCAGCGGCCTAATTTTTTCGGACTGGGTTTTGTGGCCAGCGGGCCTTTAGACTAGCCACAATGAAGAGTAAGAGGGTGCTTGGATACATTTTAGTCCCATGACTAAAAGTAGTGGGACTAAAACTTGCTAGCCTCACCCATGCTTGGATTCAAATACTAAAGAGACTAAAATCAAGTTATTGAGCATTTATTATCCTCCAAACCATCCAATCAAGAACTCGCATGTGTTAAAGGAGAGGAATTAAATAAGGAGAGAGAGGGCTAATACATATTTTAGTAGGTTTCCTATGACTAAAATTTTTTAGCCTCAAGACTAGTCCTAGCCTCTCTTTAGTCAGGGGTGCTTGGAACTTTAGCCTCTAAAAGAGACTATTTTTAGTCAGACTAAAAATAGTCCCTTGTATCCAAGCACCCTCTAACATACTCTAGTAACATACACGCATTCCTAGACTATGTTACTAGTACCTTCATACGTGTGGTGTCATGCAAAGCTTCATTTATTAGGTTATAGACTCATATTTCATTGAGACATGTGATGTTAGGCTGGCCATAGTGGGAGTAACATAAGTAGTATCATGTACTTGAGACTCGTAAACATGCTTATGTGGCAGAGAATTAAAGAAGAGAGAGATGATTATAGTAACATAGGTAGATACCGTAACATAATAAATATGGTGCTACTTTGTGTCATGCATGGCAATAAATGAGACCATCTATGATACTAATCTATGATACTATGCACTATAGAGGTTGTAATATAAACTAGTAACATATGCATGTTACTAACCTAAGTTACTCCCCACTATGACCAGCCTAATACAGTAACTAGTTAAGTTATTAAAACTACCTCTTTCCTCTTTAACTCATTGTCACATAACCAAATTTGATGAGTTGGATTCGATGTTACTGCTGAAGTTACTCCCACTGTGGCTAGTCTTAAACCTGGACGAAGGTAGACCATGCCTGGGGCGCGTGCAACCCGGCTACACTTCTGGGCTACCATAGAAGATGCTCTACTAGTAGTAATATAATGTGCGACCATATACAATCAGCTACACGTCAAAAAAAAAAAACTTCAAGCACCTTACAAAAGAAAAGATAAAACTGGAAGATCACGGGATACAGGTGCCACTCGTAAGTATGACTTGGGCGTAGCGAGCTAGGCGAGAGATGAGCAATGCCGGCCAGTCTATGAGGGTGTTTGGATCACTAGAGACTAGAGACTAGAGACTAGTAGTAGTCACCTTTAGTCAGTAAACCTCCAAACACCCCTGACTAGTGGGTGTCTAAAACTAGTTTAGTCCCTAGTCACCCCACCCCCAACTTTTACTGACTAGATACTAGTAGTAGTCACCTTTAGTCAGTAAACCTCCAAACACCCCTGACTTTTACTGACTAAAGTCCCCCTCTCTCTCCTCTAATTGATGTTGCACAAGGGACATTTAATACTGAGACATTTAATGCTGACTAGTAGTAGTCACCTTCCAAACAGAGCCTGACTAAAAACTTCTAGTCTGACTACTACTAGTCACATGACTAGAGAGTATCCAAACACCCTCTATCTCTATGGGCACGTCATGTGTAACCACAAGCAATAACGGACCTGCCGCTTCGTCCCCCGTCCCAGTCAGTTTCATTGCTCTAGAGTAGGGCCAGTCTCCTCCAATGTCGTCCCCTTGTTTCCAGGTTTCTTGGCAGAAGTGTTTTTCTCTATGTTTAATGTAGAAGAAAAGTAACGAGAGAGTCCCACAGACAGAGGCTAGACGATAACAACTGCCTATGGATAGAATCGTCGGCGGTGGGAACGAGAGCTTTGTCAAGGTGAGGCGCCCGTTCTCGGCACTCACATCAATTGTGGAAAATCGGAGATAGCCGATGTCTTTATTGTAGCAAATGGATGTATAGAGCCAGCTAACCACGCCGCCGCACAGGAACGCATCATTCCGGTGCCGTCAGAAAAGATCAATGGCCCCGGTGAAGCACTCTCTGTGCGTCATCCAGCCCGGCTCATCGGATAACGGGCCTGCCGTTCGTCCCCAGGCCCAGTCAGTTTCATTGCTCTAGAGCATGGCAAATCTCCTCCAATTAATGTCCTCCTCTTGTTTCCAGGTTTCTTGGCAGAAGCGCTTTTCTACCTGTTTAGTGTAGAAGCAAAGTAACGAGATAGTCCCGCGGACAACGGCTAGACGATAACAACTGCCTTAGAGCAAGTATAAGAGTGAGCTTATAGCCCGCTTACATGGCATCTTTGCCTATGTGGAGGAGAGAGATGTGAAAAAGTAAGGGGAGTGGGCTCTCATGCAAGAGCCTAGCTATATGCGCATTCCTAGGTAAATGCAATAAATGTGATGAAGAGATAGAGATAAGATGGAAGAAAGTACTAATGCAATAGCCAACCTTATAGCCCACATTATTGTACTAGATGACCCGGTTGCGCCAATGGCGCAAGAACCGAATTAGAAAGAATGTTATTAGTGAGTAAGTAGGAGATATAACTGGAAATATAGTGCAATGTGGATTTTATTACATCATGTATTAACCACAAATCATGAAATCAATACCAGAGAACCAAATAATGTCAACACCTCTGTACTAACAACCAACATTTTAGCATAAGGAGTATCACAGGAGTGATTACTTGCACATCAGGAGTATCACAATTACAACTAAAGAGGCATTGTCCTCACTGATGTCCCTGAGCCCTTCACAAGGAGAGTTCCAAGCCTCGCAACTTCTTCCTCCAGCTCTGCACATGACCCTCAGTTACGAACCTCGTCCCTCAGCAATTAGACTCCGGTAGTTTGCAAACTCCCATTTCCCATAGCAGATTGATTTACATGGCTACTCTCACCAATGAGAGGACCAAGCGCAGAAAAGATTCAGAACTTTTGGAAGCAAACAATTATAGAGCTATGGGTCTCTGAGCACTTACCATGCCTAATCGCATGAATCCAACAAATTTGCCAACTCAAATGCTACAAAGACCAAATGATGGTGTGAGGCAGCTCACCATATATCATCGACTCTTACAATGATAGATCCATAGATCAGCGAGGATATTCATAACTGCTTCACCTAAGAAGGCCAAGATGCCATACACACAATTAGAGCCAAAACAAAACCTGAAGCAGTGGAAATAGCCATCCACTTGCTGGAGGAAATAAATGAAATAACAAGCAAGAAGAAGCAAAATGATGTCGGCAGTGTATCAAATAATCGTACTGAAATGATCAATACACAAAAAAGGAAGCGATCTCTAGTTGTCAACGCACTAAATTTAGCATA
Organism: Triticum timopheevii; assembly: GCA_963921465.1. Taxonomy (NCBI): domain Eukaryota; kingdom Viridiplantae; phylum Streptophyta; class Magnoliopsida; order Poales; family Poaceae; genus Triticum; species Triticum timopheevii. The sequence goes on from OY997274.1 coordinate 674,217,031, forward strand.
TAAATGACATGGTGACTAAAATAATTACCTTAGCTCATCTTAGGAAATGTTCCAGCAAAGAAGGCAATGACTTTTCCGTATCACCCATAGCATGAATTTTTCAACTTCAAATCGTATGATACCATGGACTCTGCATATGTTGATAGGACATAATAATTAGCCACAAAAAGCAGGGGTACGAATAACACATCGAAAGTAAAAGCAGAGAGCAAATTTAATGCTTACAACAAAGCATGGGCACAAATAACTTACCGGGTCATCTGCCACTACTTTATTATCTATGAAGAAACTAAAAGTCAAATGTACAACTAAATTAGGAATAAGAACACCATAGAACACTGGGCTTGGTCTGCATGCAAACCATTAATCTGATTGGAGATGGAAAACTAACCAAGATCGGATAAAGTCTGAAGGTAAGATATACGTACAGTCATTCGAGTAAATAACAGAAATGTAACCACCAGATCATCTTCTGTTCTAGAACTCTGTATATATCTGTGTTTAAAATATTTGGCAACAAAACTGACATATTAGGTATTTCTATTGACTAACACAACCCATCTGTTGTAGAGCACACAACTTTTAGATATCTTTGATGAGCATTAAGATCTATGTTGGCATAGAAATCAAATGCTTGCTCAATCAAGGACTTTATAAATGAGGTAAAAACAAAGGAGAACACAAAGCTTATATTGACAACCAGCCAAAGTCCAGTACCTGGCCAATGCCTAGTAGTATGATGGGATATTACCCAATTGGAAATCGTAAACAAAAAACTGATTACAAATAATAATGATATAATATTTATAAAATGAATTCAAGAATTTAAATAAGCAATCCCTGATTATACATGAGTGCATACCAAAGTTTTGTGAGGTTAGGCCTGAACATAAACATGAGAAATGAGCGTGAGCAAGTACCAATAGCATCTAATTCTTGGCCCAACCTGTACTGTTTATTCAGTATATATAATAGGGTGAATGAACTCAATATGTATGAAAGGAATAAATAAGAAAAATATTGTACCTCATGCATTGGCACGGGTCTCACCGATCTGAGCCTGGCAACAAAACATACCAGCGTGTAAAGGAAGGATTGCAGAAAAATTAAGAGAAGCAGATGCCAAGTAAACAAAAAGCATGTATCTTAGTCATCTCAATCATATTATCCATAGCGCTCCTCTAGGAATGAGCGAGAAAATGATCAAAAATCATATGGCAAAGGAATATCTAGGACAACACAAACAACAACAATAAAGGAAACACTACACATTGCTCGGAAAAAGGCCCCGACACTGGTGGTCGTGCGTTAAGGGGCCAACGTGGTGGCATATCGACCGCACCTGACAGTTGTGTCTTGCTATTTCTAGCCCTCATCGCCGATGTGCTCCTTCCTTAGTCGCTGCCCTCGAACCTCCTACTTAGCCGGGGAGGGGAGGGTAGCAGGGCGCAGGAGCCGTGTGATATCGGCAGCTGCCATCTCCCACCCATTGAGCCGCCTACCTGACTGGCACCTGCTCCGCCCCTCCTTCGGCCAACAACGTCTAGGTTGAGCGCTTCCTCGGAACTACTGATACAGAATTGAAAAAGAAAGAATGGAAAATGCCTTATTAGCAACATATGGATACCCCCAGTTTATAGAAGGATAGTAAGCATGGAGATGAGTTCATAGACATGGTGCTCACCAGAAGGGCTGCTGGTGATTCCTATATTCTTCAGCGGAGGAGAAACCAAGTTAAGAGAGGATCATCATGTTCTATCTTACTCAAGTGAACAAAAGATGATATAATCATTAATTAATTTGTGCATGAATAATATTAATAAATTCAATAGTTCAGAAAGAGTAAAGAACAATATTAATCAATAGAAAGAGCGAAGAAATTACCTCCTTCTGTTCAGTAACACCGCCATGTACAAATCATATAACCTGCAGATTTCGAAAGAAAAACTTGTTGCCTCATAAAAGTTGTGGCATAGTTCTAAAAAATTGGATCGTGAGATTCAACTTTTATATAACAAGCAATTTATATAGCAAATTTCACACTTTATATTCCTTCTCATATCTTTTTTTAATGTCCCGTAACTCCATCCATATAGTTTATATAACAAGTAATTTCCAAAAAAAATAGTTCACACCCTCAGATCATCACACTCTGTATAGGCAACAACAACTACCAGACGAACGACACACTCTGTTCTACTAAACATGTCACGCATTGCTGGTATTCCAAAAGAGAGCAGCCGCATGTGAAGAAGAGTCTCACTAAAGTAGGAGGTCATCATGTTGTGTTCTGTTTCTGGCCATCAGTCTCAAGGATTCATGTCCAGACTCCAAATTCCACTTTCTTGTGTATGCACAAAGGACAACTAATTGGACTCTGCATCTATAGTTTTCTGCTTCAACAGGTTAACAAGATTCATGTCCAGAATCCAAGTCACAACTTTCTTGCTTATGTAGAAAGAGAGAAAGACAGTAATGCTCCATTGCCTTCTAGATTTATTACATTTAAAAGCTAGATAGTAGAGCCAGTTCCTACAGGTCAAATAAATTCTATGCAAATAGTGCCCTGTAACCACTATACACACACATTCAGACAAAAAGAAAAACATGGACATAAAAATTGTTGCACCCATGATTTTTACTGTATTTGCGACATCCATCCATTTATCTCTGTATATCCATGAAAGCAAGAGTCATCGTCAAAATGTTTGTCCGTTCAGCAAGCGAGCAGTTACTACAACGCTTCTATTGCCCACCCCTACCTAATTTTTTGAAGAGGTTATGTCATAGGTGGTTCCGGTATGGTCTTTTAATAGGTTAATACATCATTTCTCGACAAGTTGATGCTTCCATGGTCTGTCCTATGCACGGTGGGTTATTAGAAGACAAATATATCAAAACGAAGTGAGTATTAACCACACAAACACACACAATTTTGATATGAATAAATATGTGTGCACTAACACAACAATCACAAAGGATTAGCATATAGCTTATCAGACAAAAAAGGACAGTCTTTATAACACCAAATCACAACAAAAGAAATATACTCTCCACAGAACAAAGAACTAACGAGAGAATATCAATTTTAAAGAAACACCAAAATCCATTGAAACTATTGAACAACAGGAAGCATAATAAGAATTGCAGAAACCACTTTGGACCTTTTACACAAACTGAAGGTAGCATTGTAGGTACTAATTAACCCTGGGCATATAATAACATGTAGTCAAATAGCTGAATCAAGGAAATTTGATAGTAAGAAAAGAAATGGGGGCGTTCTACAACCATAGCTACAGTGTACATAACAAAAGTTAGCTGCTTGGGGGAGAAATGGATGCACCTTGGATCCACCTGATATTAGTAGTTGTCGCTGGTCATATTTCTCCGTTGAAATTAGTGGGGGCATATAAGTACGTAGCTTCCCGTCGAAACCAGCTGCCCCTAGGAGAGCAAGTACATATAGATTAGAATGGGGTGGGTTTGAGGCACAAGTGAGAAGCGAGGAAAAGGGAAAGGGGAGGAGGACCCATACATGGTTCTCTGACTGTTGCTGCCCATGGTCGAAGGAGAGGGAGCGGCGCAGGGGAGCGGAGGGGGAATAAACACCAATAGCCTCTTATCGCCCCAATCTGTTTTCTCCTGCAATTTTAGTGGTTCAGATGCATGAAGACATATATGCAGCGGCAAGAACAATGAAATAAGAGAAAATGACCTCACATTAGTTGATCCAAAAAACACATAGAAAGTACATATTTTTTACATGCCTTGTAAATCGGTAAGTCATGGATGATTGATCTTCTTATAGAGAGCTATGCGTCCACCTCGAGAGTTGATTCAGTTGGAAAATAAAATGAATCAAACAACTCAAAAAAATGAAATGTAAAAAGTACGGTAAAGAGATGGTACTGATGACTGTATACATTGGCGAAGTTGCAGAGGTACAGCTACTGGGCTGCTCTCATCAGGCCATCCAAACCCTACCCATGAAATATATAAATGAATTAGAGAAAGAAATAAGAATAAACACTCAGTGTCGATGACGGCTGAAGGCCGAGCTCATGGTGGGGAGGTTCAGCGGTAGTAAAACTGAAACATTCATCAAGCAAATGCTGACTGCCATATGACACAACCAGCAAGGTAAGAAATCGGTTCATGGAGGAGCTCAACCTTGTCGATCTGGTTGTGTGGACGCTGGGTGTAGAAAGAGAGCATCCTTGCTCTTCTTGAGGGGTTGAGCTGGCCTTGGTTGGGAGATGAAGGAGGCTAGTGCGAAGTCGGCGGCACCAGCAGCGACCTCGGCATACGCAGTTGACGAGGAGGGATGTCGGTCCTTCTGGAGTTGACGACGCCTCCTTCCTCTCACCCTTGGCCTCCCGCGGCGGAGGAGGCGCCAATGACTGCAGCGACCTCATCCGGGTTCATCTTGTCCTCCCGTGATTTCCTCGCGATAAGAAATCTCGGCGCCGGTCTGAATTTTCTGTCAGCATGGCAAGTACCCTAGGCAAATTAACAATCACTCAGGGGTCTAACACAAGAAAGCATTTATGCACTGTATGGCTGCCTTCTGTTTGGGGATTATAACACTATAAGATCATAATATGTTCCTCCAAGGGAGTCAAATAAAGCAATTTCTTCTCAAATTCATTGCTAAGGAGATATAAATATTACCCTCAAGTTGCACCAAAAAGGTGATCAAGCTCATCACCAATTTGACCACTCAATCCGATAGTAAGCCTCAGCACAACAAACACTCGCCAAGGGTCAACATCCCTAGTCCTATGAACTTGCAGCATTAAAATAAATAGTCATTTCGAACCTACTTTTTGAACAATCAAGAAATCCGACAATAAGCTGTGAACTGCCACAGGAATACCAACACAGAACCATGGACAAATTTCAACAGCAAGGCTACAGACCCGACGTTGCAGGTGGATGAAAGGGTAAACCCTAGGGGAACGAACGAGGCGTGAATGGAGGGGGGACGAGAGGGGCGAACTTCGCGGCTGGAGGAGGAGAGCACGGCGGAGGCGGAGGGGGAGGGACGTACCCGTCCAAGTCGTCGTCGTCGTCCTCGGTGCGGGGGACCGAGCCGCCGCCGCCGCCGGAGACGGGGGATGAGGAGCTCCCTCTTGCGGTCGCGGGGACTTGTCGTCGCCCATCATCAGGGGCCCAGGCTCCGCGCGCTGTGACGGCGGCGATATCGCCCTTCCCTGCCTCGTACCCTCCCAGATCGGGGCCTGAAGCAGCCACTCCCGCCTCCATGGTCTCACACCTGAGCGGCGCCTCTTCACAGCTCGACGCCGCCACCACTGCTCCTTTCGCCTCTTTGCAGGTCGACGCTGCCACCGCCGCTCTTCTCCTGCCGCCGACACCGCCGCCGACGCCGCATCCGTCGCTCCCCGCCTCGATCCAACCGACCCCGCATCGGCCGCTCCCCCGCCTCGAGCCAGCAGCCGCCATCGAGCCATGGATCCTACGCGGGAGGAGGAGAAACGCGAAGGGGAGGAGGCGGCACGGTGGTGGTGGAGAGCACGGAGAAGGGGGCGTGGGGCTCGAGGAGAGGAGGGACGAGGGATTGGGCTAGGGTTTTCACCGCACAACGTGGGGCTCGAGGAGAGGAGGGATGAGGGATCGGGCTTTTCACCGTGCACAGCACACGATCCATCCCTTTTTTCACCCAAACTCAGTCAGCAAAGCACACTGCAACGTGGTCCCACCTAGATGGCTGGCCCAGGCGTCATCCACCGAACTGGAAAGACATGACGTGAAGCAAAACAGACGGTTGGATGTTTGACAGCCAGTTGAAAAGGACCAAAAACTTTACACGTAGGTAAAACGGACGAGGCAGATCGTTGCGCGCGAGGGATGGCGCTGGATCGGCGGGTACTCTAGGAGGCTTTATATGTTAGATGTGTGCATATATATGATGGCTATAGATGACATGACGGTTTCTAATAGCCATCAGCTGGCTATATTATTAACCATGCTCTTAATTGATGAGGCGGCGGGAGGCGGCGGGAGGTGTTCAGTGTATTATTTATTAAATCGATGAATTTGCCAACATCTTTGCACAAAACTTCTCAAGACTGATCCACCTCCGCTACCTAAAAACTGAATCGCCCTATTCTAGACAAGAAACGGTAACTATGCCGAACACACTATATCGATTTTATCACTTAAAAACCATTGACCCTACAATGCTGGCCTGGTAATTATAATTTCCCTAGAGACATTGATCATCTTGTCAATTTACGCCACTTTGGGTTGAAAATGATGTCCGCTCCAGTGTTCCAGAGGTTGGGAAGATGAAGTGTTTACAAGTGCTGAAAAGGTTCTGTGTCAAGAAAGAGAGTGTAGGATTTGAAATTAGTGAGTTAGGGAATTTAACAGAGCTTGATGAAACAAGGATATACCGAAATTTGCGAGCAGAAATCAAAGGATTCAACACTTTAAGCCTTTTGCTTTTTAAAAAAGACTTTATGCCTTCAAGGGCTTACATTTTTTCCTCTTCATGTAAAAAAACTGAATTATAAAATATGATGTCTTTTTGCTTGTGCATGTAGAATTTTCAGTGGACCTGCAGGAGTGCAGGTGAATGCTAGCTGTCATGATTTTCAGACCTGAGAAATACATTTTCATTGCTGGCTGTCTTGATTTTCAGGCCTGAGAAATACATTTTCAGGCAAAAGCCTGTCTATCACCTATTTCCCAGTGGACGCAAGCTGTTCAAGCAAATGGATACAAGCGAAAAACAGAGGAGAAGCAGAGCAGCACACACAGGTCAGCTTACCAGGCAACAAAAGCCTTCCCTTTTTCTCACTGAACCAGCGAACACGCCGGCTCTGCTCTTTTGATGTCCAGTTACAGAAACCGACGCCACTGTGGCCATACCAATGCACGCATACAGCCCGCAATGTACTGCAGTACTTGGATACACAGTCAGTACACTCACTATGTGAATTGATGGCAGCAACACATTCAGCTAACCATCACCTCATTCACTCACAATGCACCAACACATGGACGCCTTCCAGGTTTTAGCAAGATCATATTACAACAGGTTTACACAGCTTACAACCTGCAGGTAAATGCTAACAGTCGTTATTTTCTTCTCTTTTTCCAAAAGAATTGCACGGTGAAGCTGTCTTGTTGATTCTGTATGTAGGACTTCAGTGGACCTGCTGGTGAAGGATAGCTGTCTTGCGGCTTCTCTTCTAGGGCTTTACAATGTAACAAAGCATAAATAAAATGGGCATACTCAGCAAGTCAGCATGTATGAATTGTGTTGTCGAATGATGTTAGCTGTTAGGCATGAAGTACATAATTGTAACATGGGCAGGCAGTTCGGAAACTTCGGATGCTACGCTTGCTAATATTTCTGAAGACATTATATCCTTAAGATGGTTATTTAGAAACGAAAAATATGAGCTTGGATTTGGACACTGCATCAGAGCATGTATAGTAGTATAGATTATGCCTTGATCAATGTAACCAGTTCTTGTGGCATAAAGAAGAAATGCTAGTGCATGTTAATTAATTTTAGATGCTAAGAATGATTGTTACTGAATATGGATGTTCAGTCTTGATTCACTGTGGCAGGATGATTCAGGCATTTGACTTGTTTTATTTTTAGGCACCTTCTCATTGTCTCAGGAGGGTAATTTTAGCAGTATCAGTAGTGTGTTTTTTTTGCGGGAAGCAGTATCAGTAGTTGGGGTGTGCGTCCTTGCCGGTTTTAAACTGAGGGCTGTAAATTAAGTTAGGGTATAAGTTTTTTTTTAGAAAAGGAGGATGACCCCCGGCCTCTGCATCTGGGAGATGCATACGGCCACTTTATTGATTATTCTCGAGGACCTTACAAAGTATTACAACAATATGCCTGAATCCGTCATCTTGGCAACCTAACTCCAATAAGTTGAGGATTGAAATGTGCACCTGTCTCTATAAGAAAAGAGTTACATGTTTTTTCTTTGACGCTCAGCGGTGTCTGGTTTTGAAGATCCACCTAACTCCAATGGAATCAAGATGCCACTATGATTTTTTAATTTTGCGGGTACTAATCAATTGATTCGCTAATGGCCTTGGATCTTTGAAAATGTCCTTCTCAGAGCACGTGAGTTGGTCAGACACGCCAGAATAAAAATAGAACGAATTTTGTAGATAGCTATCATCATTGATGTGTTCAAAAGGTGTGTCAGTGACAACAAGTGGGCAGAAAGGTTTCATTAACTTGGCATATGTGCTTCTAACTTTCATCATGCTGATTAGTATTGCACATCTACGTGCCCTTAAATTTAGCAAGAAGAGGTTCTATTGTTAATTGTCCACCTCACTATAGTTTGTCGGATAGTAAAGTTATTCCATCCGTCGTTTCAACTTGGCTGCCTCCTTCGTCTCTCATAGAGATTCTTTTAATCCACTTACTTGGCTGCCTCCTTTTGTCCCAAATAGAAATTCTTTTAATCCACTTGGCTGCTGTTCTCTAAATGGTCCCAGTCAAGCTCAAACATAGTACATGTTAAATATCCCTTCATTTCACCGGTAAATCAGCACCTAGGTACCTTAGTTTCAACTTTCAAGCATGGAGGAGCCCCTTGTTGACAAGACAGGAGAGGAGAGCCTAGTAGTGATTGAGGTGAAGAAGCAGTTGTACCTTGCCGGGCCTCTCATCGTCGGAAGCCTCCTACAGGATGTGGTCCAAATGATATCCGTCATGTTTGTGGGTCATCTCGGCGAACTCGCTCTCTCGAGTGCCTCCATCGCAACCTCCTTCGCCGGTGTAACTGGCTTCAGCTTGTTGGTATTTTTCTTATCTCTTTCGGAAAAGTGGATTTCCCAGCCTCTGCATTGATTGATTGATCGGTGCATGATTTCATCACTTGCATGTACATGTTGGACCTCTTGTACATAATCATCAACTTCAACGCTTGAACTTAATTTTAGGCCGGCATGGCAAGCAGCTTGGACACGCTGTGTGGGCAAGCCTTCGGAGCAAAGCAGCACCATCTTCTTGGCATCTACAAGCAGAGGGCTATCCTTATGCTCACTCTGGTGAGCGTCGTGGTTGCTGTAATCTGGGGATACACCGACCAGATCCTTTTGTTGTTTGGCCAGGACCGCGAAATCGCCATGGAAGCAGGGAGCTACATCCGTTGGATGATTCCGTCGTTGTTTGTCTACGGTCCGCTGCAGTGCCACGTCCGGTTCCTGCAGACGCAGAACATGGTCCTCCCGGTGATGCTGAGCTCGGGTGTCACAGCGCTCAACCATATCTTGGTGTGCTGGCTGCTGGTCTACAAGCTTGGCCTGGGTAACAAGGGTGCTGCCTTGGCCAATACAATCTCCTACCTCACCAATGTGTCCATTTTGGCTCTCTACATCAGGCTCTCTACATCTTGTAAGAGCACTTGGACGGGGTTGTCGAAGGAGGCATTTCGCGACATCGTCGGTTTCTTGAGGCTTGCCGTGCCATCCGCACTGATGGTTTGGTGAGTTTGAGTTCTATGTGCTGCAGTTCAGGTGAAAATTTTACATCTCCAATTGATCGGTTTAATTAATTTCTTCCTACATATACATTCATATTTACACGAGCAGCTGGGAGTGGTGGTCATTTGAGCTCCTGATACTTGCTTCCGGATTTCTGCCAAATCCTAAGCTCGAGGCTTCGGTACTATCAATCAGGTGAATTTCCTTTACTTCCATACTATATAATCAGACTGTTTTTGTTTCTTTTTCTGATAGTAACATAAATGCAGTTGAATTTCGTGCAGTGTAAATACTATCTCGCTGGTATTCAGAGTCCCCTACGGGCTTAGTGCAGCTATAAGGTCAGAATAAACTCGTACCATGCCGATGTTATTGATATATAGAAACTTGTGGCAACTACTTACAAAGCTGGAAGCTGACACATATCCTTCAATTACGTGTATATGTAGCACCCGTGTATCTAATGAGCTGGGTGCTGGGCGACCGGATGCTGCCCGTTTGGCGACCCAGGTGATCATGGTCCTAGGAATTGTGTCAAGCGTATCAGTTGCTCTTGCAATCACTTTTGTGCGCAATCTATGGGGGTATGCATATAGCAACGACAAGGAAGTGGTCGAGTATATCTCCAGAATTATGCCGATTATTGCCGTGGCATTCTTGTTTGATGATATGCAGTGTGTTCTTTCAGGTAGGTAAATACAAATGAGATGCTGCTTATTCACGAAAAGCAAATTATATGGAGGAGCCTGTAGTTTTCGTTCTCATATGTGCTGAAAATATATGGTTATTAATTAGCATATATTACAGGTATTGTTAGGGGCTGTGGCCTTCAAAGTATAGGTTCCTATGTCAATCTGAGTGCGTACTACCTTGTGGGCATCCCGGTGGCTCTATGTTTTGCCTTTGTGTACCATCTTGGTGGAGTGGTAATCAGTAGTACTACTTTCCTAATACATGGCCTTTTCATATACTACTACTTAAATAGGTGATAATTTCACTTCTAGTATTTCTCTTTTGACATGAAGAAACTATGATCTGAAATATGTTAGGGGCTGTGGATGGGAATAACTTGCGCGCTTGTCGTTCAGACAGTGTTATTCATGTCTATTACTCTGCGCACCAACTGGGACAAAGAGGTATTACCAAATACTTTCTTTTTTGTTGGCTTCTTAGTCATCTTACTGCATGCATGCCCTATTGTTTTTAATCCATGTTGTTGCTTAATTTTGTAGGCTCTGAAGGCCAGGGATATGGTTTCCATTACTTCTCTACCTTTACACTTGGCGACATCATGACACACACAGAATGCAATGTTTTCTCTGCCAGAGAGTTGTGCGGGGGAATAATGAAACGACTAAGAATTCGTCGTAAAAAGCAGTGCTTCGTCTCCATATCACCATCATTTGCCACTTCTTCACAGAAATAATAAAAATATTTATTAGCTAGAATCTACCGTTTATGTGGGTGGGCGTATTTCCGAGACTAGTTTCTTCACAAGAGAATATAATGGCAAGGAAATTTGGAATGATCGAAAGAACATGGCATCAAAGACAATTCAACATGGAAAAGAAGTTAATGCCGATAGTGGGAGGTGTTCACTTGTATTTTAGCAAAGCGAGGAAGGGGTAAGATGTTTCTTTTTTGGACTGCTTGAAGGAGAGAGATGCTCCTTTCAAGAGATTAGGGCCCTTTTCCCATGAAAAAGGCCCATCTTCTAGGGTAATTTGATAATAGTGTGTTTTACTTTGCTTATTTACTTTGACATACTCCCTCTGTTCCATAATGTTATGGTTCAAGTTTCAGCTCATTGAAGTTACAGTTGAAGTGAAACTAACCATTGAAGTTTCTATGATTCTATGCATTCAAAATCTCAATTTGTTTGCCAAACTTTTGAACTGCGAGTAGTAATATAAGAAAACACATAAATTAAACATATTCATGTTAGTACTATTCAAAGTTCATCCAATTTAGAATTACGGCTATATAGAGACTACCTTAACCATTGCCCATGTGTCGGGCCAGGGGTGGGGGGGGGGGGGGGGGGTGCACTCCAATTGATTGGGTACACTTCGACAAAATGTTCATTAGATTTATGTGACTTTTTTTTAATTATGAATAGTTATGAGAACAGATATATTTCAGTGTAATTGTTGGTGAAGGCTTGTCATATCGAACCTAAGGTGCGATGTAATTTGAACCGGAGGGAATAATTATTCTTGCAGCTAGCAACACCGTTGTAGATTGAGTGGAGTTAAGCGGAAACTTCTTGGGTGCCTCCCATCGATGAAACAAAGAGTACTCCCTCCATTTTTGTATACAAGGCCACAAACTCATATTACAGGTACCAAGATAAAATTTAATGTCTTGTTTTGTAAACCCACTTTTCTTTTCATTTAGTGAGATCATTAATATACCACATGCATGCAAGGAAGGGATAGAAAGCTGATTGAAGTGTCATTATGACTGCATGCATGCAAGTATTAAATAGGCTATTAGTTCAAGAAAATATCATTAACTTTTGTCTCGATTATTGTTGGTGGCCTTGTATAGATACAAAATGTATTTTTCATAGTGGCCTTGTATAAGTAAATGGAGGGAGTAACTAATTTAATTAACATGTACCTCGCCAATTAAATATGCCTAGTGCAAAGCAAAGGTAGAATGGGGCCAAACTCGTCTTACGAATCTCACCACCACTGTGGTCCAGTCCAGCGCATGCACCTTGTGACCTTGAAATGTGCTTTTTCTACCTCATATTTCATGTTTATATCTAACTTATGTTGAATATATTGAGGTAGTGGATCCGTGGACGGGTCCCGTCCGTGTGGAGGTCCGCAAACGCAATGGCCCGGGCACTGGTATCTGCCCCCTCTGCAATGTCCCCGAAGACTCCAATCACATTTTCTTCGCTTGCGTCTCCTCCCGGTTCCTTTGAAGCTGCTTTCGCGAGATTGTTGGTGGGAGTTGGTGCCACACCAATTTCCCGGACCTCTTTGCTGAACTCCAAGTGTCCCCTACATCCTCTCGCCACAGTAGGTGGCTGGAGGTGGGGGTCCTTGCCTGGACGCTGTGGACAGTTCGCAATAAGCTTGTGATCCAACACTCTCCCCTTCGGCGCGCTACTGATAGTCTCTACAAATTCTCGGGTTTCTTGCAGTTTTGGCGGCCGCTTAGCCGCCCCCCGGATCGGGACGTCATCTCCGCCTTCATCGCCGATCTACGCTCGATGGCCGTCCGTCTGTCGCCACCGCCCCCGCCGCCACCGCCGGAGCCTGACTAGATCACCTGCGCTGGGCCGTCTATATGGTGTTGTGTTTTTTCTTTTTCTCTGGGCTTGTTGAGCTGTGCCCTCAGCAGAACCTCTATACTTTGTTGTGGTACTTGGGTGGTGTGTGTTTGTGGACCTTCTATGGTTGTATGTCTGGCGGCAGTTTGCTTTATTTATAAAGCGAGGCGAAAGCCTTTTTCGGTAATATATTGAGGTATATATCTAACCGAGAGAACAGCCTTCTCCAACATGCATCGCGCGTCGATCTCACCTTCATGCGTATGGTGCCTTCTCCAATGACACAAAGGCCATGCAACTTGTTCTTTTTCTGTATTATGATAGATTCACAATTTAAATAGTTTAGGACATTTGCATGCTCTTTAAAGTTATACCCTGAGATATTTAAACATAATGTTATTCCACGTAAAAAGACATATTTCTTGACGAATCTAGTAATATCAAATTGATTTTTGTGATTTGGTAATTTATCATTATTATTATTATTGAAAGGAAAGTTGTAGAAAGCGCTATACAACGTTTTTTTTTTCTTTTGAAATAATAAGAATCCAAGTTCAGGTCTATGAGGACTTGATCTTAGGTGGTTACTCATCACAAGAGAATGGTCTGACGAGATGTGTGTACGCGTGATGAGCTTAATGTTCTTTTCTTTCTTATTTACTCCGGGCCAACTTGCTTTCGTGTGACAATTGCACCTAGCACTACCATCCAACGAGGTCAGATCTAGCCGACTTGGCAATGGAGTAATTAATTTAAGTAGGCTCTACTTGGGCTCCTCGCTAGTTAAATATGCCTAGCACAAACCAACGGTAGGATAGGACCAAATACCAATGTTATATTTATTAGTACATATTCACATCACCACCGTCCATCGCATGTATTCATGCCATGGCGGTCCAGTCCAGGGCGTGCACCTAGATTTGAGTTTTCTCTTTTTTGCTACATCATACTTGATGCTTCTATATACCTGGCATCTTTTTTCAACATCAACAGGCGGAACAAAAAACTTTAATTCATTCGAGTAATAGCTATGTTTGAATTGTTAAGTTATTTGTCTATTATCAGTTTTTAACTATTGAGTTGTTTGGCTTGTTGATTGTTGAATTATTCATGCTTAATTTTTATTGTTTAATATCCATACATGGTTTGTCTGCGGACATGTCCGCGGACATATCGAGAAGGATATGTGACACTTAGACATTAGAGATGCCCTAAGAAACATCCCGACGATCATCTCTAGTTGCTGCATGGACTAGCACCTACTCGTTATATTTGAGATGCTAAAGAACAGGCCAGATATGAAATATGTGTGGAGATTTACTATGCACCGGAGCCTCAAATTTGTAGTCACATTGCTGTCAGAAGCTGATCGTAGTGCTAAAATTAGCATAAGCTCATCTGTGCTATATATAGGAATCGAAGTAGGATAGTAAACAGTTACTACTACAACTTCTTTTTGCATGTCATACTCTGGTCTTCTTCCTTAAAAAGTTAATAATTGTATTTTTATTTCTAGCAAGCTCAATCCATTGGTGTTCACATTGATTGTCGCCCGCCCTCCTCGACCTCGAGTGCAGTTTTCTACACAGCTGGCTCCCGGCTCATAGTTCAGTTTCAGATCTACTCCCTCCGCTCCTAAACATAAAACCTTTTAAAGATTTCACTACGGATTACATACGAATGTATATAGTGGAATCTCTAAAAGGTATTGTATTTTTCTTTGCATGGTAATATGTGTCTCATTGGTATCATAAACAACAAAGTACAAGTAACATAAAAGGCGACATGGCAAAACTGAAAAGATAGCAGAACATCTCTGAGCTTGACACCAACGTCCGTCACCTGCCTCCAGCACCACCACAACAGTCATCGAAGAAAAGAATGACGAATCACCGCCTCACCCGAGCTCAACGCAGCTCCATCGCTGATAAGCAGCTTTGCGGACTCCAAGGTGGCTCACCCAAAGTGAAGCCCTTGCCATCAAACTCCAGATCTGACACCCCGCCACGACTAAGACGCCGAAGGAGGAAACTAAACCTGCCATCCACGAACCACGAGCCCAGCACATGTTTCGTCTTCCAGATGTCGTCGATGCGGACCACAATCTGCATCAGCTTCTGAACTACCTCCCAAGCTCCGCGCCAACGATGGAGCAAACGGCGTCGTAACGGCGGAGCGGAGTGGGTAGATTAGTTTAGTAAAATACTACTACCTTTGTACACAAATACACGACGTTCGGAGTAGAAAACATCACCGTCGCATGCATGGACAAAAAGCAAAAGCGACAAAAAAGGGAAAAGAAATGGTGGCACCCTTGAGACGCGGCTGAGCACAAATCGTTTGTAAATTAGCAAATTATTTAGTTAATAATGGACGTGGACAAGCGCAAGTTGTGCCTCCGTGCACTCGTCGCAAGAAAATGGTCTGAGCAGTAGCAGGCCAGTATGCACAATGAATCAACAAACTAACTAAAAAAAAGTACGAGTATGCACGATGAGCTAGATCAATTAATCAACAACTAACTAATTTTCTTTCTTAATTACTCCTGGCTAGTAGCTTGCTTGCTTGTGACTGTTGCAACAAGCGCTACCGTCTAAACGAGGACGGATCAAGGGAACTTGCAACGCAACTTCCTGCTGGATGCCTTCCGTACGTCCTCGGTTCAGTATTGCATAGTGCAAAGCAACGGTAATTAAGATGGGATCAAACTCAATCTTGTCTTTTTGTCACGAACCTCCCCGCCACAATCTGCATCAGCTTCTGCATCACAATCTGCATCAGCTTCTGAACTACCTCCCAAGCTCCGCGCCAACGATGGAGCAAACGCCGTCGCAACGGCGGAGCGGAGCGGGTAGATTAGTTTAGTAAAATACTACTACCTTTGTACACAAATACAGGACGTTCGGAGTAGGAAACATCACCGTCGCATGCATGAAAAAAAAAGCAAAAGCGACAAAAAAGGGAAAAGAAATGGTGGCACCCTTGAGACGCGGCTGAGCACAAATCGTCTGTAAATTAGCAAATTATTTAGTTAATATAATGGATGTGGAGTTGTGGACAAGCGCAAGTTGTGCCTCCGTGCACTCGTCGCAAGAAAATGGTCTCAGCAGTAGCAGGCCAGTATGCACAATCATTCAACAAACTAACTAAGAAATGTACGAATATGCACGATGAGCTAGATTAATTAATCTCCTTGATTGATGTTTCTTTCTAAATTACTCCGGGCTAGTACTCCCTCCGTTTCAAATTACTCGTCGTGGTTTTAGTTTAAATTTAAACTAAAACCACGACGAATAATTTGGGACGGAGGGAGTAGCTTTGCTTGCTTGTGACTGTTGCAACAAGCGCTACCGTGTAAACGAGGACGGATCGAGGGAACTTGCAACGCAACTTCCTGCTGGATGCCTTCCGTACGTCCTCGGTTCAGTATTGCATAGTGCAAAGCAACGGTAATTAAGATGGGATCAAACTCAATCTTGTCTTTTTGTCACGAACCTCCCCGCCACCTCTCACCATCAATCACATGTATCGATGCTACAGTCAGTGGCGGAGCCAGAACTTTTGTGGAGCCTGGGCGAGTTTGAGTCTAATTGTTTAAACTGAAAATAAATATTGGATATTTCGAGGAATTGGATCTTTTCCCCAACTTTTCTTCTAACTTTGATCATTTGCTCCACCCCACCCCCGAGAATGACGGGTACGATGGGGCCGGGGCCACTTGCCATTGAGACAAGCATGGGGCAAATCATCAAATCCCATGTAAAGTGGATATACAACATATAAAATAACACCAAACTTTCGAACGACAAATGCAAATAAATAATGTATATAGTAAAAGTATAAACACATAGCCCTATAAATGTAATTATAAAATAAACTACTCCCTCCAATCAAAACCACGATGCTAATTTTGGATCGGATGGAGTGTAATATATATAGTCGCGCTATTCGTGACCCTGGGTGAGGAATAGTTATTCTTCACCCCCTCTCTATTTTAATATCAATGAACCGTAATTTTACGTTCCGTAAATTTTGTCTTATTGCAGACGTAAAAAGAGAACGTAAGAAAATAAATAATCACCATAAAAAATATTTTATGTTATATAAATTACAAATGTAAAAACATAGTGTAAAATTTACATAAAATGTAATTTATCTGGTCTTCTGAACTTTTTTTGCCAAATTTTATGCAGCGAATCAATATGACTGTAACTATTTGTATTTGAAACATAATTTATTTCTGAAATGATCGTAAGATTATCTCGGGTGAAGAATAACTTATTCTGCAATCTGGGTGATGAATAGTAACACTAGTCGCGCTATTCGTGACCCTGGGTGAGGAATAGTTATTCTTCACCCCCTCTCTATTTTAATATCAATGAACCGCAATTTTACGTTCCGTAAATTTTGTCTTATTGCAGACGTAAAAAGAGAACGTAAGAAAATAAATAATCACCATAAAAAATATTTTACGTTATATAAATTACAAATGTAAAAACATAGTGTAAGATGTACATAAAATGTAATTTATCTGGTCTTCTGACCTTTTTTTGCCAAATTTTATGCAGTGAATCAATATGACTGTAAGTATTTGTATTTGAAACATAATTTATTTCTGAAATGATCGTAAGATTATCTCGGGTAAAGAATAACTTATTCTGCAATCTGGGTGATGAATAGTAACACTATCGCGCTATTCGTGACCCTGGGTGAGGAATAGTTATTCTTCACCCCCTCTCTATTTTAATATCAATGAACCGTAATTTTACGTTCCGTAAATTTTGTTTTATTGCAGACGTAAAAAGAGAACGTAAGAAAATAAATAATCACCATAAAAAATATTTTATGGTACATAAATTACAAATGTAAAAACATAGTGTAAAATGTACATAAAATGAGTTAGTTGCGGGATGATGTATTATGGAACGAGTAAAGAGACTTGCCAGTAACGAGATTGAACTAGGTATTGAGATACCGACGATCGAATCTCGGGCAAGTAACATACCGATGACAAAGGGAACAACGTATGTTGTTATGCGGTTTGATCGATAAAGATCTTCGTAGATATGTGGGAGCCAATATGGGCATCCAGGTCCCGCTATTGGTTATTGACCAGAAACGTGTCTCGTTCATGTCTACATAGTTCTCGAACCCGTAGGGTCCGCACACTTAACATTTCGTTGACGATATAGTATTATATGAGTTATGTATGTTGGTAACCGAATGTTGTTCGGAGTCCCGGATGAGATTATGGACATGACGAGGAACTCCAGAATGGTCCGGAGATAAAGTTTGATATATGGGATAATAGTGTTTGATCTTCGGAAGGGTTCCGGATGTTTCCCGAAATGTTTGGGTACGAGAACACGTTATTTGGGCCAAAGGGGAAAACCCACAAGGTTTTTGGAAAGCGCAAAAGGAAGTTTTGCAGAGTCCAGGGGCCAGACGCTAGGGTCCCTAGCGTCTGGGTCCAGACACCGGGAACCCTGGCGTCTGGCCCTGGAGTCCGAGAAGTACTCTTGCCTTTCGGGTGAAACCGACTTTGTGGAGGCTTTTACTCCAAGTTTCGACCCCAAGGCTCAACATATAAATAGAGGGGCAGAGCTAGCACCAAAGACACGTCAAAAAACACCAAGCCGTGTGCCGGCAACCCCATCCCCTCTAGTTTATCCCCCGTCATAGTTTCCATAGTGGTTAGGCGAAGCCCTGCAGAGATTGTTCTTAACCAACACCGTCACCATGCTGTCGTGCTGCCGGAACTCATCTACTTCTTTGCCCGTCTTGCTAGATCGAGAAGGCAAGGATGTCATCGAGCTGAACGTGTGCAGAACTCGGAGGTGCCGTGCGTTCGGTACTTGGATCGGTCGGATCGTGAAGACATACGACTACATCAACCGCGTTGATAAACGCTTCCGCTTAGCGATCTTCAAGGTTATGAAGATACACTCCCCCTCTCGTTGCTATACATCACCATGATCTTGCGTGTGCGTAGGATTTTTTTTTGAAATTACTACGTTCCCCAACACTTGTCAGGTGGGTCACGAATGGCACCCCGACGAAGTCAGCACGTGGCGGAATGATGTCTCATAATTTGCACACCTCCTCCTCGCTCAACTTCATTCTCTGAGCTACGATGGCATCACCGAGTGGGTCGTCATCATCCTCATAATCTTCTGCTTTGTTGACATAAATCACGGCCAGCTTGGGTCTTTCTGCTCTGACGGAGAAGCTGATCAACTCACCACTGGTGATACACATGTGGGCGATGAAACGGACCCATCCATCTCCTCCGCATGCGTCATCTTTCGTCCTTTCTCGATCTCCATAGTGTAGGGGCCCCCAGGAGCCTCAAAGGACACAGAGGTTCCGGTCAGATTGTTGAATTCTGACCTCACATTGCATGGGACGATCTATGTACAAAAAGCAAAATGATATATACACGATGCATTAATGCCAATAACACTAAAAACAAGATAGTCGTTACTAGTTTCATATAATTTATTACCGCCGCATGAAGAAAACTAGACTCGAAGTAGATGTCGAACAGCGTGCCAGTTGCAAGGCTGCTGGCGCACCTTGACTTGCACCGTCGACATGGTGGTGGTGGTGGCGCCATTTCCCTAAATCAATATGATTAAAGGATTAACGATCCAAAAAGTAAACATAAAGTTTTCAATACACATCAGGTTTTGAATAATATACAAATCAGGTTCACATCATAGAGAATACACATGAGGTTCACATGGCAAGCAAACTAACAACTAAATTGTAGTTCAGTTTAGACAATAACCTAATAGAGATAATGTAACCCAAACAGAGCCTAATAATAAGATAAATGGCATATTGCCATTATTGCGCAAGCAGACAAGCAAAAGTAGTTCAATCCAGGGGGACACTTTATCTATTCCCACATCCAAAAGTTGAACCAGCTTAGAATCTTCCAAAACAGCACGACACAAGATTCACAAAACA
Source organism: Triticum timopheevii (assembly GCA_963921465.1). Lineage (NCBI taxonomy): Eukaryota > Viridiplantae > Streptophyta > Magnoliopsida > Poales > Poaceae > Triticum > Triticum timopheevii. Next base: position 674,236,778 of record OY997274.1, read on the forward strand.
CAATAAGTAAACATCCATTCCACATTTGGCATCAGATGCACAATAATTAAAACTATAAAAGACAAACACCCCCCTTTTCGATCAGATACAACTCTCTGTCTATCTGTGTTTTCTTTTTCTGAAATTTACCAAAAATGGGCTCACTAACAGCATCAGATGGATAGCGATTTGGGTCCATAGGGGGCTTTGTCAATTTACACCCTGCTCCTTTGCCTAAAGAGGCATTGCAAAATTGACAAAGCCCCCTATGGAGAACAAGGAAGCAAAGTTTATGTACAAAGATTCAGTGCAGAAACAGAATTCACAAATGGCTGAAAATGTAGCCAACATTTTCTACTACAAAATATAAGCACCAGACTAAGAGGTAATACAAGGGAAGAACAATCGCACACATGGACGAAATATAATCATTTTTTTTGAAACGGGTGTTAGCATATATTCAAATGCGCACCATAACAACTTGGCAATTTGAGCATCACCACATACATATACTCTCTTCAACCTGAAAGAGTATCGAATCAAGCATTGATTTTTCCATGACACCACATAACAGTGAGGGCTTCTTGGTCATATCTTTATATGCATCAACAAAGAAGCTACTGGATCAAATTCACACATAGGGTAGCATTCACGACATAACCGTAGTGTCAGGAAAGAACCCCTCTCTAAACCCTAGAACACTAGGCACCGCCGCCGCCACCATTGCTCCAGGGGCAGCAGCCAAGAATTGAAACCCAAGTTTCAATTATATGTGCTAAAAGCCTCTACTTCTCTAGCTACTTCTCTCTACTCTCTCCCAAGTTTCGGCGAGCAACAAAAAGCATCTACTTCTCTCACCTAACCCCTCTCTCTACTCTCTCCCCAATCACGCGAGGAAACAAGCCTGGAACACGTCGCATCAAAGCACGGAGCCACCATGCAATCCCTAAATCCCAAAACATGGTGAGCCGCCACGGCAAATCGATTGGAGCCTAGCTAGTGTGGCGCGCGCAGGGAGGAGGAGATCGAGGGGGACTTACGGGGCTGGAGCGTCGGAGGAGGCGAGAGGCGACCGCGCGTGGTGGCGGCGCACGGCACCGTCGACGGGGGTGAGGCGGCCGGGGACGAACCCTAACCGCGGCGGCGGCGGCGGGCGGAGGGGATCGATTGTGAGAGTGAGGGGGTGCGGGGGCGCTCGGGCCGGTTTTCTTTTCCTCTAGTAGTAGCACTGGTTAGAGGCCGGCGCTACTGCTAAGCTCACCAGTTGTAGCGCCCGTTCAAAACAAACGCTACAGCTAAGTGGGCTACTGTTTTTGCCCTGGGCCCATGTAACAGTAGCGTGACTCAAGCTAACAAACGCTGCTGTTATATATTAGTAGTAGCGTGTTTTCTGCCCAGCGCTACTGGTAAATACTAGTAGCGTGGGGTCATAAATAGGCGCTACTGGTAAACTTATATCTATAAGCATTTTCCTAGTAGTGTAGGATTATTCTATCTTTTCAGTCTTGTAATGTTGGTGCTTATGTACCTTGTAACCGGATCTTTATTTTACAAATGAGACACGTATTGCCATGAAAAAAAAGTAGACTATTACAAAGCCAGATTAATTGCGAAGATCCCATATTCCTAGGGAATAATACCATTCTTTTGAGAGGAACCGTGGAATAATACCTTCCATGGACAGAGCCCAAAGAGGAAGGAGAAAACTCGATCGAGACTGTTAATAAATCTCCATGTCTGTCCTGAGTCTTCCTGGAAAGGAATATGCTCCGCATATCTTGTTCCTACCTACATCCTCTTTTTGACTAAGCTTTACTCCTCCCCCGAAGAATTCTCTCCTTGGTTGCTTTGACCCAAAGTCCACGGCACCTCTCACAAGGACAAATCCTAGTACTGCAAGGATAATATAGTCAGTTCCCAGCTTCCCTCCATGCCAATTGCCATTGCCAACCACGGCAGGCAGCATATGCTTCAAATATTCCCAACTGACCAACCCCCTCCTTCACGCCATAACAATGTGGCGCCTCCCCACAACTCGACCGTATCTCCATTAAAGTAGCTCAGAGCTTGCATTTTTCCGAGCCAGAGCCTAGCCAAGAGGCGAGGTTGCGAGATGAAGTTCGGGAAGAGGCTCAAGAAGCAGGTGGAGGAGAGCCTCCCGGGGTGGAGGGACAAGTTCCTGTCGTACAAGCGCCTCAAGGTGCTCGTCCGACTCGTCTCCGGCTCCTCGCCGCACCGTGCCGTGGCAGAGGCCGCCTTCGTGCGGCTCCTCAACGACGAGGTCGACAGGTTCAACGCCTTCTTCCTCGAGCAGGAGGAAGAGTTCGTTATCCGCCACAGGGTACGTACATAACATGCCTACTGTTGGTGCCTTGGTGGAGAAAATATACTCAAGATGTAACTAAAACAATGTGCAGGAAGTAAGGGAGACGGTGAAGGCAGTGGCCGGCGAGGAGCTGTCAGAAGCGGAGCGTGCGTCGGAGATGAGGAAGGTGAGGAGAAAGATCGTGGATTTGCATGGTGAAATGGTGCTGCTCCTCAACTACAGCGCCGTCAACTACACAGGTCTGTTTCCCCCCTTCTGGCTTGATAATATGGAGTAGTACGGAGTAACATTTTTGGGCACGCTTTGACAAAATTTCTTGAAATTATTTGTTCTTGGTAGTATCTGAAGAAATTCAGAGCTTTACACTAACAGAAAACAGAGTACGCAACAAGCTCTGCTTTAATTTGTCTTACAAAAAAGCAACCGACGTGAATTGTACGATTTAACCTGCAGAGAATATTCTCTATTAAGCCCAATGGGTTGGTCAGTCGTACCATTTCTCCACACGACCAACTGGTCTTATGACTTGGCCAAGATCATTTAACATCTAGTGCTACACGTACGCTGCAGGGCTGGCCAAGATACTGAAGAAGTACGACAAGTGTACGGGGCGGCTGCTCCGGCTGCCCTTCATCGAGGAGGTGCTCAAGCAGCCCTTCTACACGGCGGAGCTCATGTCGAGGCTCGTCCGCGAGTGCGAGGAGACCGTGTTCGCCGCCGACAACAGTGGCGAACCGTGCACGAGGAAGCGCTGCACCGACACTAAGATGACTCCCATGGCAACGGAGCAGGGCATTTTAAGGAACACCGTCGCGGCGCTGGTGGCCATGAGGGAGCTCCGCAGTGGGAGCTCGACGTATGGACACTTCTCGCTGCCACCCTTGGAAACGGACACCACCTTGACGGAGCATGTGTCCATCCAGGTTGCCGATCTCGTTCAATCTGAGGCACGTGGTGTTGTTTTGAATGCCGCTTACGGGCGCCAGGTTATATGATACGAGTAACTCATCTTGCGGACCTTTTTATGGGTATAACTAGGTCTCAGTCGAGTGTTATAACATGTAAGAAAGGAAAAAGAAAAACTGAAAAGAAAATTTTGCACCGATCTCAATGTAAGGTGTGACGAGTACAACGTCGACTAAGACTTAACCAAGTTCCATTGGACTAAGATTTAGCAAGACCACCTTTTTATTCATTTAAAAAAGACACTAAAAGGTATCTTATACTATTTGATAATTATTAAGTAAAACAGTAGCACATACTGTACCAAGGAAAGACAACTAGACAAAAAAAGACCAACAAAACAAATATAATTACATCAAAAACCCTACTGTCCGTCTTTTCCCTCCGATTTTACACTGCTCGCTGAAGCTTCTATAAGTTTATCATTTCATTGTTTTTATCTATATGATCCTCTGCCACCATTATATATAGTGCCCAGCCGTATACAATCAGCTAGACTTCCAAACAAAACAACAGGTATCATTGTATGACTTAGGCGTAGCGAGCTAGGCGAGACATGAACAATGACGGCCAGTCTGTCTCCATTGGCACGGCTTCCGTAACCATGCCCGAGAACTGCTGGTCTGCCGCTTTGACAAAAGTAAAGAGACTGGTCGCTTGCTTCCTCGTAGTTCAATTGCAGCCTCGTAGTTCAATGCGAGCGATCGATTGATGGACGAGGATTTTTCTTTCGGTATTTGCTAAATCTGAGAAGTATGAAACTTTTGAATGTGGTAACGTGCGTATATATATGTACTATTAGACTTCGTATTGTAGCCCTACTGTGTAATCCATACCGTATTGGTATAAGACTTGTATGTCATCATTATATATACTAACAGAGTGGCCCGCTCGATGCGCGGGCTAGAATCTTTATATTTTTGTTCATTTGTCAACATGTGTGTACCTAAGTTATACTATTAGCTTGCTTCTTTTATTGATATTGCTTGCAAATCAAATATTCGACCGGTAGAAATGGAATGCTTACTGAAGCATATACATAAGTCACTCAACACAAATATTTGTTTAATAAATTATTCCTTTTAGCCATCAATACTTCCTCACTCATTAGTGATAATTAACTCAATACAATAACAATGAATTAAATTTCTCATAAATTTGTCCTTACTTGATGTATCATATATTTTGTTGCATTACAATATTGGGAAGCGACGTAAATGGCTGCAAAGTTAAAGGTGCCTCTCATGTGTCACTTATATCATGATTATTTTCCTTGTAGATGGCTGCAAAGTTAACGATGGCTACAAAGTTAAAGGTGCAAAAGTTTAAGTATTTTTCATTAGGGAAATACATTTGAGACGAGATTCCACTATTAATCACTAACTTGAGCCGCTAGAAAAAAGTCATGGCTAGGAAGCTCACTAAAACCATTGAACCTGCATATTAACAACACCTTAAAACCTATCAAAGAACAACATAAATGTGGAATCTTCAGCATACAAGTTATGTTATGAGCATAACTACTTCTTTTATATCTAAGGATATATGAGAACATAGATCAACAATGTTCTTTGAGTAGCAGATGGTGAAGAACGCATGCTCGTGTTGATATTTCCATAGACCTATAAATGTCCAGTTGGATGCAAATTTAAGTGTGGAAAAGTCTAGACTTCAATCTGTTCTAGATGATCACTCCTAATCACAAATCGTAGCATAGATGCCTAGCTAGATGCCTAGCGAGAGAAACAAAATATAAATGAGTACCATGGGTATGTTTGATGTGGGCCACTCATTACTATCATCTACACAATGTTTAATGCCAGCCAGCTCATTATAACTATTAACACCAAATCTATCTATCTATCTATCAAAATAATGGTCAAAGAGAAAACAATTTGTCACTACTTGGTTACATGAAAACAAACTTCATGTTACACTAAGATCATTCCGCTTAGACCTGCTAGATACGTGTCTACATATGCTAAGTGTAGTGATACACCGATAAACTAAATCAAAATACAAGTTGTGTCTAAATCCCTACATGGTAGCTGGCAGAATTGAAACACCCACTTAAAGTGTAGACATTTTTCTTATTTCCTAACATTGGCGAACAAAGACACAATAGACGGTCTGACCGATGTCATATCTCAGGAAGAAAACAAACTGATTTGGCAAGGGTACATGCTATTCAAGGAAACGCATACTTGTATATTCATACAATTTTAGTTAAAAATAACAGTGCTACATTCATTTGGCATGTTCAACCTCTATCAACATTTTGTTCACTCATGTTTAGTTATATACATACCACAGTATTTCAAGATATAGTTATTTTATGCTTTAAAATCTCTTGTGCACTGCATGGGAATATATATATATATATATATATATATATATATATATATATATATATATATATATATAACTTAAATTACAGTATGGACTCCTTTGATCGAACCGCTAAGTAAATTGATACCTCAATCTGAAATAATGGAGCCATATTTTACACACGGGCACGTAAAAGGAGGAGATGGTACCTCATGAGAGCTAACTACTCCATACTTGTTCAGCTCATGGCCATACTGTATTTACATGATATATTATGCTCTGACTAAGTACTTCACTCCTTGCAATTAGCCTGACTTAAAAATAGTATGAACACTAATATCCTCCAAAAATCTTGTGTCAAATAAGAAATGTAATAATTGTATGATATTATCTTAGAACATGTTATAACTATGCTGACACTGAGTAAAGATGTGACAGCGTATATATCTTCGCAAGTAGTTGTCCATTACAATGTAGATATGCATGTAAATAATTCTGAATTAATTAAAAGGTGGGTAGAAAATGTGCAAGTACTATTATAGAATTATAACATGAGAAAAAAACTGGATGCTACATCTTTGTAAGACATAGTTGCTACTGCAAAGGTCTACCGTGCGGGATGCAGAAGGAAACAAACCCCTGAGAGAGGAAAGCCCGTCGTTAAGAACATGTTTCTCATATCATGTACCCATCTTTGACAAAACACAGAAAACTTCATGGGACAACTAATCATACAAACGCTAGCAAGCATTCATTTTTATAGATTACACTGGGAGAAACTAATGTTACGTTGCAGCAGCACATGCACAAATATAGAACCTTTGCTCCTAGCTAATGTATCAATCATCTCATACAGGCATATATTTGCGGTGTGATGTATAAACATGCAAATTTAAAACCAAGTATTAGAGAAACGACAAATCCATTATTAACTTAAACTGAAGGTGTAATACGCTAAGCTAAGATGCACATGTCCAGCCTTCATGTACGACCACTCATCCTTCATGGTAGTAAAGTGTGCACATAAAGATGTAAAAAGCAAAAGATGTTTGCTTAGAGAATCTAGCAGTATTACACTCACTGTAAATAAGTAAGTTCAGACTTTTGCATGATGCTAATAAATTATCTATGGATGAGCATATCATGCTTCTCCAAAGTATTTAAAATCATCGACAACCCTATTTACTATCATTTTAGAATGGATGGACTTTTTAAAATCCCATCTCGTTCACTTTGAAATTAGTTTTACACTTCTCCTTCGCACTCTACTTCGAGCTAGCTATTGCCAAAGAAAAATTAAGGCAAACAGGGATGCAAGCACCATACACACATGTGTGTGTACTACAGTTCCCTTTGGAGGCTGACCACCGATCCACCGTGAACTTGCATCACAACGTCATCGGTTCTGAACATTATGAGTACCATAAGATTTCGGTGGGGTTAGGGTGGCACGATGCAACTCAAAACGGGCCGGGTTTGGGTCAGCCTACAGAAGCGCTGCAAACCAAGCGTAGACGATGTTGTATAAAAAGATCAATCAGCTTGCGTTAATCAACTATTGATTGAGTCGACTAAAAGATGATTTTGTGCATGTCTACCTGAACGGACGAACATTGTGGTGCCAAAATTACTTCACTCCTTATTGCTGGCTTGAAAGATCGTTATGCACTTTCCTAGCACCGCAGTTGGGGTGTAAAGCATTTTGATGCTGCTGGTCGTCTAAAATAGTTGAAAATGGTATGCCGGCGCCATGATCAATTGATACACTGCAACCATGATCCATATATCCCTCGTTTCTTCTCAAGTATCATGTGTGGTGCCCAACAGTCAACACATAAGAAAAAGAAAAGATTAATCAGATACATATGATCCTCTGCCACCATTATATATAGTGCCCAGCCGTATACAATCAGCTAGACTTCCAAACAAAACAACAGGTATCATTGTATGACTTAGGCGTAGCGAGCTAGGCGAGACATGAACAATGACGGCCAGTCTGTCTCCATTGGCACGGCTTCCGTAACCATGCCCGAGAACTGCTGGTCTGCCGCTTTGACAAAAGTAAAGAGACTGGTCGCTTGCTTCCTCGTAGTTCAATTGCAGCCTCGTAGTTCAATGCGAGCGATCGATTGATGGACGAGGATTTTTCTTTCGGTATTTGCTAAATCTGAGAAGTATGAAACTTTTGAATGTGGTAACGTGCGTATATATATGTACTATTAGACTTCGTATTGTAGCCCTACTGTGTAATCCATACCGTATTGGTATAAGACTTGTATGTCATCATTATATATACTAACAGAGTGGCCCGCTCGATGCGCGGGCTAGAATCTTTATATTTTTGTTCATTTGTCAACATGTGTGTACCTAAGTTATACTATTAGCTTGCTTCTTTTATTGATATTGCTTGCAAATCAAATATTCGACCGGTAGAAATGGAATGCTTACTGAAGCATATACATAAGTCACTCAACACAAATATTTGTTTAATAAATTATTCCTTTTAGCCATCAATACTTCCTCACTCATTAGTGATAATTAACTCAATACAATAACAATGAATTAAATTTCTCATAAATTTGTCCTTACTTGATGTATCAAATATTTTGTTGCATTACAATATTGGGAAGCGACGTAAATGGCTGCAAAGTTAAAGGTGCCTCTCATGTGTCACTTATATCATGATTATTTTCCTTGTAGATGGCTGCAAAGTTAACGATGGCTACAAAGTTAAAGGTGCAAAAGTTTAAGTATTTTTCATTAGGGAAATACATTTGAGACGAGATTCCACTATTAATCACTAACTTGAGCCGCTAGAAAAAAGTCATGGCTAGGAAGCTCACTAAAACCATTGAACCTGCATATTAACAACACCTTAAAACCTATCAAAGAACAACATAAATGTGGAATCTTCAGCATACAAGTTATGTTATGAGCATAACTACTTCTTTTATATCTAAGGATATATGAGAACATAGATCAACAATGTTCTTTGAGTAGCAGATGGTGAAGAACGCATGCTCGTGTTGATATTTCCATAGACCTATAAATGTCCAGTTGGATGCAAATTTAAGTGTGGAAAAGTCTAGACTTCAATCTGTTCTAGATGATCACTCCTAATCACAAATCGTAGCATAGATGCCTAGCTAGATGCCTAGCGAGAGAAACAAAATATAAATGAGTACCATGGGTATGTTTGATGTGGGCCACTCATTACTATCATCTACACAATGTTTAATGCCAGCCAGCTCATTATAACTATTAACACCAAATCTATCTATCTATCTATCAAAATAATGGTCAAAGAGAAAACAATTTGTCACTACTTGGTTACATGAAAACAAACTTCATGTTACACTAAGATCATTCCGCTTAGACCTGCTAGATACGTGTCTACATATGCTAAGTGTAGTGATACACCGATAAACTAAATCAAAATACAAGTTGTGTCTAAATCCCTACATGGTAGCTGGCAGAATTGAAACACCCACTTAAAGTGTAGACATTTTTCTTATTTCCTAACATTGGCGAACAAAGACACAATAGACGGTCTGACCGATGTCATATCTCAGGAAGAAAACAAACTGATTTGGCAAGGGTACATGCTATTCAAGGAAACGCATACTTGTATATTCATACAATTTTAGTTAAAAATAACAGTGCTACATTCATTTGGCATGTTCAACCTCTATCAACATTTTGTTCACTCATGTTTAGTTATATACATACCACAGTATTTCAAGATATAGTTATTTTATGCTTTAAAATCTCTTGTGCACTGCATGGGAATATATATATATATATATATATATATATATATATATATATATATATATATATATATATATATATATATAACTTAAATTACAGTATGGACTCCTTTGATCGAACCGCTAAGTAAATTGATACCTCAATCTGAAATAATGGAGCCATATTTTACACACGGGCACGTAAAAGGAGGAGATGGTACCTCATGAGAGCTAACTACTCCATACTTGTTCAGCTCATGGCCATACTGTATTTACATGATATATTATGCTCTGACTAAGTACTTCACTCCTTGCAATTAGCCTGACTTAAAAATAGTATGAACACTAATATCCTCCAAAAATCTTGTGTCAAATAAGAAATGTAATAATTGTATGATATTATCTTAGAACATGTTATAACTATGCTGACACTGAGTAAAGATGTGACAGCGTATATATCTTCGCAAGTAGTTGTCCATTACAATGTAGATATGCATGTAAATAATTCTGAATTAATTAAAAGGTGGGTAGAAAATGTGCAAGTACTATTATAGAATTATAACATGAGAAAAAAACTGGATGCTACATCTTTGTAAGACATAGTTGCTACTGCAAAGGTCTACCGTGCGGGATGCAGAAGGAAACAAACCCCTGAGAGAGGAAAGCCCGTCGTTAAGAACATGTTTCTCATATCATGTACCCATCTTTGACAAAACACAGAAAACTTCATGGGACAACTAATCATACAAACGCTAGCAAGCATTCATTTTTATAGATTACACTGGGAGAAACTAATGTTACGTTGCAGCAGCACATGCACAAATATAGAACCTTTGCTCCTAGCTAATGTATCAATCATCTCATACAGGCATATATTTGCGGTGTGATGTATAAACATGCAAATTTAAAACCAAGTATTAGAGAAACGACAAATCCATTATTAACTTAAACTGAAGGTGTAATACGCTAAGCTAAGATGCACATGTCCAGCCTTCATGTACGACCACTCATCCTTCATGGTAGTAAAGTGTGCACATAAAGATGTAAAAAGCAAAAGATGTTTGCTTAGAGAATCTAGCAGTATTACACTCACTGTAAATAAGTAAGTTCAGACTTTTGCATGATGCTAATAAATTATCTATGGATGAGCATATCATGCTTCTCCAAAGTATTTAAAATCATCGACAACCCTATTTACTATCATTTTAGAATGGATGGACTTTTTAAAATCCCATCTCGTTCACTTTGAAATTAGTTTTACACTTCTCCTTCGCACTCTACTTCGAGCTAGCTATTGCCAAAGAAAAATTAAGGCAAACAGGGATGCAAGCACCATACACACATGTGTGTGTACTACAGTTCCCTTTGGAGGCTGACCACCGATCCACCGTGAACTTGCATCACAACGTCATCGGTTCTGAACATTATGAGTACCATAAGATTTCGGTGGGGTTAGGGTGGCACGATGCAACTCAAAACGGGCCGGGTTTGGGTCAGCCTACAGAAGCGCTGCAAACCAAGCGTAGACGATGTTGTATAAAAAGATCAATCAGCTTGCGTTAATCAACTATTGATTGAGTCGACTAAAAGATGATTTTGTGCATGTCTACCTGAACGGACGAACATTGTGGTGCCAAAATTACTTCACTCCTTATTGCTGGCTTGAAAGATCGTTATGCACTTTCCTAGCACCGCAGTTGGGGTGTAAAGCATTTTGATGCTGCTGGTCGTCTAAAATAGTTGAAAATGGTATGCCGGCGCCATGATCAATTGATACACTGCAACCATGATCCATATATCCCTCGTTTCTTCTCAAGTATCATGTGTGGTGCCCAACAGTCAACACATAAGAACAAGAAAAGATTAATCAGATACATATATATCAGAAATACATACATGATTTACTCCAGACGAATTAAAAAGGAACCAAAGGTGCTTACATACCAATTTCTAGTTGTGTACGTGTGCATGATGTCTTTAAGGCAGTGTACGTACCAATTTCTATCCCTGGGCTGTGTACATCTTGGCGCAGGGCACCAATGAGCATGCAGGACTGGATCCGATCGATCTGATCTGCTGCGAGCTGCTGCTGATATGTTGGATTTAGGGAACTGTCAGCGTTGGTGCAGCATGTCTCGTAGAGGAGATATGTAATGGCATGCATGCCGAGCAATGGATGATTTAGGGATTCATGTGTGCGGGGGTAGATGTCGTAGGCGTGCATGTCAGATGGGGCAGCAAAATTGAATCCGTACATGCTCATGTGCATGCACTGGGAGGAGTTCGACCTGCAGATGGGCCGAGGGCAGTGAGTCAAATAATAAATTGGCATGTCTTGCAAGGTCTGATTTGAAAGGATGATCAGTTCGATGGATGGATGTATCATGTAGGTGTTTGGTGAAGCAGAGATGGAGAAGTACACCAACCAAATTCTCATTGCATGTTTAGATTAAAAAATCTGGATAGGCAAGTGACATGGGCGCCTTGGCGATAGTGGCTAGAGGAGAGATGGCATGGAGAGGAAGTAGTACCTCCGAGAGGAAGGAGACCGATTAGGTATCTGAACTGTTGCGGCGGCCGTCGGCAGAGGATCAACGTGAGAAAGAAAATAACATGAGTAATGAAGGGGCATGGGCACGCAACTTTTGGGAGAGAATAAGCGTATATGCATGAAATAGATCTATCGTGGGAGAGATGTTTTTTTTTTTGACAGCATCATGGTAGAGAAGATAATACAATAGAGTTGTTGACATGTTTTTTTTACGTAATGGCAGTGGTGGGTAATTTTGACAGGAGATGGTATTGTTGGTTTTTTTAGATTTAATGTGGATCCAATGGTTGTGATTTTCTAATGTTCACAATTAAAGGTCAGATGGTACTGATTTTTATGGGATTTCTAGCTTAATTCTCTATTTTCTGGTAATCCCGCAAAGTACTTTTTATATATAAATAGATGTGATAGGCCACCCCATAGAAGGTTGAGCTAGTTCCCCCAAAACCTACGTTTTATACGGTATCGAGTCTAACATAGGTCCTACACCCCACCCCACTGCCGCCGCCGCCGAAACCCTAAACCCTAGGGCCGCGCCGCCGGTGCCATGACTGCTTCTGCCTCGGGCGCCGCCAGCTCCGGTTCGATCCCCGCGTCGCTTGCCGCCCTCCTCAACCTACCACCCTATCCCCTGGCTCCGTCGGTGCCCCAGTTCTTCGGCACCACTGATGTTGGCTCCATGTTTTCGGCGCCGATCCCGCTACTGTCGCCCCGCAACCACGGCTCTTTCCGCGCCACCCGCGGCCTCCACCGGCTCCTCCTCGACACTCTCCATCATCCCGGCGGCCTCGGGGGAGGTACTTCCCGCGGTGCCACCCGCGACCTCGTTCCCGGCCCCGCCCGCAGCTACGATGCCACCCGCGGCCTCGCCGTCACCCGTGGCGTCGGTCGCTGCCGTGGTCCCTGTCGTGGCTCCGCCGCCCATCGCTCCTGCTGCTGGCGTCATCACGCCCACCGGGCCGTTCCACTTCAACAATTTGATCGCCATCCGCCTCACGCCGGACAACTACTTGTTCTGGCGCGCCAAGGTCATACCGCTGCTCCGCAGCCGGTCTCTCCTAGGGTTTGTCGATGGTTCACTACGTGTCCTCCGCAGGTCATCCCTACCGTCCACGGCTCGGCCATCAACCAGGAACACCGTATGTGGGTGCAGCAGGATCATGCGATCCTCTCTGCCATCCAGGGTTCCCTCGGCGATGGGCTCGCTAGAGTCTGTCTCTTCGCAGCCACCTCCATGGACGTCTGGACGACCCTGGAGCTCACCTTTGCCCAGGTCTCTACCTCCCGCTCGATGGCCCTTAGCAGCGAGCTCGCCGACATCAAGAAGCTGGACTCCTCCGCCACGACCTACTTCAACAAGATGAAGGTGCTGGCGGACACGCTCACCTCTATTGGTCGGCCGCTTAGCGACGAGGAGTTCGCTGGCTTCGTCATCAAAGGCCTCGACGCCGAGTACGACAATCTCGCCGAGGCCGTTCACAACGCCAAGCCAGCGATGCCTCCTCACGAGCTCTACTCACGCCTCCTCTTCACCGAGCAACGCATCGAGGCTCGTCGCTCCTCCGCCAACATCACCGCCCAGCTGGCGGCCTTCTGGGCTTCCCGCGGCCAGCGCCCCCTGCATCGACTCTGGGTGGAGGCCCTAACACTCGGGTGGTGTGCCAGCTGTGTGGTCGTGAACGCCATGTCGCCTCCAAGTGTCACCGCCGTATTCAGAGGAGCTTCCTTGGCATCGGCAACGATGGAAAGGGCAACGAGCGCCAATTTGCCATGGCAGACTTTGGTCCCCCCGCCGCCGCCCCAGCTACCCACATTGCTGCCACCCCGGCTGCCCACATTGCCGCGAAGGGCAAGGACCCGCGGATCGAGCAGGGATACACACCATCCTACCCTGTTGATCCAGCCTAGTACATGGACACCGGCGCCACGGATCACATGACGGACGAGCTCAACAAACTCTCCACCTACCAGCCCTACTACGGGCACGATCATGTTCACACCGCCAATGGTGTAGGTATTGCCCATCTCTCACATTGGCCAAGCATCTCTTTTAACTAGTCATCCCTATAGGGAGCTCCATCTTCGTAATGTTTTACGGGTACCCTCGGTGACTCGTAATCTTTTATTTGTCCCTAAGCTCACCCTTGATAATCATGTCCTATGTGAATTTCACCCTTTTTAATCTTTTTGTTAAGGATTGAGCAACCCAGGACGTTCTGCTTAGTGGCCGGTTGAGCAACGGCTTGTACCGTTTGGAGGATCCATCCGCCCCGTGCGTCTTCAGCGGTGTTCGTGTGTCGCCTTCCTAGTGGCACTCTCGCTTTGGTCACCCTGCCACACCCATCGTTCGCCACATAATCCGCCGCCATGAGCTGCCATTAGTGTCTAGCAATAAAGAGATTTCCGTGTGTGATGCCTGTCAACAAGGCAAGAGTCATTAACTACCTTTTGTTTCATCTACTATAGAAGTAAAGAGTCCTCTTGAAATTGTGTTTTCTGATGTGTGGGGTCCAACACAAACAACTGTTAGTGGTCACAACTATTATGTCAGTTTTGTTGATGCCTATAGTCGCTTCACATGGCCTTATCTTCTTAAGCGCAAATCTGATGTGTTTGATATATTCATTCAGTTTTAATTGCATGTTGAACGTCTACTCAAGCATAAAATTATCCATGTTCAGTCAGATTGGGGGGGGGGGGCGAATATCGCAACTTCAACACTTTCTTTAATAAGCTTGGGATCTCTCATCGTTTATCATGCTCACATAGACATCAGTAGAATGGCGTGGTTGAGCGCAAACATTGCCATATAGTTGAGACCGGCCTCACACTTCTTGCTCATGCTTCTATACCTTTTCGTTTTGGAGTGATGCTTTCGCTACCGCGTGTTTTCTCATTATCAGATTACCTACACGTGTTCTTAATATGAGAACTCCTATTGAGCTTCTCTTGGATGAAACTCCTGACTATACCTTTTTTAAGGTGTTCGGGTGTGCCTGCTGGCCTCATCTTCGTCCTTATAATGATCGCAAACTTGCGTTTCGCTCCAAAAAGTGTGTGTTCTTAGGGTATAGTTCTCTCCATAAAGGCTACAAGTGTCTCCATGTCCCAACCAATCGAGTCTACATATCTCGGGATGTTGTTTTTTATGAGAACGTCTTCCCCTTTTATGCCATGTTTCAGTCATCCATCAGAGCACCATCTATGCATTCATCTCCTCTTATGCCTGGCCAATTTGAAGACATTGCATATTCACCTGTGTTGTTACCTAATCATGGTGCAGGAACTAGACGTGGAGCTCGCCTGGAACTCCTCCCTGATGGACCCACTACGTCGCCTGTGGCGCACATCGATCGGCCGGTGCATGTACATGCACCGCCTCCCGCCCTCGACCCCGCCCCAGGAGCCCCGTCTCCAACTGCGACTGGGCCGGAGCCCATGTTGGCTACTGCGACCTCTGAGCAGCCTACGTCGCCTCCTCCTCCCTTGGACTCCCCTCCGCCGTCGCCACCGCCATCCGCGCGGGCGTCCCTGCCGCCTACTTCGCCCGGGTCCGCAGCGGCTCTCACGCCGTTGGGGCCTACGTCGCCTGGCCCGCTGTCGCCCGGTCCGCCGTCACCGGTCCTTCTTCGCCGGAGTCCCCTGGACCGGCCTCGCCTGCTCTGGACGTACCGCCGGCCCCGGTGTTCGCTGCTCCGTGGCATCCACACACACGCAGTCGCAGTGGCATTGTTCGTCCCAAGGAGCGCACCGATGGCACGGTCACATATCTTGCTGCTTGCCTGGCTCATGCAATGGATGATCCAACCGTCTCACCACGCAGTTATCAAGCCACTATGAGTATTCCACATTGGAGGGCTGCTATGGAACAAGAATATCATGCTCTTATGAAGAATAAGACCTGGACACTTGTTCCCCCCTCCGTCTCGCGTCAACATCATTGATTCAAAGTGGGTGTTCAAGGTGAAGAAACATGCAGATGGTTCCATTGAGCGCTACAAAGCGCGTCTCGTGGCTAAGGGATTTAAACAGTGTCAGGGACTGGACTATGAGGATACATTCAGCCCAGTTGTCAAGCCCACCACTATTCGACTTCTTCTGTCTCTGGCAGTTTCTCGTGGATGGTCTCTCCGTCAGCTTGACGTATAGAACGCATTCTTCACGAATTGCTTGAAGAAGAGGTTTACATGAAGCAGCCACCTGGATTTGTTGATCACACTCAACCTTAGCATCTCTGTCGTCTGACGAAGGCTATATATGGACTAAAGCAGGCTCCTCGTGCCTGGCATGCTCGCTTGGTTTCAACACTACGCACTCATGGATTCATTCCTTCGACACGGCTGATACTTCACTGTTCTTGTTCCAGCGACCGAGTGTGACCATGTACCTCGTAGTGTACATGGATCATATTGTCCTGGTGAGCTCCTCTCCGACGGCTGTTGATGCTCTTGTGACTGCACTTGGTCGTGATTTTGCAGTTAAGGATTTGGGCCAGCTTCATTTCTTCCTGGGTATTGAAGTCGCTCATCAGTCTCGTGGCAGTTTGGCTCTCACCCAGAAGAAGTACTCTCTCGATCTCTTGTGCCGTGCTGGTATGCTCAAGTGCAAGACATCGCCTACGCCCATGTCCTCCACTGACAAACTTTCAGCTGCTGATGGTGCTCTTCTATCTCCTGAGGATGCTACTGAGTACAGGAGTATTGTTGGTGGCTTGTAGTATCTGACGATCACGTGACATGATCTCTCTTTTGCGGTTAACAGGGTTTGCCAGTATCTTCATGCACCTACTGATGTATGCTGGTCTGCTATGAAGCGCATACTGCATTATGTGTGTCTCACTGTCTCCTTTGGTCTTCACCTGCACCCCAGTTCCTCCGGAGTTCTTTTTGCATTCTCTGATGCTGATTGGGCTGGGTGTCCAGATGACAGGCGATCTACGGGGGGAAATGCTGTGTTCTTGGGTCCTAATCTGATTACCTGGAGTGCACGCAAGCAAGCCACTGTTTCCCGCAGCAGCACAGAAGCTGAGTACAAGTCGGTTGCCAATGCGTCTGCCGAACTTATATGGATTGAGTCCCTACTTCGAGAGCTAGGAGTTGCTCAGCCACATCCTTCGGTCCTTTGGTGTGACAACATCGGTGCTACGTTTCTGTCATCAAACCCGGTGTTTCATGCACGGACTAAACACATTGAAATTGACTATCATTTTGTGAGGGAACGTGTTGCACAGAAGCTACTACAAGTCAGGTTTATCACTTCAAAAGATCAACTTGCAGACATCTTCACCAAGCCTCTACATTCTTCCATATTTGAGGTCTGTAGGCGCAATCTCAACCTCCTAGATACTTCAGGAGTGAGCTGAGATTGAGGGAAGGTGTTAGACTTCGTATTGTAGCCCTACTGTGTAATCCATACCGTATTGATATAGGACTTGTATGTCATCATTATATATATGTGGTAAGCCACCCCATGAAAGGTTGAGCCAGTTCTCCCAAAACCTACCTTTTACATGTACACAGCCTCGTGTTAGAGAAGATAACGATGGGCTCCATATCACATGCGTTTCTCCCTAACAATCCTATCTCTTCACGGTTAGAACTTTGTGTAGTAGATTCTGTGGCTTGTTTAACCCGTGATCGGATCTAAAGATTAGTTGAGATGTACTAGCTCCCTCGGTAAAATGATAGTATCGCCACGTTTTTGACTACTTGGATATATACACCACGCATGCAATGGAATACAATGCGTTGAGCAATTCCCAAAGTATCTGTTTTGACTTGATCCTAGAACCCTAAAAAACCTTACGGTGCTCCTTCTTCCCTCCCCACGATCAGGATCTCCAGCGGATCACCTTCTTGATACTCATTGTATTATTTTTGTCATGAATACCACCAATATACAACAAATTGTAGGTACAATATACACACACATCAACAAAGCTTTGGTATTCATCTGGATACCAAGGACCCGCCCCTGCCTCTCTGTCATGGCGTTCCAGCCAGCTCGACTGCATGGCTGACGCGCTGCAGCGACCAAGAGATGCTCCTCGCCTTCATCAAATGGGTTGAACGATGAGTTTGACAATCGCTTTGCCGCTCTCACCATTAATCCGGCCGGCCTGACCTTCGCACGCACTCGCTTGGATCTTCTCCAAGAAGACCGCCGCCTCTCTAAATGTTTTTCTCCAGCTGTTCGCGATGGCTCCTCTCGCCGGTGCCCCCTGCTCCCCTTGCCCCATGCTTGGCCCCTTAGCCCGCACAGCGCCCTGCTGCTCCTGCACCAGCCGACACTCGCAACAATAGGAACCAGAAGAAGAACATCCCACTCCTCCGGCGCCCTTCATAAACACTGGCTCTTACACCCTATTTAAAACCGGTTCGCTACAGTGAAGCGGGCGTAACAGTTTTCGGTTTGATACAGTACCATGCCGCTACAGTGCATGTCTCTCCACAGTGTTTCGCTAAATGGGCCTGCCGGGTCGGATCGCGCATGTGCGAAGGTGCAGCTGTTTGACGCACGCAGGCGTGATATTCAGGACCACACGTGTTAAACCGAACCCATCACGGCGACATCACACTGCCCTTTAATAGTAGTGATGAAATAGAACAGATAGAAGATCCTCTACCAGCAGTAACATAATGCCAGACCGTATACAATCAGCTACACGTCCAAACTAAACAGCTGGAAGCACCTTTCAAAAGAAAAGAAAAAACTGGAAGAATGTCACGATATGGAGGTGCCAATGGCAGGTATGACTTGGGCGTAGCGAGCTAGGCGAGAGATGAGCAATGCCGGCCAGTCTATCTCCATGGGCACGTCATCCATAGCCATGGGCGATAACGGGCCTGCCGCTTCGCCCCCCGACCCAGTCAGTTTCATTGCTCTAGAACAGGGCCAGTCTCCTCCAATGTCGTCACCTTGTTTCCAGGTTTCTTGGCAGAAGTGTTTTTCTCCCTGTTTAATGTAGTAGCAGAGTAACGAGACAGTCCCACCGACAGCGGCTAGACGATAACAGCCGGTTATAGGTAGAATCGTCGGCGACGGGAACGAGAGCTTTGTCAAGGTGAGGCGCCCGTTCTTGGCACTCACGTCAATGGTGGAAAACTGGAGATAAGCAATGTCGTCATTGTAGGACATGGACGCATAGAGCCAGCTCACCACGCCGTCGCACACGACCGCGTCTTTCCAGTGCCGCCAGCAAAGATCGATGGCTCCCGTGAAGCACTCCGTGTGCGTCGTCCAGCTCGGCTCGTCGGATGTGAGCGTGTGGAGATCGCACTGCAGCTTCTGGGTCTCCGGGTCCTTGAAGTTGTTGACAAGGCCCATGGCCAGCACCTTGAAGAAGCGGGTCGAGTTGTTCGAGGCGTCACAGTCCTCGCCGGTCAGGATGGCGTAGACGTAGCGGGTGAAGGCTGAAGACCTGTTCTCCAGTGGTGGGAGCACGTCGCACGTGCCAATGAGCACGTTGCACGCGGCCAGGCGGATGCTGTCGCTGACGCAGGTGACCGGGGCCAGTCGCACCAGGAGGAAGCCCCCGCGGGCGACGAGCAGCTTGGCGCCGTCCAAGAGGCCGGCCGCGGTGCCGCGGACGAATGAGGTGAGGGACCGGCGGCCAGAGCCGAACGCGGATCCTGCCGTGGGGTCGAACACCGGCGGCGCGCACGGACCGGCCCCGTCCCGGTCATCGTTCTGATCTCCTGCTTGGCACCGTTGCTGGGTGAAGAAGCCGACAAGGACCTCCGGCAAGCGGAGGCCGAGGAACGAGGGGTTAGTGATGAGGTAGCACCACCGCTTGCACGCTGCGGCGCACCGGAACAGGGCGGCGACGTCCATCACGGCCACGCGCGACAGAACCTCGAAGAGCACGTCGTCCGGGAAAGAAATAGGAGGCGCCGGCGTGTCTTCCATCTTCTTTAGCTGTGTGTATGTATGGATACGACCCAGATCAGGTTGGTCAGCGGGACACAACGGCATCAGCGCGACGATCGATCGATCGATGGAGGTAGTACGTGCGTATATATGTAATACAAGAGCATCCATATATCTTCACGTGTCGCACTCTTTTTCTTCTCCTTCTCCGGCTTGGACTCGATCATCTTATAGGAACCATGCGTTGTTAGCTGGAACAGGCTAGGGACCAGGTGACTAAATTTACAATTGGCCAGTGATAGGCGCCTGCCGGCCAGTTGGCGTGCTAGCCGTTGGATGCGCCCCGCATAGCCATCGGATCACGCCGTTCCCCCAACGCTTCTCAACCTCGTCCGCCTTTAGATCTGAAGAAAAGACCGCATGTCCTGCCAGACTGCTGCACGGGCTCCTCCATAACGCATCGTAGCAGGATGGCAGAGTGGTCTGAACTCGGCGTCAGAAGGTGCTGCACGTTGGCCTCAGAGAACATGTCACGCCAAATGTTGCTAGACACGGCACGATCAAGTCGAGCTTTAACATTTGCCCGGCCCGCACGACGGTTATCATAAGTGTAAGGCAGGCCTGCAAAACCGAGATCACCTAAACCACAAACCTCAAGAACATCACGAAAATCAATCATGTGACCTGCTGAGCGTGGTGTTTCAGAGAAATGCTCGAAGCTCCACATGACCTCGTTAAAGTCACCAGCCACGACCCAAGGCATGTCAGCTTGTTGGTGAAGATCACGGAGGAGGGACCACATGTGATGACGGTCCTCCGTCCGTGGCTCACCGTAGACGCAGGTAAGCCTCCAGGGTGGCTCGCCCACCGCCGCAGTCACATATGCATCAATATATCTTTCATTAATATCTTTTACATCGACGATCAACGACTCATGCCAGTACAAAGCAAGACCACCACTACGACCTACGCTATGACAAGCATCAAAACCACTTAACCTAACCTAGCATGGTACCTCTTCATTTTATTTTTTGGCTGCCTAGTTTCACAAAGAAAAACGATACTAGGGGAATGAGCCTGGACTAGACTCACGAGATCACGAACTGTCCGGGGGTTCCCCGCCCCCCGGCAGTTCCAACTTAAAATATTCATTGCTCCTGACGGGGCTCTGTTGGCCCCGTCAGTTCACCGACGGCCGCTGGGTCGGTTGCCTCCATAGTGCTCACCTCCATCTACCTCTCCTGGCTCGTGGACACCCCTCCATCCACAGCATGTATGTCTTGTCCACCCTCCGTTCTTCTTTTCTTGGGTGTACGTGCATAGAGTGGCGGAGCGTGACCAAAATACAAGAGGGGGCCAACTTCATCAAGAAGCACACAATATGCATGAAAAACACACACTAAGTGAGATATGTCTTCTACTTTTCCTATTTTTGAAATCAGCGATTATATCTTGGCAACCAATTTTTTTGTGCAATTTCTTGTTCTATTTGTAGCAGCAAAACTATCTGCAAAAAAATCATCTTCCATTGTGTTGTGCAGCCTTGACTTGATAATCTTAAGCTGGAGAAAAGACACTCGGTTGTTAACGGAGAAAGCATGCTAAGTTGATAATTTTTCATTCATATATGTCACCAGCGCTAGAGCATCAGGAGCTAAAGGAGATTTATGTATTTTCTCATCCCCTTTTCTTCTAGAAAAAGACTGCATCTTCCGGTTGTTTCCCATTGCTACCTAAACAGAAAAATTATAAAGGAAAAATTGTGACAGAGCTGCCATGCAGCTAGGCATTAAAGTTACAGAACATCTCAATTCGTGGTGCTCTGTCGTATGCATGGCTGCAAGGGCTGTAGGCGGTCTGCTGCAAGCCTCCAACCACCGAGAAGCTGACGACTCGGCCGGCAGAAGGGGATAAAAGTTTGTGCATCAGCAGCCGCCGCTGTCGTCACGGGATCAGGTCGCCGACGCCGGACAGGGGTGCATGGAGGGTGGGGATGGGGAACGAGAGAGCTAGCGGAAGCGTAGACTCGCATACGAGAAGAGACGAGGTGCTGGGCCAGAGTAGTAAGTATACCTAGTAAAAAATATCACTTTGGAAAGGGGGGGTCGTAGCCTAGTTTCATCTCCACGACGCTCCACCAGTGGTGCATATATGTTGGCTGCTGTAGCTGCATGTTGTTCCTCAGCCATACCCTTGTTGCAACCTGACTTGGACTTCCTTAGTTCAGCCAACAACTCATCAACAGCTGGGTTACCCGTTGCACGATCAGCAGCATACTCCTCCGCCGCACCCGCCGTCTTCATCTGGTTCCCAAACGCCAGTGTTTGCAGCCGCGGATTGAGGCGCCCAGCAGCCACGGATCCAATTTAACTCGAACGCTGGAGATCACATGGCTGATATAAGGACCATAGGAAGGTGGCGGTGTGAACACAGCAAGCACGAGGTCTTGGTCTTTCAACAACTAGATGATACTCACGTGTTGCTACATGAATTATTTGCAATGTATTTCAGCGAGATTTGGTTAACACCATTAAATCGGTAACAAGATGACTGAAACTGAAAACACATATAATTTGTTGTATCTGATTATTGTAATGTTGAGAAATATTCACTGATTCCAAAAAATGTCCGTGAAAAACATAAAAATGTTTAACAATGTAAAGAATGTTCTTGCTGTTTAGAAAATGCTTAATGCCATTAAACAAGTTAACAATGTGTAATTGGAAAATGTTGCTGTGTATTCAAAAGTGTTCAAAACATGTATTTTTTTTTAAAAAACTAGATCATATGTTCAAAACATGTATTTAACAAACGATAGTAGTGATTCGCAAAAAAAGAAGACAATAGTAGTAATCCTAACAACATTTGATAGTGGTAAATAAACGGAGCAGATGCCTCACGACGCTCTTCTACAATGTGCTGGTCCTACAATGTTACGCGGAGTCCTAGTGGGGCGGCGGAGATGGAGGTGGCGCCGGCGAGTATAACGGGTGCCGATTATAACGACGTGCAGTTGGCGGCGGCGACACTAGCATGGTTACTAGCTAGAATAATTAAAATATAAACAAACAACTTCACATAATATGAAATGACTCAAGTTTACTCAAACCAATGGTTATTTAACCATGTTTTATATTGTTTAGAAACTATTTGGTGCATTTGAAATCCAAATGCAACTTCACGTTCCTGAAATGAAGGTGGTCCTAGCTTTGGATCAACGAAAGTGGGTGGAGGCACCAAAGCCATTGGAGGCGAGACACATTGTTTGTCTCTTTTAAGTTGCGTTGAGAGTTTGAGACGCTTTCAGCTTTATTGGCGTTTACGTTTGTTTTGTTGGGTTCTACGCCATGTTAACGGGGATACACGTGCCATCAGGCCAATTTAAAGACCACAAGCGACAACCTATATCATCGCTAAGTGTCCTCCGGGCTAGTTAGTGAGCCTCCTTGTTTGATCATCCCATCTCATGGGTAAAGGAGATAGCTTCAAACACTGCAGTTAGAGGAACTCCAATAGCTCTTGTATCCCTAAAAAAACTACCATTTACGGGAAGTTGGAGCAAAAAAAAGGCCTCCAACCTTTCCCGTAAACCCGAATTTTTTTACAGGTCCAGTATAATCACCTTCTCGGTCCTTCAAGTTTAGGGAAAGATGACCTACTCGTATAGTTTTGGTGGCCGGATAACTGCATGAAACTTCACGAACGTAACGCCGGACCGCTGTGAGAACGCCCAGCGCCATCGCCGAAGGCCCACATCACAGTGCGGACGCTTCCGCCCCACCTCCTACCCTGCCCACGAGGCCGGCCGCCGTCACCATTGCTCTTGTGTGCCGGACCGCCTTGCGTCGCCGCCACCGCCCTGCCTCATTTCGTATCCTGCATGCGAGGTTTGCCGGCCGCCACCACGCTTTGCTACACTGCCGCACCGTGGGCTGGACCACCCAATGCCGCTGCCACCCCTACCCCGGCTACTGCTCTGCCCGCGAGGCCGTCTGGCCGCCGCCACGCGTCGCCACCACCACCGCCACCATGTGATGCCATCGCCACCACACCTATGCGCCGTCACCACACGCTGCCTTCGCCATGCACCTCCGTCAGTGCGCTGCCACCGCTCACCGTCATGCCTCTATGACTGACTTGCGGGCCCTATGCTTTTATTTGGAGTTTTTAAATTGAAAATGGAAAAGTAAAGATTTTACAGGATGATGATTACGGGAGCTAAGAAAAGTGACCTTCAATAAATTTCACTTAAATTTGACGATCATCCCGTAAAAGTGGTTTTACGGGAATTTTTTAGGGGTTGCAAGTTTGCAACACATAAACGAGTCTGCTTTTGAAAACTGTATTTTTTGAGACGATGGTTTTGAAAACTTTCCCACCACGTAAGTACGTACTGTGGTACGAGCTGGGCCTGAAATCTCGACAAACGAGAAATAAACTGGGCTGTGTACTGTGCCGCGGGCTGGGCCAGTACTCTCACAAGAATTCCGGCCATTCGCTCATAATATAGAAAAGAAGAAGAAATCCGATGAATTTCGAGGCATTGTTCACGAGTATAGGAGCTCGAATTTCGAGGCTCACAATCTCGCTAGGCATGCACTTTCTTTAGAGTTTGGTCGTCATGTTTGGTTAGGCCAACCCGGAGAATTGAATTTTATTCCTGTAAATGTTGGGACAGTTTGAATAAAGCCTGGCGAGAATGTCTCAAAAAAAAATCCGATGAGGTCCCTCGGCCTCCCCAGCGACGGCGACCTCCTCCTCGTCAGCGACAAGTATAGGGTTGCCCCCTCCGTCTCCGAGGGTAACTCCCCACCACCAACCGTTTCCCCTTCCATTGGTAGCTCACCTCACCTGCCGCACCCCCTGCCCCCCGCCTTGCTCTTTAGACACCGCCCCCAATGGGCCACGACGCTCGCCGGCAACACGGCTCGCAGAAAGGGGACGGCTTGGGGAGACCTTGGCCCTTCAAGTTCCGATGATCGCACGGGTGCTGGCGGTGAAGTTAAGTCGAGGTCTATGGAAGGTCAAGGCGGGAGATCCGTCGCCTTCGTCTTCTCCGATTCAGGCGAGCCTTCCTTCCACCTATTGGGGAATGATTACATTGTGGAGCAGAATAGACATTGTAGATTTGCTGTCTTTGATGATTCTTTGACAACACGGAGAAACTATTGGTGAGATCTTGAGATATACAACTATGCCTAGCACACTATCCTGAGTGATACGAGAGTGTCCATGTATTTTTTTTTATCAAATTGGATCCTCCAACATCTTTGCGACAAAACTTCTCAAGACTGATCCACCTCCTTTACCTAAAAAGGGAATCACTCTATTCTAGGAGTAGATGGGAAGTGGTAACTATGCGTACCACACTATCTAGATTTTATCACTCGGAACTATATTGACCCTTCAAGGTTGGCCTGGTAATTATATTTTGCCAAGAGACATTTGTCATCCTGTCAATATACGCCACTTTGTTGTTTAAAAATGATGTCCAGTCCAGTGCTCCAGAGCTTGGAAAGATGAAGTGTCTACAAGAGCTGAAAAGAATGCACCAAAAAAAATAGAGTGTTGCATTTCGAATTAGTGAGTTGGGGAAGTTAACAGAGCTTGATGAAACTAGGATATACCCTTGCGAGCAGAAATCAAAGGTTACAATACTTTAAGCCTTTTTTTATTCAAACTTTATGCCTTCAACGGCTTACTTGTTTTCCTCTTCATGTAAAAAAAAACTGAATTATGAAACATGCTGCCTTTTTGCTTCTGTATGTAGGATTTTCAGTGGACCTACAGGTGAATGCTAGCTGTCTTGATTTTCAGGCCTGAGAAATACATTGTTAGACCTGCGTTGGAAAAAGCCTCTTTCTCTCACCTTGTTCCCAGTGAAGCAAGCTGTTCAAGCAAATGGATACAAGCGAAAAACAGAGGAGAAGCAGAGCAGCACACACAGGTTAGTTTACCAGGCAACAAAAGCCTTCCCTTTTTCTCACTGAACCAGCGAACACGCCGGCTCTGCTCTTTTGATGTCCAGTTACAGAAACCGACACCACTGTGGCCATACCAATGCACGCATACAGCCCGCACTGTACTGCAGTACTTGGATACACAGTCAGTACACTCACTATGTGAATTGATGGCAGCAACACATTCAGCTAACCATCACCTCATTCACTCACAATGCACCAACACATGGACGCCTTCCAGGTTTTAGCAAGATCATATTACAACAGGTTTACACAGCTTACAACCTGCAGGTAAATGCTAACAGTCGTTATTTTCTTCTCTTTTTCCAAAAGAATTGCACGGTGAAGCTGTCTTGTTGATTCTGTATGTAGGACTTCAGTGGACCTGCTGGTGAAGGATAGCTGTCTTGTGGCTTCTCTTCTAGGTCTTTACAATGTAACAAAAGATAAATAAAATGGGCATACTCAGCAAGTCAGCATGTATGAATTGCGTTGTCGAATGATGTTAGCTGTTAGGCATGAAGTACATAATTGTAACATTTTTTTTTAGAAAAGGGGGATTCCCCGGCCTCTGCATCAGATCGATGCATACGGCCTATATTATTAAAAAAGTAAACAAGGTCTCAACAATGGTCTTACAATAATGGAACAAAAGCAGCATCTAGCTCACATAGAGCGTCAACTGCAAAGCAGAAACGAGAAAAGCCACAACCGGCTGGCATAAGAACAGATAGGTTAACTAAATGCCTATCCTATTACATGATCGCCATCCAAACCGGTTGAAGATATCCCGCGCTACCCTCTCCCACCGGACAGATCCAGTAACCAAACGCTCCCTGGCCTCCGTCGGAGTGAGTAAGGACCACATACGGATCAGCGCTGTAGCCCGGAATAACACCTGCAAAAAATGAGTATTTGTTGTTCTGTTAAAAACCAAATCATTTCTGCAATTCCAAATTGCCCATAATAACGCACATACTCCTACACGAATGTGTCTGGCTGTTTCGGACTCAATCCCAACAAGCCACGCCCCAAATAACGTGTTGACCGATCTCGGAGGAGTAATATTAAAGGCAATTTGCACGGTGCGCCACAACCCTTGTGCTAACGGGCAGTCAAAAAATAAATGCTTGATAGTCTCATCCCGATCACAGAAACTACACCTAGTAGATCCTGTCCAGTTGCGCTTAACTAGATTGTCCTTTATAAGAATAACTTGTTTATGCACAAACCACATAAACACTTTAATGTTCAAAGGAACCTTAACTTTCCAGACCTCCTTGGAAGTCGGTATCACAGTTGAATTAATGATATCAATGTACATCGATTTTACCGTGAACACCCCGGTTCTAGTTAGCTTCCAATACAACTGGTCGGGCTGACGATTTAGCTGAACTTCCATCAGCCTACAGACCAAGTGAAGCCATGCTTCCCATCGAGGTCCAACAAGCACCCCTCCTAAACTGAATGTTTAGAGGGATAGACTGCATCACCGTGGCCACGAGAGCGTCCCTACGCTGAACAATACGATATAGTGTCGGATATTGTGTAGCCAAAGGCGCGTCACCCAGCCACGTATCCTCCCAGAATCGCGTATCATCTCCATTACCAACAATACATCTCGTTCTGTTAAAGAAAGCGGCTTTAACCCTCATGAGCCCTTTCCAGAATGGCGAATCTGTAGGTCTCATAGTGACCTGGGATAAAGTCTTTGAGTGCAGATATTTACTATGTAGAATCTGCGCCCAAGTTGCCTCTGTCTCAGAAGACAACTTAAACAACCACTTACTAAGCAGGCATCTGTTTTTGACTTCAAGATTTTCAATACCAAGTCCCCCTTGGTCCTTTGGTCTGCAGATAATATCCCATTTGGCCAATCTGTACTTCCTCTTAGACTCATCACTCTGCCAAAAGAAGCGAGAACGATAGAAGTCTAGCCTTTTCCTCACCCCAACTGGGACCTCGAAGAAAGATAAGAGAAACATAGGTAAACTCGTGAGCACCCAGTTAATCAGAATCAACCGGCCTCCATAAGACATGAGTTTTCCTTTCCAACAACTTAGTTTCTTCTCAAATCGATCCTCGATACACTTCCACTCACCATTTGTTAGCTTACGATGGTGTATGGGAATACCAAGATACGTGAAAGGTAGAGCCCCAACTTCACAACCAAACAATTGTGTATATGCTTCTTGTTCGTCTTTGGCTCTACCAAAGCAGAACAACTCACTTTTATGGAAATTAATCTTCAGCCCAGACAATTGTTCGAAAAGGCATAACACTAACTTCATGTTCCTCGCTTTGGCCAAAACGTGTTCCATGAAAATGATTGTATCATCAGCGTATTGCAGGATGGACAAACCACCATCAACCAGATGAGGCACCAATCCCTCCACGTGACCGGCCTCTTTGGCCCTCCCAATCAGGATCGCTAACATATCAACCACAATATTGAACAGAATAGGCGACATAGGTCACCCTGTCTCAAACCCTTGTGCGTTTGGAAATAATGACCTATGTCATCGTTAACTTTAATGCCAACACTGCCTTTTTGCGTGAATGTTTCCACTTGATGTCGCCAGCGCTCATCAAAGCCCTTCATTCGTAAAGCTTGCTGGAGGAACGGCCATTTGACTTTATCATAGGCCTTCTCAAAATCCACTTTGAAAACAACACCATCTAGTTTTTTCGTATAAATTTCATGAAGCGTTTCATGAAGGACCACAACCCCTTCGAGGATGTTCCTATCCGGCATGAAAGCTGTTTGAGAAGGTTGTACTACAGCGTGCGCAATCTGTGTGAGCCTGATCGTCCCAACCTTGGTAAAGATTTTGAAACTGACGTTGAGAAGGCAGATAGGTCGAAATTGCTCAATTCTCACGGCATCTGTTTTCTTAGGCAACAAAGTTATCGTTCCAAAATTAAGTTGGAACAGTTGCAAATGTCCCGAGAACAAATCATGGAACATCGGCATCAGGTCCCCTTTGATAATATGCCAACACTTCTTGTAAAACTCAGCCGGGAAACCATCCGGCCCCGGTGCCTTATTATACTTCATTTTGGCAATAGCCTCGAAAACTTCCTTTTCCGAGAAAGGGGCAGTTAACACATCGTTCTCCACAGCAGTAAGTTGAGGGATATCGCTAACCCTAGACTCATCCAGGGATACACAGTTCTCCTCCGGTGGTCCGAACAAACGTTTGTAGCACTCAGTAATGTAGAGCTTCAGGTTATCCTGGCCGACTATTGTACCCTCATCTTGTTCTAGCTGGAAGATTCTCTTCTTCCGGTGCTTGCCATTGGCTATCATGTGGAAGAACTGAGTGTTCGCATCCCCCTGGACAACTTTTCTCACCTTTGCCCGCAATGCCCACTTTAATTCTTCTTCACGGAGTAACTCCTTCAGCCTCATCTCAACCTCATGCTTAATATGAAGCTCGGTGGGTAAAAGAATCGTAGTTTCTGCTCTTATGTCTAAGGTTTGGATAAGGGAAAGGAGTCGTTCCTTGTCCACCTTATACACTCCACCTAGATGTTTAGCCCACCCACGAAGGAAACTTCTGAGATGCCTAATCTTGTTCTGCCAGCGTTCAAGGGCATTTCTACCTCCTACATCTTTAGCCCATTCTCTGGCAACAAGATCCAAAAATCCTTCTCTTTCAAACCACGCCAGCTCAAAAGAGAATAAATTCTTGTTACCCGAGTAGGTAGCCCCACCAGAATTGAGCAACAGAGGAGTGTGATCAGAAATTTCGCGAGATAGAGCCTGAACAGTTACAAAGGGAAACTTCTGTTCCCAAGCAACACTAGCCAGAACCCGATCCAACTTCTCGAAAGTTGGATTTGGCATCGCGTTCGCCCAGGTGAACTTCCTACCTGAAAGCTCAATTTCTCTCAAATCTAAGCTTTCAATAATGGTATTGAACATAAATGACCATCTCCCATCAAAATTGTCATTATTGTTTTCATCGCGTCTTCTAATAATATTAAAATCACACCCAACCAGAATTGGAAGCTGCTCTGACCCGCAAATTCTAACAAGATCTGCCAAAAAGTCAGGTTTGAACTCTGCCTGCGCTGCCCCGCACACCGCCACCAAAGCCCAGTCGAAACCATCATCTTTGGACCGCACCCTGAACTTAACAGCAAAATCCCCCATGACCACACTGCGAACTTCGAGAGAGTCACATCTAACACCAAGTAAGATTCCCCCCGACCTTGCTCTCGGCGGAAGACAATGCCAGTCAAACTCAATGTTGGGAATATGCCCTAGAGGCAATAATAAAAGTATTATTATATTTCAATGTTCATGATAATTGTCTTTTGTTCATGCTATAACTGTATTATCCGGAAATCGTAATACACATGTGAACACTTAGACCCCAATATGTCCCTAGTGAGCCTCTAGTTGACTAGCCCGTTGTGATCAATAGATAGTCATGGTTTCCTGACTATGGACATTGGATGTCGTTGATAACGGGATCACATCATTAGGAGAATGATGTGATGGACAAGACCCAATCCTAAGCATAGCATTAAAGATCGTATAGTTCGTTTGCTAGAAGCTTTGCTAATGTCAAGTATCTCTTCCTTCGACCATGAGATCGTGTAACTCCCGGTTACCGTAGGAGTGCCTTGGGTGTATCAAACGTCACAACGTAACTGGGTGACTATAAAGGTGCATTACAGGTATCTCCGAAAGTATCTGTTGGGTTGACACGGATCGAGACTGGGATTTGTCACTCCGTATGACGGAGAGGTATCTCCGGGCCCACTCGGTAATGCATCATCATAATGAGCTCAAGTTGACCAAGGTGTTGGCCACGGGATCATGCATTACGGTACGAGTAAAGTGACTTGCCGGTAACGAGACTGAACAAGGTATTGGGATACCGACGATCGAGTGTCGGGCAAGTAACGTACCGATTGACAAAAGGAATTGCATACAGGGTTTGATCGAATCCTCGACATCGTGGTTCAACCGATGAAATCATCGAGGAGCATGTGGGAGCCAACATGGGTATCCAGACCCCGCTGTTGGTTATTGTCCGAGAGTCGTCTCGGTCATGTCTACGTGTCTCCCGAACCCGTAGGGTCTACACACTTAAGGTTCGGTGACGCTAGGGTTAGTAGGAAGTCAAGTATGTGACTACCGAATGTTGTTCGGAGTCCCGGATGAGATCCCGGACGTCACGAGGAGTTTCGGAATGGTCCGGAGGTAAAGAATAATATATAGGAAGTGGTATTTCGGCCATCGGGAAAGTTTCGGGGTTTCTCGGTAATGTACCGGGACCACCGGAAGGGTCCCGGGGGTCCACCGGGTGGGGCCACCTATCCCGGAGGGCCCCATGGGCTGAAGTGGGAGGGTAACCAGCCCATAGTGGGCTGGTGCACCCCCCTAGGCCCACCCCCTGCGCCTAGTGTTGAAACCCTAGGGGTGGGGGGGCGCCCCACTTGGCTTGGGGGGCACTCCACCCCCCTTGGCCGCCGCCCCTCCTGGAGATTGGATCTCCAGGGGCCGGACTCCCCCCAGGGGGCCTCTATAAAGGGGGGGAGGGAGGGGGGCTGCTGTACCCATCTCCAAGGCGCAGCCCCTCCCCTCCCCAACACTTCTCCTCCTCCGTAGGCGCTCGGCGAAGCCCTGTCGGAGTACTGCTTCTCCACCATCACCACGCCGTCGTGCTGCCGGTGGAGCTGTCTTCCTCAACCTCTCCTTCCTCCTTGCTGGATCAAGACGGAGGAGACGTCGCTCGTCCCGTACGTGTGTTGAACGCGGAGGTGCTGTCCGTTCAGCACTTGGACATCGGTGATCTGAATCACGTTCGAGTACGACTCCATCATCACCTTGCAAGCTTCCGCACGCGATCTACAAGTGGTATGTAGATGCAAACTCTCTCCCTTGACTCGTTGCTTAGATGAACTCATAGATGGATCTTGGTGAAACCGTAGGAAAATTTTTAATTTTCTGCAACGTTCTCCAACAGTGGCATCATGAGCTAGGTCTATGCGTAGTTCTCTAATGCACGAGTAGAACACAATTTGTTGTGGGCGTTGATCTTGTCATCTTACTTGCCTCTACTAGTCTTTTCTTGCTCAACGGTATTGTGGGATGAAGCGGCCCGGACCAACCTTACACGTACGCTTACGTGAGACCGGTTCCACCGGCTGACATGCACTAGTTGCATAAGGTGGCTGGCGGGTGTCTGTCTCTCCCACTTTAGTTGGAGCGGATTCGATGAACAAGGCCCTTATGAAGGGTAAATAGAAGTTGACAAAATCACGTTGTGGTGATTTGTAGGTAAGAAAATGTTCTTGCTAGAACCCAATCGCAGCCACGTAAAAGATGCAACAACAATTAGAGGACGTCTAACTTGTTTTTGCAGCGATTGATCATGTGATGTGATATGGCCAGAAGTTGTGATGAATGATGAATTCTGATGTATGAGATCATGTTCTTGTAATAGGACTCACGACTTGCATGTCGATGAGTATGACAACCGGCAGGAGCCATAGGAGTTGTCTTTATTTTTTGTATGACCTGCGTGTCATTGAAGAACGCCATGTAAACTACTTTACTTCATTGCTAAACGCGTTAGTCATAGAAGTAGAAGTAGTCGTTGGCGTGACAACTTCATGAAGACACGATGATGGAGATCATGATGATGGAGATCATGGTGTCAAGCCGGTGACAAGATGATCATGGAGCCTCGAAGATGGAGATCAATGGAGCTTTATGATATTGGCCATATCATGTCACAACTATATAATTGCATGTGATGTTTATTATGCTTTTACATCTTGTTTACTTAGGACGACGGTAGTAAATAAGATGATCCCTTACAAAATTTCAAGAAGTGTTCTCCCCTAACTGTGCACCGTTGCTACAGTTCGTCGCTTCTAAGCACCACGTGATGATCGGGTGTGATGGATTCTTACGTTCACATACAACGGGTGTAAGACAGTTTTACACAGCGAAAACACTTAGGGTTAACTTGACGAGCCTAGCATGTGCAGACATGGCCTCGGAACACGGAGACCGAAAGGTCGAACACGAGTCGTATGGAAGATACGATCAACATGAAGATGTTCACCGACGATGACTAGTCCGTCTCACGTGATGATCGGACACGGGCTAGTCGACTCGGATCGTGTAACACTTAGATGACTAGAGAGATGTCTAATCTAAGTGGGAGTTCATAATTTGATTAGAACTTTATTATCATGAACTTAGTCTAAAACCTTTGCAAATATGTCTTGTAGATCAATGGCCAACGCTAATGTCAACATGAACTTCAACGCGTTCCTAGAGAAAACCAAGCTGAAAGATGATGGCAGCAACTATACGGACTGGGTCCGGAACCTGAGGATCATCCTCATAGCTGCCAGGAAGCAATATGTCCTAGACGAACCGCTAGGTGACGCTTCCGTCCCAGAGAACCAAGACGTTATGAACGCTTGGCAATCTCGTGCTGATGATTACTCCCTCGTTCAGTGCGGCATGCTCTACAGCTTAGAACCGGGGCTCCAAAAGCGTTTTGAGCATCACGGAGCATATGAGATGTTCGAAGAGCTGAAACTAGTTTTCCAAGCTCATGCCCGGGTCGAGAGATATGATGTCTCCGACAAGTTCTACAGTTGTAAGATGGAGGAGAACAGTTCTGTCAATGAGCACATCCTGAAGATGTCTGGGTTGCACAATCGTATGACCCAGTTGAACATTAACCTCCCAGATGAGGCGGTCATTGACAGAATCCTCCAGTCGCTCCCACCAAGCTACAAGAGCTTTGTGATGAACTACAACATGCAGGGGATGGAAAAGACCATTCCTGAAGTGTTCTCGATGCTGAAGTCAGCAGAGGCTGAAATCAAGAAAGAACATCAAGTGTTGATGGTCAAGAAGACCACTAAGTTCAAGAAGGGCAAGGGTAAGAAGAACTTCAAGAAGGACGGCAAAGATGTTGCCGCGCCCGGTAAGCCTGTTGCCGGGAAGAAGTCAAAGAATGGACCCAAGCCTGAGACTGAGTGCTTTTATTGCAAGGGGAAGGGTCACTGGAAGCGGAACTGCCCCAAATACTTAGCGGATAAGAAGGCCGGCAATACCAAAGGTATATTTGATATACATGTAATTGATGTGTACCTTACTAGTACTCGTAGTAACTCTTGGGTATTTGATACCGGTGCCGTTGCTCATATTTGTAACTCACAGCAGGAGCTGCGGAATAAACGGAGACTGGCGAAGGACGAGGTGACGATGCGCGTCGGGAATGGTTCCAGAGTCGATGTGATCGCCGTCGGCACGCTGCCTCTACATTTACCTACGGGATTAGTTTTGAACCTCAATAATTGTTATTTAGTGCCAAGTTTGAGCATGAACATTGTATCTGGATCTCGTTTAATACGAGATGGCTACTCATTTAAGTCTGAGAATAATGGTTGTTCGATTTATATGAGAGATATGTTTTATGGTCATGCTCCGATGGTCAATGGTTTATTCTTAATGAATCTCGAGCGTAATATTACACATGTTCATAGTTTAGATGCCAAAAGATGTAAAGTTGATAACGATAGTCCCACATACTTGTGGCACTGCCGCCTTGGTCACATTGGTGTCAAGCGCATGAAGAAGCTCCATGCTGATGGACTTTTGGAGTCTCTTGATTATGAATCGTTTGACACATGCGAACCATGCCTCTTAGGCAAAATGACCAAGACTCCGTTCTCCGGAACAATGGAACGAGCAACCAACTTGTTGGAAATCATACATACCGATGTGTGCGGTCCAATGAGCGTTGAGGCTCGCGGAGGATATCGTTATGTTCTCACTCTCACTGATGACTTGAGTAGATATGGGTATGTTTACTTAATGAAACACAAGTCTGAGACCTTTGAAAAGTTCAAGGAATTTCAGAGTGAGGTGGAGAATCAACGTGACCGAAAGATAAAGTTCCTACGATCAGATCGTGGAGGAGAATACTTAAGTCACGAGTTTGGCACACACTTAAGGAAATGTGGAATCGTTTCACAACTCACGCCGCCTGGAACACCTCAGCGAAACGGTGTGTCCGAACGTCGTAATCGCACTCTATTGGATATGGTGCGGTCTATGATGTCTCTTACCGATTTACCGCTGTCATTTTGGGGATACGCTCTAGAGACAGCTACATTCACTTTAAATAGGGCACCGTCTAAATCCGTTGAGACGACACCGTATGAATTATGGTTTGGGAAGAAACCTAAGCTGTCGTTTCTAAAAGTTTGGGGATGCGATGCTTATGTCAAGAAACTTCAACCTGAAAAGCTCGAACCCAAGTCGGAAAAATGCGTATTCATAGGATGCCCTAAGGAAACTGTCGGGTATACCTTCTACTTAAGATCCGAAGGCAAGATCTTTGTTGCCAAGAACGGATGCTTTCTGGAAAAAGAGTTTCTCTCGAAAGAAGTAAGTGGGAGGAAAGTAGAACTCGATGAAGTACTACCTCTCGAACGGGAAGGTGGTGCAGCGCAGGAAACCGTTCCTGTGATGCCCACACCAACTGAAGAGGAAAACAATGATGATGATCAAGGTACTTCGGATCAAGTTGCTACTGAACTTCGAAGGTCCACGAGGACACGTTCCGCACCAGAATGGTAAGGCAACCCTGTCATGGAAATCATGTTGTTAGACAACAATGAACCTTCGAACTATGAAGAAGCGATGGCGGGCCCAGATTCCAACAAATGGCTTGAGGCCATGAAATCCGAGATAGAATTCATGTATGAAAACAAAGTATGGACTTTGACAGACTTGCCCGATGATCGGCGAGCGATAGAAAACAAATGGATTTTTAAGAAGAAGACGGACGCGGATGGTAACGTTACCATCTATAAAGCTCGACTTGTCGCTAAGGGTTATCGACAAGTTCAAGGGATTGACTACGACGAGACATTCTCTCCCGTAGCGAAGCTAAAGTCCGTCCGAATCATGTTAGCAA
This sequence comes from Triticum timopheevii, assembly GCA_963921465.1. Lineage (NCBI taxonomy): Eukaryota > Viridiplantae > Streptophyta > Magnoliopsida > Poales > Poaceae > Triticum > Triticum timopheevii. The sequence continues at coordinate 674,272,474 of OY997274.1, forward strand.
TTGCCGCATACTATGATTATGAGATATGGCAGATGGACGTCAAAACGGCATTCCTTAACGGGCATCTTAAGGAAGAACTGTATATGATGCTGCCGGAAGGTTTTGTCGATCCTCAGAATGCTAACAAAGTATGCAAGCTCCAGCGATCCATTTATGGACTGGTGCAAGCATCTCGGAGTTGGAACATTCACTTTGATGAGATGATCAAAGCGTTTGGGTTTATGCAGACTTATGGAGAAGCCTGCGTTTACAAGAAAGTGAGTGGGAGCTCTGTAGCATTTCTCATATTATATGTAGATGACATACACTTGATGGGAAATGATACGAAATTTCTGGACAGCATTAAGACCTACTTGAATAAGTGTTTTTCAATGAAGGACCTTGGAGAAGCTGCTTATATATTAGGCATCAAGATCTATAGAGATAGATCGAGACGCCTCATAGGTCTTTCACAAAGCACATACCTTGATAAGATTTTGAAGAGGTTCAAAATGGATCAGTCCAAGAAGGGGTTCTTGCCTATGTTACAAGGTGTGAGATTGAGCTCAGCTCAGTCACCGACCACGGCGAAAGATAAAGAAGAGATGAGTGTCATCCCCTATGCTTCAGCCATAGGATCTATTATGTATGCCATGCTGTGTACCAGACCCGATGTAAACCTTGCCGTAAGTTTGGTTGCAAGATACCAAAGTAATCCCGGCAAGGAACACTGGACAGCGGTCAAGAATATCCTGAAGTACCTAAAAAGGACAAAGGACATGTTTCTCGTTTATGGAGGAGACGAAGAGCTCGTCGTAAAGGGTTACGTCGACGCTAGCTTCGACTCAGATCTGGATGACTCTAAGTCACAAACCGGATATGTATATATGTTGAATGGTGGAGCAGTAAGCTGGTGCAGCTGCAAGCAAAGCGTCCTGGCGGGATCTACGTGTGAAGCGGAGTACATGGCAGCCTCGGAGGCAGTGCATGAAGCGATTTGGGTGAAGGAGTTCATCACCGACCTAGGAGTCATACCAAATGCGTCGGGGCCGATCAAACTCTTCTGTGACAACACTGGAGCTATTGCCCTTCACAAGAAGACCAGGCACATGAAGCGTCGTTTCAACTCCATCCGCGAAAATGTTCAAGATGGAGACATAGAGATTTGCAAAGTGCACACGGATCTGAATGTCGCAGATCCGTTGACTAAACCTCTCTCGCGTGCAAAACATGATCAACACCAGAACTCTATGGGTGTTCGATTCATCACAATGTAACTAGATTGGTGACTCTAGTGCAAGTGGGAGACTGTTGGGAATATGCCCTAGAGGCAATAATAAAAGTACTATTATATTTCAATGTTCATAATAATTGTCTTTTGTTCATGCTATAACTGTATTATCCGGAAATCGTAATACACGTGTGAACACTTAGACCCCAATATGTCCCTAGTGAGCCTCTAGTTGACTAGCCCATTGTGATCAATAGATAGTCATGGTTTCCTGACTATGGACGTTGGATGTCGTTGATAACGGGATCACATCATTAGGAAAATGATGTGATGGACAAGACCCAATCCTAAGCATAGCATTAAAGATCGTATAGTTCGTTTGCTAGAAGCTTTGCCAATGTCAAGTATCTCTTCCTTCGACCATGAGATCGTGTAACTCCCGGTTACCGTAGGAGTGCCTTGGGTGTATCAAGCGTCACAACGTAACTGGGTGACTATAAAAGTGCATTACAGGTATCTCCGAAAGTATCTGTTGGGTTGACACGGATCGAGACTGGGATTTGTCACTCCGTATGACGGAGAGGTATCTCTGGGCCCACTCGGTAATGCATCATCATAATGAGCTCAAGTTGACCAAGGTGTTGGCCACGAGATCATGCATTACGGTACGAGTAAAGTGACTTGCCGGTAACGAGACTGAACAAGGTATTGGGATACCAACGATCGAGTCTCGGGCAAGTAACGTACCGATTGACAAAAGGAATTGCATACAGGGTTTGATCGAATCCTCGACATCGTGGTTCAACCGATGAAATCATCGAGGAGCATGTGGGAGCCAACATGGGTATCCAGACCCCGCTGTTGGTTATTGCCCGAGAGTCGTCTCGATCATGTCTACGTGTCTCCCGAACCCGTAGGGTCTACACACTTAAGGTTCGGTGACGCTAGGGTTAGTAGGAAGTCAAGTATGTGAATACCGAATGTTGTTCGGAGTCCCGGATGAGATCCCGGACGTCACGAGGAGTTTCGGAATGGTCCGGAGGTAAAGAATAATATATAGGAAGTGGTATTTCGGCCATCGGGAAAGTTTCGGGGTTTCCCGGTAATGTACCGGGACCACCGGAAGGGTCCCGGGGGTCCACCGGGTGGGGCCACCTATCCCGGAGGGCCCCATGGGCTGAAGTGGGAGGGGAACCAGCCCATAGTGGGCTGGTGCGCCCCCCTTGGCCCACCCCCTGCGCCTAGGGTTGAAACCCTAGGGGTGGGGGGGCGCCCCACTTGGCTTGGGGGGCACTCCACCCCCCTTGGCCGCCGCCCCCCTGGAGATTGGATCTCCAGGGGCCGGCCTCCCCCCAGGGGGCCTATATAAAGGGGGGGAGGGAGGGGGGCTGCTGTACCCATCTCCAAGGCGCAGCCCCTCCCCTCCCCAACACTTCTCCTCCTCCGTAGGCGCTCGGCGAAGCCCTGTCGGAGTACTGCTTCTCCACCATCACCACGCCGTCGTGCTGCCGGTGGAGCTGTCTTCCTCAACCTCTCCTTCCTCCTTGGTGGATCAAGACGGAGGAGACGTCGCTCGTCCCGTACGTGTGTTGAACGCGGAGGTGCTGTCCGTTCAGCACTTGGACATCGGTGATCTGAATCACGTTCGAGTACGACTCCATCATCACCTTGCAAGCTTCCGCACGCGATCTACAAGTGGTATGTAGATGCACACTCTCTCCCTTGACTTGTTGCTTAGATGAACTCATAGATGGATCTTGGTGAAACCGTAGGAAAATTTTTAATTTTCTGCAACGTTCCCCAACACTCTATACCCCCCGACAACGTATTGAGAAATTGAGGTGAGAAATTTGCTCTACCCGTTTCCGACAAGGCAATAAAGTCCAATCTATGCTCAATGGATGCCTCCGCAAGGAACCTCCTTTTAGCCAAGTCCTTAAGACCTCTGTTATTCCAAAAGATTCCTCTCATATCTCATCATGAAATTTTTTAGCCGTGCGGATCCTAGCGCTCCTACGGACCGCGGAATCGGGTATATTTTGCGCTTCCACTTGCGCTTAGGGCTGGTCGGGCCCACCCGGTCCAAAATGCCCGTAACCGGGGAAGTATCTACTTCCAACCCGACATTCTCGTCCTCCTGCTCCGGCTCCTGGAGGGGCGGTGCGAGATCATCACAAGAATTATCATGTATTCGTACTCCCAAGGCATCAATCTCAGAATCGTTCATCGGTTTGACGGCAGCTAAGTTATGAATCACTTCTAAAGCCCTCTCGGCTTCTAGATCAAGCAAATCGTTAACAGAATTAGTAACTTCACCCTCATTACTACCAAGTGAAATTCCTAATTGGTGTGCCTTATCCACAATTTGATCGTGTGAAAAATGCATAATAGTATTGGAAGTATTCACGGGCATACCATTAGTGACATGGACGTCACGAAGCTTTGCCGCCCTCACGGCACAGCGCTGCTGCATGTCGTCAACCTCCGGATAGCCCTGAAGCCGACAACTCATGCGTCGGCCCTCAGCTGCCTGGTCCGGAATCCCGCCAAACAGAATAACCTCCTCCCGCGAGAATTTATCCGGAGAGCGACCGCCTGTCGCTCCCCGAACATCCACCCGGTCGCCATAACCAGGTGAGAGCGCCGAGTCCGCCACTGGGGAGGCAAAGGCCACCTGCCTCCGCCCCCCATTCACTCCGGACCGCCTGTCCGGAGTGCACGTCGAAGTCGCGAACGGGGCGCCCCCCTCGGGCACCGAAGGAGAAGAGAGCCTTGAGGCCGCCTACCCCAAGCCCTCTCGCATGCCCTGTCCAGCCGCCTGCAGTGTCGCCCCAGCAACAGGCGTAGAGGGTGCGGAGGCCACCTGCCCCGGCCCCTCTACCGTGGTCCCGTCGTCTCTCCTGGTAACCTCAACAGGAAGAATAGGAGGTGGGGTCTCCAAAGCACCCTGGCCCGAACCCCCAGATGGGATCGGACCACCCTCCTGCAACACAGCCATGTCACCGCAAACCGAAGAAGGCGAGACCATGATATCCAGCCTCACAACCCCACCAGAACCCTCCACAGCCGAGTCCTCAAAGTCCAACGCCGGTAAAAAGTACTCGAACTCCTCAATAGACTCCACCCGCTCACTCCACAGTCTCGGAGGTGCAGACGCGGGACCGAAGGAACCAAATCTCAAAGTGGTCGACGGCACAGACGCATTAGGCGTCGTCTCTCCTCCTGCTGCCTTACTAGTCGGCTCCGGTCTCTTGGCCATCTCACACACAGAATCATCGGCCGGTTTTTCCTTACCGGCCGTATCATCATCACCCTCGCTCATATCATCGCCAGTGGCAGCCGGAGCCTCGGCAAAGAGGCTATCATCCTAAAATTCAATCTCAAGGCTGTATACCTGACCACGATAAGCCCACTTAACCACGTCTGGCACGAAGTCAATGTCCAGAATGCTGACCAACAGGCAGGCAATCCCATGAGCTCGAGTAAAGGCCATATCCACTCGCTCGGTCTTTCCCACCATGATACCGAGACTAGCAACAACCCTGGCATCCTGCAGTAGCGCAGACGGAGCTCCCGAAAAGTGCAACCAGGCCTGGATAAGGGGTTTACCCTGAGGCTCAACCAGCTTCCACTCGTGGAACTCCAGGATGGCCTCCGTACCTGGAACCTTACACATCCCAAAGCTCAGCAACCTCTGTAAATCCTCCACAGTTGGAAACTGCACCCTGAATAAGTTGGTCTCCAGCCTGACAAGCTCCCAATGGAAGTCTCCTGGTGCCAGCTCCCGGAGGCGCTGAATAATCTGGGGCTTAGACACTTGACCTCTAGTCACTTTCACCACCCCAGTTGTCGTACTGTGCACCTCTTGAGGAACCTCCCTCTCAGTCGGTGACTCAAAAAACGTGAGCTCAGAAAAGAAGACACCATATGTCATAAGGCTCGGTGTCTACTCCCGCAACAGCGGACAAGCACCAGACTCGTGTGCAGGCTTACCACAAGTATCACATAGAATAGCCACACATTCAGCAATAAAATGGCCCTTATCGCCACATCGATAACAAAGCATTCTTTCCTTTTTCTTGGCAAACTTTGCAGCCCTGTCCATCTCAGTTCTGTCACAAGCCTCCACCGACATAGGCTGGGCCTCGACCGCATCAGGAACCTCCACAGCCGCCAGTTCCATCACCACATCCATCGCCTGGCAAGACGTGTCTGTGTCCTCAGTAATAGCGTCGACCACCGTCTCAATAGTGGTATGATGCTGCCTTGGACGGTACCGACCCCCTTGGCCTCCTCGGCCACCACGATTGCCACAGAAACCGCCTCGGTTATGATGAGCCGGTCCAGAAGCCCCTTCGACAAAACCGCCTGTCGGCCCCAAGAAAGGCCTCTCGGCCGAACCATCGCTCTGCCAGGCATACCCCCGTCCACCACCCGTAGACGAGGATCCCCGGTGGTGTCCATCTCCATACGCATTAAAACCATCGTCACCCCACTGCCCTCTAGGTGCCGAGCGAACATCCGCATTAGCCGAGACCAGAGGTGCCTGTGCCTGCTGCAAAACCGGCGTCGTCGAGTCATTGGCCTGCCTTGCCACAAAGTGCGGCGGTCTAGCTCCCGCCTGGGTCGCCACCGGGCGCTGGCCATGAGCAGCCGGAGGAGGCGGCCTTGGGTTCGGGGCACCCCGGCCCGCGGCAGCTCCATGGGTCGGCATTGGCGGCCTAGGACCACCACGCCCCACCGCAGGCAACATCACCAGCGTGGCAGGCCGAAGTCCAGCGGCAGCAACACCGCGGCCAGCCGGAGCGGCCATATTGGCGCCACCCACTGGCGCTCTTTGGCCGCCGACGACCGGTGCCGCGCGGCCGGTACCAATCCCAGGACGGGGAGGCGGAGGCGCACCACCCCGGCCGGCACCGAGCGGCACCCCCGTGCCGCCGCCTCCCGACCCCGCGAGCGCGCTGCCTCCGCCGCGGCCACCTGCCAGCGACTGCGTTGGCCCTCCGCGGCCCGCAGCGCCCGGAGCAGCGTCGCTGGCAGAGGGGACTCCTCGTCCCGCCATAGTTCTGAGAGGAGGAATGCGCCTGGCGCGCGCACCGCCGCGATCAGAAAAGCTCGGCCGGCGCCCTCCACTGCGAACCCTAGTCGTAATCGATCATCTCCCGATCGCATAAGCGCTCCATGGGGGTGTAGTCGTACGAGCCGGATCGCTTCGGGCCTCATACCCTGTGATTACAAGCCCAATAGCCATCTGGCCCGGTTCACTCAGAACCGGCCCACCCGCAAGCACACCGACATCGCGGCCCACTAACTCATTCAAACGAGCGATCCGTTGATTACGGATCACAGCGACACGGTCGATCGCCGGCGCCGGCACCGGTGCCGCCGACGACCGCCGGTTTTTCTTTCTTTTCACTAACTTCCATGAACTCTCGGTAATATAATCTGACAAAGTCGGTTTTGGAAGACTAACCTAAGGTATCGGCCCCTTCCAAGGCCGGATCGCCGCAGCCGTAGTCCGGTGATGAACTATGCGCCGAACAACCTCGATTTTGTCTTCCGGTCGTAGTCCTTGCCTCGCGCGGATCGTCGACTGGCACAACTCCATCCACAATCGCAGCGACTTCCTCTTCAGAGTAACCCGGATCGAACGCCTCCCAAATAACCGACGACGGCGTCGGCGAGTACTCCGGCGAGTCTCTGGCGCTCTCCGCATCGTCTTCGTCCTCCGCATCTGAATCCGCTAGGGCCCAGAACCTTCCACCGACGCGCCCCGCACCGGAGGCAGACGCCGGCGACAAGGCCGCGGTGGGCGCCGCGGGCGCCGCCCGAGTCGCCTGGGTCGTCCCCCCCCCCCCCCCCCCATCGGATCAGAGCATGTATAGTAGTATAGATTATGCCTTGATCAATGTAACCAGTTCTTGTGGCATAAAGAAGAAATGCTAGTGCATGTTAATTAATTTTAGATGATAAGAGTGCTTGTTACTGTATATTGATGTTCAGTCTTGATTCACTGTGGCAGGATGATTCAGGCATTTGACTTGTTTTATTTTTAGGCACCTTCTCATTGTCTCAGGAGGGTAATTTTAGCAGTATCAGTATTATTATTATTTTGCGGGAAGCAGTATCAGTAGTTGGGGTGTGCGTCCTTGCCGGTTTTAAACTGAGGGCTGTAAATTAAACTAGGGTATAAGTTGAGGATTGAAATGTGCACTTGTCTCTATAAGAAAAGAGTTACATGTTTTTTCTTTGACGCTCAGCGGTGTCTGGTTTTGAAGATCCACCTAACTCCAATGGAATCAAGATGCCACAATGATTTTTTAATTTTGCGGGTACTAATCAATTGATTCGCTAATGGCCTTGGATCTTTGAAAAAGTCCTTCTCAGAGCCGTGAGTTGGTCAGACACGCCAGAATAAAAATAGAACGAATTTTGTAGATAGCTATCATCATTGATATGTTCAAAAGGTGTGTCAGTGACAACAAGTGGGCAGAAAGGTTTCATTAACTTGGCATATGTGCTTCTAACTTTCATCATGCTGATTAGTACTGCACATCTACGTGCCCTTAAATTTAGCAAGAAGAGGTTCTATTGTTAATTGTCCACCTCACTATAGTTTGTCGGATAGTAAAGTTATTCCATCAGTCGTTTGAACTTGGCTGCCTCCTTTGTCTCTCATAGAGATTCTTTTAGTCCACTTACTTGGCTGCCTCCTTTTGTCCCAAATAGAGATTTTTTTTAGTCCACTTGGCTGCTGTTCTCTAAATGGTCCCAGTCATACTCAAACATAGTACATGTTAAATATCCCTTCATTTCACCGGTAAATCAGCACCTAGGTACCTTAGTTTCAACTTTCAAGCATGGAGGAGCCCCTTGTTGACAAGACAGGAGAGGAGAGCTTGGTAGTGATTGAGGTGAAGAAGCAGTTGTACCTTGCCGGGCCTCTCATCGTCGGAAGCCTCCTACAGGATGTGGTCCAAATGATATCTGTCATGTTTGTCGGTCATCTCGGTGAACTCGCTCTCTCGAGTGCCTCCATTGCGACCTCCTTCGCCGGTGTAACTGGCTTCAGCTTGTTGGTATTTTTCTTATCTCTTTCGGAAAAGTTGATTACCCGGCCGCTGCATCGATTGATTGACCGGTGCACGACTTCATCACTTGCATGTACATGTTGGACCTTTTGTACATCCTCATAAACTTCAATGCTTGAACTGAATTTTAGGCCGGCATGGCAAGCAGCTTGGACACGCTATGTGGGCAAGCTTTCGGAGCAAAGCAGCACCATCTTCTTGGCATCTACAAGCAGAGGGCTATCCTTGTGCTCACTCTGGTGAGCGTCGTGGTTGCTGTAATCTGGGGATACACCGGCCAGATCCTTTTGTTGTTTGGCCAGGACCGCGAAATCGCCATGGAAGCAGGGAGCTACATCCGTTGGATGATTCCGTCGTTGTTTGTCTACGGTCCGCTGCAGTGCCACGTCCGGTTCCTGCAGACGCAGAACATGGTCCTCCCGGTGATGCTGAGCTCGGGTGTCACAGCGCTCAACCATATCTTGGTGTGCTGGCTGCTGGTCTACAAGCTTGGCCTGGGCAACAAGGGTGCTGCCTTGGCCAATACAATCTCCTACCTCACCAATGTGTCCATTTTGGCTCTCTACATCAGGATCTCTACATCTTGTAAGAGCACTTGGACGGGGTTGTCGAAGGAGGCATTTCGCGACATCCTCGGTTTCTTGAGGCTTGCCGTGCCATCCGCACTTATGGTTTGGTGAGTTTGAGTTCTATGTGCTGCAGTTCAGGTGAAAATTTTGCATCTCCAATTGATCGGTTTAACTAATTTCTTCCTACATATACATGCATTACACGAGCAGCTGGGAGTGGTGGTCATTTGAGCTACTGATACTTGCTTCCGGATTTCTGCCAAATCCTAAGCTCGAGGCATCGGTACTATCAATCAGGTGAATTTCCTTTACTTCCATACTATATAATCAGACTGTTTTTGTTTCTTTTTCTGATAGTAACATAAATGCAGTTGAATTTCGTGCAGTGTAAATACTATCTCGCTGGTATTCAGAGTCCCCTACGGGCTTAGTGCAGCTATAAGGTCAGAATAAACTCGTACCATGCCGATGTTATTGATATATAGAAACTTGTGGCAACTACTTACAAAGCTGGAAGCTGACACGTATCCTTTAATTACGTGTGTATGTAGCACTCGTGTATCTAATGAGCTGGGTGCTGGGCGACCGGACGCTGCCCATTTGGCGACCCAGGTGATCATGGTCCTGGGAATTGTGTCAAGCGTATCGGTTGCTCTTGCAATCATTTTGGTGCGCAATCTATGGGGGTATGCATATAGCAACGACAAGGAAGTGGTGGAATATATCTCCAGAATTATGCCGATTATTGCCGTCGCATTCTTGTTTGATGATATGCAGTGTGTTCTTTCAGGTAGGTAAATACAAATGAGATGCTGCTTATTCACGAAAAGCAAATTATATGGACGAGCCTGTAGTTTTCGTTTTCATATGTGCTGAAAATATATGGTTATTAATTAGCATATATTACAGGTATTGTTAGGGGCTGTGGCCTTCAAAGTATAGGTTCCTATGTCAATCTCAGTGCGTACTACCTAGTGGGCATCCCGGTGGCTCTATGTTTTGCCTTTGTGTACCATCTTGGTGGAGTGGTAATCAGTAGTACTACTTTCCTAATACATGGCCTTTTCATATACTACCACTTAAATAGGTGATAATTTCACTTCTAGTATTTCTCTTTTGACATGAAGAAACTATGATCTAAAATATGTTAGGGGCTGTGGATGGGAATAACTTGCGCGCTTGTCGTTCAGACAGTGTTATTCATGTCTATTACTCTGCGCACCAACTGGGACAAAGAGGTATTACCAAATACTTTCTTTTTTGTTGGCTTCTTAGTCATCTTACTGCATGCATGCCCTATTGTTTTTAATCCGTGTTGTTGCTTAATTTTGTAGGCTCTGAAGGCCAGGGATAGGGTTTCCATTACTTCTCTACCTTTAGACTTGGCGACATCATGACACACACAGGATGCAATGTTTTCTCTGCCAGAGAGTTGTGCGGGGGAATAATGAAACGACTAAGAATTCGTCGTAAAAAGCAGTGCTTCGTCTCCATATCACCATCATGTGCCACTTCTTCACAGAAATAATAAAAATGTTTATTAGCTAGAATCTACCGTATATGTGGGTGGGGGTATTTCCGAGACTAGTTTCTTCACAAGAGAATATAATGGCAAGGAAATTTTCAATGATCGAAAGAACATGGCATCAAAGACAATTCAACGTGGAAAAGAAGTTAATGCCGATAGTGGGAGGTGTTCACTTGTATTTTAGCAAAGCGAGGAAGGGGTAAGATGTTTCTTTTTTGGACTGCTTGAAGGAGAGAGATGCTTCTTTCAAGAGATTAGGGCCCTTTTCCCATGAAAAAGGCCCATCTTCTAGGGTAATTTGATAATAGTGTGTTTTACTTTGCTTATTTACTTTGACATACTCCCTCTGTTCCATAATGTTATGGTTTAAGTTTCAGCTCATTGAAGTTACGTTGAAGTGAAACTAACCATTGAAGTTTATATCATTCTATGCATTCAAAATCTCAATTTGTTTGCCAAACTTTTGAACTGTGAGTAGTAATCTAAGAAAACACATAAATTAAACATATTCATGTTAGTACTATTCAAAGTTCATCCAATTTAGAATTACGGCTATATAGAGACTACCTTAACCGGAAACTTCTTGGGTGCCTCCCATCGATGAAACAAAGAGTAACTAATTTAATTAACATGTACTTCGCCAATTAAATATGCCTAGTGCAAAGCAAAGGTAGAATGGGGCCAAACTCGTCTTACGAATCTCACCACCACTGTGGTCCAGTCCAGCGCATGCACCTTGTGACCTTGAAATGTGCTTTTTCTACCTCGTATTTCATGTTTATGTCTAACTTATGTTGAATATATTGAGGTATATATATCTAACCAAGAGAACAGCCTTCTCCAACATGCATCGCACGTCGATCTCACCTTCATGCGTATAGTGCCTTCTCCAATGACACAAAGGCCATGCAACTTGTTCTTTTTCTGTATTATGATAGATTCATAATTTGAATAGTTTAGGACATTTGCATGCTCTTTAAAGTTATACCCTGAGATATTTAAACATAATGTTATTCCGCGTAAAAAGACATATTTCTTGACGAATCTAGTAATATCAAATTGATTTTTGTGATTTGGTAATTTATCATTATTATTATTATTGAAAGGAAAGTTGTAGAAAGCGCTATACAATGTTTTTTTTTCTTTTGAAATAATAAGAATCCAAGTTCAGGTCTATGAGGACTTGATCTTAGGTGGTTACTCATCACAAGAGAATGGTCTGACGAGATGTGTGTACGCGTGATGAGCTTAATGTTCTTTTCTTTCTTATTTACTCCGGGCCAACTTGCTTTCGTGTGACAATTGCACCTAGCACTACCATCCAACGAGGTCAGATCTAGCCGACTTGGCAATGGAGTAATTAATTTAAGTAGGCTCTACTTGGGCTCCTCGCTAGTTAAATATGCCTAGCACAAACCAACGGTAGGATAGGACCAAATACCAATGTTATATTTATTAGTACATATTCACATCACCACCGTCCATCGCATGTATTCATGCCATGGCGGTCCAGTCCAGGGCGTGCACCTAGATTTGAGTTTTCTCTTTTTTGCTACATCATACTTGATGCTTCTATATACCTGGCATCTTTTTTCAACATCAACAGGCGGAACAAAAAACTTTAATTCATTCGAGTAATAGCTATGTTTGAATTGTTAAGTTATTTGTCTATTATCAGTTTTTAACTATTGAGTTGTTTGGCTTGTTGATTGTTGAATTATTCATGCTTAATTTTTATTGTTTAATATCCATACATGGTTTGTCTGCGGACATGTCCGCGGACATATCGAGAAGGATATGTGACACTTAGACATTAGAGATGCCCTAAGAAACATCCCGACGATCATCTCTAGTTGCTGCATGGACTAGCACCTACTCGTTATATTTGAGATGCTAAAGAACAGGCCAGATATGAAATATGTGTGGAGATTTACTATGCACCGGAGCCTCAAATTTGTAGTCACATTGCTGTCAGAAGCTGATCGTAGTGCTAAAATTAGCATAAGCTCATCTGTGCTATATATAGGAATCGAAGTAGGATAGTAAACAGTTACTACTACAACTTCTTTTTGCATGTCATACTCTGGTCTTCTTCCTTAAAAAGTTAATAATTGTATTTTTATTTCTAGCAAGCTCAATCCATTGGTGTTCACATTGATTGTCGCCCGCCCTCCTCGACCTCGAGTGCAGTTTTCTACACAGCTGGCTCCCGGCTCATAGTTCAGTTTCAGATCTACTCCCTCCGCTCCTAAACATAAAACCTTTTAAAGATTTCACTACGGATTACATACGAATGTATATAGTGGAATCTCTAAAAGGTATTGTATTTTTCTTTGCATGGTAATATGTGTCTCATTGGTATCATAAACAACAAAGTACAAGTAACATAAAAGGCGACATGGCAAAACTGAAAAGATAGCAGAACATCTCTGAGCTTGACACCAACGTCCGTCACCTGCCTCCAGCACCACCACAACAGTCATCGAAGAAAAGAATGACGAATCACCGCCTCACCCGAGCTCAACGCAGCTCCATCGCTGATAAGCAGCTTTGCGGACTCCAAGGTGGCTCACCCAAAGTGAAGCCCTTGCCATCAAACTCCAGATCTGACACCCCGCCACGACTAAGACGCCGAAGGAGGAAACTAAACCTGCCATCCACGAACCACGAGCCCAGCACATGTTTCGTCTTCCAGATGTCGTCGATGCGGACCACAATCTGCATCAGCTTCTGAACTACCTCCCAAGCTCCGCGCCAACGATGGAGCAAACGGCGTCGTAACAGCGGAGCGGAGTGGGTAGATTAGTTTAGTAAAATACTACTACCTTTGTACACAAATACACGACGTTCGGAGTAGAAAACATCACCGTCGCATGCATGGACAAAAAGCAAAAGCGACAAAAAAGGGAAAAGAAATGGTGGCACCCTTGAGACGCGGCTGAGCACAAATCGTTTGTAAATTAGCAAATTATTTAGTTAATAATGGACGTGGACAAGCGCAAGTTGTGCCTCCGTGCACTCGTCGCAAGAAAATGGTCTGAGCAGTAGCAGGCCAGTATGCACAATGAATCAACAAACTAACTAAAAAAAAGTACGAGTATGCACGATGAGCTAGATCAATTAATCAACAACTAACTAATTTTCTTTCTTAATTACTCCTGGCTAGTAGCTTGCTTGCTTGTGACTGTTGCAACAAGCGCTACCGTCTAAACGAGGACGGATCAAGGGAACTTGCAACGCAACTTCCTGCTGGATGCCTTCCGTACGTCCTCGGTTCAGTATTGCATAGTGCAAAGCAATGGTAATTAAGATGGGATCAAACTCAATCTTGTCTTTTTGTCACGAACCTCCCCGCCACAATCTGCATCAGCTTCTGCATCACAATCTGCATCAGCTTCTGAACTACCTCCCAAGCTCCGCGCCAACGATGGAGCAAACGCCGTCGCAACGGCGGAGCGGAGCGGGTAGATTAGTTTAGTAAAATACTACTACCTTTGTACACAAATACAGGACGTTCGGAGTAGGAAACATCACCGTCGCATGCATGAAAAAAAAAGCAAAAGCGACAAAAAAGGGAAAAGAAATGGTGGCACCCTTGAGACGCGGCTGAGCACAAATCGTCTGTAAATTAGCAAATTATTTAGTTAATATAATGGATGTGGAGTTGTGGACAAGCGCAAGTTGTGCCTCCGTGCACTCGTCGCAAGAAAATGGTCTCAGCAGTAGCAGGCCAGTATGCACAATCATTCAACAAACTAACTAAGAAATGTACGAATATGCACGATGAGCTAGATTAATTAATCTCCTTGATTGATGTTTCTTTCTAAATTACTCCGGGCTAGTACTCCCTCCGTTTCAAATTACTCGTCGTGGTTTTAGTTTAAATTTAAACTAAAACCACGACGAATAATTTGGGACGGAGGGAGTAGCTTTGCTTGCTTGTGACTGTTGCAACAAGCGCTACCGTGTAAACGAGGACGGATCGAGGGAACTTGCAACGCAACTTCCTGCTGGATGCCTTCCGTACGTCCTCGGTTCAGTATTGCATAGTGCAAAGCAACGGTAATTAAGATGGGATCAAACTCAATCTTGTCTTTTTGTCACGAACCTCCCCGCCACCTCTCACCATCAATCACATGTATCGATGCTACAGTCAGTGGCGGAGCCAGAACTTTTGTGGAGCCTGGGCGAGTTTGAGTCTAATTGTTTAAACTGAAAATAAATATTGGATATTTCGAGGAATTGGATCTTTTCCCCAACTTTTCTTCTAACTTTGATCATTTGCTCCACCCCACCCCCGAGAATGACGGGTACGATGGGGCCGGGGCCACTTGCCATTGAGACAAGCATGGGGCAAATCATCAAATCCCATGTAAAGTGGATATACAACATATAAAATAACACCAAACTTTCGAACGACAAATGCAAATAAATAATGTATATAGTAAAAGTATAAACACATAGCCCTATAAATGTAATTATAAAATAAACTACTCCCTCCAATCAAAACCACGATGCTAATTTTGGATCGGATGGAGTGTAATATATATAGTCGCGCTATTCGTGACCCTGGGTGAGGAATAGTTATTCTTCACCCCCTCTCTATTTTAATATCAATGAACCGTAATTTTACGTTCCGTAAATTTTGTCTTATTGCAGACGTAAAAAGAGAACGTAAGAAAATAAATAATCACCATAAAAAATATTTTATGTTATATAAATTACAAATGTAAAAACATAGTGTAAAATTTACATAAAATGTAATTTATCTGGTCTTCTGAACTTTTTTTTGCCAAATTTTATGCAGCGAATCAATATGACTGTAACTATTTGTATTTGAAACATAATTTATTTCTGAAATGATCGTAAGATTATCTCGGGTGAAGAATAACTTATTCTGCAATCTGGGTGATGAATAGTAACACTAGTCGCGCTATTCGTGACCCTGGGTGAGGAATAGTTATTCTTCACCCCCTCTCTATTTTAATATCAATGAACCGCAATTTTACGTTCCGTAAATTTTGTCTTATTGCAGACGTAAAAAGAGAACGTAAGAAAATAAATAATCACCATAAAAAATATTTTACGTTATATAAATTACAAATGTAAAAACATAGTGTAAAATGTACATAAAATGTAATTTATCTGGTCTTCTGACCTTTTTTTGCCAAATTTTATGCAGTGAATCAATATGACTGTAAGTATTTGTATTTGAAACATAATTTATTTCTGAAATGATCGTAAGATTATCTCGGGTAAAGAATAACTTATTCTGCAATCTGGGTGATGAATAGTAACACTATCGCGCTATTCGTGACCCTGGGTGAGGAATAGTTATTCTTCACCCCCTCTCTATTTTAATATCAATGAACCGTAATTTTACGTTCCGTAAATTTTGTTTTATTGCAGACGTAAAAAGAGAACGTAAGAAAATAAATAATCACCATAAAAAATATTTTATGGTACATAAATTACAAATGTAAAAACATAGTGTAAAATGTACATAAAATGAGTTAGTTGCGGGATGATGTATTATGGAACGAGTAAAGAGACTTGCCAGTAACGAGATTGAACTAGGTATTGAGATACCGACGATCGAATCTCGGGCAAGTAACATACCGATGACAAAGGGAACAACGTATGTTGTTATGCGGTTTGATCGATAAAGATCTTCGTAGAATATGTGGGAGCCAATATGGGCATCCAGGTCCCGCTATTGGTTATTGACCAGAAACGTGTCTCGTTCATGTCTACATAGTTCTCGAACCCGTAGGGTCCGCACACTTAACATTTCGTTGACGATATAGTATTATATGAGTTATGTATGTTGGTAACCGAATGTTGTTCGGAGTCCCGGATGAGATCATGGACATGACGAGGAACTCCAGAATGGTCCGGAGATAAAGTTTGATATATGGGATAATAGTGTTTGATCTTCGGAAGGGTTCCGGATGTTTCCCGAAATGTTTGGGTACGAGAACACGTTATTTGGGCCAAAGGGGAAAACCCACAAGGTTTTTGGAAAGCGCAAAAGGAAGTTTTGCAGAGTCCAGGGGCCAGACGCTAGGGTCCCTGGCGTCTGGGTCCAGACACCGGGAACCCTGGCGTCTGGCCCTGGAGTCCGAGAAGTACTCTTGCCTTTCGGGTGAAACCGACTTTGTGGAGGCTTTTACTCCAAGTTTCGACCCCAAGGCTCAACATATAAATAGAGGGGCAGAGCTAGCACCAAAGACACGTCAAGAAACACCAAGCCGTGTGCCGGCAACCCCATCCCCTCTAGTTTATCCCCCGTCATAGTTTCCATAGTGGTTAGGCGAAGCCCTCCAGAGATTGTTCTTAACCAACACCGTCACCATGCTGTCGTGCTGCCGGAACTCATCTACTTCTTTGCCCGTCTTGCTAGATCGAGAAGGCAAGGACGTCATCGAGCTGAACGTGTGCAGAACTCGGAGGTGCCGTGCGTTCGGTACTTGGATCGGTCGGATCGTGAAGACATACGACTACATCAACCGCGTTGATAAACGCTTCCGCTTAGCGATCTTCAAGGTTATGAAGATACACTCCCCCTCTCGTTGCTATACATCACCATGATCTTGCGTGTGCGTAGGATTTTTTTTTTGAAATTACTACGTTCCCCAACACTTGTCAGGTGGGTCACGAATGGCACCCCGACGAAGTCAGCACGTGGCGGAATGATGTCTCATAATTTGCACACCTCCTCCTCGCTCAACTTCATTCTCTGAGCTACGATGGCATCACCGAGTGGGTCGTCATCATCCTCATAATCTTCTGCTTTGTTGACATAAATCACGGCCAGCTTGGGTCTTTCTGCTCTGACGGAGAAGCTGATCAACTCACCACTGGTGATACACATGTGGGCGATGAAACGGACCCATCCATATCCTCCGCATGCGTCATCTTTCGTCCTTTCTCGATCTCCATAGTGTAGGGGCCCCCAGGAGCCTCAAAGGACACAGAGGTTCCGGTCAGATTGTTGAATTCTGACCTCACATTGCATGGGACGATCTATGTACAAAAAGCAAAATGATATATACACGATGCATTAATGCCAATAACACTAAAAACAAGATAGTTGTTACTAGTTTCATATAATTTATTACCGCCGCATGAAGAAAACTAGACTCGAAGTAGATGTCGAACAGCGTGCCAGTTGCAAGGCTGCTGGCGCACCTTGACTTGCACCGTCGACATGGTGGTGGTGGTGGCGCCATTTCCCTAAATCAATATGATTAAAGGATTAACGATCCAAAAAGTAAACATAAAGTTTTCAATACACATCAGGTTTTGAATAATATACAAATCAGGTTCACATCATAGAGAATACACATGAGGTTCACATGGCAAGCAAACTAACAACTAAATTGTAGTTCAGTTTAGACAATAACCTAATAGAGATAATGTAACCCAAACAGAGCCTAATAATAAGATAAATGGCATATTGCCATTATTGCGCAAGCAGACAAGCAAAAGTAGTTCAATCCAGGGGGACACTTTATCTATTCCCACATCCAAAAGTTGAACCAGCTTAGAATCTTCCAAAACAGCACGACACAAGATTCACAAAACACAATAAGTAAACATCCATTCCACATTTGGCATCAGATGCGCAATAATTAAAACTATAAAAGACAAACACCCCCCTTTTCGATCAGATACAACTCTCTGTCTATCTGTGTTTTCTTTTTCTGAAATTTACCAAAAATGGGCTCACTAACAACATCAGATGGATAGCGATTTGGGTCCATAGGGGGCTTTGTCAATTTACACCCTGCTCCTTTGCCTAAAGAGGCATTGCAAAATTGACAAAGCCCCCTATGGAGAACAAGGAAGCAAAGTTTATGTACAAAGATTCAGTGCAGAAACAGAATTCACAAATGGCTGAAAATGTAGCCAACATTTTCTACTACAAAATATAAGCACCAGACTAAGAGGTAATACAAGGGAAGAACAATCGCACACATGGACGAAATATAATCATTTTTTTTGAAACGGGTGTTAGCATATATTCAAATGCGCACCATAACAACTTGGCAATTTGAGCATCACCACATACATATACTCTCTTCAACCTGAAAGAGTATCGAATCAAGCATTGATTTTTCCATGACACCACATAACAGTGAGGGCTTCTTGGTCATATCTTTATATGCATCAACAATGAAGCTACTGGATCAAATTCACACATAGGGTAGCATTCACGACATAACCGTAGTGTCAGGAAAGAACCCCTCTCTAAACCCTAGAACACTAGGCACCGCCGCCGCCACCATTGCTCCAGGGGCAGCAGCCAAGAATTGAAACCCAAGTTTCAATTATATGTGCTAAAAGCCTCTACTTCTCTAGCTACTTCTCTCTACTCTCTCCCAAGTTTCGGCGAGCAACAAAAAGCATCTACTTCTCTCACCTAACCCCTCTCTCTACTCTCTCCCCAATCACGCGAGGAAACAAGCCTGGAACACGTCGCATCAAAGCACGGAGCCACCATGCAATCCCTAAATCCCAAAACATGGTGAGCCGCCGCGACAAATCGATTGGAGCCTAGCTAGTGTGGCGCGCGCAGGGAGGAGGAGATCGAGGGGGACTTACGGGGCTGGAGCGTCGGAGGAGGCGAGAGGCGACCGCGCGTGGTGGCGGCGCACGGCACCGTCGACGGGGGTGAGGCGGCCGGGGACGAACCCTAACCGCGGCGGCGGCGGCGGGCGGAGGGGATCGATTGTGAGAGTGAGGGGGTGCGGGGGCGCTCGGGCCGGTTTTCTTTTCCTCTAGTAGTAGCACTGGTTAGAGGCCGGCGCTACTGCTAAGCTCACCAGTTGTAGCGCCCGTTCAAAACAAACGCTACAGCTAAGTGGGCTACTGTTTTTGCCCTGGGCCCATGTAACAGTAGCGTGACTCAAGCTAACAAACGCTGCTGTTATATATTAGTAGTAGCGTGTTTTCTGCCCAGCGCTACTGGTAAATACTAGTAGCGTGGGGTCATAAATAGGCGCTACTGGTAAACTTATATCTATAAGCATTTTCCTAGTAGTGTAGGATTATTCTATCTTTTCAGTCTTGTAATGTTGGTGCTTATGTACCTTGTAACCGGATCTTTATTTTACAAATGAGACACGTATTACCATGAAAAAAAAGTAGACTATTACAAAGCCAGATTAATTGCGAAGATCCCATATTCCTAGGGAATAATACCATTCTTTTGAGAGGAACCGTGGAATAATACCTTCCATGGACAGAGCCCAAAGAGGAAGGAGAAAACTCGATCGAGACTGTTAATAAATCTCCATGTCTGTCCTGAGTCTTCCTGGAAAGGAATATGCTCCGCATATCTTGTTCCTACCTACATCCTCTTTTTGACTAAGCTTTACTCCTCCCCCGAAGAATTCTCTCCTTGGTTGCTTTGACCCAAAGTCCACGGCACCTCTCACAAGGACAAATCCTAGTACTGCAAGGATAATATAGTCAGTTCCCAGCTTCCCTCCATGCCAATTGCCATTGCCAACCACGGCAGGCAGCATATGCTTCAAATATTCCCAACTGACCAACCCCCTCCTTCACGCCATAACAATGTGGCGCCTCCCCACAACTCGACCGTATCTCCATTAAAGTAGCTCAGAGCTTGCATTTTTCCGAGCCAGAGCCTAGCCAAGAGGCGAGGTTGCGAGATGAAGTTCGGGAAGAGGCTCAAGAAGCAGGTGGAGGAGAGCCTCCCGGGGTGGAGGGACAAGTTCCTGTCGTACAAGCGCCTCAAGGTGCTCGTCCGACTCGTCTCCGGCTCCTCGCCGCACCGTGCCGTGGCAGAGGCCGCCTTCGTGCGGCTCCTCAACGACGAGGTCGACAGGTTCAACGCCTTCTTCCTCGAGCAGGAGGAAGAGTTCGTTATCCGCCACAGGGTACGTACATAACATGCCTACTGTTGGTGCCTTGGTGGAGAAAATATACTCAAGATGTAACTAAAACAATGTGCAGGAAGTAAGGGAGACGGTGAAGGCAGTGGCCGGCGAGGAGCTGTCAGAAGCGGAGCGTGCGTCGGAGATGAGGAAGGTGAGGAGAAAGATCGTGGATTTGCATGGTGAAATGGTGCTGCTCCTCAACTACAGCGCCGTCAACTACACAGGTCTGTTTCCCCCCTTCTGGCTTGATAATATGGAGTAGTACGGAGTAACATTTTTGGGCACGCTTTGACAAAATTTCTTGAAATTATTTGTTCTTGGTAGTATCTGAAGAAATTCAGAGCTTTACACTAACAGAAAACAGAGTACGCAACAAGCTCTGCTTTAATTTGTCTTACAAAAAAGCAACCGACGTGAATTGTACGATTTAACCTGCAGAGAATATTCTCTATTAAGCCCAATGGGTTAGTCAGTCGTACCATTTCTCCACACGACCAACTGGTCTTATGACTTGGCCAAGATCATTTAACATCTAGTGCTACACGTACGCTGCAGGGCTGGCCAAGATACTGAAGAAGTACGACAAGTGTACGGGGCGGCTGCTCCGGCTGCCCTTCATCGAGGAGGTGCTCAAGCAGCCCTTCTACACGGCGGAGCTCATGTCGAGGCTCGTCCGCGAGTGCGAGGAGACCGTGTTCGCCGCCGACAACAGTGGCGAACCGTGCACGAGGAAGCGCTGCACCGACACTAAGATGACTCCCATGGCAACGGAGCAGGGCATTTTAAGGAACACCGTCGCGGCGCTGGTGGCCATGAGGGAGCTCCGCAGTGGGAGCTCGACGTATGGACACTTCTCGCTGCCACCCTTGGAAACGGACACCACCTTGACGGAGCATGTGTCCATCCAGGTTGCCGATCTCGTTCAATCTGAGGCACGTGGTGTTGTTTTGAATGCCGCTTACGGGCGCCAGGTTATATGATACGAGTAACTCATCTTGCGGACCTTTTTATGGGTATAACTAGGTCTCAGTCGAGTGTTATAACATGTAAGAAAGGAAAAAGAAAAACTGAAAAGAAAATTTTGCACCGATCTCAATGTAAGGTGTGACGAGTACAACGTCGACTAAGACTTAACCAAGTTCCATTGGACTAAGATTTAGCAAGACCACCTTTTTATTCATTTAAAAAAGACACTAAAAGGTATCTTATACTATTTGATAATTATTAAGTAAAACAGTAGCACATACTGTACCAAGGAAAGACAACTAGACAAAAAAAGACCAACAAAACAAATATAATTACATCAAAAACCCTACTGTCCGTCTTTTCCCTCCGATTTTACACTGCTCGCTGAAGCTTCTATAAGTTTATCATTTCATTGTTTTTATCTATATGATCCTCTGCCACCATTATATATAGTGCCCAGCCGTATACAATCAGCTAGACTTCCAAACAAAACAACAGGTATCATTGTATGACTTAGGCGTAGCGAGCTAGGCGAGACATGAACAATGACGGCCAGTCTGTCTCCATTGGCACGGCTTCCGTAACCATGCCCGAGAACTGCTGGTCTGCCGCTTTGACAAAAGTAAAGAGACTGGTCGCTTGCTTCCTCGTAGTTCAATTGCAGCCTCGTAGTTCAATGCGAGCGATCGATTGATGGACGAGGATTTTTCTTTCGGTATTTGCTAAATCTGAGAAGTATGAAACTTTTGAATGTGGTAACGTGCGTATATATATGTACTATTAGACTTCGTATTGTAGCCCTACTGTGTAATCCATACCGTATTGGTATAAGACTTGTATGTCATCATTATATATACTAACAGAGTGGCCCGCTCGATGCGCGGGCTAGAATCTTTATATTTTTGTTCATTTGTCAACATGTGTGTACCTAAGTTATACTATTAGCTTGCTTCTTTTATTGATATTGCTTGCAAATCAAATATTCGACCGGTAGAAATGGAATGCTTACTGAAGCATATACATAAGTCACTCAACACAAATATTTGTTTAATAAATTATTCCTTTTAGCCATCAATACTTCCTCACTCATTAGTGATAATTAACTCAATACAATAACAATGAATTAAATTTCTCATAAATTTGTCCTTACTTGATGTATCAAATATTTTGTTGCATTACAATATTGGGAAGCGACGTAAATGGCTGCAAAGTTAAAGGTGCCTCTCATGTGTCACTTATATCATGATTATTTTCCTTGTAGATGGCTGCAAAGTTAACGATGGCTACAAAGTTAAAGGTGCAAAAGTTTAAGTATTTTTCATTAGGGAAATACATTTGAGACGAGATTCCACTATTAATCACTAACTTGAGCCGCTAGAAAAAAGTCATGGCTAGGAAGCTCACTAAAACCATTGAACCTGCATATTAACAACACCTTAAAACCTATCAAAGAACAACATAAATGTGGAATCTTCAGCATACAAGTTATGTTATGAGCATAACTACTTCTTTTATATCTAAGGATATATGAGAACATAGATCAACAATGTTCTTTGAGTAGCAGATGGTGAAGAACGCATGCTCGTGTTGATATTTCCATAGACCTATAAATGTCCAGTTGGATGCAAATTTAAGTGTGGAAAAGTCTAGACTTCAATCTGTTCTAGATGATCACTCCTAATCACAAATCGTAGCATAGATGCCTAGCTAGATGCCTAGCGAGAGAAACAAAATATAAATGAGTACCATGGGTATGTTTGATGTGGGCCACTCATTACTATCATCTACACAATGTTTAATGCCAGCCAGCTCATTATAACTATTAACACCAAATCTATCTATCTATCTATCAAAATAATGGTCAAAGAGAAAACAATTTGTCACTACTTGGTTACATGAAAACAAACTTCATGTTACACTAAGATCATTCCGCTTAGACCTGCTAGATACGTGTCTACATATGCTAAGTGTAGTGATACACCGATAAACTAAATCAAAATACAAGTTGTGTCTAAATCCCTACATGGTAGCTGGCAGAATTGAAACACCCACTTAAAGTGTAGACATTTTTCTTATTTCCTAACATTGGCGAACAAAGACACAATAGACGGTCTGACCGATGTCATATCTCAGGAAGAAAACAAACTGATTTGGCAAGGGTACATGCTATTCAAGGAAACGCATACTTGTATATTCATACAATTTTAGTTAAAAATAACAGTGCTACATTCATTTGGCATGTTCAACCTCTATCAACATTTTGTTCACTCATGTTTAGTTATATACATACCACAGTATTTCAAGATATAGTTATTTTATGCTTTAAAATCTCTTGTGCACTGCATGGGAATATATATATATATATATATATATATATATATATATATATATATATATATATATATATATATATATATATATATATATATATATATATATATAACTTAAATTACAGTATGGACTCCTTTGATCGAACCGCTAAGTAAATTGATACCTCAATCTGAAATAATGGAGCCATATTTTACACACGGGCACGTAAAAGGAGGAGATGGTACCTCATGAGAGCTAACTACTCCATACTTGTTCAGCTCATGGCCATACTGTATTTACATGATATATTATGCTCTGACTAAGTACTTCACTCCTTGCAATTAGCCTGACTTAAAAATAGTATGAACACTAATATCCTCCAAAAATCTTGTGTCAAATAAGAAATGTAATAATTGTATGATATTATCTTAGAACATGTTATAACTATGCTGACACTGAGTAAAGATGTGACAGCGTATATATCTTCGCAAGTAGTTGTCCATTACAATGTAGATATGCATGTAAATAATTCTGAATTAATTAAAAGGTGGGTAGAAAATGTGCAAGTACTATTATAGAATTATAACATGAGAAAAAAACTGGATGCTACATCTTTGTAAGACATAGTTGCTACTGCAAAGGTCTACCGTGCGGGATGCAGAAGGAAACAAACCCCTGAGAGAGGAAAGCCCGTCGTTAAGAACATGTTTCTCATATCATGTACCCATCTTTGACAAAACACAGAAAACTTCATGGGACAACTAATCATACAAACGCTAGCAAGCATTCATTTTTATAGATTACACTGGGAGAAACTAATGTTACGTTGCAGCAGCACATGCACAAATATAGAACCTTTGCTCCTAGCTAATGTATCAATCATCTCATACAGGCATATATTTGCGGTGTGATGTATAAACATGCAAATTTAAAACCAAGTATTAGAGAAACGACAAATCCATTATTAACTTAAACTGAAGGTGTAATACGCTAAGCTAAGATGCACATGTCCAGCCTTCATGTACGACCACTCATCCTTCATGGTAGTAAAGTGTGCACATAAAGATGTAAAAAGCAAAAGATGTTTGCTTAGAGAATCTAGCAGTATTACACTCACTGTAAATAAGTAAGTTCAGACTTTTGCATGATGCTAATAAATTATCTATGGATGAGCATATCATGCTTCTCCAAAGTATTTAAAATCATCGACAACCCTATTTACTATCATTTTAGAATGGATGGACTTTTTAAAATCCCATCTCGTTCACTTTGAAATTAGTTTTACACTTCTCCTTCGCACTCTACTTCGAGCTAGCTATTGCCAAAGAAAAATTAAGGCAAACAGGGATGCAAGCACCATACACACATGTGTGTGTACTACAGTTCCCTTTGGAGGCTGACCACCGATCCACCGTGAACTTGCATCACAACGTCATCGGTTCTGAACATTATGAGTACCATAAGATTTCGGTGGGGTTAGGGTGGCACGATGCAACTCAAAACGGGCCGGGTTTGGGTCAGCCTACAGAAGCGCTGCAAACCAAGCGTAGACGATGTTGTATAAAAAGATCAATCAGCTTGCGTTAATCAACTATTGATTGAGTCGACTAAAAGATGATTTTGTGCATGTCTACCTGAACGGACGAACATTGTGGTGCCAAAATTACTTCACTCCTTATTGCTGGCTTGAAAGATCGTTATGCACTTTCCTAGCACCGCAGTTGGGGTGTAAAGCATTTTGATGCTGCTGGTCGTCTAAAATAGTTGAAAATGGTATGCCGGCGCCATGATCAATTGATACACTGCAACCATGATCCATATATCCCTCGTTTCTTCTCAAGTATCATGTGTGGTGCCCAACAGTCAACACATAAGAACAAGAAAAGATTAATCAGATACATATATATCAGAAATACATACATGATTTACTCCAGACGAATTAAAAAGGAACCAAAGGTGCTTACATACCAATTTCTAGTTGTGTACGTGTGCATGATGTCTTTAAGGCAGTGTACGTACCAATTTCTATCCCTGGGCTGTGTACATCTTGGCGCAGGGCACCAATGAGCATGCAGGACTGGATCCGATCGATCTGATCTGCTGCGAGCTGCTGCTGATATGTTGGATTTAGGGAACTGTCAGCGTTGGTGCAGCATGTCTCGTAGAGGAGATATGTAATGGCATGCATGCCGAGCAATGGATGATTTAGGGATTCATGTGTGCGGGGGTAGATGTCGTAGGCGTGCATGTCAGATGGGGCAGCAAAATTGAATCCGTACATGCTCATGTGCATGCACTGGGAGGAGTTCGACCTGCAGATGGGCCGAGGGCAGTGAGTCAAATAATAAATTGGCATGTCTTGCAAGGTCTGATTTGAAAGGATGATCAGTTCGATGGATGGATGTATCATGTAGGTGTTTGGTGAAGCAGAGATGGAGAAGTACACCAACCAAATTCTCATTGCATGTTTAGATTAAAAAATCTGGATAGGCAAGTGACATGGGCGCCTTGGCGATAGTGGCTAGAGGAGAGATGGCATGGAGAGGAAGTAGTACCTCCGAGAGGAAGGAGACCGATTAGGTATCTGAACTGTTGCGGCGGCCGTCGGCAGAGGATCAACGTGAGAAAGAAAATAACATGAGTAATGAAGGGGCATGGGCACGCAACTTTTGGGAGAGAATAAGCGTATATGCATGAAATAGATCTATCGTGGGAGAGATGTTTTTTTTTTTGACAGCATCATGGTAGAGAAGATAATACAATAGAGTTGTTGACATGTTTTTTTTACGTAATGGCAGTGGTGGGTAATTTTGACAGGAGATGGTATTGTTGGTTTTTTTAGATTTAATGTGGATCCAATGGTTGTGATTTTCTAATGTTCACAATTAAAGGTCAGATGGTACTGATTTTTATGGGATTTCTAGCTTAATTCTCTATTTTCTGGTAATCCCGCAAAGTACTTTTTATATATAAATAGATGTGATAGGCCACCCCATAGAAGGTTGAGCTAGTTCCCCCAAAACCTACGTTTTATACGGTATCGAGTCTAACATAGGTCCTACACCCCACCCCACTGCCGCCGCCGCCGAAACCCTAAACCCTAGGGCCGCGCCGCCGGTGCCATGACTGCTTCTGCCTCGGGCGCCGCCAGCTCCGGTTCGATCCCCGCGTCGCTTGCCGCCCTCCTCAACCTACCACCCTATCCCCTGGCTCCGTCGGTGCCCCAGTTCTTCGGCACCACTGATGTTGGCTCCATGTTTTCGGCGCCGATCCCGCTACTGTCGCCCCGCAACCACGGCTCTTTCCGCGCCACCCGCGGCCTCCACCGGCTCCTCCTCGACACTCGCCATCATCCCGGCGGCCTCGGGGGAGGTACTTCCCGCGGTGCCACCCGCGACCTCGTTCCCGGCCCCGCCCGCAGCTACGATGCCACCCGCGGCCTCGCCGTCACCCGTGGCGTCGGTCGCTGCCGTGGTCCCTGTCGTGGCTCCGCCGCCCATCGCTCCTGCTGCTGGCGTCATCACGCCCACCGGGCCGTTCCACTTCAACAATTTGATCGCCATCCGCCTCACGCCGGACAACTACTTGTTCTGGCGCGCCAAGGTCATACCGCTGCTCCGCAGCCGGTCTTTCCTAGGGTTTGTCGATGGTTCACTACGTGTCCTCCGCAGGTCATCCCTACCGTCCACGGCTCGGCCATCAACCAGGAACACCGTATGTGGGTGCAGCAGGATCATGCGATCCTCTCTGCCATCCAGGGTTCCCTCGGCGATGGGCTCGCTAGAGTCTGTCTCTTCGCAGCCACCTCCATGGACGTCTGGACGACCCTGGAGCTCACCTTTGCCCAGGTCTCTACCTCCCGCTCGATGGCCCTTAGCAGCGAGCTCGCCGACATCAAGAAGCTGGACTCCTCCGCCACGACCTACTTCAACAAGATGAAGGTGCTGGCGGACACGCTCACCTCTATTGGTCGGCCGCTTAGCGACGAGGAGTTCGCTGGCTTCGTCATCAAAGGCCTCGACGCCGAGTACGACAATCTCGCCGAGGCCGTTCACAACGCCAAGCCAGCGATGCCTCCTCACGAGCTCTACTCACGCCTCCTCTTCACCGAGCAACGCATCGAGGCTCGTCGCTCCTCCGCCAACATCACCGCCCAGCTGGCGGCCTTCTGGGCTTCCCGCGGCCAGCGCCCCCTGCATCGACTCTGGGTGGAGGCCCTAACACTCGGGTGGTGTGCCAGCTGTGTGGTCGTGAACGCCATGTCGCCTCCAAGTGTCACCGCCGTATTCAGAGGAGCTTCCTTGGCATCGGCAACGATGGAAAGGGCAACGAGCGCCAATTTGCCATGGCAGACTTTGGTCCCCCCGCCGCCGCCCCAGCTACCCACATTGCTGCCACCCCGGCTGCCCACATTGCCGCGAAGGGCAAGGACCCGCGGATCGAGCAGGGATACACACCATCCTACCCTGTTGATCCAGCCTAGTACATGGACACCGGCGCCACGGATCACATGACGGACGAGCTCAACAAACTCTCCACCTACCAGCCCTACTACGGGCACGATCATGTTCACACCGCCAATGGTGTAGGTATTGCCCATCTCTCACATTGGCCAAGCATCTCTTTTAACTAGTCATCCCTATAGGGAGCTCCATCTTCGTAATGTTTTACGGGTACCCTCGGTGACTCGTAATCTTTTATTTGTCCCTAAGCTCACCCTTGATAATCATGTCCTATGTGAATTTCACCCTTTTTAATCTTTTTGTTAAGGATTGAGCAACCCAGGACGTTCTGCTTAGTGGCCGGTTGAGCAACGGCTTGTACCGTTTGGAGGATCCATCCGCCCCGTGCGTCTTCAGCGGTGTTCGTGTGTCGCCTTCCTAGTGGCACTCTCGCTTTGGTCACCCTGCCACACCCATCGTTCGCCACATAATCCGCCGCCATGAGCTGCCATTAGTGTCTAGCAATAAAGAGATTTCCGTGTGTGATGCCTGTCAACAAGGCAAGAGTCATTAACTACCTTTTGTTTCATCTACTATAGAAGTAAAGAGTCCTCTTGAAATTGTGTTTTCTGATGTGTGGGGTCCAACACAAACAACTGTTAGTGGTCACAACTATTATGTCAGTTTTGTTGATGCCTATAGTCGCTTCACATGGCCTTATCTTCTTAAGCGCAAATCTGATGTGTTTGATATATTCATTCAGTTTTAATTGCATGTTGAACGTCTAC
The DNA here is from genome assembly GCA_963921465.1 of Triticum timopheevii. NCBI lineage: Eukaryota > Viridiplantae > Streptophyta > Magnoliopsida > Poales > Poaceae > Triticum > Triticum timopheevii. The sequence goes on from OY997274.1 coordinate 674,301,286, forward strand.
TCAAGCATAAAATTATCCATGTTCAGTCAGATTGGGGGGGGGGGGGGGGGCGAATATCGCAACTTCAACACTTTCTTTAATAAGCTTGGGATCTCTCATCGTTTATCATGCTCACATAGACATCAGTAGAATGGCGTGGTTGAGCGCAAACATTGCCATATAGTTGAGACCGGCCTCACACTTCTTGCTCATGCTTCTATACCTTTTCGTTTTGGAGTGATGCTTTCGCTACCGCGTGTTTTCTCATTATCAGATTACCTACACGTGTTCTTAATATGAGAACTCCTATTGAGCTTCTCTTGGATGAAACTCCTGACTATACCTTTTTTAAGGTGTTCGGGTGTGCCTGCTGGCCTCATCTTCGTCCTTATAATGATCGCAAACTTGCGTTTCGCTCCAAAAAGTGTGTGTTCTTAGGGTATAGTTCTCTCCATAAAGGCTACAAGTGTCTCCATGTCCCAACCAATCGAGTCTACATATCTCGGGATGTTGTTTTTTATGAGAACGTCTTCCCCTTTTATGCCATGTCTCAGTCATCCATCAGAGCACCATCTATGCATTCATCTCCTCTTATGCCTGGCCAATTTGAAGACATTGCATATTCACCTGTGTTGTTACCTAATCATGGTGCAGGAACTAGACGTGGAGCTCGCCTGGAACTCCTCCCTGATGGACCCACTACGTCGCCTGTGGCGCACATCGATCGGCCGGTGCATGTACATGCACCGCCTCCCGCCCTCGACCCCGCCCCAGGAGCCCCGTCTCCAACTGCGACTGGGCCGGAGCCCATGTTGGCTACTGCGACCTCTGAGCAGCCTACGTCGCCTCCTCCTCCCTTGGACTCCCCTCCGCCGTCGCCACCGCCATCCGCGCGGGCGTCCCTGCCGCCTACTTCGCCCGGGTCCGCAGCGGCTCTCACGCCGTTGGGGCCTACGTCGCCTGGCCCGCTGTCGCCCGGTCCGCCGTCACCGGTCCTTCTTCGCCGGAGTCCCCTGGACCGGCCTCGCCTGCTCTGGACGTACCGCCGGCCCCGGTGTTCGCTGCTCCGTGGCATCCACACACACGCAGTCGCAGTGGCATTGTTCGTCCCAAGGAGCGCACCGATGGCACGGTCACATATCTTGCTGCTTGCCTGGCTCATGCAATGGATGATCCAACCGTCTCACCACGCAGTTATCAAGCCACTATGAGTATTCCACATTGGAGGGCTGCTATGGAACAAGAATATCATGCTCTTATGAAGAATAAGACCTGGACACTTGTTCCCCCCTCCGTCTCGCGTCAACATCATTGATTCAAAGTGGGTGTTCAAGGTGAAGAAACATGCAGATGGTTCCATTGAGCGCTACAAAGCGCGTCTCGTGGCTAAGGGATTTAAACAGTGTCAGGGACTGGACTATGAGGATACATTCAGCCCAGTTGTCAAGCCCACCACTATTCGACTTCTTCTGTCTCTGGCAGTTTCTCGTGGATGGTCTCTCCGTCAGCTTGACGTATAGAACGCATTCTTCACGAATTGCTTGAAGAAGAGGTTTACATGAAGCAGCCACCTGGATTTGTTGATCACACTCAACCTTAGCATCTCTGTCGTCTGACGAAGGCTATATATGGACTAAAGCAGGCTCCTCGTGCCTGGCATGCTCGCTTGGTTTCAACACTACGCACTCATGGATTCATTCCTTCGACACGGCTAATACTTCACTGTTCTTGTTCCAGCGACCGAGTGTGACCATGTACCTCGTAGTGTACATGGATCATATTGTCCTGGTGAGCTCCTCTCCGACGGCTGTTGATGCTCTTGTGACTGCACTTGGTCGTGATTTTGCAGTTAAGGATTTGGGCCAGCTTCATTTCTTCCTGGGTATTGAAGTCGCTCATCAGTCTCGTGGCAGTTTGGCTCTCACCCAGAAGAAGTACTCTCTCGATCTCTTGTGCCGTGCTGGTATGCTCAAGTGCAAGACATCGCCTACGCCCATGTCCTCCACTGACAAACTTTCAGCTGCTGATGGTGCTCTTCTATCTCCTGAGGATGCTACTGAGTACAGGAGTATTGTTGGTGGCTTGTAGTATCTGACGATCACGTGACATGATCTCTCTTTTGCGGTTAACAGGGTTTGCCAGTATCTTCATGCACCTACTGATGTATGCTGGTCTGCTATGAAGCGCATACTGCATTATGTGTGTCTCACTGTCTCCTTTGGTCTTCACCTGCACCCCAGTTCCTCCGGAGTTCTTTTTGCATTCTCTGATGCTGATTGGGCTGGGTGTCCAGATGACAGGCGATCTACGGGGGGAAATGCTGTGTTCTTGGGTCCTAATCTGATTACCTGGAGTGCACGCAAGCAAGCCACTGTTTCCCGCAGCAGCACAGAAGCTGAGTACAAGTCGGTTGCCAATGCGTCTGCCGAACTTATATGGATTGAGTCCCTACTTCGAGAGCTAGGAGTTGCTCAGCCACATCCTTCGGTCCTTTGGTGTGACAACATCGGTGCTACGTTTCTGTCATCAAACCCGGTGTTTCATGCACGGACTAAACACATTGAAATTGACTATCATTTTGTGAGGGAACGTGTTGCACAGAAGCTACTACAAGTCAGGTTTATCACTTCAAAAGATCAACTTGCAGACATCTTCACCAAGCCTCTACATTCTTCCATATTTGAGGTCTGTAGGCGCAATCTCAACCTCCTAGATACTTCAGGAGTGAGCTGAGATTGAGGGAAGGTGTTAGACTTCGTATTGTAGCCCTACTGTGTAATCCATACCGTATTGATATAGGACTTGTATGTCATCATTATATATATGTGGTAAGCCACCCCATGAAAGGTTGAGCCAGTTCTCCCAAAACCTACCTTTTACATGTACACAGCCTCGTGTTAGAGAAGATAACGATGGGCTCCATATCACATGCGTTTCTCCCTAACAATCCTATCTCTTCACGGTTAGAACTTTGTGTAGTAGATTCTGTGGCTTGTTTAACCCGTGATCGGATCTAAAGATTAGTTGAGATGTACTAGCTCCCTCGGTAAAATGATAGTATCGCCACGTTTTTGACTACTTGGATATATACACCACGCATGCAATGGAATACAATGCGTTGAGCAATTCCCAAAGTATCTGTTTTGACTTGATCCTAGAACCCTAAAAAACCTTACGGTGCTCCTTCTTCCCTCCCCACGATCAGGATCTCCAGCGGATCACCTTCTTGATACTCATTGTATTATTTTTGTCATGAATACCACCAATATACAACAAATTGTAGGTACAATATACACACACATCAACAAAGCTTTGGTATTCATCTGGATACCAAGGACCCGCCCCTGCCTCTCTGTCATGGCGTTCCAGCCAGCTCGACTGCATGGCTGACGCGCTGCAGCGACCAAGAGATGCTCCTCGCCTTCATCAAATGGGTTGAACGATGAGTTTGACAATCGCTTTGCCGCTCTCACCATTAATCCGGCCGGCCTGACCTTCGCACGCACTCGCTTGGATCTTCTCCAAGAAGACCGCCGCCTCTCTAAATGTTTTTCTCCAGCTGTTCGCGATGGCTCCTCTCGCCGGTGCCCCCTGCTCCCCTTGCCCCATGCTTGGCCCCTTAGCCCGCACAGCGCCCTGCTGCTCCTGCACCAGCCGACACTCGCAACAATAGGAACCAGAAGAAGAACATCCCACTCCTCCGGCGCCCTTCATAAACACTGGCTCTTACACCCTATTTAAAACCGGTTCGCTACAGTGAAGCGGGCGTAACAGTTTTCGGTTTGATACAGTACCATGCCGCTACAGTGCATGTCTCTCCACAGTGTTTCGCTAAATGGGCCTGCCGGGTCGGATCGCGCATGTGCGAAGGTGCAGCTGTTTGACGCACGCAGGCGTGATATTCAGGACCACACGTGTTAAACCGAACCCATCACGGCGACATCACACTGCCCTTTAATAGTAGTGATGAAATAGAACAGATAGAAGATCCTCTACCAGCAGTAACATAATGCCAGACCGTATACAATCAGCTACACGTCCAAACTAAACAGCTGGAAGCACCTTTCAAAAGAAAAGAAAAAACTGGAAGAATGTCACGATATGGAGGTGCCAATGGCAGGTATGACTTGGGCGTAGCGAGCTAGGCGAGAGATGAGCAATGCCGGCCAGTCTATCTCCATGGGCACGTCATCCATAGCCATGGGCGATAACGGGCCTGCCGCTTCGCCCCCCGACCCAGTCAGTTTCATTGCTCTAGAACAGGGCCAGTCTCCTCCAATGTCGTCACCTTGTTTCCAGGTTTCTTGGCAGAAGTGTTTTTCTCCCTGTTTAATGTAGTAGCAGAGTAACGAGACAGTCCCACCGACAGCGGCTAGACGATAACAGCCGGTTATAGGTAGAATCGTCGGCGACGGGAACGAGAGCTTTGTCAAGGTGAGGCGCCCGTTCTTGGCACTCACGTCAATGGTGGAAAACTGGAGATAAGCAATGTCGTCATTGTAGGACATGGACGCATAGAGCCAGCTCACCACGCCGTCGCACACGACCGCGTCTTTCCAGTGCCGCCAGCAAAGATCGATGGCTCCCGTGAAGCACTCCGTGTGCGTCGTCCAGCTCGGCTCGTCGGATGTGAGCGTGTGGAGATCGCACTGCAGCTTCTGGGTCTCCGGGTCCTTGAAGTTGTTGACAAGGCCCATGGCCAGCACCTTGAAGAAGCGGGTCGAGTTGTTCGAGGCGTCACAGTCCTCGCCGGTCAGGATGGCGTAGACGTAGCGGGTGAAGGCTGAAGACCTGTTCTCCAGTGGTGGGAGCACGTCGCACGTGCCAATGAGCACGTTGCACGCGGCCAGGCGGATGCTGTCGCTGACGCAGGTGACCGGGGCCAGTCGCACCAGGAGGAAGCCCCCGCGGGCGACGAGCAGCTTGGCGCCGTCCAAGAGGCCGGCCGCGGTGCCGCGGACGAATGAGGTGAGGGACCGGCGGCCAGAGCCGAACGCGGATCCTGCCGTGGGGTCGAACACCGGCGGCGCGCACGGACCGGCCCCGTCCCGGTCATCGTTCTGATCTCCTGCTTGGCACCGTTGCTGGGTGAAGAAGCCGACAAGGACCTCCGGCAAGCGGAGGCCGAGGAACGAGGGGTTAGTGATGAGGTAGCACCACCGCTTGCACGCTGCGGCGCACCGGAACAGGGCGGCGACGTCCATCACGGCCACGCGCGACAGAACCTCGAAGAGCACGTCGTCCGGGAAAGAAATAGGAGGCGCCGGCGTGTCTTCCATCTTCTTTAGCTGTGTGTATGTATGGATACGACCCAGATCAGGTTGGTCAGCGGGACACAACGGCATCAGCGCGACGATCGATCGATCGATGGAGGTAGTACGTGCGTATATATGTAATACAAGAGCATCCATATATCTTCACGTGTCGCACTCTTTTTCTTCTCCTTCTCCGGCTTGGACTCGATCATCTTATAGGAACCATGCGTTGTTAGCTGGAACAGGCTAGGGACCAGGTGACTAAATTTACAATTGGCCAGTGATAGGCGCCTGCCGGCCAGTTGGCGTGCTAGCCGTTGGATGCGCCCCGCATAGCCATCGGATCACGCCGTTCCCCCAACGCTTCTCAACCTCGTCCGCCTTTAGATCTGAAGAAAAGACCGCATGTCCTGCCAGACTGCTGCACGGGCTCCTCCATAACGCATCGTAGCAGGATGGCAGAGTGGTCTGAACTCGGCGTCAGAAGGTGCTGCACGTTGGCCTCAGAGAACATGTCACGCCAAATGTTGCTAGACACGGCACGATCAAGTCGAGCTTTAACATTTGCCCGGCCCGCACGACGGTTATCATAAGTGTAAGGCAGGCCTGCAAAACCGAGATCACCTAAACCACAAACCTCAAGAACATCACGAAAATCAATCATGTGACCTGCTGAGCGTGGTGTTTCAGAGAAATGCTCGAAGCTCCACATGACCTCGTTAAAGTCACCAGCCACGACCCAAGGCATGTCAGCTTGTTGGTGAAGATCACGGAGGAGGGACCACATGTGATGACGGTCCTCCGTCCGTGGCTCACCGTAGACGCAGGTAAGCCTCCAGGGTGGCTCGCCCACCGCCGCAGTCACATATGCATCAATATATCTTTCATTAATATCTTTTACATCGACGATCAACGACTCATGCCAGTACAAAGCAAGACCACCACTACGACCTACGCTATGACAAGCATCAAAACCACTTAACCTAACCTAGCATGGTACCTCTTCATTTTATTTTTTGGCTGCCTAGTTTCACAAAGAAAAACGATACTAGGGGAATGAGCCTGGACTAGACTCACGAGATCACGAACTGTCCGGGGGTTCCCCGCCCCCCGGCAGTTCCAACTTAAAATATTCATTGCTCCTGACGGGGCTCTGTTGGCCCCGTCAGTTCACCGACGGCCGCTGGGTCGGTTGCCTCCATAGTGCTCACCTCCATCTACCTCTCCTGGCTCGTGGACACCCCTCCATCCACAGCATGTATGTCTTGTCCACCCTCCGTTCTTCTTTTCTTGGGTGTACGTGCATAGAGTGGCGGAGCGTGACCAAAATACAAGAGGGGGCCAACTTCATCAAGAAGCACACAATATGCATGAAAAACACACACTAAGTGAGATATGTCTTCTACTTTTCCTATTTTTGAAATCAGCGATTATATCTTGGCAACCAATTTTTTTGTGCAATTTCTTGTTCTATTTGTAGCAGCAAAACTATCTGCAAAAAAATCATCTTCCATTGTGTTGTGCAGCCTTGACTTGATAATCTTAAGCTGGAGAAAAGACACTCGGTTGTTAACGGAGAAAGCATGCTAAGTTGATAATTTTTCATTCATATATGTCACCAGCGCTAGAGCATCAGGAGCTAAAGGAGATTTATGTATTTTCTCATCCCCTTTTCTTCTAGAAAAAGACTGCATCTTCCGGTTGTTTCCCATTGCTACCTAAACAGAAAAATTATAAAGGAAAAATTGTGACAGAGCTGCCATGCAGCTAGGCATTAAAGTTACAGAACATCTCAATTCGTGGTGCTCTGTCGTATGCATGGCTGCAAGGGCTGTAGGCGGTCTGCTGCAAGCCTCCAACCACCGAGAAGCTGACGACTCGGCCGGCAGAAGGGGATAAAAGTTTGTGCATCAGCAGCCGCCGCTGTCGTCACGGGATCAGGTCGCCGACGCCGGACAGGGGTGCATGGAGGGTGGGGATGGGGAACGAGAGAGCTAGCGGAAGCGTAGACTCGCATACGAGAAGAGACGAGGTGCTGGGCCAGAGTAGTAAGTATACCTAGTAAAAAATATCACTTTGGAAAGGGGGGGTCGTAGCCTAGTTTCATCTCCACGACGCTCCACCAGTGGTGCATATATGTTGGCTGCTGTAGCTGCATGTTGTTCCTCAGCCATACCCTTGTTGCAACCTGACTTGGACTTCCTTAGTTCAGCCAACAACTCATCAACAGCTGGGTTACCCGTTGCACGATCAGCAGCATACTCCTCCGCCGCACCCGCCGTCTTCATCTGGTTCCCAAACGCCAGTGTTTGCAGCCGCGGATTGAGGCGCCCAGCAGCCACGGATCCAATTTAACTCGAACGCTGGAGATCACATGGCTGATATAAGGACCATAGGAAGGTGGCGGTGTGAACACAGCAAGCACGAGGTCTTGGTCTTTCAACAACTAGATGATACTCACGTGTTGCTACATGAATTATTTGCAATGTATTTCAGCGAGATTTGGTTAACACCATTAAATCGGTAACAAGATGACTGAAACTGAAAACACATATAATTTGTTGTATCTGATTATTGTAATGTTGAGAAATATTCACTGATTCCAAAAAATGTCCGTGAAAAACATAAAAATGTTTAACAATGTAAAGAATGTTCTTGCTGTTTAGAAAATGCTTAATGCCATTAAACAAGTTAACAATGTGTAATTGGAAAATGTTGCTGTGTATTCAAAAGTGTTCAAAACATGTATTTTTTTTTAAAAAACTAGATCATATGTTCAAAACATGTATTTAACAAACGATAGTAGTGATTCGCAAAAAAAGAAGACAATAGTAGTAATCCTAACAACATTTGATAGTGGTAAATAAACGGAGCAGATGCCTCACGACGCTCTTCTACAATGTGCTGGTCCTACAATGTTACGCGGAGTCCTAGTGGGGCGGCGGAGATGGAGGTGGCGCCGGCGAGTATAACGGGTGCCGATTATAACGACGTGCAGTTGGCGGCGGCGACACTAGCATGGTTACTAGCTAGAATAATTAAAATATAAACAAACAACTTCACATAATATGAAATGACTCAAGTTTACTCAAACCAATGGTTATTTAACCATGTTTTATATTGTTTAGAAACTATTTGGTGCATTTGAAATCCAAATGCAACTTCACGTTCCTGAAATGAAGGTGGTCCTAGCTTTGGATCAACGAAAGTGGGTGGAGGCACCAAAGCCATTGGAGGCGAGACACATTGTTTGTCTCTTTTAAGTTGCGTTGAGAGTTTGAGACGCTTTCAGCTTTATTGGCGTTTACGTTTGTTTTGTTGGGTTCTACGCCATGTTAACGGGGATACACGTGCCATCAGGCCAATTTAAAGACCACAAGCGACAACCTATATCATCGCTAAGTGTCCTCCGGGCTAGTTAGTGAGCCTCCTTGTTTGATCATCCCATCTCATGGGTAAAGGAGATAGCTTCAAACACTGCAGTTAGAGGAACTCCAATAGCTCTTGTATCCCTAAAAAAACTACCATTTACGGGAAGTTGGAGCAAAAAAAAGGCCTCCAACCTTTCCCGTAAACCCGAATTTTTTTACAGGTCCAGTATAATCACCTTCTCGGTCCTTCAAATTTAGGGAAAGATGACCTACTCGTATAGTTTTGGTGGCCGGATAACTGCATGAAACTTCACGAACGTAACGCCGGACCGCTGTGAGAACGCCCAGCGCCATCGCCGAAGGCCCACATCACAGTGCGGACGCTTCCGCCCCACCTCCTACCCTGCCCACGAGGCCGGCCGCCGTCACCATTGCTCTTGTGTGCCGGACCGCCTTGCGTCGCCGCCACCGCCCTGCCTCATTTCGTATCCTGCATGCGAGGTTTGCCGGCCGCCACCACGCTTTGCTACACTGCCGCACCGTGGGCTGGACCACCCAATGCCGCTGCCACCCCTACCCCGGCTACTGCTCTGCCCGCGAGGCCGTCTGGCCGCCGCCACGCGTCGCCACCACCACCGCCACCATGTGATGCCATCGCCACCACACCTATGCGCCGTCACCACACGCTGCCTTCGCCATGCACCTCCGTCAGTGCGCTGCCACCGCTCACCGTCATGCCTCTATGACTGACTTGCGGGCCCTATGCTTTTATTTGGAGTTTTTAAATTGAAAATGGAAAAGTAAAGATTTTACAGGATGATGATTACGGGAGCTAAGAAAAGTGACCTTCAATAAATTTCACTTAAATTTGACGATCATCCCGTAAAAGTGGTTTTACGGGAATTTTTTAGGGGTTGCAAGTTTGCAACACATAAACGAGTCTGCTTTTGAAAACTGTATTTTTTGAGACGATGGTTTTGAAAACTTTCCCACCACGTAAGTACGTACTGTGGTACGAGCTGGGCCTGAAATCTCGACAAACGAGAAATAAACTGGGCTGTGTACTGTGCCGCGGGCTGGGCCAGTACTCTCACAAGAATTCCGGCCATTCGCTCATAATATAGAAAAGAAGAAGAAATCCGATGAATTTCGAGGCATTGTTCACGAGTATAGGAGCTCGAATTTCGAGGCTCACAATCTCGCTAGGCATGCACTTTCTTTAGAGTTTGGTCGTCATGTTTGGTTAGGCCAACCCGGAGAATTGAATTTTATTCCTGTAAATGTTGGGACAGTTTGAATAAAGCCTGGCGAGAATGTCTCAAAAAAAAATCCGATGAGGTCCCTCGGCCTCCCCAGCGACGGCGACCTCCTCCTCGTCAGCGACAAGTATAGGGTTGCCCCCTCCGTCTCCGAGGGTAACTCCCCACCACCAACCGTTTCCCCTTCCATTGGTAGCTCACCTCACCTGCCGCACCCCCTGCCCCCCGCCTTGCTCTTTAGACACCGCCCCCAATGGGCCACGACGCTCGCCGGCAACACGGCTCGCAGAAAGGGGACGGCTTGGGGAGACCTTGGCCCTTCAAGTTCCGATGATCGCACGGGTGCTGGCGGTGAAGTTAAGTCGAGGTCTATGGAAGGTCAAGGCGGGAGATCCGTCGCCTTCGTCTTCTCCGATTCAGGCGAGCCTTCCTTCCACCTATTGGGGAATGATTACATTGTGGAGCAGAATAGACATTGTAGATTTGCTGTCTTTGATGATTCTTTGACAACACGGAGAAACTATTGGTGAGATCTTGAGATATACAACTATGCCTAGCACACTATCCTGAGTGATACGAGAGTGTCCATGTATTTTTTTTTATCAAATTGGATCCTCCAACATCTTTGCGACAAAACTTCTCAAGACTGATCCACCTCCTTTACCTAAAAAGGGAATCACTCTATTCTAGGAGTAGATGGGAAGTGGTAACTATGCGTACCACACTATCTAGATTTTATCACTCGGAACTATATTGACCCTTCAAGGTTGGCCTGGTAATTATATTTTGCCAAGAGACATTTGTCATCCTGTCAATATACGCCACTTTGTTGTTTAAAAATGATGTCCAGTCCAGTGCTCCAGAGCTTGGAAAGATGAAGTGTCTACAAGAGCTGAAAAGAATGCACCAAAAAAAATAGAGTGTTGCATTTCGAATTAGTGAGTTGGGGAAGTTAACAGAGCTTGATGAAACTAGGATATACCCTTGCGAGCAGAAATCAAAGGTTACAATACTTTAAGCCTTTTTTTATTCAAACTTTATGCCTTCAACGGCTTACTTGTTTTCCTCTTCATGTAAAAAAAAACTGAATTATGAAACATGCTGCCTTTTTGCTTCTGTATGTAGGATTTTCAGTGGACCTACAGGTGAATGCTAGCTGTCTTGATTTTCAGGCCTGAGAAATACATTGTTAGACCTGCGTTGGAAAAAGCCTCTTTCTCTCACCTTGTTCCCAGTGAAGCAAGCTGTTCAAGCAAATGGATACAAGCGAAAAACAGAGGAGAAGCAGAGCAGCACACACAGGTTAGTTTACCAGGCAACAAAAGCCTTCCCTTTTTCTCACTGAACCAGCGAACACGCCGGCTCTGCTCTTTTGATGTCCAGTTACAGAAACCGACACCACTGTGGCCATACCAATGCACGCATACAGCCCGCACTGTACTGCAGTACTTGGATACACAGTCAGTACACTCACTATGTGAATTGATGGCAGCAACACATTCAGCTAACCATCACCTCATTCACTCACAATGCACCAACACATGGACGCCTTCCAGGTTTTAGCAAGATCATATTACAACAGGTTTACACAGCTTACAACCTGCAGGTAAATGCTAACAGTCGTTATTTTCTTCTCTTTTTCCAAAAGAATTGCACGGTGAAGCTGTCTTGTTGATTCTGTATGTAGGACTTCAGTGGACCTGCTGGTGAAGGATAGCTGTCTTGTGGCTTCTCTTCTAGGTCTTTACAATGTAACAAAAGATAAATAAAATGGGCATACTCAGCAAGTCAGCATGTATGAATTGCGTTGTCGAATGATGTTAGCTGTTAGGCATGAAGTACATAATTGTAACATTTTTTTTAGAAAAGGGGGATTCCCCGGCCTCTGCATCAGATCGATGCATACGGCCTATATTATTAAAAAAGTAAACAAGGTCTCAACAATGGTCTTACAATAATGGAACAAAAGCAGCATCTAGCTCACATAGAGCGTCAACTGCAAAGCAGAAACGAGAAAAGCCACAACCGGCTGGCATAAGAACAGATAGGTTAACTAAATGCCTATCCTATTACATGATCGCCATCCAAACCGGTTGAAGATATCCCGCGCTACCCTCTCCCACCGGACAGATCCAGTAACCAAACGCTCCCTGGCCTCCGTCGGAGTGAGTAAGGACCACATACGGATCAGCGCTGTAGCCCGGAATAACACCTGCAAAAAATGAGTATTTGTTGTTCTGTTAAAAACCAAATCATTTCTGCAATTCCAAATTGCCCATAATAACGCACATACTCCTACACGAATGTGTCTGGCTGTTTCGGACTCAATCCCAACAAGCCACGCCCCAAATAACGTGTTGACCGATCTCGGAGGAGTAATATTAAAGGCAATTTGCACGGTGCGCCACAACCCTTGTGCTAACGGGCAGTCAAAAAATAAATGCTTGATAGTCTCATCCCGATCACAGAAACTACACCTAGTAGATCCTGTCCAGTTGCGCTTAACTAGATTGTCCTTTATAAGAATAACTTGTTTATGCACAAACCACATAAACACTTTAATCTTCAAAGGAACCTTAACTTTCCAGACCTCCTTGGAAGTCGGTATCACAGTTGAATTAATGATATCAATGTACATCGATTTTACCGTGAACACCCCAGTTCTAGTTAGCTTCCAATACAACTGGTCGGGCTGACGATTTAGCTGAACTTCCATCAGCCTACAGACCAAGTGAAGCCATGCTTCCCATCGAGGTCCAACAAGCACCCCTCCTAAACTGAATGTTTAGAGGGATAGACTGCATCACCGTGGCCACGAGAGCGTCCCTACGCTGAACAATACGATATAGTGTCGGATATTGTGTAGCCAAAGGCGCGTCACCCAGCCACGTATCCTCCCAGAATCGCGTATCATCTCCATTACCAACAATACATCTCGTTCTGTTAAAGAAAGCGGCTTTAACCCTCATGAGCCCTTTCCAGAATGGCGAATCTGTAGGTCTCATAGTGACCTGGGATAAAGTCTTTGAGTGCAGATATTTACTATGTAGAATCTGCGCCCAAGTTGCCTCTGTCTCAGAAGACAACTTAAACAACCACTTACTAAGCAGGCATCTGTTTTTGACTTCAAGATTTTCAATACCAAGTCCCCCTTGGTCCTTTGGTCTGCAGATAATATCCCATTTGGCCAATCTGTACTTCCTCTTAGACTCATCACTCTGCCAAAAGAAGCGAGAACGATAGAAGTCTAGCCTTTTCCTCACCCCAACTGGGACCTCGAAGAAAGATAAGAGAAACATAGGTAAACTCGTGAGCACCCAGTTAATCAGAATCAACCGGCCTCCATAAGACATGAGTTTTCCTTTCCAACAACTTAGTTTCTTCTCAAATCGATCCTCGATACACTTCCACTCACCATTTGTTAGCTTACGATGGTGTATGGGAATACCAAGATACGTGAAAGGTAGAGCCCCAACTTCACAACCAAACAATTGTGTATATGCTTCTTGTTCGTCTTTGGCTCTACCAAAGCAGAACAACTCACTTTTATGGAAATTAATCTTCAGCCCAGACAATTGTTCGAAAAGGCATAACACTAACTTCATGTTCCTCGCTTTGGCCAAAACGTGTTCCATGAAAATGATTGTATCATCAGCGTATTGCAGGATGGACAAACCACCATCAACCAGATGAGGCACCAATCCCTCCACGTGACCGGCCTCTTTGGCCCTCCCAATCAGGATCGCTAACATATCAACCACAATATTGAACAGAATAGGCGACATAGGTCACCCTGTCTCAAACCCTTGTGCGTTTGGAAATAATGACCTATGTCATCGTTAACTTTAATGCCAACACTGCCTTTTTGCGTGAATGTTTCCACTTGATGTCGCCAGCGCTCATCAAAGCCCTTCATTCGTAAAGCTTGCTGGAGGAACGGCCATTTGACTTTATCATAGGCCTTCTCAAAATCCACTTTGAAAACAACACCATCTAGTTTTTTCGTATAAATTTCATGAAGCGTTTCATGAAGGACCACAACCCCTTCGAGGATGTTCCTATCCGGCATGAAAGCTGTTTGAGAAGGTTGTACTACAGCGTGCGCAATCTGTGTGAGCCTGATCGTCCCAACCTTGGTAAAGATTTTGAAACTGACGTTGAGAAGGCAGATAGGTCGAAATTGCTCAATTCTCACGGCATCTGTTTTCTTAGGCAACAAAGTTATCGTTCCAAAATTAAGTTGGAACAGTTGCAAATGTCCCGAGAACAAATCATGGAACATCGGCATCAGGTCCCCTTTGATAATATGCCAACACTTCTTGTAAAACTCAGCCGGGAAACCATCCGGCCCCGGTGCCTTATTATACTTCATTTTGGCAATAGCCTCGAAAACTTCCTTTTCCGAGAAAGGGGCAGTTAACACATCGTTCTCCACAGCAGTAAGTTGAGGGATATCGCCAACCCTAGACTCATCCAGGGATACACAGTTCTCCTCCGGTGGTCCGAACAAACGTTTGTAGCACTCAGTAATGTAGAGCTTCAGGTTATCCTGGCCGACTATTGTACCCTCATCTTGTTCTAGCTGGAAGATTCTCTTCTTCCGGTGCTTGCCATTGGCTATCATGTGGAAGAACTGAGTGTTCGCATCCCCCTGGACAACTTTTCTCACCTTTGCCCGCAATGCCCACTTTAATTCTTCTTCACGGAGTAACTCCTTCAGCCTCATCTCAACCTCATGCTTAATATGAAGCTCGGTGGGTAAAAGAATCGTAGTTTCTGCTCTTATGTCTAAGGTTTGGATAAGGGAAAGGAGTCGTTCCTTGTCCACCTTATACACTCCACCTAGATGTTTAGCCCACCCACGAAGGAAACTTCTGAGATGCCTAATCTTGTTCTGCCAGCGTTCAAGGGCATTTCTACCTCCTACATCTTTAGCCCATTCTCTGGCAACAAGATCCAAAAATCCTTCTCTTTCAAACCACGCCAGCTCAAAAGAGAATAAATTCTTGTTACCCGAGTAGGTAGCCCCACCAGAATTGAGCAACAGAGGAGTGTGATCAGAAATTTCGCGAGATAGAGCCTGAACAGTTACAAAGGGAAACTTCTGTTCCCAAGCAACACTAGCCAGAACCCGATCCAACTTCTCGAAAGTTGGATTTGGCATCGCGTTCGCCCAGGTGAACTTCCTACCTGAAAGCTCAATTTCTCTCAAATCTAAGCTTTCAATAATGGTATTGAACATAAATGACCATCTCCCATCAAAATTGTCATTATTCTTTTCATCGCGTCTTCTAATAATATTAAAATCACACCCAACCAGAATTGGAAGCTGCTCTGACCCGCAAATTCTAACAAGATCTGCCAAAAAGTCAGGTTTGAACTCTGCCTGCGCTGCCCCGTACACCGCCACCAAAGCCCAGTCGAAACCATCATCTTTGGACCGCACCCTGAACTTAACAGCAAAATCCCCCATGACCACACTGCGAACTTCGAGAGAGTCACATCTAACACCAAGTAAGATTCCCCCCGACCTTGCTCTCGGCGGAAGACAATGCCAGTCAAACTCAATGTTGGGAATATGCCCTAGAGGCAATAATAAAAGTATTATTATATTTCAATGTTCATGATAATTGTCTTTTGTTCATGCTATAACTGTATTATCCGGAAATCGTAATACACGTGTGAACACTTAGACCCCAATATGTCCCTAGTGAGCCTCTAGTTGACTAGCCCGTTGTGATCAATAGATAGTCATGGTTTCCTGACTATGGACATTGGATGTCGTTGATAACGGGATCACATCATTAGGAGAATGATGTGATGGACAAGACCCAATCCTAAGCATAGCATTAAAGATCGTATAGTTCGTTTGCTAGAAGCTTTGCTAATGTCAAGTATCTCTTCCTTCGACCATGAGATCGTGTAACTCCCGGTTACCGTAGGAGTGCCTTGGTTGTATCAAACGTCACAACGTAACTGGGTGACTATAAAGGTGCATTACAGGTATCTCCGAAAGTATCTGTTGGGTTGACACGGATCGAGACTGGGATTTGTCACTCCGTATGACGGAGAGGTATCTCCGGGCCCACTCGGTAATGCATCATCATAATGAGCTCAAGTTGACCAAGGTGTTGGCCACGGGATCATGCATTACGGTACGAGTAAAGTGACTTGCCGGTAACGAGACTGAACAAGGTATTGGGATACCGACGATCGAGTGTCGGGCAAGTAACGTACCGATTGACAAAAGGAATTGCATACAGGGTTTGATCGAATCCTCGACATCGTGGTTCAACCGATGAAATCATCGAGGAGCATGTGGGAGCCAACATGGGTATCCAGACCCCGCTGTTGGTTATTGTCCGAGAGTCGTCTCGGTCATGTCTACGTGTCTCCCGAACCCGTAGGGTCTACACACTTAAGGTTCGGTGACGCTAGGGTTAGTAGGAAGTCAAGTATGTGACTACCGAATGTTGTTCGGAGTCCCGGATGAGATCCCGGACGTCACGAGGAGTTTCGGAATGGTCCGGAGGTAAAGAATAATATATAGGAAGTGGTATTTCGGCCATCGGGAAAGTTTCGGGGTTTCTCGGTAATGTACCGGGACCACCGGAAGGGTCCCGGGGGTCCACCGGGTGGGGCCACCTACCCCGGAGGGCCCCATGGGCTGAAGTGGGAGGGTAACCAGCCCATAGTGGGCTGGTGCACCCCCCTAGGCCCACCCCCTGCGCCTAGTGTTGAAACCCTAGGGGTGGGGGGGCGCCCCACTTGGCTTGGGGGGCACTCCACCCCCCTTGGCCGCCGCCCCTCCTGGAGATTGGATCTCCAGGGGCCGGACTCCCCCCAGGGGGCCTCTATAAAGGGGGGGAGGGAGGGGGGCTGCTGTACCCATCTCCAAGGCGCAGCCCCTCCCCTCCCCAACACTTCTCCTCCTCCGTAGGCGCTCGGCGAAGCCCTGTCGGAGTACTGCTTCTCCACCATCACCACGCCGTCGTGCTGCCGGTGGAGCTGTCTTCCTCAACCTCTCCTTCCTCCTTGCTGGATCAAGACGGAGGAGACGTCGCTCGTCCCGTACGTGTGTTGAACGCGGAGGTGCTGTCCGTTCAGCACTTGGACATCGGTGATCTGAATCACGTTCGAGTACGACTCCATCATCACCTTGCAAGCTTCCGCACGCGATCTACAAGTGGTATGTAGATGCAAACTCTCTCCCTTGACTCGTTGCTTAGATGAACTCATAGATGGATCTTGGTGAAACCGTAGGAAAATTTTTAATTTTCTGCAACGTTCTCCAACAGTGGCATCATTAGCTAGGTCTATGCGTAGTTCTCTAATGCACGAGTAGAACACAATTTGTTGTGGGCGTTGATCTTGTCATCTTACTTGCCTCTACTAGTCTTTTCTTGCTCAACGGTATTGTGGGATGAAGCGGCCCGGACCAACCTTACACGTACGCTTACGTGAGACCGGTTCCACCGGCTGACATGCACTAGTTGCATAAGGTGGCTGGCGGGTGTCTGTCTCTCCCACTTTAGTTGGAGCGGATTCGATGAACAAGGCCCTTATGAAGGGTAAATAGAAGTTGAAAAAATCACGTTGTGGTGATTTGTAGGTAAGAAAACGTTCTTGCTAGAACCCAATCGCAGCCACGTAAAAGATGCAACAACAATTAGAGGACGTCTAACTTGTTTTTGCAGCGATTGATCATGTGATGTGATATGGCCAGAAGTTGTGATGAATGATGAATTGTGATGTATGAGATCATGTTCTTGTAATAGGACTCACGACTTGCATGTCGATGAGTATGACAACCGGCAGGAGCCATAGGAGTTGTCTTTATTTTTTGTATGACCTGCGTGTCATTGAAGAACGCCATGTAAACTACTTTACTTCATTGCTAAACGCGTTAGTCATAGAAGTAGAAGTAGTCGTTGGCGTGACAACTTCATGAAGACACGATGATGGAGATCATGATGATGGAGATCATGGTGTCAAGCCGGTGACAAGATGATCATGGAGCCTCGAAGATGGAGATCAATGGAGCTTTATGATATTGGCCATATCATGTCACAACTATATAATTGCATGTGATGTTTATTATGCTTTTACATCTTGTTTACTTAGGACGACGGTAGTAAATAAGATGATCCCTTACAAAATTTCAAGAAGTGTTCTCCCCTAACTGTGCACCGTTGCTACAGTTCGTCGCTTCTAAGCACCACGTGATGATCGGGTGTGATGGATTCTTACGTTCACATACAACGGGTGTAAGACAGTTTTACACAGCGAAAACACTTAGGGTTAACTTGACGAGCCTAGCATGTGCAGACATGGCCTCGGAACACGGAGACCGAAAGGTCGAACACGAGTCGTATGGAAGATACGATCAACATGAAGATGTTCACCGACGATGACTAGTCCGTCTCACGTGATGATCGGACACGGGCTAGTCGACTCGGATCGTGTAACACTTAGATGACTAGAGAGATGTCTAATCTAAGTGGGAGTTCATAATTTGATTAGAACTTTATTATCATGAACTTAGTCTAAAACCTTTGCAAATATGTCTTGTAGATCAATGGCCAACGCTAATGTCAACATGAACTTCAACGCGTTCCTAGAGAAAACCAAGCTGAAAGATGATGGCAGCAACTATACGGACTGGGTCCGGAACCTGAGGATCATCCTCATAGCTGCCAGGAAGCAATATGTCCTAGACGAACCGCTAGGTGACGCTTCCGTCCCAGAGAACCAAGACGTTATGAACGCTTGGCAATCTCGTGCTGATGATTACTCCCTCGTTCAGTGCGGCATGCTCTACAGCTTAGAACCGGGGCTCCAAAAGCGTTTTGAGCATCACGGAGCATATGAGATGTTCGAAGAGCTGAAACTAGTTTTCCAAGCTCATGCCCGGGTCGAGAGATATGATGTCTCCGACAAGTTCTACAGTTGTAAGATGGAGGAGAACAGTTCTGTCAATGAGCACATCCTGAAGATGTCTGGGTTGCACAATCGTATGACCCAGTTGAACATTAACCTCCCAGATGAGGCGGTCATTGACAGAATCCTCCAGTCGCTCCCACCAAGCTACAAGAGCTTTGTGATGAACTACAACATGCAGGGGATGGAAAAGACCATTCCTGAAGTGTTCTCGATGCTGAAGTCAGCAGAGGCTGAAATCAAGAAAGAACATCAAGTGTTGATGGTCAAGAAGACCACTAAGTTCAAGAAGGGCAAGGGTAAGAAGAACTTCAAGAAGGACGGCAAAGATGTTGCCGCGCCCGGTAAGCCTGTTGCCGGGAAGAAGTCAAAGAATGGACCCAAGCCTGAGACTGAGTGCTTTTATTGCAAGGGGAAGGGTCACTGGAAGCGGAACTGCCCCAAATACTTAGCGGATAAGAAGGCCGGCAGTACCAAAGGTATATTTGATATACATGTAATTGATGTGTACCTTACTAGTACTCGTAGTAACTCTTGGGTATTTGATACCGGTGCCGTTGCTCATATTTGTAACTCACAGCAGGAGCTGCGGAATAAACGGAGACTGGCGAAGGACGAGGTGACGATGCGCGTCGGGAATGGTTCCAGAGTCGATGTGATCGCCGTCGGCACGCTGCCTCTACATTTACCTACGGGATTAGTTTTGAACCTCAATAATTGTTATTTAGTGCCAAGTTTGAGCATGAACATTGTATCTGGATCTCGTTTAATACGAGATGGCTACTCATTTAAGTCTGAGAATAATGGTTGTTCGATTTATATGAGAGATATGTTTTATGGTCATGCTCCGATGGTCAATGGTTTATTCTTAATGAATCTCGAGCGTAATATTACACATGTTCATAGTTTAGATGCCAAAAGATGTAAAGTTGATAACGATAGTCCCACATACTTGTGGCACTGCCGCCTTGGTCACATTGGTGTCAAGCGCATGAAGAAGCTCCATGCTGATGGACTTTTGGAGTCTCTTGATTATGAATCGTTTGACACATGCGAACCATGCCTCTTAGGCAAAATGACCAAGACTCCGTTCTCCGGAACAATGGAACGAGCAACCAACTTGTTGGAAATCATACATACCGATGTGTGCGGTCCAATGAGCGTTGAGGCTCGCGGAGGATATCGTTATGTTCTCACTCTCACTGATGACTTGAGTAGATATGGGTATGTTTACTTAATGAAACACAAGTCTGAGACCTTTGAAAAGTTCAAGGAATTTCAGAGTGAGGTGGAGAATCAACGTGACCGAAAGATAAAGTTCCTACGATCAGATCGTGGAGGAGAATACTTAAGTCACGAGTTTGGCACACACTTAAGGAAATGTGGAATCGTTTCACAACTCACGCCGCCTGGAACACCTCAGCGAAACGGTGTGTCCGAACGTCGTAATCGCACTCTATTGGATATGGTGCGGTCTATGATGTCTCTTACCGATTTACCGCTGTCATTTTGGGGATACGCTCTAGAGACAGCTACATTCACTTTAAATAGGGCACCGTCTAAATCCGTTGAGACGACACCGTATGAATTATGGTTTGGGAAGAAACCTAAGCTGTCGTTTCTAAAAGTTTGGGGATGCGATGCTTATGTCAAGAAACTTCAACCTGAAAAGCTCGAACCCAAGTCGGAAAAATGCGTATTCATAGGATGCCCTAAGGAAACTGTCGGGTATACCTTCTACTTAAGATCCGAAGGCAAGATCTTTGTTGCCAAGAACGGATGCTTTCTGGAAAAAGAGTTTCTCTCGAAAGAAGTAAGTGGGAGGAAAGTAGAACTCGATGAAGTACTACCTCTCGAACGGGAAGGTGGTGCAGCGCAGGAAACCGTTCCTGTGATGCCCACACCAACTGAAGAGGAAAACAATGATGATGATCAAGGTACTTCGGATCAAGTTGCTACTGAACTTCGAAGGTCCACGAGGACACGTTCCGCACCAGAATGGTAAGGCAACCCTGTCATGGAAATCATGTTGTTAGACAACAATGAACCTTCGAACTATGAAGAAGCGATGGCGGGCCCAGATTCCAACAAATGGCTTGAGGCCATGAAATCCGAGATAGAATTCATGTATGAAAACAAAGTATGGACTTTGACAGACTTGCCCGATGATCGGCGAGCGATAGAAAACAAATGGATTTTTAAGAAGAAGACGGACGCGGATGGTAACGTTACCATCTATAAAGCTCGACTTGTCGCTAAGGGTTATCGACAAGTTCAAGGGATTGACTACGACGAGACATTCTCTCCCGTAGCGAAGCTAAAGTCCGTCCGAATCATGTTAGCAATTGCCGCATACTATGATTATGAGATATGGCAGATGGACGTCAAAACGGCATTCCTTAACGGGCATCTTAAGGAAGAACTGTATATGATGCTGCCGGAAGGTTTTGTCGATCCTCAGAACGCTAACAAAGTATGCAAGCTCCAGCGATCCATTTATGGACTGGTGCAAGCATCTCGGAGTTGGAACATTCACTTTGATGAGATGATCAAAGCGTTTGGGTTTATGCAGACTTATGGAGAAGCCTGCGTTTACAAGAAAGTGAGTGGGAGCTCTGTAGCATTTCTCATATTATATGTAGATGACATACACTTGATGGGAAATGATACGAAATTTCTGGACAGCATTAAGACCTACTTGAATAAGTGTTTTTCAATGAAGGACCTTGGAGAAGCTGCTTATATATTAGGCATCAAGATCTATAGAGATAGATCGAGACGCCTCATAGGTCTTTCACAAAGCACATACCTTGATAAGATTTTGAAGAGGTTCAAAATGGATCAGTCCAAGAAGGGGTTCTTGCCTATGTTACAAGGTGTGAGATTGAGCTCAGCTCAGTCACCGACCACGGCGAAAGATAAAGAAGAGATGAGTGTCATCCCCTATGCTTCAGCCATAGGATCTATTATGTATGCCATGCTGTGTACCAGACCCAATGTAAACCTTGCCGTAAGTTTGGTTGCAAGATACCAAAGTAATCCCGGCAAGGAACACTGGACAGCGGTCAAGAATATCCTGAAGTACCTAAAAAGGACAAAGGACATGTTTCTCGTTTATGGAGGAGACGAAGAGCTCGTCGTAAAGGGTTACGTCGACGCTAGCTTCGACTCAGATCTGGATGACTCTAAGTCACAAACCGGATATGTATATATGTTGAATGGTGGAGCAGTAAGCTGGTGCAGCTGCAAGCAAAGCGTCCTGGCGGGATCTACGTGTGAAGCGGAGTACATGGCAGCCTCGGAGGCAGTGCATGAAGCGATTTGGGTGAAGGAGTTCATCACCGACCTAGGAGTCATACCAAATGCGTCGGGGCCGATCAAACTCTTCTGTGACAACACTGGAGCTATTGCCCTTGCCAAGGAGCCCAGGTTTCACAAGAAGACCAGGCACATCAAGCGTCGTTTCAACTCCATCCGCGAAAATGTTCAAGATGGAGACATAGAGATTTGCAAAGTGCACACGGATCTGAATGTCGCAGATCCGTTGACTAAACCTCTCTCGCGTGCAAAACATGATCAACACCAGAACTCTATGGGTGTTCGATTCATCACAATGTAACTAGATTGGTGACTCTAGTGCAAGTGGGAGACTGTTGGGAATATGCCCTAGAGGCAATAATAAAAGTACTATTATATTTCAATGTTCATAATAATTGTCTTTTGTTCATGCTATAACTGTATTATCCGGAAATCGTAATACACGTGTGAACACTTAGACCCCAATATGTCCCTAGTGAGCCTCTAGTTGACTAGCCCATTGTGATCAATAGATAGTCATGGTTTCCTGACTATGGACGTTGGATGTCGTTGATAACGGGATCACATCATTAGGAAAATGATGTGATGGACAAGACCCAATCCTAAGCATAGCATTAAAGATCGTATAGTTCGTTTGCTAGAAGCTTTGCCAATGTCAAGTATCTCTTCCTTCGACCATGAGATCGTGTAACTCCCGGTTACCGTAGGAGTGCCTTGGGTGTATCAAGCGTCACAACGTAACTGGGTGACTATAAAAGTGCATTACAGGTATCTCCGAAAGTATCTGTTGGGTTGACACGGATCGAGACTGGGATTTGTCACTCCGTATGACGGAGAGGTATCTCTGGGCCCACTCGGTAATGCATCATCATAATGAGCTCAAGTTGACCAAGGTGTTGGCCACGAGATCATGCATTACGGTACGAGTAAAGTGACTTGCCGGTAACGAGACTGAACAAGGTATTGGGATACCAACGATCGAGTCTCGGGCAAGTAACGTACCGATTGACAAAAGGAATTGCATACAGGGTTTGATCGAATCCTCGACATCGTGGTTCAACCGATGAAATCATCGAGGAGCATGTGGGAGCCAACATGGGTATCCAGACCCCGCTGTTGGTTATTGCCCGAGAGTCGTCTCGATCATGTCTACGTGTCTCCCGAACCCGTAGGGTCTACACACTTAAGGTTCGGTGACGCTAGGGTTAGTAGGAAGTCAAGTATGTGAATACCGAATGTTGTTCGGAGTCCCGGATGAGATCCCGGACGTCACGAGGAGTTTCGGAATGGTCCGGAGGTAAAGAATAATATATAGGAAGTGGTATTTCGGCCATCGGGAAAGTTTCGGGGTTTCCCGGTAATGTACCGGGACCACCGGAAGGGTCCCGGGGGTCCACCGGGTGGGGCCACCTATCCCGGAGGGCCCCATGGGCTGAAGTGGGAGGGGAACCAGCCCATAGTGGGCTGGTGCGCCCCCCTTGGCCCACCCCCTGCGCCTAGGGTTGAAACCCTAGGGGTGGGGGGGCGCCCCAATTGGCTTGGGGGGCACTCCACCCCCCTTGGCCGCCGCCCCCCTGGAGATTGGATCTCCAGGGGCCGGCCTCCCCCCAGGGGGCCTATATAAAGGGGGGGAGGGAGGGGGGCTGCTGTACCCATCTCCAAGGCGCAGCCCCTCCCCTCCCCAACACTTCTCCTCCTCCGTAGGCGCTCGGCGAAGCCCTGTCGGAGTACTGCTTCTCCACCATCACCACGCCGTCGTGCTGCCGGTGGAGCTGTCTTCCTCAACCTCTCCTTCCTCCTTGGTGGATCAAGACGGAGGAGACGTCGCTCGTCCCGTACGTGTGTTGAACGCGGAGGTGCTGTCCGTTCAGCACTTGGACATCGGTGATCTGAATCACGTTCGAGTACGACTCCATCATCACCTTGCAAGCTTCCGCACGCGATCTACAAGTGGTATGTAGATGCACACTCTCTCCCTTGACTTGTTGCTTAGATGAACTCATAGATGGATCTTGGTGAAACCGTAGGAAAATTTTTAATTTTCTGCAACGTTCTCCAACACTCTATACCCCCCGACAACGTATTGAGAAATTGAGGTGAGAAATTTGCTCTACCCGTTTCCGACAAGGCAATAAAGTCCAATCTATGCTCAATGGATGCCTCCGCAAGGAACCTCCTTTTAGCCAAGTCCTTAAGACCTCTGTTATTCCAAAAGATTCCTCTCATATCTCATCATGAAATTTTTTAGCCGTGCGGATCCTAGCGCTCCTACGGACCGCGGAATCGGGTATATTTTGCGCTTCCACTTGCGCTTAGGGCTGGTCGGGCCCACCCGGTCCAAAATGCCCGTAACCGGGGAAGTATCTACTTCCAACCCGACATTCTCGTCCTCCTGCTCCGGCTCCTGGAGGGGCGGTGCGAGATCATCACAAGAATTATCAAGTATTCGTACTCCCAAGGCATCAATCTCAGAATCGTTCATCGGTTTGACGGCAGCTAAGTTATGAATCACTTCTAAAGCCCTCTCGGCTTCTAGATCAAGCAAATCGTTAACAGAATTAGTAACTTCACCCTCATTACTACCAAGTGAAATTCCTAATTGGTGTGCCTTATCCACAATTTGATCGTGTGAAAAATGCATAATAGTATTGGAAGTATTCACGGGCATACCATTAGTGACATGGACGTCACGAAGCTTTGCCGCCCTCACGGCACAGCGCTGCTGCATGTCGTCAACCTCCGGATAGCCCTGAAGCCGACAACTCATGCGTCGGCCCTCAGCTGCCTGGTCCGGAATCCCGCCAAACAGAATAACCTCCTCCCGCGAGAATTTATCCGGAGAGCGACCGCCTGTCGCTCCCCGAACATCCACCCGGTCGCCATAACCAGGTGAGAGCGCCGAGTCCGCCACTGGGGAGGCAAAGGCCACCTGCCTCCGCCCCCCATTCACTCCGGACCGCCTGTCCGGAGTGCACGTCGAAGTCGCGAACGGGGCGCCCCCCTCGGGCACCGAAGGAGAAGAGAGCCTTGAGGCCGCCTACCCCAAGCCCTCTCGCATGCCCTGTCCAGCCGCCTGCAGTGTCGCCCCAGCAACAGGCGTAGAGGGTGCGGAGGCCACCTGCCCCGGCCCCTCTACCGTGGTCCCGTCGTCTCTCCTGGTAACCTCAACAGGAAGAATAGGAGGTGGGGTCTCCAAAGCACCCTGGCCCGAACCCCCAGATGGGATCGGACCACCCTCCTGCAACACAGCCATGTCACCGCAAACCGAAGAAGGCGAGACCACGATATCCAGCCTCACAACCCCACCAGAACCCTCCACAGCCGAGTCCTCAAAGTCCAACGCCGGTAAAAAGTACTCGAACTCCTCAATAGACTCCACCCGCTCACTCCACAGTCTCGGAGGTGCAGACGCGGGACCGAAGGAACCAAATCTCAAAGTGGTCGACGGCACAGACGCATTAGGCGTCGTCTCTCCTCCTGCTGCCTTACTAGTCGGCTCCGGTCTCTTGGCCATCTCACACACAGAATCATCGGCCGGTTTTTCCTTACCGGCCGTATCATCATCACCCTCGCTCATATCATCGCCAGTGGCAGCCGGAGCCTCGGCAAAGAGGCTATCATCCTAAAATTCAATCTCAAGGCTGTATACCTGACCACGATAAGCCCACTTAACCACGTCTGGCACGAAGTCAATGTCCAGAATGCTGACCAACAGGCAGGCAATCCCATGAGCTCGAGTAAAGGCCATATCCACTCGCTCGGTCTTTCCCACCATGATACCGAGACTAGCAACAACCCTGGCATCCTGCAGTAGCGCAGACGGAGCTCCCGAAAAGTGCAACCAGGCCTGGATAAGGGGTTTACCCTGAGGCTCAACCAGCTTCCACTCGTGGAACTCCAGGATGGCCTCCGTACCTGGAACCTTACACATCCCAAAGCTCAGCAACCTCTGTAAATCCTCCACAGTTGGAAACTGCACCCTGAATAAGTTGGTCTCCAGCCTAACAAGCTCCCAATGGAAGTCTCCTGGTGCCAGCTCCCGGAGGCGCTGAATAATCTGGGGCTTAGACACTTGACCTCTAGTCACTTTCACCACCCCAGTTGTCGTACTGTGCACCTCTTGAGGAACCTCCCTCTCAGTCGGTGACTCAAAAAACGTGAGCTCAGAAAAGAAGACACCATATGTCATAAGGCTCGGTGTCTACTCCCGCAACAGCGGACAAGCACCAGACTCGTGTGCAGGCTTACCACAAGTATCACATAGAATAGCCACACATTCAGCAATAAAATGGCCCTTATCGCCACATCGATAACAAAGCATTCTTTCCTTTTTCTTGGCAAACTTTGCAGCCCTGTCCATCTCAGTTCTGTCACAAGCCTCCACCGACATAGGCTGGGCCTCGACCGCATCAGGAACCTCCACAGCCGCCAGTTCCATCACCACATCCATCGCCTGGCAAGACGTGTCTGTGTCCTCAGTAATAGCGTCGACCACCGTCTCAATAGTGGTATGATGCTGCCTTGGACGGTACCGACCCCCTTGGCCTCCTCGGCCACCACGATTGCCACAGAAACCGCCTCGGTTATGATGAGCCGGTCCAGAAGCCCCTTCGACAAAACCGCCTGTCGGCCCCAAGAAAGGCCTCTCGGCCGAACCATCGCTCTGCCAGGCATACCCCCGTCCACCACCCGTAGACGAGGATCCCCGGTGGTGTCCATCTCCATACGCATTAAAACCATCGTCACCCCACTGCCCTCTAGGTGCCGAGCGAACATCCGCATTAGCCGAGACCAGAGGTGCCTGTGCCTGCTGCAAAACCGGCGTCGTCGAGTCATTGGCCTGCCTTGCCACAAAGTGCGGCGGTCTAGCTCCCGCCTGGGTCGCCACCGGGCGCTGGCCATGAGCAGCCGGAGGAGGCGGCCTTGGGTTCGGGGCACCCCGGCCCGCGGCAGCTCCATGGGTCGGCATTGGCGGCCTAGGACCACCACGCCCCACCGCAGGCAACATCACCAGCGTGGCAGGCCGAAGTCCAGCGGCAGCAACACCGCGGCCAGCCGGAGCGGCCATATTGGCGCCACCCACTGGCGCTCTTTGGCCGCCGACGACCGGTGCCGCGCGGCCGGTACCAATCCCAGGACGGGGAGGCGGAGGCGCACCACCCCGGCCGGCACCGAGCGGCACCCCCGTGCCGCCGCCTCCCGACCCCGCGAGCGCGCTGCCTCCGCCGCGGCCACCTGCCAGCGACTGCGTTGGCCCTCCGCGGCCCGCAGCGCCCGGAGCAGCGTCGCTGGCAGAGGGGACTCCTCGTCCCGCCATAGTTCTGAGAGGAGGAATGCGCCTGGCGCGCGCACCGCCGCGATCAGAAAAGCTCGGCCGGCGCCCTCCACTGCGAACCCTAGTCGTAATCGATCATCTCCCGATCGCATAAGCGCTCCATGGGGGTGTAGTCGTACGAGCCGGATCGCTTCGGGCCTCATACCCTGTGATTACAAGCCCAATAGCCATCTGGCCCGGTTCACTCAGAACCGGCCCACCCGCAAGCACACCGACATCACGGCCCACTAACTCATTCAAACGAGCGATCCGTTGATTACGGATCACAGCGACACGGTCGATCGCCGGCGCCGGCACCGGTGCCGCCGCCGACCGCCGGTTTTTCTTTCTTTTCACTAACTTCCATGAACTCTCGGTAATATAATCTGACAAAGTCGGTTTTGGAAGACTAACCTAAGGTATCGGCCCCTTCCAAGGCCGGATCGCCGCAGCCGTAGTCCGGTGATGAACTATGCGCCGAACAACCTCGATTTTGTCTTCCGGTCGTAGTCCTTGCCTCGCGCGGATCGTCGACTGGCACAACTCCATCCACAATCGCAGCGACTTCCTCTTCAGAGTAACCCGGATCGAACGCCTCCCAAATAACCGACGACGGCGTCGGCGAGTACTCCGGCGAGTCTCTGGCGCTCTCCGCATCGTCTTCGTCCTCCGCATCTGAATCCGCTAGGGCCCAGAACCTTCCACCGACGCGCCCCGCACCGGAGGCAGACGCCGGCGACAAGGCCGCGGTGGGCGCCGCGGGCGCCGCCCGAGTCGCCTGGGTCGTCCCCCCCCCCCCCCCATCGGATCAGAGCATGTATAGTAGTATAGATTATGCCTTGATCAATGTAACCAGTTCTTGTGGCATAA
Organism: Triticum timopheevii; assembly: GCA_963921465.1. Taxonomy (NCBI): domain Eukaryota; kingdom Viridiplantae; phylum Streptophyta; class Magnoliopsida; order Poales; family Poaceae; genus Triticum; species Triticum timopheevii. The sequence goes on from OY997274.1 coordinate 674,329,592, forward strand.
AGAAGAAATGCTAGTGCATGTTAATTAATTTTAGATGATAAGAGTGCTTGTTACTGTATATTGATGTTCAGTCTTGATTCACTGTGGCAGGATGATTCAGGCATTTGACTTGTTTTATTTTTAGGCACCTTCTCATTGTCTCAGGAGGGTAATTTTAGCAGTATCAGTATTATTATTATTTTGCGGGAAGCAGTATCAGTAGTTGGGGTGTGCGTCCTTGCCGGTTTTAAACTGAGGGCTGTAAATTAAACTAGGGTATAAGTTGAGGATTGAAATGTGCACTTGTCTCTATAAGAAAAGAGTTACATGTTTTTTCTTTGACGCTCAGCGGTGTCTGGTTTTGAAGATCCACCTAACTCCAATGGAATCAAGATGCCACAATGATTTTTTAATTTTGCGGGTACTAATCAATTGATTCGCTAATGGCCTTGGATCTTTGAAAAAGTCCTTCTCAGAGCCGTGAGTTGGTCAGACACGCCAGAATAAAAATAGAACGAATTTTGTAGATAGCTATCATCATTGATATGTTCAAAAGGTGTGTCAGTGACAACAAGTGGGCAGAAAGGTTTCATTAACTTGGCATATGTGCTTCTAACTTTCATCATGCTGATTAGTACTGCACATCTACGTGCCCTTAAATTTAGCAAGAAGAGGTTCTATTGTTAATTGTCCACCTCACTATAGTTTGTCGGATAGTAAAGTTATTCCATCAGTCGTTTGAACTTGGCTGCCTCCTTTGTCTCTCATAGAGATTCTTTTAGTCCACTTACTTGGCTGCCTCCTTTTGTCCCAAATAGAGATTTTTTTTAGTCCACTTGGCTGCTGTTCTCTAAATGGTCCCAGTCATACTCAAACATAGTACATGTTAAATATCCCTTCATTTCACCGGTAAATCAGCACCTAGGTACCTTAGTTTCAACTTTCAAGCATGGAGGAGCCCCTTGTTGACAAGACAGGAGAGGAGAGCTTGGTAGTGATTGAGGTGAAGAAGCAGTTGTACCTTGCCGGGCCTCTCATCGTCGGAAGCCTCCTACAGGATGTGGTCCAAATGATATCTGTCATGTTTGTCGGTCATCTCGGTGAACTCGCTCTCTCGAGTGCCTCCATTGCGACCTCCTTCGCCGGTGTAACTGGCTTCAGCTTGTTGGTATTTTTCTTATCTCTTTCGGAAAAGTTGATTACCCGGCCGCTGCATCGATTGATTGACCGGTGCACGACTTCATCACTTGCATGTACATGTTGGACCTTTTGTACATCCTCATAAACTTCAATGCTTGAACTGAATTTTAGGCCGGCATGGCAAGCAGCTTGGACACGCTATGTGGGCAAGCTTTCGGAGCAAAGCAGCACCATCTTCTTGGCATCTACAAGCAGAGGGCTATCCTTGTGCTCACTCTGGTGAGCGTCGTGGTTGCTGTAATCTGGGGATACACCGGCCAGATCCTTTTGTTGTTTGGCCAGGACCGCGAAATCGCCATGGAAGCAGGGAGCTACATCCGTTGGATGATTCCGTCGTTGTTTGTCTACGGTCCGCTGCAGTGCCACGTCCGGTTCCTGCAGACGCAGAACATGGTCCTCCCGGTGATGCTGAGCTCGGGTGTCACAGCGCTCAACCATATCTTGGTGTGCTGGCTGCTGGTCTACAAGCTTGGCCTGGGCAACAAGGGTGCTGCCTTGGCCAATACAATCTCCTACCTCACCAATGTGTCCATTTTGGCTCTCTACATCAGGATCTCTACATCTTGTAAGAGCACTTGGACGGGGTTGTCGAAGGAGGCATTTCGCGACATCCTCGGTTTCTTGAGGCTTGCCGTGCCATCCGCACTTATGGTTTGGTGAGTTTGAGTTCTATGTGCTGCAGTTCAGGTGAAAATTTTGCATCTCCAATTGATCGGTTTAACTAATTTCTTCCTACATATACATGCATTACACGAGCAGCTGGGAGTGGTGGTCATTTGAGCTACTGATACTTGCTTCCGGATTTCTGCCAAATCCTAAGCTCGAGGCATCGGTACTATCAATCAGGTGAATTTCCTTTACTTCCATACTATATAATCAGACTGTTTTTGTTTCTTTTTCTGATAGTAACATAAATGCAGTTGAATTTCGTGCAGTGTAAATACTATCTCGCTGGTATTCAGAGTCCCCTACGGGCTTAGTGCAGCTATAAGGTCAGAATAAACTCGTACCATGCCGATGTTATTGATATATAGAAACTTGTGGCAACTACTTACAAAGCTGGAAGCTGACACGTATCCTTTAATTACGTGTGTATGTAGCACTCGTGTATCTAATGAGCTGGGTGCTGGGCGACCGGACGCTGCCCATTTGGCGACCCAGGTGATCATGGTCCTGGGAATTGTGTCAAGCGTATCGGTTGCTCTTGCAATCATTTTGGTGCGCAATCTATGGGGGTATGCATATAGCAACGACAAGGAAGTGGTGGAATATATCTCCAGAATTATGCCGATTATTGCCGTCGCATTCTTGTTTGATGATATGCAGTGTGTTCTTTCAGGTAGGTAAATACAAATGAGATGCTGCTTATTCACGAAAAGCAAATTATATGGACGAGCCTGTAGTTTTCGTTTTCATATGTGCTGAAAATATATGGTTATTAATTAGCATATATTACAGGTATTGTTAGGGGCTGTGGCCTTCAAAGTATAGGTTCCTATGTCAATCTCAGTGCGTACTACCTAGTGGGCATCCCGGTGGCTCTATGTTTTGCCTTTGTGTACCATCTTGGTGGAGTGGTAATCAGTAGTACTACTTTCCTAATACATGGCCTTTTCATATACTACCACTTAAATAGGTGATAATTTCACTTCTAGTATTTCTCTTTTGACATGAAGAAACTATGATCTAAAATATGTTAGGGGCTGTGGATGGGAATAACTTGCGCGCTTGTCGTTCAGACAGTGTTATTCATGTCTATTACTCTGCGCACCAACTGGGACAAAGAGGTATTACCAAATACTTTCTTTTTTGTTGGCTTCTTAGTCATCTTACTGCATGCATGCCCTATTGTTTTTAATCCGTGTTGTTGCTTAATTTTGTAGGCTCTGAAGGCCAGGGATAGGGTTTCCATTACTTCTCTACCTTTAGACTTGGCGACATCATGACACACACAGGATGCAATGTTTTCTCTGCCAGAGAGTTGTGCGGGGGAATAATGAAACGACTAAGAATTCGTCGTAAAAAGCAGTGCTTCGTCTCCATATCACCATCATGTGCCACTTCTTCACAGAAATAATAAAAATGTTTATTAGCTAGAATCTACCGTATATGTGGGTGGGGGTATTTCCGAGACTAGTTTCTTCACAAGAGAATATAATGGCAAGGAAATTTTCAATGATCGAAAGAACATGGCATCAAAGACAATTCAACGTGGAAAAGAAGTTAATGCCGATAGTGGGAGGTGTTCACTTGTATTTTAGCAAAGCGAGGAAGGGGTAAGATGTTTCTTTTTTGGACTGCTTGAAGGAGAGAGATGCTTCTTTCAAGAGATTAGGGCCCTTTTCCCATGAAAAAGGCCCATCTTCTAGGGTAATTTGATAATAGTGTGTTTTACTTTGCTTATTTACTTTGACATACTCCCTCTGTTCCATAATGTTATGGTTTAAGTTTCAGCTCATTGAAGTTACGTTGAAGTGAAACTAACCATTGAAGTTTATATCATTCTATGCATTCAAAATCTCAATTTGTTTGCCAAACTTTTGAACTGCGAGTAGTAATCTAAGAAAACACATAAATTAAACATATTCATGTTAGTACTATTCAAAGTTCATCCAATTTAGAATTACGGCTATATAGAGACTACCTTAACCGGAAACTTCTTGGGTGCCTCCCATCGATGAAACAAAGAGTAACTAATTTAATTAACATGTACTTCGCCAATTAAATATGCCTAGTGCAAAGCAAAGGTAGAATGGGGCCAAACTCGTCTTACGAATCTCACCACCACTGTGGTCCAGTCCAGCGCATGCACCTTGTGACCTTGAAATGTGCTTTTTCTACCTCGTATTTCATGTTTATGTCTAACTTATGTTGAATATATTGAGGTATATATATCTAACCAAGAGAACAGCCTTCTCCAACATGCATCGCACGTCGATCTCACCTTCATGCGTATGGTGCCTTCTCCAATGACACAAAGGCCATGCAACTTGTTCTTTTTCTGTATTATGATAGATTCATAATTTGAATAGTTTAGGACATTTGCATGCTCTTTAAAGTTATACCCTGAGATATTTAAACATAATGTTATTCCGCGTAAAAAGACATATTTCTTGACGAATCTAGTAATATCAAATTGATTTTTGTGATTTGGTAATTTATCATTATTATTATTATTGAAAGGAAAGTTGTAGAAAGCGCTATACAATGTTTTTTTTTCTTTTGAAATAATAAGAATCCAAGTTCAGGTCTATGAGGACTTGATCTTAGGTGGTTACTCATCACAAGAGAATGGTCTGACGAGATGTGTGTACGCGTGATGAGCTTAATGTTCTTTTCTTTCTTATTTACTCCGGGCCAACTTGCTTTCGTGTGACAATTGCACCTAGCACTACCATCCAACGAGGTCAGATCTAGCCGACTTGGCAATGGAGTAATTAATTTAAGTAGGCTCTACTTGGGCTCCTCGCTAGTTAAATATGCCTAGCACAAACCAACGGTAGGATAGGACCAAATACCAATGTTATATTTATTAGTACATATTCACATCACCACCGTCCATCGCATGTATTCATGCCATGGCGGTCCAGTCCAGGGCGTGCACCTAGATTTGAGTTTTCTCTTTTTTGCTACATCATACTTGATGCTTCTATATACCTGGCATCTTTTTTCAACATCAACAGGCGGAACAAAAAACTTTAATTCATTCGAGTAATAGCTATGTTTGAATTGTTAAGTTATTTGTCTATTATCAGTTTTTAACTATTGAGTTGTTTGGCTTGTTGATTGTTGAATTATTCATGCTTAATTTTTATTGTTTAATATCCATACATGGTTTGTCTGCGGACATGTCCGCGGACATATCGAGAAGGATATGTGACACTTAGACATTAGAGATGCCCTAAGAAACATCCCGACGATCATCTCTAGTTGCTGCATGGACTAGCACCTACTCGTTATATTTGAGATGCTAAAGAACAGGCCAGATATGAAATATGTGTGGAGATTTACTATGCACCGGAGCCTCAAATTTGTAGTCACATTGCTGTCAGAAGCTGATCGTAGTGCTAAAATTAGCATAAGCTCATCTGTGCTATATATAGGAATCGAAGTAGGATAGTAAACAGTTACTACTACAACTTCTTTTTGCATGTCATACTCTGGTCTTCTTCCTTAAAAAGTTAATAATTGTATTTTTATTTCTAGCAAGCTCAATCCATTGGTGTTCACATTGATTGTCGCCCGCCCTCCTCGACCTCGAGTGCAGTTTTCTACACAGCTGGCTCCCGGCTCATAGTTCAGTTTCAGATCTACTCCCTCCGCTCCTAAACATAAAACCTTTTAAAGATTTCACTACGGATTACATACGAATGTATATAGTGGAATCTCTAAAAGGTATTGTATTTTTCTTTGCATGGTAATATGTGTCTCATTGGTATCATAAACAACAAAGTACAAGTAACATAAAAGGCGACATGGCAAAACTGAAAAGATAGCAGAACATCTCTGAGCTTGACACCAACGTCCGTCACCTGCCTCCAGCACCACCACAACAGTCATCGAAGAAAAGAATGACGAATCACCGCCTCACCCGAGCTCAACGCAGCTCCATCGCTGATAAGCAGCTTTGCGGACTCCAAGGTGGCTCACCCAAAGTGAAGCCCTTGCCATCAAACTCCAGATCTGACACCCCGCCACGACTAAGACGCCGAAGGAGGAAACTAAACCTGCCATCCACGAACCACGAGCCCAGCACATGTTTCGTCTTCCAGATGTCGTCGATGCGGACCACAATCTGCATCAGCTTCTGAACTACCTCCCAAGCTCCGCGCCAACGATGGAGCAAACGGCGTCGTAACAGCGGAGCGGAGTGGGTAGATTAGTTTAGTAAAATACTACTACCTTTGTACACAAATACACGACGTTCGGAGTAGAAAACATCACCGTCGCATGCATGGACAAAAAGCAAAAGCGACAAAAAAGGGAAAAGAAATGGTGGCACCCTTGAGACGCGGCTGAGCACAAATCGTTTGTAAATTAGCAAATTATTTAGTTAATAATGGACGTGGACAAGCGCAAGTTGTGCCTCCGTGCACTCGTCGCAAGAAAATGGTCTGAGCAGTAGCAGGCCAGTATGCACAATGAATCAACAAACTAACTAAAAAAAAGTACGAGTATGCACGATGAGCTAGATCAATTAATCAACAACTAACTAATTTTCTTTCTTAATTACTCCTGGCTAGTAGCTTGCTTGCTTGTGACTGTTGCAACAAGCGCTACCGTCTAAACGAGGACGGATCAAGGGAACTTGCAACGCAACTTCCTGCTGGATGCCTTCCGTACGTCCTCGGTTCAGTATTGCATAGTGCAAAGCAACGGTAATTAAGATGGGATCAAACTCAATCTTGTCTTTTTGTCACGAACCTCCCCGCCACAATCTGCATCAGCTTCTGCATCACAATCTGCATCAGCTTCTGAACTACCTCCCAAGCTCCGCGCCAACGATGGAGCAAACGCCGTCGCAACGGCGGAGCGGAGCGGGTAGATTAGTTTAGTAAAATACTACTACCTTTGTACACAAATACAGGACGTTCGGAGTAGGAAACATCACCGTCGCATGCATGAAAAAAAAAGCAAAAGCGACAAAAAAGGGAAAAGAAATGGTGGCACCCTTGAGACGCGGCTGAGCACAAATCGTCTGTAAATTAGCAAATTATTTAGTTAATATAATGGATGTGGAGTTGTGGACAAGCGCAAGTTGTGCCTCCGTGCACTCGTCGCAAGAAAATGGTCTCAGCAGTAGCAGGCCAGTATGCACAATCATTCAACAAACTAACTAAGAAATGTACGAATATGCACGATGAGCTAGATTAATTAATCTCCTTGATTGATGTTTCTTTCTAAATTACTCCGGGCTAGTACTCCCTCCGTTTCAAATTACTCGTCGTGGTTTTAGTTTAAATTTAAACTAAAACCACGACGAATAATTTGGGACGGAGGGAGTAGCTTTGCTTGCTTGTGACTGTTGCAACAAGCGCTACCGTGTAAACGAGGACGGATCGAGGGAACTTGCAACGCAACTTCCTGCTGGATGCCTTCCGTACGTCCTCGGTTCAGTATTGCATAGTGCAAAGCAACGGTAATTAAGATGGGATCAAACTCAATCTTGTCTTTTTGTCACGAACCTCCCCGCCACCTCTCACCATCAATCACATGTATCGATGCTACAGTCAGTGGCGGAGCCAGAACTTTTGTGGAGCCTGGGCGAGTTTGAGTCTAATTGTTTAAACTGAAAATAAATATTGGATATTTCGAGGAATTGGATCTTTTCCCCAACTTTTCTTCTAACTTTGATCATTTGCTCCACCCCACCCCCGAGAATGACGGGTACGATGGGGCCGGGGCCACTTGCCATTGAGACAAGCATGGGGCAAATCATCAAATCCCATGTAAAGTGGATATACAACATATAAAATAACACCAAACTTTCGAACGACAAATGCAAATAAATAATGTATATAGTAAAAGTATAAACACATAGCCCTATAAATGTAATTATAAAATAAACTACTCCCTCCAATCAAAACCACGATGCTAATTTTGGATCGGATGGAGTGTAATATATATAGTCGCGCTATTCGTGACCCTGGGTGAGGAATAGTTATTCTTCACCCCCTCTCTATTTTAATATCAATGAACCGTAATTTTACGTTCCGTAAATTTTGTCTTATTGCAGACGTAAAAAGAGAACGTAAGAAAATAAATAATCACCATAAAAAATATTTTATGTTATATAAATTACAAATGTAAAAACATAGTGTAAAATTTACATAAAATGTAATTTATCTGGTCTTCTGAACTTTTTTTTGCCAAATTTTATGCAGCGAATCAATATGACTGTAACTATTTATATTTGAAACATAATTTATTTCTGAAATGATCGTAAGATTATCTCGGGTGAAGAATAACTTATTCTGCAATCTGGGTGATGAATAGTAACACTAGTCGCGCTATTCGTGACCCTGGGTGAGGAATAGTTATTCTTCACCCCCTCTCTATTTTAATATCAATGAACCGCAATTTTACGTTCCGTAAATTTTGTCTTATTGCAGACGTAAAAAGAGAACGTAAGAAAATAAATAATCACCATAAAAAATATTTTACGTTATATAAATTACAAATGTAAAAACATAGTGTAAAATGTACATAAAATGTAATTTATCTGGTCTTCTGACCTTTTTTTGCCAAATTTTATGCAGTGAATCAATATGACTGTAAGTATTTTTATTTGAAACATAATTTATTTCTGAAATGATCGTAAGATTATCTCGGGTAAAGAATAACTTATTCTGCAATCTGGGTGATGAATAGTAACACTATCGCGCTATTCGTGACCCTGGGTGAGGAATAGTTATTCTTCACCCCCTCTCTATTTTAATATCAATGAACCGTAATTTTACGTTCCGTAAATTTTGTTTTATTGCAGACGTAAAAAGAGAACGTAAGAAAATAAATAATCACCATAAAAAATATTTTATGGTACATAAATTACAAATGTAAAAACATAGTGTAAAATGTACATAAAATGAGTTAGTTGCGGGATGATGTATTATGGAACGAGTAAAGAGACTTGCCAGTAACGAGATTGAACTAGGTATTGAGATACCGACGATCGAATCTCGGGCAAGTAACATACCGATGACAAAGGGAACAACGTATGTTGTTATGCGGTTTGATCGATAAAGATCTTCGTAGAGAATACACATGAGGTTCACATGGCAAGCAAACTAACAACTAAATTGTAGTTCAGTTTAGACAATAACCTAATAGAGATAATGTAACCCAAACAGAGCCTAATAATAAGATAAATGGCATATTGCCATTATTGCGCAAGCAGACAAGCAAAAGTAGTTCAATCCAGGGGGACACTTTATCTATTCCCACATCCAAAAGTTGAACCAGCTTAGAATCTTCCAAAACAGCACGACACAAGATTCACAAAACACAATAAGTAAACATCCATTCCACATTTGGCATCAGATCCGCAATAATTAAAACTATAAAAGACAAACACCCCCCTTTTCGATCAGATACAACTCTCTGTCTATCTGTGTTTTCTTTTTCTGAAATTTACCAAAAATGGGCTCACTAACAGCATCAGATGGATAGCGATTTGGGTCCATAGGGGGCTTTGTCAATTTACACCCTGCTCCTTTGCCTAAAGAGGCATTGCAAAATTGACAAAGCCCCCTATGGAGAACAAGGAAGCAAAGTTTATGTACAAAGATTCAGTGCAGAAACAGAATTCACAAATGGCTGAAAATGTAGCCAACATTTTCTACTACAAAATATAAGCACCAGACTAAGAGGTAATACAAGGGAAGAACAATCGCACACATGGACGAAATATAATCATTTTTTTTGAAACGGGTGTTAGCATATATTCAAATGCGCACCATAACAACTTGGCAATTTGAGCATCACCACATACATATACTCTCTTCAACCTGAAAGAGTATCGAATCAAGCATTGATTTTTCCATGACACCACATAACAGTGAGGGCTTCTTGGTCATATCTTTATATGCATCAACAAAGAAGCTACTGGATCAAATTCACACATAGGGTAGCATTCACGACATAACCGTAGTGTCAGGAAAGAACCCCTCTCTAAACCCTAGAACACTAGGCACCGCCGCCGCCACCATTGCTCCAGGGGCAGCAGCCAAGAATTGAAACCCAAGTTTCAATTATATGTGCTAAAAGCCTCTACTTCTCTAGCTACTTCTCTCTACTCTCTCCCAAGTTTCGGCGAGCAACAAAAAGCATCTACTTCTCTCACCTAACCCCTCTCTCTACTCTCTCCCCAATCACGCGAGGAAACAAGCCTGGAACACGTCGCATCAAAGCACGGAGCCACCATGCAATCCCTAAATCCCAAAACATGGTGAGCCGCCGCGGCAAATCGATTGGAGCCTAGCTAGTGTGGCGCGCGCAGGGAGGAGGAGATCGAGGGGGACTTACGGGGTTGGAGCGTCGGAGGAGGCGAGAGGCGACCGCGCGTGGTGGCGGCGCACGGCACCGTCGACGGGGGTGAGGCGGCCGGGGACGAACCCTAACCGCGGCGGCGGCGGCGGGCGGAGGGGATCGATTGTGAGAGTGAGGGGGTGCGGGGGCGCTCGGGCCGGTTTTCTTTTCCTCTAGTAGTAGCACTGGTTAGAGGCCGGCGCTACTGCTAAGCTCACCAGTTGTAGCGCCCGTTCAAAACAAACGCTACAGCTAAGTGGGCTACTGTTTTTGCCCTGGGCCCATGTAACAGTAGCGTGACTCAAGCTAACAAACGCTGCTGTTATATATTAGTAGTAGCGTGTTTTCTGCCCAGCGCTACTGGTAAATACTAGTAGCGTGGGGTCAGAAATAGGCGCTACTGGTAAACTTATATCTATAAGCATTTTCCTAGTAGTGTAGGATTATTCTATCTTTTCAGTCTTGTAATGTTGGTGCTTATGTACCTTGTAACTGGATCTTTATTTTACAAATGAGACACGTATTACCATGAAAAAAAAGTAGACTATTACAAAGCCAGATTAATTGCGAAGATCCCATATTCCTAGGGAATAATACCATTCTTTTGAGAGGAACCGTGGAATAATACCTTCCATGGACAGAGCCCAAAGAGGAAGGAGAAAACTCGATCGAGACTGTTAATAAATCTCCATGTCTGTCCTGAGTCTTCCTGGAAAGGAATATGCTCCGCATATCTTGTTCCTACCTACATCCTCTTTTTGACTAAGCTTTACTCCTCCCCCGAAGAATTCTCTCCTTGGTTGCTTTGACCCAAAGTCCACGGCACCTCTCACAAGGACAAATCCTAGTACTGCAAGGATAATATAGTCAGTTCCCAGCTTCCCTCCATGCCAATTGCCATTGCCAACCACGGCAGGCAGCATATGCTTCAAATATTCCCAACTGACCAACCCCCTCCTTCACGCCATAACAATGTGGCGCCTCCCCACAACTCGACCGTATCTCCATTAAAGTAGCTCAGAGCTTGCATTTTTCCGAGCCAGAGCCTAGCCAAGAGGCGAGGTTGCGAGATGAAGTTCGGGAAGAGGCTCAAGAAGCAGGTGGAGGAGAGCCTCCCGGGGTGGAGGGACAAGTTCCTGTCGTACAAGCGCCTCAAGGTGCTCGTCCGACTCGTCTCCGGCTCCTCGCCGCACCGTGCCGTGGCAGAGGCCGCCTTCGTGCGGCTCCTCAACGACGAGGTCGACAGGTTCAACGCCTTCTTCCTCGAGCAGGAGGAAGAGTTCGTTATCCGCCACAGGGTACGTACATAACATGCCTACTGTTGGTGCCTTGGTGGAGAAAATATACTCAAGATGTAACTAAAACAATGTGCAGGAAGTAAGGGAGACGGTGAAGGCAGTGGCCGGCGAGGAGCTGTCAGAAGCGGAGCGTGCGTCGGAGATGAGGAAGGTGAGGAGAAAGATCGTGGATTTGCATGGTGAAATGGTGCTGCTCCTCAACTACAGCGCCGTCAACTACACAGGTCTGTTTCCCCCCTTCTGGCTTGATAATATGGAGTAGTACGGAGTAACATTTTTGGGCACGCTTTGACAAAATTTCTTGAAATTATTTGTTCTTGGTAGTATCTGAAGAAATTCAGAGCTTTACACTAACAGAAAACAGAGTACGCAACAAGCTCTGCTTTAATTTGTCTTACAAAAAAGCAACCGACGTGAATTGTACGATTTAACCTGCAGAGAATATTCTCTATTAAGCCCAATGGGTTGGTCAGTCGTACCATTTCTCCACACGACCAACTGGTCTTATGACTTGGCCAAGATCATTTAACATCTAGTGCTACACGTACGCTGCAGGGCTGGCCAAGATACTGAAGAAGTACGACAAGCGTACGGGGCGGCTGCTCCGGCTGCCCTTCATCGAGGAGGTGCTCAAGCAGCCCTTCTACACGACGGAGCTCATGTCGAGGCTCGTCCGCGAGTGCGAGGAGACCATGAAGGCCGTGTTCGCCGCCGACAACAGTGGCGAACCGTGCACGAGGAAGCGCTGCACCGACACTAAGATGACTCCCATGGCAACGGAGCAGGGCATTTTAAGGAACACCGTCGCGGCGCTGGTGGCCATGAGGGAGCTCCGCAGTGGGAGCTCGACATACGGACACTTCTCGCTGCCACCCTTGGAAACGGAGACCACCTTGACGGAGCATGTGTCCAACTTAGCAGGTTCTCCAGCTGACCAACTCAAAGTAATGAACTATATCAATGAATTCCCTTGCTAATTTTCTCACCTTACATTCATTACTTGGATCTTGCAGAACCATTTCAACCAGCTGTCAATTTTTGCTGTTGGAATTCAGAACTTGATTCTGCAGAACTATGTTTTACTGTCCTCAAGGAGCTGCCTAGTTCAGCATATACCATCTCAAAAGGTCAGTTGGTCGTTTCTTGTACTTCTTTTACAAAGGAAAAAAAAAAACCATATCCCTACTAAAGCACTTATTTGTTCCAGGCATGTTCTAGCTACTCACTGGTGACTGCACATCCTGTGTTTCACAAGGCTAACAATTTGGGTGAAAGAGCATCTCATCTTATGGTATATTCTACTTCCTGTATATGGTGCATGCAACACACCTTGTTTGTTCCACTTTACTGGTTTAAAGAAAGAATGTTTGCTAAGTATTTTTGGGGAATATATATCAATGCTAATTAAAACATGTTTCGTGCAACATTGGAACAGGTTGAGTATATATCAATATACTGGTCAGCTTTTGCTTCATGACATAATCAATTTGGATGCAAGAGCAATTTATCTTCTGTTCATGTATGTTGATCTATCTGAACGGTTTTAGATGATACAAGTGGCTGTTAATTAGTGTATATGGTGTAGGCAACACAGTTTTTTTTTTTTTGCACCATTCATGTTGGTTTAAAGCAGGACTGTTTGCTTAGCATTCCTTTTCTGGATATATCTGAATGCTAATAAAAGCATGTTTCGTGCAACATTGTAACAGGTTGATTACAGGACATATTGTACCATCGACTGCCAATTAGTACACATTGTGCAGACTTTGGAGATCGCTTAATGGTGATGTTTCCACATCCATCCATTAGAGTTACAGTACCAGTTCAGCAGGTACACCGGCTGACCGACTCAAAATAATAATAATAATAAACTGAGCACTCATATTCATGAGTTTCTGAATCTTAAGTTCATCATCACTTGGATTCTGCAGAACAGTCAATTTGCAGACAACAGTAAATTTACTTACTAGTTGGCATTCAAAAGTTAATTACCTGAAGCTGCAGAGATCTCCTGTCTTGATGCCTCGACGGAGAGCTGCGCAGTTCTGCAACGATTGTATCAAAGGTAATTAATTAATTACATCAAGAGGTGGTGATTCAGTATGTGTTTAGAGAAGTTACATTACATCTTGTCACATGATGATTTTCTGGTACTGATTGATTCATGAATGTTGCGTCATCATCGTGCAGGTTTCCCCTCCTTTGAATGAAGGCAGACACTCGGCTCCTCTTTTTTCTTCCCCAAGGGACCGCCTGATCCTCCCTCCCTCCCCACCGCCGTCTCTTTCCAGCCTCCGCCACCGCCTTCTCCACTCCTATATATGGCATTGCTTCGCCACCATCTCTTCTACCGCGTCTGCTCTGGCCAGACCTTGGCGCCGTCGCCACGTCCTGATCTGGCTTGCTGCCATCACTCCATCTTCCTCCACCTCCCATGTTGGTCCTTGTAAACAAACACAGTTTTGAGCAGCATCAGTAGTAATTAGTTAGGCTCTCAAGCGTGCATCATGTCGTGCATGCATACAAATCACACCTTTGATCACCAACACAAATCATGTTGGATCTCTTCGCTCCCTAAGAAATGCCGCTTTACTTCCTTCCTGCCCCCACTGCTCATCTTGTTGGGTCAGTGGACGGGAGCAAGCAGGATGGACAGAACTTGGCACACTAGAGATGATGACGACGATGCGGCCTCGGAAAATGATGCATGCTTTTCTGTAGTGTTGATCAGTACAACAATTCTTCCCTAGTGTAAACTTACTCAAAAGTCTGTAATTTAATGGTTGCGGTTCAAAGAATCTGAGAAAGAAAAGGTTCAAGTGTTGTAAAGAAATATATTTCGGTACAGAGGGAGTATTAAGTAGCACACTTTGAATAAATTGACCAGTCTTGGTTAAATTTCCAGCATTCTGTTGCCGATCACACACAAATGCTTCTTGTTCGTTGATCACTCAATAAGATCAACGAGTACAAAACAAAGACTACATGATGATGTTTTATCAATAAGATCAAACAAATATAGCATGCTCGCTGGTAGATCAAATCATTTTGGTGTAGCCTCCCGCTGGATTAGAATTCCATAAAAAAAAGTTTACCAGACCTTCCACAGCTAGGAACGAAGTATACCGGCACAAAAAAAAAACCGAAGTATATATACGCTAACCTTAGCCACATAAATTGCAGTTACTGGTTCTCAAAAGAAATAAAAAGTACCACATACGCTGGCAGCTCAACTAAGCGAAGATGGCGGACACCCGCTGCACCCTCCGGAGAAGTACCACATCCCGCCAAGCACTCCGAAGACTCGCGTACCAAGCAACACCTTCATGAAGGAACGCGACGACGACGACGCTGCTACCCGGACAAGTCCTAGGGTTTTCCCCGGTACATGGATGGCAGTGGGGAAGGAGTATCACTGACGCCCCTCAGGAGGGTCCAGCAACCCCATGGGCGCAGTTGCGCCGGTGGCGAATGAGCCGTCAGAGATTTCTCCCGCCCCGAAACCACCACCGCCATCACAGATAATCAGAAGCGCGCCGCCCAACATGCCGCCCACCAGCCTGTGCCACCACGGATACCGCACCATCTTCACCGTCTCACTGAGGCCACCAACACGAGACCTGGAGGTAGGACAAGGAGACACCAGGCTCGATGATAACTGCAACGCAGCCGACAGGAGGAAACCACCTCCACCGCCGCACGAAGCCGACCGGACATAGCAACAGGGACCTGCCAGGCCGCCACCGGCCCGGCCGGACCCCAACGGGTCCGGACAGTCCCTGTAGCCACGCTGCAGCACGCCGGCCGCCGGAGCCATCACCACCGCAGCCATGGCCGCCTAGCCTCACCACCAGGGAGCACTGCCGTCGCGCCCCGACCCACAGGCTCGCCCGAGCCCAGATGGGACCCGAAAGGGTCCAGATCTGGTCCGAGCGGGCGCCGCCGGCCAGCCGCCCACCGCGCCCACCGATTATCACCATCTCCTCTCTCACTCTGAGTCTATGTTGCTGTAATCATTAATAGAAATCACATGATTATTGTATATGCAGCCAATATTTATGGCCATATCTGTGGAGGCAATGTCGGCAGAATTTCTGGTATTTGTTTTCTGCTTCTTAATGAATTACCAAAGGAAAACGCTTCCAGCTGGGACGCTGGCTGAAGCATGCGCCGGTCGCATCAGCATCGTCAGATCCCACCCAATCGCACGGTCCCTTTTTCTTCCTTCTTTTTCCACTGCCTTATCTTCTTCCTCCTCCCTTCGTTTCTTATCCAGAGTGTTGTTCTCGTCCCATGGGGACCTGCCGGGGGATGAACTTTTACGAGAAAAGCTTCAACCTTATAGACATAAAAAGCTTCAACCGGCGTTTCGTTTTTTGGTACAATGCACTGCCAGCGTTGGCGGTTCGAGGACGACAGCGCTGCTCCGACCAGCACTGCTTTGCTGGAAGCACCGTGCGTGATGCTACAACCGGCGTACCAACTTGCTACAACTAGCGTCTCGTTATGCTACCACGCATCGCTGGTGTTGATCTTTTGCTACAACCACGCCAGCTATTCGCTACAACCGGCATCTTATGCTAACACGTACCACTGGCGTCGGTTTTTCTGCTACAACAGCATTGCTTTTTTACTAGAACCAGCGTTGCCATTTGCTACTAAGAACCACCGGCAGCGGAGAAAAAGCTGTGACCGGCGATATTTGGTTTTTGCTAGGACCGGCAGTGTTTTTTGCTGCAATGGCAGAGTTCTTCGTTGGGACGGTGATGGCTGCTCGTTTTTCTGCCGGAACAGCGAGGGGGGCTGCGACGGCGAGTACAGTATGTTGAGGATGCACCGGAGACGGCGAGGGGGGCTGCGACGGCGAGTACAGTATGTTGCAACCGACAACGACAAGGGGCCATGAACGGTGTGGGTGATGCGTAGATCATTACGGATGGTGGCGAGACAGTTAGCGGGGTCAACGTTGGCGAGGGCCGCGAAGGCGCCGGTGATTCATCGACGGCCATGGCAAACACCATGTCGCTGTCCGGCGAGACAGTCTGCGTGGGCAGTTATCTACGACAGGTCAACGCTGTGTCCCTCTCTCTAATCTGAGAACCAAGCGGTGGGAAGGGGTGGAGAAGAGAAAGGATGACGTGGGTTTTTTTAATCCGATGGCCACAGATGGAGTAATCCAACGATCGTGATAGGACCAGCGCAGCGCTTGGGCCGGTGCGCCCGCGCAGATCAGTGCCCATTTCCAAAATATGGTGGTGCAAGTGGCAGTGAAACGCACGGAAAAAACATACCAGTGTATATTTGCAACACACTTGTTCCAAACCGGGCTGGGCCACACACTAGAATCCAGAAGGCTGGTGTTGTGCCGTGGGCTGCGCTATATGGGCCCTCGCCGCCCATTTTGTTTGGTTCAACTCCCACGATCCCACCCCGGCGACGGCGATCTCGTCGTCGGCGACAGGTTCGCTCACCTCCAACCTCGATTGGAGCACACCGCCCCCCGTTTCCCCCTCGGTAACTGGCCTGAATCCCATCTCCTGTCCCGCATCCTCTGTAAACTATAGCTCTGACAGACCATGGTGTCATAGCAGCAGTCGAGGCGCGGGAGATGATGGACCGCCATCGTCTTCTCCAACTCCGGCCTCCTCTGTTGATTTCGACGACCCATGAGAGATGATGATCCTACCTTCCGTTTGTAAAATTTACTAGCCTGCCCTGTATCTCGACTGGTTGCCTGATGAGGCACCAACCATCGTGTTTCCATCCTTGCACTCAAGGTGTCTACTAGAATGCGTAATCAATCATTTTCCTCTTTTTCCTAGCTACCAGCCACCACATTCACAAAATTACTTGGCTGGAGCGGTCTGATGGCAAAGACTTCGTGGGTCTCCTTCTCATGCAAGCAAAAACTAAGAATGTATCCTCTTCACATATACGTGGCTCCCATTGGCTGGGCAAGTCACCGATGGATCAATTGGTCTGGTACATTTTACTCACTATTCCTTGCTAACCACCCTTGTCTTCAGCTCTAAAAGAAACATGCTAACCACCCTTGTTTCTAGTCTAGCTCTAAAAGAAACATGATCAAACGACGCTTGACTCCAAAACAAACATGACAAGCCTTTGTATTTAGTTCATTCTTCCTTGTTAACCACCCTTGTCTCTAGCTTTGGCCTCGTCTGAATTCGATGGTTGGCTCGTCTTAGTCTACGCCTACTCTTTAGAATATAAGCGTTTTCTTGGAATATTGTGGTTCATTCAAGGGACGAACAGATCAAGTTGGCGTATCAGAACCTAACATGGCCAAAAAATAGAAAAGAAAAATGGTTCAGACAGTGATGGCCTTTTGAATATTATAGTTCAAGGGGCAAACAACAGGATCAAGTTAGGACGATCAAACAAAACCTAGCAGTATGGCCTGGTCTGGATTACAGACCTGCCACCAACCACTATAAAAGGAGCCACAAAGGCCTCTCGCAAATACGCACACATAGCTGCTATCTGTCTATGCACAAAACTGCTACCCCACAAATAAATTGCCTGCCTCGGCGCCTAGAGGAGATGGACAAAGCGGCGGAGGGATGGCTCATCAACAAGGTGCTCAATATGATGTGTGATGGCTTGGTGGCCGCGTATGTTGCTAGCAAAGAGCTCAGCCTCAACTCCGGGAAGATAAAACAAGATCTCAAGTACACAAGTGGGCTGCTACAAGAAGCCCAGGCGAGGGGCGTGGGCAACAACAATAGCCTGGACCAGCTGGTGCAAGAGCTTAGCGCCAAGGCCCACGAGGCTGAGGATCCGCTGGATGAGCTGCACTACTTCATCATCCAGGACCAGCTTGATGGCACCCAGTACGCGGTGCAGGATCTGGGTGATGACCTTCGGGGTTTTGCTCGCCACGGACATCATGCTCTTCGCCACATACTCGGTAACTGTGTTGCATGCTTTTCTTGTTCACGTAAGCGAGATGATGGTGCTGATGTTACCAACAACTCACACAATTCAACCAATTTTAGTAGTGGTAACCATGGTGTCGTTGATAATTTACCATTTGAAAGAGTGGCCATGTCAAAGAAAATTAAGTCAGTGATAGAGGAAATACACTCCCTATGTCAGCGTGTCTCTGAGTTGCTCATCATTACTTCAAACCATAGCGTCACAGGAACAATCACCTTAACACGACCTCTTGTCGGGTCGACAGTTGTGCAAGAGAAATTGTATGGGAGGACTGCCATATTTGAGAAAACTATCAAAGATATCACCAATGTCACATACCAAGGGGACCCCTTTTCAGTTCTTCCTATAGTTGGCCCAGGGGGTATTGGAAAGACAACTTTCACCCAACACTTGTATAATGATAAGAGGATTGAAGAGCACTTTAGTGTTAGGGTTTGGGTATGTGTTTCAACCAATTTTGATGTGCTTAAGCTCACACAGGAGATCCATAGTTGCATACCTGCATTTGAGAAGGAAGAAACCAATATTACAAATGGAACAACCAATTTAGACCAGCTTCAGATATCCATTGCACATAGACTCAAGTACAAAAGGTTTTTAGTTGTATTAGATGATATATGGAAATGTGATACTGATGCTGAATGGAAAACTCTACTAGCTCCGTTCACAAAGGGGGTTACCAAAGGCAGCATGCTTATTGTCACAACTCGATTTCCAAAAATTGAAGGAAGGGTTAGGCAAGCAACTATTCCAGTAAACCTGCAAGGTTTGGAGCCCAAGGAGTTCTTGGAGTTCTTCAAGGAATGTGTATTTGGTAATGAAAAACCTAATCAACAATATAGTGAATTAATTGGCAGTGGAAGAGAAATTGCAGAGAAATTGAAATGTTCGCCAGTAGCGGCCACAACAGTTGCTCGATTATTGAAGAAAGACCTTTCTTGGGAACATTGGAGGAAAGTTCTTGATAGCAATGAGTGGAAAAATGAAACAAGTGATGATGATATTATGCCAGCCCTTAAAATTAGCTACGATTATCTTCCTTTCCACCTTAAACAATGCTTTTTGTATCTTTCCCTTTTCCCTGAAGATCATAGGTTTACAAATTTAGAAATTATCCACTGTTTGACTGCAATAGGCATCATAGACTCTAGCTACAAAAATAAGAATTACATACAAGAACTAGTGGACAACGGGTTCCTCTTGAAGTCAGAGGAATGTTATGTAATGCATGATTTACTGCATGAGCTATCTCGGAGTGTTTCATCGCATGAATGTTTCAATATAAGTAGTGGTTTAAGTTTCACTGCCGAGGGCATCCCACAATCTATACATCACTTGTCCATCACCATGGAAGATAGATATGATAAAAAATTTAGGAGTGAAATGGCTAAACTGAAGAGCAGGATAAATATTAGAAATTTGCGGACTTTGATGATTTTTAGAGAATATCAAACACAGATTGTTGGGATTCTAGACGAAACCTTTGAGGAAATAGAAGGTCTCCGTGTCCTATTTATAGTTATGAATTCTCCAGATTCTCTGCCAAAAGGGTTCTCAAAACTTGTCCACCTCCGATACCTAAAAATTAGATCACCTAGTGGCTTCCAAGTGAGTTTACCTACAACATTACCAAGATTTTATCACTTGATATTTTTAGACCTACAATACTGGAATGGTAGTTCTTGTTTGCCTAAGTATATTAGCCGCCTTGTGAACTTACGACATTTCATTGCTAATCCTGAACTCCACTCCAATGTTCCGGAGGTTGGAAAAATGGAGCATCTAGAGGAGCTAAGCAAGTTTGTTGTTAAGAAAGAGAGTGTTGGATTTGAGCTGGAAGAGTTGGGAAAATTGCCAAATCTTGGAGGGGAACTTGGCATATATAATCTTGATGAGGTGGCAACCAAAGAAGAAGCTAAAGAAGAAAATTTGGATTTGAAAAGTAATCTGAAAAGCTTGATCCTATTTTGGCGTCACAGGTATTCGGCTATAGGTGTTGATGTTGTTGATGGTCTCCAACCACATGATGATCTTAGAGAACTTACCATTATAGATCATGGTGGTGCCATTGGGCCTCCTAGTTGGCTGTGGAATGACATTCCCATTAAACTTCTGGAGCGTCTTGAACTAGTGGGCGTGTCTTGGGGCACTCTTCCATCTTTGACACAGCTAAACTATCTCAAGAAACTAGTTTTGCAAAGTGTTTCCAGAGTACGTATTATAGGACCTGACCTCAGTTTTATGCACTTGAAGGAAGTTGAGTTTAGTTACATGGAAGATCTTGAGAAGTGGATCATGGGACCTAATTGTCACTCATTTCCCATGCTTGAAAGCATCACATGCAATGGATGCCCTGAATTCGTTGAAATGCCCTTTTGGTCAGAGGTCCTTGGTCCTCGTACAGAGGACATACACTATCCAACCCTATTTACATTGGATACTTCTGGATGCCCTAAGCTGTCCCTACCCCCCATGCCTCATACTTCGACACTCACCTTTGTCAGTGCCGGTGATGATCCTTGCTCCTTGGGAAGTGCTGCACAGAGAATGAATTACAAGAAAAATAGATTGACGTTGGAGAGGCATAGTGGTGCATTAGCCTTCCACAATATGGACAAATTGGAGGCAATCAGTTCTCTGGATGGAACAGAAATCCAATGGACACAGCTCCAAAAGGTGACCTCCCTCAGGGAAGTTGATATCCGAAAAGACTTAAGCATGCTGTCGATTGGTTTTCTTTCATATTCCAAGTCTCTCAGGAGACTAGTACTGGTGGATTGCACGAATTTAACATTGGAAGGGTTCAATCCTCTCATCACAGTCAACCTTGAGACACTGATTATCTATAATCACCTTCCTCGTGGTGCTCGCTCTATAGCCACCAAACTTCTCTCAGAATTGGTGGTGTTCAAGACCAAGCAGTTATTGCCAGCAGGAACCTTCCACCGATTGAAAACGCTCGAAGTGGATAGCATCTCAGTGGTGCTTGTTGCTCCCATCTGCACCCTCCTTGCCGCTACCCTCGACACATTGTCCTTCTATTTTGATGAGCGAATGGAAAGCTTGACGACAGAGGAAGAGAAAGCGCTTCAGCTGCTCACCTCCCTCCAAACCCTGAATTTTGTGGGGTGCCCAGGTCTACCGTCTCTCCCTCAGGGTTTACACACATCTTGTTCTCTCAGGGAACTAGATGTCATCGTTTGTTCTGAAATCAGATCGCTCCCCAAGGGGGGTCTCCCCACTTCACTGCAAGTGCTAATGATATCTGGCTGCACTGCCGAGCTATACGAACAAGCCAATGAATTAAAAGGAATGAACCCAAATTTCCGGGTGACACTGTATTAAGTGCCTAGCCCAAGGTATTTGACTCTTAACATTTCCTCTCATTTTTCAAGGAAATCAGCCCTTTATCTTGTACCGCTAACTTGTGAAATTTGACAGGTGGTACATATCAGTCGATAATCTTGTTTCAAATTACTCGAGCTGAGACTCTTGGACACAATTAATGTCGCCTGCATGCACATTGCCAGCCCATGTGCCAGCCGGTTAGCACATCTGTTTTATATGATTTCACTTCCTATGCGAATCAATAAAGCAACCACTTTGGTTACAAGTAGCTACCTTGCCTTATATGAAACTCTTTGGCAGCTTTCTTTTCAATGCAGTTTGGCAGCTCTATTTGGTCTCTCTTATATGACAATTAAGTTGTACGCACTGGACTTTCAAAATGTGGTACTGCAGCTTGTATGTCCTGAATTCTGAAGACTAAGGCTACACAAGATCGATGGACCTGAAGGTTAATTCCTATGTTTCCACCCTGGCTATGGTTCTTATGTATGTTTTTTCATCCTAATCTTCACGCCAGTGCAATGTTTCAGGTCTCATATCGTAGAGCTAGGTTACTTCTCTGCATTGCCTCATTGGAGTATTGGACAATATATTCACTGGTAACCATTGCCCACACACTCGCTTGTGTCTTCAGGGATTAAAGTTTATGTGGAAGAGCATTCAATCCTCGATCTGGTACGTTATTTCATCCACCAAAGCAGTTTCAGTCAATAAGAGTGCTTGTTACTTATATGATGCATGTAGGCAACAAACCTTTTTTTTGGGTCCATTCTTGTTAGTTTAAATCAAGGATGTTTCCTGAGGCTTTTCTTAATATCTTATTTGATGCGATATCAAAATTGGTTGGTTATTGAGTCTGATTATTTTTTCAGGAAGTAACTACATCTTGTGCAGATTTGGTACTGCATATATAGTATGGTGGTGTTTCACTTTCATTGATCAGGATTTCGGTTCTTGTATAGTTTTGCAGGTAGACATGCATGTTGATCAACTCAAAGCAATGGATTGAGGATTTTTCTTCCAGTATATGTAAAGCTGTTTCATGAGATTAACAGTTAGGAAGATCAATCTGTCTGAGCAGTTTTAGATGACAAAAGTGTGATTGCAAGCACATATGGTGATTGAACCATCAGTGTGATTGGTCCATTCTTGTTGGCATAATGCAACAATTTTCTTTTTCTACATGTATATCTCAGTGCTAATTTAAACGCGTTTCATGTGATATTGGAACAGATTGGCTATTTGTCCATACACTCCAGTTCCATTGTAACCCCACCCCAACTACCGCCGATTACATCTTGTGTAGATTTGATGTACGCTGATGTTCCACTGTCAATCTTCAGAGTTTCAGTTCCTGTATAGTTTAACAGGTTCGAGTGTTGACCGGTGACTCAAAGGTAATGCCCCGATCATTTTCATTGGTGATTTCTCTTGCCTTGTTCAGTTCATGACCTTATATTACATTCATTGGTTGGATCCTGCAGAACAATGAATTTGCATCCAACAGTGGATGTAGAAGTTAGTATTTCAGACTTGCAAAGCTAGGTTGTTCCATCCAAACAACGGCTGTGACGGAAGCAAGCTGTGCCGATCTGCGCAATTGACCATTTCAAAGGTAGTCCGTTAGTACTGCACGTGTTGGTGATTCATTACACTTTTACAGAAGTTACATTTCATATTTGTGGTACTGATCCGTTTCATGTATGTGCAGGTTGAAGAAGAAGCTATAAATCAAGATTCAAAAAGGAACGTTCGGCCTCCACGACCGCCTCCTCTGTTTTCGTCCCCTGTCCATGCTGCCGCCTCCTCTGTTTTCCTGCCCTGTTGCCTGATGACCGCCTTCTCCTGTCCGCGCATCTGCTCTGGCCATACTTGGTGGCGCCGCACTGACCACATGTGTCTGTGGTCTTCCACAGACCACTGGCGACCCACTTTTTCCTCCTCCCCTGTCCACACCGTCCTTACTTTCTCCTCCGCTTTTGCCCCGCCGACTTCTCAATTCTCATCTCCCTGCCCTGTCCACACCGCCCTTACATGTACTCCTTCCTCATGGGATCAGCATTCCATACCAGAGACGATGGTGATGACGACGGCCTTGGAAGATCTATACATCAATTCGTCCTGCTGTATGTAAAGTTAATTAGAAGGCTAGAATTTAATGATTGAAATTTAGTTCAAGCAAGCAATTACCCATGGAAAAGTTCTAGCCGCTCCTTCAGACTGGAGGGCTAGCTGCCACATCCTACTCATTGCTTTGCTCGTGTTAAGCGGTAGCACAATTTAACAAATTGTCCATTTCTGGATTATGCTTATGATTGATAAGGACATAATTTCTGAATAATGAGTGTCCAGATGAGTGTACATTCATGGCTGACCCGAAGGTCTAGCTTTTACTGAAAGCTTTACAAGGTCTTCGATCTACCCTCTGCAACAGCAGCAGACTGATCACACACACAAAAAAAAGAAAAACAGCGAGAAACTGAAAACCACCAGCCAAACCTAAGCTAGGCCGGTGAAAATGAAAAGGAGTTCCGCATCCCACACAACACCTAAGGAAAACATGATACGGCTATCAGCCAACTCTGCCTCTGTCTGTCGTGCTGCACTCCAGGATTCAATCATTTTCAACTTCGAGGTAATCTTCTCCACTACATGCTTCGTCATTTAGGGTTAAAAGGAGTTGTCTTTATTTTTTGTATGACCTGCGTGTCATTGAAGAACGCCATGTAAACTACTTTACTTCATTGCTAAACGCGTTAGTCATAGAAGTAGAAGTAGTCGTTGGCGTGACAACTTCATGAAGACACGATGATGGAGATCATGATGATGGAGATCATGGTGTCAAGCCGGTGACAAGATGATCATGGAGCCTCGAAGATGGAGATCAATGGAGCTTTATGATATTGGCCATATCATGTCACAACTATATAATTGCATGTGATGTTTATTATGCTTTTACATCTTGTTTACTTAGGACGACGGTAGTAAATAAGATGATCCCTTACAAAATTTCAAGAAGTGTTCTCCCCTAACTATGCACCGTTGCTACAGTTCGTCGCTTCTAAGCACCACGTGATGATCGGGTGTGATGGATTCTTACGTTCACATACAACGGGTGTAAGACAGTTTTACACAGCGAAAACACTTAGGGTTAACTTGACGAGCCTAGCATGTGCAGACATGGCCTCGGAACACGGAGACCGAAAGGTCGAACACGAGTCGTATGGAAGATACGATCAACATGAAGATGTTCACCGACGATGACTAGTCCGTCTCACGTGATGATCGGACACGGGCTAGTCGACTCGGATCGTGTAACACTTAGATGACTAGAGAGATGTCTAATCTAAGTGGGAGTTCATAATTTGATTAGAACTTTATTATCATGAACTTAGTCTAAAACCTTTGCAAATATGTCTTGTAGATCAATGGCCAACGCTAATGTCAACATGAACTTCAACGCGTTCCTAGAGAAAACCAAGCTGAAAGATGATGGCAGCAACTATACGGACTGGGTCCGGAACCTGAGGATCATCCTCATAGCTGCCAGGAAGCAATATGTCCTAGACGAACCGCTAGGTGACGCTTCCGTCCCAGAGAACCAAGACGTTATGAACGCTTGGCAATCTCGTGCTGATGATTACTCCCTCGTTCAGTGCGGCATGCTCTACAGCTTAGAACCGGGGCTCCAAAAGCGTTTTGAGCATCACGGAGCATATGAGATGTTCGAAGAGCTGAAACTAGTTTTCCAAGCTCATGCCCGGGTCGAGAGATATGATGTCTCCGACAAGTTCTACAGTTGTAAGATGGAGGAGAACAGTTCTGTCAATGAGCACATCCTGAAGATGTCTGGGTTGCACAATCGTATGACCCAGTTGAACATTAACCTCCCAGATGAGGCGGTCATTGACAGAATCCTCCAGTCGCTCCCACCAAGCTACAAGAGCTTTGTGATGAACTACAACATGCAGGGGATGGAAAAGACCATTCCTGAAGTGTTCTCGATGCTGAAGTCAGCAGAGGCTGAAATCAAGAAAGAACATCAAGTGTTGATGGTCAAGAAGACCACTAAGTTCAAGAAGGGCAAGGGTAAGAAGAACTTCAAGAAGGACGGCAAAGATGTTGCCGCGCCCGGTAAGCCTGTTGCCGGGAAGAAGTCAAAGAATGGACCCAAGCCTGAGACTGAGTGCTTTTATTGCAAGGGGAAGGGTCACTGGAAGCGGAACTGCCCCAAATACTTAGCGGATAAGAAGGCCGGCAATACCAAAGGTATATTTGATATACATGTAATTGATGTGTACCTTACTAGTACTCGTAGTAACTCTTGGGTATTTGATACCGGTGCCGTTGCTCATATTTGTAACTCACAGCAGGAGCTGCGGAATAAACGGAGACTGGCGAAGGACGAGGTGACGATGCGCGTCGGGAATGGTTCCAGAGTCGATGTGATCGCCGTCGGCACGCTGCCTCTACATTTACCTACGGGATTAGTTTTGAACCTCAATAATTGTTATTTAGTGCCAAGTTTGAGCATGAACATTGTATCTGGATCTCGTTTAATACGAGATGGCTACTCATTTAAGTCTGAGAATAATGGTTGTTCGATTTATATGAGAGATATGTTTTATGGTCATGCTCCGATGGTCAATGGTTTATTCTTAATGAATCTCGAGCGTAATATTACACATGTTCATAGTTTAGATGCCAAAAGATGTAAAGTTGATAACGATAGTCCCACATACTTGTGGCACTGCCGCCTTGGTCACATTGGTGTCAAGCGCATGAAGAAGCTCCATGCTGATGGACTTTTGGAGTCTCTTGATTATGAATCGTTTGACACATGCGAACCATGCCTCTTAGGCAAAATGACCAAGACTCCGTTCTCTGGAACAATGGAACGAGCAACCAACTTGTTGGAAATCATACATACCGATGTGTGCGGTCCAATGAGCGTTGAGGCTCGCGGAGGATATCGTTATGTTCTCACTCTCACTGATGACTTGAGTAGATATGGGTATGTTTACTTAATGAAACACAAGTCTGAGACCTTTGAAAAGTTCAAGGAATTTCAGAGTGAGGTGGAGAATCAACGTGACCGAAAGATAAAGTTCCTACGATCAGATCGTGGAGGAGAATACTTAAGTCACGAGTTTGGCACACACTTAAGGAAATGTGGAATCGTTTCACAACTCACGCCGCCTGGAACACCTCAGCGAAACGGTGTGTCCGAACGTCGTAATCGCACTCTATTGGATATGGTGCGGTCTATGATGTCTCTTACCGATTTACCGCTGTCATTTTGGGGATACGCTCTAGAGACAGCTACATTCACTTTAAATAGGGCACCGTCTAAATCCGTTGAGACGACACCGTATGAATTATGGTTTGGGAAGAAACCTAAGCTGTCGTTTCTAAAAGTTTGGGGATGCGATGCTTATGTCAAGAAACTTCAACCTGAAAAGCTCGAACCCAAGTCGGAAAAATGCGTATTCATAGGATGCCCTAAGGAAACTGTCGGGTATACCTTCTACTTAAGATCCGAAGGCAAGATCTTTGTTGCCAAGAACGGATGCTTTCTGGAAAAAGAGTTTCTCTCGAAAGAAGTAAGTGGGAGGAAAGTAGAACTCGATGAAGTACTACCTCTCGAACGGGAAGGTGGTGCAGCGCAGGAAACCGTTCCTGTGATGCCCACACCAACTGAAGAGGAAAACAATGATGATGATCAAGGTACTTCGGATCAAGTTGCTACTGAACTTCGAAGGTCCACGAGGACACGTTCCGCACCAGAATGGTAAGGCAACCCTGTCATGGAAATCATGTTGTTAGACAACAATGAACCTTCGAACTATGAAGAAGCGATGGCGGGCCCAGATTCCAACAAATGGCTTGAGGCCATGAAATCCGAGATAGAATTCATGTATGAAAACAAAGTATGGACTTTGACAGACTTGCCCGATGATCGGCGAGCGATAGAAAACAAATGGATTTTTAAGAAGAAGACGGACGCGGATGGTAACGTTACCATCTATAAAGCTCGACTTGTCGCTAAGGGTTATCGACAAGTTCAAGGGATTGACTACGACGAGACATTCTCTCCCGTAGCGAAGCTAAAGTCCGTCCGAATCATGTTAGCAATTGCCGCATACTATGATTATGAGATATGGCAGATGGACGTCAAAACGGCATTCCTTAACGGGCATCTTAAGGAAGAACTGTATATGATGCTGCCGGAAGGTTTTGTCGATCCTCAGAATGCTAACAAAGTATGCAAGCTCCAGCGATCCATTTATGGACTGGTGCAAGCATCTCGGAGTTGGAACATTCACTTTGATGAGATGATCAAAGCGTTTGGGTTTATGCAGACTTATGGAGAAGCCTGCGTTTACAAGAAAGTGAGTGGGAGCTCTGTAGCATTTCTCATATTATATGTAGATGACATACACTTGATGGGAAATGATACGAAATTTCTGGACAGCATTAAGACCTACTTGAATAAGTGTTTTTCAATGAAGGACCTTGGAGAAGCTGCTTATATATTAGGCATCAAGATCTATAGAGATAGATCGAGACGCCTCATAGGTCTTTCACAAAGCACATACCTTGATAAGATTTTGAAGAGGTTCAAAATGGATCAGTCCAAGAAGGGGTTCTTGCCTATGTTACAAGGTGTGAGATTGAGCTCAGCTCAGTCACCGACCACGGCGAAAGATAAAGAAGAGATGAGTGTCATCCCCTATGCTTCAGCCATAGGATCTATTATGTATGCCATGCTGTGTACCAGACCCGATGTAAACCTTGCCGTAAGTTTGGTTGCAAGATACCAAAGTAATCCCGGCAAGGAACACTGGACAGCGGTCAAGAATATCCTGAAGTACCTAAAAAGGACAAAGGACATGTTTCTCGTTTATGGAGGAGACGAAGAGCTCGTCGTAAAGGGTTACGTCGACGCTAGCTTCGACTCAGATCTGGATGACTCTAAGTCACAAACCGGATATGTATATATGTTGAATGGTGGAGCAGTAAGCTGGTGCAGCTGCAAGCAAAGCGTCCTGGCGGGATCTACGTGTGAAGCGGAGTACATGGCAGCCTCGGAGGCAGTGCATGAAGCGATTTGGGTGAAGGAGTTCATCACCGACCTAGGAGTCATACCAAATGCGTCGGGGCCGATCAAACTCTTCTGTGACAACACTGGAGCTATTGCCCTTCACAAGAAGACCAGGCACATCAAGCGTCGTTTCAACTCCATCCGCGAAAATGTTCAAGATGGAGACATAGAGATTTGCAAAGTGCACACGGATCTGAATGTCGCAGATCCGTTGACTAAACCTCTCTCGCGTGCAAAACATGATCAACACCAGAACTCTATGGGTGTTCGATTCATCACAATGTAACTAGATTGGTGACTCTAGTGCAAGTGGGAGACTGTTGGGAATATGCCCTAGAGGCAATAATAAAAGTACTATTATATTTCAATGTTCATAATAATTGTCTTTTGTTCATGCTATAACTGTATTATCCGGAAATCGTAATACACGTGTGAACACTTAGACCCCAATATGTCCCTAGTGAGCCTCTAGTTGACTAGCCCATTGTGATCAATAGATAGTCATGGTTTCCTGACTATGGACGTTGGATGTCGTTGATAACGGGATCACATCATTAGGAAAATGATGTGATGGACAAGACCCAATCCTAAGCATAGCATTAAAGATCGTATAGTTCGTTTGCTAGAAGCTTTGCCAATGTCAAGTATCTCTTCCTTCGACCATGAGATCGTGTAACTCCCGGTTACCGTAGGAGTGCCTTGGGTGTATCAAGCGTCACAACGTAACTGGGTGACTATAAAAGTGCATTACAGGTATCTCCGAAAGTATCTGTTGGGTTGACACGGATCGAGACTGGGATTTGTCACTCCGTATGACGGAGAGGTATCTCTGGGCCCACTCGGTAATGCATCATCATAATGAGCTCAAGTTGACCAAGGTGTTGGCCACGAGATCATGCATTACGGTACGAGTAAAGTGACTTGCCGGTAACGAGACTGAACAAGGTATTGGGATACCAACGATCGAGTCTCGGGCAAGTAACGTACCGATTGACAAAAGGAATTGCATACAGGGTTTGATCGAATCCTCGACATCGTGGTTCAACCGATGAAATCATCGAGGAGCATGTGGGAGCCAACATGGGTATCCAGACCCCGCTGTTGGTTATTGCCCGAGAGTCGTCTCGATCATGTCTACGTGTCTCCCGAACCCGTAGGGTCTACACACTTAAGGTTCGGTGACGCTAGGGTTAGTAGGAAGTCAAGTATGTGAATACCGAATGTTGTTCGGAGTCCCGGATGAGATCCCGGACGTCACGAGGAGTTTCGGAATGGTCCGGAGGTAAAGAATAATATATAGGAAGTGGTATTTCGGCCATCGGGAAAGTTTCGGGGTTTCCCGGTAATGTACCGGGACCACCGGAAGGGTCCCGGGGGTCCACCGGGTGGGGCCACCTATCCCGGAGGGCCCCATGGGCTGAAGTGGGAGGGGAACCAGCCCATAGTGGGCTGGTGCGCCCCCCTTGGCCCACCCCCTGCGCCTAGGGTTGAAACCCTAGGGGTGGGGGGGCGCCCCACTTGGCTTGGGGGGCACTCCACCCCCCTTGGCCGCCGCCCCCCTGGAGATTGGATCTCCAGGGGCCGGCCTCCCCCCAGGGGGCCTATATAAAGGGGGGGAGGGAGGGGGGCTGCTGTACCCATCTCCAAGGCGCAGCCCCTCCCCTCCCCAACACTTCTCCTCCTCCGTAGGCGCTCGGCGAAGCCCTGTCGGAGTACTGCTTCTCCACCATCACCACGCCGTCGTGCTGCCGGTGGAGCTGTCTTCCTCAACCTCTCCTTCCTCCTTGGTGGATCAAGACGGAGGAGACGTCGCTCGTCCCGTACGTGTGTTGAACGCGGAGGTGCTGTCCGTTCAGCACTTGGACATCGGTGATCTGAATCACGTTCGAGTACGACTCCATCATCACCTTGCAAGCTTCCGCACGCGATCTACAAGTGGTATGTAGATGCACACTCTCTCCCTTGACTTGTTGCTTAGATGAACTCATAGATGGATCTTGGTGAAACCGTAGGAAAATTTTTAATTTTCTGCAACGTTCCCCAACACTCTATACCCCCCGACAACGTATTGAGAAATTGAGGTGAGAAATTTGCTCTACCCGTTTCCGACAAGGCAATAAAGTCCAATCTATGCTCAATGGATGCCTCCGCAAGGAACCTCCTTTTAGCCAAGTCCTTAAGACCTCTGTTATTCCAAAAGATTCCTCTCATATCTCATCATGAAATTTTTTAGCCGTGCGGATCCTAGCGCTCCTACGGACCGCGGAATCGGGTATATTTTGCGCTTCCACTTGCGCTTAGGGCTGGTCGGGCCCACCCGGTCCAAAATGCCCGTAACCGGGGAAGTATCTACTTCCAACCCGACATTCTCGTCCTCCTGCTCCGGCTCCTGGAGGGGCGGTGCGAGATCATCACAAGAATTATCATGTATTCGTACTCCCAAGGCATCAATCTCAGAATCGTTCATCGGTTTGACGGCAGCTAAGTTATGAATCACTTCTAAAGCCCTCTCGGCTTCTAGATCAAGCAAATCGTTAACAGAATTAGTAACTTCACCCTCATTACTACCAAGTGAAATTCCTAATTGGTGTGCCTTATCCACAATTTGATCGTGTGAAAAATGCATAATAGTATTGGAAGTATTCACGGGCATACCATTAGTGACATGGACGTCACGAAGCTTTGCCGCCCTCACGGCACAGCGCTGCTGCATGTCGTCAACCTCCGGATAGCCCTGAAGCCGACAACTCATGCGTCGGCCCTCAGCTGCCTGGTCCGGAATCCCGCCAAACAGAATAACCTCCTCCCGCGAGAATTTATCCGGAGAGCGACCGCCTGTCGCTCCCCGAACATCCACCCGGTCGCCATAACCAGGTGAGAGCGCCGAGTCCGCCACTGGGGAGGCAAAGGCCACCTGCCTCCGCCCCCCATTCACTCCGGACCGCCTGTCCGGAGTGCACGTCGAAGTCGCGAACGGGGCGCCCCCCTCGGGCACCGAAGGAGAAGAGAGCCTTGAGGCCGCCTACCCCAAGCCCTCTCGCATGCCCTGTCCAGCCGCCTGCAGTGTCGCCCCAGCAACAGGCGTAGAGGGTGCGGAGGCCACCTGCCCCGGCCCCTCTACCGTGGTCCCGTCGTCTCTCCTGGTAACCTCAACAGGAAGAATAGGAGGTGGGGTCTCCAAAGCACCCTGGCCCGAACCCCCAGATGGGATCGGACCACCCTCCTGCAACACAGCCATGTCACCGCAAACCGAAGAAGGCGAGACCATGATATCCAGCCTCACAACCCCACCAGAACCCTCCACAGCCGAGTCCTCAAAGTCCAACGCCGGTAAAAAGTACTCGAACTCCTCAATAGACTCCACCCGCTCACTCCACAGTCTCGGAGGTGCAGACGCGGGACCGAAGGAACCAAATCTCAAAGTGGTCGACGGCACAGACGCATTAGGCGTCGTCTCTCCTCCTGCTGCCTTACTAGTCGGCTCCGGTCTCTTGGCCATCTCACACACAGAATCATCGGCCGGTTTTTCCTTACCGGCCGTATCATCATCACCCTCGCTCATATCATCGCCAGTGGCAGCCGGAGCCTCGGCAAAGAGGCTATCATCCTAAAATTCAATCTCAAGGCTGTATACCTGACCACGATAAGCCCACTTAACCACGTCTGGCACGAAGTCAATGTCCAGAATGCTGACCAACAGGCAGGCAATCCCATGAGCTCGAGTAAAGGCCATATCCACTCGCTCGGTCTTTCCCACCATGATACCGAGACTAGCAACAACCCTGGCATCCTGCAGTAGCGCAGACGGAGCTCCCGAAAAGTGCAACCAGGCCTGGATAAGGGGTTTACCCTGAGGCTCAACCAGCTTCCACTCGTGGAACTCCAGGATGGCCTCCGTACCTGGAACCTTACACATCCCAAAGCTCAGCAACCTCTGTAAATCCTCCATAGTTGGAAACTGCACCCTGAATAAGTTGGTCTCCAGCCTGACAAGCTCCCAATGGAAGTCTCCTGGTGCCAGCTCCCGGAGGCGCTGAATAATCTGGGGCTTAGACACTTGACCTCTAGTCACTTTCACCACCCCAGTTGTCGTACTGTGCACCTCTTGAGGAACCTCCCTCTCAGTCGGTGACTCAAAAAACGTGAGCTCAGAAAAGAAGACACCATATGTCATAAGGCTCGGTGTCTACTCCCGCAACAGCGGACAAGCACCAGACTCGTGTGCAGGCTTACCACAAGTATCACATAGAATAGCCACACATTCAGCAATAAAATGGCCCTTATCGCCACATCGATAACAAAGCATTCTTTCCTTTTTCTTGGCAAACTTTGCAGCCCTGTCCATCTCAGTTCTGTCACAAGCCTCCACCGACATAGGCTGGGCCTCGACCGCATCAGGAACCTCCACAGCCGCCAGTTCCATCACCACATCCATCGCCTGGCAAGACGTGTCTGTGTCCTCAGTAATAGCGTCGACCACCGTCTCAATAGTGGTATGATGCTGCCTTGGACGGTACCGACCCCCTTGGCCTCCTCGGCCACCACGATTGCCACAGAAACCGCCTCGGTTATGATGAGCCGGTCCAGAAGCCCCTTCGACAAAACCGCCTGTCGGCCCCAAGAAAGGCCTCTCGGCCGAACCATCGCTCTGCCAGGCATACCCCCGTCCACCACCCGTAGACGAGGATCCCCGGTGGTGTCCATCTCCATACGCATTAAAACCATCGTCACCCCACTGCCCTCTAGGTGCCGAGCGAACATCCGCATTAGCCGAGACCAGAGGTGCCTGTGCCTGCTGCAAAACCGGCGTCGTCGAGTCATTGGCCTGCCTTGCCACAAAGTGCGGCGGTCTAGCTCCCGCCTGGGTCGCCACCGGGCGCTGGCCATGAGCAGCCGGAGGAGGCGGCCTTGGGTTCGGGGCACCCCGGCCCGCGGCAGCTCCATGGGTCGGCATTGGCGGCCTAGGACCACCACGCCCCACCGCAGGCAACATCACCAGCGTGGCAGGCCGAAGTCCAGCGGCAGCAACACCGCGGCCAGCCGGAGCGGCCATATTGGCGCCACCCACTGGCGCTCTTTGGCCGCCGACGACCGGTGCCGCGCGGCCGGTACCAATCCCAGGACGGGGAGGCGGAGGCGCACCACCCCGGCCGGCACCGAGCGGCACCCCCGTGCCGCCGCCTCCCGACCCCGCGAGCGCGCTGCCTCCGCCGCGGCCACCTGCCAGCGACTGCGTTGGCCCTCCGCGGCCCGCAGCGCCCGGAGCAGCGTCGCTGGCAGAGGGGACTCCTCGTCCCGCCATAGTTCTGAGAGGAGGAATGCGCCTGGCGCGCGCACCGCCGCGATCAGAAAAGCTCGGCCGGCGCCCTCCACTGCGAACCCTAGTCGTAATCGATCATCTCCCGATCGCATAAGCGCTCCATGGGGGTGTAGTCGTACGAGCCGGATCGCTTCGGGCCTCATACCCTGTGATTACAAGCCCAATAGCCATCTGGCCCGGTTCACTCAGAACCGGCCCACCCGCAAGCACACCGACATCGCGGCCCACTAACTCATTCAAACGAGCGATCCGTTGATTACGGATCACAGCGACACGGTCGATCGCCGGCGCCGGCACCGGTGCCGCCGACGACCGCCGGTTTTTCTTTCTTTTCACTAACTTCCATGAACTCTCGGTAATATAATCTGACAAAGTCGGTTTTGGAAGACTAACCTAAGGTATCGGCCCCTTCCAAGGCCGGATCGCCGCAGCCGTAGTCCGGTGATGAACTATGCGCCGAACAACCTCGATTTTGTCTTCCGGTCGTAGTCCTTGCCTCGCGCGGATCGTCGACTGGCACAACTCCATCCACAATCGCAGCGACTTCCTCTTCAGAGTAACCCGGATCGAACGCCTCCCAAATAACCGACGACGGCGTCGGCGAGTACTCCGGCGAGTCTCTGGCGCTCTCCGCATCGTCTTCGTCCTCCGCATCTGAATCCGCTAGGGCCCAGAACCTTCCACCGACGCGCCCCGCACCGGAGGCAGACGCCGGCGACAAGGCCGCGGTGGGTCGTCCCCCCCCCCCCCCCCCCCCATCGGATCAGAGCATGTATAGTAGTATAGATTATGCCTTGATCAATGTAACCAGTTCTTGTGGCATAAAGAAGAAATGCTAGTGCATGTTAATTAATTTTAGATGATAAGAGTGCTTGTTACTGTATATTGATGTTCAGTCTTGATTCACTGTGGCAGGATGATTCAGGCATTTGACTTGTTTTATTTTTAGGCACCTTCTCATTGTCTCAGGAGGGTAATTTTAGCAGTATCAGTATTATTATTATTTTGCGGGAAGCAGTATCAGTAGTTGGGGTGTGCGTCCTTGCCGGTTTTAAACTGAGGGCTGTAAATTAAACTAGGGTATAAGTTGAGGATTGAAATGTGCACTTGTCTCTATAAGAAAAGAGTTACATGTTTTTTCTTTGACGCTCAGCGGTGTCTGGTTTTGAAGATCCACCTAACTCCAATGGAATCAAGATGCCACAATGATTTTTTAATTTTGCGGGTACTAATCAATTGATTCGCTAATGGCCTTGGATCTTTGAAAAAGTCCTTCTCAGAGCCGTGAGTTGGTCAGACACGCCAGAATAAAAATAGAACGAATTTTGTAGATAGCTATCATCATTGATATGTTCAAAAGGTGTGTCAGTGACAACAAGTGGGCAGAAAGGTTTCATTAACTTGGCATATGTGCTTCTAACTTTCATCATGCTGATTAGTACTGCACATCTACGTGCCCTTAAATTTAGCAAGAAGAGGTTCTATTGTTAATTGTCCACCTCACTATAGTTTGTCGGATAGTAAAGTTATTCCATCAGTCGTTTGAACTTGGCTGCCTCCTTTGTCTCTCATAGAGATTCTTTTAGTCCACTTACTTGGCTGCCTCCTTTTGTCCCAAATAGAGATTTTTTTTAGTCCACTTGGCTGCTGTTCTCTAAATGGTCCCAGTCATACTCAAACATAGTACATGTTAAATATCCCTTCATTTCACCGGTAAATCAGCACCTAGGTACCTTAGTTTCAACTTTCAAGCATGGAGGAGCCCCTTGTTGACAAGACAGGAGAGGAGAGCTTGGTAGTGATTGAGGTGAAGAAGCAGTTGTACCTTGCCGGGCCTCTCATCGTCGGAAGCCTCCTACAGGATGTGGTCCAAATGATATCTGTCATGTTTGTCGGTCATCTCGGTGAACTCGCTCTCTCGAGTGCCTCCATTGCGACCTCCTTCGCCGGTGTAACTGGCTTCAGCTTGTTGGTATTTTTCTTATCTCTTTCGGAAAAGTTGATTACCCGGCCGCTGCATCGATTGATTGACCGGTGCACGACTTCATCACTTGCATGTACATGTTGGACCTTTTGTACATCCTCATAAACTTCAATGCTTGAACTGAATTTTAGGCCGGCATGGCAAGCAGCTTGGACACGCTATGTGGGCAAGCTTTCGGAGCAAAGCAGCACCATCTTCTTGGCATCTACAAGCAGAGGGCTATCCTTGTGCTCACTCTGGTGAGCGTCGTGGTTGCTGTAATCTGGGGATACACCGGCCAGATCCTTTTGTTGTTTGGCCAGGACCGCGAAATCGCCATGGAAGCAGGGAGCTACATCCGTTGGATGATTCCGTCGTTGTTTGTCTACGGTCCGCTGCAGTGCCACGTCCGGTTCCTGCAGACGCAGAACATGGTCCTCCCGGTGATGCTGAGCTCGGGTGTCACAGCGCTCAACCATATCTTGGTGTGCTGGCTGCTGGTCTACAAGCTTGGCCTGGGCAACAAGGGTGCTGCCTTGGCCAATACAATCTCCTACCTCACCAATGTGTCCATTTTGGCTCTCTACATCAGGATCTCTACATCTTGTAAGAGCACTTGGACGGGGTTGTCGAAGGAGGCATTTCGCGACATCCTCGGTTTCTTGAGGCTTGCCGTGCCATCCGCACTTATGGTTTGGTGAGTTTGAGTTCTATGTGCTGCAGTTCAGGTGAAAATTTTGCATCTCCAATTGATCGGTTTAACTAATTTCTTCCTACATATACATGCATTACACGAGCAGCTGGGAGTGGTGGTCATTTGAGCTACTGATACTTGCTTCCGGATTTCTGCCAAATCCTAAGCTCGAGGCATCGGTACTATCAATCAGGTGAATTTCCTTTACTTCCATACTATATAATCAGACTGTTTTTGTTTCTTTTTCTGATAGTAACATAAATGCAGTTGAATTTCGTGCAGTGTAAATACTATCTCGCTGGTATTCAGAGTCCCCTACGGGCTTAGTGCAGCTATAAGGTCAGAATAAACTCGTACCATGCCGATGTTATTGATATATAGAAACTTGTGGCAACTACTTACAAAGCTGGAAGCTGACACGTATCCTTTAATTACGTGTGTATGTAGCACTCGTGTATCTAATGAGCTGGGTGCTAGGCGACCGGACGCTGCCCATTTGGCGACCCAGGTGATCATGGTCCTGGGAATTGTGTCAAGCGTATCGGTTGCTCTTGCAATCATTTTGGTGCGCAATCTATGGGGGTATGCATATAGCAACGACAAGGAAGTGGTGGAATATATCTCCAGAATTATGCCGATTATTGCCGTCGCATTCTTGTTTGATGATATGCAGTGTGTTCTTTCAGGTAGGTAAATACAAATGAGATGCTGCTTATTCACGAAAAGCAAATTATATGGACGAGCCTGTAGTTTTCGTTTTCATATGTGCTGAAAATATATGGTTATTAATTAGCATATATTACAGGTATTGTTAGGGGCTGTGGCCTTCAAAGTATAGGTTCCTATGTCAATCTCAGTGCGTACTACCTAGTGGGCATCCCGGTGGCTCTATGTTTTGCCTTTGTGTACCATCTTGGTGGAGTGGTAATCAGTAGTACTACTTTCCTAATACATGGCCTTTTCATATACTACCACTTAAATAGGTGATAATTTCACTTCTAGTATTTCTCTTTTGACATGAAGAAACTATGATCTAAAATATGTTAGGGGCTGTGGATGGGAATAACTTGCGCGCTTGTCGTTCAGACAGTGTTATTCATGTCTATTACTCTGCGCACCAACTGGGACAAAGAGGTATTACCAAATACTTTCTTTTTTGTTGGCTTCTTAGTCATCTTACTGCATGCATGCCCTATTGTTTTTAATCCGTGTTGTTGCTTAATTTTGTAGGCTCTGAAGGCCAGGGATAGGGTTTCCATTACTTCTCTACCTTTAGACTTGGCGACATCATGACACACACAGGATGCAATGTTTTCTCTGCCAGAGAGTTGTGCGGGGGAATAATGAAACGACTAAGAATTCGTCGTAAAAAGCAGTGCTTCGTCTCCATATCACCATCATGTGCCACTTCTTCACAGAAATAATAAAAATGTTTATTAGCTAGAATCTACCGTATATGTGGGTGGGGGTATTTCCGAGACTAGTTTCTTCACAAGAGAATATAATGGCAAGGAAATTTTCAATGATCGAAAGAACATGGCATCAAAGACAATTCAACGTGGAAAAGAAGTTAATGCCGATAGTGGGAGGTGTTCACTTGTATTTTAGCAAAGCGAGGAAGGGGTAAGATGTTTCTTTTTTGGACTGCTTGAAGGAGAGAGATGCTTCTTTCAAGAGATTAGGGCCCTTTTCCCATGAAAAAGGCCCATCTTCTAGGGTAATTTGATAATAGTGTGTTTTACTTTGCTTATTTACTTTGACATACTCCCTCTGTTCCATAATGTTATGGTTTAAGTTTCAGCTCATTGAAGTTACGTTGAAGTGAAACTAACCATTGAAGTTTATATCATTCTATGCATTCAAAATCTCAATTTGTTTGCCAAACTTTTGAACTGCGAGTAGTAATCTAAGAAAACACATAAATTAAACATATTCATGTTAGTACTATTCAAAGTTCATCCAATTTAGAATTACGGCTATATAGAGACTACCTTAACCGGAAACTTCTTGGGTGCCTCCCATCGATGAAACAAAGAGTAACTAATTTAATTAACATGTACTTCGCCAATTAAATATGCCTAGTGCAAAGCAAAGGTAGAATGGGGCCAAACTCGTCTTACGAATCTCACCACCACTGTGGTCCAGTCCAGCGCATGCACCTTGTGACCTTGAAATGTGCTTTTTCTACCTCGTATTTCATGTTTATGTCTAACTTATGTTGAATATATTGAGGTATATATATCTAACCAAGAGAACAGCCTTCTCCAACATGCATCGCACGTCGATCTCACCTTCATGCGTATAGTGCCTTCTCCAATGACACAAAGGCCATGCAACTTGTTCTTTTTCTGTATTATGATAGATTCATAATTTGAATAGTTTAGGACATTTGCATGCTCTTTAAAGTTATACCCTGAGATATTTAAACATAATGTTATTCCGCGTAAAAAGACATATTTCTTGACGAATCTAGTAATATCAAATTGATTTTTGTGATTTGGTAATTTATCATTATTATTATTATTGAAAGGAAAGTTGTAGAAAGCGCTATACAATGTTTTTTTTTCTTTTGAAATAATAAGAATCCAAGTTCAGGTCTATGAGGACTTGATCTTAGGTGGTTACTCATCACAAGAGAATGGTCTGACGAGATGTGTGTACGCGTGATGAGCTTAATGTTCTTTTCTTTCTTATTTACTCCGGGCCAACTTGCTTTCGTGTGACAATTGCACCTAGCACTACCATCCAACGAGGTCAGATCTAGCCGACTTGGCAATGGAGTAATTAATTTAAGTAGGCTCTACTTGGGCTCCTCGCTAGTTAAATATGCCTAGCACAAACCAACGGTAGGATAGGACCAAATACCAATGTTATATTTATTAGTACATATTCACATCACCACCGTCCATCGCATGTATTCATGCCATGGCGGTCCAGTCCAGGGCGTGCACCTAGATTTGAGTTTTCTCTTTTTTGCTACATCATACTTGATGCTTCTATATACCTGGCATCTTTTTTCAACATCAACAGGCGGAACAAAAAACTTTAATTCATTCGAGTAATAGCTATGTTTGAATTGTTAAGTTATTTGTCTATTATCAGTTTTTAACTATTGAGTTGTTTGGCTTGTTGATTGTTGAATTATTCATGCTTAATTTTTATTGTTTAATATCCATACATGGTTTGTCTGCGGACATGTCCGCGGACATATCGAGAAGGATATGTGACACTTAGACATTAGAGATGCCCTAAGAAACATCCCGACGATCATCTCTAGTTGCTGCATGGACTAGCACCTACTCGTTATATTTGAGATGCTAAAGAACAGGCCAGATATGAAATATGTGTGGAGATTTACTATGCACCGGAGCCTCAAATTTGTAGTCACATTGCTGTCAGAAGCTGATCGTAGTGCTAAAATTAGCATAAGCTCATCTGTGCTATATATAGGAATCGAAGTAGGATAGTAAACAGTTACTACTACAACTTCTTTTTGCATGTCATACTCTGGTCTTCTTCCTTAAAAAGTTAATAATTGTATTTTTATTTCTAGCAAGCTCAATCCATTGGTGTTCACATTGATTGTCGCCCGCCCTCCTCGACCTCGAGTGCAGTTTTCTACACAGCTGGCTCCCGGCTCATAGTTCAGTTTCAGATCTACTCCCTCCGCTCCTAAACATAAAACCTTTTAAAGATTTCACTACGGATTACATACGAATGTATATAGTGGAATCTCTAAAAGGTATTGTATTTTTCTTTGCATGGTAATATGTGTCTCATTGGTATCATAAACAACAAAGTACAAGTAACATAAAAGGCGACATGGCAAAACTGAAAAGATAGCAGAACATCTCTGAGCTTGACACCAACGTCCGTCACCTGCCTCCAGCACCACCACAACAGTCATCGAAGAAAAGAATGACGAATCACCGCCTCACCCGAGCTCAACGCAGCTCCATCGCTGATAAGCAGCTTTGCGGACTCCAAGGTGGCTCACCCAAAGTGAAGCCCTTGCCATCAAACTCCAGATCTGACACCCCGCCACGACTAAGACGCCGAAGGAGGAAACTAAACCTGCCATCCACGAACCACGAGCCCAGCACATGTTTCGTCTTCCAGATGTCGTCGATGCGGACCACAATCTGCATCAGCTTCTGAACTACCTCCCAAGCTCCGCGCCAACGATGGAGCAAACGGCGTCGTAACAGCGGAGCGGAGTGGGTAGATTAGTTTAGTAAAATACTACTACCTTTGTACACAAATACACGACGTTCGGAGTAGAAAACATCACCGTCGCATGCATGGACAAAAAGCAAAAGCGACAAAAAAGGGAAAAGAAATGGTGGCACCCTTGAGACGCGGCTGAGCACAAATCGTTTGTAAATTAGCAAATTATTTAGTTAATAATGGACGTGGACAAGCGCAAGTTGTGCCTCCGTGCACTCGTCGCAAGAAAATGGTCTGAGCAGTAGCAGGCCAGTATGCACAATGAATCAACAAACTAACTAAAAAAAAGTACGAGTATGCACGATGAGCTAGATCAATTAATCAACAACTAACTAATTTTCTTTCTTAATTACTCCTGGCTAGTAGCTTGCTTGCTTGTGACTGTTGCAACAAGCGCTACCGTCTAAACGAGGACGGATCAAGGGAACTTGCAACGCAACTTCCTGCTGGATGCCTTCCGTACGTCCTCGGTTCAGTATTGCATAGTGCAAAGCAATGGTAATTAAGATGGGATCAAACTCAATCTTGTCTTTTTGTCACGAACCTCCCCGCCACAATCTGCATCAGCTTCTGCATCACAATCTGCATCAGCTTCTGAACTACCTCCCAAGCTCCGCGCCAACGATGGAGCAAACGCCGTCGCAACGGCGGAGCGGAGCGGGTAGATTAGTTTAGTAAAATACTACTACCTTTGTACACAAATACAGGACGTTCGGAGTAGGAAACATCACCGTCGCATGCATGAAAAAAAAAGCAAAAGCGACAAAAAAGGGAAAAGAAATGGTGGCACCCTTGAGACGCGGCTGAGCACAAATCGTCTGTAAATTAGCAAATTATTTAGTTAATATAATGGATGTGGAGTTGTGGACAAGCGCAAGTTGTGCCTCCGTGCACTCGTCGCAAGAAAATGGTCTCAGCAGTAGCAGGCCAGTATGCACAATCATTCAACAAACTAACTAAGAAATGTACGAATATGCACGATGAGCTAGATTAATTAATCTCCTTGATTGATGTTTCTTTCTAAATTACTCCGGGCTAGTACTCCCTCCGTTTCAAATTACTCGTCGTGGTTTTAGTTTAAATTTAAACTAAAACCACGACGAATAATTTGGGACGGAGGGAGTAGCTTTGCTTGCTTGTGACTGTTGCAACAAGCGCTACCGTGTAAACGAGGACGGATCGAGGGAACTTGCAACGCAACTTCCTGCTGGATGCCTTCCGTACGTCCTCGGTTCAGTATTGCATAGTGCAAAGCAACGGTAATTAAGATGGGATCAAACTCAATCTTGTCTTTTTGTCACGAACCTCCCCGCCACCTCTCACCATCAATCACATGTATCGATGCTACAGTCAGTGGCGGAGCCAGAACTTTTGTGGAGCCTGGGCGAGTTTGAGTCTAATTGTTTAAACTGAAAATAAATATTGGATATTTCGAGGAATTGGATCTTTTCCCCAACTTTTCTTCTAACTTTGATCATTTGCTCCACCCCACCCCCGAGAATGACGGGTACGATGGGGCCGGGGGCCACTTGCCATTGAGACAAGCATGGGGCAAATCATCAAATCCCATGTAAAGTGGATATACAACATATAAAATAACACCAAACTTTCGAACGACAAATGCAAATAAATAATGTATATAGTAAAAGTATAAACACATAGCCCTATAAATGTAATTATAAAATAAACTACTCCCTCCAATCAAAACCACGATGCTAATTTTGGATCGGATGGAGTGTAATATATATAGTCGCGCTATTCGTGACCCTGGGTGAGGAATAGTTATTCTTCACCCCCTCTCTATTTTAATATCAATGAACCGTAATTTTACGTTCCGTAAATTTTGTCTTATTGCAGACGTAAAAAGAGAACGTAAGAAAATAAATAATCACCATAAAAAATATTTTATGTTATATAAATTACAAATGTAAAAACATAGTGTAAAATTTACATAAAATGTAATTTATCTGGTCTTCTGAACTTTTTTTTGCCAAATTTTATGCAGCGAATCAATATGACTGTAACTATTTGTATTTGAAACATAATTTATTTCTGAAATGATCGTAAGATTATCTCGGGTGAAGAATAACTTATTCTGCAATCTGGGTGATGAATAGTAACACTAGTCGCGCTATTCGTGACCCTGGGTGAGGAATAGTTATTCTTCACCCCCTCTCTATTTTAATATCAATGAACCGCAATTTTACGTTCCGTAAATTTTGTCTTATTGCAGACGTAAAAAGAGAACGTAAGAAAATAAATAATCACCATAAAAAATATTTTACGTTATATAAATTACAAATGTAAAAACATAGTGTAAAATGTACATAAAATGTAATTTATCTGGTCTTCTGACCTTTTTTTGCCAAATTTTATGCAGTGAATCAATATGACTGTAAGTATTTGTATTTGAAACATAATTTATTTCTGAAATGATCGTAAGATTATCTCGGGTAAAGAATAACTTATTCTGCAATCTGGGTGATGAATAGTAACACTATCGCGCTATTCGTGACCCTGGGTGAGGAATAGTTATTCTTCACCCCCTCTCTATTTTAATATCAATGAACCGTAATTTTACGTTCCGTAAATTTTGTTTTATTGCAGACGTAAAAAGAGAACGTAAGAAAATAAATAATCACCATAAAAAATATTTTATGGTACATAAATTACAAATGTAAAAACATAGTGTAAAATGTACATAAAATGAGTTAGTTGCGGGATGATGTATTATGGAACGAGTAAAGAGACTTGCCAGTAACGAGATTGAACTAGGTATTGAGATACCGACGATCGAATCTCGGGCAAGTAACATACCGATGACAAAGGGAACAACGTATGTTGTTATGCGGTTTGATCGATAAAGATCTTCGTAGAATATGTGGGAGCCAATATGGGCATCCAGGTCCCGCTAT
This sequence comes from Triticum timopheevii, assembly GCA_963921465.1. Taxonomy (NCBI): domain Eukaryota; kingdom Viridiplantae; phylum Streptophyta; class Magnoliopsida; order Poales; family Poaceae; genus Triticum; species Triticum timopheevii. The sequence continues at coordinate 674,373,625 of OY997274.1, forward strand.
TGGTTATTGACCAGAAACGTGTCTCGTTCATGTCTACATAGTTCTCGAACCCGTAGGGTCCGCACACTTAACATTTCGTTGACGATATAGTATTATATGAGTTATGTATGTTGGTAACCGAATGTTGTTCGGAGTCCCGGATGAGATCATGGACATGACGAGGAACTCCAGAATGGTCCGGAGATAAAGTTTGATATATGGGATAATAGTGTTTGATCTTCGGAAGGGTTCCGGATGTTTCCCGAAATGTTTGGGTACGAGAACACGTTATTTGGGCCAAAGGGGAAAACCCACAAGGTTTTTGGAAAGCGCAAAAGGAAGTTTTGCAGAGTCCAGGGGCCAGACGCTAGGGTCCCTGGCGTCTGGGTCCAGACACCGGGAACCCTGGCGTCTGGCCCTGGAGTCCGAGAAGTACTCTTGCCTTTCGGGTGAAACCGACTTTGTGGAGGCTTTTACTCCAAGTTTCGACCCCAAGGCTCAACATATAAATAGAGGGGCAGAGCTAGCACCAAAGACACGTCAAGAAACACCAAGCCGTGTGCCGGCAACCCCATCCCCTCTAGTTTATCCCCCGTCATAGTTTCCATAGTGGTTAGGCGAAGCCCTCCAGAGATTGTTCTTAACCAACACCGTCACCATGCTGTCGTGCTGCCGGAACTCATCTACTTCTTTGCCCGTCTTGCTAGATCGAGAAGGCAAGGACGTCATCGAGCTGAACGTGTGCAGAACTCGGAGGTGCCGTGCGTTCGGTACTTGGATCGGTCGGATCGTGAAGACATACGACTACATCAACCGCGTTGATAAACGCTTCCGCTTAGCGATCTTCAAGGTTATGAAGATACACTCCCCCTCTCGTTGCTATACATCACCATGATCTTGCGTGTGCGTAGGATTTTTTTTTTGAAATTACTACGTTCCCCAACACTTGTCAGGTGGGTCACGAATGGCACCCCGACGAAGTCAGCACGTGGCGGAATGATGTCTCATAATTTGCACACCTCCTCCTCGCTCAACTTCATTCTCTGAGCTACGATGGCATCACCGAGTGGGTCGTCATCATCCTCATAATCTTCTGCTTTGTTGACATAAATCACGGCCAGCTTGGGTCTTTCTGCTCTGACGGAGAAGCTGATCAACTCACCACTGGTGATACACATGTGGGCGATGAAACGGACCCATCCATATCCTCCGCATGCGTCATCTTTCGTCCTTTCTCGATCTCCATAGTGTAGGGGCCCCCAGGAGCCTCAAAGGACACAGAGGTTCCGGTCAGATTGTTGAATTCTGACCTCACATTGCATGGGACGATCTATGTACAAAAAGCAAAATGATATATACACGATGCATTAATGCCAATAACACTAAAAACAAGATAGTTGTTACTAGTTTCATATAATTTATTACCGCCGCATGAAGAAAACTAGACTCGAAGTAGATGTCGAACAGCGTGCCAGTTGCAAGGCTGCTGGCGCACCTTGACTTGCACCGTCGACATGGTGGTGGTGGTGGTGCCATTTCCCTAAATCAATATGATTAAAGGATTAACGATCCAAAAAGTAAACATAAAGTTTTCAATACACATCAGGTTTTGAATAATATACAAATCAGGTTCACATCATAGAGAATACACATGAGGTTCACATGGCAAGCAAACTAACAACTAAATTGTAGTTCAGTTTAGACAATAACCTAATAGAGATAATGTAACCCAAACAGAGCCTAATAATAAGATAAATGGCATATTGCCATTATTGCGCAAGCAGACAAGCAAAAGTAGTTCAATCCAGGGGGACACTTTATCTATTCCCACATCCAAAAGTTGAACCAGCTTAGAATCTTCCAAAACAGCACGACACAAGATTCACAAAACACAATAAGTAAACATCCATTCCACATTTGGCATCAGATGCGCAATAATTAAAACTATAAAAGACAAACACCCCCCTTTTCGATCAGATACAACTCTCTGTCTATCTGTGTTTTCTTTTTCTGAAATTTACCAAAAATGGGCTCACTAACAACATCAGATGGATAGCGATTTGGGTCCATAGGGGGCTTTGTCAATTTACACCCTGCTCCTTTGCCTAAAGAGGCATTGCAAAATTGACAAAGCCCCCTATGGAGAACAAGGAAGCAAAGTTTATGTACAAAGATTCAGTGCAGAAACAGAATTCACAAATGGCTGAAAATGTAGCCAACATTTTCTACTACAAAATATAAGCACCAGACTAAGAGGTAATACAAGGGAAGAACAATCGCACACATGGACGAAATATAATCATTTTTTTTGAAACGGGTGTTAGCATATATTCAAATGCGCACCATAACAACTTGGCAATTTGAGCATCACCACATACATATACTCTCTTCAACCTGAAAGAGTATCGAATCAAGCATTGATTTTTCCATGACACCACATAACAGTGAGGGCTTCTTGGTCATATCTTTATATGCATCAACAAAGAAGCTACTGGATCAAATTCACACATAGGGTAGCATTCACGACATAACCGTAGTGTCAGGAAAGAACCCCTCTCTAAACCCTAGAACACTAGGCACCGCCGCCGCCACCATTGCTCCAGGGGCAGCAGCCAAGAATTGAAACCCAAGTTTCAATTATATGTGCTAAAAGCCTCTACTTCTCTAGCTACTTCTCTCTACTCTCTCCCAAGTTTCGGCGAGCAACAAAAAGCATCTACTTCTCTCACCTAACCCCTCTCTCTACTCTCTCCCCAATCACGCGAGGAAACAAGCCTGGAACACGTCGCATCAAAGCACGGAGCCACCATGCAATCCCTAAATCCCAAAACATGGTGAGCCGCCGCGACAAATCGATTGGAGCCTAGCTAGTGTGGCGCGCGCAGGGAGGAGGAGATCGAGGGGGACTTACGGGGCTGGAGCGTCGGAGGAGGCGAGAGGCGACCGCGCGTGGTGGCGGCGCACGGCACCGTCGACGGGGGTGAGGCGGCCGGGGACGAACCCTAACCGCGGCGGCGGCGGCGGGCGGAGGGGATCGATTGTGAGAGTGAGGGGGTGCGGGGGCGCTCGGGCCGGTTTTCTTTTCCTCTAGTAGTAGCACTGGTTAGAGGCCGGCGCTACTGCTAAGCTCACCAGTTGTAGCGCCCGTTCAAAACAAACGCTACAGCTAAGTGGGCTACTGTTTTTGCCCTGGGCCCATGTAACAGTAGCGTGACTCAAGCTAACAAACGCTGCTGTTATATATTAGTAGTAGCGTGTTTTCTGCCCAGCGCTACTGGTAAATACTAGTAGCGTGGGGTCATAAATAGGCGCTACTGGTAAACTTATATCTATAAGCATTTTCCTAGTAGTGTAGGATTATTCTATCTTTTCAGTCTTGTAATGTTGGTGCTTATGTACCTTGTAACCGGATCTTTATTTTACAAATGAGACACGTATTACCATGAAAAAAAAGTAGACTATTACAAAGCCAGATTAATTGCGAAGATCCCATATTCCTAGGGAATAATACCATTCTTTTGAGAGGAACCGTGGAATAATACCTTCCATGGACAGAGCCCAAAGAGGAAGGAGAAAACTCGATCGAGACTGTTAATAAATCTCCATGTCTGTCCTGAGTCTTCCTGGAAAGGAATATGCTCCGCATATCTTGTTCCTACCTACATCCTCTTTTTGACTAAGCTTTACTCCTCCCCCGAAGAATTCTCTCCTTGGTTGCTTTGACCCAAAGTCCACGGCACCTCTCACAAGGACAAATCCTAGTACTGCAAGGATAATATAGTCAGTTCCCAGCTTCCCTCCATGCCAATTGCCATTGCCAACCACGGCAGGCAGCATATGCTTCAAATATTCCCAACTGACCAACCCCCTCCTTCACGCCATAACAATGTGGCGCCTCCCCACAACTCGACCGTATCTCCATTAAAGTAGCTCAGAGCTTGCATTTTTCCGAGCCAGAGCCTAGCCAAGAGGCGAGGTTGCGAGATGAAGTTCGGGAAGAGGCTCAAGAAGCAGGTGGAGGAGAGCCTCCCGGGGTGGAGGGACAAGTTCCTGTCGTACAAGCGCCTCAAGGTGCTCGTCCGACTCGTCTCCGGCTCCTCGCCGCACCGTGCCGTGGCAGAGGCCGCCTTCGTGCGGCTCCTCAACGACGAGGTCGACAGGTTCAACGCCTTCTTCCTCGAGCAGGAGGAAGAGTTCGTTATCCGCCACAGGGTACGTACATAACATGCCTACTGTTGGTGCCTTGGTGGAGAAAATATACTCAAGATGTAACTAAAACAATGTGCAGGAAGTAAGGGAGACGGTGAAGGCAGTGGCCGGCGAGGAGCTGTCAGAAGCGGAGCGTGCGTCGGAGATGAGGAAGGTGAGGAGAAAGATCGTGGATTTGCATGGTGAAATGGTGCTGCTCCTCAACTACAGCGCCGTCAACTACACAGGTCTGTTTCCCCCCTTCTGGCTTGATAATATGGAGTAGTACGGAGTAACATTTTTGGGCACGCTTTGACAAAATTTCTTGAAATTATTTGTTCTTGGTAGTATCTGAAGAAATTCAGAGCTTTACACTAACAGAAAACAGAGTACGCAACAAGCTCTGCTTTAATTTGTCTTACAAAAAAGCAACCGACGTGAATTGTACGATTTAACCTGCAGAGAATATTCTCTATTAAGCCCAATGGGTTAGTCAGTCGTACCATTTCTCCACACGACCAACTGGTCTTATGACTTGGCCAAGATCATTTAACATCTAGTGCTACACGTACGCTGCAGGGCTGGCCAAGATACTGAAGAAGTACGACAAGTGTACGGGGCGGCTGCTCCGGCTGCCCTTCATCGAGGAGGTGCTCAAGCAGCCCTTCTACACGGCGGAGCTCATGTCGAGGCTCGTCCGCGAGTGCGAGGAGACCGTGTTCGCCGCCGACAACAGTGGCGAACCGTGCACGAGGAAGCGCTGCACCGACACTAAGATGACTCCCATGGCAACGGAGCAGGGCATTTTAAGGAACACCGTCGCGGCGCTGGTGGCCATGAGGGAGCTCCGCAGTGGGAGCTCGACGTATGGACACTTCTCGCTGCCACCCTTGGAAACGGACACCACCTTGACGGAGCATGTGTCCATCCAGGTTGCCGATCTCGTTCAATCTGAGGCACGTGGTGTTGTTTTGAATGCCGCTTACGGGCGCCAGGTTATATGATACGAGTAACTCATCTTGCGGACCTTTTTATGGGTATAACTAGGTCTCAGTCGAGTGTTATAACATGTAAGAAAGGAAAAAGAAAAACTGAAAAGAAAATTTTGCACCGATCTCAATGTAAGGTGTGACGAGTACAACGTCGACTAAGACTTAACCAAGTTCCATTGGACTAAGATTTAGCAAGACCACCTTTTTATTCATTTAAAAAAGACACTAAAAGGTATCTTATACTATTTGATAATTATTAAGTAAAACAGTAGCACATACTGTACCAAGGAAAGACAACTAGACAAAAAAAGACCAACAAAACAAATATAATTACATCAAAAACCCTACTGTCCGTCTTTTCCCTCCGATTTTACACTGCTCGCTGAAGCTTCTATAAGTTTATCATTTCATTGTTTTTATCTATATGATCCTCTGCCACCATTATATATAGTGCCCAGCCGTATACAATCAGCTAGACTTCCAAACAAAACAACAGGTATCATTGTATGACTTAGGCGTAGCGAGCTAGGCGAGACATGAACAATGACGGCCAGTCTGTCTCCATTGGCACGGCTTCCGTAACCATGCCCGAGAACTGCTGGTCTGCCGCTTTGACAAAAGTAAAGAGACTGGTCGCTTGCTTCCTCGTAGTTCAATTGCAGCCTCGTAGTTCAATGCGAGCGATCGATTGATGGACGAGGATTTTTCTTTCGGTATTTGCTAAATCTGAGAAGTATGAAACTTTTGAATGTGGTAACGTGCGTATATATATGTACTATTAGACTTCGTATTGTAGCCCTACTGTGTAATCCATACCGTATTGGTATAAGACTTGTATGTCATCATTATATATACTAACAGAGTGGCCCGCTCGATGCGCGGGCTAGAATCTTTATATTTTTGTTCATTTGTCAACATGTGTGTACCTAAGTTATACTATTAGCTTGCTTCTTTTATTGATATTGCTTGCAAATCAAATATTCGACCGGTAGAAATGGAATGCTTACTGAAGCATATACATAAGTCACTCAACACAAATATTTGTTTAATAAATTATTCCTTTTAGCCATCAATACTTCCTCACTCATTAGTGATAATTAACTCAATACAATAACAATGAATTAAATTTCTCATAAATTTGTCCTTACTTGATGTATCAAATATTTTGTTGCATTACAATATTGGGAAGCGACGTAAATGGCTGCAAAGTTAAAGGTGCCTCTCATGTGTCACTTATATCATGATTATTTTCCTTGTAGATGGCTGCAAAGTTAACGATGGCTACAAAGTTAAAGGTGCAAAAGTTTAAGTATTTTTCATTAGGGAAATACATTTGAGACGAGATTCCACTATTAATCACTAACTTGAGCCGCTAGAAAAAAGTCATGGCTAGGAAGCTCACTAAAACCATTGAACCTGCATATTAACAACACCTTAAAACCTATCAAAGAACAACATAAATGTGGAATCTTCAGCATACAAGTTATGTTATGAGCATAACTACTTCTTTTATATCTAAGGATATATGAGAACATAGATCAACAATGTTCTTTGAGTAGCAGATGGTGAAGAACGCATGCTCGTGTTGATATTTCCATAGACCTATAAATGTCCAGTTGGATGCAAATTTAAGTGTGGAAAAGTCTAGACTTCAATCTGTTCTAGATGATCACTCCTAATCACAAATCGTAGCATAGATGCCTAGCTAGATGCCTAGCGAGAGAAACAAAATATAAATGAGTACCATGGGTATGTTTGATGTGGGCCACTCATTACTATCATCTACACAATGTTTAATGCCAGCCAGCTCATTATAACTATTAACACCAAATCTATCTATCTATCTATCAAAATAATGGTCAAAGAGAAAACAATTTGTCACTACTTGGTTACATGAAAACAAACTTCATGTTACACTAAGATCATTCCGCTTAGACCTGCTAGATACGTGTCTACATATGCTAAGTGTAGTGATACACCGATAAACTAAATCAAAATACAAGTTGTGTCTAAATCCCTACATGGTAGCTGGCAGAATTGAAACACCCACTTAAAGTGTAGACATTTTTCTTATTTCCTAACATTGGCGAACAAAGACACAATAGACGGTCTGACCGATGTCATATCTCAGGAAGAAAACAAACTGATTTGGCAAGGGTACATGCTATTCAAGGAAACGCATACTTGTATATTCATACAATTTTAGTTAAAAATAACAGTGCTACATTCATTTGGCATGTTCAACCTCTATCAACATTTTGTTCACTCATGTTTAGTTATATACATACCACAGTATTTCAAGATATAGTTATTTTATGCTTTAAAATCTCTTGTGCACTGCATGGGAATATATATATATATATATATATATATATATATATATATATATATATATATATATATATATATATATATAACTTAAATTACAGTATGGACTCCTTTGATCGAACCGCTAAGTAAATTGATACCTCAATCTGAAATAATGGAGCCATATTTTACACACGGGCACGTAAAAGGAGGAGATGGTACCTCATGAGAGCTAACTACTCCATACTTGTTCAGCTCATGGCCATACTGTATTTACATGATATATTATGCTCTGACTAAGTACTTCACTCCTTGCAATTAGCCTGACTTAAAAATAGTATGAACACTAATATCCTCCAAAAATCTTGTGTCAAATAAGAAATGTAATAATTGTATGATATTATCTTAGAACATGTTATAACTATGCTGACACTGAGTAAAGATGTGACAGCGTATATATCTTCGCAAGTAGTTGTCCATTACAATGTAGATATGCATGTAAATAATTCTGAATTAATTAAAAGGTGGGTAGAAAATGTGCAAGTACTATTATAGAATTATAACATGAGAAAAAAACTGGATGCTACATCTTTGTAAGACATAGTTGCTACTGCAAAGGTCTACCGTGCGGGATGCAGAAGGAAACAAACCCCTGAGAGAGGAAAGCCCGTCGTTAAGAACATGTTTCTCATATCATGTACCCATCTTTGACAAAACACAGAAAACTTCATGGGACAACTAATCATACAAACGCTAGCAAGCATTCATTTTTATAGATTACACTGGGAGAAACTAATGTTACGTTGCAGCAGCACATGCACAAATATAGAACCTTTGCTCCTAGCTAATGTATCAATCATCTCATACAGGCATATATTTGCGGTGTGATGTATAAACATGCAAATTTAAAACCAAGTATTAGAGAAACGACAAATCCATTATTAACTTAAACTGAAGGTGTAATACGCTAAGCTAAGATGCACATGTCCAGCCTTCATGTACGACCACTCATCCTTCATGGTAGTAAAGTGTGCACATAAAGATGTAAAAAGCAAAAGATGTTTGCTTAGAGAATCTAGCAGTATTACACTCACTGTAAATAAGTAAGTTCAGACTTTTGCATGATGCTAATAAATTATCTATGGATGAGCATATCATGCTTCTCCAAAGTATTTAAAATCATCGACAACCCTATTTACTATCATTTTAGAATGGATGGACTTTTTAAAATCCCATCTCGTTCACTTTGAAATTAGTTTTACACTTCTCCTTCGCACTCTACTTCGAGCTAGCTATTGCCAAAGAAAAATTAAGGCAAACAGGGATGCAAGCACCATACACACATGTGTGTGTACTACAGTTCCCTTTGGAGGCTGACCACCGATCCACCGTGAACTTGCATCACAACGTCATCGGTTCTGAACATTATGAGTACCATAAGATTTCGGTGGGGTTAGGGTGGCACGATGCAACTCAAAACGGGCCGGGTTTGGGTCAGCCTACAGAAGCGCTGCAAACCAAGCGTAGACGATGTTGTATAAAAAGATCAATCAGCTTGCGTTAATCAACTATTGATTGAGTCGACTAAAAGATGATTTTGTGCATGTCTACCTGAACGGACGAACATTGTGGTGCCAAAATTACTTCACTCCTTATTGCTGGCTTGAAAGATCGTTATGCACTTTCCTAGCACCGCAGTTGGGGTGTAAAGCATTTTGATGCTGCTGGTCGTCTAAAATAGTTGAAAATGGTATGCCGGCGCCATGATCAATTGATACACTGCAACCATGATCCATATATCCCTCGTTTCTTCTCAAGTATCATGTGTGGTGCCCAACAGTCAACACATAAGAACAAGAAAAGATTAATCAGATACATATATATCAGAAATACATACATGATTTACTCCAGACGAATTAAAAAGGAACCAAAGGTGCTTACATACCAATTTCTAGTTGTGTACGTGTGCATGATGTCTTTAAGGCAGTGTACGTACCAATTTCTATCCCTGGGCTGTGTACATCTTGGCGCAGGGCACCAATGAGCATGCAGGACTGGATCCGATCGATCTGATCTGCTGCGAGCTGCTGCTGATATGTTGGATTTAGGGAACTGTCAGCGTTGGTGCAGCATGTCTCGTAGAGGAGATATGTAATGGCATGCATGCCGAGCAATGGATGATTTAGGGATTCATGTGTGCGGGGGTAGATGTCGTAGGCGTGCATGTCAGATGGGGCAGCAAAATTGAATCCGTACATGCTCATGTGCATGCACTGGGAGGAGTTCGACCTGCAGATGGGCCGAGGGCAGTGAGTCAAATAATAAATTGGCATGTCTTGCAAGGTCTGATTTGAAAGGATGATCAGTTCGATGGATGGATGTATCATGTAGGTGTTTGGTGAAGCAGAGATGGAGAAGTACACCAACCAAATTCTCATTGCATGTTTAGATTAAAAAATCTGGATAGGCAAGTGACATGGGCGCCTTGGCGATAGTGGCTAGAGGAGAGATGGCATGGAGAGGAAGTAGTACCTCCGAGAGGAAGGAGACCGATTAGGTATCTGAACTGTTGCGGCGGCCGTCGGCAGAGGATCAACGTGAGAAAGAAAATAACATGAGTAATGAAGGGGCATGGGCACGCAACTTTTGGGAGAGAATAAGCGTATATGCATGAAATAGATCTATCGTGGGAGAGATGTTTTTTTTTTTGACAGCATCATGGTAGAGAAGATAATACAATAGAGTTGTTGACATGTTTTTTTTACGTAATGGCAGTGGTGGGTAATTTTGACAGGAGATGGTATTGTTGGTTTTTTTAGATTTAATGTGGATCCAATGGTTGTGATTTTCTAATGTTCACAATTAAAGGTCAGATGGTACTGATTTTTATGGGATTTCTAGCTTAATTCTCTATTTTCTGGTAATCCCGCAAAGTACTTTTTATATATAAATAGATGTGATAGGCCACCCCATAGAAGGTTGAGCTAGTTCCCCCAAAACCTACGTTTTATACGGTATCGAGTCTAACATAGGTCCTACACCCCACCCCACTGCCGCCGCCGCCGAAACCCTAAACCCTAGGGCCGCGCCGCCGGTGCCATGACTGCTTCTGCCTCGGGCGCCGCCAGCTCCGGTTCGATCCCCGCGTCGCTTGCCGCCCTCCTCAACCTACCACCCTATCCCCTGGCTCCGTCGGTGCCCCAGTTCTTCGGCACCACTGATGTTGGCTCCATGTTTTCGGCGCCGATCCCGCTACTGTCGCCCCGCAACCACGGCTCTTTCCGCGCCACCCGCGGCCTCCACCGGCTCCTCCTCGACACTCGCCATCATCCCGGCGGCCTCGGGGGAGGTACTTCCCGCGGTGCCACCCGCGACCTCGTTCCCGGCCCCGCCCGCAGCTACGATGCCACCCGCGGCCTCGCCGTCACCCGTGGCGTCGGTCGCTGCCGTGGTCCCTGTCGTGGCTCCGCCGCCCATCGCTCCTGCTGCTGGCGTCATCACGCCCACCGGGCCGTTCCACTTCAACAATTTGATCGCCATCCGCCTCACGCCGGACAACTACTTGTTCTGGCGCGCCAAGGTCATACCGCTGCTCCGCAGCCGGTCTTTCCTAGGGTTTGTCGATGGTTCACTACGTGTCCTCCGCAGGTCATCCCTACCGTCCACGGCTCGGCCATCAACCAGGAACACCGTATGTGGGTGCAGCAGGATCATGCGATCCTCTCTGCCATCCAGGGTTCCCTCGGCGATGGGCTCGCTAGAGTCTGTCTCTTCGCAGCCACCTCCATGGACGTCTGGACGACCCTGGAGCTCACCTTTGCCCAGGTCTCTACCTCCCGCTCGATGGCCCTTAGCAGCGAGCTCGCCGACATCAAGAAGCTGGACTCCTCCGCCACGACCTACTTCAACAAGATGAAGGTGCTGGCGGACACGCTCACCTCTATTGGTCGGCCGCTTAGCGACGAGGAGTTCGCTGGCTTCGTCATCAAAGGCCTCGACGCCGAGTACGACAATCTCGCCGAGGCCGTTCACAACGCCAAGCCAGCGATGCCTTCTCACGAGCTCTACTCACGCCTCCTCTTCACCGAGCAACGCATCGAGGCTCGTCGCTCCTCCGCCAACATCACCGCCCAGCTGGCGGCCTTCTGGGCTTCCCGCGGCCAGCGCCCCCTGCATCGACTCTGGGTGGAGGCCCTAACACTCGGGTGGTGTGCCAGCTGTGTGGTCGTGAACGCCATGTCGCCTCCAAGTGTCACCGCCGTATTCAGAGGAGCTTCCTTGGCATCGGCAACGATGGAAAGGGCAACGAGCGCCAATTTGCCATGGCAGACTTTGGTCCCCCCGCCGCCGCCCCAGCTACCCACATTGCTGCCACCCCGGCTGCCCACATTGCCGCGAAGGGCAAGGACCCGCGGATCGAGCAGGGATACACACCATCCTACCCTGTTGATCCAGCCTAGTACATGGACACCGGCGCCACGGATCACATGACGGACGAGCTCAACAAACTCTCCACCTACCAGCCCTACTACGGGCACGATCATGTTCACACCGCCAATGGTGTAGGTATTGCCCATCTCTCACATTGGCCAAGCATCTCTTTTAACTAGTCATCCCTATAGGGAGCTCCATCTTCGTAATGTTTTACGGGTACCCTCGGTGACTCGTAATCTTTTATTTGTCCCTAAGCTCACCCTTGATAATCATGTCCTATGTGAATTTCACCCTTTTTAATCTTTTTGTTAAGGATTGAGCAACCCAGGACGTTCTGCTTAGTGGCCGGTTGAGCAACGGCTTGTACCGTTTGGAGGATCCATCCGCCCCGTGCGTCTTCAGCGGTGTTCGTGTGTCGCCTTCCTAGTGGCACTCTCGCTTTGGTCACCCTGCCACACCCATCGTTCGCCACATAATCCGCCGCCATGAGCTGCCATTAGTGTCTAGCAATAAAGAGATTTCCGTGTGTGATGCCTGTCAACAAGGCAAGAGTCATTAACTACCTTTTGTTTCATCTACTATAGAAGTAAAGAGTCCTCTTGAAATTGTGTTTTCTGATGTGTGGGGTCCAACACAAACAACTGTTAGTGGTCACAACTATTATGTCAGTTTTGTTGATGCCTATAGTCGCTTCACATGGCCTTATCTTCTTAAGCGCAAATCTGATGTGTTTGATATATTCATTCAGTTTTAATTGCATGTTGAACGTCTACTCAAGCATAAAATTATCCATGTTCAGTCAGATTGGGGGGGGGGGGGGCGAATATCGCAACTTCAACACTTTCTTTAATAAGCTTGGGATCTCTCATCGTTTATCATGCTCACATAGACATCAGTAGAATGGCGTGGTTGAGCGCAAACATTGCCATATAGTTGAGACCGGCCTCACACTTCTTGCTCATGCTTCTATACCTTTTCGTTTTGGAGTGATGCTTTCGCTACCGCGTGTTTTCTCATTATCAGATTACCTACACGTGTTCTTAATATGAGAACTCCTATTGAGCTTCTCTTGGATGAAACTCCTGACTATACCTTTTTTAAGGTGTTCGGGTGTGCCTGCTGGCCTCATCTTCGTCCTTATAATGATCGCAAACTTGCGTTTCGCTCCAAAAAGTGTGTGTTCTTAGGGTATAGTTCTCTCCATAAAGGCTACAAGTGTCTCCATGTCCCAACCAATCGAGTCTACATATCTCGGGATGTTGTTTTTTATGAGAACGTCTTCCCCTTTTATGCCATGTCTCAGTCATCCATCAGAGCACCATCTATGCATTCATCTCCTCTTATGCCTGGCCAATTTGAAGACATTGCATATTCACCTGTGTTGTTACCTAATCATGGTGCAGGAACTAGACGTGGAGCTCGCCTGGAACTCCTCCCTGATGGACCCACTACGTCGCCTGTGGCGCACATCGATCGGCCGGTGCATGTACATGCACCGCCTCCCGCCCTCGACCCCGCCCCAGGAGCCCCGTCTCCAACTGCGACTGGGCCGGAGCCCATGTTGGCTACTGCGACCTCTGAGCAGCCTACGTCGCCTCCTCCTCCCTTGGACTCCCCTCCGCCGTCGCCACCGCCATCCGCGCGGGCGTCCCTGCCGCCTACTTCGCCCGGGTCCGCAGCGGCTCTCACGCCGTTGGGGCCTACGTCGCCTGGCCCGCTGTCGCCCGGTCCGCCGTCACCGGTCCTTCTTCGCCGGAGTCCCCTGGACCGGCCTCGCCTGCTCTGGACGTACCGCCGGCCCCGGTGTTCGCTGCTCCGTGGCATCCACACACACGCAGTCGCAGTGGCATTGTTCGTCCCAAGGAGCGCACCGATGGCACGGTCACATATCTTGCTGCTTGCCTGGCTCATGCAATGGATGATCCAACCGTCTCACCACGCAGTTATCAAGCCACTATGAGTATTCCACATTGGAGGGCTGCTATGGAACAAGAATATCATGCTCTTATGAAGAATAAGACCTGGACACTTGTTCCCCCCTCCGTCTCGCGTCAACATCATTGATTCAAAGTGGGTGTTCAAGGTGAAGAAACATGCAGATGGTTCCATTGAGCGCTACAAAGCGCGTCTCGTGGCTAAGGGATTTAAACAGTGTCAGGGACTGGACTATGAGGATACATTCAGCCCAGTTGTCAAGCCCACCACTATTCGACTTCTTCTGTCTCTGGCAGTTTCTCGTGGATGGTCTCTCCGTCAGCTTGACGTATAGAACGCATTCTTCACGAATTGCTTGAAGAAGAGGTTTACATGAAGCAGCCACCTGGATTTGTTGATCACACTCAACCTTAGCATCTCTGTCGTCTGACGAAGGCTATATATGGACTAAAGCAGGCTCCTCGTGCCTGGCATGCTCGCTTGGTTTCAACACTACGCACTCATGGATTCATTCCTTCGACACGGCTAATACTTCACTGTTCTTGTTCCAGCGACCGAGTGTGACCATGTACCTCGTAGTGTACATGGATCATATTGTCCTGGTGAGCTCCTCTCCGACGGCTGTTGATGCTCTTGTGACTGCACTTGGTCGTGATTTTGCAGTTAAGGATTTGGGCCAGCTTCATTTCTTCCTGGGTATTGAAGTCGCTCATCAGTCTCGTGGCAGTTTGGCTCTCACCCAGAAGAAGTACTCTCTCGATCTCTTGTGCCGTGCTGGTATGCTCAAGTGCAAGACATCGCCTACGCCCATGTCCTCCACTGACAAACTTTCAGCTGCTGATGGTGCTCTTCTATCTCCTGAGGATGCTACTGAGTACAGGAGTATTGTTGGTGGCTTGTAGTATCTGACGATCACGTGACATGATCTCTCTTTTGCGGTTAACAGGGTTTGCCAGTATCTTCATGCACCTACTGATGTATGCTGGTCTGCTATGAAGCGCATACTGCATTATGTGTGTCTCACTGTCTCCTTTGGTCTTCACCTGCACCCCAGTTCCTCCGGAGTTCTTTTTGCATTCTCTGATGCTGATTGGGCTGGGTGTCCAGATGACAGGCGATCTACGGGGGGAAATGCTGTGTTCTTGGGTCCTAATCTGATTACCTGGAGTGCACGCAAGCAAGCCACTGTTTCCCGCAGCAGCACAGAAGCTGAGTACAAGTCGGTTGCCAATGCGTCTGCCGAACTTATATGGATTGAGTCCCTACTTCGAGAGCTAGGAGTTGCTCAGCCACATCCTTCGGTCCTTTGGTGTGACAACATCGGTGCTACGTTTCTGTCATCAAACCCGGTGTTTCATGCACGGACTAAACACATTGAAATTGACTATCATTTTGTGAGGGAACGTGTTGCACAGAAGCTACTACAAGTCAGGTTTATCACTTCAAAAGATCAACTTGCAGACATCTTCACCAAGCCTCTACATTCTTCCATATTTGAGGTCTGTAGGCGCAATCTCAACCTCCTAGATACTTCAGGAGTGAGCTGAGATTGAGGGAAGGTGTTAGACTTCGTATTGTAGCCCTACTGTGTAATCCATACCGTATTGATATAGGACTTGTATGTCATCATTATATATATGTGGTAAGCCACCCCATGAAAGGTTGAGCCAGTTCTCCCAAAACCTACCTTTTACATGTACACAGCCTCGTGTTAGAGAAGATAACGATGGGCTCCATATCACATGCGTTTCTCCCTAACAATCCTATCTCTTCACGGTTAGAACTTTGTGTAGTAGATTCTGTGGCTTGTTTAACCCGTGATCGGATCTAAAGATTAGTTGAGATGTACTAGCTCCCTCGGTAAAATGATAGTATCGCCACGTTTTTGACTACTTGGATATATACACCACGCATGCAATGGAATACAATGCGTTGAGCAATTCCCAAAGTATCTGTTTTGACTTGATCCTAGAACCCTAAAAAACCTTACGGTGCTCCTTCTTCCCTCCCCACGATCAGGATCTCCAGCGGATCACCTTCTTGATACTCATTGTATTATTTTTGTCATGAATACCACCAATATACAACAAATTGTAGGTACAATATACACACACATCAACAAAGCTTTGGTATTCATCTGGATACCAAGGACCCGCCCCTGCCTCTCTGTCATGGCGTTCCAGCCAGCTCGACTGCATGGCTGACGCGCTGCAGCGACCAAGAGATGCTCCTCGCCTTCATCAAATGGGTTGAACGATGAGTTTGACAATCGCTTTGCCGCTCTCACCATTAATCCGGCCGGCCTGACCTTCGCACGCACTCGCTTGGATCTTCTCCAAGAAGACCGCCGCCTCTCTAAATGTTTTTCTCCAGCTGTTCGCGATGGCTCCTCTCGCCGGTGCCCCCTGCTCCCCTTGCCCCATGCTTGGCCCCTTAGCCCGCACAGCGCCCTGCTGCTCCTGCACCAGCCGACACTCGCAACAATAGGAACCAGAAGAAGAACATCCCACTCCTCCGGCGCCCTTCATAAACACTGGCTCTTACACCCTATTTAAAACCGGTTCGCTACAGTGAAGCGGGCGTAACAGTTTTCGGTTTGATACAGTACCATGCCGCTACAGTGCATGTCTCTCCACAGTGTTTCGCTAAATGGGCCTGCCGGGTCGGATCGCGCATGTGCGAAGGTGCAGCTGTTTGACGCACGCAGGCGTGATATTCAGGACCACACGTGTTAAACCGAACCCATCACGGCGACATCACACTGCCCTTTAATAGTAGTGATGAAATAGAACAGATAGAAGATCCTCTACCAGCAGTAACATAATGCCAGACCGTATACAATCAGCTACACGTCCAAACTAAACAGCTGGAAGCACCTTTCAAAAGAAAAGAAAAAACTGGAAGAATGTCACGATATGGAGGTGCCAATGGCAGGTATGACTTGGGCGTAGCGAGCTAGGCGAGAGATGAGCAATGCCGGCCAGTCTATCTCCATGGGCACGTCATCCATAGCCATGGGCGATAACGGGCCTGCCGCTTCGCCCCCCGACCCAGTCAGTTTCATTGCTCTAGAACAGGGCCAGTCTCCTCCAATGTCGTCACCTTGTTTCCAGGTTTCTTGGCAGAAGTGTTTTTCTCCCTGTTTAATGTAGTAGCAGAGTAACGAGACAGTCCCACCGACAGCGGCTAGACGATAACAGCCGGTTATAGGTAGAATCGTCGGCGACGGGAACGAGAGCTTTGTCAAGGTGAGGCGCCCGTTCTTGGCACTCACGTCAATGGTGGAAAACTGGAGATAAGCAATGTCGTCATTGTAGGACATGGACGCATAGAGCCAGCTCACCACGCCGTCGCACACGACCGCGTCTTTCCAGTGCCGCCAGCAAAGATCGATGGCTCCCGTGAAGCACTCCGTGTGCGTCGTCCAGCTCGGCTCGTCGGATGTGAGCGTGTGGAGATCGCACTGCAGCTTCTGGGTCTCCGGGTCCTTGAAGTTGTTGACAAGGCCCATGGCCAGCACCTTGAAGAAGCGGGTCGAGTTGTTCGAGGCGTCACAGTCCTCGCCGGTCAGGATGGCGTAGACGTAGCGGGTGAAGGCTGAAGACCTGTTCTCCAGTGGTGGGAGCACGTCGCACGTGCCAATGAGCACGTTGCACGCGGCCAGGCGGATGCTGTCGCTGACGCAGGTGACCGGGGCCAGTCGCACCAGGAGGAAGCCCCCGCGGGCGACGAGCAGCTTGGCGCCGTCCAAGAGGCCGGCCGCGGTGCCGCGGACGAATGAGGTGAGGGACCGGCGGCCAGAGCCGAACGCGGATCCTGCCGTGGGGTCGAACACCGGCGGCGCGCACGGACCGGCCCCGTCCCGGTCATCGTTCTGATCTCCTGCTTGGCACCGTTGCTGGGTGAAGAAGCCGACAAGGACCTCCGGCAAGCGGAGGCCGAGGAACGAGGGGTTAGTGATGAGGTAGCACCACCGCTTGCACGCTGCGGCGCACCGGAACAGGGCGGCGACGTCCATCACGGCCACGCGCGACAGAACCTCGAAGAGCACGTCGTCCGGGAAAGAAATAGGAGGCGCCGGCGTGTCTTCCATCTTCTTTAGCTGTGTGTATGTATGGATACGACCCAGATCAGGTTGGTCAGCGGGACACAACGGCATCAGCGCGACGATCGATCGATCGATGGAGGTAGTACGTGCGTATATATGTAATACAAGAGCATCCATATATCTTCACGTGTCGCACTCTTTTTCTTCTCCTTCTCCGGCTTGGACTCGATCATCTTATAGGAACCATGCGTTGTTAGCTGGAACAGGCTAGGGACCAGGTGACTAAATTTACAATTGGCCAGTGATAGGCGCCTGCCGGCCAGTTGGCGTGCTAGCCGTTGGATGCGCCCCGCATAGCCATCGGATCACGCCGTTCCCCCAACGCTTCTCAACCTCGTCCGCCTTTAGATCTGAAGAAAAGACCGCATGTCCTGCCAGACTGCTGCACGGGCTCCTCCATAACGCATCGTAGCAGGATGGCAGAGTGGTCTGAACTCGGCGTCAGAAGGTGCTGCACGTTGGCCTCAGAGAACATGTCACGCCAAATGTTGCTAGACACGGCACGATCAAGTCGAGCTTTAACATTTGCCCGGCCCGCACGACGGTTATCATAAGTGTAAGGCAGGCCTGCAAAACCGAGATCACCTAAACCACAAACCTCAAGAACATCACGAAAATCAATCATGTGACCTGCTGAGCGTGGTGTTTCAGAGAAATGCTCGAAGCTCCACATGACCTCGTTAAAGTCACCAGCCACGACCCAAGGCATGTCAGCTTGTTGGTGAAGATCACGGAGGAGGGACCACATGTGATGACGGTCCTCCGTCCGTGGCTCACCGTAGACGCAGGTAAGCCTCCAGGGTGGCTCGCCCACCGCCGCAGTCACATATGCATCAATATATCTTTCATTAATATCTTTTACATCGACGATCAACGACTCATGCCAGTACAAAGCAAGACCACCACTACGACCTACGCTATGACAAGCATCAAAACCACTTAACCTAACCTAGCATGGTACCTCTTCATTTTATTTTTTGGCTGCCTAGTTTCACAAAGAAAAACGATACTAGGGGAATGAGCCTGGACTAGACTCACGAGATCACGAACTGTCCGGGGGTTCCCCGCCCCCCGGCAGTTCCAACTTAAAATATTCATTGCTCCTGACGGGGCTCTGTTGGCCCCGTCAGTTCACCGACGGCCGCTGGGTCGGTTGCCTCCATAGTGCTCACCTCCATCTACCTCTCCTGGCTCGTGGACACCCCTCCATCCACAGCATGTATGTCTTGTCCACCCTCCGTTCTTCTTTTCTTGGGTGTACGTGCATAGAGTGGCGGAGCGTGACCAAAATACAAGAGGGGGCCAACTTCATCAAGAAGCACACAATATGCATGAAAAACACACACTAAGTGAGATATGTCTTCTACTTTTCCTATTTTTGAAATCAGCGATTATATCTTGGCAACCAATTTTTTTGTGCAATTTCTTGTTCTATTTGTAGCAGCAAAACTATCTGCAAAAAAATCATCTTCCATTGTGTTGTGCAGCCTTGACTTGATAATCTTAAGCTGGAGAAAAGACACTCGGTTGTTAACGGAGAAAGCATGCTAAGTTGATAATTTTTCATTCATATATGTCACCAGCGCTAGAGCATCAGGAGCTAAAGGAGATTTATGTATTTTCTCATCCCCTTTTCTTCTAGAAAAAGACTGCATCTTCCGGTTGTTTCCCATTGCTACCTAAACAGAAAAATTATAAAGGAAAAATTGTGACAGAGCTGCCATGCAGCTAGGCATTAAAGTTACAGAACATCTCAATTCGTGGTGCTCTGTCGTATGCATGGCTGCAAGGGCTGTAGGCGGTCTGCTGCAAGCCTCCAACCACCGAGAAGCTGACGACTCGGCCGGCAGAAGGGGATAAAAGTTTGTGCATCAGCAGCCGCCGCTGTCGTCACGGGATCAGGTCGCCGACGCCGGACAGGGGTGCATGGAGGGTGGGGATGGGGAACGAGAGAGCTAGCGGAAGCGTAGACTCGCATACGAGAAGAGACGAGGTGCTGGGCCAGAGTAGTAAGTATACCTAGTAAAAAATATCACTTTGGAAAGGGGGGGTCGTAGCCTAGTTTCATCTCCACGACGCTCCACCAGTGGTGCATATATGTTGGCTGCTGTAGCTGCATGTTGTTCCTCAGCCATACCCTTGTTGCAACCTGACTTGGACTTCCTTAGTTCAGCCAACAACTCATCAACAGCTGGGTTACCCGTTGCACGATCAGCAGCATACTCCTCCGCCGCACCCGCCGTCTTCATCTGGTTCCCAAACGCCAGTGTTTGCAGCCGCGGATTGAGGCGCCCAGCAGCCACGGATCCAATTTAACTCGAACGCTGGAGATCACATGGCTGATATAAGGACCATAGGAAGGTGGCGGTGTGAACACAGCAAGCACGAGGTCTTGGTCTTTCAACAACTAGATGATACTCACGTGTTGCTACATGAATTATTTGCAATGTATTTCAGCGAGATTTGGTTAACACCATTAAATCGGTAACAAGATGACTGAAACTGAAAACACATATAATTTGTTGTATCTGATTATTGTAATGTTGAGAAATATTCACTGATTCCAAAAAATGTCCGTGAAAAACATAAAAATGTTTAACAATGTAAAGAATGTTCTTGCTGTTTAGAAAATGCTTAATGCCATTAAACAAGTTAACAATGTGTAATTGGAAAATGTTGCTGTGTATTCAAAAGTGTTCAAAACATGTATTTTTTTTTAAAAAACTAGATCATATGTTCAAAACATGTATTTAACAAACGATAGTAGTGATTCGCAAAAAAAGAAGACAATAGTAGTAATCCTAACAACATTTGATAGTGGTAAATAAACGGAGCAGATGCCTCACGACGCTCTTCTACAATGTGCTGGTCCTACAATGTTACGCGGAGTCCTAGTGGGGCGGCGGAGATGGAGGTGGCGCCGGCGAGTATAACGGGTGCCGATTATAACGACGTGCAGTTGGCGGCGGCGACACTAGCATGGTTACTAGCTAGAATAATTAAAATATAAACAAACAACTTCACATAATATGAAATGACTCAAGTTTACTCAAACCAATGGTTATTTAACCATGTTTTATATTGTTTAGAAACTATTTGGTGCATTTGAAATCCAAATGCAACTTCACGTTCCTGAAATGAAGGTGGTCCTAGCTTTGGATCAACGAAAGTGGGTGGAGGCACCAAAGCCATTGGAGGCGAGACACATTGTTTGTCTCTTTTAAGTTGCGTTGAGAGTTTGAGACGCTTTCAGCTTTATTGGCGTTTACGTTTGTTTTGTTGGGTTCTACGCCATGTTAACGGGGATACACGTGCCATCAGGCCAATTTAAAGACCACAAGCGACAACCTATATCATCGCTAAGTGTCCTCCGGGCTAGTTAGTGAGCCTCCTTGTTTGATCATCCCATCTCATGGGTAAAGGAGATAGCTTCAAACACTGCAGTTAGAGGAACTCCAATAGCTCTTGTATCCCTAAAAAAACTACCATTTACGGGAAGTTGGAGCAAAAAAAAGGCCTCCAACCTTTCCCGTAAACCCGAATTTTTTTACAGGTCCAGTATAATCACCTTCTCGGTCCTTCAAGTTTAGGGAAAGATGACCTACTCGTATAGTTTTGGTGGCCGGATAACTGCATGAAACTTCACGAACGTAACGCCGGACCGCTGTGAGAACGCCCAGCGCCATCGCCGAAGGCCCACATCACAGTGCGGACGCTTCCGCCCCACCTCCTACCCTGCCCACGAGGCCGGCCGCCGTCACCATTGCTCTTGTGTGCCGGACCGCCTTGCGTCGCCGCCACCGCCCTGCCTCATTTCGTATCCTGCATGCGAGGTTTGCCGGCCGCCACCACGCTTTGCTACACTGCCGCACCGTGGGCTGGACCACCCAATGCCGCTGCCACCCCTACCCCGGCTACTGCTCTGCCCGCGAGGCCGTCTGGCCGCCGCCACGCGTCGCCACCACCACCGCCACCATGTGATGCCATCGCCACCACACCTATGCGCCGTCACCACACGCTGCCTTCGCCATGCACCTCCGTCAGTGCGCTGCCACCGCTCACCGTCATGCCTCTATGACTGACTTGCGGGCCCTATGCTTTTATTTGGAGTTTTTAAATTGAAAATGGAAAAGTAAAGATTTTACAGGATGATGATTACGGGAGCTAAGAAAAGTGACCTTCAATAAATTTCACTTAAATTTGACGATCATCCCGTAAAAGTGGTTTTACGGGAATTTTTTAGGGGTTGCAAGTTTGCAACACATAAACGAGTCTGCTTTTGAAAACTGTATTTTTTGAGACGATGGTTTTGAAAACTTTCCCACCACGTAAGTACGTACTGTGGTACGAGCTGGGCCTGAAATCTCGACAAACGAGAAATAAACTGGGCTGTGTACTGTGCCGCGGGCTGGGCCAGTACTCTCACAAGAATTCCGGCCATTCGCTCATAATATAGAAAAGAAGAAGAAATCCGATGAATTTCGAGGCATTGTTCACGAGTATAGGAGCTCGAATTTCGAGGCTCACAATCTCGCTAGGCATGCACTTTCTTTAGAGTTTGGTCGTCATGTTTGGTTAGGCCAACCCGGAGAATTGAATTTTATTCCTGTAAATGTTGGGACAGTTTGAATAAAGCCTGGCGAGAATGTCTCAAAAAAAAATCCGATGAGGTCCCTCGGCCTCCCCAGCGACGGCGACCTCCTCCTCGTCAGCGACAAGTATAGGGTTGCCCCCTCCGTCTCCGAGGGTAACTCCCCACCACCAACCGTTTCCCCTTCCATTGGTAGCTCACCTCACCTGCCGCACCCCCTGCCCCCCGCCTTGCTCTTTAGACACCGCCCCCAATGGGCCACGACGCTCGCCGGCAACACGGCTCGCAGAAAGGGGACGGCTTGGGGAGACCTTGGCCCTTCAAGTTCCGATGATCGCACGGGTGCTGGCGGTGAAGTTAAGTCGAGGTCTATGGAAGGTCAAGGCGGGAGATCCGTCGCCTTCGTCTTCTCCGATTCAGGCGAGCCTTCCTTCCACCTATTGGGGAATGATTACATTGTGGAGCAGAATAGACATTGTAGATTTGCTGTCTTTGATGATTCTTTGACAACACGGAGAAACTATTGGTGAGATCTTGAGATATACAACTATGCCTAGCACACTATCCTGAGTGATACGAGAGTGTCCATGTATTTTTTTTTATCAAATTGGATCCTCCAACATCTTTGCGACAAAACTTCTCAAGACTGATCCACCTCCTTTACCTAAAAAGGGAATCACTCTATTCTAGGAGTAGATGGGAAGTGGTAACTATGCGTACCACACTATCTAGATTTTATCACTCGGAACTATATTGACCCTTCAAGGTTGGCCTGGTAATTATATTTTGCCAAGAGACATTTGTCATCCTGTCAATATACGCCACTTTGTTGTTTAAAAATGATGTCCAGTCCAGTGCTCCAGAGCTTGGAAAGATGAAGTGTCTACAAGAGCTGAAAAGAATGCACCAAAAAAAATAGAGTGTTGCATTTCGAATTAGTGAGTTGGGGAAGTTAACAGAGCTTGATGAAACTAGGATATACCCTTGCGAGCAGAAATCAAAGGTTACAATACTTTAAGCCTTTTTTTATTCAAACTTTATGCCTTCAACGGCTTACTTGTTTTCCTCTTCATGTAAAAAAAAACTGAATTATGAAACATGCTGCCTTTTTGCTTCTGTATGTAGGATTTTCAGTGGACCTACAGGTGAATGCTAGCTGTCTTGATTTTCAGGCCTGAGAAATACATTGTTAGACCTGCGTTGGAAAAAGCCTCTTTCTCTCACCTTGTTCCCAGTGAAGCAAGCTGTTCAAGCAAATGGATACAAGCGAAAAACAGAGGAGAAGCAGAGCAGCACACACAGGTTAGTTTACCAGGCAACAAAAGCCTTCCCTTTTTCTCACTGAACCAGCGAACACGCCGGCTCTGCTCTTTTGATGTCCAGTTACAGAAACCGACACCACTGTGGCCATACCAATGCACGCATACAGCCCGCACTGTACTGCAGTACTTGGATACACAGTCAGTACACTCACTATGTGAATTGATGGCAGCAACACATTCAGCTAACCATCACCTCATTCACTCACAATGCACCAACACATGGACGCCTTCCAGGTTTTAGCAAGATCATATTACAACAGGTTTACACAGCTTACAACCTGCAGGTAAATGCTAACAGTCGTTATTTTCTTCTCTTTTTCCAAAAGAATTGCACGGTGAAGCTGTCTTGTTGATTCTGTATGTAGGACTTCAGTGGACCTGCTGGTGAAGGATAGCTGTCTTGTGGCTTCTCTTCTAGGTCTTTACAATGTAACAAAAGATAAATAAAATGGGCATACTCAGCAAGTCAGCATGTATGAATTGCGTTGTCGAATGATGTTAGCTGTTAGGCATGAAGTACATAATTGTAACATTTTTTTTAGAAAAGGGGGATTCCCCGGCCTCTGCATCAGATCGATGCATACGGCCTATATTATTAAAAAAGTAAACAAGGTCTCAACAATGGTCTTACAATAATGGAACAAAAGCAGCATCTAGCTCACATAGAGCGTCAACTGCAAAGCAGAAACGAGAAAAGCCACAACCGGCTGGCATAAGAACAGATAGGTTAACTAAATGCCTATCCTATTACATGATCGCCATCCAAACCGGTTGAAGATATCCCGCGCTACCCTCTCCCACCGGACAGATCCAGTAACCAAACGCTCCCTGGCCTCCGTCGGAGTGAGTAAGGACCACATACGGATCAGCGCTGTAGCCCGGAATAACACCTGCAAAAAATGAGTATTTGTTGTTCTGTTAAAAACCAAATCATTTCTGCAATTCCAAATTGCCCATAATAACGCACATACTCCTACACGAATGTGTCTGGCTGTTTCGGACTCAATCCCAACAAGCCACGCCCCAAATAACGTGTTGACCGATCTCGGAGGAGTAATATTAAAGGCAATTTGCACGGTGCGCCACAACCCTTGTGCTAACGGGCAGTCAAAAAATAAATGCTTGATAGTCTCATCCCGATCACAGAAACTACACCTAGTAGATCCTGTCCAGTTGCGCTTAACTAGATTGTCCTTTATAAGAATAACTTGTTTATGCACAAACCACATAAACACTTTAATCTTCAAAGGAACCTTAACTTTCCAGACCTCCTTGGAAGTCGGTATCACAGTTGAATTAATGATATCAATGTACATCGATTTTACCGTGAACACCCCAGTTCTAGTTAGCTTCCAATACAACTGGTCGGGCTGACGATTTAGCTGAACTTCCATCAGCCTACAGACCAAGTGAAGCCATGCTTCCCATCGTGGTCCAACAAGCACCCCTCCTAAACTGAATGTTTAGAGGGATAGACTGCATCACCGTGGCCACGAGAGCGTCCCTACGCTGAACAATACGATATAGTGTCGGATATTGTGTAGCCAAAGGCGCGTCACCCAGCCACGTATCCTCCCAGAATCGCGTATCATCTCCATTACCAACAATACATCTCGTTCTGTTAAAGAAAGCGGCTTTAACCCTCATGAGCCCTTTCCAGAATGGCGAATCTGTAGGTCTCATAGTGACCTGGGATAAAGTCTTTGAGTGCAGATATTTACTATGTAGAATCTGCGCCCAAGTTGCCTCTGTCTCAGAAGACAACTTAAACAACCACTTACTAAGCAGGCATCTGTTTTTGACTTCAAGATTTTCAATACCAAGTCCCCCTTGGTCCTTTGGTCTGCAGATAATATCCCATTTGGCCAATCTGTACTTCCTCTTAGACTCATCACTCTGCCAAAAGAAGCGAGAACGATAGAAGTCTAGCCTTTTCCTCACCCCAACTGGGACCTCGAAGAAAGATAAGAGAAACATAGGTAAACTCGTGAGCACCCAGTTAATCAGAATCAACCGGCCTCCATAAGACATGAGTTTTCCTTTCCAACAACTTAGTTTCTTCTCAAATCGATCCTCGATACACTTCCACTCACCATTTGTTAGCTTACGATGGTGTATGGGAATACCAAGATACGTGAAAGGTAGAGCCCCAACTTCACAACCAAACAATTGTGTATATGCTTCTTGTTCGTCTTTGGCTCTACCAAAGCAGAACAACTCACTTTTATGGAAATTAATCTTCAGCCCAGACAATTGTTCGAAAAGGCATAACACTAACTTCATGTTCCTCGCTTTGGCCAAAACGTGTTCCATGAAAATGATTGTATCATCAGCGTATTGCAGGATGGACAAACCACCATCAACCAGATGAGGCACCAATCCCTCCACGTGACCGGCCTCTTTGGCCCTCCCAATCAGGATCGCTAACATATCAACCACAATATTGAACAGAATAGGCGACATAGGTCACCCTGTCTCAAACCCTTGTGCGTTTGGAAATAATGACCTATGTCATCGTTAACTTTAATGCCAACACTGCCTTTTTGCGTGAATGTTTCCACTTGATGTCGCCAGCGCTCATCAAAGCCCTTCATTCGTAAAGCTTGCTGGAGGAACGGCCATTTGACTTTATCATAGGCCTTCTCAAAATCCACTTTGAAAACAACACCATCTAGTTTTTTCGTATAAATTTCATGAAGCGTTTCATGAAGGACCACAACCCCTTCGAGGATGTTCCTATCCGGCATGAAAGCTGTTTGAGAAGGTTGTACTACAGCGTGCGCAATCTGTGTGAGCCTGATCGTCCCAACCTTGGTAAAGATTTTGAAACTGACGTTGAGAAGGCAGATAGGTCGAAATTGCTCAATTCTCACGGCATCTGTTTTCTTAGGCAACAAAGTTATCGTTCCAAAATTAAGTTGGAACAGTTGCAAATGTCCCGAGAACAAATCATGGAACATCGGCATCAGGTCCCCTTTGATAATATGCCAACACTTCTTGTAAAACTCAGCCGGGAAACCATCCGGCCCCGGTGCCTTATTATACTTCATTTTGGCAATAGCCTCGAAAACTTCCTTTTCCGAGAAAGGGGCAGTTAACACATCGTTCTCCACAGCAGTAAGTTGAGGGATATCGCCAACCCTAGACTCATCCAGGGATACACAGTTCTCCTCCGGTGGTCCGAACAAACGTTTGTAGCACTCAGTAATGTAGAGCTTCAGGTTATCCTGGCCGACTATTGTACCCTCATCTTGTTCTAGCTGGAAGATTCTCTTCTTCCGGTGCTTGCCATTGGCTATCATGTGGAAGAACTGAGTGTTCGCATCCCCCTGGACAACTTTTCTCACCTTTGCCCGCAATGCCCACTTTAATTCTTCTTCACGGAGTAACTCCTTCAGCCTCATCTCAACCTCATGCTTAATATGAAGCTCGGTGGGTAAAAGAATCGTAGTTTCTGCTCTTATGTCTAAGGTTTGGATAAGGGAAAGGAGTCGTTCCTTGTCCACCTTATACACTCCACCTAGATGTTTAGCCCACCCACGAAGGAAACTTCTGAGATGCCTAATCTTGTTCTGCCAGCGTTCAAGGGCATTTCTACCTCCTACATCTTTAGCCCATTCTCTGGCAACAAGATCCAAAAATCCTTCTCTTTCAAACCACGCCAGCTCAAAAGAGAATAAATTCTTGTTACCCGAGTAGGTAGCCCCACCAGAATTGAGCAACAGAGGAGTGTGATCAGAAATTTCGCGAGATAGAGCCTGAACAGTTACAAAGGGAAACTTCTGTTCCCAAGCAACACTAGCCAGAACCCGATCCAACTTCTCGAAAGTTGGATTTGGCATCGCGTTCGCCCAGGTGAACTTCCTACCTGAAAGCTCAATTTCTCTCAAATCTAAGCTTTCAATAATGGTATTGAACATAAATGACCATCTCCCATCAAAATTGTCATTATTCTTTTCATCGCGTCTTCTAATAATATTAAAATCACACCCAACCAGAATTGGAAGCTGCTCTGACCCGCAAATTCTAACAAGATCTGCCAAAAAGTCAGGTTTGAACTCTGCCTGCGCTGCCCCGTACACCGCCACCAAAGCCCAGTCGAAACCATCATCTTTGGACCGCACCCTGAACTTAACAGCAAAATCCCCCATGACCACACTGCGAACTTCGAGAGAGTCACATCTAACACCAAGTAAGATTCCCCCCGACCTTGCTCTCGGCGGAAGACAATGCCAGTCAAACTCAATGTTGGGAATATGCCCTAGAGGCAATAATAAAAGTATTATTATATTTCAATGTTCATGATAATTGTCTTTTGTTCATGCTATAACTGTATTATCCGGAAATCGTAATACACGTGTGAACACTTAGACCCCAATATGTCCCTAGTGAGCCTCTAGTTGACTAGCCCGTTGTGATCAATAGATAGTCATGGTTTCCTGACTATGGACATTGGATGTCGTTGATAACGGGATCACATCATTAGGAGAATGATGTGATGGACAAGACCCAATCCTAAGCATAGCATTAAAGATCGTATAGTTCGTTTGCTAGAAGCTTTGCTAATGTCAAGTATCTCTTCCTTCGACCATGAGATCGTGTAACTCCCGGTTACCGTAGGAGTGCCTTGGTTGTATCAAACGTCACAACGTAACTGGGTGACTATAAAGGTGCATTACAGGTATCTCCGAAAGTATCTGTTGGGTTGACACGGATCGAGACTGGGATTTGTCACTCCGTATGACGGAGAGGTATCTCCGGGCCCACTCGGTAATGCATCATCATAATGAGCTCAAGTTGACCAAGGTGTTGGCCACGGGATCATGCATTACGGTACGAGTAAAGTGACTTGCCGGTAACGAGACTGAACAAGGTATTGGGATACCGACGATCGAGTGTCGGGCAAGTAACGTACCGATTGACAAAAGGAATTGCATACAGGGTTTGATCGAATCCTCGACATCGTGGTTCAACCGATGAAATCATCGAGGAGCATGTGGGAGCCAACATGGGTATCCAGACCCCGCTGTTGGTTATTGTCCGAGAGTCGTCTCGGTCATGTCTACGTGTCTCCCGAACCCGTAGGGTCTACACACTTAAGGTTCGGTGACGCTAGGGTTAGTAGGAAGTCAAGTATGTGACTACCGAATGTTGTTCGGAGTCCCGGATGAGATCCCGGACGTCACGAGGAGTTTCGGAATGGTCCGGAGGTAAAGAATAATATATAGGAAGTGGTATTTCGGCCATCGGGAAAGTTTCGGGGTTTCTCGGTAATGTACCGGGACCACCGGAAGGGTCCCGGGGGTCCACCGGGTGGGGCCACCTATCCCGGAGGGCCCCATGGGCTGAAGTGGGAGGGTAACCAGCCCATAGTGGGCTGGTGCACCCCCCTAGGCCCACCCCCTGCGCCTAGTGTTGAAACCCTAGGGGTGGGGGGGCGCCCCACTTGGCTTGGGGGGCACTCCACCCCCCTTGGCCGCCGCCCCTCCTGGAGATTGGATCTCCAGGGGCCGGACTCCCCCCAGGGGGCCTCTATAAAGGGGGGGAGGGAGGGGGGCTGCTGTACCCATCTCCAAGGCGCAGCCCCTCCCCTCCCCAACACTTCTCCTCCTCCGTAGGCGCTCGGCGAAGCCCTGTCGGAGTACTGCTTCTCCACCATCACCACGCCGTCGTGCTGCCGGTGGAGCTGTCTTCCTCAACCTCTCCTTCCTCCTTGCTGGATCAAGACGGAGGAGACGTCGCTCGTCCCGTACGTGTGTTGAACGCGGAGGTGCTGTCCGTTCAGCACTTGGACATCGGTGATCTGAATCACGTTCGAGTACGACTCCATCATCACCTTGCAAGCTTCCGCACGCGATCTACAAGTGGTATGTAGATGCAAACTCTCTCCCTTGACTCGTTGCTTAGATGAACTCATAGATGGATCTTGGTGAAACCGTAGGAAAATTTTTAATTTTCTGCAACGTTCTCCAACAGTGGCATCATGAGCTAGGTCTATGCGTAGTTCTCTAATGCACGAGTAGAACACAATTTGTTGTGGGCGTTGATCTTGTCATCTTACTTGCCTCTACTAGTCTTTTCTTGCTCAACGGTATTGTGGGATGAAGCGGCCCGGACCAACCTTACACGTACGCTTACGTGAGACCGGTTCCACCGGCTGACATGCACTAGTTGCATAAGGTGGCTGGCGGGTGTCTGTCTCTCCCACTTTAGTTGGAGCGGATTCGATGAACAAGGCCCTTATGAAGGGTAAATAGAAGTTGAAAAAATCACGTTGTGGTGATTTGTAGGTAAGAAAACGTTCTTGCTAGAACCCAATCGCAGCCACGTAAAAGATGCAACAACAATTAGAGGACGTCTAACTTGTTTTTGCAGCGATTGATCATGTGATGTGATATGGCCAGAAGTTGTGATGAATGATGAATTGTGATGTATGAGATCATGTTCTTGTAATAGGACTCACGACTTGCATGTCGATGAGTATGACAACCGGCAGGAGCCATAGGAGTTGTCTTTATTTTTTGTATGACCTGCGTGTCATTGAAGAACGCCATGTAAACTACTTTACTTCATTGCTAAACGCGTTAGTCATAGAAGTAGAAGTAGTCGTTGGCGTGACAACTTCATGAAGACACGATGATGGAGATCATGATGATGGAGATCATGGTGTCAAGCCGGTGACAAGATGATCATGGAGCCTCGAAGATGGAGATCAATGGAGCTTTATGATATTGGCCATATCATGTCACAACTATATAATTGCATGTGATGTTTATTATGCTTTTACATCTTGTTTACTTAGGACGACGGTAGTAAATAAGATGATCCCTTACAAAATTTCAAGAAGTGTTCTCCCCTAACTGTGCACCGTTGCTACAGTTCGTCGCTTCTAAGCACCACGTGATGATCGGGTGTGATGGATTCTTACGTTCACATACAACGGGTGTAAGACAGTTTTACACAGCGAAAACACTTAGGGTTAACTTGACGAGCCTAGCATGTGCAGACATGGCCTCGGAACACGGAGACCGAAAGGTCGAACACGAGTCGTATGGAAGATACGATCAACATGAAGATGTTCACCGACGATGACTAGTCCGTCTCACGTGATGATCGGACACGGGCTAGTCGACTCGGATCGTGTAACACTTAGATGACTAGAGAGATGTCTAATCTAAGTGGGAGTTCATAATTTGATTAGAACTTTATTATCATGAACTTAGTCTAAAACCTTTGCAAATATGTCTTGTAGATCAATGGCCAACGCTAATGTCAACATGAACTTCAACGCGTTCCTAGAGAAAACCAAGCTGAAAGATGATGGCAGCAACTATACGGACTGGGTCCGGAACCTGAGGATCATCCTCATAGCTGCCAGGAAGCAATATGTCCTAGACGAACCGCTAGGTGACGCTTCCGTCCCAGAGAACCAAGACGTTATGAACGCTTGGCAATCTCGTGCTGATGATTACTCCCTCGTTCAGTGCGGCATGCTCTACAGCTTAGAACCGGGGCTCCAAAAGCGTTTTGAGCATCACGGAGCATATGAGATGTTCGAAGAGCTGAAACTAGTTTTCCAAGCTCATGCCCGGGTCGAGAGATATGATGTCTCCGACAAGTTCTACAGTTGTAAGATGGAGGAGAACAGTTCTGTCAATGAGCACATCCTGAAGATGTCTGGGTTGCACAATCGTATGACCCAGTTGAACATTAACCTCCCAGATGAGGCGGTCATTGACAGAATCCTCCAGTCGCTCCCACCAAGCTACAAGAGCTTTGTGATGAACTACAACATGCAGGGGATGGAAAAGACCATTCCTGAAGTGTTCTCGATGCTGAAGTCAGCAGAGGCTGAAATCAAGAAAGAACATCAAGTGTTGATGGTCAAGAAGACCACTAAGTTCAAGAAGGGCAAGGGTAAGAAGAACTTCAAGAAGGACGGCAAAGATGTTGCCGCGCCCGGTAAGCCTGTTGCCGGGAAGAAGTCAAAGAATGGACCCAAGCCTGAGACTGAGTGCTTTTATTGCAAGGGGAAGGGTCACTGGAAGCGGAACTGCCCCAAATACTTAGCGGATAAGAAGGCCGGCAGTACCAAAGGTATATTTGATATACATGTAATTGATGTGTACCTTACTAGTACTCGTAGTAACTCTTGGGTATTTGATACCGGTGCCGTTGCTCATATTTGTAACTCACAGCAGGAGCTGCGGAATAAACGGAGACTGGCGAAGGACGAGGTGACGATGCGCGTCGGGAATGGTTCCAGAGTCGATGTGATCGCCGTCGGCACGCTGCCTCTACATTTACCTACGGGATTAGTTTTGAACCTCAATAATTGTTATTTAGTGCCAAGTTTGAGCATGAACATTGTATCTGGATCTCGTTTAATACGAGATGGCTACTCATTTAAGTCTGAGAATAATGGTTGTTCGATTTATATGAGAGATATGTTTTATGGTCATGCTCCGATGGTCAATGGTTTATTCTTAATGAATCTCGAGCGTAATATTACACATGTTCATAGTTTAGATGCCAAAAGATGTAAAGTTGATAACGATAGTCCCACATACTTGTGGCACTGCCGCCTTGGTCACATTGGTGTCAAGCGCATGAAGAAGCTCCATGCTGATGGACTTTTGGAGTCTCTTGATTATGAATCGTTTGACACATGCGAACCATGCCTCTTAGGCAAAATGACCAAGACTCCGTTCTCCGGAACAATGGAACGAGCAACCAACTTGTTGGAAATCATACATACCGATGTGTGCGGTCCAATGAGCGTTGAGGCTCGCGGAGGATATCGTTATGTTCTCACTCTCACTGATGACTTGAGTAGATATGGGTATGTTTACTTAATGAAACACAAGTCTGAGACCTTTGAAAAGTTCAAGGAATTTCAGAGTGAGGTGGAGAATCAACGTGACCGAAAGATAAAGTTCCTACGATCAGATCGTGGAGGAGAATACTTAAGTCACGAGTTTGGCACACACTTAAGGAAATGTGGAATCGTTTCACAACTCACGCCGCCTGGAACACCTCAGCGAAACGGTGTGTCCGAACGTCGTAATCGCACTCTATTGGATATGGTGCGGTCTATGATGTCTCTTACCGATTTACCGCTGTCATTTTGGGGATACGCTCTAGAGACAGCTACATTCACTTTAAATAGGGCACCGTCTAAATCCGTTGAGACGACACCGTATGAATTATGGTTTGGGAAGAAACCTAAGCTGTCGTTTCTAAAAGTTTGGGGATGCGATGCTTATGTCAAGAAACTTCAACCTGAAAAGCTCGAACCCAAGTCGGAAAAATGCGTATTCATAGGATGCCCTAAGGAAACTGTCGGGTATACCTTCTACTTAAGATCCGAAGGCAAGATCTTTGTTGCCAAGAACGGATGCTTTCTGGAAAAAGAGTTTCTCTCGAAAGAAGTAAGTGGGAGGAAAGTAGAACTCGATGAAGTACTACCTCTCGAACGGGAAGGTGGTGCAGCGCAGGAAACCGTTCCTGTGATGCCCACACCAACTGAAGAGGAAAACAATGATGATGATCAAGGTACTTCGGATCAAGTTGCTACTGAACTTCGAAGGTCCACGAGGACACGTTCCGCACCAGAATGGTAAGGCAACCCTGTCATGGAAATCATGTTGTTAGACAACAATGAACCTTCGAACTATGAAGAAGCGATGGCGGGCCCAGATTCCAACAAATGGCTTGAGGCCATGAAATCCGAGATAGAATTCATGTATGAAAACAAAGTATGGACTTTGACAGACTTGCCCGATGATCGGCGAGCGATAGAAAACAAATGGATTTTTAAGAAGAAGACGGACGCGGATGGTAACGTTACCATCTATAAAGCTCGACTTGTCGCTAAGGGTTATCGACAAGTTCAAGGGATTGACTACGACGAGACATTCTCTCCCGTAGCGAAGCTAAAGTCCGTCCGAATCATGTTAGCAATTGCCGCATACTATGATTATGAGATATGGCAGATGGACGTCAAAACGGCATTCCTTAACGGGCATCTTAAGGAAGAACTGTATATGATGCTGCCGGAAGGTTTTGTCGATCCTCAGAACGCTAACAAAGTATGCAAGCTCCAGCGATCCATTTATGGACTGGTGCAAGCATCTCGGAGTTGGAACATTCACTTTGATGAGATGATCAAAGCGTTTGGGTTTATGCAGACTTATGGAGAAGCCTGCGTTTACAAGAAAGTGAGTGGGAGCTCTGTAGCATTTCTCATATTATATGTAGATGACATACACTTGATGGGAAATGATACGAAATTTCTGGACAGCATTAAGACCTACTTGAATAAGTGTTTTTCAATGAAGGACCTTGGAGAAGCTGCTTATATATTAGGCATCAAGATCTATAGAGATAGATCGAGACGCCTCATAGGTCTTTCACAAAGCACATACCTTGATAAGATTTTGAAGAGGTTCAAAATGGATCAGTCCAAGAAGGGGTTCTTGCCTATGTTACAAGGTGTGAGATTGAGCTCAGCTCAGTCACCGACCACGGCGAAAGATAAAGAAGAGATGAGTGTCATCCCCTATGCTTCAGCCATAGGATCTATTATGTATGCCATGCTGTGTACCAGACCCAATGTAAACCTTGCCGTAAGTTTGGTTGCAAGATACCAAAGTAATCCCGGCAAGGAACACTGGACAGCGGTCAAGAATATCCTGAAGTACCTAAAAAGGACAAAGGACATGTTTCTCGTTTATGGAGGAGACGAAGAGCTCGTCGTAAAGGGTTACGTCGACGCTAGCTTCGACTCAGATCTGGATGACTCTAAGTCACAAACCGGATATGTATATATGTTGAATGGTGGAGCAGTAAGCTGGTGCAGCTGCAAGCAAAGCGTCCTGGCGGGATCTACGTGTGAAGCGGAGTACATGGCAGCCTCGGAGGCAGTGCATGAAGCGATTTGGGTGAAGGAGTTCATCACCGACCTAGGAGTCATACCAAATGCGTCGGGGCCGATCAAACTCTTCTGTGACAACACTGGAGCTATTGCCCTTGCCAAGGAGCCCAGGTTTCACAAGAAGACCAGGCACATCAAGCGTCGTTTCAACTCCATCCGCGAAAATGTTCAAGATGGAGACATAGAGATTTGCAAAGTGCACACGGATCTGAATGTCGCAGATCCGTTGACTAAACCTCTCTCGCGTGCAAAACATGATCAACACCAGAACTCTATGGGTGTTCGATTCATCACAATGTAACTAGATTGGTGACTCTAGTGCAAGTGGGAGACTGTTGGGAATATGCCCTAGAGGCAATAATAAAAGTACTATTATATTTCAATGTTCATAATAATTGTCTTTTGTTCATGCTATAACTGTATTATCCGGAAATCGTAATACACGTGTGAACACTTAGACCCCAATATGTCCCTAGTGAGCCTCTAGTTGACTAGCCCATTGTGATCAATAGATAGTCATGGTTTCCTGACTATGGACGTTGGATGTCGTTGATAACGGGATCACATCATTAGGAAAATGATGTGATGGACAAGACCCAATCCTAAGCATAGCATTAAAGATCGTATAGTTCGTTTGCTAGAAGCTTTGCCAATGTCAAGTATCTCTTCCTTCGACCATGAGATCGTGTAACTCCCGGTTACCGTAGGAGTGCCTTGGGTGTATCAAGCGTCACAACGTAACTGGGTGACTATAAAAGTGCATTACAGGTATCTCCGAAAGTATCTGTTGGGTTGACACGGATCGAGACTGGGATTTGTCACTCCGTATGACGGAGAGGTATCTCTGGGCCCACTCGGTAATGCATCATCATAATGAGCTCAAGTTGACCAAGGTGTTGGCCACGAGATCATGCATTACGGTACGAGTAAAGTGACTTGCCGGTAACGAGACTGAACAAGGTATTGGGATACCAACGATCGAGTCTCGGGCAAGTAACGTACCGATTGACAAAAGGAATTGCATACAGGGTTTGATCGAATCCTCGACATCGTGGTTCAACCGATGAAATCATCGAGGAGCATGTGGGAGCCAACATGGGTATCCAGACCCCGCTGTTGGTTATTGCCCGAGAGTCGTCTCGATCATGTCTACGTGTCTCCCGAACCCGTAGGGTCTACACACTTAAGGTTCGGTGACGCTAGGGTTAGTAGGAAGTCAAGTATGTGAATACCGAATGTTGTTCGGAGTCCCGGATGAGATCCCGGACGTCACGAGGAGTTTCGGAATGGTCCGGAGGTAAAGAATAATATATAGGAAGTGGTATTTCGGCCATCGGGAAAGTTTCGGGGTTTCCCGGTAATGTACCGGGACCACCGGAAGGGTCCCGGGGGTCCACCGGGTGGGGCCACCTATCCCGGAGGGCCCCATGGGCTGAAGTGGGAGGGGAACCAGCCCATAGTGGGCTGGTGCGCCCCCCTTGGCCCACCCCCTGCGCCTAGGGTTGAAACCCTAGGGGTGGGGGGGCGCCCCAATTGGCTTGGGGGGCACTCCACCCCCCTTGGCCGCCGCCCCCCTGGAGATTGGATCTCCAGGGGCCGGCCTCCCCCCAGGGGGCCTATATAAAGGGGGGGAGGGAGGGGGGCTGCTGTACCCATCTCCAAGGCGCAGCCCCTCCCCTCCCCAACACTTCTCCTCCTCCGTAGGCGCTCGGCGAAGCCCTGTCGGAGTACTGCTTCTCCACCATCACCACGCCGTCGTGCTGCCGGTGGAGCTGTCTTCCTCAACCTCTCCTTCCTCCTTGGTGGATCAAGACGGAGGAGACGTCGCTCGTCCCGTACGTGTGTTGAACGCGGAGGTGCTGTCCGTTCAGCACTTGGACATCGGTGATCTGAATCACGTTCGAGTACGACTCCATCATCACCTTGCAAGCTTCCGCACGCGATCTACAAGTGGTATGTAGATGCACACTCTCTCCCTTGACTTGTTGCTTAGATGAACTCATAGATGGATCTTGGTGAAACCGTAGGAAAATTTTTAATTTTCTGCAACGTTCTCCAACACTCTATACCCCCCGACAACGTATTGAGAAATTGAGGTGAGAAATTTGCTCTACCCGTTTCCGACAAGGCAATAAAGTCCAATCTATGCTCAATGGATGCCTCCGCAAGGAACCTCCTTTTAGCCAAGTCCTTAAGACCTCTGTTATTCCAAAAGATTCCTCTCATATCTCATCATGAAATTTTTTAGCCGTGCGGATCCTAGCGCTCCTACGGACCGCGGAATCGGGTATATTTTGCGCTTCCACTTGCGCTTAGGGCTGGTCGGGCCCACCCGGTCCAAAATGCCCGTAACCGGGGAAGTATCTACTTCCAACCCGACATTCTCGTCCTCCTGCTCCGGCTCCTGGAGGGGCGGTGCGAGATCATCACAAGAATTATCAAGTATTCGTACTCCCAAGGCATCAATCTCAGAATCGTTCATCGGTTTGACGGCAGCTAAGTTATGAATCACTTCTAAAGCCCTCTCGGCTTCTAGATCAAGCAAATCGTTAACAGAATTAGTAACTTCACCCTCATTACTACCAAGTGAAATTCCTAATTGGTGTGCCTTATCCACAATTTGATCGTGTGAAAAATGCATAATAGTATTGGAAGTATTCACGGGCATACCATTAGTGACATGGACGTCACGAAGCTTTGCCGCCCTCACGGCACAGCGCTGCTGCATGTCGTCAACCTCCGGATAGCCCTGAAGCCGACAACTCATGCGTCGGCCCTCAGCTGCCTGGTCCGGAATCCCGCCAAACAGAATAACCTCCTCCCGCGAGAATTTATCCGGAGAGCGACCGCCTGTCGCTCCCCGAACATCCACCCGGTCGCCATAACCAGGTGAGAGCGCCGAGTCCGCCACTGGGGAGGCAAAGGCCACCTGCCTCCGCCCCCCATTCACTCCGGACCGCCTGTCCGGAGTGCACGTCGAAGTCGCGAACGGGGCGCCCCCCTCGGGCACCGAAGGAGAAGAGAGCCTTGAGGCCGCCTACCCCAAGCCCTCTCGCATGCCCTGTCCAGCCGCCTGCAGTGTCGCCCCAGCAACAGGCGTAGAGGGTGCGGAGGCCACCTGCCCCGGCCCCTCTACCGTGGTCCCGTCGTCTCTCCTGGTAACCTCAACAGGAAGAATAGGAGGTGGGGTCTCCAAAGCACCCTGGCCCGAACCCCCAGATGGGATCGGACCACCCTCCTGCAACACAGCCATGTCACCGCAAACCGAAGAAGGCGAGACCACGATATCCAGCCTCACAACCCCACCAGAACCCTCCACAGCCGAGTCCTCAAAGTCCAACGCCGGTAAAAAGTACTCGAACTCCTCAATAGACTCCACCCGCTCACTCCACAGTCTCGGAGGTGCAGACGCGGGACCGAAGGAACCAAATCTCAAAGTGGTCGACGGCACAGACGCATTAGGCGTCGTCTCTCCTCCTGCTGCCTTACTAGTCGGCTCCGGTCTCTTGGCCATCTCACACACAGAATCATCGGCCGGTTTTTCCTTACCGGCCGTATCATCATCACCCTCGCTCATATCATCGCCAGTGGCAGCCGGAGCCTCGGCAAAGAGGCTATCATCCTAAAATTCAATCTCAAGGCTGTATACCTGACCACGATAAGCCCACTTAACCACGTCTGGCACGAAGTCAATGTCCAGAATGCTGACCAACAGGCAGGCAATCCCATGAGCTCGAGTAAAGGCCATATCCACTCGCTCGGTCTTTCCCACCATGATACCGAGACTAGCAACAACCCTGGCATCCTGCAGTAGCGCAGACGGAGCTCCCGAAAAGTGCAACCAGGCCTGGATAAGGGGTTTACCCTGAGGCTCAACCAGCTTCCACTCGTGGAACTCCAGGATGGCCTCCGTACCTGGAACCTTACACATCCCAAAGCTCAGCAACCTCTGTAAATCCTCCACAGTTGGAAACTGCACCCTGAATAAGTTGGTCTCCAGCCTGACAAGCTCCCAATGGAAGTCTCCTGGTGCCAGCTCCCGGAGGCGCTGAATAATCTGGGGCTTAGACACTTGACCTCTAGTCACTTTCACCACCCCAGTTGTCGTACTGTGCACCTCTTGAGGAACCTCCCTCTCAGTCGGTGACTCAAAAAACGTGAGCTCAGAAAAGAAGACACCATATGTCATAAGGCTCGGTGTCTACTCCCGCAACAGCGGACAAGCACCAGACTCGTGTGCAGGCTTACCACAAGTATCACATAGAATAGCCACACATTCAGCAATAAAATGGCCCTTATCGCCACATCGATAACAAAGCATTCTTTCCTTTTTCTTGGCAAACTTTGCAGCCCTGTCCATCTCAGTTCTGTCACAAGCCTCCACCGACATAGGCTGGGCCTCGACCGCATCAGGAACCTCCACAGCCGCCAGTTCCATCACCACATCCATCGCCTGGCAAGACGTGTCTGTGTCCTCAGTAATAGCGTCGACCACCGTCTCAATAGTGGTATGATGCTGCCTTGGACGGTACCGACCCCCTTGGCCTCCTCGGCCACCACGATTGCCACAGAAACCGCCTCGGTTATGATGAGCCGGTCCAGAAGCCCCTTCGACAAAACCGCCTGTCGGCCCCAAGAAAGGCCTCTCGGCCGAACCATCGCTCTGCCAGGCATACCCCCGTCCACCACCCGTAGACGAGGATCCCCGGTGGTGTCCATCTCCATACGCATTAAAACCATCGTCACCCCACTGCCCTCTAGGTGCCGAGCGAACATCCGCATTAGCCGAGACCAGAGGTGCCTGTGCCTGCTGCAAAACCGGCGTCGTCGAGTCATTGGCCTGCCTTGCCACAAAGTGCGGCGGTCTAGCTCCCGCCTGGGTCGCCACCGGGCGCTGGCCATGAGCAGCCGGAGGAGGCGGCCTTGGGTTCGGGGCACCCCGGCCCGCGGCAGCTCCATGGGTCGGCATTGGCGGCCTAGGACCACCACGCCCCACCGCAGGCAACATCACCAGCGTGGCAGGCCGAAGTCCAGCGGCAGCAACACCGCGGCCAGCCGGAGCGGCCATATTGGCGCCACCCACTGGCGCTCTTTGGCCGCCGACGACCGGTGCCGCGCGGCCGGTACCAATCCCAGGACGGGGAGGCGGAGGCGCACCACCCCGGCCGGCACCGAGCGGCACCCCCGTGCCGCCGCCTCCCGACCCCGCGAGCGCGCTGCCTCCGCCGCGGCCACCTGCCAGCGACTGCGTTGGCCCTCCGCGGCCCGCAGCGCCCGGAGCAGCGTCGCTGGCAGAGGGGACTCCTCGTCCCGCCATAGTTCTGAGAGGAGGAATGCGCCTGGCGCGCGCACCGCCGCGATCAGAAAAGCTCGGCCGGCGCCCTCCACTGCGAACCCTAGTCGTAATCGATCATCTCCCGATCGCATAAGCGCTCCATGGGGGTGTAGTCGTACGAGCCGGATCGCTTCGGGCCTCATACCCTGTGATTACAAGCCCAATAGCCATCTGGCCCGGTTCACTCAGAACCGGCCCACCCGCAAGCACACCGACATCACGGCCCACTAACTCATTCAAACGAGCGATCCGTTGATTACGGATCACAGCGACACGGTCGATCGCCGGCGCCGGCACCGGTGCCGCCGACGACCGCCGGTTTTTTTTCTTTTCACTAACTTCCATGAACTCTCGGTAATATAATCTGACAAAGTCGGTTTTGGAAGACTAACCTAAGGTATCGGCCCCTTCCAAGGCCGGATCGCCGCAGCCGTAGTCCGGTGATGAACTATGCGCCGAACAACCTCGATTTTGTCTTCCGGTCGTAGTCCTTGCCTCGCGCGGATCGTCGACTGGCACAACTCCATCCACAATCGCAGCGACTTCCTCTTCAGAGTAACCCGGATCGAACGCCTCCCAAATAACCGACGACGGCGTCGGCGAGTACTCCGGCGAGTCTCTGGCGCTCTCCGCATCGTCTTCGTCCTCCGCATCTGAATCCGCTAGGGCCCAGAACCTTCCACCGACGCGCCCCGCACCGGAGGCAGACGCCGGCGACAAGGCCGCGGTGGGCGCCGCGGGCGCCGCCCGAGTCGCCTGGGTCGTCCCCCCCCCCCCCCCCCCCATCGGATCAGAGCATGTATAGTAGTATAGATTATGCCTTGATCAATGTAACCAGTTCTTGTGGCATAAAGAAGAAATGCTAGTGCATGTTAATTAATTTTAGATGATAAGAGTGCTTGTTACTGTATATTGATGTTCAGTCTTGATTCACTGTGGCAGGATGATTCAGGCATTTGACTTGTTTTATTTTTAGGCACCTTCTCATTGTCTCAGGAGGGTAATTTTAGCAGTATCAGTATTATTATTATTTTGCGGGAAGCAGTATCAGTAGTTGGGGTGTGCGTCCTTGCCGGTTTTAAACTGAGGGCTGTAAATTAAACTAGGGTATAAGTTGAGGATTGAAATGTGCACTTGTCTCTATAAGAAAAGAGTTACATGTTTTTTCTTTGACGCTCAGCGGTGTCTGGTTTTGAAGATCCACCTAACTCCAATGGAATCAAGATGCCACAATGATTTTTTAATTTTGCGGGTACTAATCAATTGATTCGCTAATGGCCTTGGATCTTTGAAAAAGTCCTTCTCAGAGCCGTGAGTTGGTCAGACACGCCAGAATAAAAATAGAACGAATTTTGTAGATAGCTATCATCATTGATATGTTCAAAAGGTGTGTCAGTGACAACAAGTGGGCAGAAAGGTTTCATTAACTTGGCATATGTGCTTCTAACTTTCATCATGCTGATTAGTACTGCACATCTACGTGCCCTTAAATTTAGCAAGAAGAGGTTCTATTGTTAATTGTCCACCTCACTATAGTTTGTCGGATAGTAAAGTTATTCCATCAGTCGTTTGAACTTGGCTGCCTCCTTTGTCTCTCATAGAGATTCTTTTAGTCCACTTACTTGGCTGCCTCCTTTTGTCCCAAATAGAGATTTTTTTTAGTCCACTTGGCTGCTGTTCTCTAAATGGTCCCAGTCATACTCAAACATAGTACATGTTAAATATCCCTTCATTTCACCGGTAAATCAGCACCTAGGTACCTTAGTTTCAACTTTCAAGCATGGAGGAGCCCCTTGTTGACAAGACAGGAGAGGAGAGCTTGGTAGTGATTGAGGTGAAGAAGCAGTTGTACCTTGCCGGGCCTCTCATCGTCGGAAGCCTCCTACAGGATGTGGTCCAAATGATATCTGTCATGTTTGTCGGTCATCTCGGTGAACTCGCTCTCTCGAGTGCCTCCATTGCGACCTCCTTCGCCGGTGTAACTGGCTTCAGCTTGTTGGTATTTTTCTTATCTCTTTCGGAAAAGTTGATTACCCGGCCGCTGCATCGATTGATTGACCGGTGCACGACTTCATCACTTGCATGTACATGTTGGACCTTTTGTACATCCTCATAAACTTCAATGCTTGAACTGAATTTTAGGCCGGCATGGCAAGCAGCTTGGACACGCTATGTGGGCAAGCTTTCGGAGCAAAGCAGCACCATCTTCTTGGCATCTACAAGCAGAGGGCTATCCTTGTGCTCACTCTGGTGAGCGTCGTGGTTGCTGTAATCTGGGGATACACCGGCCAGATCCTTTTGTTGTTTGGCCAGGACCGCGAAATCGCCATGGAAGCAGGGAGCTACATCCGTTGGATGATTCCGTCGTTGTTTGTCTACGGTCCGCTGCAGTGCCACGTCCGGTTCCTGCAGACGCAGAACATGGTCCTCCCGGTGATGCTGAGCTCGGGTGTCACAGCGCTCAACCATATCTTGGTGTGCTGGCTGCTGGTCTACAAGCTTGGCCTGGGCAACAAGGGTGCTGCCTTGGCCAATACAATCTCCTACCTCACCAATGTGTCCATTTTGGCTCTCTACATCAGGATCTCTACATCTTGTAAGAGCACTTGGACGGGGTTGTCGAAGGAGGCATTTCGCGACATCCTCGGTTTCTTGAGGCTTGCCGTGCCATCCGCACTTATGGTTTGGTGAGTTTGAGTTCTATGTGCTGCAGTTCAGGTGAAAATTTTGCATCTCCAATTGATCGGTTTAACTAATTTCTTCCTACATATACATGCATTACACGAGCAGCTGGGAGTGGTGGTCATTTGAGCTACTGATACTTGCTTCCGGATTTCTGCCAAATCCTAAGCTCGAGGCATCGGTACTATCAATCAGGTGAATTTCCTTTACTTCCATACTATATAATCAGACTGTTTTTGTTTCTTTTTCTGATAGTAACATAAATGCAGTTGAATTTCGTGCAGTGTAAATACTATCTCGCTGGTATTCAGAGTCCCCTACGGGCTTAGTGCAGCTATAAGGTCAGAATAAACTCGTACCATGCCGATGTTATTGATATATAGAAACTTGTGGCAACTACTTACAAAGCTGGAAGCTGACACGTATCCTTTAATTACGTGTGTATGTAGCACTCGTGTATCTAATGAGCTGGGTGCTGGGCGACCGGACGCTGCCCATTTGGCGACCCAGGTGATCATGGTCCTGGGAATTGTGTCAAGCGTATCGGTTGCTCTTGCAATCATTTTGGTGCGCAATCTATGGGGGTATGCATATAGCAACGACAAGGAAGTGGTGGAATATATCTCCAGAATTATGCCGATTATTGCCGTCGCATTCTTGTTTGATGATATGCAGTGTGTTCTTTCAGGTAGGTAAATACAAATGAGATGCTGCTTATTCACGAAAAGCAAATTATATGGACGAGCCTGTAGTTTTCGTTTTCATATGTGCTGAAAATATATGGTTATTAATTAGCATATATTACAGGTATTGTTAGGGGCTGTGGCCTTCAAAGTATAGGTTCCTATGTCAATCTCAGTGCGTACTACCTAGTGGGCATCCCGGTGGCTCTATGTTTTGCCTTTGTGTACCATCTTGGTGGAGTGGTAATCAGTAGTACTACTTTCCTAATACATGGCCTTTTCATATACTACCACTTAAATAGGTGATAATTTCACTTCTAGTATTTCTCTTTTGACATGAAGAAACTATGATCTAAAATATGTTAGGGGCTGTGGATGGGAATAACTTGCGCGCTTGTCGTTCAGACAGTGTTATTCATGTCTATTACTCTGCGCACCAACTGGGACAAAGAGGTATTACCAAATACTTTCTTTTTTGTTGGCTTCTTAGTCATCTTACTGCATGCATGCCCTATTGTTTTTAATCCGTGTTGTTGCTTAATTTTGTAGGCTCTGAAGGCCAGGGATAGGGTTTCCATTACTTCTCTACCTTTAGACTTGGCGACATCATGACACACACAGGATGCAATGTTTTCTCTGCCAGAGAGTTGTGCGGGGGAATAATGAAACGACTAAGAATTCGTCGTAAAAAGCAGTGCTTCGTCTCCATATCACCATCATGTGCCACTTCTTCACAGAAATAATAAAAATGTTTATTAGCTAGAATCTACCGTATATGTGGGTGGGGGTATTTCCGAGACTAGTTTCTTCACAAGAGAATATAATGGCAAGGAAATTTTCAATGATCGAAAGAACATGGCATCAAAGACAATTCAACGTGGAAAAGAAGTTAATGCCGATAGTGGGAGGTGTTCACTTGTATTTTAGCAAAGCGAGGAAGGGGTAAGATGTTTCTTTTTTGGACTGCTTGAAGGAGAGAGATGCTTCTTTCAAGAGATTAGGGCCCTTTTCCCATGAAAAAGGCCCATCTTCTAGGGTAATTTGATAATAGTGTGTTTTACTTTGCTTATTTACTTTGACA
This sequence comes from Triticum timopheevii, assembly GCA_963921465.1. Lineage (NCBI taxonomy): Eukaryota > Viridiplantae > Streptophyta > Magnoliopsida > Poales > Poaceae > Triticum > Triticum timopheevii. The sequence continues at coordinate 674,418,198 of OY997274.1, forward strand.
TACTCCCTCTGTTCCATAATGTTATGGTTTAAGTTTCAGCTCATTGAAGTTACGTTGAAGTGAAACTAACCATTGAAGTTTATATCATTCTATGCATTCAAAATCTCAATTTGTTTGCCAAACTTTTGAACTGCGAGTAGTAATCTAAGAAAACACATAAATTAAACATATTCATGTTAGTACTATTCAAAGTTCATCCAATTTAGAATTACGGCTATATAGAGACTACCTTAACCGGAAACTTCTTGGGTGCCTCCCATCGATGAAACAAAGAGTAACTAATTTAATTAACATGTACTTCGCCAATTAAATATGCCTAGTGCAAAGCAAAGGTAGAATGGGGCCAAACTCGTCTTACGAATCTCACCACCACTGTGGTCCAGTCCAGCGCATGCACCTTGTGACCTTGAAATGTGCTTTTTCTACCTCGTATTTCATGTTTATGTCTAACTTATGTTGAATATATTGAGGTATATATATCTAACCAAGAGAACAGCCTTCTCCAACATGCATCGCACGTCGATCTCACCTTCATGCGTATGGTGCCTTCTCCAATGACACAAAGGCCATGCAACTTGTTCTTTTTCTGTATTATGATAGATTCATAATTTGAATAGTTTAGGACATTTGCATGCTCTTTAAAGTTATACCCTGAGATATTTAAACATAATGTTATTCCGCGTAAAAAGACATATTTCTTGACGAATCTAGTAATATCAAATTGATTTTTGTGATTTGGTAATTTATCATTATTATTATTATTGAAAGGAAAGTTGTAGAAAGCGCTATACAATGTTTTTTTTTCTTTTGAAATAATAAGAATCCAAGTTCAGGTCTATGAGGACTTGATCTTAGGTGGTTACTCATCACAAGAGAATGGTCTGACGAGATGTGTGTACGCGTGATGAGCTTAATGTTCTTTTCTTTCTTATTTACTCCGGGCCAACTTGCTTTCGTGTGACAATTGCACCTAGCACTACCATCCAACGAGGTCAGATCTAGCCGACTTGGCAATGGAGTAATTAATTTAAGTAGGCTCTACTTGGGCTCCTCGCTAGTTAAATATGCCTAGCACAAACCAACGGTAGGATAGGACCAAATACCAATGTTATATTTATTAGTACATATTCACATCACCACCGTCCATCGCATGTATTCATGCCATGGCGGTCCAGTCCAGGGCGTGCACCTAGATTTGAGTTTTCTCTTTTTTGCTACATCATACTTGATGCTTCTATATACCTGGCATCTTTTTTCAACATCAACAGGCGGAACAAAAAACTTTAATTCATTCGAGTAATAGCTATGTTTGAATTGTTAAGTTATTTGTCTATTATCAGTTTTTAACTATTGAGTTGTTTGGCTTGTTGATTGTTGAATTATTCATGCTTAATTTTTATTGTTTAATATCCATACATGGTTTGTCTGCGGACATGTCCGCGGACATATCGAGAAGGATATGTGACACTTAGACATTAGAGATGCCCTAAGAAACATCCCGACGATCATCTCTAGTTGCTGCATGGACTAGCACCTACTCGTTATATTTGAGATGCTAAAGAACAGGCCAGATATGAAATATGTGTGGAGATTTACTATGCACCGGAGCCTCAAATTTGTAGTCACATTGCTGTCAGAAGCTGATCGTAGTGCTAAAATTAGCATAAGCTCATCTGTGCTATATATAGGAATCGAAGTAGGATAGTAAACAGTTACTACTACAACTTCTTTTTGCATGTCATACTCTGGTCTTCTTCCTTAAAAAGTTAATAATTGTATTTTTATTTCTAGCAAGCTCAATCCATTGGTGTTCACATTGATTGTCGCCCGCCCTCCTCGACCTCGAGTGCAGTTTTCTACACAGCTGGCTCCCGGCTCATAGTTCAGTTTCAGATCTACTCCCTCCGCTCCTAAACATAAAACCTTTTAAAGATTTCACTACGGATTACATACGAATGTATATAGTGGAATCTCTAAAAGGTATTGTATTTTTCTTTGCATGGTAATATGTGTCTCATTGGTATCATAAACAACAAAGTACAAGTAACATAAAAGGCGACATGGCAAAACTGAAAAGATAGCAGAACATCTCTGAGCTTGACACCAACGTCCGTCACCTGCCTCCAGCACCACCACAACAGTCATCGAAGAAAAGAATGACGAATCACCGCCTCACCCGAGCTCAACGCAGCTCCATCGCTGATAAGCAGCTTTGCGGACTCCAAGGTGGCTCACCCAAAGTGAAGCCCTTGCCATCAAACTCCAGATCTGACACCCCGCCACGACTAAGACGCCGAAGGAGGAAACTAAACCTGCCATCCACGAACCACGAGCCCAGCACATGTTTCGTCTTCCAGATGTCGTCGATGCGGACCACAATCTGCATCAGCTTCTGAACTACCTCCCAAGCTCCGCGCCAACGATGGAGCAAACGGCGTCGTAACGGCGGAGCGGAGTGGGTAGATTAGTTTAGTAAAATACTACTACCTTTGTACACAAATACACGACGTTCGGAGTAGAAAACATCACCGTCGCATGCATGGACAAAAAGCAAAAGCGACAAAAAAGGGAAAAGAAATGGTGGCACCCTTGAGACGCGGCTGAGCACAAATCGTTTGTAAATTAGCAAATTATTTAGTTAATAATGGACGTGGACAAGCGCAAGTTGTGCCTCCGTGCACTCGTCGCAAGAAAATGGTCTGAGCAGTAGCAGGCCAGTATGCACAATGAATCAACAAACTAACTAAAAAAAAGTACGAGTATGCACGATGAGCTAGATCAATTAATCAACAACTAACTAATTTTCTTTCTTAATTACTCCTGGCTAGTAGCTTGCTTGCTTGTGACTGTTGCAACAAGCGCTACCGTCTAAACGAGGACGGATCAAGGGAACTTGCAACGCAACTTCCTGCTGGATGCCTTCCGTACGTCCTCGGTTCAGTATTGCATAGTGCAAAGCAACGGTAATTAAGATGGGATCAAACTCAATCTTGTCTTTTTGTCACGAACCTCCCCGCCACAATCTGCATCAGCTTCTGCATCACAATCTGCATCAGCTTCTGAACTACCTCCCAAGCTCCGCGCCAACGATGGAGCAAACGCCGTCGCAACGGCGGAGCGGAGCGGGTAGATTAGTTTAGTAAAATACTACTACCTTTGTACACAAATACAGGACGTTCGGAGTAGGAAACATCACCGTCGCATGCATGAAAAAAAAAGCAAAAGCGACAAAAAAGGGAAAAGAAATGGTGGCACCCTTGAGACGCGGCTGAGCACAAATCGTCTGTAAATTAGCAAATTATTTAGTTAATATAATGGATGTGGAGTTGTGGACAAGCGCAAGTTGTGCCTCCGTGCACTCGTCGCAAGAAAATGGTCTCAGCAGTAGCAGGCCAGTATGCACAATCATTCAACAAACTAACTAAGGATTGTACGAATATGCACGATGAGCTAGATTAATTAATCTCCTTGATTGATGTTTCTTTCTAAATTACTCCGGGCTAGTACTCCCTCCGTTTCAAATTACTCGTCGTGGTTTTAGTTTAAATTTAAACTAAAACCACGACGAATAATTTGGGACGGAGGGAGTAGCTTTGCTTGCTTGTGACTGTTGCAACAAGCGCTACCGTGTAAACGAGGACGGATCGAGGGAACTTGCAACGCAACTTCCTGCTGGATGCCTTCCGTACGTCCTCGGTTCAGTATTGCATAGTGCAAAGCAACGGTAATTAAGATGGGATCAAACTCAATCTTGTCTTTTTGTCACGAACCTCCCCGCCACCTCTCACCATCAATCACATGTATCGATGCTACAGTCAGTGGCGGAGCCAGAACTTTTGTGGAGCCTGGGCGAGTTTGAGTCTAATTGTTTAAACTGAAAATAAATATTGGATATTTCGAGGAATTGGATCTTTTCCCCAACTTTTCTTCTAACTTTGATCATTTGCTCCACCCCACCCCCGAGAATGACGGGTACGATGGGGCCGGGGCCACTTGCCATTGAGACAAGCATGGGGCAAATCATCAAATCCCATGTAAAGTGGATATACAACATATAAAATAACACCAAACTTTCGAACGACAAATGCAAATAAATAATGTATATAGTAAAAGTATAAACACATAGCCCTATAAATGTAATTATAAAATAAACTACTCCCTCCAATCAAAACCACGATGCTAATTTTGGATCGGATGGAGTGTAATATATATAGTCGCGCTATTCGTGACCCTGGGTGAGGAATAGTTATTCTTCACCCCCTCTCTATTTTAATATCAATGAACCGTAATTTTACGTTCCGTAAATTTTGTCTTATTGCAGACGTAAAAAGAGAACGTAAGAAAATAAATAATCACCATAAAAAATATTTTATGTTATATAAATTACAAATGTAAAAACATAGTGTAAAATTTACATAAAATGTAATTTATCTGGTCTTCTGAACTTTTTTTTGCCAAATTTTATGCAGCGAATCAATATGACTGTAACTATTTGTATTTGAAACATAATTTATTTCTGAAATGATCGTAAGATTATCTCGGGTGAAGAATAACTTATTCTGCAATCTGGGTGATGAATAGTAACACTAGTCGCGCTATTCGTGACCCTGGGTGAGGAATAGTTATTCTTCACCCCCTCTCTATTTTAATATCAATGAACCGCAATTTTACGTTCCGTAAATTTTGTCTTATTGCAGACGTAAAAAGAGAACGTAAGAAAATAAATAATCACCATAAAAAATATTTTACGTTATATAAATTACAAATGTAAAAACATAGTGTAAAATGTACATAAAATGTAATTTATCTGGTCTTCTGACCTTTTTTTGCCAAATTTTATGCAGTGAATCAATATGACTGTAAGTATTTTTATTTGAAACATAATTTATTTCTGAAATGATCGTAAGATTATCTCGGGTAAAGAATAACTTATTCTGCAATCTGGGTGATGAATAGTAACACTATCGCGCTATTCGTGACCCTGGGTGAGGAATAGTTATTCTTCACCCCCTCTCTATTTTAATATCAATGAACCGTAATTTTACGTTCCGTAAATTTTGTTTTATTGCAGACGTAAAAAGAGAACGTAAGAAAATAAATAATCACCATAAAAAATATTTTATGGTACATAAATTACAAATGTAAAAACATAGTGTAAAATGTACATAAAATGAGTTAGTTGCGGGATGATGTATTATGGAACGAGTAAAGAGACTTGCCAGTAACGAGATTGAACTAGGTATTGAGATACCGACGATCGAATCTCGGGCAAGTAACATACCGATGACAAAGGGAACAACGTATGTTGTTATGCGGTTTGATCGATAAAGATCTTCGTAGAGAATACACATGAGGTTCACATGGCAAGCAAACTAACAACTAAATTGTAGTTCAGTTTAGACAATAACCTAATAGAGATAATGTAACCCAAACAGAGCCTAATAATAAGATAAATGGCATATTGCCATTATTGCGCAAGCAGACAAGCAAAAGTAGTTCAATCCAGGGGGACACTTTATCTATTCCCACATCCAAAAGTTGAACCAGCTTAGAATCTTCCAAAACAGCACGACACAAGATTCACAAAACACAATAAGTAAACATCCATTCCACATTTGGCATCAGATCCGCAATAATTAAAACTATAAAAGACAAACACCCCCCTTTTCGATCAGATACAACTCTCTGTCTATCTGTGTTTTCTTTTTCTGAAATTTACCAAAAATGGGCTCACTAACAGCATCAGATGGATAGCGATTTGGGTCCATAGGGGGCTTTGTCAATTTACACCCTGCTCCTTTGCCTAAAGAGGCATTGCAAAATTGACAAAGCCCCCTATGGAGAACAAGGAAGCAAAGTTTATGTACAAAGATTCAGTGCAGAAACAGAATTCACAAATGGCTGAAAATGTAGCCAACATTTTCTACTACAAAATATAAGCACCAGACTAAGAGGTAATACAAGGGAAGAACAATCGCACACATGGACGAAATATAATCATTTTTTTTGAAACGGGTGTTAGCATATATTCAAATGCGCACCATAACAACTTGGCAATTTGAGCATCACCACATACATATACTCTCTTCAACCTGAAAGAGTATCGAATCAAGCATTGATTTTTCCATGACACCACATAACAGTGAGGGCTTCTTGGTCATATCTTTATATGCATCAACAAAGAAGCTACTGGATCAAATTCACAGATAGGGTAGCATTCACGACATAACCGTAGTGTCAGGAAAGAACCCCTCTCTAAACCCTAGAACACTAGGCACCGCCGCCGCCACCATTGCTCCAGGGGCAGCAGCCAAGAATTGAAACCCAAGTTTCAATTATATGTGCTAAAAGCCTCTACTTCTCTAGCTACTTCTCTCTACTCTCTCCCAAGTTTCGGCGAGCAACAAAAAGCATCTACTTCTCTCACCTAACCCCTCTCTCTACTCTCTCCCCAATCACGCGAGGAAACAAGCCTGGAACACGTCGCATCAAAGCACGGAGCCACCATGCAATCCCTAAATCCCAAAACATGGTGAGCCGCCGCGGCAAATCGATTGGAGCCTAGCTAGTGTGGCGCGCGCAGGGAGGAGGAGATCGAGGGGGACTTACGGGGTTGGAGCGTCGGAGGAGGCGAGAGGCGACCGCGCGTGGTGGCGGCGCACGGCACCGTCGACGGGGGTGAGGCGGCCGGGGACGAACCCTAACCGCGGCGGCGGCGGCGGGCGGAGGGGATCGATTGTGAGAGTGAGGGGGTGCGGGGGCGCTCGGGCCGGTTTTCTTTTCCTCTAGTAGTAGCACTGGTTAGAGGCCGGCGCTACTGCTAAGCTCACCAGTTGTAGCGCCCGTTCAAAACAAACGCTACAGCTAAGTGGGCTACTGTTTTTGCCCTGGGCCCATGTAACAGTAGCGTGACTCAAGCTAACAAACGCTGCTGTTATATATTAGTAGTAGCGTGTTTTCTGCCCAGCGCTACTGGTAAATACTAGTAGCGTGGGGTCATAAATAGGCGCTACTGGTAAACTTATATCTATAAGCATTTTCCTAGTAGTGTAGGATTATTCTATCTTTTCAGTCTTGTAATGTTGGTGCTTATGTACCTTGTAACTGGATCTTTATTTTACAAATGAGACACGTATTACCATGAAAAAAAAAGTAGACTATTACAAAGCCAGATTAATTGCGAAGATCCCATATTCCTAGGGAATAATACCATTCTTTTGAGAGGAACCGTGGAATAATACCTTCCATGGACAGAGCCCAAAGAGGAAGGAGAAAACTCGATCGAGACTGTTAATAAATCTCCATGTCTGTCCTGAGTCTTCCTGGAAAGGAATATGCTCCGCATATCTTGTTCCTACCTACATCCTCTTTTTGACTAAGCTTTACTCCTCCCCCGAAGAATTCTCTCCTTGGTTGCTTTGACCCAAAGTCCACGGCACCTCTCACAAGGACAAATCCTAGTACTGCAAGGATAATATAGTCAGTTCCCAGCTTCCCTCCATGCCAATTGCCATTGCCAACCACGGCAGGCAGCATATGCTTCAAATATTCCCAACTGACCAACCCCCTCCTTCACGCCATAACAATGTGGCGCCTCCCCACAACTCGACCGTATCTCCATTAAAGTAGCTCAGAGCTTGCATTTTTCCGAGCCAGAGCCTAGCCAAGAGGCGAGGTTGCGAGATGAAGTTCGGGAAGAGGCTCAAGAAGCAGGTGGAGGAGAGCCTCCCGGGGTGGAGGGACAAGTTCCTGTCGTACAAGCGCCTCAAGGTGCTCGTCCGACTCGTCTCCGGCTCCTCGCCGCACCGTGCCGTGGCAGAGGCCGCCTTCGTGCGGCTCCTCAACGACGAGGTCGACAGGTTCAACGCCTTCTTCCTCGAGCAGGAGGAAGAGTTCGTTATCCGCCACAGGGTACGTACATAACATGCCTACTGTTGGTGCCTTGGTGGAGAAAATATACTCAAGATGTAACTAAAACAATGTGCAGGAAGTAAGGGAGACGGTGAAGGCAGTGGCCGGCGAGGAGCTGTCAGAAGCGGAGCGTGCGTCGGAGATGAGGAAGGTGAGGAGAAAGATCGTGGATTTGCATGGTGAAATGGTGCTGCTCCTCAACTACAGCGCCGTCAACTACACAGGTCTGTTTCCCCCCTTCTGGCTTGATAATATGGAGTAGTACGGAGTAACATTTTTGGGCACGCTTTGACAAAATTTCTTGAAATTATTTGTTCTTGGTAGTATCTGAAGAAATTCAGAGCTTTACACTAACAGAAAACAGAGTACGCAACAAGCTCTGCTTTAATTTGTCTTACAAAAAAGCAACCGACGTGAATTGTACGATTTAACCTGCAGAGAATATTCTCTATTAAGCCCAATGGGTTGGTCAGTCGTACCATTTCTCCACACGACCAACTGGTCTTATGACTTGGCCAAGATCATTTAACATCTAGTGCTACACGTACGCTGCAGGGCTGGCCAAGATACTGAAGAAGTACGACAAGCGTACGGGGCGGCTGCTCCGGCTGCCCTTCATCGAGGAGGTGCTCAAGCAGCCCTTCTACACGACGGAGCTCATGTCGAGGCTCGTCCGCGAGTGCGAGGAGACCATGAAGGCCGTGTTCGCCGCCGACAACAGTGGCGAACCGTGCACGAGGAAGCGCTGCACCGACACTAAGATGACTCCCATGGCAACGGAGCAGGGCATTTTAAGGAACACCGTCGCGGCGCTGGTGGCCATGAGGGAGCTCCGCAGTGGGAGCTCGACATACGGACACTTCTCGCTGCCACCCTTGGAAACGGAGACCACCTTGACGGAGCATGTGTCCAACTTAGCAGGTTCTCCAGCTGACCAACTCAAAGTAATGAACTATATCAATGAATTCCCTTGCTAATTTTCTCACCTTACATTCATTACTTGGATCTTGCAGAACCATTTCAACCAGCTGTCAATTTTTGCTGTTGGAATTCAGAACTTGATTCTGCAGAACTATGTTTTACTGTCCTCAAGGAGCTGCCTAGTTCAGCATATACCATCTCAAAAGGTCAGTTGGTCGTTTCTTGTACTTCTTTTACAAAGGAAAAAAAAAAACCATATCCCTACTAAAGCACTTATTTGTTCCAGGCATGTTCTAGCTACTCACTGGTGACTGCACATCCTGTGTTTCACAAGGCTAACAATTTGGGTGAAAGAGCATCTCATCTTATGGTATATTCTACTTCCTGTATATGGTGCATGCAACACACCTTGTTTGTTCCACTTTACTGGTTTAAAGAAAGAATGTTTGCTAAGTATTTTTGGGGAATATATATCAATGCTAATTAAAACATGTTTCGTGCAACATTGGAACAGGTTGAGTATATATCAATATACTGGTCAGCTTTTGCTTCATGACATAATCAATTTGGATGCAAGAGCAATTTATCTTCTGTTCATGTATGTTGATCTATCTGAACGGTTTTAGATGATACAAGTGGCTGTTAATTAGTGTATATGGTGTAGGCAACACAGTTTTTTTTTTTTTTGCACCATTCATGTTGGTTTAAAGCAGGACTGTTTGCTTAGCATTCCTTTTCTGGATATATCTGAATGCTAATAAAAGCATGTTTCGTGCAACATTGTAACAGGTTGATTACAGGACATATTGTACCATCGACTGCCAATTAGTACACATTGTGCAGACTTTGGAGATCGCTTAATGGTGATGTTTCCACATCCATCCATTAGAGTTACAGTACCAGTTCAGCAGGTACACCGGCTGACCGACTCAAAATAATAATAATAATAAACTGAGCACTCATATTCATGAGTTTCTGAATCTTAAGTTCATCATCACTTGGATTCTGCAGAACAGTCAATTTGCAGACAACAGTAAATTTACTTACTAGTTGGCATTCAAAAGTTAATTACCTGAAGCTGCAGAGATCTCCTGTCTTGATGCCTCGACGGAGAGCTGCGCAGTTCTGCAACGATTGTATCAAAGGTAATTAATTAATTACATCAAGAGGTGGTGATTCAGTATGTGTTTAGAGAAGTTACATTACATCTTGTCACATGATGATTTTCTGGTACTGATTGATTCATGAATGTTGCGTCATCATCGTGCAGGTTTCCCCTCCTTTGAATGAAGGCAGACACTCGGCTCCTCTTTTTTCTTCCCCAAGGGACCGCCTGATCCTCCCTCCCTCCCCACCGCCGTCTCTTTCCAGCCTCCGCCACCGCCTTCTCCACTCCTATATATGGCATTGCTTCGCCACCATCTCTTCTACCGCGTCTGCTCTGGCCAGACCTTGGCGCCGTCGCCACGTCCTGATCTGGCTTGCTGCCATCACTCCATCTTCCTCCACCTCCCATGTTGGTCCTTGTAAACAAACACAGTTTTGAGCAGCATCAGTAGTAATTAGTTAGGCTCTCAAGCGTGCATCATGTCGTGCATGCATACAAATCACACCTTTGATCACCAACACAAATCATGTTGGATCTCTTCGCTCCCTAAGAAATGCCGCTTTACTTCCTTCCTGCCCCCACTGCTCATCTTGTTGGGTCAGTGGACGGGAGCAAGCAGGATGGACAGAACTTGGCACACTAGAGATGATGACGACGATGCGGCCTCGGAAAATGATGCATGCTTTTCTGTAGTGTTGATCAGTACAACAATTCTTCCCTAGTGTAAACTTACTCAAAAGTCTGTAATTTAATGGTTGCGGTTCAAAGAATCTGAGAAAGAAAAGGTTCAAGTGTTGTAAAGAAATATATTTCGGTACAGAGGGAGTATTAAGTAGCACACTTTGAATAAATTGACCAGTCTTGGTTAAATTTCCAGCATTCTGTTGCCGATCACACACAAATGCTTCTTGTTCGTTGATCACTCAATAAGATCAACGAGTACAAAACAAAGACTACATGATGATGTTTTATCAATAAGATCAAACAAATATAGCATGCTCGCTGGTAGATCAAATCATTTTGGTGTAGCCTCCCGCTGGATTAGAATTCCATAAAAAAAAGTTTACCAGACCTTCCACAGCTAGGAACGAAGTATACCGGCACAAAAAAAAAACCGAAGTATATATACGCTAACCTTAGCCACATAAATTGCAGTTACTGGTTCTCAAAAGAAATAAAAAGTACCACATACGCTGGCAGCTCAACTAAGCGAAGATGGCGGACACCCGCTGCACCCTCCGGAGAAGTACCACATCCCGCCAAGCACTCCGAAGACTCGCGTACCAAGCAACACCTTCATGAAGGAACGCGACGACGACGACGCTGCTACCCGGACAAGTCCTAGGGTTTTCCCCGGTACATGGATGGCAGTGGGGAAGGAGTATCACTGACGCCCCTCAGGAGGGTCCAGCAACCCCATGGGCGCAGTTGCGCCGGTGGCGAATGAGCCGTCAGAGATTTCTCCCGCCCCGAAACCACCACCGCCATCACAGATAATCAGAAGCGCGCCGCCCAACATGCCGCCCACCAGCCTGTGCCACCACGGATACCGCACCATCTTCACCGTCTCACTGAGGCCACCAACACGAGACCTGGAGGTAGGACAAGGAGACACCAGGCTCGATGATAACTGCAACGCAGCCGACAGGAGGAAACCACCTCCACCGCCGCACGAAGCCGACCGGACATAGCAACAGGGACCTGCCAGGCCGCCACCGGCCCGGCCGGACCCCAACGGGTCCGGACAGTCCCTGTAGCCACGCTGCAGCACGCCGGCCGCCGGAGCCATCACCACCGCAGCCATGGCCGCCTAGCCTCACCACCAGGGAGCACTGCCGTCGCGCCCCGACCCACAGGCTCGCCCGAGCCCAGATGGGACCCGAAAGGGTCCAGATCTGGTCCGAGCGGGCGCCGCCGGCCAGCCGCCCACCGCGCCCACCGATTATCACCATCTCCTCTCTCACTCTGAGTCTATGTTGCTGTAATCATTAATAGAAATCACATGATTATTGTATATGCAGCCAATATTTATGGCCATATCTGTGGAGGCAATGTCGGCAGAATTTCTGGTATTTGTTTTCTGCTTCTTAATGAATTACCAAAGGAAAACGCTTCCAGCTGGGACGCTGGCTGAAGCATGCGCCGGTCGCATCAGCATCGTCAGATCCCACCCAATCGCACGGTCCCTTTTTCTTCCTTCTTTTTCCACTGCCTTATCTTCTTCCTCCTCCCTTCGTTTCTTATCCAGAGTGTTGTTCTCGTCCCATGGGGACCTGCCGGGGGATGAACTTTTACGAGAAAAGCTTCAACCTTATAGACATAAAAAGCTTCAACCGGCGTTTCGTTTTTTGGTACAATGCACTGCCAGCGTTGGCGGTTCGAGGACGACAGCGCTGCTCCGACCAGCACTGCTTTGCTGGAAGCACCGTGCGTGATGCTACAACCGGCGTACCAACTTGCTACAACTAGCGTCTCGTTATGCTACCACGCATCGCTGGTGTTGATCTTTTGCTACAACCACGCCAGCTATTCGCTACAACCGGCATCTTATGCTAACACGTACCACTGGCGTCGGTTTTTCTGCTACAACAGCATTGCTTTTTTACTAGAACCAGCGTTGCCATTTGCTACTAAGAACCACCGGCAGCGGAGAAAAAGCTGTGACCGGCGATATTTGGTTTTTGCTAGGACCGGCAGTGTTTTTTGCTGCAATGGCAGAGTTCTTCGTTGGGACGGTGATGGCTGCTCGTTTTTCTGCCGGAACAGCGAGGGGGGCTGCGACGGCGAGTACAGTATGTTGAGGATGCACCGGAGACGGCGAGGGGGGCTGCGACGGCGAGTACAGTATGTTGCAACCGACAACGACAAGGGGCCATGAACGGTGTGGGTGATGCGTAGATCATTACGGATGGTGGCGAGACAGTTAGCGGGGTCAACGTTGGCGAGGGCCGCGAAGGCGCCGGTGATTCATCGACGGCCATGGCAAACACCATGTCGCTGTCCGGCGAGACAGTCTGCGTGGGCAGTTATCTACGACAGGTCAACGCTGTGTCCCTCTCTCTAATCTGAGAACCAAGCGGTGGGAAGGGGTGGAGAAGAGAAAGGATGACGTGGGTTTTTTTAATCCGATGGCCACAGATGGAGTAATCCAACGATCGTGATAGGACCAGCGCAGCGCTTGGGCCGGTGCGCCCGCGCAGATCAGTGCCCATTTCCAAAATATGGTGGTGCAAGTGGCAGTGAAACGCACGGAAAAAACATACCAGTGTATATTTGCAACACACTTGTTCCAAACCGGGCTGGGCCACACACTAGAATCCAGAAGGCTGGTGTTGTGCCGTGGGCTGCGCTATATGGGCCCTCGCCGCCCATTTTGTTTGGTTCAACTCCCACGATCCCACCCCGGCGACGGCGATCTCGTCGTCGGCGACAGGTTCGCTCACCTCCAACCTCGATTGGAGCACACCGCCCCCCGTTTCCCCCTCGGTAACTGGCCTGAATCCCATCTCCTGTCCCGCATCCTCTGTAAACTATAGCTCTGACAGACCATGGTGTCATAGCAGCAGTCGAGGCGCGGGAGATGATGGACCGCCATCGTCTTCTCCAACTCCGGCCTCCTCTGTTGATTTCGACGACCCATGAGAGATGATGATCCTACCTTCCGTTTGTAAAATTTACTAGCCTGCCCTGTATCTCGACTGGTTGCCTGATGAGGCACCAACCATCGTGTTTCCATCCTTGCACTCAAGGTGTCTACTAGAATGCGTAATCAATCATTTTCCTCTTTTTCCTAGCTACCAGCCACCACATTCACAAAATTACTTGGCTGGAGCGGTCTGATGGCAAAGACTTCGTGGGTCTCCTTCTCATGCAAGCAAAAACTAAGAATGTATCCTCTTCACATATACGTGGCTCCCATTGGCTGGGCAAGTCACCGATGGATCAATTGGTCTGGTACATTTTACTCACTATTCCTTGCTAACCACCCTTGTCTTCAGCTCTAAAAGAAACATGCTAACCACCCTTGTTTCTAGTCTAGCTCTAAAAGAAACATGATCAAACGACGCTTGACTCCAAAACAAACATGACAAGCCTTTGTATTTAGTTCATTCTTCCTTGTTAACCACCCTTGTCTCTAGCTTTGGCCTCGTCTGAATTCGATGGTTGGCTCGTCTTAGTCTACGCCTACTCTTTAGAATATAAGCGTTTTCTTGGAATATTGTGGTTCATTCAAGGGACGAACAGATCAAGTTGGCGTATCAGAACCTAACATGGCCAAAAAATAGAAAAGAAAAATGGTTCAGACAGTGATGGCCTTTTGAATATTATAGTTCAAGGGGCAAACAACAGGATCAAGTTAGGACGATCAAACAAAACCTAGCAGTATGGCCTGGTCTGGATTACAGACCTGCCACCAACCACTATAAAAGGAGCCACAAAGGCCTCTCGCAAATACGCACACATAGCTGCTATCTGTCTATGCACAAAACTGCTACCCCACAAATAAATTGCCTGCCTCGGCGCCTAGAGGAGATGGACAAAGCGGCGGAGGGATGGCTCATCAACAAGGTGCTCAATATGATGTGTGATGGCTTGGTGGCCGCGTATGTTGCTAGCAAAGAGCTCAGCCTCAACTCCGGGAAGATAAAACAAGATCTCAAGTACACAAGTGGGCTGCTACAAGAAGCCCAGGCGAGGGGCGTGGGCAACAACAATAGCCTGGACCAGCTGGTGCAAGAGCTTAGCGCCAAGGCCCACGAGGCTGAGGATCCGCTGGATGAGCTGCACTACTTCATCATCCAGGACCAGCTTGATGGCACCCAGTACGCGGTGCAGGATCTGGGTGATGACCTTCGGGGTTTTGCTCGCCACGGACATCATGCTCTTCGCCACATACTCGGTAACTGTGTTGCATGCTTTTCTTGTTCACGTAAGCGAGATGATGGTGCTGATGTTACCAACAACTCACACAATTCAACCAATTTTAGTAGTGGTAACCATGGTGTCGTTGATAATTTACCATTTGAAAGAGTGGCCATGTCAAAGAAAATTAAGTCAGTGATAGAGGAAATACACTCCCTATGTCAGCGTGTCTCTGAGTTGCTCATCATTACTTCAAACCATAGCGTCACAGGAACAATCACCTTAACACGACCTCTTGTCGGGTCGACAGTTGTGCAAGAGAAATTGTATGGGAGGACTGCCATATTTGAGAAAACTATCAAAGATATCACCAATGTCACATACCAAGGGGACCCCTTTTCAGTTCTTCCTATAGTTGGCCCAGGGGGTATTGGAAAGACAACTTTCACCCAACACTTGTATAATGATAAGAGGATTGAAGAGCACTTTAGTGTTAGGGTTTGGGTATGTGTTTCAACCAATTTTGATGTGCTTAAGCTCACACAGGAGATCCATAGTTGCATACCTGCATTTGAGAAGGAAGAAACCAATATTACAAATGGAACAACCAATTTAGACCAGCTTCAGATATCCATTGCACATAGACTCAAGTACAAAAGGTTTTTAGTTGTATTAGATGATATATGGAAATGTGATACTGATGCTGAATGGAAAACTCTACTAGCTCCGTTCACAAAGGGGGTTACCAAAGGCAGCATGCTTATTGTCACAACTCGATTTCCAAAAATTGAAGGAAGGGTTAGGCAAGCAACTATTCCAGTAAACCTGCAAGGTTTGGAGCCCAAGGAGTTCTTGGAGTTCTTCAAGGAATGTGTATTTGGTAATGAAAAACCTAATCAACAATATAGTGAATTAATTGGCAGTGGAAGAGAAATTGCAGAGAAATTGAAATGTTCGCCAGTAGCGGCCACAACAGTTGCTCGATTATTGAAGAAAGACCTTTCTTGGGAACATTGGAGGAAAGTTCTTGATAGCAATGAGTGGAAAAATGAAACAAGTGATGATGATATTATGCCAGCCCTTAAAATTAGCTACGATTATCTTCCTTTCCACCTTAAACAATGCTTTTTGTATCTTTCCCTTTTCCCTGAAGATCATAGGTTTACAAATTTAGAAATTATCCACTGTTTGACTGCAATAGGCATCATAGACTCTAGCTACAAAAATAAGAATTACATACAAGAACTAGTGGACAACGGGTTCCTCTTGAAGTCAGAGGAATGTTATGTAATGCATGATTTACTGCATGAGCTATCTCGGAGTGTTTCATCGCATGAATGTTTCAATATAAGTAGTGGTTTAAGTTTCACTGCCGAGGGCATCCCACAATCTATACATCACTTGTCCATCACCATGGAAGATAGATATGATAAAAAATTTAGGAGTGAAATGGCTAAACTGAAGAGCAGGATAAATATTAGAAATTTGCGGACTTTGATGATTTTTAGAGAATATCAAACACAGATTGTTGGGATTCTAGACGAAACCTTTGAGGAAATAGAAGGTCTCCGTGTCCTATTTATAGTTATGAATTCTCCAGATTCTCTGCCAAAAGGGTTCTCAAAACTTGTCCACCTCCGATACCTAAAAATTAGATCACCTAGTGGCTTCCAAGTGAGTTTACCTACAACATTACCAAGATTTTATCACTTGATATTTTTAGACCTACAATACTGGAATGGTAGTTCTTGTTTGCCTAAGTATATTAGCCGCCTTGTGAACTTACGACATTTCATTGCTAATCCTGAACTCCACTCCAATGTTCCGGAGGTTGGAAAAATGGAGCATCTAGAGGAGCTAAGCAAGTTTGTTGTTAAGAAAGAGAGTGTTGGATTTGAGCTGGAAGAGTTGGGAAAATTGCCAAATCTTGGAGGGGAACTTGGCATATATAATCTTGATGAGGTGGCAACCAAAGAAGAAGCTAAAGAAGAAAATTTGGATTTGAAAAGTAATCTGAAAAGCTTGATCCTATTTTGGCGTCACAGGTATTCGGCTATAGGTGTTGATGTTGTTGATGGTCTCCAACCACATGATGATCTTAGAGAACTTACCATTATAGATCATGGTGGTGCCATTGGGCCTCCTAGTTGGCTGTGGAATGACATTCCCATTAAACTTCTGGAGCGTCTTGAACTAGTGGGCGTGTCTTGGGGCACTCTTCCATCTTTGACACAGCTAAACTATCTCAAGAAACTAGTTTTGCAAAGTGTTTCCAGAGTACGTATTATAGGACCTGACCTCAGTTTTATGCACTTGAAGGAAGTTGAGTTTAGTTACATGGAAGATCTTGAGAAGTGGATCATGGGACCTAATTGTCACTCATTTCCCATGCTTGAAAGCATCACATGCAATGGATGCCCTGAATTCGTTGAAATGCCCTTTTGGTCAGAGGTCCTTGGTCCTCGTACAGAGGACATACACTATCCAACCCTATTTACATTGGATACTTCTGGATGCCCTAAGCTGTCCCTACCCCCCATGCCTCATACTTCGACACTCACCTTTGTCAGTGCCGGTGATGATCCTTGCTCCTTGGGAAGTGCTGCACAGAGAATGAATTACAAGAAAAATAGATTGACGTTGGAGAGGCATAGTGGTGCATTAGCCTTCCACAATATGGACAAATTGGAGGCAATCAGTTCTCTGGATGGAACAGAAATCCAATGGACACAGCTCCAAAAGGTGACCTCCCTCAGGGAAGTTGATATCCGAAAAGACTTAAGCATGCTGTCGATTGGTTTTCTTTCATATTCCAAGTCTCTCAGGAGACTAGTACTGGTGGATTGCACGAATTTAACATTGGAAGGGTTCAATCCTCTCATCACAGTCAACCTTGAGACACTGATTATCTATAATCACCTTCCTCGTGGTGCTCGCTCTATAGCCACCAAACTTCTCTCAGAATTGGTGGTGTTCAAGACCAAGCAGTTATTGCCAGCAGGAACCTTCCACCGATTGAAAACGCTCGAAGTGGATAGCATCTCAGTGGTGCTTGTTGCTCCCATCTGCACCCTCCTTGCCGCTACCCTCGACACATTGTCCTTCTATTTTGATGAGCGAATGGAAAGCTTGACGACAGAGGAAGAGAAAGCGCTTCAGCTGCTCACCTCCCTCCAAACCCTGAATTTTGTGGGGTGCCCAGGTCTACCGTCTCTCCCTCAGGGTTTACACACATCTTGTTCTCTCAGGGAACTAGATGTCATCGTTTGTTCTGAAATCAGATCGCTCCCCAAGGGGGGTCTCCCCACTTCACTGCAAGTGCTAATGATATCTGGCTGCACTGCCGAGCTATACGAACAAGCCAATGAATTAAAAGGAATGAACCCAAATTTCCGGGTGACACTGTATTAAGTGCCTAGCCCAAGGTATTTGACTCTTAACATTTCCTCTCATTTTTCAAGGAAATCAGCCCTTTATCTTGTACCGCTAACTTGTGAAATTTGACAGGTGGTACATATCAGTCGATAATCTTGTTTCAAATTACTCGAGCTGAGACTCTTGGACACAATTAATGTCGCCTGCATGCACATTGCCAGCCCATGTGCCAGCCGGTTAGCACATCTGTTTTATATGATTTCACTTCCTATGCGAATCAATAAAGCAACCACTTTGGTTACAAGTAGCTACCTTGCCTTATATTAAACTCTTTGGCAGCTTTCTTTTCAATGCAGTTTGGCAGCTCTATTTGGTCTCTCTTATATGACAATTAAGTTGTACGCACTGGACTTTCAAAATGTGGTACTGCAGCTTGTATGTCCTGAATTCTGAAGACTAAGGCTACACAAGATCGATGGACCTGAAGGTTAATTCCTATGTTTCCTCCCTGGCTATGGTTCTTATGTATGTTTTTTCATCCTAATCTTCACGCCAGTGCAATGTTTCAGGTCTCATATCGTAGAGCTAGGTTACTTCTCTGCATTGCCTCATTGGAGTATTGGACAATATATTCACTGGTAACCATTGCCCACACACTCGCTTGTGTCTTCAGGGATTAAAGTTTATGTGGAAGAGCATTCAATCCTCGATCTGGTACGTTATTTCATCCACCAAAGCAGTTTCAGTCAATAAGAGTGCTTGTTACTTATATGATGCATGTAGGCAACAAACCTTTTTTTTGGGTCCATTCTTGTTAGTTTAAATCAAGGATGTTTCCTGAGGCTTTTCTTAATATCTTATTTGATGCGATATCAAAATTGGTTGGTTATTGAGTCTGATTATTTTTTCAGGAAGTAACTACATCTTGTGCAGATTTGGTACTGCATATATAGTATGGTGGTGTTTCACTTTCATTGATCAGGATTTCGGTTCTTGTATAGTTTTGCAGGTAGACATGCATGTTGATCAACTCAAAGCAATGGATTGAGGATTTTTCTTCCAGTATATGTAAAGCTGTTTCATGAGATTAACAGTTAGGAAGATCAATCTGTCTGAGCAGTTTTAGATGACAAAAGTGTGATTGCAAGCACATATGGTGATTGAACCATCAGTGTGATTGGTCCATTCTTGTTGGCATAATGCAACAATTTTCTTTTTCTACATGTATATCTCAGTGCTAATTTAAACGCGTTTCATGTGATATTGGAACAGATTGGCTATTTGTCCATACACTCCAGTTCCATTGTAACCCCACCCCAACTACCGCCGATTACATCTTGTGTAGATTTGATGTACGCTGATGTTCCACTGTCAATCTTCAGAGTTTCAGTTCCTGTATAGTTTAACAGGTTCGAGTGTTGACCGGTGACTCAAAGGTAATGCCCCGATCATTTTCATTGGTGATTTCTCTTGCCTTGTTCAGTTCATGACCTTATATTACATTCATTGGTTGGATCCTGCAGAACAATGAATTTGCATCCAACAGTGGATGTAGAAGTTAGTATTTCAGACTTGCAAAGCTAGGTTGTTCCATCCAAACAACGGCTGTGACGGAAGCAAGCTGTGCCGATCTGCGCAATTGACCATTTCAAAGGTAGTCCGTTAGTACTGCACGTGTTGGTGATTCATTACACTTTTACAGAAGTTACATTTCATATTTGTGGTACTGATCCGTTTCATGTATGTGCAGGTTGAAGAAGAAGCTATAAATCAAGATTCAAAAAGGAACGTTCGGCCTCCACGACCGCCTCCTCTGTTTTCGTCCCCTGTCCATGCTGCCGCCTCCTCTGTTTTCCTGCCCTGTTGCCTGATGACCGCCTTCTCCTGTCCGCGCATCTGCTCTGGCCATACTTGGTGGCGCCGCACTGACCACATGTGTCTGTGGTCTTCCACAGACCACTGGCGACCCACTTTTTCCTCCTCCCCTGTCCACACCGTCCTTACTTTCTCCTCCGCTTTTGCCCCGCCGACTTCTCAATTCTCATCTCCCTGCCCTGTCCACACCGCCCTTACATGTACTCCTTCCTCATGGGATCAGCATTCCATACCAGAGACGATGGTGATGACGACGGCCTTGGAAGATCTATACATCAATTCGTCCTGCTGTATGTAAAGTTAATTAGAAGGCTAGAATTTAATGATTGAAATTTAGTTCAAGCAAGCAATTACCCATGGAAAAGTTCTAGCCGCTCCTTCAGACTGGAGGGCTAGCTGCCACATCCTACTCATTGCTTTGCTCGTGTTAAGCGGTAGCACAATTTAACAAATTGTCCATTTCTGGATTATGCTTATGATTGATAAGGACATAATTTCTGAATAATGAGTGTCCAGATGAGTGTACATTCATGGCTGACCCGAAGGTCTAGCTTTTACTGAAAGCTTTACAAGGTCTTCGATCTACCCTCTGCAACAGCAGCAGACTGATCACACACACAAAAAAAAGAAAAACAGCGAGAAACTGAAAACCACCAGCCAAACCTAAGCTAGGCCGGTGAAAATGAAAAGGAGTTCCGCATCCCACACAACACCTAAGGAAAACATGATACGGCTATCAGCCAACTCTGCCTCTGTCTGTCGTGCTGCACTCCAGGATTCAATCATTTTCAACTTCGAGGTAATCTTCTCCACTACATGCTTCGTCCCCTGGTGCGTGTGACCAGCTTCTGCCACTGCAACACGAAGGACACAGCACAGTAAGTAGTAAGTAACAGCGAGTAGAAAGAACTCAAAGGGATTTTCATCTGAGACGCAGCCCCTAGGCAGGGATCCACAAACACATCTCTATTCTGGGGCGACGTAGCGTGCATACATCCAGGCGGAGACAGCACCGGAAAAATAAGATAAAATGTGATCTATCATCTAGCTGTGATCCCCCAAAGCATTGCATGCTGTGATCCCAGCCAATTATGAACAGCTAGCTGTCACTTCATTTTGTAAGGCAGCCGTGTAACTTCATTTGTAATCTGAAGTCAGGGTACACAAACATGCACACCCAGGTTGCATTCATCTTACATATACATAAGGAAAGATCACACAACCAAACATATATAGGTGTCTTAAACTTTGTGCTTTTTGCATTTCAGGACGGAGAAAGAAAAAACACATATTCCATTGCCAAACAACACTACGAACACGTGCCCAGCCATGCCTTCTTCCCAAGAAGTATTAAAAAAAATTGCCACGTAAGTTAGGATTGTGCGTCTTTCAGAGAGCATGGTTACTCCGAGTGATCCTAGATGAACAGAATGTTATTGTCCTGTCAGATAGAATGTAAAACTTTCCTATTGTGTTTACTCCTTACTCTTAGGCTCTGTCATGTCAGGTTTCTTATAAGATTGTTGTAATTTCAAATCTTTACAGAAACCAACACGGTCGGAGAGCACAAATCAGTTGGCAAATCTAGTAATGCGTGTGTGGACGGGGATCAGCTGGTAGCGGCTGCTTACCTGCGGATTTAAATCGGTAGCGTTGATTCTACAGCACAACTGGCTCGCCTTCTCGGTCATCCACGGTGACCACTGCTGCAGGCCCCTCTTCTTCTTCCAGATCCTCCGGTCGTAAACCTTTGAAACAAAGAAAAAAGAATCAGCATTAATTTGCATTCTTGGGTCTGAAAGAATTAAGCAAGCTAATTAATTGCCAAAGTCTGTAGATGCCTAGGTGTGTGAGAGAGAAGACTTACGACTCCAATCCTGAGAGAGAAGCTTTGGATGGTTTTGATGGGAGGCCAATGCGAGCCCCAGCATATCATACGCTTTCAGCACTACTGCCGAGCGGTATTCCTCCGACCAAAGACAAACCTCAACTTTCTGGAGAGAAGGGAGAGGCCCCATGTCGATGTCCAAATCACCATTAGTGATGTGCGCCGCTTGGACATCGAAGCTAAGGTATTCAAGCCTCGGCATAGATCCTCGTGGAAACATAGATGGCCCCGTCTCAAACCCAACGAATCTGCACCTTCTCAGGTAAGGGAATGCATCATCGCCAATGATGAAACTTTTGACAGGAGTTAATTGACATCTAGTGGTTCCTAGATATAGAGAAAGAAGAGTGGGCAACTTCCCAAGGATTTGAATGTCGACCTCTGGCCTCACTTTATCCACTCCTAGTTCCAAGTAGGAGAGGACGGGGAACAACGATGAGTTGATCCATCTAGGCAATGTCGAGGTACAATTCATAAACTGAAATGTGTGGAGGTGTGGAGGTGGCACCCAACCGTCCCAGCTAACATCAAACCTTGCATACCCATCCTTAATAATACTTAGACTACACAATTTCTGCAGATTGCCAGGGGACACCAACAAAGATTCACACACTCTCTCGTCTTCTTCTGCCTCCCACAAAAGGCGAAGCACCCTCAGCTCCACCAGCTTCCCTAGCTCTTTCTCAATCTCATCAGTACAACCCACCGTAACAGACTCGAGCACTTCTAAGGACACCAAGTTTCCTATCCCATCTGGCAATCTCATTTTTGGATAAACATATAGGCACATCAAACGTCCTAACTAAACAACACTTGTTGGCAACTCCATTGATCCACCCGTTTGCAAGTCCAGTGTTTCCAAAAATTGTAGCTTTCCAATTTCCATGGGAAGAACATCAGCATACGTACCACGTAGCCCTAGGTACCTCAGATGTAATAATTTCCCAAGACATCTAAGATCAATGTGGTGGCCACTTTCCCTAAGGTCGCACCATTGTAAATCCAATACAGGCAGAAGTTGAAAGCTGGAAAGAGTCTGAATCATATCAACATCAGTTCTAAACCGAGTAATTGACCTCAACTTTGACATACTTGTGTCATCGACCCAATGTGTGTTGGGTTCTGACATGTTTTCCTGAAAGGATTAACCTGCGAACCATGCTATCTGAATTCATTTTGCTTTGCTTAGTGCCATCAAGTATAGTAACAAAGTTGTCTTCACTTGATCACTAGTGCAGAACCGGGCATTAGCACCGGTTCGTAAGGCCCTATAGTGCCGGTTACATAACCGGCACTAATTTGTGGTCACTAAAGACCCCCCCCCCTTTAGTACCGGTTCAGCACGAACCGGTGCTAAAGGGCAACCACGTGGCACGAGCCAGCTCCGGGGATCTGGAGCACTTTAGTACCGGTTTGTAAGACCAACCGGTACTATAAGGTTTGGAGGGTTTTTAGTTTTATGATTTCTTTTTCATTTAATTTTGTGTTTCCATTTTAATTCTTTTTCGTTTGCTGGTATTTTACGATACTACACATTGTACACGTTATATATATATATATATATATATATATATATATATATATATATATAATTTCTAGTAGAACCAATCATGCATATATAATTTCTAGTAGAACCAATCATGCATATATATATATATATCACATCAATGTCTCACAAATTAAACCACCATATTAATTAATTCACACATACACACATGTATAGCTATACACAATTTCTCCTACATATGAATGTTGCCTTCGGAGCCAGTCTAATTGGTGCCTTCGGAGCACGATGACAATTGAAAGTGGTTTTCATGGGGGTGGTAGCGGGTAATAGAATTCTCCATTCGGATTTATGACCTGGTCGAGCAAAAATCCCGCTATTTCCTCTTGAAGTGCTTCTACGCGCTCCATTTCTATGAGCTTCTCCCGCACCTCTTTCAACTGTTAAGAAGGAGATCAATATGCATGTGTATTAGTTATGTGACTAGATATCGATAATGGTGTAAAAATTGTGAATAGTGTTCTGACAAGCGTACCCATTGCTGTCTTTGAGATCTGCTCCTTTCGGACGCCATCATGCGAATGTTCTCGCAAACGCAGAATGCACACAGATCAGTCCCCTGCGCCTGCTTCAGGGCCTTTATGAGAATGGAATTTGATCAGATAAAAATTAATCAAGCATGATAATTAAAGAGATGGCAGCTAGCTAGCTAGCTAGTACTACTTAATTACTTACCTTGGGTCGAAACCATTGAAGCTTTTGTTTCCATTCACCTTCCGTGACGCTGATGAATCTTGCCCAAGCCCTGCCCGGCGACAAAAAAAATGAATAAAGGGGTTACTAAATAGTTCATATCATGAAATGACGAACTAAATAGGCCGAGATATATAGTTAATAATGATTGAAATTACCTGTTGACTATCCGATACAAGATGTTAAAGTCAGTGTTTTTTGAGATTAATGAGTCCAGTATTTCAACTGTTCCGTCGTCAACTTTAATGATACACAAGACCCAGTGAAATCTGCATGCACACACGTTTACATGTCTTAATTAAGCGGGCATATGTAAGCAAAAACATGTAGCTAGCTAGTAGGCAAAAACAGAGAATTTGTAGTACAAGACAGTGTGACTCACCCAAAGTGGTAAGGAAGTAGTATATCTTCATTGTATTTGAGGCACTTCAAGAACTCTATCATGCTGTCCTCTACTTCCTTTGCATGATGTTCATTTATCTTCCATGTGAATTCATTAACGGTGTTTGGGTCAATGAACCCAATGCCATAGCGTCCACCTTTTCTCATTTCATATATCTTCATCCTGCATAATACCACAGAAAAGAATATAGTGAGGATAATTACAGGTAATGATTGATCAAAAGGATCACTACAGCTAGCTTGAGACTTAAATTATAGAAAGAGATCACTTACAGACAATAGCAACTGACGATACATTTGTCGAGTGCGTCTTGATTGTATAACTGAAACAGTTCTAAATACTCAACGAACCCAGCTTTCTCATGATAGTAATGGTCCTTCTTGACATTCACCATGAGGGACACTCGATCTGAAATCTTGGTCATGTTCATGTACCATTGATGCAATTCATACATTCTCGTTGGGAGCTTCTTGACCTTGTCTGGCGCGACCAAAGGTTGGCCCCGGACATATTTCCGTTTTACTTCATCCTCTCTAAGCAAAGGCATGGGCTCGATCTCAAGGAGTTGTCCAACAGTGATGTTGAGAACTTCAGCCTGCATTATATGCTCCTCCGTTATTACCACATTGCCCACCTCGGGAACATGCACTGTTTGCCCACAATAATATTGGGGGCGCGTACTGCCACCTGTTGTTGGCACAACAAGCGAGGGGATCGATTGCGCCGCCTGTTCTCCCAGCTGGGGAATGGTTTTCCCGCATTTTTTGGCAGCTGCTTCTTGTTTGCTCGATCCCGATGTAGACGTGCTCGCCTCCCTTTGTAGACGTGCTCGATTTAACTTCCTGATGTGGCGCTCATAGTCTGTGTCAACAGGCTTGGAAGCTGGTGGTTGAGCCATACGAATGAAGTGGTCAATCTTTTCCTCAGGCACTTTCTCCCTTGGCGGCGGTGGCGGTTTCGGTGCAAAATGGGCTTCCACCTCGGCCTTCGATATGGCTGTGATTTCCTCCTCGGACTTGTCATAAGACCTCTGCGGAAGAGGCTTGAGGCTTGGACCATATTTATATCGCTTGCCTCCGCCTGTACTTCCTGTACAACCTCGACTCGTACCGCTACGCACCATAGCTGCGGGGTGTCTCTTCTGCAATTGCTGAGGCGGCGGAGACGGCTGACGGGACTGAGTTGGACGAGGAGGAGTGGCCTGAGGCTGTGCCGGACTTGGAGGAGGAGTGGACGTCTGACGTTGTGGCGGACTTGGAGGAGGAGGATTGTCCTGACACTTTGCCGGACTTGGAGGAGGAGGATTGTCCTGACACTTTGCCGGACTTGGAGGAGGAGGATTGTCCTGACACTTTGCCGGACTTGGAGGAGCGGGAGTCTGCTGACTCGGTGGCGGACTTCGACGAGGACTCGGGTGACGCGGTGTCGGTGGCCTTGGAAAGATGATGCAATCCTTTTTCCATAGGATGATACGATGTTTGGCCTCTCCGAGAAAGTGCTCGCCGTCACCTCCAGCAATGTCAAGCTGTAGCCCCGAATATGGTGGGTCCACCTCATCAACCAAGACACGAGCAAAGCCCGCTGGAATCGGGTTGCAATGGAAGGTTGCCTCGGGGGGATTTGTGAAAGCACAGCCGTCCGCCACCTTCATGGATATGTTCTTCATTTTGACGTGTAGCTCGCAGTTAGTGTTCTCCGTGATGTCATCCACGAGGTATCTACCCAGCATTAGGTCGTCCGGGACGGAACCCACGCTGCTTCTCGGCATGGATGGGCCGGTGCTATCCAATGCTGGATCATCCGCTAGCTGCTGCAGCTGCTGAGACCCCCTTTGATGGGTAAGTGAGTCGATCTGCTCCTGCTGCCGCTGGAATTTGACTGCCAATTCCGCTTGACTTGCTTCTAGGCCTTGAAGGCGTTCATAGTCCCGCTTCCTCTGCTCCTCCTCCATCTTCCTCTTCTTCTCCTCCGCAATCTTCTTTCTCGCACGGGTTCTGTAGTCGTTGTTCCAGTCTGAAAACCCCTCATACCACGGTAGAGCGCCCTTGCCTCGTGTTCTTCCCGGGTGTTCAGGATTTCCCAGGGCATGCGTAAGCTCGTCGTTCTCTCTGTTGGGCTGGAACACCCCCGTTCGTGCCTCTTCTATTGCAACAAGTATCGCATCGTCGGCTCCCTTCAGACTTGCCCTCGTCGAAACATTGCCTGTCTCCCGGTCCAACTCCCCCCATGCTCATAGAACCAAGTCCTGACCCTGGGGGGGCAGCTCTTAGTAGCCGGAGTGACACCTGCATCCTCCATCTCTTTCTCAGACTTATCCCACTTAGGCATTGCCACCGCATAGCCACCTGGCCCCAGCTTATGGAACTTATCCTTTTTTTCGGCATTCTTCTTGTTTATTCTCGACCGTTCCTTAGCTAATTCCGAATCCTTGAATTTCTTGAAATCGTCCCAATGATCACGTTGGTTCTCCAGTGTTCCCTTGAATATTGGAGTCTTCCTTCCTCCGTTGACGTACTTGTTCCATTCACCATTCTTGTAGTTCTTGAATGTAGTCGCCATCATCTTAAGAGCAGCCTCTTTGACTTTCTGCACATCTACTTCCGTGAAATGATCTGGTAGGGTGAAATGTTCCATGAGAGTATCCCAAAGCAGATCTTTTTGATTCTTGTCGACATAAGTAACATCTGGACCTGGCTTTGCTGGCGCTCTCCATTCTTGAAGTTTGATCGGGAGTTGCTCCTTCACAAGAACTCCGCACTGACGAACGAACTTGTCCGCAATCTTCTTAGGCGCTACTGGTTTGCCAGTAGGGCCGCATGCCTCGATATTGTACTTTACGCCCGGCTTCAACTTTTTGTTCAGGCCTCGTTTCGTCCTTTTGCCTGAAGATTTGCTCGATCCGGATGGCTGAAAGAACAAAGATCGACTCGTTAATATATCTTCAAGTCATTTAAAACATGTGATGATCACCAGATGCCTGCTTATATAAATATATATACCTCGTCGGTGTTTGTTGTTTCAAAATTATGTTCTTCGTCATCGTCATAATCATTCATGACTTCGTCGTGATCGAATATCATATCACCCTCTCCGGTGTTGTTTAGAAATTCGGAGCCGTCATAATCTTCTTCATTTTGATTATCATCTGCCCCGCGTATCATATCGAACATGGTCTGTTCTCCCTCTCTGTCGGTATTGTCTGCCATAGCTTTTGTTTAACTAATCCAAAAGAAATATAAAACAATTTAGTATTCAAATCTCGAATAATAGATATAATCTCGAATACATCGTCCAGAATAATAGATATAATCTCGAATACATCGTCCAGAATAATAGATATAATCTCGAATACATCGTCTCGAATAATATATAATATTGAATAGTACATCACTAGCTATTAGCTAATAAAGATCGAATACTACAGAAGAATCTAGGACACTCGCGGTTCCTCCGGCGCGGGCAGTGGACACCCAAAGAGAAGGAACCCTCACAGGATCATAGCTGAAGTGAGATCCCCGAAGATACTGCCACGTATTGGTGAACCCGCCGCTCTCTAACGCAACCATGTAGCGATGGACGTGCTCGTCCTCCTCCCTGACACGGCGACGTACCACCTCCGGCGGGGCCGGGTCCCTCCGCACCGAAACTGGCCCACGCGAACGCCACCAAACGAGATTAGGGTCGACGACTGGACCCGCGGCCGGGTTCCTCGTCAAGCGGCGCGCCCCTCCAAGCAGCACCTCCCAGTGCCAGCCCGGCGGAGCCCACTCGCGGACATGGGTCGGCTGGACGTCGTCGCGGACGGGTCGACGGCGAGGATGCGGGCCGGGCATCGTCGAGAACAAATACTAGCTATATGCCCGCAAAAAGTAACATTTTTTTAATGATTGGATTTTGATAACCAAAATTTCTAACATTTCTATATAACTAACAATTATATAACATTTCTAACAATGCTATATATAACTAACATTTCTATAACATTTCTAATATTTCTATAACTAAAAAACAGAAAAAAATTATAACATTTCTATATATATAACTAACATTTTTATAACTATTTCTATAACTAAAAAACAGAAAAATTTCTAACAATTCTAACTTTTTTATAACTATTTCTATAACTAAAAAACATTTCTAACAATTCTAACATTTCTAACTATTTCTAAAAAACAGAAAAATGTCTAACAATTTCTTAAAAACAGAAAAATCTATAACTAATTATATATGTATGTGTGTGTGTGCGCGCGCTCACCGGCCGGCTAGGTGAGAGGCGACGGGGGGCGCGCGGCGACGGGGACGGCGACGGGTGCGGCGACGACGGGGATGGGAACGTACGGGCCGGGGCGGCGACGGGGGCGGTGACGGGGCGGCGACGACGAGGACGGGGCGGCGACGGGGGCGGCGACGACGGGGACGGGGCGGTGACGACGGGGACGGGGCGGCGATGGGGGCGGCGACGACGAGGACGGGGCGGCGACGGGGGCGGCGATGGGCCGGGGCGGCGTCGAGGGATATGGAGACGGCGGGGGCGGCGGGCGACGGTGCAGAGGAGAAGAAGCAGAGGGAGAGATGAGAAACTGACAAAATTTTGAAGTGTTTTCTTATATAGAAGGCACCTTTAGTACCGGTTGGAGCCACCAACCGGTACTAAAGGTCTGTTTTGGCCAGGCCAAGCGGCGGGAAGCGACCCCCTTTAGTACCGGGTGGTGGCACAAACCAGTACTAAAGGGCCTTTAGTACCGGTTTGTGCCACCACCCGGTACTAAAGGGTGTGCGCTGGCGCAGGTGCGGTGCGGAAGTTTAGTCCCACCTCGCTAGTCAAGGGGCTACCGCACTGGTTTATAAGCCCCAGTGCGGTAGCTCTCTCGAGCTCCTCTCCTAATCAGGCCTACTGGGCCTACCTGTATCCTCGCCTTGTGGGCCTACTGGGCCTTCGCGGGCCTGCATCCTGGCCCAACGATAGGTTGTGTCGCTAGTCGTATGCAGGCCGCTTTGGCCCAGTAAGGCGGGCTTTTTTTTCTTAATTTGTTTTTGCTTTATTTTTTTGTTTTATTTATTTTTGAGTTTTTTTTGCTGTATTTAGAGTTTCTTTGTGAATATTTTTGCTTTAGGTACAAAAAATTACAAACTTTCTGTTAGTGCCGGCAGATTTCAAATTTGAATAGTTTAAATTTTGAATTATTTGAAATTTGTGTGAATCACTAGTTTGTGAATAACTTAACTTTGAAAAAAGTTTTTTCAGTGATTCTTTTTTCTTATGTTTAATATTAGTGTGTTTTATCATTATATTCAATTTAGTAATGTTTAGTAATTTAAAAAATGAAATGCCTTTGTAACAGTTTAGTTTTCGTCGGAAACCCTGATACTTCGAAAGAGATTGTCCATTTTGTACACGAAGTGCATCCAGTTTTTGCCGTAACCCTCTCTACTTTCTTGCACATGCTATTTGTATGAAATTATGATACCATGCCAACTTTCAACCTTTTCTGAGTTCATTTGAATTGCTTTTCAATTTCAGGGTCATTTAGCTGGAAAAAAAAATCAGTAAATGCATGAAAAGAATTTGTTTGCAGATAAAATTTCTTCGCGTTTCAAATGCCAAAACACATAACTACCCTAACTATTACAGACATTCCCTCCTGAGTGTGAAACACAGAAGAAAGTGATGATAGTGAAGCCGATCACATCTTAGATCTTTGGGTGTGAAACTTTTTCTTCGCGTGTGTCCCTTTGCGCCGTAACCATGGAAAATCTTCATCATTTAACGGGATGCTCGGGTCAATATTCACTGTGAATGGAGCAATTTCATCAAACTTTTCATAATCTTCTGACTTGTCTGTCTTGTCATCCACTCCCACGATGTTTCTCTTCCCAGAAAGAACTATGTGCCGCTTTGGCTCATCGTACGATGCATTCGCTTCCTTATCTTTTCTTTTTCTTGGTTTGGTAGACATGTCCTTCACATAGAAAACCTGTGCCACATCATTGGCTAGGACGAATGGTTCGTCTGCATACGCAAGATTGTTGAGATCCACTGTTGTCATTCTGTACTGCGGGTCTTCCGTTACCCCGCCTCGTGTCATATTGACCCATTTGCACCGAAACAAAGGGACCTTTAAACCACGTCGATAGTCAAGTTCCCATATGTCTTGTATATAACCATAATATGTTTCCTTTCCCGTCTTGGTTTCTGCATCAAAGCGGACACCACTGTTTTGGTTGGTGCTCTTTTTATCTTGGGCGATCGTGTAAAATGTATTACCATTTATCTCGTACCATTTGAAAGTCATTATATTTGAAGATGGTAACTGGGATAGCAAGTACAGGTCATCTTCAATAGAGGTGTCATGCATTGTACGTGTCTGCAACCAGTTGGCGAAACTCCTGGTTTGTTCACGTGTAATTCACTCATCAGACCGCTCCGGGTGTTTGGAGCGTAGCAAATTCTTGTGTTCATCCATATACGGAGCCACCAAGGTGGAATTCTGTAGAACTGTGTAGTGTGCTTCAGTGAGAGAATGTCCGTCCATATATATTATTTGTTCCCCTCCTAGCGTGCCTTTTCCATCCAGTCTGCCCTTATGCCGCGATTCAGGAACACCAATCGGCTTAAGGTCAGGAATAAAGTCAATACAAAACTCAATGAACTCCTCATTTTGATGGCCCTTGGAGATTCTTCCTTCTGGCCTAGCATGGTTATGAACATATTTCTTTAAGACTCCCATGAACCTCTCAAAGGGGAACATATTGTGTAGAAATACAGGACCCAAAACGTTAATCTCTTCGCATAGTTGAACTAGGACGTGCGTCATGATGTTGAAGAAGGATGGTGGGAACACCAACTCGAAACTGACAAGACATTGCACCAAATCATTCTGTAACCTTGGTATGATTTCTGGATCGATTACCTTCTAAGAGATTGCATTGAGAAATGCACATAGCTTCACAATGGCTAATCGAACGTTTTCCGGTAGAAGCCCCCTCAATGCAACCGGAAGCAGTTGCGTCATAATCACGTGGCAGTCATGAGACTTTAGGTTCTGGAACTTTTTCTCTACCATGTTTATTATTCCCTTTATATTCGACGAGAAGCCAGACGGTACCTTAATACTGAGCAGGCATTCAAAGAAGATTTCCTTCTCTTCTTTGGTAAGAGCGTAGCTTGCATGACCCTGATGTATGCCGTCTTCTCCGTGCATACGTTGCTGATCCTCCCGTGCCTCAGGTGTATCTTTTGTCTTCCCATACACGCCCAAGAAGCCAAGCAGGGTCACGCAAAGATTCTTTGTGACGTGCATCACGTCGATTGCGGAGCGGACCTCTAGGTCTTTCCAATATGGCAGGTCCCAAAATATAGATTTCTTCTAACAATGCTATATATAACTAACATTTCTATAACATTTCTAATATTTCTATAACTAAAAAACAGAAAAAAATTATAACATTTCTATATATATAACTAACATTTTTATAACTATTTCTATAACTAAAAAACAGAAAAATTTCTAACAATTCTAACTTTTTTATAACTATTTCTATAACTAAAAAACATTTCTAACAATTCTAACATTTCTAACTATTTCTAAAAAACAGAAAAATGTCTAACAATTTCTTAAAAACAGAAAAATCTATAACTAATTATATATGTATGTGTGTGTGTGCGCGCGCTCACCGGCCGGCTAGGCGAGAGGCGACGGGGGGCGCGCGGCGACGGGGACGGCGACGGGTGCGGCGACGACGGGGATGGGAACGTACGGGCCGGGGCGGCGACGGGGGCGGCGACGGGGCGGCGACGACGAGGACGGGGCGGCGACGGGGGCGGCGACGACGGGGACGGGGCGGTGACGACGGGGACGGGGCGGCGACGGGGGCGGCGACGACGAGGACGGGGCGGCGACGGGGGCGGCGATGGGCCGGGGCGGCGTCGAGGGATATGGAGACGGCGGGGGCGGCGGGCGACGGTGCAGAGGAGAAGAAGCAGAGGGAGAGATGAGAAACTGACAAAATTTTGAAGTGTTTTCTTATATAGAAGGCACCTTTAGTACCGGTTGGAGCCACCAACCGGTACTAAAGGTCTGTTTTGGCCAGGCCAAGCGGCGGGAAGCGACCCCCTTTAGTACCGGGTGGTGGCACAAACCAGTACTAAAGGGCCTTTAGTACCGGTTTGTGCCACCACCCGGTACTAAAGGGTGTGCGCTAGCGCAGGTGCGGTGCGGAAGTTTAGTCCCACCTCGCTAGTCAAGGGGCTACCGCACTGGTTTATAAGCCCCAGTGCGGTAGCTCTCTCGAGCTCCTCTCCTAATCAGGCCTACTGGGCCTACCTGTATCCTCGCCTTGTGGGCCTACTGGGCCTTCGCGGGCCTGCATCCTGGCCCAACGATAGATTGTGTCGCTAGTCGTATGCAGGCCGCTTTGGCCCAGTAAGGCGGGCTTTTTTTTCTTAATTTGCTTTTGCTTTATTTTTTTGTTTTATTTATTTTTGAGTTTTTTTTGCTGTATTTAGAGTTTCTTTGTGAATATTTTTGCTTTAGGTACAAAAAATTACAAACTTTCTGTTAGTGCCGGCAGATTTCAAATTTGAATAGTTTAAATTTTGAATTATTTGAAATTTGTGTGAATCACTAGTTTGTGAATAACTTAACTTTGAAAAAAGTTTTTTCAGTGATTCTTTTTTCTTATGTTTAATATTAGTGTGTTTTATCATTATATTCAATTTAGTAATGTTTAGTAATTTAAAAAATGAAATGCCTTTGTAACAGTTTAGTTTTCGTCGGAAACCCTGATACTTCGAAAGAGATTGTCCATTTTGTACACGAAGTGCATCCAGTTTTTGCCGTAACCCTCTCTACTTTCTTGCACATGCTATTTGTATGAAATTATGATACCATGCCAACTTTCAACCTTTTCTGAGTTCATTTGAATTGCTTTTCAATTTCAGGGTCATTTAGCTGGAAAAAAAATCAGTAAATGCATGAAAAGAATTTGTTTGCAGATAAAATTTCTTCGCGTTTCAAATGCCAAAACACATAACTACCCTAACTATTACAGACATTCCCTCCTGAGTGTGAAACACAGAAGAAAGTGATGATAGTGAAGCCGATCACATCTCAGATCTTTGGGTGTGAAACTTTTTCTTCGCGTGTGTCCCTTTGCGCCGTAACCATGGAAAATCTTCATCATTTAACGGGATGCTCGGGTCAATATTCACTGTGAATGGAGCAATTTCATCAAACTTTTCATAATCTTCTGACTTGTCTGTCTTGTCATCCACTCCCACGATGTTTCTCTTCCCAGAAAGAACTATGTGCCGCTTTGGCTCATCGTACGATGCATTCGCTTCCTTATCTTTTCTTTTTCTTGGTTTGGTAGACATGTCCTTCACATAGAAAACCTGTGCCACATCATTGGCTAGGACGAATGGTTCGTCTGCATACGCAAGATTGTTGAGATCCACTGTTGTCATTCTGTACTGCGGGTCTTCCGTTACCCCGCCTCGTGTCATATTGACCCATTTGCACCGAAACAAAGGGACCTTTAAACCACGTCGATAGTCAAGTTCCCATATGTCTTGTATATAACCATAATATGTTTCCTTTCCCGTCTTGGTTTCTGCATCAAAGCGGACACCACTGTTTTGGTTGGTGCTCTTCTTATCTTGGGCGATCGTGTAAAATGTATTACCATTTATCTCGTACCATTTGAAAGTCATTATATTTGAAGATGGTAACTGGGATAGCAAGTACAGGTCATCTTCAATAGAGGTGTCATGCATTGTACGTGTCTGCAACCAGTTGGCGAAACTCCTGGTTTGTTCACGTGTAATTCACTCATCAGACCGCTCCGGGTGTTTGGAGCGTAGCAAATTCTTGTGTTCATCCATATACGGAGCCACCAAGGTGGAATTCTGTAGAACTGTGTAGTGTGCTTCAGTGAGAGAATGTCCGTCCATATATATTATTTGTTCCCCTCCTAGCGTGCCTTTTCCATCCAGTCTGCCCTTATGCCGCGATTCAGGAACACCAATCGGCTTAAGGTCAGGAATAAAGTCAATACAAAACTCAATGAACTCCTCATTTTGATGGCCCTTGGAGATTCTTCCTTCTGGCCTAGCACGGTTATGAACATATTTCTTTAAGACTCCCATGAACCTCTCAAAGGGGAACATATTGTGTAGAAATACAGGACCCAAAACGTTAATCTCTTCGCATAGTTGAACTAGGACGTGCGTCATGATGTTGAAGAAGGATGGTGGGAACACCAACTCGAAACTGACAAGACATTGCACCAAATCATTCTGTAACCTTGGTATGATTTCTGGATCGATTACCTTCTAAGAGATTGCATTGAGAAATGCACATAGCTTCACAATGGCTAATCGAACGTTTTCCGGTAGAAGCCCCCTCAATGCAACCGGAAGCAGTTGCGTCATAATCACGTGGCAGTCATGAGACTTTAGGTTCTGGAACTTTTTCTCTACCATGTTTATTATTCCCTTTATATTCGACGAGAAGCCAGACGGTACCTTAATACTGAGCAGGCATTCAAAGAAGATTTCCTTCTCTTCTTTGGTAAGAGCGTAGCTTGCATGACCCTGATGTATGCCGTCTTCTCCGTGCATACGTTGCTGGTCCTCCCGTGCCTCAGGTGTATCTTTTGTCTTCCCATACACGCCCAAGAAGCCAAGCAGGGTCACGCAAAGATTCTTTGTGACGTGCATCACGTCGATTGCAGAGCGGACCTCTAGGTCTTTCCAATATGGCAGGTCCCAAAATATAGATTTCTTCTTCCACATGGGTGCGCGTCCGTCCGCGTCCTTCGGAACAGGTTGTCCGCCAGGACCCTTTCCCAATATCACCTTCAAATCCTTGACCATATCATGTACATCAGCACCAGTACGGTGGCGAGGCTTCGTCCGGTGATCCGCCTCACCTTTGAAATGCTTGCCTTTCTTTCTTACGGGATGCGTGCTCGGAAGAAATCGACGATGTCCTAGGTACACATTCTTCTTACAACTATTCAAATATATACTGTCGGTATCATCCAAACAGTGCGTGCATCCGCGGTATCCCTTGTTTGTCTGTCCTGAAAGGTTACTGAGAGCAGGCCAATCATTGATGGTCACGAACAGCAACGCCTTGAGGTCAAATTCTTCCCCCATGTGCTCATCCCACGCACGTACACCTGTTCCATTCCACAGCTGTAAGAGTTCTTCAACTAATGGCCTTAGGTACACATCAATGTCGTTGCCGGGTTGCTTAGGGCCTTGGATGAGCACTGGCATCATAATGAACTTCCGCTTCATGCACAACCAAGGAGGAAGGTTATACAAACATAGAGTCACAGGCCAGGTGCTATGGTTGCTGCTCTGCTCCCCAAAAGGATTAATGCCATCTGCGCTTAGACCAAACCATACACTCCTTGCGTCATCTGCAAACTCCTTCCCGTACTTTCTTTTGATTTTTCTCCACTGCGACCCGTCAGCGGGTACTCTCAACTTTCTGTCTTTCTTACGGTCTTCTCTGTGCCATCTCATCGCCTGGGCATGCTCTTTTTTTTGGAACAAACGTTTCAACCGTGGTATTATAAGAGAATACCACATCACCTTGGCAGGAATCTTCTTCCTGGGGCGCTCGCCCTCGACATCACCAGGCTCATCGCGGCTGATCTTATAGCGCAATGCACCACATACCGGGCAAGCGTTCAAATCCTCGTACTCACCGCGGTAGAGGATGCAATCATTAGGGCATGCATGTATCTTCTGCACCTCTAACCCTAGAGGGCAGACAGCCTTCTTTGCTTCGTACGTACTCTCGGACAATTCGTTGTCCTTTGGAAGCATATCCTTTATAGTTACCATCAACTTTCCAAATCCCTTGTCAGATACACCATTCTCTGCCTTCCATTGCAGCAATTCCAGTGTGGTGCCCAGCTTTTTCTTGTCACCTACGCAATTCGGGTACAACAATTTTTTGTGATCCTCTAACATGCGCTGCAACTTCTTCTTCTCCAAATCACTTGCGCAGTTTCTCTTTGCATCGGCAATGGCCCGACCTAGATCATCAACGGGCTCATCTGATGCCTCTTCTTCAGCTTCTTCCCGCATTGCCGGCTCAGCTTCTTCCCGCATTACCGGCTCAGCTTCTTCCCCCATTGTTGTATCATCGTATTCAGGGAACCCATGGCCAGGATAGCTGTCGTCGTCCTCTTCTTCTTCATTGTCTTCCATCATAACCCCTCTTTCTCCGTGCTTGGTCCAAACATTATAGTGGGGCATGAAACCGGACTCAAACAGGTGGACGTGAATGGTTCTTGACGTAGAGTAATTGTGACCATTCTTACAGACACCACATGGACAAGGCATAAAACCATCCGCCCGCTTGTTTGCCTCAGCCGCAAGCAGAAAAGTATGCACGCCCTCAACAACTGGGGAGAGCATCGGTCATCGTACATCCATTGCCAGCTCATCTTCATTACACAACACCGAATAGACCAAATTAATACAAGTTCATACATAAAGTTCATACAACACTTAAATGCAACAAACAAATAACTCTCTAGCTAAAGCATTTAAATGCAACAACAAATGCGATCAAGATCGCAACTAAGGTAACAAGTGATCCAACAGCATAATGATACCAAGCCTCACTATCGATGGCATATTTTCTAATCTTTCTATTCTTCAAGCGCATTTTCTCCATCTTGATCTTGTGATCATCGACGACATCGGCAACATGCAACTCCAATTCCATCTTCTCCCCCTCAATTCTTTTCAATTTTTCTTTCAAGTACTCGTTTTCTCTTTCAACTAAATTTAACCTCTCGACAATAGGGTCGGTTGGAATTTCCGGTTCACATACCTCCTAGATAAAAATATCTATGTCAACTTGATGGGCATAATTTGTCATAAACACGAAATGCAACTAATAGTTTTAAAAGAGAATATACCACATCCGAATCATAACAAGGACGAGGGCCGACGGGGACGGATATCAAAACCATGGCACTATGTATAACAAACAATGTACGGGTAAGATAATTATTACATGATTAACTATATATCCAAGTCACACAAACATCAATTTTTTATATAAAATTACATGAACAAGAGGCTCACCACAAGGTGGTGCCGGTGACGGGACGGTGCGGGCGATCGATGGTGGTTACGACGGAGATTTAGAAGGCACTAAGTAAACCACACCTACATATGCAAACTAAGTGTTATTTTTGACCTCAAATTGCATATAAATCAAATACTAGCACATATATATATTTCCTCCCAAATTACTAAACTCACAAATTAGTAACTATACAAAGCATGGGAAGAGCTAATCTAGCAATGAGAGTTGAAAGGACAAAGTTGCTAACTTTTGTGATCACTTGAATGGATGGGGGCCTTCAAATCTTAACAAATTTTGGGTAAAATTTGTGAGGAGCTCGAGGGGAAAGGGGAAGAACAGAGGAGAAGTGAGGGGAAAGGGGAAGAACTGAATGGCTCGGGTGGACGAAGGGTTTATGTAGGACGACCTTTAGTACCGGTTCGTGGCACGAACCGGTACTAAAGGTGCTGGAGGGGGCCCAGACTGACAACATCCTGCCACCACCCTCATTAGTACCGGTTCGTGGCACGAACTGGTGCTAAAGGTTAGCCACGAACCGGTACTAATGAGAGCGGCCGGGCTAGCCGTTGGAACCGGCACTAATGTATACATTAGTGCCGGCTCTAATACAAACCGGCACTAATGTGTTGCACGTTTGACCCTTTTTCTACTAGTGGATAGAGAACATATGAGATCAAGTACCATATCATGTACGTGACAATATACCAGCCTGCCTTCATTATCATATCCTGGCTGAATCAAGTTTCTATTTAATAGCCCACTGAAGTATCTCTCTCCAAGCTCAAATAGTCTGATTTCTTGGTCTCCACCTTCGATGAAGCCTTCAGCTATCCACCTCCATATCAATCGGTCTCTATTTATCCAATAATCTTCAGGGAATATACTGAGATATAATAAATAGTTCTTTAAATAAGAAGGTAAATCGTAATAACTAAAGGATAGCATTATCTGCATATCCTTTGTAGTACGACCTTCTGCAAGTCCACGACCAATAGAACCAAGTATTTTGTCCCATTGATCCTTGGACTTTATCTGTTTATCATTGCCGGCCAAAAGGCTAGCTATAGTAATGATGGCTAGTGGCACGCCACCACATTTCTTCAGAATTTCTTCCGGTACTTGCTCCAGTTCAACGGGACATCCACTTCCTTGAGGGAATATTCTTTTGTAGAAGAGCCTTCTGGAGTTATCATCATCAAGAGATTTCAACTTATGAATAATATCACCTCTAGATATGCAACATGCTTGAGAGACACTGGTTATGCGGGTTGTCGTTATTACTCGACTACCGAGATTGTTCTTAGAGAAAGCACACTTGATAATTTTCCATGCCTCTTCATCCCATATGTCATCAATCACGATTAAGTACCTGTGTGATATTTTTAGGATGTTAGTTCATGTGTCAATAAAGACTATATAACTAGGTTTTTTCTTCTAAATTCTATTAATAGCGAGGTATATATCTTAGCAAAGATGGGGGTGGGGGTGGGGCTATAGCCTTGTAATTTACATCAATGAATACATACCTTTTATCATGAAGAAATGATCTCAGCTCATCAATGAGTTGTTCATTGTCCCTAACAGCTTCGTTGATGTTGTTAGAATATGTATAGGATAGTTTCATTCAAATTGTAATCTATCCCTATCTCCTTTCTTTCCTCTCCTCGTCAACCTCCTGTACCGAACCAACCTGAGATCGATCTATCTTCATCTCTTCTTGTACTCCAAGGCATTGCCAATATATATAAACATGCGGCCCGAGACAAAGGGTTCAACGCTTCCAACCCAATTTACATGGTAATCAGAGCATCTTCCTCTTAGATCGAAGATCGCATCTAGCTACCTTCCCACGGCCAAGATCATGTCTTCGTCCGCAGCCCTATCTTCCACCACGAGCGCGCTTTCCACCTCCATGGCCTCCACCTTCGCATCATCATCTAGTAGCAGCTCTATTCCTCTTGGACCGCCCCCACAGGAGAAGCTAACAAGGGGAAATTTCCTCTTATGGAAGGCCATCGTGCTCCCGCAAATCCGAGGCGCACAGATGGAGCACAATCTTGACGGGAAGAGCCAGGAACCACCGGCCACCCTCACCATCACCAAAGATGGAAAAGACGAAAAGGTCATCAACTTCGACCGAACCCTCTGGTACGCGCAGCAGCAGCAACTCCAGGGGTACCTGATGGGATCTCTGTCCTGTGAGATCCTTGCTCAAGTTGCCACCCTTCAGACCTGAGCAGAGGTCTGGAGCGCCATCAACGCCATGTTCGTTGCCCAGAGCCAGAGTCAGGCCATCAACACCCGCATCGAGTTCACGAAATTGAAGAAAGGTAACATGTCCATGGTAGAATATCTTGGAAAAATTAAAACCCTTACAGATGAAGTTGCATGCTGCACCGGAGTTCCTCTTCCCGATCCAGAGATAGTCTCCAAGATCATGGCTGGCCTCGATCTGGACTACAATCCAGTCGTGTCCGCTCTGTCTGCTAGGGTTGAGCCGGTCTCAGTTCAGGAGCTGTACAGCCAGCTCTTGAGCTTTGATGCTCGCCTCACCCTCCTCCACGGCACCAACATCAGGCAGTCCTCTGTCAACTCGGCGGCTCGCAGGCGCGGCCGTGGGAGCGGTCACCAGGGACAGAACCGCACCAACGGCGGCGGACGCGGACGCGGCAATTACCAGGACGAGGGCGCTTGTTCTGGTGGTGGCAACAACTCCGGAGGCGGCGGCTTCAACAACAACATGGGAGGTGGCGGCTTCAACAACAACAACAACGGCCATGCCTCATCAAATCGCCGCCCTCGCTATCAGCTGTGCAAAAAGTCAGGCCATGAGGTCATGGACTGTTGGCACAGGTATGATGAAGACTTCGTCCCCGACGCTCGTCATGTTGCTGCAGCCATGCGTGAAGAAGGAGGAGGAGGAGACAACGTTTGGTACGTGGACTCGGGTGCAACAGATCACGTCACCAGCGAGTTAGAGCAACTTAAGCTTCGTGAGAGATACCACCGCAGCGACCAGATTCACACCGCGGCAAGTGGTGGAGGTATGGATATTTGTCACATTGGACAAGCTTACATTAATTCCCCCAACCTTAAACGTGATCAAGATCTTAAAGACGTCCTTCATGTCCCACAAGCTGACAAAAACCTTGCATCTATGTCTCGTCTAGCCACTGATAATAACGTCTTCTTTGAAACTCATCCTCGTTACTTTTTTATAAAGGACCGGGCAACGAGGGAACTTCTTCATCACGGTAGATGTGTTGGAGGGCTCTACCCCATCACATCCGGAGCACTCAGTCGCAATCGCCGTCAAGTTTATTCTGCCACTAAACCCTCCTTGGAAAGGTGGCATAAAAGATTAGGACACCCATCATCAATCATAGTTAAGCAAGTAGTCAATAAAGACAAACTTTCTTTGTCACATAGCCAAAATAGTGAGTTAGTTTGTGAAGCTTGTCAGTGTGCCAAGAGCCACCAACTTCCTTATCCCAAGTCAAATAGTGTGTCTCATGCTCCTCTAGAGCTTATTTTTAGTGATGTATGGGGTCATGCCAGAGATTCTTTTGGAAGAATTAAATACTATGTTAGTTTTATTGATAATTATAGCAAGTTCACTTGGATTTATTTACTCAAATATAAATCTGAGGTTTTCTCTATCTTCCAAGAATTTCAGAAATATGTTGAAAGGCACTTTAACAGAAAAATTCTAACAGTCCAAAGTGACTAGGGAGGGGAGTACGAAAAACTCCACTCTTTCTTCAGTAGCATACGCATTCAACACCACGTGTCTTGTCCTCATGCTCATCAACAGAACGGTTCTGCCGAGCGCAAAACCGTCACATTGTTGAAGTTGGCCTCTCCCTACTTGCTCATGCGTCTATGCCTCTAAAATATTGGGATGAAGCGTTTATTACAACAACATATCTCATTAATCGTCTTCGAAGTAAAGTTATTGGCAATTCTACACCTTTGGAACGTCTCTATCATCAAAAACCAGACTACAACTCTCTCAAAACTTTTGGGTGTGCTTGCTACCCCAACTTACGTCCGTATAATCATTACAAACTTGAATTCTGTTCCACTCAGTGTGTTTTTCTTGGCTATAGTAATCTACACAAGGGATACAAGTGCCTAGAAATTTCCACTGGACGTATATCTCTCTCTCGAGATGTAGTCTTTGATGAAACTCTTTTTCCTTTTGCCAAGCTTCATCCCAACGCAGGCTCTGTTCTCCGTGCCGAAATAGCACTTCTTCCGGACCTTGACACACTATCTGATCACGGGCGTGAATTATCTAACGCTGACCATGTGAACAAATCCGCAGAAAATTGCAGCTCTGATGATATTTGTACAGATGCAGCTCATGATTTTATGTGGCCAGAAACAGCCAATACAGCCGTTGCTGATCGCGAGGAGGATTCTGGCGGCAGCAGGCGATCTGGCGCGCGATCCCGGGCGAATCCTAGCGCCAGCGCCAGCGCAATCATTGGCGCACGATCCGAGGAGGATCCTGCCCAGCTGCATGCTGAGGCGGCGCGTGACCCGGTGACCAATAGCGACCCCGCGGAGCCCACCAGCCCAGTCGGGGGCGGGGGCGAATCTCCGCTCGCCATGAGTCCACAGCCCACGGGGTTGGCCGACCAGCCGCTCGACCGGGCGACCGCGACTGGTTCCAGCCCACGGGCCCCGACGTGCACATCCACCCGCGCTGAATCTTCAGGCGACACGTGGCCCGTTTCCGCTAGTGGAACGATCCCGAGGCAGATCCCGTCTACAGAAGATCTGGCGCGCGATCCCGCGGCCGCTGGGCGTGTTTAGGACGCTGGATCTTTTGTGGCGGCCTCCTTGGCTGTACAAATTATTCCTCGGCGTCACACACGGTCACAATCAGGTATTACTAAGGAAAAGGAATACAAAGATGGCACCATTAGGTATGATAAAAAACGTGCTTTTCTCACTACTACTGGTGAACCAGTTAATCTTGTTGATGCTCTTGCTCACAAAGATTGGAAAGAGGCCATGGATAGTGAGTATGACGCACTTATGAAAAATAAAACGTGGCACCTAGTACCATCAAAAAGTGGAATGAATGTCATTGATTGTAAATGGGTGTACAAGATAAAAAGAAAGTCAGATGGAAGTATAGGCAGGTACAAGGCTAGATTAGTTGCCAAAGGTTTTAAGCAAAGGTTTGGGATTGACTATGAGGATACTTCTAGTCCATTTGTTAAATCAGCCACCATTCGGCTTGTCTTGTCTATTGCTGTTTCCAGAGGTTGGAGCTTAAGACAGCTAGATGTTTTGAACGCGTTTCTTCATGGTGTTCTTGAGGAAGAGGTGTTCATGCGGCAGCCACCAGGTTATGAAAACAAAGGTACACCACATTATGTTTGTAAATTGGATAAAGCTCTATATGGTGTAAAACAGGCCCCAAGAGCTTGGTATTCACGATTGAGCATGCACTACAACAACTTGGATTTGTATCATCCAAGGCAGACACATCCTTGTTCTTTTATAATAAAGGAAATGTCACTATTTTTGTGCTAGTTTATGTTGATGATATTATTGTTGCTAGCTCGAGTTCAAGTGCCACTACTTGCTTGCTTAAAGATCTTAAGTTGGAATTTTCCCTCAAGGATCTGGGAGATCTTCATTACTTTCTTGGCATTGAGGTCAAACAGATAAGAGATGGTATACTTCTGACACAGGAAA
This sequence comes from Triticum timopheevii, assembly GCA_963921465.1. Classification (NCBI taxonomy): domain Eukaryota; kingdom Viridiplantae; phylum Streptophyta; class Magnoliopsida; order Poales; family Poaceae; genus Triticum; species Triticum timopheevii. The sequence goes on from OY997274.1 coordinate 674,461,635, forward strand.
AATACACAGCTAACATACTCAGGAGAGTAGGTTTGGAAAAATGTAAACCTGTGAGTACACCTATCTCAACTTCTGAAAAACTTTCTGTTGAAAGTGGAGAGCCACTTGGATCAGAGGATGCAACAAATTACAGAAGTGTTGTGGGTGCCTTGCAATATCTGACACTTACACGTCCTGACATTTCTTATGCTTATGTCAGTATTTACATGCTCCTAGCACTACTCATTGGACTGCAATTAAGAGGATTTTGAGGTACCGTAAGTTTTCAGAGGGGCTTGGACTTCAAAGTACCAAGTCTTCTTCTATGCTTGTTACTGCCTACTCTGATGCAGACTGGGCAGGATGTATTGATGATAGAAGGTCAACTGGTGGATTTGCTGTATTTCTGGGATCCGATCTTGCGTCATGGAGTGCAAGATAGTACTAAGGCTGAATACAAAGCTTTGGCAAATGCCACAACTGAAGTAATGTGGATACAGACACTACTTTATGAACTTGGGATTAAGACACCAAAAGCTGCCAGACTATGGTGTGATAATATTGGTGCAACCTATCTGTCAGCTAATCATGTCTTTCATGCACGCACAAATCATATTGAAGTTGATTTCCACTTTGTCAGAGAAAGAGTAGCTAGAAAGATCCTCGAGATTCAGTTCATTCCTACTGGAGATCAACTTGCTGATGGATTCACAAAGTCTCTCACTATGAGGAGGTTAAATGAGTTCAAGTACAATCTCAACCTTGGTCGAAGTTCATGAGGTTTAGATTGAGGGGGAGTGTTAGAATATGTATAGGATAGTTTCATTCAAATTGTAATCTATCCCTATCTCCTTTCTTTCCTCTCCTCATCAACCTCCTGTACCGAACCAACCTGAGATCGATCTATCTTGATCTCTTCTTGTACTCCAAGGCATTGCCAATATATATAAACATGCGGCCCAAGACAAAGGGTTCAACGCTTCCAACCCAATTTAGAGATGTTCGCAAACTTAGTATTGTCAAGTCCGTGTAACACCTTCTTGAAAATATTTTTTATGTCGGGATTCCGAGACACCGAAACAAACACACTACAATTTAACTGTGGTTCGATCTTGTTGTACATTGCTCTAGCAAGGGTTGTCTTTCCCAAACCACCAAATCCAACAATAGACAGTGTCTTGAGTTGCCCCCCGACATCTCATCACCATCAATAAACTTTCTGATCAGCTTATCCCGTGTGCCCTTGATGCCCACGAGCTCCGTGACATCTCTATACAGAGCCTTGAGACGAGGATCAATGGCATTCCCCACACCATCTGCACGCATCTCGAGCGTGTACCTTTGACGGAGCTCACCGAGCTCCTTGGCGAGGTCCTGGGCATCTTGGATGGTGTCTAAGATTTGATGAAGAGACTTACCTTTTTTGAACAGCTTCTTGGTCCGCTTGAAGAACTTCCTGACTCTTTTCTTCATGTTGTTGGGGCCAAGGTCGGCATGATTGCCGTCGTACACGCGGACCATGTAGGCCTCCACAGCATCTTCCATGTTGTAGGAGAGCTCCTGGACCTTTCCTGCCCAGATCCGGAGGTGCGGGTCGAGCTCGTCCCGCGGCACGCTGCCCACTTTGTGGAGGAAGACGTACATCATCTGAAGCTCCATTTGGAGGGACTTGACGCCCTTCTTCACCCACTCGCCCAGGGTGGATTCAGCCGCGAGCAGCTCGCCGAGCTTGCAGAGGAGAGGGCTCATAGCCCCAGCTGCAGCTGCCATTGCTCTGCTAGATCGGATGGGCGTCGGCAGGTCTCCAGCTGAGTTTTCTTTAGCGGCTAGTCTCCGGTGTGTTTCCTCCCAGATGTGATTTGTGTAGTGAACTGGGGAGTACTGAGGTCGCGGAACAGAGAAGTGAGGCGATGGTAAGGAGAGGCGTGTTTGGGGTGAAGTATGAGGGGGCTGGTAGTAGTATTACTTATAATTCGTGTGCATGGACTCGTGAGCTTATAATTACATGATCTTGTTTAACCAGGAGCAAGGGAACTTAGGCCATAATAATCCATGATTATTTGTTTCGTTGGGCCCCATAAAAAAGTAGCCAAATGATAAGGGCATCTCCAACGGCAACCCGCAAAGAATCTTCCGCATCCGTCCACGGACAGGGGACCCGTCCGCGGACATGGATGCGGATGCAGCCATCCAACCTTAGCCACATACATTTCAAATTATTTTTCAACAAACCGGATGAAATTCATGCAAACATAGGTGGATTTCGTAAAAACATGATGGACTTCATACAAACACGACGGACAAACATTTAGAACCAAAAAAAGACCCGTCCCTAAACATATCCTACGGCGGCGGCGCCCATCGTCCAAGCCCATGTCGTGCTCCTTCCGCCTTCTCCATGAGCACCGGCGATAAGACCGAAGAAGTGAAGGTACGGTCTCTGGCGAGGAAGAGTAGAACACGGGAGACGGACCGGCCTACATGGGACACCAGGCCCTGCCGCCTCTCATGGCCTGCTCATCCTTGGAGGAGTCTGCGCCTTGTCCGACGCCGGTGGACGTGAGGTTCACGAGGGAAATGGTGGCGCCTTGGTTGTCGTTGTCCCACGGACTGGTTGATGTTTTTCGATGGCGTGTAGGAGGTGCGGCTGGCTATGGTCTCCTCCGCGATCGCCTGCAGCTGTGCCTCCTCGACTGCCGCTTCCTGCCAAGCAACGACTTGAGCGCGAACGAAATTGTAGATAGCATGCTGCTCCGCGACGAAATTTGGGTTCACCGTGCCCATGACCGCCACGGCCTCCTCGCTCACGCGCTCGCCGTAGATCTAGCCCTCCGTCAGCCGGTGCTTCTCTGGGAGGAACAGGTTGTACCATTGTTCCTCCTGCGCCTGCTAGAACGCCGACAAAGGCGCCAACGCAGGCTGCACCTCCGCCATGGCGGCGTTGAACTGCGCCTGGCTTGCTCCATGGTGAAGCCGTCGTGCATAGTAGGCGCGGGAGTCAGAGCGGAGTCGTCGGAGCCCGTCTCCATCGTTGTGTCGTCCTCATCGTCGGAGACCTCGGGCGAACTGGCCGGCAAGTCGGCCTCGATCCTCCTGGCATGACAACTACGTCAGGCGGCGGCAAGGGCGGCCACCACGTGCTTTATCTCTAGCACAGACTGTCCCACACTGTTTTCACGCTGGCGGTAAAGGCGGACGCAATGCAAGGGAGGAGGATGTGGAGGGGCTAGTATTGTGGTGTCCGGGTGTGGCCGCCTTTATATAGCGGATTCCGGTGAGACAAGGCATCCGGGTGCGTCACTGCGCAGTGCTAGAGTGGGTTTCCCGGTAGGCAAGCCTACTTAATGGCGGCAGACGGACATACAACGGCATTGAACGGGCGCGGTAGATATTTGTCCTGTCCCATCCAATCACGCGTCGTCGGTATCGAACAGGGGCCGGTGCCGCCCTTGGCTGGTGCGCCGCTTCAATGCCGGCAGCAGTGAGAGGTTGTGTCTGCCCTGAGCCGTCTTCAATGTTGAGCGGCGCGCTCTACAGCGGGATGAATGCAGGCAGCTAGCGCTGGGCGGGGCCGCGCACAGGAGGGGGAGGGATTTTGGTGGGCCATGGCGATCAGAAAACGGACTTGGGATCGGCCGGGAGAATCATGTCCGGAGAAAGGGGTTTTGGTATACCTCCTCCACGTTTGCCTCCGGTTTTGCGGGAGAATCATGTCCAGAGCGCTCCGTGGATCGATACATGTCGGCGTTGGATGACTTCAACGGTTCGGACAGCGCGGTCCGGACGGTCCCTGGAGGTTTACGGGTAAGCCTTGAAGATGCCCTAAGGGCCTACATTTTCCCCAGCGAAACTTGCAAACGAGTGCTTCATTTCTCATATAGAATTACCCAAGAGTGTTACATTTTATGTAGAGAAGTTGTACGCGAGCACTTCAATTGTATTCCTCTTTATTTTATAACAAAAAAAATAGAACATCAACGTGAGAATTTGTACGTCAGAACACGAAACTAAGAGTTGCGTCAGGACCAATCAAAACAACATTTACAAAAAAAGGATTAATCAAATGTAAACACAATCAAATTACCAAATAATTGGGATACCCCACCAGGACACATCACATGGACCGAGCTGCACATCCGTGAAGAAACGCATCACTGATGATGGAGTAGGGCCGCGACATCATCAGTGGCCTTTGTACGACCATGTCAGCCAGCAACAAACAGCCTGCTCCCGGAGGTGTGGAGTGCTGATTGCAGTGGCTGCCCCTCGTCATGTCTGGTATAACTCAATAAACGAGGATGGTGATTTCTTTCTAACTTCCAAGCGAAATAAAACGTCTGCCACCTGATCACGTCGATTGAAATTTACACTATGTTCATCATGGCATTAGTACCACCGTGTCTGTTGGCAACTTACGATGCCAGGCCAGCCTGCTCGCGGATGTGTCGAGTGCTCATTGCAGTGGCTGCCGCTCGTCATGTGTGGTGCAGTTCAATAAGTGAGGGTGATGATTTCTTCATGACATTCAAGCGAAATAAAACACCTGTCGTCTGATCACATCGGTTGATATTTACTTTGTTCATCAGTTGCATTAGGGCGATGTCTGGAGTGGCTGCTGTTCTTCATGTCTGGTACAACTCAATAAAAGAGGGCGATGTTTTCTTTCCGACTTTCAAGCAAAATAAACACCTGCCATCTGATCACGTTGGTTCAGATTTACACTATGTTCATCAGTAGCCTTGGTACGACCGTGTCAGCCAGCAACACGTGGTGTGGGGCCAGCCTTCTTGTGGACGTGTCAAGTGTTGATTGCTATAGCTACCGCTCATCATGTCTGGTACATCTCAATATATGAGGGCCATGATTCCTTTCTGACTTTCATGCAAAATAAAACACTTGCCATCTCAATAAACGAGAGCGGTGAACCCTTTTCTTCTTACACGAGAAATGAAACACTGTCCCTCTGAGCATGTCTATCATAGGAAGAAATAATGTCATAATTGTCTTCTAAACCCTAACTTACCACTTTATTGAGATACTTCTTCTGTTTGGCAGACTTCCAACTTTAAATTGCTTGCACTACTTGCTTGTTATTTGATCATTCTCTTTTTTTTTCGAAAAAGGGTTTTACCCCAGCCTCTGCATCAGAAAGATGCATACGGCTCATATTATTAAAAATAATCAGTAACAAAGTCTCCAAGTCTCAAAGTAAGAAATAAAACAAAACGCTCATAAGAGCCAGATCGAAAGCCACAACCGGCTGGCAAATAAAATAGGAGCACTACATGCCTATCCTATTACATGACCGTCATCCAAACCGGTTGAAAATAACCCGAGCTACCATCTCCCATCGGGTAGACGCAGTAGCCAAACGCCCCCTGGCCTCCGTCGGAGTGAGTAGCGACCACATACGGATCAAAGTTGTTGCCTGAAGATAACCTACAAAAAGTGAATGTTCGTTGATCTGTTAAAAACCAAATCATTTCTGCAGTTCCATACTGCCCATAATAAGGCACAAACTCCAACACGAATGTGCCTCGCTAAATCCGAGTCTACCCCATCAAGCCACATTCCAAATAAACTATTGATGGATGTGGGCGGATTAATATTAAAAGCAATATGAATCGAACGCCAAAGAATCTTAGCTAGCAGACAGTCTAGAAAACTATACCTAGCAGAACCCATCCAATTGCGTTTTGCCAGGTCATCCTTTGTCAAAATGACTTGTTTATGCACGAACCACATAAACACTTTGATTCGCAAAGGTACCTTTATTTTCCAAACGTGCTTCGAAGAAGGAATGACACTAGAGTTTATGACATCCAGATACATTGATTTGACCGAAAACACGCCGTCCTTAGTTAGTTTCCAATACAACCGATCTGGCTGCTGAGACAACTGGACATTCATCAACCGTCTTACAAGATGAAGCCAGGCCTCCCAACGATTGCCAACTAGCGTCCTCCGAAAACTAATACTGAGGGGAGTGGATTGTAAAACGTTTGCAACGTAAGCTTCTCGACGTTGAACAACGTTGTACAGAGTAGGATATTCTTGGTATATTCTTGGTAGATATTCTTAGTAGATATTCTTAGTAGATATTCTTGATCAGATCGATTGTGCTCCCATTTCTCGTATCCCGCTCCATGAGCGTGTTGGAAATATGCCCTAGAGGCAATAATAAAAGTATTATTATATTTCAATGTTCATGATAATTGTCTTTTGTTCATGCTATAACTGTATTATCCGGAAATCGTAATACACGTGTGAACACTTAGACCCCAATATGTCCCTAGTGAGCCTCTAGTTGACTAGCCCGTTGTGATCAATAGATGGTCATGGTTTCCTGACTATGGACATTGGATGTCGTTGATAACGGGATCACATCATTAGGAGAATGATGTGATGGACAAGACCCAATCATAAGCATAGCATAAAAGATCGTATAGTTCGTTTGCTAGAAGCTTTGCCAATGTCAAGTATCTCTTCCTTCGACCATGAGATCGTGTAACTCCCGGTTACCGTAGGAGTGCCTTGGGTGTATCAAACGTCACAACGTAACTGGGTGACTATAAAGGTGCATTACAGGTATCTCCGAAAGTATCTGTTGGGTTGACACGGATCGAGACTGGGATTTGTCACTCCGTATGACGGAGAGGTATCTCTGGGCCCACTCGGTAATGCATCATCATAATGAGCTCAAAGTGACCAAGGTGTTGGCCACGGGATCATGCATTACGGTACGAGTAAAGTGACTTGCCGGTAACGAGACTGAACGAGGTATTGGGATACCGACGATCGAGTCTCGGGCAAGTAACGTACCGATTGACAAAGGGAATTGCATACAGGGTTTGATCGAATCCTCGACATCGTGGTTCAACCGATGAAATCATCGAGGAGCATGTGGGAGCCAACATGGGTATCCAGATCCCGCTGTTGGTTATTGCCCGAGAGTCGTCTCGGTCATGTCTGCGTGTCTCCCGAACCCGTAGGGTCTACACACTTAAGGTTCGGTGACGCTAGGGTTAGTAGGAAGACTAGTATGTGAATACCGAATGTTGTTCGGAGTCCCGGATGAGATCCCGGACGTCACGAGGAGTTCCGGAAGGGTCCGGAGGTAAAGAATAATATATAGGAAGTGGTGATTCGGCCATCGGGAAAGTTTCGGGGTCTCCCGGTAAAGTACCGGGACCACCGGAAGGGTCCCGGGGGGTCCACCGGGTGGGGCCACCTATCCCGGAGGGCCCCATGGGCCAAAGGGGGAAGGGAACCAGCCCACAGGGGGCTGGTGCGCCCCCCTAGGCCCACCCCCTGCGCCTAGGGTTGAAACCCTAGGGGTGGGGGGGCGCCCCACCTGGCTTGGGGGGCACTCCACCCCCCTTGGCCGCCGCCCCCCCTGGAGATTGGATCTCCAGGGGCCGGCCACCCCCCCAGGGGGCCTATATAAAGGGGGGCAGGGAGGGGGGCTGCTGTACCAACTCCCAAGGCGCAGCCCCTCCCCTCCCCAACACATCTCCTCCTCCGTAAGAGCTCGGCGAAGCCCTGTCGGAGTACTGCTTCTCCACCATCACCACGCCGTCGTGCTGCCGGTGGAGCTGTCTTCCTCAACCTCTCCTTCCCCCTTGCTGGATCAAGAAGGAGGAGACGTCGCTCGTCCCGTACGTGTGTTGAACGCGGAGGTGCTGTCCGTTCAGCACTTGGCATCGGTGATCTGAATCACGTTCGAGTACTACTCCATCATCACCTTGCAAGCTTCCGCACGCGATCTACAAGTGGTATGTAGATGCAAACTCTCTCCCGTTACTTGTTGCTTAGATGAACTCATAGATAGATCTTGGTGAAGCCGTAGGAAAAATTTTAATTTTCTGCAACGTTCCCCAACAGTGGCATCATGAGCTAGGTCTATGCGTAGTTCTCTATTGCACGAGTAGAACACAATTTGTTGTGGGCGTTGATCTTGTCATCTTACTTGCCCCTACTAGTCTTTTCTTGCTCAACGGTATTGTGGGATGAAGCGGCCCGGACCAACCTTACACGTACGCTTACGTGAGACCGGTTCCACCGACTGACATGCACTAGTTGCATAAGGTGGCTGGCGGGTGTCTGTCTCTCCCACTTTAGTTGGAGCGGATTCGATGAACAGGGCCCTTATGAAGGGTAAATAGAAGTTGACAAAATCACGTTGTGGTGATTCGTAGGTAAGAAAACGTTCTTGCTAGAACCCAATCGCAGCCACGTAAAAGATGCAACAACAACTAGAGGACGTCTAACTTGTTTTTGCAGCGATTGATCATGTGATGTGATATGGCCAGAAGTTGTGATGAATGATGAATTGTGATGTATGAGATCATGTTCTTGTAATAGGATTCACGACTTGCATGTCGATGAGTATGACAACCGGCAGGAGCCATAGGAGTTGTCTTTATTTTTTTGTATGACCTGCGTGTCATTGAAGAACGCCATGTAAATTACTTTACTTCATTACTAAACGCGTTAGTCATAGAAGTAGAAGTAGTCGTTGGCGTGACAACTTCATGAAGACACGATGATGGAGATCATGATGATGGAGATCATGGTGTCAAGCCGGTGACAAGATGATCATGGAGCCCCGAAGATGGAGATCAATGGAGCTTGATGATATTGGCCATATCATGTCACAACTATATAATTGCATGTGATGTTTATTATGTTTATACATCTTGTTTACTTAGGACGACGGTAGTAAATAAGATGATCCCTTACAAAATTTCAAGAAGTGTTCTCCCCTAACTGTGCACCGTTGCTACAGTTCGTCGTTTCTAAGCACCACGTGATGATCGGGTGTGATGGATCCTTACGTTCACATACAACGGGTGTAAGACAGATTTACACAGCGAAAACACTTAGGGTTAACTTGACGAGCCTAGCATGTACAGACATGGCCTCGGAACACGGAGACCGAAAGGTCGAACACGAGTCGTATGGAAGATACGATCAACATGAAGATGTTCACCGACGATGACTAGTCCGTCTCACGTGATGATCGGACACGGGCTAGTCGACTCGGATCGTGTAACACTTAGATGACTAGAGGGATGTCTAATCTAAGTGGGAGTTCATAATTTGATTAGAACTTTATTATCATGAACTTAGTCTAAAACCTTTGCAAATATGTCTTGTAGATCAATGGCCAACGCTAATGTCAACATGAACTTCAACGCATTCCTAGAGAAAACCAAGCTGAAAGATGATGGCAGCAACTATACGGACTGGGTCCGGAACCTGAGGATCATCCTCATAGCTGCCAAGAAACAGTATGTCCTAGAAGCACCGTTAGGTGACCCACCTGTTCTCCCAGCGCTGCAAGACGATTTGAACGTCTGGCAGACTCGTTCTGATGATTACTCCCTCGTTCAGTGCGGCATGCTCTACAGCTTAGAACCGGGGCTCCAAAAGCGTTTTGAGCATCACGGAGCATATGAGATGTTCGAAGAGCTGAAACTAGTTTTCCAAGCTCATGCCCGGGTCGAGAGATATGATGTCTCTGACAAGTTCTACAGTTGTAAGATGGAGGAAAACAGTTCTGTCAGTGAGCACATCCTGAAGATGTCTGGGTTGCACAACCGTATGACCCAGCTGAACATTAACCTCCCAGATGAGGCAGTCATTGACAGAATCCTCCAGTCGCTTCCACCAAGCTACAAGAGCTTTGTGATGAACTACAACATGCAGGGGATGGTGAAGACCATTCCTGAAGTGTACTCAATGCTGAAGTCAGCAGAGGCTGAAATCAAAAAGGAACATCAAGTGTTGATGGTCAATAAGACCACTAAGTTCAAGAAGGGCAAGGGTAAGAAGAACTTCAAGAAGGACGGCAAAGATGTTGCCGCGCCCGGTAAGCCTGTTGCCGGGAAGAAGTCAAAGAATGGACGCAAGCCTGAGACTGAGTGCTTTTATTGCAAGGGGAAGGGTCACTGGAAGCGGAACTGCCCCAAATACTTAGCGGATAAGAAGGCCGGCAACACCAAAGGTATATTTGATATACATGTAATTGATGTGTACCTTACCAGTACTCGTAGTAACTCCTGGGTATTTGATACCGGTGCCGTTGCTCATATTTGTAACTCACAGCAGGAGCTGCGGAATAAACGGAGACTGGCGAAGGACGAGGTGACGATGCGCGTCGGGAATGGTTCCAGAGTCGATGTGATCGCCGTCGGCACGCTGCCTCTACATTTACCTTCGGGATTAGTTTTGAACCTTAATAATTGTTATTTAGTGCCAAGTTTGAGCATGAACATTGTATCTGGATCTCGTTTGATACGAGATGGCTACTCATTTAAGTCTGAGAATAATGGTTGTTCGATTTATATGAGAGATATGTTTTATGGTCATGCTCCGATGGTCAATGGTTTATTCTTAATGAATCTCGAGCGTAATATTACACATGTTCATAGTGTGGATGCCAAAAGATGTAAATTTGATAACGATAGTCCCACATACTTGTGGCACTGCCGCCTTGGTCACATTGGTGTCAAGCGCATGAAGAAGCTCCATGCTGATGGACTTTTAGAGTCTCTTGATTATGAATCGTTTGACACATGCGAACCATGCCTCTTAGGCAAAATGACCAAGACTCCGTTCTCCGGAACAATGGAGCGAGCAACCAACTTGTTGGAAATCATACATACCGATGTGTGCCGTCCAATGAGCGTTGAGGCTCGCGGAGGATATCGTTATGTTCTCACTCTCACTGATGACTTGAGTAGATATGGGTATGTCTACTTAATGAAACACAAGTCTGAGACCTTTGAAAAGTTCAAGGAATTTCAGAATGAGGTGGAGAATCAACGTGACCGAAAGATAAAGTTCCTACGATCAGATCGTGGGGGAGAATACTTAAGTCACGAATTTGGTACACACTTAAAGAAATGTGGAATCGTTTCACAACTCACGCCGCCTGGAACACCTCAGCGAAACGGCGTGTCCGAACGTCGTAATCGCACTCTATTGGATATGGTGCGGTCTATGATGTCTCTTACCGATTTACCGCTGTCATTTTGGGGATACGCACTAGAGACAGCTACATTCACTTTAAATAGGGCACCGTCTAAATCCGTTGAGACGACACCGTATGAATTATGGTTTGGGAAGAAACCTAAGCTGTCGTTTCTAAAAGTTTGGGGATGCGATGCTTATGTCAAGAAACTTCAACCTGAAAAGCTCGAACCCAAGTCGGAAAAATGCGTATTCATAGGATACCCTAAGGAAACTGTCGGGTATACCTTCTACTTAAGATCTGAAGGCAAGGTCTTTGTTGCCAAGAACGGATGCTTTCTGGAGAAAAAGTTTCTCTCGAAAGAAGTAAGTGGGAGGAAAGTAGAACTCGATGAAGTACTACCTCTCGAACGGGAAAGTGGTGCAGCGCAGGAAACCGTTCCTGTGATGCCCACACCAACTGAAGAGGAAAACGTTGATGATGATCAAGGTACTTCGGATCAAGTTACTACTGAACTTCGAAGGTCCACGAGGACACGTTCCGCACCAGAGTGGTACGGGAACCCTGTCATGGAAATCATGTTGCTAGACAACAATGAACCTTCGAACTATGAAGAAGCAATGGCGGGCCCGGATTCCAACAAATGGCTTGAGGCCATGAAATCCGAGATAGAATCCATGTATGAAAACAAAGTATGGACTTTGACAGACTTGCCCGATGATCGGCGAGCGATAGAAAACAAATGGATTTTTAAGAAAAAGACGGACGCGGATGGAAATGTCACCATCTATAAAGCTCGACTTGTCGCTAAGGGTTATCGACAAGTTCAAGGGATTGACTACGACGAGACATTCTCTCCCGTAGCGAAGCTTAAGTCCGTCCGAATCATGTTAGCAATTGTCGCATACTATGATTATGAGATATGGCAGATGGACGTCAAAACGGCATTCCTTAATGGACATCTTAAGGAAGAGCTGTATATGATGCAGCCGGAAGGTTTTGTCGATCCTCAGAACGCTAACAAAGTATGCAAGCTCCAGCGATCCATTTATGGACTGGTGCAAGCATCTCGGAGTTGGAACATTCGCTTTGATGAGATGATCAAAGCGTTTGGGTTTATGCAGACTTATGGAGAAGCCTGCGTTTACAAGAAAGTGAGTGGGAGCTCTGTAGCATTTCTCCTACTATATGTAGATGACATACTCTTGATGGGAAATGATACAAAACTTCTGGACAGCATAAAGGCCTACTTGAATAAGTGTTTTTCAATGAAGGACCTTGGAGAAGCTGCTTATATATTAGGCATCAAGATCTATAGGGATAGATCGAGACGCCTCATAGGTCTTTCACAAAGCACATACCTTGATAAAATTTTGAAAAGGTTCAAAATGGATCAGTCCAAGAAAGGGTTCTTGCCTATGTTACAAGGTGTGAAATTGAGCTCAGCTCAGTCACCGACCACGGCAAAAGATAAAGAAGAGATGAGTGTCATCCCCTATGCTTCAGCCATAGGATCTATTATGTATGCCATGCTGTGTACCAGACCCGATGTAAACGTTGCCGTAAGTTTGGTTGCAAGATACCAAAGTAATCCCGGCAAAGAACACTGGACAGCGGTCAAGAATATCCTGAAGTACCTGAAAAGGACAAAGGACATGTTTCTCGTTTATGGAGGAGACGAAGAGCTCGTCGTAAAGGGTTACGTCGACGCTAGCTTCGACTCAGATCTGGATGACTCTAAGTCACAAACCGGATACGTGTATATGTTGAATGGTGGAGCAGTAAGCTGGTGCAGCTGCAAGCAGAGCGTCGTGGCGGGATCTACGTGTGAAGCGGAGTACATGGCAGCCTCGGAGGCAGCGCATGAAGCGATTTGGGTGAAGGAGTTCATCACCAACCTAGGAGTCATACCCAATGCGTCGGGGCCGATCAAACTCTTCTGTGACAACACTGGAGCTATTGCCCTTGCCAAGGAGCCCAGGTTTCACAAGAAGACCAGGCACATCAAGCGTCGTTTCAACTCCATCCGTGAAAATGTTCAAGATGGAGACATAGAGATTTGCAAAGTGCACACGGATCTGAATGTCGCAGATCCGTTGACTAAACCTCTCTCGCGTACAAAACATGATCAACACCAGAACTCTATGGGTGTTCGATTCATCACAATGTAACTAGATTAGTGACTCTAGTGCAAGTGGGAGACTGTTGGAAATATGCCCTAGAGGCAATAATAAAAGTATTATTATATTTCAATGTTCATGATAATTGTCTTTTGTTCATGCTATAACTGTATTATCCGGAAATCGTAATACACGTGTGAACACTTAGACCCCAATATGTCCCTAGTGAGCCTCTAGTTGACTAGCCCGTTGTGATCAATAGATGGTCATGGTTTCCTGACTATGGACATTGGATGTCGTTGATAACGGGATCACATCATTAGGAGAATGATGTGATGGACAAGACCCAATCATAAGCATAGCATAAAAGATCGTATAGTTCGTTTGCTAGAAGCTTTGCCAATGTCAAGTATCTCTTCCTTCGACCATGAGATCGTGTAACTCCCGGTTACCGTAGGAGTGCCTTGGGTGTATCAAACGTCACAACGTAACTGGGTGACTATAAAGGTGCATTACAGGTATCTCCGAAAGTATCTGTTGGGTTGACACGGATCGAGACTGGGATTTGTCACTCCGTATGACGGAGAGGTATCTCTGGGCCCACTCGGTAATGCATCATCATAATGAGCTCAAAGTGACCAAGGTGTTGGCCACGGGATCATGCATTACGGTACGAGTAAAGTGACTTGCCGGTAACGAGACTGAACGAGGTATTGGGATACCGACGATCGAGTCTCGGGCAAGTAACGTACCGATTGACAAAGGGAATTGCATACAGGGTTTGATCGAATCCTCGACATCGTGGTTCAACCGATGAAATCATCGAGGAGCATGTGGGAGCCAACATGGGTATCCAGATCCCGCTGTTGGTTATTGCCCGAGAGTCGTCTCGGTCATGTCTGCGTGTCTCCCGAACCCGTAGGGTCTACACACTTAAGGTTCGGTGACGCTAGGGTTAGTAGGAAGACTAGTATGTGAATACCGAATGTTGTTCGGAGTCCCGGATGAGATCCCGGACGTCACGAGGAGTTCCGGAAGGGTCCGGAGGTAAAGAATAATATATAGTAAGTGGTGATTCGGCCATCGGGAAAGTTTCGGGGTCTCCCGGTAAAGTACCGGGACCACCGGAAGGGTCCCGGGGGGTCCACCGGGTGGGGCCACCTATCCCGGAGGGCCCCATGGGCCAAAGGGGGAAGGGAACCAGCCCACAGGGGGCTGGTGCGCCCCCCTAGGCCCACCCCCTGCGCCTAGGGTTGAAACCCTAGGGGTGGGGGGGCGCCCCACCTGGCTTGGGGGGCACTCCACCCCCCTTGGCCGCCGCCCCCCCTAGAGATTGGATCTCCAGGGGCCGGCCACCCCCCCCAGGGGGCCTATATAAAGGGGGGGAGGGAGGGGGGCTGCTGTACCAACTCCCAAGGCGCAGCCCCTCCCCTCCCCAACACATCTCCTCCTCCGTAAGAGCTCGGCGAAGCCCTGTCGGAGTACTGCTTCTCCACCATCACCACGCCGTCGTGCTACCGGTGGAGCTGTCTTCCTCAACCTCTCCTTCCCCCTTGCTGGATCAAGAAGGAGGAGACGTCGCTCGTCCCGTACGTGTGTTGAACGCGGAGGTGCTGTCCGTTCAGCAGTTGGCATCGGTGATCTGAATCACGTTCGAGTACGACTCCATCATCACCTTGCAAGCTTCCGCACGCGATCTACAAGTGGTATGTAGATGCAAAGTCTCTCCCGTTACTCGTTGCTTAGATGAACTCATAGATAGATCTTGGTGAAGCCGTAGGAAAATTTTTAATTTTCTGCAACGTTCCCCAACAGAGCGACTATCTGAGCCTGCACCGTGTTCTCCTTTCCTTGCTAAAAGAAGGACTTCACTAAAAAAACTAAAGGAAGAGTCTGCATCTTAACTTTCATCATTGCTAGAGCTTGATTCACTACCTTTCACCCTGGGACTTTTGCCCGCCCCATTAACAAAATCTGGTGTTTTCCCACAAATGTTCGAACATAGGTCATCTTCCTGGGTCTTTCTAGTACTAATTCATCTCAAAATATAAGACAAACTAGCGTACAAAAACTTCTTATATTTTGATACGGAGGTAGTACATTTTTGTGTATATCACCCCAGTCATACATGGATCTGTGATATCCAACATCACATCAGGATCAATAAAATACCTTTTTAGAATGGGGATCAATCAAAATAAACACAAACAGTTTACACACTAACAGGGAGAACCCACCACGGGGCACACGTCACATGGGCCGAGCTGGGCATCCATGAAGAAACACATACATGGGGGAGTAGGGCAATGCCTTAGTACCACTGTGGCAGCAACACACGGCGTAGGCCTGGCAAGCTCGCGAACGTGTTGAGCGCTGATCGAAGTGGTTGTTGTTCATCTTGTCTAGTGCAACACGAGTCATGAGGGCAATGACCCTTTTGAATCTTGCACGAGATATAAAAAGGCATGCCATTTGAGCATGTCTATTATAGGAAGATATAACGTCACTAGTAGAAAACCAGGCTTTGGTCCAAATAAATGCATTAGTCCCAGTCTTGTTACGAACCGGGACTAATGGGTGCATCAGTCCTGGTTTGTGAGGCCAGGACGCCGGCCGGGCCTCGGCAGGCATCAGTCCTGATTCGTCTGACCCCTTTAATTAGTCCCGGTTCCAGACACGAACCGGGACTAAAGGGCCCCTTTAGTCCCGGTTGGTGGCTGGAACCGGGACTAAAGGTCAGTCTTCAGTTCCAGTTCTAGCCACAAACCGGGACTAAAAAGATGCCTATATATATGCTCGCCCCTGCCCGGTCACTCCTCTGTTTTTTGGCCGGCCAAAGTGTGGGGGGGTGTGTTCTGCTCTGTTCTCACCTCCTGTGCACATGAGGTGTACGATGAAATGCCCGAGCCACACTTAAGCTTTCTCCTCTCCAGGCTCAACCTTCAAACTCCATTTTCCCCAAGATTTGTCTAGGTTTAGCGGTACACCAACTACATAAGTGTTCTAAAAAGTTAGCAACTTCATCCTTTCATCTCTCATTGCTAGTAGCTCATTCCAAATGCTCTAGAAGTAGAGTGGCTTATGGGTTTTAGTGTAGGAGTGTATGTGGGAGTTCTTTTAATTTAGATGCACAATCTGAGCTCAAATTAACTTCTTAGAGTCTGCACATGTGTAGTGTGCCGTCCTGTCCCCAACCTCACCGTCGTCGATCACCCGCGCTGGTCTCGTCGCCGGCACCACCGTGTTGAGCCTCTTGTTCTTATCTTCTTTTAAAAGAAAAAGTTCTTACTTGTATGATTTAGATAGATAGGGCAGCCCCAGTGCATGTAGCTCCCTCTTGCGCAGGGTCTGGGGAAGGGTCCGACCACTTCGGGTCTATTGTACATAGCCTTTCCCTACATTTCTGCAAGAGGCTGTTTCCAGGACTTGAACCCGTGACCTCATGGTCACAAGGCAGCAGCTTTACCACTGCGCCAAGGCTCCCCT
Source organism: Triticum timopheevii (assembly GCA_963921465.1). NCBI lineage: Eukaryota > Viridiplantae > Streptophyta > Magnoliopsida > Poales > Poaceae > Triticum > Triticum timopheevii. The sequence continues at coordinate 674,478,198 of OY997274.1, forward strand.
TCTATGATTTAGATAGATACTTGTATAAATTTCTTACTTTTATTATTGTTTGTTATTATATAGTGCCATGGTTTTGGTATCCGCCCCGTCGGTCCTCGTCCGGCCTATGGTTTTGGTACCCTGATTTATTTTGAGCTAAATGACCCTGAAATTGACAAAGGAACCCACCACCTTTGAAATTGAAAAAGGAACCCCCGTCGGTCCCCGTCCGGCCTATGATTTTGGTATCTGCCCCCGTCGGTCCTTGTCCGGTCCACCACGTTTGTATGCTCAGATGGAAAGTGTTTCATTTCCCGTGTAAGAAGAGAAGGGTTCATTGCCCTCGTTTATTGAGATAGCAAGTGTTTTATTTGGCTTGATATTCAGAAAGAAATCACCACCCTCATTTATTGGGATATAACAGACATGATGAGCGGCAGCTACTGCAATCAGCACTCGACATGTCCGCAACAAGGATGGCCCCGCACCGTGTGCTGATGGCTGACACGGTCGTACCAAGGCCACTGATGAACATAGTGTAAATCTGAACCAACGTGATCAGAAGGCAGGTGTTTATTTTGCTTGAAAGTCGGAAAGAAATCATCGGCCTCGTTTATTGAGTTGTACCAGACATGAAGAACGGCAGCCACTCCAATGGACACTTGACATATCCGCGAGCAGGTTGGTCCGACACCATGTGTTGCTGACTGACGGTGTCGTACTAATGGCACTAATGAACATAGTAAATATCAACCGACGTGATCAGACGGCAGGTGTTTTATTTCGCTTGAATGTCATGAAAAACTCACCACCTTCACTTATTGAATTGTACCAAAGATGGCGAGCGGCAGCCAGTGCAATCAGCACTCGACACGTCCGCAAGCAGGCTGGCCGAGCCCTCATTTATTGAGTTGTACCAGACATGAAGAACGACACGTCCGCGAGCAGGTTGGCCCTGTTGCTCACTGACATTGTCATGGTAATGGTACTAACGAACATAGTAAATATCAACCGACGTGATCAGGCGGCAGGTGTTTTATTTCGCTTGAATGTCATGAAAAATTCATCACCTTTACTTATTGAATTGTACCAGACATGACGAGCTGCAGCCATTGCAATCAGCACTCGACACGTCTGCAAGCAGGCTGGCCGAGCACCATGCGTTGCTGGCTGACACAGTGGTACTCGCTTGGATGCGTTTATGCAGGGATGTGCAGCTCGGTCCATGTGATGTGTGTCCCCTGCTGGGCCATCCCAATTATTTGGTAATCTGATTATGTTTAAATTTGATAGATCATTTTCATGAATATTGTTTTGATTGATAGTGATGCAATGCTATAGCTTGATGCACGGTCAATGCAACATGCAACTCTTAGCTTGGTCTTCTGACGTACAAATTTTCCATTGAACCTTTTTTTTAGTTATAAACAGGAATAGAATTGAAGTGCTCGTGTACAGAGTTTTCCAGATAAAATGTAGCACTCGTGGGTAGTTTCCCTTATTGGTTTAGCAAATGAACCGCCTCATTTTGCCATATGCATGCAAATTGAACTGCTCCCTCTGTAATCTGCGTTATTTTGTCTGACCTGATCGTGTTCCTCTAATGTCGATTTCAAATCAATTCATTAATTCATTTTCCAGCGAGTCAAGCACCTAGATTCTGCAACCTGCTACGACTGAATAGTTGTTGTTTCGCGGGGAGCAGGCCAGCGTGTCACTGTACCCTCTGCTTCTCCCTTCCCTCCCCAAATCTCGCCGCCCACGGTGCTAATGTGGTCATGCGTCGCCCTCATCTTCCTCCTCCTAGCATCTGCCAAGAGCTACCATGCGTCTACCACACGGGATCAGAGCGGAACATGTTTGGATTTATTTTATTACAAGAGTATGCTGCTTCCTGAGGACGCTGCCTTGTGTGCACTGCGATATATTCGTGAGCCTATACACACTACATACAAGTAGACAGCGGCAGCTGCAAGCGATGAAGCGCCGGAACTTCCCCATGGCAGCAACTGTCCCCATCTTGATCCTCTCCGCCATGGCCATAGTGTCTACAGCCGCAGCAGATGTCGAGCACACGTTTCTGGTAAGCATGAGGACCCCTTGGTACTAATTTTCTATGCAGTTCAAGTGTTAATTTTGGCAATATTGTTGGCATTCGTATGAAAACCAATCGAGCAGGTGAGCCAGGTAAATATGACGCACTTGTGCAACGAGATACTGGTCACAGTGGTGAATGGGCAGCTTCCGGGGCCAACGATAGAGGTCACTGAGGGAGACTCGGTGACCATTCATGTTATCAACATGTCGCCCCACAACATTACAATCCATTGGTAGGTAATTTTTTCTTTCTTTCTTTCTTTCTTTCTTTATTTCAAATCAATTCCGTACCACTAATATTTTGTGTCTGAGATTTGTTCATTTCATCTTCGCATGCAAAAGGGGTGTGTGTGTGTGTGTGCACGCGCGCGCACGCGTGCGTGCGTGTGTGTGCGTGTGCGTGTGTGTGTGTGTGTGTGTGTGTGTGTGTGTGTGTGTGTGTGTGTGTGTGTGTGTGTTATTCTGACTACCTCTAATCCTTAATGTACAAAAGGCATGGAGTGTTGCAGCTGCTAAACTGTTGGAACGACGGGGTGCCGATGATCACACAACACCCCATCCAGCCCAACCACAACTTCACCTACCAGTTCGACGTCGCCGGGCAGGTAGGCACCCTGTGGTGGCATGCTCATGACGCCTTCCTCCGGGCAACCGTGCACGGCGCTTTGGTCATATGGCCCAGAGACGGCACAGGCTCCTATCCGTTTCCTAAGCCTCACATAGAGATCCCAATTATCATAGGTTTGATTTTCCACGAATGAATGAATAATATCAACATGCATTTGATGACCGTTTAAGATATGGGCATCTTCTATGTATGAGAGTTTCTTAACTGAGCTGCTCTTGTCGTGCCAGGGGAGTGGTGGGAGAAGGACCTTGCACAGTTGGACAAGAACTTTAGTAACGGTTACCTTGATGATTTCTCTAGTGGGTCCACAATCAACGGCAAGCTTGGAGATCTCTTCAATTGCTCCGGTAATCAACAGTATTTTTGTCTTATACTCCCTACCGCCTTAGGCCATCCGGGTCAAAATCTCCCCACAAGTGTGCTCCCAATATTTTCTTGCGTTTTCATCCATTGTGGTTGGATTCATGAACATGGTAGCATGATCCTCCGCCTTCAATTTTCTCTCTTCAGACGCCAACTTGGTCTTCCATTTCTCATCCTCCAACATCTTGATCTCATTCCATTTTGTCATCATCTCTTGTCCATGTTCAGCCGCCAACACCTTCTTGGCCTCAATCATGGCAACAAATTCTTTTTTGTATTTGCTACCGTATGCATTCCTCTTCTTTCTCTTTTTTGTAATTTGGTTCCCTTCAAGTCTATTGTTGGCCTCTTCATCCACCTCGTCGTCTTCCTCAACGGATATGCTCAACCTTGATCTCTTTGGAGTGGTCTCTGCAACTCTTTAAATCCACTCCTGGTATTTGCAAAGCTCTTTATAGCAATGATGCAACGCGAACGGCTTGTGGCCGAATTCTTGTTCCCATACTTGAAAAGTTTTTTTGGATGTATGGGCCATACTCCGTGACATGCATACCGCTCGGTGGTGCATGATTCACTTAATTGATGCATCATGACCATCAGTTACATTGGTCATGAATGGTGCACCAAAGATGCCCAAGAGACCCTTGCGTATGGCTTGATTATACCTCCTATGAGTTTTTGTAGTACTCTGCAATTCTCTCCCCAAGCATAGCCTTGGTTTGATCCATTTCAACCGTTGCATTCATGGAGATATTCATCCAAGCATAGCATAGAGCCACATATTCAACTTGATTGTTGTTGTGAGTTTGTGACCTTGATGACCGCTTGCTTCGGTCACCTCCCCAAGTTCATCTTTGTTGGCCACCTCCTCTACGGCCAACTCCTCTTCTTCCATCTCTCTTCTGCCACCTCCTTTTCTTCGGCCACCAAGTTGAATCATAATTGAGATCATCTAGTCCCACCCTACCCGAGGGCCCCAAAGATGACAAAAATTCCGACGTGTTCATCTCCATTCCACGACAACAAACCCACAAAACCCCATCATCATCTTCCACCAACAAGCACCGTCAAATTCATTGGCTCAAATGTAAAAGATGTTTTTGTTACCTTGTTGGCATTTCCTCCAGCACTTGACGGCCGCGACTCTCCTTGCCGGCTGTGTCATCCGGACGCACCGGAGCAGCAGCCATAGGAATGGCCGGAGATGATGCATGAGGCGTCAGATGTGGATGGGGGCCCGGAGTGGCCTTCTTCTTATTTTACTTTGCGGCCTCCTTGGCGAGGGCCGTCCCCATAGCTGTCGATTTTCCATCTCTCTTGCCGCCGGAGAGGGCGGCTAACCATCGCCCAAGAGGAAGTGGCCACCCCTGTGGTCGGTATTTGTGGCCGATGCAACTTTTTTATGCCCAACCTCTTCTTTGGCCGAGGTGGCGGCACGGGGTGCTTTCCGGCGGTGACAAGCCGACGGCGGTGGCCAGCGGGGTGGATATCCATTCCGGTGATGGGACGAGTCATCAGTGGCGACGGAGGCGCGTGGGGGCGACAACTGCGGGAAGATGCAATCGCGAGGGCAGGAGAAAGAGGCACACAACTTTTGCCTGTCCGTGCAACCGCCGAGTATATTCCGGCGGTTTTGAGGGGATTTTCGGCGGAGGAGTAAAAATTACACCCCTTTATAGATTTTTGGTGATCGACTAGGTTCACTAAAGGAGTAAAATCGAAAATATAGTCCCAATCGCGAGGGTAGGAGAAAGAGGCACACAACTTTTGCATGTCCGCGCAACCGCCAAGTATATTCAGGCAATTTTGAGGGGATTTTTGGTGGAGGAGTAAAATTACACTCCTTTATAGATTTTTGGTGATCGACTAGGTTCACTAGAGGAGTAAAATCGAAAATATACTCCCTAATAGACTTTTAGGGGATCGGCTAGAGTTGACCTTGGTCCTAAATAAGTGTCGTTTTGAAGTTGTCTTATTTCATTGAACCAGTTGAAACTTTAGTTAGCGATTCACTTATTATATATTGGGCTTGGATATTTCAACATGGTACACGTAAAATTTGTCTTCAAATATATAGTTTTGTAAAGTTTCTTTGACTTGTTTGATGTCAATACATCTACCTTTTTTGGGATTGTTTATACTTATAGCTACAAACTTGATTATAAGAGCATCTCAATAGTTCTAGTATTCATAAAATAACCACCATTTCCGAGAAGTTGGGCCAAAAAAATTCCACAACAATTGTCGTAACCATGCAATTTTTTTACGGGATCCTGTAAATTCTCGTAAACTCCCTAGACAGATGGCCTTTGCCATAAAATCTAAGTGCCACAAGAGTCCACTATGCCACCACCGCGCCGCCGCCGCCAACCATCGTCGTTCATGGTCCGCCGTCGCGTGAGTTCACCATCGCTATCATGCCACTGCCGAGAACCACTTGTAGTAGAAGTTTATAGGAACTGAGGAAAGACCTCACCTAGGAAATTCCACTAAATTATATAACCACTTTTATTAGTACTCCCTCTGTTCCTAAATATAAGTCTTTTAGATATTTCAATAAGGACTACATATGCTAAAAAGACTTATATTTAGAAACGGAGGGGGTAGTTTTTTACATGAGCTAATGAAAATGCTTTAAACATAGAATTGTTTCACCCGCTATAAAACATGGAATAGTTTGACTTAGGGCAAACTCAGAAGTCCTGTAGTCCAAAAACTCAAGTATATTAATGGCAAGACGATGTTGATTACACCCGCTCTGCAACAACACGATATCAATAATGTATATAGTCTATGCTCGTTGAAAAAGGATTTCTAGCTACTTTACTGAATGCAGTGGTTCTTCAACTCTGAATTGAAGGCGTGTTGGAAGATGGCTACGTGCTGGACGTGGAGCCCGGCAAGACGTACCTCCTGCGATTAATCAACGCGGCGCTCTTCTCCGAGTACTTCCTCAAGATCGCCGGCCACAAGTTCATGGTGGTCGCCAGCGATGCCAACTACGTCAACCCCTACACCACGGACGTCATCGTGATCGCCCCAGGTGAGACGGTGGACGCCATTGTCATTGCTGACGCCGCCCCCGGCAGGTACTACATGGTCGCGCTGCCCATCCAGGCGCCTCCGCCCGACCTGCAGACGCCCGAGTACACCACCAGAGGGATGGTTGAGTACCAATGAAAAAAATAGCGCGCTATAGCGTCGCTAATAGCACGCTATAGCATATAGAGAATTGTCTCGCTAAATAAATGAATGTACAATGCCTCGCTAATAGCACGTTATAGCGCGCTATAGCACGCTAATAGCATATTTTCAGGGGCCACGCTATTTTCTGTAGCGCGCTATTTTTTTCATTGTTGAGTACAGCAGCGTCAATACCTCAAGGCGTGACCATGTGCCTGCCGTTGCGCCTGAGATGCCTAACCAGCATGGCACGATCAAGTCTTTCTACTTCCACGGCAACCTGAGCAGCCTTCGCCAAGAGGTGCCGGTGCGTGCCGACGAGCACCTCTTCATCACGCTCGGCTTGGGCTCCATCTGCCGGCGAGACGGCCAGTCCTGCAACAGGGAGGGCAATCTGGAGAGCATGCTGGTGGCCAACATGAACAACATCTCCTTCCATCTCCCGGCTGCGATGACTACTCCGTTCCTCGAAGCGCACTACTACGGCTGCGCCCCCGCCGGCACGGGCACGACGGAGCTTGCTGACCGGCCGCCAAGGGCGTTTAACTACACCGACGGTGCCCTTATCACGTTCGGGCCCGAGGAGATGCTGCTGGAGCCGACGTCCAGGGCAACTGTGGTGCGCCGGTTCAGGCACGGCACCGCGGTGGACGTGGTGTTCCAAGGCACGGCGATGCTGCAGGGCGATTCCAACCCGATGCACCTTCACGGCCATGACATGTTCGTGCTCGCGCAGGGGCTCGGCAACTACGACGCTGCCAGGGATTCGGCGAGGTACAACCTAGTGAACCCGCCGAGGAAGAACACCGTCCTCGTCCCTAGTCTTGGGTGGGCAGCCGTTCGATTCGTGGCAGACAATCCAGGTGCGTATTAGAGTGATTTTGCTTGTGCTGCGTGCGTCCCTCTTAGGTGTCATGAAAACAGTAAATTCTCTTTGGATATCCAGTGAAACGGAAAAGGGAAAATAGAGCATCTTGTTTTTATCTATTGAATATCCAAAATAGGGCAATGACAGAATCGTTTTGCAGATCGGAAACGTTTTGCAGACCTGGATTTCCAAATAGGGCAATGACAAAATGATTCTGTGACCACCAATTTACATGAAAAATGTGACGGTTTGACTAAACGAAACTACCCACATATTAGTAAAGTGGGTTTCATGTAATACTATATTTCCTGAAAAGAATTCTATGAGACCAGGTCTCACGGGTTAGCAGGTGAGACCCATACTGATGGATGACACGTGGCATTCACAAATAATAAAGCATCTACCCCCTCCCCCCCCCCCCCACCCCACTTGAAATCAGGGGGGAAGAGATTAGATACTTTGTGATTTGTGAATGTCACGTGTCATCCATCAGAGCGGGTCTCACCTGCTAACTGTGAGACCTGGTCTCATATAATTTCTTTCCATATTTCCTATATAATATATTTTATGTATGGTTGGGTCAAAGTTTGAAAAATTATTTCTTGAACAATTAAAAATCAAGTGAAGACTACACTTAATTGATGGTTTTTCTTGGGTATTTATTGAACAATTAAAAATAGAGTCAAGTTTTAATTTAATTGGTAGTTTTCCTTGTGTATGTACTCATAAATTTTCCTTAGTTGGATACGGAAGATAGACTCCAAAGAACTAATGCATGGTTGTTTCGTATGCCACACAGGAACATGGCTCATACATTGCCACTATGAGTTCCATTTGTCGATGGGCATGGCTGCAGTATTCATTGTAGAGGATGGGCCAACAGTGGATACGTCCCTCCCTCCACCGCCTCGGTATTTCTTGGACGCGTCGACTTTCGTGAGCACCAGCTCCTCCTCTGCCGGGCAGCAGCTCTTCAATTCTGTCTCTGCACACTCCACGACACTTATTAATAATACTAGTCGTCAACCCGTGCATTCGCACGGGTTGGTGATCTAAAATTTTCTATCAATCTGTATTTTGAAAAAATATGTCTTTTTTATAAGGACCACTATACTTGAAAGATATTCTAAGAATATGCCTGTAGAGTCACAACGATTTTCATAAGAATGTATGCATATAGGTTAAATGAAATCATCATGTAACATCACCAAGCTAAAATGCTAATGACATAGAATCACGATATATTGCTAAATATTCTCTAATATGAAGATACAATCATGTGTGAATAATTTCCGTAATTGTTGTTTATTGTGTAGAGACGCCCAATATCTTGCTTATTTTCTGATGCATAGAGTATATGACTTTTTATACTTGTAACTACTCAACGAAAATTGAACAATAAAAATTCTAGATAGTCGTGCAATTTTATTTCCATTTCCCAAATTATTTCTCGTTTACGCTAATATATCTAGAATGATATCTTGAGGCAATTCTAAGACTCAAACTATAGAACATTAGAATTTCTATGTGACACCTAATATTAAATGGCACACATAAACTTCTCTAAATTCTATTACTAATATATATATAGAAGTTTTGAAAAAGGTCAAGTTATTATATGTAGTAACTTAAAATGTTTTGACAAGCCGTTTCATAACAGTAACTTCTAATACTTTGTGAACATTTATGTTACGAATATCAAACATGAAATTAAATAGTATTGTTTATTATGACCATATATGAAAAATCGTCCTTAAATATTTTACTTTAAATATGATATTTTTCATCCTGTAGTAAGTAATTAGCCTTTCGTCCAACTCCTACAACGAATGTGCAGATAAATAGGCGGTTCTAGAAATCCATATTGACTAATGACTGTGAAAATCTGACCATTTAATTGAATGCTGAAGAGAAGAAGATATGGGTCGTGATAAAAAGTGTAGAGTTTCAAAAGCTTGGTTAAAACATGCAGTGGTGGCCTTTGGAGAGCCAAAGGTAGGTAAAAAGCTACTTACTTAATTGACGAAGTCTATACATAATAAATCGATGGGCATCCTCTAGAATCATAATAAATCGTTAGAGGATGAAGGTGAAACAATATGGTCGATTCATTTGTTCATAACTATACATTAATTTTGCATTCGAAGTCTAGATCCTAATAGTGATGTCAAAGTTGCCAAAAGAATACTACTTTTGTTGTGGGAAATTATTTGTCGGGCCAAGAGAAAAGACTGATATTTAGAAATCCCAAACCCAGTAGCCATTCAAACATGGTACCGGCAATAGGAAAACAATGTGCAACCCAAAGGAAATTAGCTAGTGACACATACCAGCTGAGAAACGCCTCACCCACATGTGAGAAAATGAAGGAAATATAGGCCTGAAGGAAATTATTCAAAATATTTAACATGATATATGTGCATGCACACTGGTCTAAAAAAATGAAACAAACAGAAGAAGTAATGCAAAAACAATGTTTTTTGCTCAAAATGTCAAAAGAGTGGTGCAATAAAGCAAACCTCTGGTTGGGCAAGCGCTCACACGATTGAGGCTAGCCATTATTGTGACGCTGATTCAAATATCCTTCCCAGGCTGAAAATCTGACTACTGCCATGTAAATAGGAAGCAAAATGCTGAAGCATGTAAAGAGCCTGAGCAAAATTTCCTTTCAATGGTGGAGGCCCGATCATCTCTTGTAGACGATTACTTTGTGCTGACTGCATGCTCACATCAAATCGGCCATGTTATTTCTGGCCGTTCATGGACTCATGGACATGCACCTACAGGCTAGCTTGATTCAACCAAGTACATCACAAGTCTATGTCAAAGAATTTGTGACATCATGTGCGTGTCTTTTCCCAAATAGACCGAAGGGATTAGCATAATATACCTCCGTCTCAATGCGGAATCAATCCAGCAGCCTGCTATCTTCTTTACATTCATGTTTCTACCTTATAATTTCAGCTGCTGTCAACATCGATCGGCTAGGGAATAATCGAGCTATCCTGCCCGAAGGCACCCCGCTGCAGCTTTTCATCTCCTACCAACACCAATCGGCAAGGAAGTAATCTAGCTGCATAAGTGCACCACCTCAACCTACCTCCTTCAGCTTGAGACGGATGATGGATATTTTCCCATGGAAGAAGAGAGACTCGTTGGATTATTTTTTTCATGGGAGAAGAGAGCGTTGATGAGAGGGAATAGATCTTGGAGAATAGTTAGATAGAAATCATGGAGATTGATGCCGTGGAGCTCTAGGTAGTTGGAGATTGAGATGTGAGTTTTTCTCCTTCTACTGATCGAGACGTGAAAAGAGGCGTGCAGTTTGTAGATAAATTGGTATAGAAGGTTTTTTTATTTCTATTTTTTGACCGACCAACATTATGGGCCTTGGGCGTTTTCTATGGGAGTTTTTTACTTTTATTTTTCAACCAAAAAAGATTATGGGCTTTGATTTTTTACTGAATAGATTTATGGTTTTGAGAGAGAGAGAGAGAGAGAGAGGTGCTTTATGGGGCTTGACTTTTTTTCTAATGATTCTATGGTTTTGAGAGAGAGAGAGAGAGAGAGAGAGAGAGAGATGCGTGAGAAAGAAAGAAAAGAGATGTGAGAGCGTAAGCCAGCCCAAAAAAATACGTGAGAGTTGTGAGTCCGTAGGAGTACTCCTATTTTCATAACCAAGAAAAGAGACAGGGAGTTGTAGATAGATTGTGGGAGAAGCTTTTTAAGTCATTTTTCTTATTTAACAGATCGTTTGAGAGTTTTTTTAGAGACACGTGAGAGATTGGGTCATGGGAGAGAGATAAGTTAGTTTTTTTATTGGAGAGATAAATGAGACGTGGAGTAGGATACCTGAGTTTTTTTCTATGAGCCGATCTACACCGTAATAATTCTCGGTCCCACCTGATTAACAGCTCGTAAAAATCTAATTAACGTGGGAATTTCTAGGAAGTGCCAAATTAGTATTGAAAAGGTATAGATAGATAGATAGATAGATAGATAGATAGATAGATTGATTCCAATAAGGCTGCTCATAGTGGATAGCATCATAAGTCAGTAGTACTATTAATATATTAGTATCTTCACGATATTAATATATTCCCTTATCGAAAAATAATTCAGTACTATGCATATGATGTATGATACTATCTCCGTATTGCATAGTACTCCCTCCTTTCCGGTTTATAAGACTTAATTTGAAAATCTCTTCAACCAAGATAGATGATCAATGATGGAATTAATTTCATAGTTTGCAAAAGTACTTAATTAGTATGCTCTTTTTTTCAAAAAGTTATGTATATCGATGCATTATATACAACACATGCATACATGACCACTAAACCCTAGTAAAAAAATGGCTTTAAGTCGCTACAACCCCTGCATACATTATATTTGACCACCTTCGATTCTCCCTAAATCCGGCGATGTCCCTCACCGTCGCTCATGGGCCAGGCTCCCCCTCAGTGCACTCGTCCTATATTCCTCCTTGGCGACGTCCTCGACGCCACTGCACGCGTCCCTGTGGTAACTCTAGTCGACGCAAATTGCCGGCGCAGCTCGCTCGCCTCTATTTCCAGAGGTCACTACTCCTCATCGCTGCTTCTGCCTTCCGGCTCGGGCATGGATCTAAAACAAGCTGTGGTGTAGGGTGCTGCTCCCTTCTCTCGGTGGTGGTTGGCAGTGGAGACGGGCCCGAGGGGAGAGGAGCATGGGGTGGAGCTCCGGCCGTGTTCCTCAACTGCCAATTGGATCCCGCGCGTGCGGCTGGTTCTTGTGGCTCGCGAAGCCTTGGGCGGCGATGGTGCTCCTTTTGGACTTATTTTGGTGCCCGGCGTGCTTTGGTTGCCCCGCGTGCGTTTGTCTGCAGTTGCGTGCGTGCTTGGCTCGTGTGCATGTATGTGTGTGGTTCGTGCGTTTATCTACCCGAACTGTCTGGGCATTGGCCGGATGATCCGGGTAGGTACCCATGTGATATGAATACATCGTGGCGGTTGCGGGTGGCTGGACGTCTGGGTTGGTGTCCGGATGTTCGGGCGGTGGCAGGATAATCCAGACTGGAGTTTGAATTTTTCGGGCTGGCAGCTGGATCATCCGGGCAAGTGCAGACTTGTCTGTCTTTCCTTCTCCTCGTTTTGCTCCAGTCCATGCCTGGTCTTCCTCCTTAGCTATTCCATGGATGTTTTTATGGTACCTGAGTATGCAAAGTGTTTCCATGGATGTTTTCATGTCTCATGGGAATGTACATGAAGCTTAAAGAGAAGAAAAACAGCCTAAGTTTTGATAGCCTTGGGAAAGATGGAGGATCATGAACCCAAATACAACTGTTAACACAACACTCTCACCCAAGGTGTGTGCAACAAAATTAGCCTCTCGAGGACATTAGATCTCGGTTGCTCCCCACCCCCCCCCCACCCCCCCCTCCTGCGGTGCCGACCACCCCCTGGTCCAGCGGCGGCGGATCCGGCCCCGCGCGCCTCCCCCGCCATCTTCGGCCGCCGTGGAGTCCCCCCTCCTCGCGCGCCTCCACCCCCTCTTCCCGCGACCCCGGGATTCTCCCCGGCGATTCTTGGGTTCCCCACCACCAGCTGCCGCTCCAACCTGTTGGACGGCGGCGTGGCCGGTTGCGGGGGCGCCTGCGGCCTGCCTCTCGTGCAGGCGTCCCCCTCATCTCCGGCGGCCCTGCCGCCCCACCCCTGAGCCACGGTGACGGCCCTCGCGTGGAGGCGGCGATGCATCTGTGGTAGTGGCGAGCACACGGCTTCTCGCGGCGGGTCCTTGCCGGCGCTGTTTCGGTCCCGGCAGCCTTGGGTCCGCGTCTCTCCGGTGTCCCTTGCTGATGGCGTCTTCCGGGCAGCTTCGGCCTCAGCGACCAGGTAGCTGCGTCCCCTCAAGCTCACCTGGATCGCAGACTCCCGGCGGCTAAGGCCACGACAGCTTGGATCTGTGTCCTTCCAGTCCTAGCCCCCCGCTTGGTTCGCCACGTCGCCCTCCCTACCCTAGACACCTCAAAGCATCTCCCTTTGCCAGATCCAATGCTCGCGAGTTCGGTGGCGGTGCCATCCTTCGTCGGCAAGTGCAGCCTCGCCAACCCCGTTCAGTCTTGGTGGTTTCGACCAACGTTGGCCTTTCATCTATGATTCCAGATTCGGCGGCTGTGGGATCGCTTTGCTTCAGGCCAGGGAGAGATCCCTGCTCGGTTTGCCAGTGCTGGCAGCGATGGCGCCTGTGGGTGTCGTTTCCTTCTTGGAGGCGCTGTCAAGGCCTTCAGCTGCGCCCCTCTTCGAGCTTAGGGGAAACCCTAGGTCCGGGTCCCTCAGACCGGATAGTGACGGCGTCTCGGCGTCGTCTTCCTTCCTGCAGGCACTATCTTCTCGCTCGTGGTGTCCCCGGTTTTGGCTCGGGCGGTGTTGGAGCTCTCGTTGGTTTGGCATCACCGCTTTTGGTTCGGGTTTGGTAGGATTAGCTGTGATGTATCCTCTATTCGGGCCGAGCATCCCTTGTCTCTCTGCTCTGGGCACCATGTTCACACCTGCTTGCGTTTGTGTCATGTGTTGTACCCCATGTACTCATTCTACTCCTTCTATCAATGGAAAGATACGCAACTTTGCGTATTCGCGAAAAAACAAAATTAGCCTCTCTTCGTCTCTTGGACAGAACAAAAACTCTAGTTTAACAAAAGAAGAGACTTGAATACAGATATCCCGCTCTATTGGCACATCACCACTTATTTTGCTACTAGTTAAATTTACTGATCTAAATTTCCCTATCTAACTTATAAACCCAACCAGAGTCCAGAGGTACCAAGTAAAAACTTCAAAAAAAAAAACTTGTTCAACTCACTCTTTTAACTGTGATACATGCGATTATTTTTCTATGTTTCAGACCTTTTCCTTATTCACACGTCATTGCATCAATTTCTTGTAAATCTACTCCTCACTAGACGTTGGTTAATCCAGATCGCTGGAGTCAACCTCGAGTCCACGCTTTCCTACTTGTATATAATTGTGGATAGAGTGAGGCCGGAGGTCGACATTCAGATCCTTGGCAAATTGGCTGCCCTTCGATCTCTCCGGCTGGAAACCACCAAAACAAGTAGAGGAAGAAGAGGGTCCTGCCACAGTGATCACCGCGAACGACTGAGTACCAATCCTCAATTCAGATCCGCAGGTAAGCAGAAGCTACCAGCCCTTCCCGTCCACAACTGAATTTGCTCTCCTGAACTTGATTTCTGCTCTGGCTGATGATCATGTGCATTGCTTTTGTCTTTATTTTCGCCACGTGTTGTATAGGCAGATGAGCTCATGGAAGCAAGTCATATGTATTAGGTGGGCTGATATATGAGTACTATATACCATTTATTTCTTGGGGTTTTACAGAAATGGTTCGGTTATAAAATGGGTCTGTCGTCAGCACCTACTGGTGTTACAAGTTACAACCACCTTATAAGAAACCCGACATAGCCTGTGTAGTATGTACAAATGAAAAAAAAATCTTTTCCATACATGAAAATTACATACCCCCTGAATGTCTGTCTAGTGGCTTATTGCTTGATTAGTTTGTATGGTTAGTCATGTGTCCTGTCGTCTAGGGACAGAGCTCTGCAACACCTGAAGATGTGTTTGACTTTTTTTTTTGCGGGGAAAGATGTGTTTGACTTGTGGGTGCATGTGTGTGTACCTTCAGTTAGTTTATTACTCCCTCCGTCCTAAAATTCTTGTCTTAAATTTCTCTAAATACGAATGTATTAAGTCATGTTTTAGTATTAGATACATCCGTATCTAGACAAATCTAAGACAAGAACTTTGGGACGGAGGGAGTAGTATATAAATGAAATTACGGAGCTCGCTGCTAGGCAATTGGCCGGGATCACATCTCATCACTGTGTGATATGCAACGCTTTGGAGACAAATTTTATTTCGGTGTCCTGTCGCTCGCTTTGTATGGTGCGTGGTCAGAGATGCTTCAGAGCCCCGGAACATTTGTGTCAAAAAAGAGCCCAGGAAAAATAATTGTTTAGAAATTTAAAAATAATTCTAGAATGGAAAAAAGTTCTAGAAATTGATTTTTTCTCAAATGTTAAAAAAGTTTCCAATTCCAAAATTTTCATGATTTCTAAATTATCTCGATTTTTCTGAAAACGTTCTTTTATTTTACAAAAAATTCAAATTTTGAAACATGTTAATAAAAAAGTGTGAATACTATTAAAACTTTGTGAAGATTTCGTAAAGTTCTAAAAAGTTATTGGAATTTGTGAACTTTATCTTTTTTAGAAATGAGAACATTTTTGGGAATTCCATAATATATTTTATAAAAAATAATAAGAGATAAAAGCTTGTAATACCAGTAAAGAAAACAAAAACCAAATAGTAATCTTCTAGAAGCTTCGTAAAACTAGAAAACCAGACCTTGTTTGAAAAATGAATGCAATGCTAATCTCTAGAACTTGTGCCTCAGACCATGTTTGCAAGGCTGGAATTTGATTATTGCAATTCCAGCTCCAACTAGCAAGCATGCGAAGAACTTCTAGTCCTGTTGTAACTGCTGCTTGCTTCAGTCAGGACAAGCTATAGCTTGTTAACCCTGCGGCCTTGTATAATGAAAGGTGGTTGGTAAAAATAAAATGAGTTTTTCTTAAGCACGAGTGCTTACCTCTATAGTAGGGGTGTCTAATTAAGCGTCTCCCGTCGTGTTTCCCCCACAGGTCGTCTGGCGAGGAAGCAGGCAGTGCTACATGCCGTGAATCCCCCTTTCTCGCTCACTCGGTGTGCAGTTGGGAAGAGGAATGGGCACCAGGGTCCACGTGGGAAGGATATCCATGAATCCTTTCTAGTCTTATCTCTCCCAAGCGAACTATCGCCCAACATTGACGTGTCAGGGAAAGTGAACTAAAATCCGTGCAAAGCGGCTGGGCGACATCAAGGAACTTTTGAAGGGGTTGTCACATATTTGGCACTGCGCCAAGTATGATTTCCGTAGAACAAAAGAGAAAAACACTAATAAATGAAAAGACAAAATATTATAGGATAGATAGAGAACATCGCCTTCCTCTGAGCCGCTCATAGCAAAAAAGAAGTACTAAAATAGCAAATTATTAGAACAAAATATGAAAAAAATATTAATAAAAAGACAAAATATTAGAGGAAAGAGCTTCCATTGAGCCACCGAAAGCGGAAAAATAGAGCACTAAAATTGCGAAATATTAGGAAAAGAAAAAAGAAAAAAGAAGAGGCAAAATATTAGTGGACTGTTAGATGGCATTGCCTTCCTCTGAGCCATCGAAAGCCAAAAAAATAGAGCACTAAAATTAAAAAATATTGCAGGAAAATAGTAAGGTATGAAAGAAAAGGCAACATATCATTCCTATGAGCCGTTGAAAAGAAAAAATATCAGTACAAAAAAGGAAAAAAAGGCTGACATTGCATGTCATTTCTAACCCCCAACACACAGTGAGGGTGACCTAGGGGTAAGCGGCCGATAGGACAGGCCCGGCCAGAAGTACGTAGCGAAAGCTCTTTGCCTCAGCAGAGCTAATGAATGAGATTTGCGTCCTCGGCGATGGAGAACTCAGCACCGGAGCTATTTAAGCCGCGTAGTGCCTTCTTAGCCGAGCAGTGTGGTACTACTAAACATCGGAATAGCTAGCAGGCGCTGCGGTTAGTTCGTTCCTAGACTGGGCCGTCGTCATCTTCGGCCCACCAGCTAGGCGGGCCCTCAATCAGTTAAAGTGTGAATCTCCTCTCATAAAAAAAAGAAAGTTAAAGCTACTGCTCTCGGTTGGGCCGACACAGGAAACGAGCAGCGAACGCAAAGCTCGCAAAAATAGGTCTCGAACCCACGAGCTTGGATTTCACGTACGTGCCACACTAGCCACTCCAGCTACCATACCGTTATTAAGCAGTCACAGGGGCAAAAACATACTCCCTCCGTCCAGAAATACTTGTCGGAGAAATGGATAAAAATGGTTGCATCTAAAACTAAAATATGTCTAGATACATCCATTCCTCCGACAAGTATTTCCGGACAGAGGGAGTAATAAACAACGAGGTCCAAGCTTTCTTCTGAGATGGATTTCTTGGAGACAGCAGACGAAGAAAGGCTTGCAATCTCCTTTGCCTTTACAGCCCATGTTTTGTTTTGTTTACCTACATAGATTCGAAGATAAACTTGCTTATAGCTGCGCAAAAAACAAATTACAGCTTGAAGAACAGCATGATTCCAGACGGTGGGTGTGGATCTGTGGGCTTGTGCAGGCGTGCTCAGCCCAGCACATCTGGTTCTTGCGATTTGTCTCACGTACGAGCTGTTTTGGTCGCGGAAGCTGGTTGACATGCGGTTTGGAATTGAAGATTGGGACGATGAACAGTGTGTTTGGCTTGTCGTGTCAAAACTAAAGGACATCAACACATAATTACACACAATCTTTTCGTCTCCCTTCCACAAAAGGCGAAGCACCCTCAGCTCCACCAGCTTCCCTCAGCACCTGATACTATTAAATATGCTTATCTCGATGAAAAGAAGATATATCATGTTATTATTAGTGCTAACCTTTCAGAGCATGAAGAAGAGAAATTATTGAAAACTCTGAAGAAACACCGTGCTGCTATTGGATATACTCTTGATTATCTTAAGGGCATTAGTCTCACTCTATGTCAGCACAAAATAAAACTGGAGAAAGATGCTAAACCAGTTGTTGATCATCAACGACGGTTAAATCCTAAAATGAAAGAAGTGGTAAAAAATGAAATACTAAAGCTTCTGGAGGCAGGTATAATTTATCCTATTGCCGATAGTCAGTGGGTAAGTCCTATTCATTGTGTCCCTAAGAAAGGAGGTATTACTGTTGTTCCTAATGATAAGGATGAATTGATCCCATAAAGAATTGTTACAGGTTATAAAATGGTAATTGATTTCCGCAAATTAAATAAAGCTATTAGAAAAGATCATTACCCTCAACCTTTTATTGATCAAGTGCTACCAAGACTATCCAAACATACACATTTTTGCTTTCTAGATGGTTATTCTGGTTTATCTCAAATACCTGTGTCAAAAGAGGATCAAGAAAAGACCACTTTTACTTGCCCTTTTCGGTACTTTTGCTTATAGACATATGCCTTTTGGTTTATGCAATGCACCTGCTACCTTTTAAAGATGTATGACTGCTATATTGTCTGACTTTTGTGAAAAGATTGTTGAGGTTTTCATGGATGATTTCTCCGTTTACGGAACTTCTTTTGATGATTGCTTAAGCAACCTTGATCGAGTTTACGGAACTACAGGAATTTGATTTGCATATTATTGATAAAAAGGGAGATGAGAACCCCGTTAGAGACAACTTGTCTAGGTTAGAAAATGTTCTTGATGACCCACTACCTATTGATGATAGCTTTCCTGATGAACAATTAGCTATCATATATGCCTCTCATATTGCTCCATGGTATGCTGATTATGCTAACTAGTCATCAACCCGTGCATCTGCACGGGCTAGCACTTCTAATATTAAATTCTCCTCTGGTCCCTTTTACTCCGCATATAAGATTTGTCAGAAGTAAAATTTCATAAAGTTTGACCAACTTTATTGAAAAAGATTCATAATGCAAAATCAATATTATTAGATGTGCAATGAATTTAATTTTCAGGTTGTATAACTTTGGTATTATAGATGTTGATATCTTTCATATAAATATGGTCAAAGATATGATCTTTGAATTCAGACAAATCTTATATACGGTCTAAAGACGATCATTTGGAGTAGTAGTACAATTGCTAGTAGTAGAACATGATACTGTAGCAAAAAATGATTTCTACATTTTTTAATTATTTTAAGGACCATCTGTTATTTGTATTTCATGTTCTTGTATTAATCAATAAATTCTTAAAGAAAATGTTTTATGATTTGCTGGGTATTGTGTGATAGATAATTTAGATTTCAAGATATTCTTTGTACCAAAAAAATCTTCGAAGAATTT
Source organism: Triticum timopheevii (assembly GCA_963921465.1). Taxonomy (NCBI): domain Eukaryota; kingdom Viridiplantae; phylum Streptophyta; class Magnoliopsida; order Poales; family Poaceae; genus Triticum; species Triticum timopheevii. The sequence continues at coordinate 674,497,282 of OY997274.1, forward strand.
GTTTTATGATCAATGTGCTTGAACATTTACAGTACTTTCTATCCCTATCACACATATGTATATCACATACATAATCATATGTTTATATGAGATCTTTGTGTTGCATGGTACATGAAGATTACTGTAGAAATTTATGTGTATTAAAGATAGTTTAATAGCAATATTTTTTTTCTTATCGGGCTAAAATGGAAACATGCATCGACGTACTATATGCGCAAATAATAAGCATTAGCAATCTGCAATGTGAAGAAAGATGTGAATCCACATGTAATTCATCAATCACAAGTATGCATGCATGTCAGTCAAAGTAGTTTATTTTTCGAGAGAATAGTATTCTGTGCGTTTATAATAATAATCACCACCGAGCTAATTTAGCATATAGACTAAACTTGAACGACACCATTACATTGCATCCATGACATCGGATGCAACCACCGCCCGATAGTGTACATGGGGAGCACGTCCAGCCTCTCCATCCAATATAATTTATCTTTGTCACACAAGAAGTGCTCATCGAATTCCAATGCTAACAATTAATTAGCAAGGATGATCGGCCTTCCCCTGCAGAACTGCATGCTCCCTTGTTCGGTGTCATGTAGCCGCCAGTCTCGACCAGTTCCACATCCGTGGTTGACAAACTTTGGCTTCAATTTCCCTTGAAAAAAATATACTGATCCACAAAACATGGGAGGTATTCAAAGTAATCTAGAAAAATAAATTGTATGTATGATAAGGGCAAAACCCAGCCGGTGGTACACTTGGTGAAGGGAGCTCCTCATCTCTTCCTGGCTTTCGGGCTCCTTTGTGGTTCGCCGATGGCCATGCAGGTGGGAGAGCAGACTCAGTATGAAAAATTGCCACCGCCGACCATAGGGAGGAGAGCAAGATCGAAGCAGAGGAGGAGACAACGGCCATACAGAGGAGACCACGCAGATTTTAATCGAGGAAATACTTGATTGACGGAGCCATGGAGGCTTATTATAATTTCATGGGCAATCAGCTGGATATCAAAATTCCTTATGAACAAGAGAAGGCTTTCCGTGTTTTGTGAATGGACATGGGGCTTTCCTTTTTTTCAATTGACGTGAGCTTTTTTTTTGAGAATTACTTGAGTCTTATCTTGTTTTTTCTTTTTTAGACGTCAGGCTTTCCTTTTTTTTTTGAGAAACGTTGGACGTGTCGCATGTGCTTTTTTCTTATAAGACGGAATGATTAGCGTTATGCAATTTTTCCTTTAGTCCTGAATCATAAGTTTTAGAATATAAGGGTTAATTGATTTTGTTTATGTCGATTAATGGATTCTTATTTTAATTTCACGGGCAATCAACCGGATTGTGGATTCTTTTCCTTTTCATCGTTGGATTTGTTTTGGTATTTTAGTATCGTTAGAATTTTTAATGGACGATTTCCTTCTTTTTTTTGTGGGAACAAATAGATGCTTTCCTTGTTTTCCTTACGGGAGCATTTTCTTGTTTGTCTGTTTTTATTATTTCAGTGGCAATCAGCCGGATCGTGGATTTGTTTCCTTTCTACCGTTGGATTTGTTTTGGTACTTTATCGTTAGCGTTTTAAACGGCAACTTTTCTTCCTAATTTGTGTGAACGGGTGGAGTTTTTTTACGTGAGGATATCCTTGTTTGTTTCTTTTTGACGTGAGGCTTTTTTTTTGCGGGTAGAGCTTTTTTTTTACCTGAGGATATCCTGTTTCTTTTTTAAGTGAGGCTTTTCTTTTGCGGGTGGACTTTGTTTGTTTCGTTTGACTATAAGTTGGACGTGTCAGGTGCGTTTTTCATAGGATTGGATCATCTGCGTTACACAAGTTGTCTTTTCGTCCTGGTTGTAAATTTTATAATCTAACGATTTAATTAATCTTGATGATGTGGATTAATGAGAGATCAAGAAAGGTGCCTCCAATTATTAAATATAAGATTACATTGTTGCTAAATTTATACCACCTAGTTTCACATGCCAACAAAAGAAAATATTTTTTCTATGATTTACGACATTACTTTTGGGATGACTGATACATCTCCAACGTATCTATAATTTATGAAGTATTCATGCCATGTTTACAATAATTTTATATGGTTTTGGTACGATTTGCATGAAACTAACCCGGACTGACGCTGTTTTCGGCAGAACTACCGTGGTGTTGTTTTTTCTGCAGAAATGGAAGTTCCCCAAACACCGCAAAATTTTTTGTGGATTTTTTATGGACCAGAAGAGAACCATTGGGCCAGAGCAGCACCTGGGGGGTGCCCCGAGGGGGGCACAACCCCCAGGCGCGCCATGGTGGGTTGTGCCCACCTTGGTGGCCTCCCGTACCCTTCTTCGCTCTATAAATTCCCAAATATTCCGAAAACCGTCGGGGAGACCCTAGATCGGAAGTTCCGTCGCCGCAAGCGTCTGTAGCCACTGAAAACCAATCGGGACCCCGTTCCGGCACCCTGCCGGAGGGGGGAATCATCACCGGTGGCCATCTTCATCATCCTGGCGGCCACCACGATGAGGAGGGAGTAGTCCACCCTCGGGGCTGAGGGTTTGTACCAGTAGCTATGTGTTTAATCTCTCTCGCGCGCGATCTTGAGATGTCACGATCTTGATGTATCATGGGCTTTGTTAACATAGATGGATCATATGATGTTTCTCCCCTCTCTACACATGTTGTGATGAATTGAGTCTTTACCCTTTGAAATTTTGCCTTGTCGGATTGAATATTCAGATCTGAGAACACATGATATATGTATTGCATATGAATACCTGTGGTGACAATGAGGTATTATTTTGATTCACATGATATATGTTATGGCACTCAACTTGCAGATTACAGACGTGACTTTGGGGTAATCTATGCATAGGGGTTGATGCATGTTTTTATTATCTTTTCTCCGATAGAAACTTTGGGGTCTTCTTGTAGTTCTTTGTGTGGATTGAGTATTATGAATCTGAAATTGTTTGATAGATATCGTATAATTAACTCATGGGTACTCGCGGAGACATTGGGGTATCTAGGTGACATTACAGTTGGTTGATATGCATCATATGATGTTATTTTAGTACGAACTCTTGATTATATCGATCTGAAAGAATAGCTTGCTGTTATTTTAGTATGAACTCTAGGATAGATTGATCAGAAAGAATAGCTTGGAGGTGGTTTCATACCCTACAAACAATTTCTATCTTTTGTTCTCCGCTAATAGGAACTCGGGAGTGATTCTTTATTGCACTTTGAGGGATAATCATATGATCCAACTATGTTAGCATTGTTGAGAGATTGCAGTAGTGAAAGTATACACCCTAGGCCTCATTTTCCATTTTTGCAATACCGTTTGTGCTCCTTTTTTGCTATTTACTACCTTGCTATTTTTTATTGTTCGCACTACAAAAACTCATATCTACTATCCATACTACACTTTTATCACCATCTCTTTGCCGAACTAGTGCACCTATACAATTTGCTATTGTATTGGGTGTGTTGGGGACACAAGATATTTCTTGTATTTGATTGTAGGGTTGCTTGAGAGAGACTATCTTCATCCTACGTCTCCCGCGGATTGATAAACCTTAGGTTATCCACTTAAGGAAAAATTGCTGTTGTCCTACAAAACTATGCGCTTCGAGGCCCAACACGTGTCTACAATATTAAAGTTGTGTGTAGACATCAAAGACCCACATCTCTATCAAGAAGGAGTAGATAGTGTTATTAGACGTTGTGTATCTGAGCATGAACAGGAACAGATCCTACACAAGTGTCACTCCGAGGCTTACAGACGACATCACGCTGGAGATAGAACTGCACATAAGGTATTGCAATCCGGTTTTTATTGGCCTACTCTTTTCAAAGATGCCCGTAAGTTTGTCTTGTCTTGCGATGAATGTCAAAGAATTGGTAATATTAGTAGACGTCAAGAAATGCCTATGAATTATTCACTTGTTATTGAACCATTTGATGTCTGGGGTTGATTATATGGGACATTTTCCTTCCTCTAACGGATATACACATATTTTAGTTGTTGTTGATTACATTACTAAGTGGGTAGAATCTATTCCAACTAGTAGTGCCGATCATAACACTTCTATTAAGATGCTCAAAGAAGTTATTTTCCCGAGGTTTGAAGTCCCTAGATATTTAATGACTGATGGTGGTTCACATTTTATTCATGGTGTTTTTCGTAAAATGCTTGCTAAGTATGATGTTAATCATAGAATTCCATCTCCATATCATCCTCAGTCTAGTGGTCAAGTAGAATTGAGTAATAGAGAAATTAAATTGATTTTGCAAAAGACTGTTAATAGATCTAGAAAGAATTGGTCCAAGAAACTTGATGATGCATTATGGGCTTATAGAAGTGCTTATAAAAATCCTATGGGTATGTCTCCATATAAAATGGTTTATGGAAAAGCTTGTCACTTACCTCTTGAACTAGAACATAAGGCATATTGGGCTATTAGAGAGCTCAATTATGATTTCAAACTTGCCGGTGATAAGAGGTTATTTGACATTAGCTCTCTTGATGAATGGAGAACCCAAGCCTATGAGAATGCCAAGTTGTTTAAAGAAAAGGTTAAAATATGGCATGACAAAAGGATACAAAAGCGTGAGTTTAATGTAGGTGATTATGTTTTGCTATACAACTCTCGTTTAAGATTGTTTGCAGTAAAACTTCTCTCTAAATGGGAAGGTCCTTACTTTATCGAAGAGGTCTATCGTTCCGGTGCCATAAAAATCAACAACGCCGAAGGCACAAATCTGAAGGTGGTAAATGATCAAACAATCAAGCATTATATCTCAGGTAATCCCATAAATGTTGAAACCAATGTTATTAACACCGTAACCCCGGAGGAATACATAAGGGACACTTTCCAGAACGTTTCAGACTTCGAAAAGGAATAGGTATGTTGTACGTTAAGTAAACCAACTCCAAAACTGTTCAAATAGCATTTTTTTTCTATGTTTTGAAATATTTAAAAAATAGGATAATTAAAAGTAGTCCGAGAGAGACACGAGGTATCCACGAGGGTGGAGGGTACACCCTACCCCATGGGCGCGCCCCCTGCCTCGTGGCCACCTCGTCTGCTCTCCAGACTCCGTTTTCTTGCACGATACTTCTTTTGGTCGGTAAAATTCATTACATAATTTTCCGAAGGTTTTGACCATCGTACCACCACAAAATCCTCTGTTTTGTTTTGAGCTGTTTCTATAACAGATTTAGAGCAATATGTCGTCCCAGGATTCGGAGGGAGAAAGCTATGTGGCTGATTACCTTGCAGACCCCCAAAGTCTACGGCGACTCGGAGCATTGTGGTTGGACCACGGAGGAAGAAGAAGACTATGATCCTAAGGGAAAGGAGGAGACAAGCTCAGATGAAGATGAAGTCCCACTACCTCAACCTAGGGACATGGACGTGGAGTTTAAAAGGTCAAGTCTTCCTGATAGAGCAAAGAAACCTAAGATCGACTTTATCCCTTTTCGTCTCTTGTAGGAAAACAAACAAGAACTATGTAAAAAGATACTAAGTCTTGAATAGGAGATCGATGATTTAAGCTAGGGATCAGAATTCTATCCTCAAGCGCAAGCTAAGGAAGAAGCCTACTACATCAACAACTCCATCATCACCACCTCTGAAGAAAGAGACATAAATACATGGCTATGGGCACTCCCCTTGGCAACTGCCAAGATTGGGGGAGGTGGCCCCATATCGTATCACCATCATACTTCTATCTTTACCATTTTACTTAGTTTGATCCTTTTGGTTATATCTTGATCTAGTGTAATAAAGTTTTAGTATGATCTAGCTTTGAGTTTTGTTTTGATCTCTATCTATGTAATCGAGTCCGTGAGTTATATATAATAAAGAGTAGTTTTGAGTTGTGGGCTTTCGCTATCTTGATATGATCTTAAGGGAATTAAAGAAAAAATAAAAATAAATAAAAATATCATATTGATCTTATGAAGAGTAATGACTTCACATATAAAGGGTATGATGAATAAAAGTTGTTGAGAGTTGACAAACATAGTTTTGGACATCATTGCAATTAATGAAAAGTAATAAAGAAAGAGAGGTTTTCACATATAAATATACTATCTTGGACATTTTCTATGATTTTGAGCACTCATCAAAATATGACATGCTAAAAATTTGACGTTGGACAAGGAAGTCAACGTAATGGGTTATGTTTTCTTATATCCGAATAAGTTATATTGGCATGGATCATCCAACATGTTGAGCTTGACTTCCCCCCTCATGCTAGCCAAACTCTTTGCACCAAGTAGAGATACTACTTGTGCTTCCAAACATCCCTAAACCCAGTTTTGCCATGAGAGTCCACCATACCTATGTATGGATTGATTAAGATCCTTCAAGTAAGTTGTCATTGGTGCAAGCAATAAAAGTTGCTCTCTGAATATGTATGATCTATTAGTGTGAAGAAAATCAGCTTTATACGAGCTTGTGATATGGAAGAAATAAAAGCGACAGACTACATAACAAAGGTCCCTATCACAAGTGGCAATATAAACTGACATTCTGTTGAATTAAGATTTTGTGCATCCAACCATAAAAGCGCATGACAACCTATGGTTCCCTCTGCGAAGGGCCTATCTTTTATTTTTACCTTCTACCTTCATACAAGAGTCATGGTGATCTTCACCATCCCTTTTTACACTTTATCCTTTGGCAAGCACTATGTGCTGGAAAGATCTTGATATATATATCCACTTTGATGTAGGTTTTCATAAAGTATTATTGTTGACATTACCCTTGAGGTAAAAGGTTGGGAGGCGAAACCATAAGCCCCTATCTTTCTCAGTGTCCGATTGAAACTTTGTACCCATAAGTAACGCATGAGTGTTAGCAATTGTGAAAGATTAGATGATAGTTGAGTATGTGGACCTGCTGAAAAGCTCTTATATTGACTCTTTTTGATGTTATGATAAATTACAATTGCTTCAATGACTGAGATCATAGTTTCTTAGTTTTCAATGAAATTTCTGATTCATACTTTACCTTGTGAATGGATTATTACTTTAGCATAATAAATCATATGACAATATATGTTGATGTTCTAAAGATGATCATGAT